>CM073607.1:35482500-37982500 GCA_037074985.1 Solanum bulbocastanum
ACAGACGACAAACGTGAAAATACAGGGCTGAAGAAAAATACAAGTGTTCGGAAGTAGGAAATATAAGAAAAACGCTGATATACATGCTAATATACACTGATATGCAATAAGTGTATACAAAAAACGGGTTTTGGTTAAAACCCAAAAATTGGCAGCGAATTTGGCCCAAAAGGAGGCCCAAATTCTATTTCTTTCTTACTCTTTAATTATTTAATTGCGATTATTTATTGTTATTGTTTAACTCTAATTCTAGAAGGTTTATTAACTTAATTAAATTTCCCAAAAGACGAACTGTTTCTCTATGTTGTTTTGGTTTATAACTAATCTCGTCAACTCTCGTAGTTTTATTTATAATCTTTAATCAAAACACTTCTTAGTTTAAAATGGTTTTCATATTTAGAAAAATAAATAAATAAATAAAATGATTCAAATAAAAACCGATTAATCTAGTTTTGTTGATATTCTAAATACTTGTCCTTAATTCAAATGGTTCAATTAAGGTCTCATTTTTCTAAAAATAAAAATGGAATAAAAATGTGTCATTTATTTTTTTCAAAGTTAAATCAAGTATTGTAAATTATTATATGTTAAATCATTTTCACAAAAAATTAGTCAAATTTTTTTAGTCAAGTCGCAGGTCAACCGCATGTTAGCGGGCACTTCGAATGCCTAAACCCTTCTGAAGTGTAAATTGAACCTCGAACCCTCTTTGGTATTTTCAAATGATTTTTTTCTGTTTAAATCTTTGAAAATTATAAGTTTTCTTAATTTCTTTAAAAAATTAAGTGGCGACTCTTTTCTAAGTATTTTTCTTAAATTGTTTTATACTTAGAACATTCCAAAAAGTAATTTTTTCTACATATAGAAAAATTATGGCGCAATATTTACTCTACTTAACCTCTCTCTCTTGCATCCACTCATTAATAAGTGGTTGTAAAATAAGGAAAACAAACATATTAATAATTAAGATTCAGACCTTAGTAATAAACAAACTTAATGACTAGATCTGAAATAATTAAGATTAAAATTTGAAACAAATAAGGTTTAATTGTCTTTTGTGGATAGTTAGAGACCCTTGCTTTAATTTTTTGCTTTCTTGGATTTGGATTGCCTAAATGACTCAACACTCTGAATGGTAATTGTTGCAAATATATTTCAACCTCTCAGCATAGAATTAAATTAAAGCTAGAGATAAGTTTGAGTGAAAAGGAGGCACAGAGTAACTATAGAGAAATTAACAAACTACAATTGCACCATACAAGTTTACCAACTAATTAATAAACAAATGAAATCCACTACTCGGGGACATGGAAGGATAAGAACAATTTTTTTAATTTCCAATTAATTAGTTCTAACCTTTTCCACATATCCTAGTTGACATGTTCAACCTCATTAGCATAGCTTCAACGTCCTAGAGTGTATCTGTCACCATCAATTTTCATGAGCTGCAACTGGGGTGTTCACGATTTGAATAAAAACAAATTCAAATTGAAAAATTAGATTAAACTAAGCTAATTAAATAAAATGATTTTATTTGGATTTAATTTTACATTTTTTAAAATTGATAATATTTTATTTGGTTTTTTATTTTGTTTAAAAAAATCGAAGAAATAACTGAATCGAACCAATAAATTATATACATTTATTTTATAATGGGAAAAAGGTCAAATATATTTCCGAACTTTCAAAAATGGTATGTGTATATCATTCGTTGTACTTTTGGGGCCATACATACCCTTACCGTCATAATTTTGGATCATATATACCCTTTGATCAAACGGAAAAACACATGACATGATCTCAACCTATTTTATTTTATTTTTTATCCAAAATTTATCTGAGAATTTTCTCCTTCTTAATAATTTACTTTTGGATAAAAAAAAATTAAATTTTGGATAAAAAATAAAATAAAATAAAATAGGGCAAATATTTGAGATCATGCCATGTGTTTTTTCGTTTAATCAAAGGGTATATATGATCCAAAATTATGACAGTAAGGGTATGTGTGGTCGAAAAGTATAAGAGAGGACATATACATACCATTTTTGAAAGTTCGGGGTATATTTGACCTTTTTCCCTTTTATAATTGTACATACAAAATGTATTACTTTTCATAAACAATTTTAAATATCTTATATATGTCTTCATCAAAATTTAATTATAATTTATTTATGACACTAAGATTAGTAAAATTAACAGAAAATTGAAACATATACGCGGAAGCTAAAACTGAACGGATGGATGAACCCATAAAACTGAGATAAACAATATCTAAAAGGCAGCCTATTTGGCAAAAATCTAAACTGACTATTTGAAAACCTCTACTAATATGAGTTGCTAGGATAATCTCTAGCTAACTCTAATATGTCTAAAAATTAAAAGTAATGTCTGAAAGAAAATCATAAAGGTTGTCCTCGGATAAATGAGGACTCAAGAACTTGTGTGCTAGATGACCAGATCTATACTAACAATGGGCCTAATGATGTGTGTCAGAATCTATATTATCAAACAATATAGGTAGAAAGTATGCGGTCAGTACTTTGAATTTACTAAGTATGGAGAAAATGCATAAACAATATGTTATTAGAAAATACTAAATTTGTAAAACATGCTAATGCAATCACTAAGTAAAATAGCACGAAGCTGAGATATAGTGATTTGAAATACAAAAGTCTAAGGTCATGCAATAACTGAGAATTTGATTGTGGGAGATACTAAAACCGACATAAACCATGTGAGTTACTACATGGATTTCAATGTACTTCTCCAAAATCGAAAAGAGAGTGTTTAATACTTGCCAAGGTAAGAACCTGATATTTGAGCTAAGGTGGATCCACTAGCTAATGTCTATCTGAGACAGATTCTACGATGGCATGTATAGTTCTGGAACATAGTGATTGCTACTAAAGGTCTACTGACGCTAAAAAAAAAATCTTAATCCCTAAGGTCATTTGGTGCTAAGTATACTCCCAACAAAAACAAACATAATCTAGTTCCAGTAATAATTTGATACTACTAAATCATGTTGATAACTGATAAATACTGAATAGGTTATAAATCAAGATAACTGGACAAATTTGAAATATACTTTATCTGAAAGCATGTAAATCACGAGATATGAAAATATACTGAGAGATACTTTATCTAAAAGCATCATAATTCATGAAAATCTGAAAATAGCATAATCCTGATCATGAAAAATACTTGTTTACTATGAGTTCATGAAAATATCATTGAAAACATTAAATTATAATCAAAATCATGCAATTGAAGATCAATCATAAAGAAGAAATTAAATTTCAATAAGAACTCGTGAAAATAATAGAAAATCTAGTTTTAGAGAAATTATAACTTGAGAAATTGAAGTTTCTTTGAGACTCAATAGGTGAAGAAGAATCCATTAATGAAGTTCTCACATACCTGAATTAGAAACCTTAACTTGTCTTGAAGCTTTGGAACCCTAGCTTGCTTGAGGGAGAAGGCTTGAGAGGGAAGAAATTTGATTTGGGATTGACATTAGAGTCTTTAGAAACCACTTAAACTCACTTAGAATAGGCCAAAATGACATAGTATAAGAATTAAAAGAGTGAGAAAATACCCAAATAACCCAGATTAAAATTTGACAGAAGAACTATACAAGGACATCTATGATCCGTGATTTCATTTACGGACCCTAGAATCTTGTCCATAGAAATCAGAAAAGAAATTCTGGTTTTTTGAACTTTCAATCCACGAGACCCTTTTGTGGTCCATAAAAAGTTTTACGACTCATCAAGGGCATCCATAAAAACATAAACTTGAAATTACAGGATCTTTGAACAATGATCTACGAGACCCAAACCATGACTTATAGTCCTTTGTACGACTCTTACTGTTGGCTCGTAGAAAACAATTTGGGTTATGAATCTCTCAGGTTTCAAGACTTGGTCTACGAGGCCTATTCACGACCCGTAAGCACATCCACGATCCTTAACACATCTCGTGAACACTAAATCAATTTTCTTAAAATTTGAAGTATCATCTATAGGCCCATTTCTGCACTTTTCCTTATTTTATTAGAGCTATACATTTACGAGGTGTTACAATTCAAGCAAGTTATAAATAATTTGGAATCGCTATAAGAATTTTTAAACGCCAAAAATAATACAACACAAAAAAATGACCTAGAGGATCATTACAACCATAGAAAAGAAATATTGGATTACAAATTAGAAAAAAGGAGTTACAATAAGGCGCTCGGCCCCCTACACCTTGACCTTGCCTTTAACCTTTTTTTGACGTTCGTATAACATCTCGCTAATTGAAAGAACTAGAAAGAGTTAGAATTAGAAATAGTTATTTTAGGAAAGAATGAAAAATCTGAAAATTTGTTATGTTAAGTTTGGGTTTTTGATCAATTTAAAACGATCATAACTTATATCTCAGGATGAGTTAGGTGTGATCCCAGATACCGTAGGAAAGATCTTGGAATTACCTTTCCAACACCTCCGAGTTTGCGCGATTTCAAGTTTGTATGAGTGAGATATGCCCATTGAAAGTTGGGCTGGTTCGATCAGGAAAGTACTATCCGAATTTTAGAAGGGTGTTTTGGTCTTTTCCATACCCTATTATTTTAATTTCGTTTTTGGTAATTTGTTGGGACCTAAACTGAACTTGGTCAGTTTACGCTTTACAATATTGAGTTAGGGTTTTTAGAGAAGGGAAAGAAAGAGGAGAAAAGAGGAGAAGAAGCAAGAATCGTCAAATTCTCGAAGCTGAGATTGTGGATTTCGTTAAGGGGTGATCCCTACGAGGTATGTGAGACTTTCATAGCATTAGGTTCGTTCACCCATGCGCCAATCACGGTTAGTTCAGCGAAATTCGTCCTAAAAAAGGGTTGAAAGTTGATGTTCTTGAATTTATTTTCGTTCTTGAATTGGGTTGAATTGAGGAGTTCTTGAGATTAACTCGTTGAGTTTTGGAGTTGTTTTGAGTTAGGTTCTTGGGTACATTTACTAGGTATCTGAATCTAAAGAGAAGTTGAGAAAAATAGTCGAGTTTAGGTGATTTGGGGTTGGAAAAATGAAGAAGAAAAAGTCAGGGGAATCTGGGCACTAGGTCCGCGACGCGGACCTGTTTTTCAGATTTGGGGAAATCTCCTTCACGTCGCGGAGTGGTCACGGACCATTCTGCCTCAAAATTTATTTCGCGACCAAATATTTAAATGTATCTCCACATCGCGAACTTGTTTTCAAACAGTGATTTCTTGATCATTTTGTCAAGTTTAACTATCTAAAAACACTCCTAAACGTCATGAGATCTTTCCTATCACAAATCATAATCTTTGAATCCATAATTCAATTCAAGGAAAGTTAAGAGTCAAGTCAAGAGAAGTTAAGAGTCAAGTCATGAGGTTAAGAGTTAAGTCAAGAGAAGTTCATAAAGTTTTCCTAAAGTCTTTCACAAATGTTTTAACTTTGTTTTAAGACTTAAGCTTTGAGTTGAGTAAAGATTAAGAGTAAAGTTCAATTCTTCAAAGATTATATGGGGACTAAATATTCCCAAGAGTTAAAAATGTTTTCACATTTGAACAAGAAGGGGAACACCGATTTTCAAGAAGAGCTTTTGAGCTATGTTTTTGAGTAATTATCTCAAACCAAAGAAAGAGTTTTGTTTTTAAATCATATGAGTTGAGTATATTTTGAGAGTAGTATTGAACACCGATATGGGGACGCGAGTTCATAATAACTCAAGCCTCTATAAACCATGTAGCCATCATGAGTAGAGAATGATCATACTTTTTAGATGATTCCTTAATGTTTTTTAGCATAGACTAGTAGATCCACGTAGTTAAGGCGTTGTATATGACTGCAAAGTATAGGACAGTTCTGGCAGCATAGGCAAGACATTGTATTACCACTTAGACTCATAGTGGTGATTGCCGGTAAGAGAATCTCCCACAGTATTATATTACTTTATTATATGAGTAAGTTGAATTGTTATCGTATTTCTTTAACAAACTGGGTTGCTTTCTATTGTTTTAAAAGCTTTCCATATATTGCATGTGTTGTTGCTTTATATTGAGTTAAGTTATTCATGAGTTGAGTAAAACCAAAGTAAGTGTTCCTTGCAGATTCTTTTCAAGCTTACGTTATGTTTTAGTATTCCCCTCGCATACTTTGTACATTTAATGTATTGATGCCTTTTAGCCTGCATCGTTTTATGATGTAGACACATGTAATCAGGATCAGCATCTAGGGTCCCGTTGATCCAGTTGAGCACTCAGAGTCAGTTGGTGAGCCTCCTTGCATTCCGGAGGACTCCTTTTACTTTGCTTTTAGTATTTCAGTTGTTAGGATGATCGGGGCTGTTGTCTCGACATCCCTCTTTATTTTAGAGGCTTCATAGACGAGTAGTTATAGCTCTTTAGTCTTATTCATTTCAAATGTTATTTAAAGACTTGAGTTTGCCTTATTGGATAGTTGAATGCTTTCTTATTAACATTCTTGAGTTATATGGGTTTATCTTTGTTAAGTTAAGTCTTTCGCTGAGTAAGTAATCCAAGCCAAGAGTTCGCTTGGGGCCAGTTCCGCCCAGGGTGTAGAATCGAGATGTGACTGTTCATTAAGGGACAAAGAGCAAAGGTATAGGGCCAAACGCCTTTGCTCCTTTGATTTCATCCCCAATTTATTTGGCGTTTTGAAAATTTGACAACAATTTCTTATCCTTTTGTCTTTAGACTTCAATATTTTCTCACTTAATGAATTTTTTCTTTTATTAAACCCTAGTTCTAATAATTATAAATTAAACAAAAAAGATATTTTTTAACCTTATATTAAAAGATAAGGTCGAATGAATAAAGCTTCATCAATGATAGAAAAAAAAAGAACAAAAGAGAGGAGGGATAATTTTGACTTTGAAAAAGAGAAGCCTGAGAAAATGGATTTGTTGACATAGAAAAAAAGTTTGCCCATTTTCGAACTTAATTAAAATGTTTATTATTTTTAATAAATAAATAAAATAAAAAAGAAAAAATTAAATGAGGCCCCGTTTTATTTATTTTTTCAATTAAACTGAAAGTCAAACCTAAAACTGATTGCAATGGAATCTTTATCCAATTTTGATTAACAACTAATAGAGATTTACTCAATAATTTGATTCAATGGAGTTTTTCCTCAGAGCTCAATTTTTGATTCCCTTGATATCGGTGCTTGCTCTTTTCCCTCTTTCCGAATCCAACAATAACCAGGTATTTCTTCTCTCTTTAATTTGAATTTTCAAGAGATATTTATTAAATATGATGAAATGTTTATTGATTTCTTAGTAACATGATATTTTTACACTTATTTTGAGTGGAAGAAAGTAATAATTTGGAAATCGAAATTGTGTATGGACATGAATAAAAGTTGAATTTTTGTGAGGGAACATCATCATTTCACTTCAAAGACTCCTCAAATGAGTTTCTTCATCTTTCAAACAATGATGACCAAACCATTAGTAGATAAAGTTTGAATTATGACTTTTTGACCACTATACTAGACTGTCCAAGTAGTGTATCTTTGACAGATGAATGAAAGTGAAATCTGGTTGAATCTTTTTTTTTTAATGATTGTGGTGTTCGGGCCAGCTTCACGCACATCGACTAATTCCATGGGATACCTGTAACCTCCGACCAGCAATAGGTACCATGTAACTCTGTCCACTAAGGCTAGGACAATCTGGACAGATGGGAATGATCACCTAATGTTTTTTATCTTCGCTGGGATTTGAACCTAAGACCTCAGGACTTTCAAACCACTGTTGAATCTTCTGGTGGTTTTCTAATAAGTTGATTTTTTTCATTGTTTTATTTTATTTTGTACTGATTTTGTGGATGAACTCTCATTTGAATCGTGGTAGATGATTAAGATTTAGGAATATGAACTGTTGTATGTAAATTTTGAGGAGTTAAGAAAATAGAAGAATTTTCTGCCTTTCATATCAATGTCAAGCAGTTTATTTTTTTTTGAAGGATGGTTTAAAATCTAAATATTTTTTATCTTTCTCAGTTTTGTGATGCCACAAATATTTATGGAGATTCTGAGTGCAATGTTATGTCGTCGGTTTCATCAAAGATACTGATAAAAGGAGGAACTGTAGTGAATGCTCATCATAAGGAGGTTGCTGATGTGTATATAGAAGATGGAACAATTGTGGCGGTGCAGCCTAACATTAAGGTAATTGTTGAAGTTTCTCCATTTGTTTTGAGTTTTCTGAATTGACTGGGAAGTGAATAATAGTTGGGCCTCTTGTCTATTGTGATTGATCTCTGAGCTGATGGCTGAATTTGATGTCAATTATTGTTCTTAATTCATTTGTATCTTGCCACATTTTGTTCTTATTAGGTGGAATAATGAAAGGGTTTAGCAAATATTCTGTTAACAATCTGATCAAACAGAAAACGTTTCTCGTATGTGAAAGTTTGACTGGTATAATTCTGAAATAAACCCTGGTCCCTGGGACACCAAGATTGAAAGACTAGCAACTATTGTGAGTTAATGAGAACATGTTATTGTTTAGTGCAGTAAGATAGTATCTTCTTGTTTTGTTTTCTTTTTCTGGATTTAGCTGAAGACAAATCCAAATGAATTCTCATGGTATATGATAACATGAGATTATCATGTCCGAACTGTGAGCTAGAATGTTCAGGTCTGGGAAAATATTTGGAAATCCTGGATTGTACCCTAGAAAACGGAAGTTTTGCTTAATTTTGCAAGGAAAATATGCTTTAAATTAGTCTAGAGGTGGGTAAGCGTCATAAGATGAGATTCTAGAGGATAGCTTAAAAAACCCTGGACATACTTTGGTGGATATATGGATGAAGGATCATATGAAAGTTTTTACTGAGGAAGGAATAGCTTTTCTGACTTCATACCATTTTTCTAAATGTCACATCATTATCACTGGATATAAATTGCCCTGATTACTTTAGCACGATAGAAAGAATTTCTTGCTTTCTCACTTTATGATGCTGAAGTTTTCTGAGCTGGGAGAATTGTCTTAGTATTCTAGTCCTTCCTTCCGCTTTGTGTTTTAGGTTCTTTTGTGTCTTCAGTTGTTGGTCACATTTATTCCATTCACTTCTTATGTTGACCTGCTAATACGCAACAGCTGTGCCCTCAAGCTGGCTTTATTTATTCATGAAACTCTTTGTATGTTTTCACTGGTTGATTATCTTTACCCTTAATGGGTAACTTCATTGCTTTTCATCTGAATATGATGCACAAGTCGAGACCCTCTGCAGGTTGGTGACGATATCAAAGTCATTGATGCAACTGGAAAGTTTGTCATGCCAGGTAGAGTTTCTTTCTTCAGGTCTGAGGGGCTCAGTTGATTGCATTTCTAGTCTCAGAATTGTAGTTTTGCTTTTTTAGTCCTGCCAGAAAAAAGACCCGTAAGGCATGACTACTGTAGACAAATATTTTTTAGTGTCATATGTGCAGCTTTTACATCAGTTCCATTTACGTTAGTTTTATGTGAATTAGCAGTGTTTTTGTTTAATACAAAATATTCCAGTCTTTGTGGTAAAATATACATGAGAGCATTTTCTCGAAATTATAGTTCCTAATAAACAGTCTCACTAGTAAACCTTGGCTAACAGACAATTTACCTTCGTTTGCTGATTCTTATGACGATGACAGGAGGAATTGATCCTCATACTCACCTTGCTATGGAATTTATGGGATCCGAGACAATCGATGACTTCTTCAGTGGACAGGCTGCCGCATTAGCTGGTGGAACAACAATGCATATTGACTTTGTTATTCCGGTAGATGGAAGCTTATCTGCAGGTTATGAAGCTTATGTAGAGAAAGCTAAGAGGTCATGCATGGATTATGGGTTTCACATGGCAATTACAAAATGGAATGAAACTGTTTCAGAGGAGATGGAAATTATGGTCAAGGAGAAAGGTTTTACTTATTTCCAGAGAGTGTTACTTTCATCTGAATACTTTTAAGTTTCGGTTCATTCTTGAAGGGTAGTTCATGGGAAGCATCTTCCTCTCTGCACTTTTCGGTATCTCTTTAGGTACTCCGCTTGACTTTATTTCTCTTATCCTAGGTATCAACTCTTTCAAATTTTTCCTTGCCTACAAAGGCTCCTTCATGGTTAATGATGAGCTTCTGATGGAGGGATTGAAGAAGTGCAAGTCCCTTGGTGCCTTAGCTATGGTTCATGCAGAAAATGGGGATGCTGTATTTGAAGGTCAAAAAAGAATGATCGAACTTGGTATTACTGGTCCTGAGGGACATGCACTATCAAGGCCTCCAGTGGTAAAGTCCACCTATTTTGCTTCAACATTCATGCCTAGGAATAAGCTGATTTAGTTTTTTCTGTCTTCTAGCTTGTCAACATGCATGCATGCACTTTTTCCCTATTGCCACCAAGTAGCCGGAGCTTTGAGTTCCAAAAAAAAATCAATTATTTGGTAGAAAATTGTGCTGTAGGATGGTAATGCATTCTCATTATTAGAACCAGTTGATGCATTCTCATTATTAGAACCTGTTAAGTGATAAGAAGAGAGAATAATGTCTAGGACATCCAGTGTAGGAAATATTTTTCATTTTCTAGAAAGGAATGTATATTACAATGCATAATATCTTGAGGCAATGATATTAAGGCCTGCTGACCAACAATACAAGAAATTGGTTCTATTTGTTACAGCTCGATAGGTATAGTGAAGTAAAGTATTTCTACTTCAGGCTTTTATGTGGTTAAGGTTCCTTTCGAATTCTCCCTTTCTCTTTCTTGAATATATGTACACTTTCTCATTTGGTAGAAAAAGTTTTTACAGTCGGCCAACTGTATCTTAAAAAGAAGTACTTATCATTTTAATAGCTTTTGTTTGGACAACTTCACCAATGAAATTGTGGCATTACTATTATTCTGGTAATCTTTCGTGAAATTAATTAATTAAAAGTAGGATGAGGGTTCTGTATCATAGGTACAAAAATGTGAATGTATTGTTTGACATGACAAACTTACTTTCTGGATAAGTTATGTAGATGATCATTGCGATGAAGAAATGGAAGCACTTCTTTAATTCCTATTAGTTAAGTAACCTGAATATATGAGTAAACTCAATAAACCATATAGACAAGCTTATGTGTATACAAATAGTTGGATTGCATATGAATAAGAAATAATATGTTTAGGTCTTCTGCATATGTTGACAGTATAGGATAGGTGAGTGACCATTGGTCATATAATGGGAAAATTTTTGGACACAGCACAAGGTGTGTAGATGTTTGGTAACTATAGTTGTCACCATGGATAATCATATTGTTTTTTGGATAAGGCAGTCATGGATAATTAGGGGTGTTCACGAAAAACCGAAGTAAAAAATAATTTAAAACTAAGGGATGGTAAGGGTTCTATTCTAATAAGCACTGTATATTCTAGTAACCAAAGGTTGACCTAGCGAAATTCTAACCGGAGAACCGTGGTTAGGCCTAGTTTTGGATCCGGGCCAAGGATCATATATTCTATTTTTGCTTAGTGGATTGCCTTTTTCTAAACCCACCCTCTAGTACTAGCCTTAGCAACAAGGCAGCAAAGAGAGAGCCTTTCCAGCATCTCAGGTATTGTTTGTCGCTTCACACCTTGAGTTGTCTCCGCTCGGGAGAGGAAATACCAGGAAGCATCACCTGCTCAAAAATATCGTAAACAAAGGATTACGCCAACATTTTTTGGTTTGGTTTTGGTTTTGGTTTTATATTTAAAAAACCGACATAATTTAGTTTGATTTTGGTTTTAAGCAAAAAATAAGCGAAAACCCCCAAACCAAATCAACCATCTAAACACATATTTAAAAAATTATAATTGCGTGCGCACACACTCACACCCACACATATACGGTACATATTAATCTTTTACACTCTTGGTTCGTAATCTAGGTGTTTGCGTTTATAGTAATTGAATTCCTTGTCTTTACTCTCTAGTTTGATTTATAATTTTTATTTTGGTAATGCCAAGAATCTATTTCTCGGTCAAAATAACTTGTACTATTTTAATTATGCATCATTGTTTAATTCAAATATCGTCAAGATATCTTGATATATCACAACTAAATCTTTAATTTTTTGCACAAAAAAAATCATTGTAAGAACTTCTATTATATTCCTTATAATCAAATAAATTCTTGGATAATGCGTACTTTTTTGGAGGAAGCTATATATATGACTTGATTAAATATATATAGATTTCCTTCTTTTCTTAAAGAGTTGTTGACTTGGTAGTGTTATGTTGTAATATAGTCGACCTAATATGTGCTTGGAAGTATATTATCATATATTTTATAAAAAACCAACAAAAACCAAATAAAACAAAAAGCCCAACAAAAACCAAAACGATGAAAACCCAACTTAATTGGTCTGGTTTGTTTTGGTTCGATTCCACATTTGAAAAACTTAGTTACTTGGTTTGGTGTCCTTGTAGCGAAAAGCCAATCCAAACCGAACCGTGAACACTCCTATGGATAATCATGGACATATAATTTCAGAAGTGCTGATGCTATGTAGTTGAATGAATTAAATATATGTTAGATTAGGGTGATTTCTTCAAGAATATTTGTTATTTATCGTATTTCTGTTCTTTCTAGCCAACAATGTCCTCACACTGATTGTGAATGTTTGTTCTTTGATTTGACATGGCTATTGCATTCTTTGAATAACTTATCTAATGGTGTTCCTTGCAATGTTGTTAATAACAGCTGGAGGGAGAGGCTACTGCTCGAGCTATTCGTTTGGCTAGCTTTGTGAACACTCCATTGTATGTTGTTCATGTCATGAGTATTGATGCGATGGAAGAAATTGCTAGAGCTCGGAAGTCAGGTTTGGCATAAAGTGTTTGAATAGTATATTTGATGGAAATTTGGATTAGTGGCTTTGTAATGCTTACTTTATGGTGAATTTGCAATGATTAATTGTCCCCTCTAAGGAATATTAGTAAGTATTCCCATCATTACATCCATGCAAACCCATTCTGGGGCTAAACTTTTGTTATTTTTTTTAATTGACCATGGAACTCCTTTGATACGAGGGTCCTCTTTTCTTCTCCTTTCTGTAACCAACTTGTTTACTCTACTTTGAACTTACCAACCTTAACTGGGAACTTGTAAACAAAACTTAACTTGGCACTTGCAATGTTTCTATCTCTAACTTCCACTGTGCACGTTTTTGTCTCCTTTCTGAAAGACACGTTTATTTGGGTACTCTTTGATTTGGAACTATTTCTCCTCTATGTTAATGTTATTTATCAAAAAACTCTGCTTCAGATGCCAGTTTCATGGGACTTCACTTATGCCTCTATACTAAATTTACCATCTCATTTCAGGTCAAAGAGTTGTTGGGGAGCCAGTCGTTTCAGGTTTACTTCTTAATGATTCAGTACTTTGGGACCCTGACTTCCATTTTGCAGCAAGGTAAAAATCATTTTTTTTCCTCTGTTGTTTAGCTTTTCTTTCTTTTCTTTTCTCCCTTCATAGATGGCATAAGATGCCCGTATATGTTTTTACTATTTCAGGTATGTTATGAGCCCACCAATCAGAGCAGCAGGTCATGGAACAGCTCTTCAAGCAGCTCTTGCTGCAGGGGTTCTGCAGGTTTCAATCCCGATCTTTGTATAGATATCAATATATGCTTTTTTTGTGCTATCACAAAATTTAAAGCTACTTGGGGGACTCCATTGGCCTTAGGAAATATCCAAGGTGGCGTTTGGCCATGTTTCGTTGTAAAAATTGAAAAAAGTAGTTTCTGTTTTCCAAGTGAAAAATGATATTTGAAATTTGCAGTTGTATGTGACCATGACACAAATTAGAGTTGTTTTTGAATTTTTGTGAGTAATTTGGAGTTCAAAAAGGGAAAACAACTATTTGTTGTTTTGGAATTTCTGAAATTCCTAAATTCAAAGTTGAATTCGGGGATTTTCTGAATTTTTATGGCCAAACGTGTTTTCCGGAGTTCAACTCCAAAAAAGTACAAAAATATCACGGCCAAACACTACTCAAATATTCCACTTTCCCATCTTATGATCCATCCATCAACTCATATGAGCAAGATAGAAGTCATTAGCGTTCCTTTTCTTGTCTATACAACTAATCAGCATGGTTTCATATATGCAGCTGGTAGGAACTGATCACTGTACCTTCAACTCAACTCAGAAAGCCCTAGGAATTGGTGATTTCCGGAAAATACCAAATGGTGTTAATGGTATGCAAAAGTTTCTTTTTCCTTACATATATCTATTGCTGTGTCTTTAGCTTTCCTTCTAGTGTATTTCTAAGTTCTTCAGTGTAACCATTTCTTTATAGGTATGGAGGAGAGAATGCATTTGGTTTGGGATACAATGGTGGTAAGCTGTGACATTTTCTATTGTTCTAAATACAACATGATGCTCAAATAAATTGTCCTATGTGAGTTTTCTTACTTTTTATGGTTTTTTCAGGCATCTGGTCAGATATCTGTCACCGATTATGTTCGCATAACAAGCACAGAATGGTAAACTACTCAACTTATTCTGAATAACTTCTCAAAATTTGATAATGGGCCCTCCCCTCTACCCTTCTCTACTTAAGTACCAGACTTTTATCTACGACAGTGGTAAACTCCTAAACTTTGGCCAAAAGTCTTGCAGATGTTCTGATATATATATATATTTTCTTGACAACCATGGTGTTCGGTCTAGCTTGCGTGCACCTCGACTAGCAGATGTTCTGATATTTATTTCAGTGTGAATCTAATTCCACCAGCTTGATGCTTATGCTTTCTTCTTTGGTTTAAATTGTTGTATTTCAATTTCTAACAATGCAACTGTCTTATTATGGAAGCTTAACTGGAAATATCTGATCTTGTGATTTAGTGCTCGGATTTTCAATATCTATCCAAGGAAGGGAGCAATACTTGTTGGGTCTGATGCAGATATAATCATTTTAAATCCCAATTCGAGCTTCAAGATCAGTTCAAAGTCACACCATTATAGGACAGATACCAATGTCTATGAGGGTTGGACAGGCAAGGTAAGCATTCACAAATTAACGAGGTTTATGTATTACTCATAATTTTTTGTTGTAGAACTTTGCCGAATGCTGTGATTCTATTGTTTCGATGTTCTTATGAATTTACTTTATAAGTGTTACAGAATGTGATTAGCCCAATCAAATGAGTGACTCTAGAATATTTTCCTTTATTTGTTTTGATTTATTTCCTTTCATAAAATTCCTTGTAAAAAACGGAGGTTATTTAGTTTAGCCTCTCTCTTCAATAGTACTCTTTTCCAGTGCCATTTTCCAGCAACCCTGACTGGAAATACATCAGTTTCATCACCATAAACAAGTTTCCAAGCATATTTCGATGGAAGACAGCCACAATCTATTTTGATGTAGGATTTAAATCATATGATGTAATTAGAAGTGAAGCGACAACAGAGGTGTGGTATGATTGGACAGAACGTGATTGGAACAGTTAGAATAGGAATAGGAACAAGAATAGTATATACAATCCTACTTAGAATAGGAATAGGGATAGTATATAGAATCCTACTTGGTAAATGATTGTATTATAGTGTCTATAAATAGGGTCTCTATGAAATAATGTAGATACACAATTTTACAATATTTTTCTCGAATATTTCTCACATTGTATCAGAGCACTAGTGAGAAACAACCTCTTTACCTCACACAAGGTAGGGATAAGGTCCGAGTACACTCTACCCTCTCCAGACCCCACTTGTGGGGTCACAATGGGCATGTTGTAGTTGTTGTTAGGTGCCAACTATGGAAAGAATTAAAAGAGAATCCTGCTATCTACATATGGGCTATGTACATTACTAAGAAAGAGGTCTATATTCAATCTCTGGGTAATTTGATTGTGGATACATCCTTTATTTAACGTAGGAAAAACTGTTGTCAAACTTCACCTTAATACTGTTTGAACTCCGACCTTAACCTAAATATTAACCAGGATGCTTTACATCGTGTGTGACATTACAGGTAAAAATCTGCAATCAAATGTCACCTTTTAAGAACTTGTGCCTTCTGTATATTTTTATGTATCTTGGTGTACATATATAGAAGCACTTAAAACAGTCGAGCCTTACATTTTGCTGGAATCTATATTCTCATGGATAATCACTTCATTTAAAAGTTGTAATTGTCCAATCCCATAAAAAAATTCTAGGAACACTATATTTTTCTTAAAATGTTTCTATAATTTTACCATCCACTTTCTGTTTTTTCTGAATGACATTTTTTTTGCACCAAGTAGACCAAATTTCCGCAGCCCCTCCTTTTACTGATTCTCAAACATTGCCATCGCTTTGTGTTTGCAATTTATTATACCTATGCGTTCTTTTTTATTTTTCCCATTTTATTCGTTATGCAGGGAAAGGTTGAAACTACAATTGCAGGAGGAAGGGTTGTTTGGGAAAATGATGAGCTGAAAGTCATCCCTGGTGCTGGCAATCACATTGAAATGCCACCTTTCAGTTATCTTTTTGACGGGATAGACAAGGCAGATGCAAAGTACCTCTCTTCCTTGAGAGCACCCATAAAACGGTCAACGACTTGATTTGGCAAATTCACTTTTCATTATGAGGAGCAGAAAGAGTCTCTCTATTTACTTGTAAATACAGAATATCCTCAAGGACATTCAAACTCTTGCAGTTGCAGATAGGCCCTTGGGCATATAATGTTATTTTATAAAACTTATGTTTATTCCATAAAGGATGTTATACAATGGTGTATAGATGGATTACTGAATGGAGTTTGAGCATTTACCTCGTAGTGCAGAATAAAAGTAGATCCCAAGAATCACACAGCTTTTGATTATAACATTGCTAAATTTTCTTGATTTTTACTCCAAGCAAGAGGCTTGAATGCATATACATATATACTCTGATGTAAAATGATAAAACTCTCTCATGTTTTCATATATGAATACAGGAGAGAAATAGTCATTTCAAGATTGCTACAAAGGGGGTCCTCGCTCACACTAAAAACCACGGCATCATACTGGAAGACAGCAACTAAGGTAGGTCATGAACTTCTTCTTTTTCCTCTGCACAAAGGACATGTTCAAAATGATTAGAGGTAACCACAAACTATAGATATATCGGTACATACTGTTAGACATGTCCTGATCCAAGGGCGTCAAGCAAGGATGAATATGGATCGGAACAAACCCCAATATGCCCTTCTATCTGTTACTTACAGTATTGTAGATGTGTTTACTGTAACATAATCTTTTTGAGATTAGGATGTCTTACCGTGGCAGCTTTCTCTCGCTCTCTGGATAGAAGATCCTGCTCAAAGTCATAGCTACGATGAGTTAAATCACTCTTATGCTTCTTTCTGTTGGCGCGCGCTTGTGAGAACACCATAGAATAATTGGTCTCACTCGGAGTCTTTTGCTCCCACTCTCCAAATTGAGGTACAGACATCCAACCAGTTTTCTACAGATTTATGAAACCATCTGATAAGTTATTAAGAGCTGGTGAGTATCTTTCTTGTACAAATCTCATAGTAGTTTATGGATGATTAATATGGAATTCATCACTAGTACAACATTGAAGTGCTTGATTAAAAATGTGAACAAAATGAACACATTACTTGTTAGCTAAATAAATAATTTGATAGACAGACTGCTGTAAAGGGAATAATTTCACGCATTAAATAGACTTCTAGGTGCACTAAGTGAATCACCTCCAAATTTGTTCATATTTGATTTGTCAGAAGTTTCAATTCTGACTAGAAACCATGCTTTTGTTTTGTACCCTTGCACTCAAATTAGGTCAATTTCATTCCAATACTAAATTTTTTTCTTCTCAGACAAACTAATGATTATCAAAACAAAAGGATTCCGAACCAATACTTCCATACCAACTTACCGGTATGTATGGAGGTCTATGCTAGGTTTACTTTACATCCTACATCGAATTTGACTCATTACTTTCAGGAATGGTTTCCGTTCTCTTTTATCACCTTCAATCATCATGTTCCTGTTCATACTTAAGGTTCATATGAAGGTCTACAAGACATGACCAAACTATCCTAAGAGACATTCTCTCATTATATCCTTTGTTTAGTTTCACACTGTATTAGATGTGTGCTGCTACTCTTTTCCAATCTTGTATGACAACCCATCTATGTTGACATCCATATTTTTATGATATTCATCTTGTGAATACGGTTCATAGAGGCCAGTAATCATGCATTTACCAAACCAAAAACAAGTCTCTTTTATATGCCTAGAAGAAAGTTTGGGGCAAGTGCACAGATAACCGATTTTAGGACTCTTATTTAAGGCATAGCTGATGATCATAGTTTTTCCAAGTGTAACTGCTTCGAAATTAGCTTCACAAACTTCTGATATATGCATTTAGAAGTTTGTCTTTCCAAATCCTAATGTCTGAAGTTGGCATATATGAATGAACTTCAGGTATATCTGACTAAACCTGTATGAAAAAGATTTAACAATGTCCAATCAAAACAAAGTCTTATATCTCATATTCAAAATTTTCAAGCTCAAAGTGGGCTTAAAGGTGTTTCAAGTTTCTTTCTTCAAGCTTCAAACCTTCAGACTGGTACATTGTCTTTCAATCTTTTGAGCTCAAATAACCCCAAATTGATCTCAAGTGCCAAGTACTCCACAAATATCCAAAAATAGAAAGTCAAGTTTGAAGTTCCAATTTTTTTCCGACAATGTTTGATATCTTCTAAACCTCAAACAGCAGATATTTTCGATTTTGATTCCACGAGATCACGAAATCAGATCTTGAATTGAAACAATTCCAGGGATTTCAAAATTTCAGTTTCAAGCTTGTCTCAAATTTAGAAAAAAAAAGTTCTTACCACAGGTGAAACATCTGTGTGTTTACCAAGCTCTTGCTCAGTTCCCATGCTGTGGCGTGCTAAACCATGTCTATGCTGCTTCTTTTTGGCTCGATCCTGGGACAACCCCACGGGATAATTTGGACTGTTCCCAGTCTTCTGATCCCATGCTCCATAATGAGGCTCTGCCATAGGACTATTTTTCTAAAAACTCCGAAAGATTAAAAAAAAAACTATCAGTGACACAATAACACTATGAGTAACCCACTCTCTGGAACACTTGAAATGTTATCTAAGTTTTGAAACATTAACAATAACATAAACTATGTAAGTTGAAAAGCTATCCAACATCCCCCGCATGCCCAGACGTGGCAACTGGAGAGTGGACAACATAATATGGTGGCAAACATCGGGTAAATCAAGAATTGGGATGAGCCTGACATTGATACTATGATGATTAAAAAATAGACTTTGGTCCTAACTTAGCCCCAAAAGCTAGCTCAATAGGTGAAGATTTTCCAAGACCACATAAGGATACCAATGGACCACATCCCCACCGATGTAGGATGACCAATAATTATAAAAGTGAAACAAGGTTATGAATGATGATCATGTGAAACATTGTTGACATCCCTATGGTCAATGAAATTGAACAAACCATGATGAACGTAGTTTTATAAAGTGAAGTTAACCAAATCATAATGTATGTAGTGTTAACACTGGAATTAAATTCACATGTGGTGAACTTTCACATATATTCAATTTTGTCAGTGCACTTTAGAGCTATTGCACCAGAAAGTTTGTCTACTTTTTTTTTCCTTTCTTTTTACGAAGTTATAGGACAGTAGGAACGATCTAACTAGACTAGAATTGCCAAAAGACCTTGATTATAATTTTGACACTGTAATTTGAATTCTCATCTCTTCGCCACACCTTTGGCAGATGCATTATATTTTGGTACAATAAATATGTGCAGTACTTTTTTCGCTCTTCTCATGTAATTGTTCTCATCCTTGACGCCTAGGTCAAATCCCCCCTTTGTTAACACAAAGTCACCCATTACAAACTATACAGACTAGAGTTGTGTGGGATGATGTATGAATATTTCCTTCCTAGTCAATGGTGCAACTGCTAATCTTCAAACCAGCAGTAGGTAACAGATCTAGTAAAATGCACAAGTAGATTGAGTAAATCTTAATACATGATACATATAAATAACTTCATAACCTTTCCCAACCACCACTAGACAGTCCTATCCCAGTCGGGAAAATGGGTGTAGACAATCTATTTTGAGAAGGGTTTCAACAGTATTCTATAGTTTTAGACTGCTGACAGAACCTATTGTTCTCATGTACCTAACTGAAAAAGAGTTGAAGGATTTCCTGTCTTATGTTTCTCAAGTAAATCCATACTATCACTTTCTTACCTTTACTATTTCCTAGTAGTTTCATATGGAGAACCCCTTTAAATGCTAGAAAATGCTGTTCACTTATACTGGTTTAGCATCTCCTCCTTTAACTGATTGGTCAAGCCTTTCAAGTCGTGTAGGGAGTAAGTAGGAACAATGTTGAAACCCCTAAGGTCGTTTGCTCCCCTAAGTGAATGGCATACTACTCGTGCTCTAAATTGTCTAACGACATGCAAAATAGGGGGTAGTAATCATGTTTTTTACTGTACCAAAGACAGTTTCCATTGTACAACTGAAGAGAAGTTTGTTTTGTGTCTCATAAGCGAAAAAAGCATTTCTTACCCTGGGTGAAACCTCACGGTGCTTGCCAAGCTCTGGTTCATTTCCCAAGCTGCGGTGTGCTGAATCATGCTTATGCTGCTTCTTGTTGGCACGAGCTTGAGGAGACACTTTCAAGTAATCAGGACTACCCCCACTCTTTTGATCCCACTCTCCAAATTGAGGGACAGACTTTGGACGAACCTTGTACAATTTATATGAAAAATATTTTAGCGAAACAATAACGCTGTGGGTGTGTTCAGTATGAAGTAAAGTTATTTGCTCCCCAACCTATCTTTTATTCTCGATTAGTGCCTTTTAAGTTTAGTTCTCATTCATTTATTTTAGACTCTTTATTGTCATGGTGTTAGTTTAGTAAACCCTTCATTGTAGCAACCTATTGATTATTGTTGCTTTGGTGAATGATGGTAGAATAAGGGCATGTCCTCGGGTGGGGCTGGGAGGTGGGGTTCAAAGGTTACAAGGGAGCTGAACATAGATACTTTGACGGGAAAGTCTATACAGTCACTGAAGGTTTTCAGGAGGAGGAGGATCAATATAACTTGTGTTTTTCTCAAAAAAATATAACTTGTGTTCAGGAGACCAAATGGGTGGGAACTAACGCTTGAGATGTTGACAGGTTTAAATTGTGGTACTGGGGAGGCTCGGGGAATAGAAATGAAGTAGGCATTTTAGTGAATAGGAAACTTAAGGAGTTTAATGGTTGAGGTTAGGAGGGTGAATGATAGGATGATGGTGATGATTGAGCTAGTCACTGGAGGACTTACCTTGAACACAATTAGTGCATATGCACCACAAGCGGATTTGGTTTAGAGGTTAAAAAGTAGTTTGGGAGGATTTGGATGAGGTAGTGAGGGGTCTCCCACACACCTAGAAGGTATTCATAGGAGGAGATTTCAATGGCCACATCAAGACAACTTCAAGGAGTTATGTTGATGTACATAGGGTTTTGGTTTAGAGGATATAAATGAAGGAGGAGTTTCACTTTTGGACTTCATTGAAGCTTTTGATTTTGTGATAGCAAATTCAAGTTTCCCCAAGAAAAAGGATCACTTGATGACCTTATGTAGCATGGTGGCTAAGACTCAAATAGATGTCTTTCTCTTTAGAAAATGTGATAAAAGTATATATAAGGACTTCAAGGTTAACCCGAGTGAGTTTGTTATAACTCAAGATAAGCTATTGGTAATGGATTTAGAGATTAAGAGGAAGAAGAGGGCTTTGTATGACCTACCGAGGATCAAATGGGGTGGCGTGATTATTGCCAAATCTCAGGATATGGGGAAAAGTTGATGGTGATGGGGCTTCGGGAGTAGTGAGGATGCAAATAGCATGTGAAATATGACAACTAATTACATTAGGGAAGTAGTTGGAGAGGTCCTGGGGTCTGGAGGGGTAATGTTGGTGGACATCGAGGGAATGGTGGTGAAATGAAGAAGTCAAGGTAAAATAGAAGTCAAGAAGGTTTCTTATATGGAGTTGATGGACAACAAATAATAGGAGGAGGGAGAGGTATAAGGCGGCGATAAGGAAGCAAATTTAGCTGCTACAATGGCTAAAATTATATTCTTTTAGCACTTGTATGAATAATTACACGACAAAGGCAAGGGATAAGAAGTTGTGTAGGCTCACAAAGGCAAAAGAGGGGAGTGCCCAAGACCTAGGCCAAATGAAGTGCATCAAAGATGGGAAAGGAAAGTATTGGTGAAAGAGGCACACATTAGACGACAATGGCAGACATACTTCTTATAAACTCTTGAAGGAAAAGTAGAATATGATTATTGTTCTAGTTTTAGAATACCCCGAGAGTTGTCGAGAGTTTGAGTATTGTAGAGGTATAAAATTTGAGGAGGTTAAAGTGGTTATTCGTAATATGAGAAGGTAGAGGGCGTGTGGGCCAAATAAGAACCTGGTGGAATTTTGGAAGAGCAGGGGTAAAGCATATATGGAGTGGCTAATTGGGTTGTTTAACGTCACTTTTAGGACATCAAAAATGCATGAACAATGTAGGTATACAATGATCCCGTTATAGAAGAACTAGGGTGGTATTTAGAATTGCAATAACTACAGGGGTATCAAGCTTTACTAAGACATACTATGAACGTTTGGCAGAGGGTGATGGAGATGAGGGTGAACAGGGGTGTGTATATGACCAAGAACCAATTTGGATTCATGTTGAGGTGTTCAACTACAAAACTTACTCATCTCGTAAGGATATTGATGGATCAATATAGGGAGAGGAAGATAGACTTACATATGGAGATGTTTGGAGGCTAGGGTGTGCTCATAACTTACATTAGGGTAATTAAGGCCAAGACCTGAGTAAGGACAGTGGGAGGAGACTCAGAGACTTTTAAGTCAGGATAAGGTTGTACTAGGGATCAACTCTTAGCCGTTTTATTTGCTTTTCTGATGGATAAACTGACACGACATATCCAAGGAGAGGAGTCATGGTGTATGCTATTTACTGATGACATAGTATTGATTAAGGAGACTCCTAGAGAAGTTAATGATAGGCTAGAGGTTTTTGAGATAGACCTTGGAGTCAAAAGGTTTAATTAAGTACTAAAACTGAGTACTTGGAAATTTCAAGTATCATGGATCAAAAATCCAAGAAAATGGGGAGATTGACGATGTTGTTACACATCGTATTGAGTGGGTCGAATGAACTAGAGGCTCACATCCTATGTCTCGTGTGTTAAGAATGTGCCACCAAGACTTACCTTTAAGTTTTATAAGTGGTTATTAGTCCAAATTTGTCGTATGGGGCAGAGTGTTGGCATATGAAGAGCTCACATGTCTGGAAGATGAAAGTAGTTGAAATAAGGATGATGAGATAGATGTGTGGCATACTAGGAGGGATAGGATTAGGAACAAAGCTATTCAAGACAATGTGGAAGTGGCCTCCGTGGTGGACAAGATGAGGGAGGTGAGACCGAGATGATTTGGGCATGTGAAGAGGAGGTGCACACATGCCCCAGTAAGGAGGCATGAGAGTTTGGCTACAGCAGATTTTACGGAGGTGATTCGAAAGGACATGACACATCTTCAACATACTAAGGGTATGATCCTAGAAAGGAAGGTATGTAAGTGGAAGATTAGGATAGAAGAGTAGTAGGTAGCCGAGTGTTGTCTAGTTTCCCTTATCAATATTATTATGATTACTCTTCTACTATCTTTTTTTTTTATGTCATCATTACATATTACTTTCTTTACTTCGATTATCGTATTATTTTTTGTTGCTACTGTTTTTTTCTCAGTTACTTCCAACATGGCTTCTTTGCTGTTGTATTTCCTTTTCATATTGATTTTGGTATGCTTTACTTGAGCTGAGGGTCCTTCAAAAACATCTCTTACCTTCACAAGGTAGGGGTAAGGTTGCGTACTTGCCACCCTCCTCATACTCCACTTGCGGGATTACACTAGGTATGTTGTTGTTATGTTTGAGGAAAATAAGTGAATTTCTTACTTATCTTCTTGTGTTTGCTACATAAGCAAAAAAATATCATCCTAAAAGTATTTGGATAAAATGCAGATAAATACTATTGGTGGAGGGGGTAGAGGTGAAGATGAGGTGTGTTCGAAGGTGGGGAGGACACAATCAAGTTAGAATGGCACTTGGGGAACTTGTTTTTCCTACTTTGACTCGGGAAGTTATTTTCTTCATTTTAAGGAACTTTTTTTTGGTAGAGAATTTTTTCCAGAAAATTTGACGAAGTATCAAACATGGGAAAAATAAAAAATTATTTCCTACTGTACCTAACACACCCAATGTCTTGTCATTTTCTAGAAAACTTGTGAAACCTAAGTATCGAATTATGCTTGTTTTGGTGCATGTAGTGGGTACGAGTGAGTGTTTTCTAGGGAAGGAGTCATGCAAACAAATCTCAACAATAACATTAAAGGAAAGTTGTCTTTGAGAGTTGTATGATGCTTAAATGAAGATGCATTTGCAGACGTCGTAAATTAACTATTTAAGGTTTACAAGAGATGTAAATTTTCATACCATTGTTGAAGCCTGTTGGTGCTTGCCAAGTTCTTGCTCATTGCCTAGGCTTCGGTGTGCTTTATCAGGTTTATGTGGCTTCTTGTTGGCGCGATCTTTTGAATCCCATGCTATGACTTGAGGCACTGGAGTAGCACTACTTTTCTACAAATTTAGAAACACTATTAGTTAAATGATGATGATACTAGTAGTTACCCACTCTCTAAGGTACATATGAAAGACAATTAATTGTATTGTAAACTAGAATAACTTGCATAAGGAGAAACAATAAATGATATTTGATAAAATCAGCAAGTTTGGTCATGAATGATAATAATGAGAATCATAGTTTATATGTTCTATTAGTTGATATTCCAGTGGTTGATGCACTTCAGTTACCCCAAACATTGAAGGACATCGTTAAAGTGAAGTTGATAGTTCGAATTATTAATCGATAAAAGCAGAGAAAATTCAAAGAATCAAGTGAACCTTGATGTCTAGGATGGTCATTAGTTCAGTATCATTATTAATCTAGTTTGAACAAATTAAGAAGTATAGACCTATCTATAATCTTGGTTCTTTCGACCTTGATGTTATGTTGTCCACACTCTAAACGTCTAGAGCTAGGCATGTATAGGGGTGTAAAAATGTCCTACATTAGACAAGGGAATAAAATGGTTGGGTTCTGAGTTTAGATTCAAAAATCATTTCTTTAACAAGATAAGGAATTTACCATGTTTTTACCTATGTTGCTCGGACTCTTCAAAAATGTCAACGGGTGTGTGTCAGATTTGCCAAAAGTAGTGTATTTTTGGTGAATCCAACACGGGTGCAGCATCAAAAGTGAAGAGTCCACACAATTAAGGTTTTTACCATACCAAAGAGAAGCTTACATTGTATCACTAAAGGAAACGTTGTCTCTCGAGTCTCAATTTCTTTTAGCCCATTGGCCACTCTAATCCAGATTCTCACTGTAAAAAGTTCATTATGGAGGGTTTTAGCGCTCCCAACAAGGAGAACTCCATTGTCAAGGCTCGAACCATTACCTCTGGTAAAGTCTCTCATTATTTATTAAAGTGAGAATATATGTGTATATATGCAAATGAATTTTCCTAATGTTATTATTATAAGAAAAAGAAAAAAATATCTCTACCCTGGGTGAGACATCTTGGTGCTTGCCAAGCATCTCTTGCTCATTTCCTGGGCTGTGGTGTGCTATGTTGTGTCTATTCTGCTTCTTGTTTGCACGAACTTGTGAGAATACCATGGAAAAATTAAGATCGTCCGCGGTCTTGTGATGCCATGCTCCAAATTGAGGTACAGACGGCGATCCATTTCTCTATATAGAAAAATAAACCTTATTAGTGAAACGATGACTATACGAGTTATTCAGTATACGAAAAGAATGTCATGAATGATCATGGGAATCATAGTTTTTTGTTTTAAAAGAAAAAGAAGAAAAATGTAGAATTAAATCGACAAAAGATAGTTAACAATGTGAATTCACATAATCAAATGGATTTTGATGTAATGGATTTTTTCTTTCTTTTTATTCCCCAGAAATCATTGTTCTTGAAGGCCACAACCCCAAAATACAGAAGGAGAAACAAAATTATAAAAGAAACAAAATCATTAACTAAATAGATGAAGCAAATTATTTATATTCATCATCATTTATGTCAAAAAAATAAATAACATTTACTTTTTCTCTTGTTTTACACTTTAAAAATAAACTTAAAAACAATTTTCAAAAGAAAAAGAAAAGCAGAAACAAATATGTGAGAATTACCCAAGAAAAATAACAATCTTCAAGATAACAAAAAAATACTTAAAAAAGAATCACTTAATGTATATAAAACATACCTCCCTTTGTTTTGCCATTGTGAAAGAAGATAGAAAAAAGAAGAGAGAAAAATGGTGGAAAATTTTTGGGAAGAAATTTTTTTTGTGTTGAATTCATTTATATATAAGCCTCTAATTTTTATGGAACATGAAATATTCTAACTATTCAAGTATATCCATTGCCTTAAGAAACTAGAGGAGAAAATTAAAGGAGAGATATTATTTAAAAGAAAAGGTAAATAGTATTAAGAGCAATGAAGTTGGTTAAAATTTATTTTTGGTTAGTTTATAAAAATGAAGAGTATTTACTTAAAAATTTGTTTTTTTGTTTTGTTATAGAATGAAAAGTAAAAGAGAGTAAAATAAGAGAAGCAAGTAAGTTGAATTAAAGGAGATTTTCTTCTCTCAATTTTCCAAAAAAGAAAAATTATAAAATAATTTTCTACCTTTTCTACTCATGAGAATGTTTTTGCTTGCTTAGTTTCAAATTATGTAAGTGGATTTAATTTAAGTTATTTCATGCTAGTGTGGATTTAATATATGTTATTTTTTGAGATTAACTACTATTTACTGACGGTGGACAAGAAAACTACACGATCACCTCATTTTTAGAAATTTTTTTTTTCCCTCTTAATATATTCACATATTGTTAATATTTAAATAAAAATAATAAAAATAGTATTATATGGTAACTTGGACTATAAATTAATTATACAAGTTTGTTTGGAATTCTTACTTGGTTTATAAAAAAAAAAAAATTCTTTCAGCTTTCTTCGTCATTATTTTCACGATACTTTTCAAGCAACACCATTGAAGCAACTCACATACACCTTTAAATCAATTTAAGACAATTATCAATGACAACTTATTATTCATAAAAAAATCCTTCAAAACTTATTAAGTTTTCTTCGCAACATGAAAAAATGTTTGGATAGATGCTTCCATTGCTTCAAGTTGTGTTTTCTCTTCTTAATTCATTCAATCAACAATACAAATTAATTAAAAACAAACTTTGATCCATATACCACTATATGTAGTCCAATTTAAATAACACTCAATTGATTGTACCAAAAAAAATTGAATCATATTAAAAAAATTGTTTCAATTTATGAAGAATTTTATGCTTTGCGGTGATAATGATTTTTAGAGAATACTTGTGGAATTTTATGTTAAAAGACTGAACATCTGAGGGTGATAATGTTTATGTTAACGACATTATCATTAATAAAGAACACATGAAGTGTTTTCCTTTTCTCTAATTGTAACTCAATTTCTCGAATTAAAATGATCAACGTGTCACTAGTTAATTGTCCAAAATCACCATTGTTTTGATTTTCATACTTTTTTAGATGAATTTCTATGAGCCTTACCTATTCTTTTATGTAGTTTTTGAGATATAATTGAATTTATTAGTATTGAGATACTGCGTATGTTGTGGTAATAATTCCAATTTAGTAATTCTCAATATTCATGTTCCTCTCAATCTTAAGTAGTAAACTAACGTAACTTTGCCTTCGTTAACAGATCATTCGATATCATCAATAAATTATATATCACTGTCCCATTATTTTGATGTGTAAATAATATTAGTAAGCTGTGTTTTATTTATTTATATATCATTGTGCAAGAAATAAGAAACAAAGAGTCAATGGTCAAAAACACGTCTAAAATATTCGGTATTTGAGTTTCATACCTAAACTATGAACTATCACAAATTATTAGTCAAAACACACATCAGCCATCAATAGTTCACTTCTCTATGTGAATTGATGGCGATATTTCATGTAAGAAACTCATACACACGATAGTTTAGGTAAGTTTTTCAACCTTCACTTCAGAAACAAATAAAGAAAAGCAGGTGATCTTTTTGAAGCAACAAATATGACATACTTTTCAAACACTAAGAAGGTTTTCATTTCTTTCCAACATTCTTGCAGAGTTGGTTGTAGAGATCAACAAATTCACCCATTTGATCATTATCACAAAACCCAATTAGGGCAATTTCCCCAAATCTGATTCAAGAATTGGAGAGAATAGTAAGTGATAATATAATGTAATTTGATAATTATCATTTTTCATTTCTTCTATGACTTCTCATTTTCGGGTATTTCTCCTCATTCAGCAAGAAGAGGTATAAAAATGCTTTTTATGTTGATTGATATGAGATAAATGTAACCATGTGAGATGAGAATATACAGTGATAATATTTTCATAAAGATAATAGATTATTATAAATAGAAATGCTATTGTAGTTTAACTATTAGGTCAATAGTGTCTTCTTCTTCAATTCTACCAAATACCCTCAAGTCTTTCTCAAAATAAAAAACTAAGACTGACAAGTATGTGTCATAAAATGATAAGAATGAAATGGTGGCATGAGATTTCTTATCTAATTGTAAGCAAACCAGCCCAATCTCTAAGATACTATTCACTCTTTGTTCGTTTGAATTGGAAGCTTTCTCCATTATTCATGTTTTACAAAAAACAGAGTTCATTAAAACCTTAATATTACAAGCATAGTCATTTATTCTACAATATAAGTCTTTACAACTCTTTTGATGGTGTGGAGCTCAATTTTTTCTGAAGATTCAGATACTATTACAATAATTTTTTGTGTTTTTGATGAATTAAGGCCCCTTTTTTTGGCCATGTGATATGGAATTATAAGATGAAATTGAATTTTTGTTTGGACATGCAATATGAAATTTTTGTGTTGTATATTTTCTCATAAATATAAAAATCTCATAAGTTGTAAAACTATTAAAATAGTCTCAATTGTTTATTCAATCTTATCAAATAAATAAAAATTTACAAAATTGAATAATAAATTATTACAAAGCTATTTGTTCTCCACTTAAGTAATTATTTCATCTAACTTTAATTTGAACTTAAGTCTTTAATATAATCCTTTCACATAGTACGGACAATTTTCTCATGTTGAACTTGCATTTCTCGATCATGTGACCGAGAAAACGAACCAACATTGTTACTTTGAGCCATTTGTTGGTCAATATCATCTGCAACTATATTTTCATGCTCATAGACCATAAATATTTTATCACTTTAACAATCAGTGGGTGTGAGGTAAAATGATTGTATGTTGGTAAGAATAATAAATTTTATGTCGGTGAGAATAATAAATTTTAAAAAGTAATGATATGATTATAAATTTTATTTACATATGAAACCAATGGTTAGTAGATATAAATGTAGGGTTGTTTTACCAAAATATAAACTCGTGGATCAATTATTGTATTAAAATATCTCAAATCATGACATGAAATTACCATATAATTAATTTCATATCATGATTTTTGGAGAATATGGAATCACATCTCATGATTCCAAATCATGAGATGAAATCAGCGTAAAATCGCATGTTCAAACGTTGATTCCATCTCACGATATCATATCGTGATATGGTATCGCATGGCCAAACACCTACTAAATCTAGTGTGTAGTGATAAATCTATATATGCAATCTTAACTAGTGAGTCGAGCACAAACACACAAACAAAGGTTCATATAAGCTTTGAACTAAGAGCACACAAACACACTATGACCTACATGCCTCGAGTACCCCCAACCCCCTGGGCCCGCGAGGCTCCATGCCTCGAGTACCCTCTACCCCTCCAAGGCCCCCAGGTGCCATGCCTCGAGTACCCCTATCACGACTCGATTTCTCGAGTCATGATGGCACCTACTATACCCTATGAGTAGTTAAGCCAACCCGTAACCCAGAACATCAAGCAATGAGCGTAAGGGCAGAAACTAACAAAAACAATAATCTAAACAAGGACAACAAGGCGGAAGCAAATAAAAAAAATATATACAAATAAAGATTCCTCCACAGAGCTACTAACAAAAAGAGTACAAGTCCCAAAAGTGGACCACAAAAACTCGACTGTCTCGAAAGGCAAAAGACAAGTCTATATATACAAATGAAAACTGAAATAGTGCAGAACGTCGTGTGCTCACCCCCATCTCCGGATCAAGCTACTCCAAGCTAGATCAACGCTAGCCATTGGTGCTCGGACCTGCATCACGAAACAGATGCAGAGCGTAGCATGAGTACCAAAATAGCAAGTACCTAGTAGGCATCATAGGCCGACTGAACTTGAAAAGTAAAGGCAATATGAAAAGAAGGAATAACACAAACAGAGGTCAAAAACAGAAAACTAAGTAACAATGGAATGCACACGAGTGTAGAAAGAACTAACTAAAGTAATCTATAAGCTAACTGCACCTAACTAGACCCCCATAAGCCCAGAAAGTACACTCGTGCGCAAGTTAAATTAAAAATCCGAACAGACCCCCATAAGCCTGATAAGTACACAGAAAAACTATAGCTAAAGAGAATTGCATATGAGAACCCAAGAACAAAGAACATCGTACCAGAACCTCAACCGTAAATAGTAGAATCTGATAGTAAGAAAGCCGGACCTCGAACCGGATGCTCACTAGAAGTACCCAAGTAACCAATCACAAGTAATCAAGTAATTGAGGCTGGACCTCTAACCAAATGCTCTGTATAAGTATATAGACGATAGAGGTCGAACCTCGAATCGGATGTTCTATATAAGTATCTAGGCAATAAAGGCCGGACCTCGAATCGGATACTCTATATAAGTATCTAGGCGATAGAGGCCGGACTTCGAACCGGATGCTCAACGAAAATACCAATGAGGTCGAGATCGGAGCTTGAATCTGGATGCCCGACAAAGGTGCCACTGTCGTTGTTGAAAGAGTCCAAATTGATCCATGCTCAAAATGTCCGTGGAACATTGTCCACACTTAGCCAATCAATGCAAGTCCTTCGAACCAAATGAAACCAACTTCAAATCGCAAATTAGAACAAGTGTCGCCGATATAACTCGTGAAGCCGCAATATCGGGGAAAAATAAAGATAACTATCATCGGAGTAAGCATATCGCCTAGCTAAGGTTCAAACTATCAGACTCCAGTCTACTACATCAGTCTACAGGGACCTAAGCAGGCTGAGCAACGTCGAGGCAAAACTAAGGCCTATCGATTCCGAATCATGAATTTCTAAGGCAAGCCCTAGTCAAACCTAAACTAAAGCCCAACATGCTTCAAATAAACAGTAATTAAGCATACAAGTATTCCACACAACAAGAAGGGTCAATTTGTAACACCAAACATACTCACTGTAAACCAATAAATCCCGAAAGAGACCGAAACATGATTTCTAAACACCTATGCACTATTCAATAACTACCAACCCAAATCCCAACTAATCAACATGCATTCACACTCTCAAGTTCAATCTAATAAAGGAAAACCGTAGCTTACCTGTAGGCCGACCACGCGCGCTCTAAAAGTCACTTCTCCAGAGCCTTCCCCTTTCGAATGAACTTGAAATGCTGACACACTATCAAAAATAGAGTCACAACGTTATTACGATCGTTTACACTAAAATAGTAAGAAACGAAGACGGACCAATTTCGCGGTCAAAATGGGAAAAGTGGGGCCCGCGCTGGAAATCTCGAAATTAACCTCAAAAATAGGTTCTTAAACACCTCTCCAAACTTTTGTTCCAAAATGGAACACAATTCGGGGCTCGAAACAGTCCAACACAAACATGCAACGAAAAACCCAAAACACACTAAAAAGGAACAACAATAGCAACAGCTATTTACGAGAAAATACCAAAAACAAGGGTCAAGATGCTGAAACCAATCACACCACGACGATTCTCACGAAAAACCCCATAATCTAGGCTCTTGAATCACCAGATTTGGACCTAAAATGACCAAGAAATCAGCTTCTAAAATTTTCCAAAAATTGAGCTCGAAAATGGCTATGACAGCAGCTAAAACACAACTTTTTACCTCCAACAAAGCTGTGAATACAAACTCTAACCACACCAACGCGTTCCTTGCGAAAATCCCACAAGATGAACCTTTGGATCACTGAATTTGGACAAGAAATGAGAGAGTTATGAGGGTTTGAAGTTGGCAAATGAAGCTGAAATGGGGTTTTAAAAAACTGCACCAGCTTTGACTAAATACTTCAAAGTCTCCGACGGGGTGCTCGAAATTCGTTCAGGACCCGATAAAAATAAAACAGATATGCTACGCTACTAAATTAGATATTCCAGACTCAATGGAGTAGTCGAAATTTCCATCAGAGGTCATCTCGATAAAAAGTGAGTCCCATCTCCAAGAGTCATTTTAACCATAATCCACCGAGGGGCTCAGAATGAGTCTGGAGGCCTCAGGAGTCAAACGAAAGGTTGTTCTAGACCAAACTCAACATTTTGGAGCTAACCGTGCTGATGAAATTTTCATCCGAGTGCATTTTCCAAGAATGCTGACCAAAGTCAACCTTAGGCTAAATTTCAAAGGCTAAAACGCCTAATCGCACCGACTCACATTGAAAACCTCGGGAGTTATGCCGACCATGCTACTAGCCTAAAATGACCCTTCCGAAGCTGATGGAACCGTCAGAATTCTTTTCTAAGGTGGTCTTCATGAACTTTTGATCAAAAATGATCGTTCAAGGTTCATAAGCTCCAAAACACTAAAACTCGCACCAAAACCAAACGAACGATCAGGTGACCAAACTGTCAGTCCCAGCAAGTCATAAATGACTTGGGATCGCTACAGGAATGCTCTAAATGACAGACACAGAAGGCAAGATACAGAAATGACCGGGAGAGTCATTACAATATCCACTACTAAAAAGGACTTTCGTCCGCGAAAGAAAGGATAAGGATATACCTGAGGGCTCAAATAAGTCGAGAAACTGCTTTCGTATCTCCTGCTCGGTCTCCTAGGTAGCTTCCTCGACAGGACAATGCCTCCAACAAACCTTAACAACAGGAATGACTCTCGAGCGTAATCTCCTCACATCTCTGGCTAGGATGACAACTGGCTCCTCTACAAATGTCAAACAATCATCCAACTCGACTGCATCCACTGGAGCACATGAGACTCATCAGGAACATACCGGCGCAACATCGAGACATGGAAAATCGGATGGATGGATGAAAATGCTGGAGGTAAGGCCAACTCATAAGCAACCTCCCCAACTGTTTAGAGTATCTCAAAAGGCCCAATGTACTTGGGGCTAATCTTACCCCGCCTCCCAAACCTCATCACGCCCTTCATGGGCGACACACGGAGGAATACCTAATCACCAACAGAGAATCTCAAAGGTCGACGTCTCTAATCCGCATAACTCTGGTGTCTACTCTGAGCAGTCCTGAGTCTATCCTGAATCACTCTCACCCAGTCCAAAGCCTCCTGAATCAAATCTATACCCCCCGACCTAGGCTTTAAAGACTCAAACTAGCCCACCAGAGAGCGACAACACCTACCATACAAGGCCTCGAACGGGGCCATCTGAATGCTAGAATGGTAGTTGTTGTTGTACGCAAACTTCGCTAAAGGCAAGAACTGATCCCACTGACCTCCAAAGTCCATAACACAGACCTGCAACATATCCTCAAGGACCTAAATAGTACGCTCCGACTGGCCATCCGTCTGTGGGTGAAAAATTGTTCTAAGGTCAACCCGAGTGCCCAACTCATCTTAAAAGGTCCTCCAAAAGCTAGACGTGAACTGAGAACCCGATCTGATATAATAAAAGTCGGCACCCCATGAAGACGGACCACCTCCCTAATGTAGATACGAGTCAACCTCTCGGCACTGAAAGTAGTTTGAACAGGGAGGAAGTGTGCTGACTTGATCAATCGGTCCACGATGACCCAAATGCTGTCAACACCTCTAGATGTCCGAGGCAACCCCACAATGAAGTCCATAGTGATATGCTCCCACTTCCACTCTAAAATGGGTAATCTCTTAAACTCACCACTATGCCTCAAATGCTCGGCCTTCACCTGCTGGCAACATAAGCAACGGGAAACAAAGTCAAAATGCCACTCCATCAATAATGCTGCCTCAAATCACGATACATCTTTGATGTGCCCGGATGGATAGAGTATCTAGACTCATGGGCCTCAGAAAGTATCAATTGTATCAAATATCCAACTCTCGAAACACAAATGCGGCCGGCGAATCTCAAATCTCCATCAGGATCTAAGGTAGTCTAACCACCATCACCCGCTAACACTCGATCTCCAAGGGCCACCAAGGCCTCATCCTCAAACTGGCAACCACGAATCCTATCAAGCAAAGAAGACTGAACTCCCATATAGGCCAAGATGCGTCTAGAATCTGAGATATTCAACCGAACCATGCTATTAGCTAAGAATTGAATATCCAAACCCAAGGGTCGCTCCTCAACAGATAAGAATGCTAGGCTACCCATACTCACAGCCTTTCGGCTCAAGGCGTCCGCTACCATATTCGCCTTGCTCGGATGATAGAAAATAGAGAGGTAGTAGTCCTTCAGAAGCTCAATCTAACGATGCTGCCTCGAATTAAGGTTCATATGGCTCATGATATATTGAAGACTCCTATGATCGGTATAGATCTCACATCGAACTCCATACAAGTAGTGCCTCCAAATTTTAAGCGCAAAAACTACCGCCGCCAAGTCCAAGTCATGGGTGGGGTAGTTGCGCTTATGGGTCTTAAGCTGCCTCGACACATAAGTAATAACCCAGCTCTGTTGCATCAATACATAACCCAAACCAACGCCGAATGCGTCACAATAAACCGTGAAGCCCCCACCCTCAACTGGAAGAGTCAATATAGGAGCGGTGGTCAATAACTCCTTGAGCCTCAAAAAGCTCGCCTCACACTCCTCTGGCCAAGCAAAGGGAACATCAACACGAGTCAACCGGGTCAAAGGAGCTGCAATAGTAGAAAAGCCCTCAACAAAGCATCTATAGTAACTCGTTAACCCGACGAAGCTACGAACCTCAGTAACAGAAGTGGGTCTATCCCAATCACGAACAGCCTCAATCTTCGCCGGGTTAACTCTAATACCCTTCTTGGACACTACGTGCCCCAAGAATGCTACAGACTCAAGTCAAAACTCGCACTTTGAGAACTTAGCATAAAACCAATGATCTCTCAAAGTCTGGAGCACTATCCTCAAATGTTGCTCATGTTCACTCAGGCTCTGCAAGTATACCAGTATGTCATCAATGAAGACGATAACAAATGAATCAAGGTATGGCCTGAACACACGTGTCAACAAGTCCATGAATGCGGCAGGGGCATTAGTCAACCTAAAAGACATCGCAAAGAACTCATAGTGGCTGTAACGAGTCCTAAATGCAGTATTAGGAATGTCCGCTACTTTAATCCTTAGATGATGGTACCCGGACCTCAAATCAATTTTAGAAAACACGACGGCACCCTGAAGTTGGTCAAACAAGTCATCAATACGAGGCATGGGGTAACAGTTCTTCACCATCACCTTGTTTAGCTGTCTGTAGTCAATGCACATCCTCATACTCCCATTCTTCTTCTTCACAAATAGAATAGGAGCACCCCAAGGTGACACACTCAGACGGATGAACCCCTTACCTAAGAGGTCCTCTAATTGAACACTTAGTTCCCTGAGCTCTGCAGGAGCCATCCGATAAGGAGGAATAGATATAGGACGGCTGTCAAGCTCCAAATCTATGGCAAAATCAATGTCACGCTCTGGGGGTAGGCCAGGTAGGTCTGTAGGGAACACATCTACAAACTCTCTAACCACAGGAACAGAGTCAACCGAAGGGTCCTCCCTACTGACATCTCTCACATAGGCCAAATAAGCTAAACACTCAGAAGCAACCAACCGTCTAGCCCGTATAAAAGAGATAATCCCTATCGATGAGCACCCTATCACAACAGTGGGGGAATGCTAGGCATAGCTAAAGTAATGGTCTTGGCATAGCAATCCAAGACCGCATGGTAGGGGGATAACCAATCCATGCTCAGAATCACATCAAAATCAATCATATCTAACAGAATAAGATCAACTCTAGTATCATAACCCTGGATAGTCACTAAGCAAGATCACAATGCCCGATCCACTACTAAGGACTCACCCATCAAGGTCTAAACATGAACCAACTCTGCCAGAGACTCAGACCTCATACCCAATCGGGGAGCAAAATAAACAGATACATACGAGAATGTGGATCCAGGATCAAATAATATTGTAGCAGGCTGATGGCATAATAAAAACATACCTGTGATGACATCGTTAGATGCCTCAGCTGCCGCCCTTGCCGGGGCTGCGTAGAAATAACCCTGAGCAGCTCTGCCCGATGCGTTTGATTTACCACCTGACCTGCCTCCCCGAGCTCTACCTCTGGTACCCTGTCGACTATCCCAACGGCCCTGGTCCTGACCACCACCTCTAGCTGGAGAAGGCACTACTGAAATCGGTCTAGGTGCAAGGGGAGTTAGTACAATCGCCCATCGCCCTCGCCGAGGACACCCTCTGGACCAATGGTCAAGAGCACCACAATCATAACACCCCGAAGTTGAACGCCCTGTAGTAACCCGACTGCGATAGAAAATGAGGGAATCTGATCCTCTCGAACTCTGGCCCGTACTAGGACTACCCTGCTGGTGTTGGCCTCCCTCAGAAGCAAGTAATGCTGCCTGAATAGGCCGACTAGACTGACCTTGCTGGAACCTCTGGCCGGGACTATCATAGGAGTCCTTTCCCCTAGTCTGGGACCCGCTGTAGTTGCCCTGGTAGCGTGCCCTCTTATCGCTGCCTCCTTGGGCCTCACGATGAATATGCTCTATGGATTGAGCATGATCTACCACATCAAGAAATGAACGGCCGGCTGAAACCAAATGCTCTGTGTCGACCCTCAAACGGTACCGTAACCCACGTACAAAACAACGAACTCTCTCCTCCTCCGTGGGCAGAATCATGGTAGCATATCGAAACAACTCATGAAACCTCGTCTCGTACTCTGAGACAGTCATAGACCCCTGCTCCAATCTGGAGAATTGATCACGAAGCCTATTCCTAACGCTCCGTGGCATAAACTGAGCCAAGAAAGCCTCTGAGAACTCACTCCAAGATATAGAAAGTGATCCAGCTGGCCTGGACTCTCGATACGAGCGCCACCACTGCCTGGCTGGCCCACGAAACTGATGAGCAGTGAAGTCAGCTCCTCTCGACTCCAAAAGACCTAATGATTGTAGCTGCTCCTAGCAAGTGAGCTGGAACTCGTAGGCGTCCTCCCCAATCGCCCCTGAGAATATTGGTGGTGCCAACCTCTGGAATACCCCGAGCATCTTCTGCTCGTATAGTGGCATCTCCCTATTCTTTAAGTCTGGCTGGGCGGCCACCTGAATTGGTGGCGGTTGAACCTCTGGCGCTGTTGCGATAAGCTGACCCTGTGGCGTTGAAACAGGAGCTGAAGTTGGTGCCTGTCGCATCTCCCCAATAGCTGCTAATATCTGAGTCAGTAGGGCATGAAGATCGGGCACTGAAACTGGTGCGGGTGGTGGCTGGGCTGGTCCCGGCCCCACTGGCTGTGGAGGTACATATGCTGCCTGGGGCTCCTTCTCTTCATCTTGGGCCGGTGCTCGACCACGGGGTCGGCATCTACCCCAAGTTGGGGCTCTGTCTGCACACTCGGGTGCATCATCCCTGACCGCGATGCCTCGCGTGCGAGCCATCCTGTGATAGAGTGAAATAAGTGAGATTTCAAGAAAACGATAAGACACACATTGCACGAAAGTGAAATTAAAAGAGGAAATATTCATAAAGACATCTTGTAGCCTCCCGAAGATAAGCTACGGACGTCTACGCACCGATCTACAAGACTCTACTAGACATTAGCTCTGTACAAGTGAGATCGGTGAACCTGAAGCTCTGATACCAACTTGTGACGACCCGATTTCTTGAGTCATAATGGCACCTGCTATACCCTACGAGTAGGTAAGCCAATCCGTAACCCAGAACATCAAGCAATGAGCGTAAGGGCAGAAACTAACAAAAACAATAATCTAAACAAGGACAACAAGGCGGAAGCAAATCAAAATAAATATATACAAATAAAAATCTTTCCCAAAACCTGAAAGTCACTAGTACAGAGCTACTAACAAAAAGAGTACAAGTCTCAAAAGTGGACCACAAAAACTCGACTGTCTCGAAAGGCAAAAGACAAGTTTATATATATAGATGGAAACTGAAATAGTGCAGAACGTCGTGTGCTCACCCCCATCTCCGGATCAGACTACTCCAAGCTGGATCAACGCCGGCCACTGGTGCTCGAACCTGCATCACGAAACAGATGCAGAGTGTAACATGAGTACCAAAACAGCAGGTACCCAGTAGGCATCATAGGCCGACTGAACTTGAAAAGCAAAGTCAATATAAAAAGAAAAAATAACACAAATGGAGGTCAAGAACAGAAAACTAAGTAACAATGAAATGCACACGAATATAGAAAGAACTAACTAAAATAATCTATAAGTTAACTACACCTAACTAGACCCCCATAAGCCCAGAAAGTACACTCGTGCGCAAGTTAAATTAAAAACCCGAACAGACCCCCATAAGCCCGACAAGTACACAGAAAAACTATAGCTAAAGAGAATTGCATATGAGAACTCAAGAACAAAGATCATCGAATCAGAACCTCAACCCCAAATAGTAGAATCTAACATTACAGAGGTCGGACCTCGAACCGAATGCTCACTAGAAGTACTCAACTAACCAATCAAAAGTATCAAGTAACTGAGGTCGGACCTCTAATCGGATGCTCTGTATAAGTATATAGGTTATAGAGGTCGGACCTCGAACCGAATGCTCTATATAAATATCTAGGCGATAGAGGTCGGACCTCGAACCGAATACTCTATATAAGTATCTAGGCGATAGAGGCCGGACCTCGAACTGGATGCTCTACGAAAATACCAATGAGGTCGAGACCGTAGCCTACCTGTAGGCCGACCACGCGAGCTCCAAAAATCATTTCTCCGAAGCCTTCCCCTTTCGAACGGACTTGAAATGCTGACACACTATCAAAAATATAATCACAACGTTATTACGATCGTTTAGACACTAAAATCACAAAAAATGGAGACGGACCAATTTCAGGGTCAAAACGGGGAAAGTTAGATCCGCGCTGAAAATCTCAAAATTAACCTCAAAAATAGGTTCTTAAACATCTCCCCGAACTTGTGTTCCAAACTAGAACACAATTCGGGGCTCGAAACGATCCAACACGAACATGCAACGAAAAACCCAAAACACACTAAAAAGGAACAACAATAGCAGCACCTATTTACGAGAAAATACTAGAAACGAGGGCCCAGATGCTGAAACCAATCACACCACGACGATCCTCACGAAAAACCCCACAATCTAGGCTCTTGAATCACCAAATTCGGACCTAAAATGACCAAAAAATCTGCTTCTAAAATTTTCCAAAAATTGAGCTCGAAAATGGTTATAACAGCAGCCAAAACACAACTTTTTACCTCTAACGAAGCTTTGAATACAAACTCTAACCACGCCAACACGTTCCTTGCGAAAAACCCCACAGGATGAACCTTTAGATCACTGAATTTGGACTAAAAATGATAGAGTTATAAGGGTTTGAAGTTGACAAATGAAGCTGAAATGGGGTTTTAAAAAGTTGCACCAGCTTTGGCTAAATACTTCAAAGTCTCCGACGGGGCGCTCGAAATTCGTTCGGGACCCAATAAAAATAAAGCAGATATGTTACCCTACTAAATTCGATATTCCAGACTCAACGGACTAGTCGAAATTTTCATCAGAGGTCATCTCGATAAAAAGTGGGTCCCACCTCCAAGAGTCATTTTAACCATAATCCACCGAGGGGCTCAAAATGAGTACGGAGGCCTCAGGAGTCCAACGAAAGGTTGTTCTAGACCAAACTCAGCATTTTGGAGTGAACCGCACTGACGAAATTTTTATCTGAGCGCGTTTTTCAAGAATATTGACCAAAGTCAATCTTAGGCCAAATTTCAAAGGTTAAAACACATAATCGCACCGACTTACACTACAAACCTCGGGAGTCATGCCGACCATGCTACTAGCCTAAAATGACCCTTCCAGAGCTGATGGAACCATCAGAATTCTTTTTTGAGGTGGTCTTCTTGAACTTTTGATCAAAATTGATCGTTCAAGATTCATAAGCTCCAAAACACTAAAACTCGCACCAAAACCAAACGAACGATCAGGTGACCGAACTGTCAATCCCAACAAGTCATAAATGACTTGGGGTCGCTACAGAAATGCTCTAAATTACACACACAAAAGGCAAGATACAGAAATGACCGGGAGGGTCATTACAACCCCCTATCCCTCTGCCCCTCGAGGCGCCATGCCTCGAGTACCCCCTACCCCCCGAGCCCAATGGGCGCATCCCTTGAGTACCCTCTACCCCCCAACCCCCTGGGTGCCATGCCTCGAGTACCTTCTACCCCCTAGCCCCCCCAACCCTCAACCCCTCTAATCCCCGAGGCGCCATGCCTCGAGTACCCCCTACGCCCTTACCCTCGAGACGCCATGCCTCGAGTACCCCTTACCCCCCACTGCCCCCCTAACCCTTGGGTCCCCGAGACGCCATGCTTCGAGTACCCCCCTACCCTCCAATCCCTCGGGTCCCCGAGAAGCCATGCCTCGAGTACCCCCAACCCCTCCAATAGCCCGAGGCGCCATGACTCGAGTACCCCTTACCCCTTTACCCCCAACCCCCGAGCCCCCGAGGTGTCATGCCTCGAGTACCCTTTACCCCTCCTCCTCACTACCCCTCCAATCCCCCAAGCCCCTGAGGCGTCATACCTCGAGTACCCCCCTGCCCTCCTACTACCCCAACCCCAAGGCCCCCAAGGTGCTATGCCTCGAGTACCCCCCCAACCCCTCCAAAGTGCCATGCCTTGAGTACCCCCAACCCCCCTCAGCCCTTTGGGACCCTCGAGGCGCCAAGACCCCTTGGCATGATGAAACATATGAGGGCATATATAGCTTCAACAATTACGATAAATGAAGACCACTATTGAATCTGAAAGTCTTTAGGAGAAATAGTACTTTTATCGATAGAGTGAATTTCAATTACAGCATCAAATGGTAAGATAAAACAATGGAATCAGACAACGAAAAAGAAAAGTAAGAACCCTGGATCTGTCCAAGGCCTACGAAGAATCAACCTAGAAAACTATAAGGAAGCCCACCATTAAGATGCAAATATTAGAAAGGATATAGAACAGAAAGTGATTAGCACATCGTTACTCCGCCATAATGTTTTCTTCATATTTTTAAAAAATTAGTCATACTAGATTATCCAATATTAAAGAAGTGAAAAACTTGTAATGATAAAAACATGGATTATATGTCAATACCACTTTCATCTTAAATGTGCTACAGAAATATCTCTCTTTATTTTTTGTTTTTTGATCTAGGTTTTCATTAATAATAACAAGGCCAACTCGGCAGTATACAGAGATAAACCAAAAAGGAGAGACCTATAAAAAATAGTTCTCTCCAAAGGACACGCAACACTCCATACAAATAGGAAATACATGGGTGCACCAATAGAAAATAAAGGATCAGAGACTACTCAATTGCGCAAAGCTCATCTCCTCCCTTTCAAAAGCTCTCCTATGTTATTTCTCTCCTTCCAAATTACCCACATTGGAGCTAGAGGAGTCAATAGCAACATTCCATGCCTTGTGCCTTCTTCTCTCTTTCCACATTACAGACATGTCTTTCTTTTACGTATTACCGGGTAAAAGAGCATAAACATGTTTGTATTCTCCTTGATATAGGAAATGAAAACGGTCTACTTGCCAAACCAGATGTTAAAGGAGGACTTAATTCAAATAACAAAGTCATCATAATCAATAAAAATTTGGACTTATTGAAGTCAAGATTAGTCATAGTTCAAAACATCAAATGAAATAATGACTAGATATGGATTTGAGAGGCAACTGACTTACCCTGTTTTTATCTTCAGTATCGGCATCTGTTGATGTACTAGGACTGGTATCAGCCATCGTGGACTATAGCCAACTTTGTGGATAATCAATTGAAATTGAAACACAAATCAGTTGTAGAGTCTTCTGTAAATCACCAAGGCAGAAGCATATGTCAATACTTATCAACTTGCAGACATCAAGTTGGTAAAAGATATTTGGGCAACAATATCAAAGCACAAAAGACTTGTCTTCAGCTAACTCTCCAAGGTGATGAACACATGAATATTCTATCATCTACCTCAATGTCATAACAGTATTACCAAAGTGTGAACCACAATACTTGAGAACTGCAGGCATGATTCATTCACAGGTACCAATTGTACACAGATTGTAGTGTCTACGTAGGTCACATAAATTTGGAAAAGGTACATACTCATTACGGGTGTAACTTGTAAGTATCCAGTAAGGATTTTTTTTTAATCTAACTTTAAGTTATCACACCATGACTCAAAGTAAATAGTTATGGCTAAATCTCCTTGTATTAGCAGCAAGAATTCAACATGAGCAAATACGAGGGAGTTTTAAGCAAGACAGGGACTGAATTGAATTGCAATGGAAGGCAAAATATAAATCTAAACTTAAAAATTGTGCTCTAATCATACTAACAATCAAGAGTTAATTCTAGTTGCAATATCAACAGGTGAATCTACGGTGAACTGTGATGCTAAATTCAAGGGAAACATGGAACTTAAAATCAAGGTTTTCAACATAAAACGTAATGTGTAAATATAAAATTTGAGGAACTAACAGATTCAAAATCTAATTAGGACAAGGAAACAAAAAATTAAAGCAAGTTAAGCTTAGATGACAGTCTTATAAAGAGAAAAATAGGATCAGAGATATGGAAGCATAGAGGTCAAAACTAGTAAAAAATCAAACCATAAATTATAGAAGGGGGTGTATTGAAGTTGAACATGCCTTTAAATTTGGGTCAAGAAAGGCCGTAGAACTAACAGATTCATGAATCAATTCAACAAGATAGAATGCATCAGTAAAAGTGTCTGAATCTCAACTACGCAATAACAACTACAATTAATGTATGAATTCCCAACAAATTTCTAAATAAAATGGCAGAAGGAAGAAATATAGAAATTAAACAGCTCAAGCTTAGCATAATTAGATCAGCAACATGTTTTGGAGATAGAGAAGGGGGTGGTTACCTTTTCAGACAAAAGTGACATTGGAGGCCATAGGTGGCAAAAACCCTCGAGAATTCTCAAACGAACAGTGAACAAAGCTTTACAGATCTGCGAATTCAGAAGGGGGGGAAACGGATTTGGGGTGAGGGAGACAGCGTCTAGCCGCTTATCCACTGGTTTTCGTACAAATTTCGGCGGATTTTGAAATGAGGTCTGTGTTTGCCGTTAGGAATTTGGGGTTATTTATAGGTTGGGTATCAAGTTTGCTTTTTGAAATTACTTCGGTTTTCTTTTGGGTTTAAATTGGATTTGGAGAAACTTGTGCTAAATAAATTAGATTGAAACAATTTTAAATCAATAAAAGTACAAATGAGATAAATTATCCAAAAGCTAATCTAAAAATTGTGCAATATATATAGATAGAAAACTTATCTTCAAAATAGATAGAAAAATATTTTAACTTTTGTAAAACAAACTTTTTACCTGGTTTGAAATTGAGGAATCTCGAATAATTAATCAGATTGTAGAGGTCAAAATTGGGTGTCAACAGTGAAGTCTCTATGATAAAATATTCATTTATAAAGAGTGATCATTATAAATAGTAACATGTTCACATGGGCACATATATACATTTAAAATATATTATTAAATAGTGCAGGAGGTAATATGTCATGCCCAAAATTTGAGATTGTTACAGCAATTTCGATTAAAGCTTGAATATATTTTGAACCCTTATCCCAAAACATAATATGTAACTTACTAAGTTACACTTTAATGGTTTGGACAAAAAGTCAAATTTGTTCCATTCTCAAAAAAAAACTCTCAAACGGTAAAAATAAGATTGTGCAAGCATCACCTTTTCAAATTCTATTTATAAAGCTACATTAGATATAATAATGTTATTAGTTGGACGGAATTGGAATACCCAAAAAGAAGAGAGTATATATAACCCATTAATATATAATGTAAGGGAATTTATAATGGACTAATACCAATGCAATTAAAACCTAATTACTTTAAATTGTATACTACTACTACCTAATAGTATACAACAATATAATTCAACTATTGTATATCTTCAAGGTATACAACTTTGTGAATTAAATATCTCTCTGTATACGCAATACAAAACTAGAGGTATGTATACGATGCAATTACGATACACACCAAAGGCCAAAAAAAAGGGCATACATGTATATCTATAGATAGAGATTTTATAACTACTACGCCTCAATCTCAAACGATACAATGAAAAAAAATCAATAGCTAAAAAAACAATGCAAAAATTGGAGGGTATTATAAGTGAATGTTCATTTCCATTAACCTAACTGGAACCATTAGTTATGCTAAAATACAACAATTCATTGATCACACACTATCTTAGTTAAATATGAAACAATGTTACAAATACCATTATATAAATATATTTATCCATTAAACCTCAGCAGCTCATCTTTCCAACAAAGAGGTTTCTCATTTACAAATGTCATCAAGGGTCTTCCAGAGCAGTGTATTTGAAGGAAGTGGATGTTTCCCGGGGACGAGCAAGCCAAAGAGAGCTCAGTGCTCGAAGCCGAGAGAAATAATCAGTGATAGCAAGAAGAGCACGAGCTGATTGGCGAGTTGTCAATATGCGATGCATTTGCTGCAATGTCTGTTGCCGAAGGTTATCAGCCTGAAAGGACATTTTAATTTATAGGTCAGCCTATTTATGTGGGGTAAAAAAAGACGAAAAAAACTCCAAACATGCGCAAAATGTGGTTCGCATTTCCAGCAGTGGCGGATTGTGATTTGAGAAAGTGAGTTATGAAATGTATATCTCACTCGCTCACACATGTGTATGGTACAACCCTGAAGCATGGATTCTATAGAACCTGTGAACCCATGGATGGATTTGCTACTGATTCCCAATATGTTCCAAAGAAAATTTATGTAAATTATCATCACTAAAATAGGAGTCAGCCTTAAAGCAATGAGTAGGAGACCCATAAAACCCCTCCTCCTCCCCATCCGTCCGCAAAACAAATGCACAAACCTAAGGCTTGGAAGAGAGAATCCCCAAGATAGATCTTATATGCAACTATTAACGCCAAATTCCAGATCTAAGGACGTCAGAATTGACCAAATATTTCACAGCAGGCAGAGGCGAATCCAGTATTTCAAGAAAACGGGTGCACCATTGCTTTAAAGATAAGATCAAAAAATTTATAATAACAATAACTAAGCGAGCAATACATAAAAATTAATTGAACTTTTTTTTTTTTAATGAAAAACGTGTTTTTAGTTGGTAAAAATAAATTGAAGCAAATTGGGGCTGCCTGGGATCAAAACTGCGACCTTTGTGTTGAAATCTTGCAGTCATACCAGTAAACCATCCAGTCATCTTGAGAACGGATTCAACAAGTTTTAATTTAATATATTCTTTAATAATTATAGAAGTACTATATCGAATTTAGTCGGATGACCACGGGTTCAAGTGACCCAAAAAATGTACATAAATTTGCCCCTGACAGCAAGAGTATGTACTACTGTTAAATTAACAAGGGAATAAGCACCTTATATGTTCTCCTCTGCTTAAGGCTCTCTCGAACTATCAAATCACTAAAAAAATTGAATTCATTGTCACAGAGCCACTATGAGGAGTGGTAAAACTTAAAATGTTGTCAGCCAGCATTCAGCAGCAAATATGCAACTGCAGGTAGCTGGTCATTCTAGTAGACAGGAGGATATGCCATCAGTTGGCTAGGAGAACTGTGAGGTGAAATGGACACTTCTTGTTTGGCTGGGGCCTAAAGTTGTTCAAAGATGTAATCTTGTGCAGTAAATAAGAATGAGCGGTTCCTAGCTTCACTTGACCTAGAGTAAGCAAGAGTTCAATTCTAAGCAGGAACTTTGGTTTTCCTTCCCTTTCCCTCCCCAGGCCCCTCATCACTTGTACTTCAGAAGGTATTGATGATAATAACAATATGGCGCAGTAAACAAGTTTGTTTGGATTAATTTGGAATATGAGAATCTAACAAAGAGACTTGGAATATATTACTTGTCCCTTTTCCTTCTCCGAATGCATCTCTCATTTTCTTTTTTAAGGAGACAACTAGGGAAAAGGATAACCAACAGAAAGATGCACAAGTTTGACATGTCAATGATTAATCTGCAGGCTTTTAGGAAGCATTTCAGACAAAGCAAGTATATAATTTCACAGGAATAGACACAGATGTGAAGGATTAAGCACCTGCCGTATGAAGCCCTCAAGAGTTCCAAGCTTCCCCATTGCCATGGCCATTTGACCCATATAATTTGCAACGTTCCCAGAGGAACCTGAAGGTCCAAGAGACCCTGCGAGAGTCTCAGCCAAAGACTGCTGCAATGCCTCCATTCCCTGGGATAAAGCATCCTCAGCCTGTTGGGATGACTGTTGTAAGTTGTTGATCGCCAATAATTGTTGTTCGGTTAAAGGCTCCAACTGATTAATGAGCAGCTGCAATCAAGTGGCAAGAAATTTAAGAACTTGCAGGAAAAATTTAGTCAATAATCTCTTCTCATCACCTTTAACCCTTGAAAAGAATAAGAGAAAAAAGAAAGGAAGGAAATGTCCAACGGATATTAGAATGTACCTAGTTTTGTAAAGGGGAAGATGGGGGTGGATGGAGAGGTCTGACTAAAGCAAGACCATCGGAGAAATGGAAACATTAAGAGCTGTTTATTTTACTGACAAGAACAGCAATACAAAGGCGATAAATAGGAGTTGCAAGCAAGTTGAAATAAGAGCATTGCATACCAAAAGAAGATCTTCACCAAGAACTTCCCACTAGAGAAGTAAGCAGATGTCATTCATCAAGAAGGTGGCCATAACTAAGGTTAGAAGCTCACTCTATGTTTCATAGTGAAGAAATATGCCAAAAGACTTCCATATAAAAAGAGAGAAGAGAGAATCAGCAGGAGGTTTTGGATGCTGAACATAATTAGACAAACCAGGATGGAAGGTAAGAGTAGAGGGAGAGTAACTAAAGTGAGATCATAGGGACAGAAATAATCTCTGCACAGAACCACTACCATGGGTACAGCAGATGGGAGGTGGAGCATACTGAAATCAGAGTAGTGCACCTAAAAAGAGCATCCTTACTGACAGCTTCTAGCCAGAGAAGTATACACAGGTAGTTTATCAAGATGCAGCAGTAGATTAGGTTGAAATTATCTTTAAAGAATGAAAAAGAGAACTTGGGTCAGAAATTGATATTTGTTCTCTACAGTTCTTTTCAATGCTAAAATGAAAAAAGAACCACCATTCACAAGTATATGAGCTTTATTTTTTTTATATTATCTTGGTTATATTTTGAGCCAAAGGAAGAGTGGAGAAAGCTATTCACCGAGCTACACATTCACTTGTGGGAAGACAAAGGCCCTCACCTTGAGGAGTTCAGATGAACGGAATCCACCAAGCCACAAGAAGCATCTTTCTGCAGGAGTTTTCCACATGCCCGACAATATGTGAAAAACGTCAGCCTTTGCCGCATCCCCCTTTATCCTGAATATGTCATCATAGTGTGCCAAGATTCCATCGACTATTATGCGAAGTTCAGCATCACCAGCATGAGAATTAACAGCTCCCCTTAACTCATTAATTCGTCGGTTCTGCTCTTCCAACCATCGGGCATATTCTACATCAAATGCCAAAGCTCCTAGAAGGACCAGAAGTTGCATTACTCACTTTGATGGAATTTTATGTTCAAGCTTTACAAAATCAATTATTCTGAATTCAAGGGCATTCCATGTTATATAAAGGAATAAAGACCACCAAACAGCTGATGATTCACTACCCCACAGAACAATTATTGATGACTAATCTAAAAGCTTCTTTCATAATTTAAGCTTCTCCTCCATGAAAACATACAACCAAGGAGGAGGGAAATTGCTACAGGGTGGTGCAGCCTAAGCAAGAGGCATGGAGAGGATATAAATCGCCTCTTAGTGGATCTAGTTTCACATCACAGCTATGGAGCCTTGTAATGCTCCTTGGTTAGCATCTCATGAGTGTCTCATGAGCATATGAGTTAATACGGTCGAGCTGAAGTGCAGATTGAATAACTACACTTTTGTGCCTATTCTGGATTCTCTGGATCGAAAGAAGTAGGAGACTGTTCCATTATAGTTGAGAATGATAAAAATAATATAGAAGTTACTGTTTTTCTTGTAATTCTGGTGCAAGAAGAGCATTCAATTTTTAACAGACAAATGGACTATCTTGATGGATGAATGTGTAAAGCAGACACCCTATCTGTACATACTTCCTGCACCATCTTGGTAAGTATTAATGAATGCATTTGAGTTATCCAGAAAAGGTAAAAGAAAAAGAATGCAATAACCTCCAAACTAAACTTCTTCCCCTGTTCCGTTCAGATTCTTCTCCATTCTTTATCAAAGTTAAAACTTCCCCTTTCTTTTTAATGAAATGTGTACATGTCCAATGCCTTCAGGCAATAACTTCCTTGGCATGATGAAACATATAGTCATATATAGCTTCGACAATTACGATAAATGAAGACCACTAATGAATCTGAAAGTCTTTAGTACTTTTATCGATAGATTAAATTTCAATTACAGCATCAAGTGGTAAAATAAAACAATGGAATCAAACAACGAAAAAAAGAAGCAAGGAAGCCCACCATTAAGATGCAAATCTATAGAGTATATAATAAGTAACACACCAGAAAGGATATAGAACATCAATCATTTACAAGGTTCACCAATTCCACCATTAATCTACTTGTACTTGGTGATAGCACATCATTACTCAGCCATAATGTTTTGTTCATATTTTTGAAAAATCAGTCATACTAGATTATCCAATATTAAAGAAGTGAAAAACTTGTAATGAAAAAAGTCTGATGCAGAAGATGAGCATACCATTTCCACTCATCGACTGCGATTGATCTCCTGAACCTGAAATAAATATTCCCTTTGGGGAAAGAAAAACATTGTCTCAAGAAACTGATCAGAGAGATTGTCAGCTAATATCTACAGAGGTGCTATATATTTAGGTGATCAAAGAAAGAAACAGATAAGGAGACAGGATTTACTGAACAAACCTGTTGCCGAGCTCGTTGAAGCTCCTGTTCTAGTTGTGTCAGCTTCATCCTGCTGCTCTCCAACTGTTGAACATATGCCTGGACCAACAAGAAAACAATATAGGGATATAATGTCATTATAATCGGTGCACATTGATGTAGTATTGATACCGATATATATATAGTATTTTCACCCATCTATGAAGTTTGATTCTCATTGAAAGTGTGACATTTGTAGAGGGAGAAACTGCTGAATCAGAATTTTCGGCTTTTAAATGACTGTTACAAGCATTTATCGCGACGGCAATATGACAAAAGTTACAATACACAAATCAAATCCTTCATTTATTTAGGGTCGACTAGATTCTGAACTAATACATTCCGACATTAAACCTTCTTTTTTCATCTTGATTAGTATTATGATACTGTACTTCGAGACCCACCAGATAAAATTTAAATGGAAAGATCTAGTCAGGCAGATTTTGGATGACCACTAACGTAAGGACTGTTAATTACATTTCCATATTAATCTCAAGTAAAATGAATAGAGTGTATATCACATGAAACTGCAAATAGTGCCATAGAAAGAGGACTCACCTTTTTCCTTAGACGGCTTTTTCGAGCAGCTTCACGATTTTGAGCAAGTCTACGGAGTGTCTGCACAAAATGAGCTCAATATCATATAAACGTTTCTTTTCCTCATATTTCATCATTCGATATGTGATGATAAATGTGATACCTTTTGATCTTTCGGTCTGTCACTTCCATCAGAAGCTACGGCACACAGTTGTTGATTTAGGAACTGCACCAACAGAGATCAAATATCACTTTCATTAACTTTTAATACAGATTAGTTTCAAGGATAAAAGCTACACAATAAGATTCAGGAAAGTTTGGATGAATTAGTTGATGGTCTTCTTTAATCAGGAATGTTTTCAATTTCTTGTTCTTATCCAATATTTAGGAATTGGGTAAATCGACCAAAACAATGTCTTAGTATTAGATTAAAGTCGTGTTTTTTTTTCTTTTTTCTTGCAATGTTTGGTAACAGATGCTGCTTATCAAGCAGGAATAACAGTTTCAAGATGTTCTACCCACGTATATAAACAACACACATAATGTAGCTTAGTCAGAAAAGCCTAGTCAAGTCAGTAAGGTGTCGTTCTTTATACCCCTTACTAGTGTACCTACCTAACGTGAAAACCATGTTTTGTAACGCTTTACATGAGCCGAGGATTTATCAAAAACAACCTCTCTACCTTCACAAGGTAGAAGTAAGGTCTGCGTACACAGTACACACCATCCTCCCTGCACCACACTTGTTGGATTACACTGAATATGTTGTATATTCTTTTGAATTGATATCCTCTCTTTATTCTTTTATTATTGGTACATATATCTCATCGTTGTCCCTCTTCTATTAAATAAGACTCTTCGTCCTCCCACCCCCCCCCCCCCCCCACTTTCCACCCTCAACGTTCATTTCTCTATTTCAATAACTCCTTCAATCATCTTTTACAGCATTGTCAAGTTCAACATTCAATAACAATGCAGAAGGATCACCATGAACCCTTAGTCTGTTAGAATAGATAATGGAGGCATAAGGTTCCATGTCTTTCCTCCACTGACCCATCATTAGCCTACTTTCATCCTTAACTATTGGCTCCACCCAGTATGTAGAAGCAGAAATAGATAAGCAACTTTTGCTGGGATAGTATCGCAAGGATTGGTTGATTTTTCATTTATTACTAAAAACATAGATTATATGTCAATGTCAGTTTCATTTTAAATGTGCTACAGACATGTCGCTCTTATTTTTTTGTTTTTTGATCAAGTAAGGTTTTCGTTGATAATAACAAGGCCAACTTGGCTGTATACAAGAGATACACCAAAGAGGAGAGACCAACAAAAGTAGTTATCTCAAAAGGACACACAATACACTATACAAATAGGAAATACATGGGTGGACCAAAAAAAAAATAGGGATTGGAGACTACTCAATTGTGCAAAGCTCATCTCACCCCTTCAAAAGCTCTCCTATTTTATTTCTCTCTTTCCAAATGACCCACATTGGAGCTAGAGGAGTAAGTAGTAACATTCCACACCTTGTGCCTTCTTCTTTCTTTCCACATTACAGACATGTCTCTCTTTTACTTATTACAGAGTAAAAGAGCATAAACATGTTTATATTCTCCTTGATATAGGAAAATGAAAAAGGTCTAATTGCAAACCAGGTTTTAAAGGAGAACCAAATTCAAATTACAAAGTCGTCATAATCAATCAAAATTTGGACTTATTGAAGTCAAGACTAGACATAGTTCAAAACATAAAATCAAATAATGACTAGATATGGATTAGAGAGGTAATTGACTTACCCTGTTCTTATCTTCAGTATCGGCGTCAGTTGATGTACTAGGACTGATATCAGCCATTGTGGACTATAGCCAACTTTGTGGATAATCAATTGAAACTGGAACACAAATCAGATGTAGTATCTTCTGTAAATCACCAAGGCAGAAGCAGATGTCAATAAATATCGACTTGCAGACATCAAGTTGGTAAAAGATATTTGGGTAACAATATCAAAGCACAAAGCCTTGTCTTCAGCCAACTCTCCAAGGTGATGAACACATGAATATTCTATCATCTCCCTCAATGTCACAACAGTATTGCCAAAGTGTGAACTACAATACTTGAGAACTGCAGGCATGATTCATTCACAGGTACCAATTGTACACAGATTGTGGTGTCTCTTTAGGTCACATAAATTTGGAAAAGGTACATATTCATTACGGGTGTAACTTGTCAGTATCCGGTAAGGGTGTGGATATTTTAGCTAATTTTTAGTCTATGGAGGATCCTCCCCCATGTCACACCCATTCATAGGGGTATGTGAGGCAGTTGAACAACCTAAAACCAGATTAAACTGAATTTATATTTTCCAATTGAACTGAATAAGCATTTGTAACAGTTTGATTCAAAGCACACTGGTAATTTCAATTCACTCACTAAAAAGCAATACAATTGTTGAATCAATATTTATTAAACCTCATTCTCAACAAATAGAGACCTTTCCTAGTTATTTGATTTCTTGACTTACAATTGGGCTCTCAGTAAATTTCTGCCATCCTGCATGATGGAATGTCATAATCTTTTGGAACATAAAATAAGCTAACAACCTGGCCAAGCTGGATACCGGAAAGTCAAGTTCTATTAATCCATATGGTATTCCACAACAAGCTAATTATGTTAACTATAAAATCAATTACTAATTCAAGAAAAAATTGCCTCCAAGTATTTATCTAGCAAGGAAATGCACACTTAACGATGCTAAGTTTTAGTTTGCATACATTCTTTATCAAGTAACATTCTCCTGGTGAGCTTCTTGAAGCAAATAATAGTTGTTAGTGTTGATATCTAAATCAGTTGGTTGCTTGAAAGTCAACCCGTCAAATATTGGCTGCAAACCGGAAACTTCTCTCCTTTTTTCCAGTGAAGTGAGGGGAGAAGGGAAGGGGGTTAGACTAGGTTGGGGAGGTGCTTGGCAAGAGACTTGAATCATACTGGACTTCGTAAAGATGTTAAGAGAAACTAAAATATTTCATTGCAAAGAAAACAAAAGTAAATTGTAGACTCAAAGACTCATTGTTCTGGCACCTCACATTACAAGACTTAATCAATTAATAAGTTTATTCAGTTTGCACCAAATTACGGCAACTAGAAAACAAAGTACTGAAACTTAAGCAACATTAAAGAAGCAGATGAAATTGTTCATATAAAACAACCAATAGCAGCCATGTACTACTTCCAACTCTCTATTGAGGACAGAACCATCAAAAGCATCAAAAGCAACAAAATGGTTGAATACGTAGTCTCAGCAGCAATAGACATACAATCATCAACATCGCCATAGATGCATCTTCCATCAAGTAATTTGGCTTAAGCTGAAGAACATCTTCAGAGCTTATTACCTCATACCTGTTGGTGGTGGGAGGTGGTAGGTATCCGTGGAATTAGTCAAGCTGCACGCAAGCTGGCCCGGACACTACTAATCCCAAAAATTGTCATCTAATTCTCAAATCCTAGACACTACAAATCCGAAAAAACTGAAATTTTCTAAGAATCAAGAATCATGCTCACAACTACTATCTAGTAAAATCCAAACAAAAACTCCTCCCTAATCCACACCCCACCCCCTCCCCACAGAATCAAAAAAAGTAAACCCTTTACTCACAAAGTCCTCAAAATCACTTTACAACCCTCCACCCCAAAACAACCACACCCAACTTGAAGAAAAGCAGTAAGCAATACAGTTGCAAGTTACACAATAACTGAAGATTAAAGAAAGCTAAGCCACTTACAGTTCAAGAAACGAAAAGGGTCTATAGCAAAAGGCTCAAGCTTTGCCAGAAAGCTAAAATAAGACAGCAGAATCATCAAATCTTGTTATTTTTTGTTGGGGTTTCCCCCTTCAATTTCTTTAGCCCTTCTGGGTTCCTCAGCTTTTCAGTGAATCAGTAAGAAATCAACTGAAGTTTACAATCAGTAAATCAAGCACTGCCGGAAGTACCCAGATGGGAAGCAGGTGAAAGTTGCTAAAATGGGATGACGTCCTATACCTTGTCAGCTCTCCTTCTCTCTCTTACCAGCCAATTTTGACTTTTTGGTCACAATGTGTCAAATCTCTTATTTCGAAGAAGCTTGTTTCAACTATTGGTTACTCTTCTACTCACTTCTACTTACTTTTTTTTTTTTTTTTTTATCGATGTGTCAATCCGACATCCGCATTGAAATTCAATTATTTCAAATTTGCAGCACGTATGACTCCATTTGGAGAAAACGCTCCCTACCAGGAAATTTTTCATATCTGGACTTGAACCTGAGACAACTGATTATGGGAGGAGCAACCTATTCAATTTTAAAAAATAAAAAAATAATGTTAATTTATTGTTATTATTACTAGAAAAATTATCCCCGCTTGCGCGGAAATTTAATGTCATAAAATTTATAAAATAATACTTAAAACCTATTAATCATTAAAACTAAAACATTATATTATCTTATATACAAGATTACGTTGTAACGAATATTAATAATTTTATAATTTATCCTTTTGCTTCCAGGAAGTATTACTATTTGATAATTTTGGGGAATCAAATGAAAATCAACTTGAGATATTAAATTTTATAATAAATAAATAATCATTGGTGAAGGGATAAATAAATTTTAAAAGGCTGAAAAAAGTGAACAAATCTTGTAGAAAGCTCAGCCCTACCTTTTTCTTTACATATATCATTTTAAGTTCCCCATTTAAATGAATCATAAGAAATTATTAAAATGAAAAATTAAAGGAAGAATGTATCATATTGGACAACAATTCAACTTATTATATATACTTGAAAGACAAAAATATTACACAAACCTATTCAATTTGTTTGGTGCTTTTTAAAAAGGGAAAAGGGACAAATATACCCTCGAATTTTCGAAAATGGTATGTCAATACCCTTCGTCATACTTTTCGTCCATTAATGCCATCGCCATCCAATAATCAGTGAACATTTACCCCTCTCACTAACGGACGACTCATTTTGTACACGTGGCGCAATCCTACACCTCAACCCTGATAGACCAAATACTTAACCCAAATTTCAAATACCCGTTTAACCTGCCCCATTACCCATTTAACAAACTATGTACAACCTAAAGAAAAAGGCCCATTTACTTTATCTCTTCTTCTTCCTTGTAGGTCAACCCCGTCCCCCCACCTCCTCTTTTTCTTCTTCTTCTGCTTCTTTTATCTCTCCATATACTCTTTCAACCGGCTTTAACAGAAGAGAAGTGTCTAGATTTAAATTTTATACACAATATTTTTTTATTATTAAAAAATATTTGACAAATCAGACTTCAGAGGCAAGCATATTAGGAAGAATACTGTGTTTGATATGGACATGAGTGCTGAAGATTTTTTACCCTCTTTTACCCCCCTTAAGTTGTCAATAAAAGAAATCAATTCAGAGATAAATGGCCTTCTATTTGAATTAGATCATCCTCTGAAAATTCAAACTAAATTTAGATGTTATTTTACTTTATTTACTATCAAAACTTGTTAAGAAAAAAACATTTTGTTTCACAAAAAACATTATATTTCAGTAAGTTTATTCAATTATGTGTTTTCCAAATTTATTTATTTTTGGAAAATGGATGAATATTTTGCCATCCATAACCAAAACTTCCTCTACCTTTTGAGTGACAGCGCAAAAAGGGCACCGACTACCCTTGAATTTCTTTAGGTTTGTAGATAGTTTGTTAAATAGGTAATAGAGCGAGTTAAACAAATATTTAAAATTTGGGTTAAATATTTGATCAATCAAAATTGAGGTGTAAGATTGTGCCATGTGTACAAAATGAGTCATCAATTAGTGGGGGGGGGGGGGGGGGTAAATATGCACTGATTATTGGACGGCAAGGGCATTAATGGATGAAAAGTATGACGGAGGGTAATGACATACCATTTTAGAAAGTTCGAGGGTATATTTGTTCCTTTTCCCTTTTAAAAATCAGCATACCAGAGTGATAGAGTTCAATTTGAAACTACACTTCTATTCTAATCGCAGTGTCGCGAAACACATCTATTACTTCAAGAAAAGTATTTTCAACTTGCAGTAAACTTGAGAATCTATCCATACTTCATGTTGAATATAAACAATTAATTTATTGTGTAGTTATCTATGTCTTTAAGATTAAAAGAGGCTCCAGCCTAATCATATTCCTCTAAAGGTCATCCGGCACAACATCCTTGAAACCATGTCAGAAGTTTATTAATTATTGTCTTTTTTTCCTAGTTCACTTGCACATCAAGGTACAATAAGGTTTTTAAGGTCTTTATGTCGTTACAATGATATACCAAATTTGAATTTTGTCTTCAAGAGATGGTAGTATAGATCTTTTAAGGGATTTTTTTATTGTACCTTCAACAATTGCAGTAAAGAAAACTTGCGTGAATACTCAATTAATGTTTTATACTAACAAATACTTATAACTTTGCAGAAACATAAACAACAAAGTTTAAAACATGTACTAAAAACAACAATTAATAACATAAACATAAATTAATGACCGTAAAAATATATCAGAATCTGTAACAATAGAATGATACAAAAAGGAAAAATTTGAGCCCATTGAATGTACAGTGTCCCCTTTAAGGAAATTATTCCCCTCTAGTACCCAAGGTTTAAAGGAATAAATCCTATCAGGATAGAATGATTTCATTCACCAGTGTATTGATACAAAAATAATTTTGTCAATGAGCCACCCAATGGGAGCAAAGTACATGAATATTTAATTGTGCAGAAGAAGAAAAAGAACAAGAAGTTCAGAATTTTGTTGTTATAAAATGAGAGGAAACCCCTCTATTTATAGACAACAAAGGATAGTGTGAACAAATGTTTATTGTGCCTTATCGGAAAGGTCACAACTCTTTGAAAAAATTACAACCCTTCAGAAAGGTCACAACCTTTCATTAAAATCACAATTTTTCATAAAAGTCGCAACACGATCTTCATAAAAGTCGCAATTTTACATTAAAGGGGAAGGCTAGTTAAACGTCGCAACTTTTCATAAAAGTGGTCACTTTTCATGAAATGGGAAGACTAGTTTTGAAAATAAATAAATTAAAAGGGAATCCTGGTTTGTGGTGGCGCCACGTAGGCAAGCCTAGAGTTCTATATATATATATATATATATATATATATATATATATATATATATATATATATATATATATTTCAGTTGTTCTGGTAATTTGGACAATTCCTATAGTTCGGATTTTGTTTAGACCCTGTCAAGGTATCCAAATTCAAATAGTTGAGTTGTAAAGCCCGGTGATCTGTTAGGAAATATGGGTGTGATATATTGTACTACACTACTTGTATAATATACTACTTGTATTACAATACATGGTGTGCGGAATTATTATGCCGTATAAAGGACATTATTTTTTAGAATCCTTTTAGCATTTTTATATTCAAAATACTCTTGTATTATGGTATTTTTATCTCATGGATGGATACAATTAATTTTATAGATCTTAAGCTACTAGATAAGTAAGCCTTTTCTAGATGTTGTAAGGATTGATCTAAATTATATATCGTTGTACGATGTTTCCATGCTCTTTTCCTTACTAAATGTAAGTGGTATTGAGTATGTTTTATTTTTTAAACATATGTTGATTATTATTTATAAATGTTTAACATAAATATTAAATTCCCTATAGGTACTAAGTATTTTCTTTTTATTTCTAAAGATATTAAAAAATATGAATATAATTTGTGTTTAAAGATAATAATTATGAAATATAGAGTTTTGACGTATATACCTTTCTCTCATTCTTTCACTGAACAGTTCCTATCACCACCACAGCAGTTCTCCTTTCCAGCTATGAACAGCTTTTCGCCTCCCCGACCGCAGTCTAACGGCTACTTTTCTACTATTCCTCCTTGAAGTGGAAGATCACAACCTTCACTTAGAACTATTCAGGAGATTTGGAGAAGAGAGATATACAAATCAAACTTTTTATTTCATAAACTTATCTTTACATACAAACAATACATATTTTTACATATCTAGAACATAAAAGGAAAATATTTTTCCTTAGCGGGAGAAGTTTTTACTCACTTCTAGAGGTACCTAATATTTTTCTTTAGAGGAAAATCAAGGGAAAATGTAGTCCACCTTCTAAGTGAAATTTCATCTCCTTTTATAGATAGAAGGAGGGACTAACTATTACAATTTTTGTTTTGCAGGGACTTCCCACAAAACTTTGGTAATTCTGTTTTAGTCCTTCAATCATCATTGTAAAGATGCTGATGGCCGACAAGAGTAGATATCTCTTTTGACTAAAGAGATAGACTTGATAAGAGATAAGATTTCTTTCTTCGTCTCTTTCTTTATGACGTAAGCGCTTGCGTCTTTTTCTTTGTCTTCTTTTGATGGTTACATTATTGCCTCTTTACAGCTATCTATTCTCCTTTGAGACTTTAGTTAGATGATTCTTCTTCCTGTGTTGGAATGTTTGTGTTCTAGAAACTTGCAAGCAAGCTTCCAGATTTCTTCCGTGGCTTCAAGTTTGTGAAGCTCAATGTCAAGAATCTTCTCCTTTAGTATTGAAGATTTGGATTTTCCCTTAGTCATTAGGACCCAATTTTGATCATGGTGGATGACTTTGTAATTTTCATTGTAGAATCGTTTAAGAATAAAATATAATGTTTTTATTCCTAAAGCTTTTTCGTCTGTATTCATTTTTTATTCAAATACGAAAGTTTTTTATCAACCCCAGTTGCTTTAATGTTAAAGTCTTTTAATTTTTCCACCATTATGTAATTAATCGTTGGAAAATATACTTGCAAGTCCTTGCTTTCCATGGCTATGCTAAAGAATCTGCAATAGACTCCTTCGCACTGCGCATAGTTTGTTACTGAATTTTTCAGTTGTTCTGGTAATTTGGACAATTCCTGTAGTTCGGATTTTGTATAGATCCTGTCAAGGTATCCAAATTCAAAGCCTGGTGATTCGTTAGGAAATATAGAAATCCTTGGAAACAAGCTACTTGTTCCTAAGACTCTGAATGTTTCTCCGCTTTCTTCAGGGAGACTGTAGATATATCTTTTGAATGCAAGATATTCTTCTTCTTTAGGATTTTGCTTTCCCACCTAAAAAGATGAAAAAACTTTTGTTCCAAATGGAACTTTGTTAGAGCTGCTTTCTGGCTTCCCAGAGATAATCTTATTTAAGGTGTTTTTTTTCTTCTTTCGAAGAATTAGTGTCCTTTTGTATTGCTTGGATTTTAACTTTGTCCTTGGACTCAGTTTTTGGCATATTCAGGCTTACCTATGAGATGTTTTTGGCACCAAGTGCTAGTGGGACATCTCCTGCCACTTTATTGGGAGTAATAGTCCCAGCGGGTTTTGAATTCCCTTTTGGACAAGTGTCTAAATGTTCACATAGCAATAAAAATTCATTCATATTTTCAGTTTGATCTTCGCTGAGTTGATTGATTTCATATTGCATTTTTCTTGCTTGTTCGAACAAGCTGACTAGTTTATCTCTGATGTTGAATAGTTTGCGGCTTTTGTCATCTATGGACTTCCACAATTAATATTTTTTCGTATATCCTATTAATCAGGATTTGTGTGCGATTGTCCATATTGGACATTCTAGAGAGAAAATATGCAAAAGAATTATCAACTCCTTTAATATGTTCTATTTTAAATGAATAGAAAGATAATAAACCTGTCACCTATGCAATCTCCTGTATTGTGGTTCGGATGAAAGTTTGTTCGAGATTAGTCCTGACACCTATGTATTATTAGTTCTAACAATGAATTGTTTTGGTAAAAGGAAAGCAGAAAATTTCCTATTTCCTCTAATAATGGCTAATAATTTCTTTTCATTTGTGGAATATCTTGTTTTTGCTTAATTGAAAGTACCACTTGTGTACCTACAAATTTCATTTAAATCAATTTGCAATAATGCTCCCCAATGATAATCAGACGCATCTGTTTGTAATACCAGATTATCGCTTTCTTCTGGTAGTCTTAGTTTAGGTAATTTAGAGCATTCCTCTTTTAATTGTTTGATACACTGTGTGTGTTCTTCAGTCCATCCAAGTCTATTGGATTTTCTTATCAATTTTTGTAGAATATTCCTTTTTCTTGCTAAGTCTGGAATAAATTCACTTGCATAATTTAGACATCCTAGAAATCTTTGTATTTCCTGTTTATTTGTTAATTTATCAGAAAATTCTATAATTTTTCTCGAGATGTGAGATTGTAATTCTATTCCATTTTTTGAAATGATCATTCCTAAGAATTCAATTTCATTTTTATTGATTTATGCCTTCTTTTTTTTTTGGCTTAAAATGATTTCATTTTTTAAACATATTTCCAAAAATTCTTTTAGATGGGTTAAATGTTCTTGCTATGTTTTAGAATATATTAGTATGTTATCTATATAGACTGTAAAAAATTCTTTTCAGAAAATATTTTATCCATCTTTCTTTGAAAGATTTGTGGAGCATTTTTTAATCCGAAGGGCATAACTAGCCATTCAGAGTGTCCATTAGGCGTACTGAACGCTGTTAATGGAATAGATTCTTCAGATAATTTTATTTGGCATGCAAAATCCACTTTTACAGTCGGATTTTGAAAAATAAGTTTTTCCTTTTGCAAGATTTATTAAATTGTTTTTATTTGGGATAAAATATCCATCAAATATACAATTTTTATTTAGCTCTTTATAGTTTATTACCATCCGAGCTTTTCCTCTTTTTTATCTCAGCATGATTTCTTACCATAAATGCTGGACTACTATGAGGGCTTCTACTCATCCTAATAAGTTTTAGGTTGATTAATTCTTTGAGTTGAATTTTAAATTCATTTTTATCATCTTCATTGTAGAGCATTGGTTTTACTCTAATGATGATACTTGGATCTTTAAGTATTAAATGACTTTTTCTTGATTATTTTCCCATTTTTCTAAAGGATTTTCGCCATAAGATTCTTGTAGATTCTTTTTAATCTGTACTAGATTAAGACATTTGCATGTGATTTTCTTTATATTTTCTAAGTATCTTCTCTTGTAATTTCCATTTTCCTTTTCAAGAATATATGAATTTTGTTTTCTTGGGACTTTGATAAAATGTCCACAAGGAGTTTTAAGACTTATCATATATATTGTCCGATGATAGTCTTGGAATTGTTGAAGAAAATCATTACCTAGTAATAAATCAGTTTCCAATTTATCATAGGCAAAAATTTTATTTATAGAAACAATTTTTAATCCTAAAATTATTTCTACTTTTTCTTTTGACTGTGATAGTCTTTCCTTTACTTCTGTAATCCCTATCATAGAGATGTTGTTTTTATTATTATCCTAATCTTTTATTAAAATGGATTTTGCTAGACTGACTTCAAATCCATTGTCGATTTGACAACAGATTGTTAATTTTGAGTCATAGAAGGTTAATTCTACGAAAACTAATACCCTAAAAAATGTTTCTTTGGGCATTTTAATTTTTAGGTATGAAACAAGTTTCATTTTTCTAACTCATTTCGATTCCATTTTTTCCTATACTATAGTCATTAAGACTATTAAGGAACATGTTTCCTAGAATTAAGTTATGATCACTTTCATGATTTGTAATATAACACGAAACTGTTATTCTTATTGTATCTAACTGTATAGATAAATCTACTATGTTTGTACAACTAAAATTATTTCCTTCAAAGGTTTTGTAAAGGTAAGGAGTACTTTCATATATTGGTAATTCATTCAATATACTGCCTATGATATGATTGGCAATAGCACTTGTTTGTATCAAGATTTCTTGACTTTTCCATTCTATTCCATTAAAAATTCTTCCTGAAATTCTAGAAATATTAGTATTTTCAAGAGTCTTTTTAACATATCGGTTGGAAATACTTTTTCTTATGGAATTTTTTCCATATTCTAATAAAAGTCTAGGATTATTACTAGAACTTCCTATTTCTTTTGTTTTTCCAAAATGGATTTCATATTCGTCGGGAATAATTGCTTGGACAATTATGTATGACACATAATGTTCAAAGAAAAGCCAAAAGAATTAATACCCAGATTTATTGTCTAGATACAAATGCAGCAACTCAAGGGGATGCAAAGAAAGAGCATATAAATAGAGAAGAAAGTTATCAAGTGCTTTTAGTATAGTTATTAAAATTTTATCTTCTAAATACCATAAAGGACTTATCATTGTTTTTTTTTTTTTACCTTTTATATATATATATATATATATTATGATATGATATGATTGTTTATGTTAACAAGACGTAATGACATCATCATTAATAAAGAACTCATGAAGTGTTTTCCTTTTCTCTAATGGTGACTGGTGAGAACATTGTAACTCAATTTCCTCAATTAAAATGATCAATTTGTCACTAGTTAATTGTCCAAAATCACCATTGATTGATTTTCATTCTTTTTTTGGATGGATTACTATGAGCCTTGTAAATGCAACAACTTTTCATAAAAATTGCAAGTTTTCTTAAAAATCATTATTTTTTATGAAAGTCGCAACTCTTCATCTTTCGTTCAAAGGTTTAATAAATGACATTGACCTTCAATCTATATTGTGCCACCCCTAGACAAAAAATTGATTAACTCAAATCACCAAAGGTAAAGTAAGATTATCGAGAAAGAGTTGTCTAATGCATGCAACAATGCAAGTATACATAGAATTAAAGGAGAATCATTCACAATTATAAAATTAAAAAGAAAATTCTCAAGGTATAACTGATATATATTTATCTGAGCCAGCTAACTCACATAGTTTGTCTCAATACTTCAGTCTGGTACCAGTCGGTTAAAATTAAGTTTGGCCTGATATTCCTATCTGGCGATCAGTTTCTTAGTAAGTTCATTGTTATATAACATAGTGTCAAAGTATATTAGAAAAATGTCATCCGCTTATAGTTTAGTTTAAAAATTCTCTTGTTGTCAATACTTTAGTTTTAAAATATCTTTGTTATTAATATTTTGATCCAAAACTGTTTTTATTAGGTCAAAAATACCCCTTTTCCTAATAAACATAATTTTTTCCTATTAAGCACATTATTTTTTTTTAATAAAACATTATTTTAAAAAAAACCTTTTTCTTGTTTTTTTTTTCTTTTTAAAATTCCTTTAACTAATATAAAAGTGGAAAGTCTTAATATTATAATATTAATTAAAATAAAATTAACCATATACTTTTAAAATGATAATAAAAGTCATATATATAATATTATAGTAATCTCATCATTATTTTTCATTTAGATAATGATTTTTAAAATTCTAATAAAATAGAAAATATTTTTTGAATTAAAGTAGGATAAACATTTGTTAACATATTCCTTGTTTTTAACATTAATATGAAAAATGGTCAACAATAACTCCATCGGTGATAGTTTAAAGATATTTTGTGATTTGAAGCAATGTAAGAAAATTTCTTATTTTATGGTGTTATGATTATCGCATCTCAACTTAAAAACCAATGATCATATTAGCATATGTTTATTCTTCTTCATTTAAAAAAATATCGAGAAATACAAATATTTCCTATTTTATTAGGAAAAAGAATAGTTATTGTAAAAGAACATTGTTGATCCAAAAGTAACATTATGACCTTTTTGGACAAAGATATTAATGACAAAGACAGTCTTGGACTAAATTAGTAACGAATGACATTTTTGTTGAATTTCACATAGTTTAAGGATATTTTGTTTAAGAGGTGTATTTTGGTCTATTTACTTACTATAGGTATACGGAATGTAAATGAAAAGCAATTTAAGGTACGACAATAAATTAAAATAAGGTAAATTTTTCATGTATTAAAAATTAGATTAAATAGATAAACATCACTGTGATTTAAAAATTGTAAGATTTTGATTTTTTTTTCTAAAAAAATATAAAAAAATCAAAATAACTATCATTTTTTTTAACTTTTTATTTAGAAAAACTGTAAAAATAAAATGCAAACAATAACTAATTATCACCTAATTAATTATTTTTATTCTAAAATTGTCATATGTCTTTATCATGCTTTGCTACTTGACTTTATCCTGAGCTAAACTTTTTTCCTTTTTAATTTTACTCCCTCTGTTCCATATTAATTAGTCACCTTACTAAAAATATATGTTTTAAATTATTTGATCATTTACCAAAATCAAGATAAAATTAATTAAATTAGGTGGATAAAATTAATTAAATTAGGTCCAACAATTAAATATTAATACTACCTTCCTCTCATATTAAATGGACATCTTACTAAAAATATGTGTCCCGTATTACCTTATCATTTACTAAATTAGAATAAAATTAATTAACCTTTTCCATTTTATCCCTGCAATTAATATGGCTTTGGAAGTTTAAACAAAATTTTAAATATTCAAAATTTCTTTTTTCAAAAGACTAATTAATATGAACAAAGGGCAAAATAGTAAAGTTGATCAATCTATTAATGATTTCTTAATAACGGTATAAAATAAAAATGTCCATCCAATATGAAACAGAGAGTGTAGATTGAAAGAGAGTGAAAGAGAAGATATGAGTACAGACGTACGAGAAACTCTCTTCGTTCGATTGAAAATCCTGGGGAAGATGAGGGAGGAAATGAAATATGAAGCCTACTACCTTTCTGGAGAATTGCTCTTATTCCGTGGAGCACGGTTTTTATAAGTACATATTGTTTCTTAATAATTATCATGGTTTTTAATGTGTGTATTGGTTTTCTCCTTGTGGGCTTTTGGTGATTGCATATATAATTTTTGTGTTTTTTCTTTTTTAGGTATATGAATATTTGTCACCTCCCATCAACAATAGGTACTCTGTCCATCAAGCTTGTAAGACCTCATGATGGCTCATTTGACCACTGAGCCACACTCTTGAGTGCGTTTTTGTGTTTTGATGTGTATTGCAAATAATACAATTACTCGTCTCTTGTCAGGATCGAAACATCACCTATATGGTTATCAACGTTCATTTGATTTTAAACACATATTCATCCAGTGTTTTTGTGTGCGAATTGAATCTAGACCTCATGATGCTCAACCCACGTCATTGACCACTAAGTCGTACTGTTGGTGTATTTTTGGTGTTTTGATATGTACTATAACAAAAATATTACAATTACTATATTGTCAAGACCAGAACATCACCTTTATGATTATCAACCTTCTATTAATGTGTACTATAATGCAAATGTTACATACAGATATACTTGAATTTCTCACTCAAATTTTTATGTTGTTCTGTCATGCCCTGTCCTGTCTTGTCCTATTTTGGTAGTAAGTTGTCCTGTCCTGTTTGTTGTAGTGGTGTTTTTGAGTTCCAAATTAATACAATGAGACGAACTTGTTGAGTATCTTCATTTACACATTCTGAATATGTTCAGGAGTCTATGGAATATGACTCCAACACCCTTAGGTCATGCCAATTCATATAGCTTGAAGGATTTGGAAGATGTAACACACAACTTTCACTTCTTCAAATGCATACCCGATGAAGGTTTTACTATCAAAACATGGGATTTCTTTTGTCCATATAGAAGTCACTAGATGGGATCAAAACATGGGATCATCCATCAAGATTTTGTGCATGTTAAATCATATATACGTTATTTTGTTGTTGTTGGATTCAGAGGCGAAATCCAAGATTAATTTGATGACTTTGAGTGCACCAATTGAAATATCATTGTAGCTTGATTTGAACCCAGGTCTCGCGAGTAGTTCTTTTAGTTTGTACCAGCAATACAATGGAATACTTATATTCCTCATGGCTGCACAGTTAATTATATCAAAATTTATGTCAGTTTCTCAAGATAGATATACATATATACACATGATTTATTCTGAAGTTAATTAACAGGTGCACATGCATCCCAACCTATAGGGGTGGGTCCACCTCTGGTTGGATGATTGACGAGGTAACATCTAAACCATAACAAATCTCCTTGTTGACATTTTATAGGAAGGGATAGGGTAGTTGAATTCCATCCCAATTTATATGAATTACTTTGACTTGATACGAAATTTAAGAAAGAAAGAAAAAACTTTTGAAACTTGTGGTCTAAAATGAGTCATAGATCGATCTCTGCTAATCCATTGCTTGCAGGACTTCAATATAAAAGTAATGGACTTTGTTTTCCTTGTTCGTGTAACGGAGTTGACAAGCGAGATCAATGATTCATACTATCGGAATACCTCTCACCCTAAGATTAGCAGTTGGTGGACTGGGATTCCTCTTGTTTAAGAAGCAGCAAATTCGAAGGTCAATTCAATTCGTTAGCATACGCATAGAGTCTTCGTACTAATGAACAAATTTTCAATTCCGACTATTATCACCAGGTTTGTCTTGATGAACCCGATTCTTTTAGACGTAAATAAATTTTAAACACAAGTAAATCTTTTTATTGATGCGATACACACATTCACTAAAAATAATTATTTTAAAAGCATGAAAGTCCTTATGAATAATGATAGTATGGTACATGTGTCGTGTCGTGCCATTAAATCAAGCGCTACTGGGGAGACAATCCACGCCTTTTGCTTTAATGATATACATTTTTTGTTCTTAACGTGTGTTGTGGTGCATGTATTGAAAGAACAGGGAAATATCATATTAAAGTACAAAAAATTTGAGTTCATCATGGAGTTACAACGTCAACTAGTTTAGAGAATGATGTTGAAGTCCATTTGCTTCACAACTTGAGTCATAGTCATAAATCCAATTACGATCGGAAAACCACTTTATAGGAAACTTCAGACACTTGACTGATGAGGGACTCTTCATTCTGTAGCACCTCGCAAAACTCTACACTTAAGATCTGAACCATTTGTGGTAAGCATATCAACTTGGACTAGGTGATGTCCTACTTGTTCATGTGTGCTAAGGTTACCAAGTATAGGAAGTGTATCAGATGTGGTTTAGGGTCATAAGGGGCCTCTAACACTAAGTCGAGTTCATAAATTTCCCATCGGGTAAGTTTCCTCATGAGTTTATGCAAGGGTCAACTTCAAATGACTATATGTCTCAGCATATTAACAGTTAGATAGCCCATAACCTGTCAAATTAAAGATCTATGAATTTTCTTTTTAATGCTAACAAGTTTGCATCAATCCGAGTTCGAAGTAAACAATACTGACCCTTTTACCACAGACATTTCCAGCAAAGATTTCAGGTGCTGAGTTTTACGGGTCCAATCTACGGGTCGTAAATCAAATTACGGTCTGTTGTTTAAGCTCTTAAAATGAATTTCTATTGCTGATTTTTCAGTCTGCTTTTCATGGATTCAACTACGAGTCATAAATCAATCTAGGGGTCGTAAATTGAACTCGTAAAATGAACTTTTACCACTGATTTTTCAGCCTGCTTTTCACGAATTCAACTACAGGTTGTACCAATCTACGAGTCATAAATTGGACTCGTAGAATGAGGTTCAGAGACTAAAAATTTCAGCTGGAATTCCAAAGAAGGGATGTACGGACCGTAGATCAAACCACAGTCCATAGATGGCCGCATGGAATGTTCCAACAACTTGTCAATTAAGGTTACTTTGGTTTTTTCCCACTATTTTAACTCCTAAATCACTATTTTCAATTAAGGTCACTTTGGTCTTCTTCCACCATTTTAACTCCTAAATCAATTATGGTTACTTTGGTCTTTTTTCACTATTTTAACTTTTAAATCACCTTGTTTTAGTCAGTCTTAAGTGAGGTTAAGGGGAATTTAGTCGACCGAACATCCCTATTCACACCTAACACTTAGAATCATCATAATAGTACATTTTATATTCTTTCAAACAAGAAATAGGGTTCCTCGTCTTCAAGCTTCAAATTCAAGTATACCATTAAGTGCTTTTTTTTCAAGTATGTGAGATTTCATCAATAGATATCCTTTCACCCATTGAGTCTCAAAGTAAACCTCTTTCTTCAGTTAATGATTTATACATAGGTTAGATGGTGCAGCCAAATCGACACGCAAGTGCACGTGATCGTTCAAGTATTAAAGTGGCTCTTTTTAAGAGCCGGGTATCGTACTCATAGGGACTTACGCTTAGAATTACTTAACTTCTCTAACTTTCAGCTAAACACAAGTGTATTCAAGATTTCAGAAGTGAATTAGTTTCTACTTCTAAGGTTATAACAAAATGTAACAAAAGCGATTCAATTTCAAGGGTCTAAAAACAGTGATTGGGTAAAGTCCAGGGCTGCAATTTTTATCAGGAATCATGCAATCAATATCATTTATATGGGCAATTATCAATTATCGAATCAATGAATCACAGGGTTAAATGTATGATCATGGTCTCCCGACCTCTAATCGCCTACGATAAATAACACCCTAACTACATCGTTGAGCGGGGATGGGATGGATTAAGTACCGAGCATTACGATTTCTTCATGTATGGTGACCTAAGCATGATTTCTAGGTATATCCATATCCTAGATACAAATTAACCCTAGTTATTTATAATTAATCATGCTCCTTATGCCCCACATTCTATCTTCTTATTCCTCTCCCGAGTTCAATTTGGACAATAATTTTATTTCAATGGTGATCAGTCACGAAATACGGAAAGCGAGAACATAAGTAAGATTCATGTGATAATTGACATTAACCCAATAACAAAATCAATAGATTACAATCATCCTGTAGCCACAGCCCTAGAACTAGGGTATTTAGCTACTCATAATCCAAGAATCGATCAAACAATGTTCAAATACCATACAAAGATCGAAAGGAAAAGAGTTTAGGAAAGAACCCTGAAAATGATGAAAGCGTTCTCCCAAGTCGTCGTTCTTCAAAACCTAGAAAAAGAATAATTAATAAAATTAAATAATGTCCTATTTATACTAAAAGTCGAAACGGCTAAAACTGGGCACAAGGGGCGTGACGCGGAGGCAATCTCTGATTTTATTCTGAGATAATTTTCTCTTCTCCGCGACACGAGAGCTACACGGACCACTCTGCCTAAATCTTGATTTCGCGAATTAATTCAGGACACCCTCTCTTCGACGCGAAGAGGGCACAGAGCACTCTGCCTTAATCTTTGATTTGCAAATTAAATTATCATTCCTCTCCGCGACGCGGAGAGGATACGGGTATGCCTTAAGTGACGTTCCTCCAGCTTCTTCCTTACCCTCTTTTGCCTCGAATCTTTTGTGTTCTTCCATTGTCCATTTTCGAGCTCGTTTCTCCAATTAAGCTTATCTACACAACTTATCATGTTGGTTAGCTCATAGACAACCAAAAGACTCAATAAAACTATAAACGAACACATATTGATTTCAAACTAAGCTTAAATGCGGGCATAATTAGCTTTCTAGGCATATAAATATGCATAAGATCATTAGAGTTTTATGAAAAATATGATTTTCACTATATTTTCTATTCTTCTTCATGGATAGCTTAATTGTGTGTTTTCACTTATAATTCATTACTTCTAAATATTATTTTCATGAACCCTCGGGATATAAATATTTTATGTCTCAGAACTATGTTGTTTTAAGCTACATATATCAGATTATTAGTTTCTCATGATTAAAGATGCTTTTAGATAAACTGTCTACCAGTTATTATCATTTCAACATTTCAGATTTATCACGATTTACTAGACTTGTGATGTTGTCTCACATAATCAGTATATTCAAAGTACTGGCGGCATACTCTCTTGTGCTATATTATTTTATTATATAGATTCAGACGCTCAACATCCAATTCGCGGTTATTTTATTCAAAGTATTAATGAGTCCTCATCTTTTGAAAACAACCTCTAAGCTATTTTTCTTTAGTTTAGTCATTCACTTTTTTGGACAATTAGAGTTAACTGGGGAATTCTCCCAATAACTCATCTTAGTAGAGACTTTCAAATATTACTTTCCAGCTTTATGGGGCTTGTCCCAGCAACTCATCATTTTCATTATTGTTAGGACTTGAATTTCTTATATCCTCTAGGCTCAGCTTTCTCATTGATTAGTGCAGTTTATATATACGAATCTTTATGTCATGTGAGACCATGAGTTAGTTTGGGGCCATTCGTGGCTCTAAGCACCACGTGACGACTAAGGGTACTCTCAGATCGTGACATAAAATTATTAGTATTATAATAAAAACATCACTCTATCATGAATAAAAATAAAATTACTATCAAATAGCAAAATAATAAAATATGATAATTTTGAGACATATACACAAACATAAAGACAAACTACAAGTGAGGATGTAAATTTTGGGATGTATTTTTAAAAAAATGTTAAGTAATAATCATCATCACGGTGTTACCAACTAGTAAATATGTGATATTAATTGTTATTTGGGTTACTCTAGATCTTCTTATTACTATAGAAGTATAGATGAAAAAACTATTATGTAACATTTATTTATTAAAGAATTTTGAGAGTCAAAAATGTAGACTAAGGAATTTAACACATAATTTGATTAAGATTTGCTAGGCGAGGATTGAGTGTTTGGTGTGTTTAGGGCGTACAGTCGGATGCTTAGAGTGTAGGTCTCACAAAATTAAGCCTCACACATGAGTCTAGGGGTGTTTTGCCAAAGCTCCTCCCTGGAGCGAGTCCCAACACTGCCCATGGATTATCCATATTTTATAATGAATTATATGCATTGGTTCATATTTGACCCTTGTAAAATAATTGGATTAATTAAGCGGATAACCATAATTTTACCTATTTTGTGGCCTTAATGTATATGTTTTGACTAACACTTCTTAAATTTAAGGAAAATTTACATATATTTCACTAGTTTAGGAGCTAATTATTTAGACACACTCTAGTTTGCAATATTACATCTCTTACCAGATTTGGGTGCGTGCAGATACAATCAAATACGTCTAGATACATGTATCTCGAGATACATGAGGCCAAAATTAAGTATAATTTGTTCTAGATACACTGTCTCATATCTCGCTCGCCACTCTCCTATGTATCTGGTATCGCAGATACATGTGAATTATTAAATTAGATACATATAGATATATGTATCCAGTGTATCTAGTGTGATTCACATGTATAGTGATAAGATACATAATATTTTAAAAGTATAAGTAATGATAATATATATAACAAATTACATGTTTTTCTTAAATTTAATGCTTATATAAGTATTTATGATTTACCTTGTTTGTGTTTGAATTTTATATAAACCAACTAGGATATAATCGTGGAACGTAGTTGCTTAATTCTCTCCACTTTTAGATATCCATTTTTCTTTTTTTAGAATAATAGGTACGCTAATCGTAATTATCTTCACTTAGCACTAGGGCTAGGGCTGGACATTTGATCGGTTCGGTTTGTAAAATTCGATTCAATTTTTTGAATCTCGATTTGACATAAATATGAACCGAAACTAAATTGAAATAAATTCGGTTCAGTTCAATTTTTACAATTTCGATTTGTTTTTTGGGTTTGAATATCATTTTGGGACCTTTTATTTTTGTCATAAATGGACTTTTAAAATTGGATCGATTTTTAACAAAAATTAAATTTTCAACGTGATTTACTAATTTCAACAATCAAAATCAATCACTGGCAGTGACTAGTAATTGATTAGATACAAGGATACACTACTACAACTCTACAAAAATACACAACTATACAAGTTTTCAATGTTCAAACTATTAAGTTACATACAAGAATACACTACTGTTGTATTATACTACTCACTATAAATATGCCTGAGAAAAAATGAAACTCTTTAGATATTTTTATATGATAGAAAGTAAACTTAACTTATTGAAAATAAAGAGAAAAATATGTCTTGAATGCTAATAGAGAAAGATAAACTAAATAAAATAGATAAATAAATTATGTATAATTTTATTTTACTTACCAGTTACCACACATGTCACTAGTTGATAGTTATAACTAGGGCTGAGCATAATTTGGTTCAAACCGAAAAAATCGATCGAATTGATTTTTTTTTTTTTTTTTTTAAGTTTTGGTTCTGGTTTTTAGGTTAAATTGGTTGGCTTCAATTTAAAATTTTAAAATCTTGATAATTCGATTCAATTATCAACTTTTAAGTATTTTTTCGATTAACCGAAAAATCAAATTTTTATTTAATACATTATACTACATTTATATTTTATATGCAACTTATACTATACATTAGAAGCCCAATAAACACTACTTAAAAGCCCAATAACATATGTCATGTTATCAATCGATTACTTAAAAGAACCCCTATATCTATATCCACCCAAACCTCAAATCCCTAACTCATACCCAAACTCACCATAATCTACTGCGAAAGAACTGGAGAGTGAAGAAGAGTGTTGCGAGCCATTGTTCTCACTTTTCAATTTTCACTTCTCTATTACATCATCGTTGACTCTTGACTGTTTGTCTGTTTCACGGCTCCGCCTCAAAATCTGGTAAGCTTCTTTCTTCTTTATTTTTTGCTTTTTCGTATGGATAAATCACAAGGTTTGCTTGAGAGGCAAAAATTACTTACTTGTATGGGTGGTAATGAAAGAATCGGAATTTGCTTTTTCGTATGGATACACACATCTTTCTTTTCTTTTTTTTTTTGCTTTTTCACAAATGACAGAAATTAGAAATAGGATAAGTTAAGGTGGAGCTTAGCCCCAATAATACTTGAAAAAACTTGGGGAAAATTTGTGAAAAATTTGGGAAGTGGTGTTTGGTCATATAACTTGATAAATATATTTGCCAAGTATCTAAGTTCCCAAATATTAGAAAAAACAAGTAATTGAGCCAAGTTTTAATATTTGAAAATTTAAAAAAATATAAAAATTATCCCAAATTTTTATATTTTATAAAAAATACTCATTATTTATTAATTCCAACTTATATTTGTCACTACTTTCTCCGAAAAAGTTTGAGTTTTAATTCCAGTGATAAATTTGAGAAAAAGAAACAATTTGTGTTTAGTGGATTATAATTATAACTGAATCAGTGACAAGTTTGAGTATACGATTAATGTATTGTCTAGCCTATATTATTAATTTGTTATTGTTGATTGTTATCAATTATATTATAAATTTTAACAAAACATATTCATTATATAATGATAATATAAATTTATGAATATTTTAAATAATTTTTAGAACTTAAGGGTATAAATCATAATTTTTGAAATAGTCAAATATTTTTGGGAAAATTTGGAGCCAAACACATGGTAAAACTTAACACAAATATGATTTGCCAATAATATTTGAGAACTTGAGGCCAAATGCTAGCTTAATACTTCATCTCCAAATGAAGTTAAAGATAACACTAAAGCTTCAAACAAAAGAAAAGTCATAGAAACTAGGATTGCTTGTTGTAAGAATTTTGAGAAATTAATTGATGAAGATGGAGCTACTAAAACAAAATGTAATTATTGTGGAAAAAACTTATGTGACTACTATAAAAGGTAATGGTACTTCGGCTATGAATATAATCATTTGACTATCAAAAAGTGTCATAAATTTTTTCATATCGTAGATGATGGTCAAACACTAATAGATTTTTTACGATCTTCAACGGGAGCAAAGGAAGGGGTGGTTAGAACTTGAAAATTTGAACAAGCACAAAGTAGAAGAGCTTTAGCCAAAATGGTAATTATTGACGAATTGTTGTTTAGTTTTATTGTGAAGGAAAGTTTTAAGAATTTCATGAAAGTCACAGCATCACAATTTCATATTCCTTCTTGTAGAACTTTGACAAGAGATTGTTAGTGAACAAAAAGAACTCTTGAAGAAGACTTTCAGAAAAGCACATCCAAATATTTTTCATATTCCTTCTTGTAGAACTTTGACAAGAGATTGTTAATGAACAAAAAAAACTCTTGAAGAAGACTTTCAGAGAAGCACATCCAAATATTTGTCTTACGACAGATACTAGAAAATCTATTCAAAGAATCAACCATATTTGTCTAACAATTCACTTTATAGATATAAACATGACATTGCATAAAATTGTTATAAATTTTTGTCCTATTTTTAGTCATAAAAGTGATAATATGACATCTTACCTTACGAAATGTTTGCTTGATTGAGATTCGGATAATGTGTATACTATAATAGTTGATAATTAGTTCCAACAATGTTATTGGGGAACCAATATAATGAAGGGTCAACATCTTCATGTCAGGTGTATGACACATATTTTTAATCTTATTGTGCAAGATGGATTGAAGGAAATTGGTCAATTAGTCAAGCGAGTGAGACAAAACATGAAATACATTAAACAATCTCCTGCAAAAATTAAAAAGTGTAAAGAATGTTGTGAATCTCAATTGATACTTGTAAGATATCATTATGTTTAAATGTTCCTACTCGGTGGAACTCTACATACTTGATGTTTGATACAACACAATACTTTGAACTTGTATTTAAAAGATATAGTTTTATAATAATGAATTCCTTAATTATTTATGTACCCATCTTTGTGAAGATTGAACTAGTGCAGGTGTTCTCACTAGTGCTCATTGGGAAAAAGTGAGATAAATGATTAAGTTTCAAGGAATCCAATATCATAAAAGCTATATCTTTCAAATGTAAGTTCAAAGTGTTGTGATGTATCAAACATCAAGTATGTAGAGTTCCACCAAGTAGGAACATTTAAACAAAGTAATTTCTTGCAAAGTATCAATTGAGATTTCCAACATTCTTTAAACTTTTTAATTCTTGCAGGATATTATTAGTGTATTTCATGGCTTGTCTGACTCGCTTGACTAACTAACCAACTTTCTTCAATCCATCTTGCACGATAAGATTAAGAATATGTACCATATACCTCACAGGCTCACATGAAGATGTTGATCCTCCATTATGTTGGTTTCCCAATTATAATATAGCTTAGATGTTTCTTTCACGATAACACTGTTGGAACTAACATTATCAATTGTTATAGGAAACACAGTATCCAAACCCCAATTAAGCAAACAATTAGTAATGGAAGTTGCCATATCATCACCTTTATGACTAGAGATAGAACAGAAGTTGCCATATCATCACCTTTATGACTAGAAATAGAACAAAAATTTATAATTCTTTTATGCAAATTCTAATTTCTATCTATAAATTGGGTTGTTAGACACATGTAGTTGATTCTTTGAATAGATGCCCAAGTATCTATCTTAAGACAAACTTTTGGATGTGTTTCTCTGGAAGTCTTCTTCTAGAGTTCTCTTTGTTCACTATAAAGTTCATAACAATCTCTTGTCACACTTCTACGAGAAGGAATATGAATTGTGGTACTGTGACTTTCATGAAATTCTTAAAATCTTCCTTCTCACCAAAACTAAACGACAAACTTTCAACAATTACCATTCGGGCTAAAGCTCTTTTACTTTGTGTTTGTTCAAATTTTTAAATGCTAATCACCCCTTCCTTTGCTCCTATTGAAGATGATAAAAAATTTGTTAGTGTTTGACCATCGCCAACGGTATGAGAAAGTTTAGGACACCTTTTATTAGTCAAATGGTAATTCATTGCTGAAGTACCATTATCTTTTCTAGCAGCCACATAAGTTTTTCCACAATAATTGCATTTTTCTTTAGTAGCTCCATCTTCATCAATAAATTTCTCAAAAATGCTTCCAACAAGCAGCCCTAGGTTCCAAGACTTTTCCTTTTTTTTAAGCTTCAACTTCATTTGGAGAGGAAGTATTAAGTACGTTTTCATTTGAAGTCTCACCTTCACTTATCCTACTTCCAATTTTTGTCATTTATGAAAAAGTAAAAAAAAAGATATGAGAACCCATATGAAAAAGAAAATTTTGATTCTTCCATTACCCAAAAAAGAAAGCAATTTTTTTCCTTTCAAGCGAACTCTTTTGATTTCTGATTCCATTACCCATACGAAAAAGAAGAAGAAGCTTACCAGATTGTGAGGTGGAGCCATGAAACAGTCAAGAGTTAACAACGATGGAATGGAGAAGTGAAAACGATGGCTCACGACACTCTTCCGATCTTTCATAGTAAATTCCGGTGAGTTTGGGTGTGAATCAGGGATTTGAGGTTTGGGTAGATATAGATATAAGGATTATTTTAAATAATGAGCTGATAGCATAATAGATGTTATTTGGCTTTTTCAGTAATGTTAATGTATTGTATAAGTATTTGCATATAAATGTATTAATAAAATTCAGTTTCGGTTAACTGAAAAAATATATTTAAAAATTGATAACCGAATCAAATTATCGATATTTTAAATTTAAAATCGAAATCAACCAATTTAATCAAAAAACTGAAACCAAAACTAAAAAACAAGTAATTCGATAAGTTGTTTCAATTTAATTCAAATTATGTCCAGCCTTACTTAAACACATTTTAGAATACTAATGTTATCCATAAATATGAAGGTAAAGCATGGAAAATCATTTCACATTATATTTTCTCACACGTTAAAAAATGTCTATTTACCCATTTCTCTCACAGTTAAAAAATGTCTATTTAAAAAATGTCTATTTACCCATTTCTCTTAATAATAAAGGATGGCAATCAGGTGGCGGGAGATGGATTTTAAACTAAACGGGAAGCAGTTCTAAGGATCGATATTTGGGGGGGGGGGGGGGGGTGTTATGCGGGATCAAATAAAACAAAAGCTAAGAAAAAAAAGTATTTTAAATTATGCTAAAAAGAAATCCAAAAAACATGTTGCTCCCAAGGCCTAGCTCAAGTGGCAAAAGGTGGAGGATTTGTGGCTTAGGTCGCAAGTTCAAGTCCCACACCATGCAAAGCGAAGTCTGGAATTTAAGTGGAGAAGGGTAGAGGGGCGGGGCCATTATCCACCGAGTTTAGAAGGCTATAATTGGTCCAAAGAACGGGTCACGGACGGATTTCTCAATTATCAAAAAAAAAATCATGTTTACTTGCAAGTTTTTTTTTTTGCAAAACAAAATGTTTTTGTTCTCTGGAAGCAGCTTTATATTATATATATATATATATATATATTGCTTTTATGTCTGTAAGTATTTTTTAAATCTTACATTTTGTTAGTTGTATTTTGCTTCCCAAAGTATATTTGTATATAGGAATTGTTAAATACTTATTAAAGGTTAGCAAAGTCAAAGGATTTAAAAAAATTATCATAGTTAATATGGAGTTATATTTTATAATAGAATTGTTGCCTACACAATTTATTTGTGCTACTCACATAAAAATATGGAATACATTCAATTATTAAAAGTTATTCCTAATCCTATTTTGAAAGTAAAGCAAATTATGCGGGGAGGGACATGGTAGATTTGTGCGAGGCGAGACGAGGCAGGACAAATTAAAATACATAGAAGGATAATGCGGGGCGGATTGAAAATTTTGTGGATTAAGACTCAACCCATCCCACATTCACGACTTCCATTCCATTGTCATCCCTACTTTTGATTTTTCGTGAGGACTTTATTAGAATGTTGTATAGTACAAAATTTCCAAATTTTATATCATGCCTGCATTGACAATTGGACTTAAGCCCATATATAAGTCCACCTTAGTCCATAAACTTCCTTTGCAAATTAACTAGCCCATATATTTCCTTTTCGATTTAACTATTTGATATTCAAAACATCTTATTTGAAATCTCATTAGATATATACGCCTAATATAGAGGACGAGATGAAAAATAAATAGGCAAAAAATATTCATTAAAAATCAACATCAATCTCAATCTCTTATCAAATTGAGGTTAGGTTTTGCTTAATTACTAATATCGATATTGAGCTTACCTTTAATTAAACCTTTAAAACAAGTAGAGACACAATCAATCAATATCAATCTCTTAACAAATCGAACAATGAAGAATGGTCTACGTGAGCGATCCGAGAACCTTTATAACAATTAGTAGAAACATAGTCAATCAAAATCAACATCATCAGTATCAACCTTTTATCAAATTGAATGATGAAGAATAGTCTACAGGGGCGACCTGAGAACATATGTGTCACATTTATGAACAATAAATTGTTAGAAACAAAATATGCACATACATATGTTCTCAAATCAACCCTGTTGAACACATCCACATTTAATTGTTAACTCCATCTTTTTATGTGAAATCATGAAGACATATATATAAAGGGGAGATAGATCTTAAAAGGTGTACACATTGTACTACAATTAGTACTACTACTTCAATTCTAGGACAATATCTTTATATGATGTCTTTGTCTATAAAGTACTACTACAAACTATTGTACTCCACGCATTCTACTTCACTTATTTTTGTACTACAAATAATTGTTATATATTAATAAAGCCACATTATTTGTTATACTCGATAATATATTTTATTTATTTATTAGATTATATAAATCTCTTAATTGTAGACACCTTTTATATGATCTGGTAATTATTATTTTTAATATTGATTTTATATATATAACTTATGTTTGTATTATCATTTCTCTCTGTCTCAATTTATATGTGATGTATTTTAACCTGACACAGAGTTTAAGAAAGAAAAAAAGACTTTTGAAACTTATGATCTTAAATAAGTCATAAATATTCGTGTGATTATAAATAAGTTCATTGAATGTAAAATGGGGATTTTAAGGTTAAATTATTACTAAATATCAACATGTGTCACGATTTTTTAAATTGATTAAAAAGAAAAGAGAGTCATATAAATTGAATCAGATCAAGTAGTTTATTAAGGAAAAAATCAGTGGGACTAAGCTTTCATTGAGAGGTGTACGTCTTTGATGTATAACTAGTACTGTAATATGTTAGTATTTAGTAAGTACAAACTCATTATACACCAAAGTTGTACAATATGTAGTTTCAATGTTCAGAACCCAAAAATAACCAAGCAAAATTTTTCATTATTATTATAAATTTCATATAATGAAATTTATGAAAGTTATTTATGAGAATAACTAATTAAAGTATTTCAATTTAGTTCAATGTTATTATTCAGGAAATTACCCTAGACGTCTCGCAAAGTATGTGGTCTTAATTTTTTATCCACTATAACAAAAGTTTTTAAAAATGCATTTTTACTTCTTCACCCCTCAAATGTTTTTAAAGAACTCTCAATGCTCAATCGTCTGTTAATGTTTATTTTTCTTTTATTTATTGTTTTATTCTTTTGTCTTCTTTTTTTTTTTTTCAACTTCTATTATTTCGTGTCCTTTTTCATTTTTCTTCATTTATTATTTTTTCTATTTCTTTATTTTTCTTTCATTTATTACTTTTTGTTTTCTCTCTTTTTTTTTCACGGGGCTTAACTTCTTGTTTGAAAATCCTTGGATTGTAAGTCTTAACTCTAAGCCAATAGTTATAGAGTCTGATCTCAAGACTCTTGCCCGAGGCGCAACTTATGCGTTGGAAGTCTTGGGCTAAGTCTTGACTCTAAAGCAAGAGTTATAGAGCATCTGATAAATCAAGACACAATGTGATAGTATCAAATCTTGTATACCGGGCGTAACTTATTGTTTTGAAGTTCTTCGTTTAAGTATTGCCTCTAAAACAAGAATTATAAAGCATCTAATAAATCAAGACACAATATGATAGTGTCAAGTCTTGCTTATGAAATTGTGTTTTAAATTATTGATCTAAATCTTGCCTTTAAGGCAATAGTTATAGAGTTAATTCAAACTTTCCTTTTTCACAAATTTAATATTTTACCCTCTTTCAAATATTTCTTTGCTTGGAGGAAATACTTTTTTTTCTTTACTATAAATAATATAAAAGATTGTCAAATAAGTTACTACCAATGTACCATAGAAATTGATCAATAAAAAAAATTGGATTGAGCGGACCCCTATCAAGAAGACATATACTTATTTTTGACATTCTTTTTACTGAATGAGAGATTATGGCTTTATTTTGGGATGATCTTTAATTTATTCTCAAATATGAAGGTCTTTATTTTTTATCCTATTGCTCAATTGATGACAATTTAAGGACCAAAGCACCCTTAGGCCTTATTTATGACCTAATTTCGCTAGGTATAACTTTAGAGAACTTTTACCTCGCTAGACATAAATAATGTAGGAATTAAGGTATGCGGTATAAGTTGTGTACTATTTCTATGACCTAATTTCGCTAGATATAAGCTAGCTTAGAAAACTTTAGTCGACATAAGTTCTATAAAATTAAATTACGCTTTTTATAACATAGCTTGTGGGTTATAAAACTGAAATTTTGTCTTTATTGGCATAAATTCCGTAGAAATTGAGGCATGTCTTTTACAAGTGAGTTTAGAAATGAACTTTTGCCTCTATCAAACATAAGTTTAGTAGATATATGTCTTTCCGTATCTATTTGTTTCCTGTAAAGTCAAAATTCCTTTTCACTTTTAATGCTAGGATATACCCTTCTCTGTTTTATGCATCAATTGATATACAACACCTCTGGACATAATTACCATGGTTTTAATTTTAGAAAGAGATAAAAAGAACAAATTTGATCTAAAGATAATTAACACTATTATTTCTCCATTATGAAATGTTCATTAATCAACATTCTAATACTTCTTGATCAATCCTTTCATGATGCAATCTCTTCTTCCCACATAAACTCACTCCAAACAACTTTACACTATCACTCTTTGGCTCTTCATGATCTTCAACATGTACTTGGCGATGGCGATGATGATCTACAATTTTCTGATTCAGACCTTCATTAAGTAAAAACACATGGAATTTTTCCTCAACCGGTTTGATATGATTTTGAATGAAGTAGATAATATCATTATAGAGATTCTTCATATGTGTGAGTTCAGATAATAGTACAATGTTCCTTTTCCTTAGCCTTTCATTGTCTTGTGTGAGTGCTAAAAGGATATCTTGATCAACACTACTAGGGTTTTGTATATCTTGGTGATAGATACTTCTTGTGATGTGTTCTTTGTAGGGTGTCAAATGATGTAATTGTTGAGGTGTACTCTTTCTTCTTTGGATCTCACAAAGTAAGTGTTTTTGTCCTTTCTTGAAATGTTCATTTGCAAATTCCCATCTCTCTGGAACTATCTTTTTAAATCCCTGAAATGAGAAATGAGAATATACTCCACAATTAAGGAAACCTTTTAGACAGGGATAACACATAAACATGTCTTTTAATTTGGCTTTTGCTGACATTTATGTTTTTCAATTTTGAGTGTGCACAACTGGACACTTAAATTTGTATAAAATTGAACAAGTAAATGCATGTGCCTTACATTGTGTCTCACATGAATTGTCACGTAGGACACATGTGTCTACTTGTTCAACTTTATACAAGCTTAAGTGTCTATTTATGTACATTCAAAGTTGAAGGGCATAGATGTCAGCTAAGACTAAGTTGAAGGATATGTTAATTATTACTCCCTCCGTCTCAATTGATGTGACACATTTCAGATTTCGAGATTCAAACAAATTTATCTTTGACTGTAAATTTTTCATATATCTTTTAAATATTTTGGATTGTCAATTATTATTGTGACTTATAGTACTTTCTATGAAGTTTATAAATATATAAATTTCATTTAAAAATTATTGAAGATTTCATACGTAAATTTTCGATCAAACTTAAACTATTTGACTCTCAAAAAACGAATTATGTAACATGAATTGGGACATAGAGAGTATGTCTTTTTGATATAAAGAACTTCTTTGTAAAATCATGGTGATTTGGCATATTGAATTGGTGAAATCCAACTAAAAAGTGTTGCTTTTCCCCTTGGTATTTGTAGGCTCAAGAAAATGATTTGGGAAAGCAAATCATTGTGCTTGGAGAAATTTTTGGTCACCATCATCAGTATTACTAAAATCTACTAGGTTTTGGTCGAACTCCACAAAAAGTTTTTTTCTTTTTTTTTAAAAAGGAGAAATAATTTTATCTTCTAAACCGCATAAATTTTCCATAAACCAAAGAAAATGATTATGTTAGAAAATATGCCTCATCTCCCAGACATATAATGAAAAACTAGAAAACAAATATGTACATAATGTGGATGAGATATCCTTTCTTGGATAATGCTTCTGATTGTGTTTCTACTTTTTATTTATTTATTTATTCATTATATTGGATTCTTAACTGAATTTTTTAAATGGTCTAATTTTCACCTATTATTTGAAACAACAAAGCAAATTAAGCATAATGATTTCTAGCCTAAAATTGTGCAAGTTAATGTTTAAATAAAAGTGGCATTAACAAACCTAAGAAATAATGCAAAACCTTCTACAAATTCAAATATACTCTTTATACTAGTGTATATACTTATTGAACCCTACACAACCAAAGGTTTCATCTATCTCCTTTCAAACAATGCTAGCAATGTATTTCTATATCCTTAATGTATTTCAGTAAAAATACAGACAAGTAGACAAGTGTTGTGTTAGAGTGGTAAGGTATTTCTTTATTCTTAATCATATGTTTCAGATTCATGCCTTTCTGGTATGGATCATCTTTGTTGGGAAGCACTTTATTGTCAATGTACACGAATTTGAATTTAATCGAACCCCGTAGATAACAGAATCGAGTGACAAGGGTTAAGTTGGAGTGGTAATATGTACATATTTCTTCTTCTTTAACCACATGTTTCAAATTTGTGTCCTGCTAGGTACAAAGTCATCTTTGTTTGAAAACACTCCAACATCAATGTGCGTAAATCTAGATTTAATTGGACCTTGTGGATAATAGACATCGGGTGAAAAAATAAAAAATAAAACTAAGTAGTAAAAGATAGAAAAAGAAAAGAAACTCTTAAACATAACTCCATTCTTGGTAAGGTTGATAGATCAAAAGACAAAAAAAATAAAAAAGAGGGTTATATATATACTTACATAAGTATTGAGTTGCCTAACAAAGCTGGAGAAATTGTTGTGTTTAAAGTAGTTGGGAAGAAGATCCTTAGCAAACTCAGGAGGTCTCCATACAACAAAAGTGGTTTCATATTCACCCCATGAAACAATGTGATCACTACTTGGATCATCCACTAGTTGATATGTTTTTGTCAAGAAGGGTGCAACCATTGCCTTTTGCATTGTCAAAAACATCTCTTGATCACAACAAGTTGAAGAAGCCATTAAGGATAACTATGTTGTTACTTGTTAAGAAGAAGGTTTGTCTTTTAATTAAGAAAGATAAATGAATGTCTGTCCTTCCCCCTTAGTTTGTGTGTGTATATATGTTGTTGTTACACGTGCACATGTGTGTTTTTATGTGGATTTTTATTTTATATTTTTGGTAAAAGAGATAAGATATTATAACTTAATATACATCAATACAGGTCAGTGGTAGTTGGCTTGGCTAAGGAAGGTCTAGGTTAACGAAAGCTAATTCTTTTGTATTTTGGTCAATTCCTCCATTATTAGTATTCGAAAAATAGAAGCAGACAAAATAAGAATTCTATTACTACTAAATGTTGTAATGACTATTATGTAATAGCTACTCTTCTTACTACTGATCACTTGATTTTTTGTCTAGATTGAAATTTGAATTTCAATCACTTGTGATTTATGGTTATTTTACTGATTGTTAAGTCACACCGTTATTATAAAGTGATATGTATCTTTGATTTAAGACGGAAGATCTTTGTAACTTGAAATTTTTCCCTTTTACTCATTTCTATTGTTTGTAACTTCAAGAAAAAAGCATATGAACTTGTCAATATAATTATATTTGTGTCTGTTTAGATTTGGTATATTATGAGATCCAAATTCAACCAATGAGTGAATTAACTATTTTAAAATACAAATATATTATTCCCTTCTTCCTTTTGAATAGAGTAGTGTCTAGTGGACCTCGGTTTTGTGGTATAAAATAAGTTATTTTTTCAGAAGTCAAATTGGTCAACACACTTTTAATCTAAAATTTTGTGCCCAAGTGTGATACTTTTATCTTCTGATAACATCTAATTGAAATTTGAGTCTCATCTCATGCTCAAATCTTAAAAGGATTTTGTGTATAAAATGTGAGGTGAGTTTTCAAACTTTACAAATAGGTTGGTATAATATATCAAAAATTATAATAAAATATAGTTAAAAATAAAATGAATAAAAATATATTTAAGTTGAGGCATGTATAATATCTCATTCTCATGAAGAAAATTCAAGTCCATTGCAGTACAATTTATATGACTAGCATCAAAATATAAACACAATACAATACCTCTCAACCTTTATTCATTTATCCAACATATGGAAGAAAACATCATTTATATACAAATGCATGATTTCTTTCACAAATAAATGGCAAGAATGTGGATTGTCATTTAAGGATTAGTTAGTGAGACGATTAGTTGAAGATAATGAGGAGAACATGTCACTGTGGTTACCTGTGTAACAAAAAATTATGACATTACTTCCTTCACTTTATGCTTACTAATTATCATTCACATAATATTTTAATTTCTTATATTAAAATGCACAATAACATCAATATTTTTTCAGTCATTGTAATAATAAAATAAGAGAGTTCGTCAATTGGTTGAAGGGAGACCATTATGCATAATGAAGATATACTTATATTAAACTTCCACTTAGTAAAATAATAATAATTTTTACTTCAGAGTTAGTGGTGTCACACTTAAACTGTGATTAGTTAAGGAAAATAATTTTATCTTCCATTATTTGAATTGCTATTAATTGTTTGAATTTACATGGTGACTTCTTTTTATTGACTCAGTTATCTAAAAAGTTTCAATACTAATTTGACTAATTTAGATTCACGAAATAAAACATTTTTTATGAAGTAATTACTTATTTTGAAATTCAAACTCGAAATTCTGAACAAATAATTAAATTCCAACTATGAACTATCCATCACTCTTGTAACAAATATATTGCTCTTGTTCATATAAAAATAAGAAATAAAGATACAAAAAGACTCCAATTCTTGAAAAAAGTTATTTTAAAGTACTTAAACTTTCATAAAATTCTCCTTAAAGTTTAACAAAAGAATTATAAAAAGTCAGAGAAGGCATGTGAGGGGTGCCTCTTTTTATGGCTTTGTTTTATAGTAATTCTTTTTCAAAAAGCTTGTTCTATAATTATTAAAAAAAATGTCTTATTCTATGAACACCTTTTGTTATCCACAGATTGTAGGAACATTCCTTAACTTTTACAGTATTATTTTTCCTTAGACCGTGAATGAAAAAGTTATATACATGAAATGCTAATGGAAAATTAATTTAGGTGATTTCTTGGACTAAATTATAATTTATTCCTTCTTTTGACTTTTGAAAGAATTTCAGGAAAGAGGAAATGAGAGAGGAGACACTTGTTGAGAGACACAACAAATTCACCTTCGTACAAAATGTCTAAAGTTTTACGTGTAGCTGAAGTTCAGACATTTCTATCGGAGTTAATTATTTTTATATAAAGTTAAGGCATTTTTTCCATTGTTATTTGAATTTCACATATTTTTGCTTAATTTCATAAATATATGATTGAATTTAAACAGAACTTCAGATACCACATATTTAAATTTATTCTAAAGTAGATAGATGTGTAAAAAAGTTAAATAAACTGGATCCATATTAAATGGGAGTGAACCTACAATCCCCTATCCGGGTGTGTTTGGTATGAACGAAAATATTTTTCATGGAAAATGTTTTTCTAGAAAATAAGTAGATTTTTGACTTATTTTCATCTTTAGTTGGTGAGTAGAAAATATTTTTTGGAAAAGATTTTTTAGTGTTTGATTTATGAATGAAAATTATTTTTGAGAAAATATCTCTTTTTTTACTAGGGAGTAGAAAATAATTTTTGAATTGAAATTGAAAATATTTTTTAAAAATAAACTTAAATTTTTTTTTTGGGGGGGAGGTCGCGGGTAGGAGTGGGGTGAAAAAATAAAAATATGAAATATTTTTTAAAAACAAACATTAAATAATTTTTTTTTGGAGGGGGGTAGAGGCTGGAGTGAGGGGTGAGGGTGGGTAAGAAAAAAAAAATTGAAGTTGGAAAATGTTTTTTAAAAATAAGCTTTAAATTTATTTTTACAACAAAAAAAAAAATGATTTTTTCAACAAAAAAATTATATTTTGAAGTTGGAGGAAAGTTTTGGAAAATGTTTTCCTTAAGTTTCAAAGGGAAGTCATGTTCCTTGAATTTGAGGAAAATGAGTTGATTTTCCAAAACATTTTATCCAACCAAACATGAGAAAATTGAAAAATATTTTCCTTCATACCAAACACACCCTACATGTTTTTCAACTGCCTAAACTATAAGTGTTAATAGTTGTCATCGATCTATACTCCGTATATAACAAAACTATAAATTTGTATATAAAATTAGTACTTAATCTTAATGTATTTAGATGAATTCTTTGGAGCAATATTCTTGTGAAAAAAAGTTCATAATCTTACGGTAATCACTACTAAAAAGAATGGAGAAAGATCATAAGCATTCTACTTTAATATGTTATACTTTATATACTAATCTTGATATATCATTTATTGTAGTTTTACCATTGTTTATAGAGTACATATCATTTAGATTTTACACAAATTTCATAGTATAAAAGCTAATTACATCATATTCATACTCTTTTGAAATTCAGATACATCCCAAAATGTCCTGATACATCGCGTTTTAATTTCGGATACACTCATCAACGTTCTGATACATCGAGTCTCGGTTTTGAATACATCACTCAACTCCTTGATATATCGAGTACGTCCTGATACATCGCGTAAAGTGATGTATCCGTCCGATACATCACTTAAAGTGATTAAGTGATGTATCAGACCAATACATCGGTAAAGTGATGTATCTGACTGATACATTGTGTAAAGTAACATCACGATACATCACGTACGTCCCGATACATCATAAAGTGATATATCCAATCGAACATCACGTAAAGTGATGTATTCGACTGATATATCGCGTAAAGTAGGAATTTTTGTAATTTTTTCAAATGGCAGGAAATTTTAGAGAATATAGTAAAATAAGTTGTGTATTTAGGTAATTAAAAAATAAGGAAAAGAGAAGAGTATTACTATCGAGTGTATATCAAAAAGGAGAAAGAATTGATTTTACTAATTATATTTCATAGTTAGTTTCTTCGTTATCGGAAAACCTTTATATCCAAAAAGTATTTCACTTACCCATTTACCTTTTATATATTATAGATTATATATATTTTAGTTAATAATTATAGATAATGAAATATTTTATGCTTTTACTAGTATTTATGAAAGAGGGTAAATTTCATAATTATACAATAAAGTGATTTCAATTGCACCAAATATAGCTAAGTTTTCATTTGTATAATAATAATCCAAAATTAGTGATATATGTACCTACAACAAAAAATATTTTCAATAAAATGGTTCTATATATATACAATGTATCAATATGTATATATAATATATCAAAATTGTATAAATAATGAATACTCGTGTATAGATAATGTATGACTATACATTAAATATGTAGTATATACATTTGTATGCATTGTTGATACAATAAAGTGTATATTGTAGACCGATTTTTTTCAATCTCAACCAACTCAAATCTCATCTAAACAATTCCATAATTTAGATATGAGCTTCTCTCAATATTTTGAGACTTTGATATATTATTCACTCAAAACAATTTACATTTTGCGGCATGTTGATTTTAAAATTTAAGCTTTGAAGAAAAAGAAAGAGGAAGGGGAAGGGTTAGAGGAAGAGGAAGAGGAAATTAAAGGTAACCAGAAAAATGTTGTTTCTTCAAATCTTGCATTTGGGCGTTCCACCTTTACTCTCTAAGTTGAGTGATTAACTTTTTAAGTAATATGCAATCAAACACTATCGAAGATTAGCCAAATTAAATAAAGAAAAAAATATTTAAATACACAACTTATTTTATCATTTTTTTTAAAAAAAAATTCTACTATTTAAAAAAATGACAAAAATTCATACTCTTTTTTATTCACGGATACATTACTTTACACATTGTATCAGTCGGATACATCACTTTACGTAATGTATCGGTATGTACGCGATGTATCAGGATGTTGAGTGATGTATCCAAAACCAAAACGAGATGTATCAAGACGTTAAGGGATGTATCCAAAACAGAAACGCGATGTGTCAGGACATTTTGAGATGTATTCGAATTCTACCAAATTTAAAGAAAACTTTGTAACTTGGAAAATAATAGACATTAAATATAATTAATTCTTAACACTATGAAATTTGTGTAAAATTTTCAATTAAGCCTTAGCTAGATTATTGGACCACACAATGGGCCTAGTGGTTAATCTTTTTTAAAATTGGAAAAGCTACATATTTAATCGCTTGCTTAAAGTACATTCCCTTAATGTAGTCATATACTATAAATATTTATAAAATTTACTCCAATTAAATCTTCTTCTCTAAGCACCTTTCCTTTCATTTTTCAATAATTGAAGGCGAAGTAAACGTTGAGTTTTAGCTCTAAAACAGAAAAATTATTTATTTCAAGATTAAAATATGTTTGTTATATATGCATATTTACTAATATATTTTTTAGATTTATTGATTTTTGTGATTAGTTTCTCGTACATAATGATTTAATTTGTAAAATGATTTTTAAATTTATTTTGCTTGATATTTTAAATTATATTTAAATCATCATGTTAATATTATATTAATATTTAATTTATTTTTTCATTTATCTAAGTATACTATTGATTGAAAATTTCAATACGTACATTTTAATTTAATAAAAATAAAAAAATGAATTAATATTGTATAATAAATATTCAAAATAATCTTAATATTAAAAGTGCATTGATACTTGTCCTTTTTCATAATTTGATTCTCAAAAGTACTTTTTTAATTTTTTTTTAGCAAAATACAATTTGCTTATCAAAAACACTTTTCAAATGAATTAACTAAATACAAATTATTTTTTTTAAAACATTATTCTGAAAAATTATTTTAAAAAGATATTTCTAAAAGCAGCAATGTCAAACAGACTCTTAAGAATTTCATAAACCAAATCGTTTAACCGAAAAAAGCATATTCCTTGATTACATCATATACAATCTTTTACTTATCATGTTAATCTAATCTCAAAACATCATACGCCACGTTATGTTTAAGGGCTCTTAATAATAATCTAATGTCTTGTGGATTTGGTCACCTTTCCACCTATTTTGCAAGTAGCAAAGCCTTTTAATTTTTAGCATATATTTAGTCAAATCAAAATAGGTTAAAATATACTCCTAGTGTATATTATTTAAAATTATTATTATATATATAAACAATAAAATGGACACCACTATGGATGAACATAAATTAGAGTGGTGACATTTTTATTTGAAAGAAAAAGGTTCCAACTTTTGGAGACATGCTTAAAGAATTAAGGGTAATTATTTTTGTCCTCCACTTACAAATTTATCTTATTATATATTTCATTGTAGCCAAGATTGACGCATACATGCTGAATAATTAGAACATGACTCACATGAAAGTTTATAAATTAAAGAGTCTAAGATTATTAAATAAAGCAATTATTGTTAAACAATTCACAAGACCCTTTAATTGGTAATTATATATTCATGTAGAGATGAAAGGAAAATTTTTTTTGGCCAGAATGGTAAATTAACATATTTCACATTATTTTATTTTATATTTTTGAACATTTTTATCCTTTTAACTTTAATATCTTTTAATTAAAAAATGAAAAAAAGATCAGTTTATTTTAAAATAAAAAAGATATTATAGATTTTTTAATTTTTTGGCCAAATTCTGACCAAATTTTCTAGCCATTTAACATTACCCAAGGTGAAATTAGGATATTAAACTTTGAGTTCTGAATTTATAATGACTATTTTAAGTGATAATCATTGAATTCTAAATTTAATGTTTATACATATTTAATAAATTTATTACCATAAATATACTGTTTAAACAAAATTTATTATACTCAACTGAATCCGCATGCAGATTACTAATTCCGCCTTCCATTTATTATCATTCCATAGCAAAGAATGGCTCACACTTCCAAATTAAATTCTTGGATGAGAATTGAGAATATACTGTATATAATTGTGCAATTCATATCTTATTTAATGCATTTTTTAATGCATCCATTATTTTTTGTATTATTAATATCTTATTTAATACATTAAAGTGGTAGAGTTTTTTCAAACTTCTCTTGACTCAATATTTTTCTTTTATTGACGCGGCTTTGCAAATTTGGTGTGTGATTTATGCATTTGTCACTCTCACATAGTCATATTATCAAGGTTAAGTTAAAGTAATAATAACAATAAAACAATGACCTTACCTTTTATTCTCATAATCACAATCTCTAAGACTTTTATGAGTTTCGAGTCTGATTAAATCTGGGGTCGCATCAGGAAGTTCCATATTAAGGGGTAAATCGCTCTCTAATAAAGGTGAGTCTGTACTCAAAAGCATTCGAATTCGACATCTCTAATTAAAATTCTTTCGATCATAGTGTCATAAAAATCTTTCTATAATGTGAGAGATGGAAGTCAACATTACAAGCTCTTTATTGACTTGTTAATATGACTTTCAAATTAAATGAACCTTTTCAATTTTGAACCTTTAAACTCAATGAACCTTTTCAATTTTGAACCTTCTAACTCAAAGAACCTTTTCAATTTGAACCTTCTAACTCTATGAACCTTCTAACTCTATGAACCTTTTCAATTTTGATCCTTCTAACTCAATGAACCTTTTAAACCTCGTACCCTTTCTTCTCAATTTATCAATATGTTTTTCCAACTCTGTCATGTCACCAACTTAGCATATGGTTTTCAAATGTGAACCGTTCAAATATATGAACCTTTAAAATTGAAAGAAGTATTAAAAACACCCCTAAACTCGATGCAAATTATTAGTTTCATTTCTGAACTATTGACAGTCTTATAAACACCCCTTTACTTGACTAACTAAACTTAAACACGCCTCTGATCTTACAACATGAGTAAAATACACCCCTAAATTCTCATCAAGTTTAGATGTTTTCAACACTTCTCTTGTCTTTTTATTAAGAATCATATGTTCCTACAAGAGTTTGAAACCACTTGCTATGTCATATGTCTCTTCAAAAGCTTTGTTTTATTATGTCCTACGTAAAATTCTTTTTCCTTTCATTTTCAAAAGTTTAGGTCGGTAAAATGGTCCAAGAGCTTCCTCTATCCCAACAAGCAAGACGATATGTATATTTAAGGTCGAATTTACAGTTTCAAAACATCATTAAGAAGGTAAATTTAGTAAAATACACTTAGAATTAAAGTTCTCTTAAAGAGTATGTTAGGTCAACATGGGTCAAATAATATGAAATGGAGAGAGTACCTGTTAATTTAAAAAATCAAGAGAAAATCATTTTTTTCCCAACTTTACCTATAACATTAACTATTCTAGAATTAAGAGACCCACAAATAAATAATGACTGAAGAATTAATAAGGGATATATTAGTCAAATAACACTAGTCATGATCCAAAACCTGAAAATCATAATGACATTGAACACCCCAAAAATTTCTAAGTTAAGACTCGAGTCATTTGTGAATAAGATCGTACCGAGTGATTCTTAATTGTTCTTAGGTATTAAGTTCAATTCTTTAGTGTGATAAATATTTTGGATATGAATTAAGGTCATGTAACACCACAGAAACTTATAGGCTTAACTAGAACTTATCGTAGAGGTTAGAGTCGTAGAATTTGCTTCTTGTACTTAGAACGAAGGGTTTAGGGGCTAAAATTCAAGGTACGACCCCCCAAAGACCAACCAAGGGTCCTCTTTGAGGACCCTAGGACTGCCTCAAAAAGTTGTCAAAAAAACAGCTTCCCACGAAGGGCAACCACAGACAGTAGATGAACCTATGCCCCATTGAAAGGGATCGTGGGTCAAGGCCCCTGCTTCCCCTGGTTGTTGAGCCCCAGTCAACCACCCACGAAGGACCAGTACGGTCCGTGGACCCCTCCACGGTCCGTGGGTGTGGTTTCATGGGTGGGACAGTTTTGTGTCCTTTCAATTATTAAGTGGGGGTTAAGGAAAGGGTCTAGAATTAATTAGTGATTAAGTAGGATAGTTTTATTAGTAATTAGACCATCTATATAAACCTAATAAAAATCTAGTCACTCAAAATCATTATTTCAACTCTCCAATAGAAACCCAAATCATAACTAACTTTTCCCCAAAATCCTCTCTCAAGAAAATTCAAGAAGAAGAAGAAGAAATGTGAAGCTAGGGTTGAAGAATCGAGATTTTCTCCTCAAATTCGTGGTAAATATTCAATAAGGTATGGCAATCCTTCATCCATGGATAGTTTTCATCCATGAAGCCCCTCCTAAACTCAATTTCCAAACTTGTAACTTCCCCAAAAGCTAGGGTTTTACTCCCACTTCAAAAATGATTTTTATGATTTAATTGCTTTATATTATGATCAAATTGATGATTCATTACTGTTTTCACGATGAATTTCCCAAGAATCCGTGAATTCCTCTATTTTCCCATTTTGGGTCTTAAAAGTGGGTTTTGTTATATGTTGATCCAATTGAGTGCATAATGGTTGTTTATGGTGTAATTACATGATTTTAGTATGATTATACATGTATTATTCATTAATCTAAGGTTTTAGGGTGAAATTGATATAATTTGGTTTTATGACATGAAAGAGGCAATTGAGGGCTTAGGTGTGATCTTCTAAGATTGGTGAATTTCTTTAAGAATTACTTGAGATTAGAGTAGCTAAATATGAATTACTTAAAGGGAAAGCTTGTAGACATGAATTAATGAGATTAGGGCTTATAGTATGATTATGATTTCTAGGTCTATGAGGGTAGAAACTAAGATGAATGAACCAAGAATGTTAAGGCTTTAGGAGTGAAGCCATCATGTAATGACTTGATTACTTGAACTATGATTATATCCATGTCTAATATAATGAATTTTAGATGTGTTGATTGAATATGGTCATTGGTCTTTGAAAGGGAAATATAGGATATTATACATGCTTTGAGAGGGTTGTGTACATGCTTTAACAATACCCTTTTGAGAAAGTAAAGTGATTATAACTTTGATGTAATTGTGGTGTTGTTGAAAGGCTATTCTCACACACACACTTATGCATGACTATGAATGAAAAGACCATGATTATGATGATATTATTGTGTTGATTGAAAGGTTATTCTCATGAACACATAATGATCATGATGTGAAAGGTTTTCTCACATAATGAAGATTAAAGGTTAAAAGTCAATTCTCACCTAATTGAATCTAACATGAATACATGGACGGTGAAAGGTTATTCTCACACATGATCTAATGAGTTATCCTAATGAAATAAGTTGGGATTTAATAAGTACTCCATGAGAATTATGCTTAGCATCGAGTGGATATTGAATATGAGATAGAGGTTCTCCCATTAAGTAAGGTCGGATTTCTAAAAGTAATCTCATGAGATGGAAGTTCTCCCCATTAAGGAAGGTTGAGGTTTCTAGTAGCAATCCCCTTATCCCATAACTACATGCCCCCATAGGCTATTTAGCTATTGGATCCACCTACAAGCTAATACATTTTAGTTCTACCTTAAAGCAAGTAGGACACCTCTTTTCGATGTGGGGCATGACACCGGATTCCATGTTAAGCTCACATGGTCTATGTCGGTTAAGGCTAATTCCCACTATGAAGAAGAATATGAGTTATGATCTATGGTTACTCAAGAAGCTCTACTTAGTATGGGTGGGGGTATGAGACTTCATCCATGCATTACACAAATAGGCTTTGGGAGTAGTTATGGTGTGTTCCTTTTATGTTATGATGATTTATGAAATGGAGTATGTTTAATATGGATTGTTGCTATGAGTTGCTTTCCTTGATATGAATTGGTAAATATGAAGGTTTCCTTGTCTATGAGTATTATCTAAAGATGATATCAAAGAATGGTAAGTGTGATTATGGTGGCCTAAAAGTGGTACTTAGTATAAATAGGATTATGGGATCTTTATCTATGCATTGCATAAGTATAACTAGGGTTACTTATGAGATGGTTCTGTTATGCTATGATGATCTACATGGTTAATATGCTTATGTCTTATGCTTTTACACTAAAGTTCATGATCATTTTCAAACTTGATAAGGTGCATGCTTTTCAACTAAAATGTTCTTTTTAGCATGATTTTGTGCATGATTATCATACTTAGTGCATTTTTGTACTAACCCATATTTTCTACATTTTTCCCAAAGTGTAGGGGATTGCAATGTTGACTTCCATCCTCGTGGCTAGGTTCATAATAGATCAAGAAGAGAAGTTATGGTGAGTCCTCATAGCATTCGAGGGCTTGACCACCATGTCCCTTAAATCCTTATTTTATGTTTTAGACTTTTGTATGGGATGCGTCCCAAAGTGTTAGTTTCAATGGTTATAGATGGTTTGAGACAAAGTGTAGACTTCCGCTTGTTTTTATAAAATACTTCGATTGTAAAGAAAAATTTTAAATTCCGCACCATTTTCCTATTATCTTATGTTATGATATGCTAAGAGGCTTGTATGAGGCTTTTTGGAGTCTTGTACACCGTGTCACATCTAGGGGGTACTCCTAGGTCGTGACAAACTTGATATCAGAGCATAATGTTTTGGAATGATTCAAGGACATCTCAAATCACATCTAGTGGAGTCTTGTTCATAGTGTGAAGTGCGCCACATTTATGAATAAGAGGCTATTAGATGTTAGGAAATTTCACTTCTTCATTCTCTAAGTCGTACCTTAGAGTTTAAATCTATAAGGTCTCTCTCCTACTCCTTATTCGATGGTCTTCAGTATATGACCACTTGAAGGGCTCATGCTACAAGGATCGAGGGAGAAAAGGTTGTAGTGATGACAATTATGGCTATGTGACTAGATGGAACTTGATATGATAGTTTTAGATGATATCCTTTAGTATAAATGGGTTGCATTATGGTAATATGTGGTGTTGGTAGAACCTGACTTAGTCATAATGAGTTTTAGGGTGTATTAGAGGATTTGATGAATAAGGTGTTTAAGTGATTCCTAGAGGTGTTGAGTGAGCAGACTCTTCTAAAAAAAGGGTAGAAGTGTAATTCACCATCGTTTAGCATTATCTTGTGTGATGGATGTGAAGGATTAGTGATAACTTGGGCCGACCTGAGAGTTGAAATAAATGGTGCTTAGAAAAGTCTGTATAAGCTTACTCCTAAGAGGGAGATAATGTGCTTAGATAGCAAGGTCATTGAGTGTTCTAGATGTTCATGATTTGGATTGGCTTGAAATTCTCACCTTGAGAGGTGTAGTGAGTTTGAAAAGTTTAGTCTCGATTTGGTAGGCTCATATGAGATCTTGAGTGGTATTGGTAAGGTTACTTGTGAGCTAGAGTGCTTAATGAGAACCTCTCTAATTTAGAAGTACCGATACAAACATGAGACTGGAAAGTTAAGAAATAGAAGAATGAGGAAGTTGTTTTTATGAAAGTGTGAAGTAGTGGTCTTTGAGTGAGGGTTGTAGGTGAGGGTGCTACTTGGGAGGCCAAGGACCAATGAGATGCCCCAATATCCTTATCTCTTTCTTCTATTCCTCCTTTAGCTTGAGAAGATAAATTTTCCCTTGACCTGTTTCATGATTATGGAGTCTTGGATGTTGTATGCATTCTATGATCACCTTATGTTATGCATGTTCTTGAGAAGTTTATAATTAGCAAGAAAATGAGTTTGTATGATTTATGTGTTCCCCGTGTTGTTGTGCATGCTTCATGAGATGATTTAATGAACATGCATTAATATGCTTTAGAGAGTAATTGTATAATTGGTTTCATGATAGTAAGTTGAGAATGCTTTGAGTTGGAGAAGGTAGTTCCTCCAATGAATTGAAGAAATGTTTAGTTTTCATGCATAATGGGTTGTTAGATGTAATTTATACTTCCTTGTGATGCATTGAGTATGTTTGAGATGGAGTTAATGTATCCTCCTTTGAATTGTGCATTATTTTGATGTTTCATGCATGATGGGTTGCTAGTCTTGAGTCTTTAATTTCGTAAAGGTGTCTAGATCGTCATTTGAGGATGAATGTTTCTGAGGGGGAGATAATGTAACACCTCGGAAACTTATAGGCTTAACTAGAAATTGTCATAGAGGTTAGAGTCGTAGAAATTGCTTCTTGTACTTAGAACGAAGGATTTAGGAGCTAAACGTCAAGGTACGACCCCCCAAGGACCAACCAAGGGTCCTTGAGGGGGACCCTAAGACTTTCCCATAAAGATGTCAAAAAATAGCCTCCCACGAAGGTCATCCACGGACAGTGGATGGACCCACGCCTCGTGGGAAGGGATTGTGTGTCAAGGCCCCTGTTTCCCCTGGTTGTTGAGCCCCAGTCCACCACCCACAAAGGACCTGTACGGTCTGTGGACCCAACCACGGTCTGGGGGTGTGGTCTCACGGGTGGAACAGTTTTGATTCCTTTTAATTATTAAGTATAGGTTTAGGAAAGGGTCTAGAATTAATTAGTGATTAAGTAGGGTCATTTTATTAGTAATTAGACCATCTATATAAACCTAATAGACCCTTAATATAGTCACTCAAAATCATTATTTTATCTCTCCAATAGAAACCCAAATCATAACTAACTTTTCACCAAAATCCTCTCTCTAGAAAGCTCAAGAAGAAGAAGAAGAAATGTAAAGCTAGGGTTGAAGAATCGAGCTTTTCTCCTGAAACTCGTTGTAAATCTTCAATAAGGTATGGTAATCCTTCACCCATGGATAGTTTTCATCCATGAAGCCCCTTCTAAACTCAATTTCAAAACTTGTAACTTCTCCAAAAGCTAGAGTTTTACTCCAAGTCATGGATTCACTTCAAAAATGATTTTTATGATTTAATTGCTTTATATTATGATCAAATTGATGATTCATTACTGTTTTCATGATGAATTTCCCTATTTTCCCAATATTGATCTTAAAAGTGGGTATTGTTATATGTTGATCCAATTGAGTGCATAATGGTTGTTTATGGTGTAATTACATGATTTTAGTATGATTATACATGTATTCTTGATTAATCTAAGGTTTTAGGGTGAAATTGATAAAATTTGGTCTTATGCCATGAAAGAGGCAATTGAGAGCTTAGATGTGATCTTCTAAGATTGGTGAATTAATTTATGAATTACCTGTGATTAGAGTAACTAAATATGAATTACTTAAAGGAAAAACTTGTGGACATGAATTAATATAATTAGGGCTTATAGTATGATTATGATTTCTAGGGCTATGAGGGTAGAAACTAAGATGAATGAACCAAGAATGTTAAGGCTTTAGGAGTAAAGTCATCATGTTGGTTGAATTATATATGGTATTATTGTGGAAAGACTTCACCAACATGACTCATGTTATGAGTATATGAGACTATGCATGTAATGACTTGATTACTTGAACTATGATTATATCCATGTCTAATATAATGAATTTTAGATGTGTTGATTGAATATGGTCATTGGTCCTTGAAAGGGAAATATAGGATATTATACATACTTTGAGAGGGTTGTGTACATGCTTTAAGAACACCCTTTTGAGAAAGTAAAGTGATTATAACTTTGATGTAATTGTGGTGTTGTTGAAAGGTTATTCTCACACACACACTTATGCATGACTATGAATGAAAAGACCATGATTTATGATGATATTATTATGTTGATTGAAAGGCTATTCTCATGAACACATAATGATCATGATGTGAAAGGTTTCTCACATAATGATGATTCTAGGTTGTAAATAAGTTCTCACCTAATTGAATCTAACATGATAACATGGATGGTGAAAGGTTATTCTTACGCGTGATCTAATGAGCTATCCTAATGAAACAAGTTAGGATTCAATAAGTACTCCATGGGAATTATGCTTAGCACCAAATGGATATTGAATATGAGATAGAGGCTCTCCCGTTAAGTAAGTAAGGTTGGGGTTTCTAGTAGCAATCTCCTTATCCCATAACTACGTTCCCCCATAGGTTATTTAGTTATTGGATCCACCTAAAAGCTAATACATTTTAGTTCTATCTTAGGCAAGTAGGACACCTCTTTTTGGTGTGGGGCATGACACCGGATTCCATGTTAAGCTCACATGGTCTATGTCGGTTAAGGCTAATTCCCACTATGAAGAAGAATATGAGTTATGAACTATGTTTACTCAAGAAGCTCTACTTAGTGTGGGTGGGGGTATGGGACTTCATCCATGCATTGCACAAATAGGCTTTGGGAGTAGTTATGGTGTGTTCCTTTTATGTTATGATTATTTATGAAATGAAGTATATTTATTGTGGATTGTTGCTATGAGTTGCGTTCCTTGATATGACTTGGTAAATGTGAAGGTTTCCTTGTTTATGAGTATTATCTAAAAATGATATCAAAGAATGGTAAGTGTGATTTTGGTGCCTAAGAGTGGCACTTTGTATAGATGGGATAATGGGATCTTTATTTATGCATTGCACAAGTATACCTTTGGTATACTTATGAGATGGTTCTATTATGCTATGATGATCTAGATGTTGAAAATGTTTATGTCTTATGATTTTACATTAAAGTTCATGATGATTTTCAAACTTGGTAAAGTTTATGCTTTTCAACTAAAATGTCCTTTTTAGCATGATTTTATGCATGACTATCATACTTAGTGCATTTTTGTACTAACCCATATTTTCTACATTTTTTCCAAAGTGTAGGGTTTGGTGATATTGACTTCCATCCTCGTGGCTAGGTTCATAATAAATCAAGAAGAGAAGTTATGGTGAATCCTCATAGCATTCGAGGGCTTGACCACCATGTCCTTTAAATCCTTATTTTATGTTTTATACTTTTGTGTGGGCTGCGTCCCAAAGTGTTAGTTTCAATGGTTATAGATGGTTTGAGACAAAGTGTAGACTTCCGCTTGTTTTTATAAAAGACTTTGATTGTAAAGAAAACTTTCAAATTCCACACCATTTTCCTATTATCTTATGTTATGATATGCTAAGAGGCTTGTATGAGGCTTTTCGAAGTCTTGTACGTCGTGGCAGATCTAGGGGGTACTCCTGGGTCGTGACAGGTCACTAGAATCCCCTAGCACAAATTTGAGTTGAAAGTTTTCTTACCGATTGAGTTTCAATATGAGATTTTACTTGGTTCAACTTCAAACGACCATATCTCTCAGCATATTATGAATTATATGACCCATGACCTATAAAATTAAAGATCTTTGAGTCCTCTTTCCAACTCCACCATATTTTCCTTATTTCAACTTTGGAGTAAAATGTTATGCCCATTTTAGTGAAGCTCTGTCGAGCAGGTAAAGTTTCACGGCCGACTATACGGCCCGTGAAGTGTTTCATGGACCGTGGAGCCTTAAACGGTCTGTGAAACCTCCCTTTTAAGGCACCTCGTTAGTTTTTTAAGTTGGGGTCATTTTGGTCTTTTCTCTATGTCGTTATAGACCCTATTCTAAGTCGATTTGAGTATTTTAACTCAGTATATCATTCAACTAACTAGTTTTCATCAATCAAAATATTCAAGTATTTAGAAATCCTCTAAAAGCACACCTCCCCTTCTCCAACAAGAATCCCAAAACCTTCATGTCAAAAGTTCAAGATACAAAGAGAATCCTTCCACCCAAGGTTTTCCTATGTTCTCCCACCCTAAGAACTTCATAAAAGAGTTTCTTTTATTAAGAGCAAACATCAAGGTTCCAAGATCAAAGGTTTCCTCCAAAAAGCTAATGTTCCTTCTCAAGCTCAAGATAAATCAAGTCTCTATCAAAGTTTCCATTCTAAAATCTTCATAATCAGGTATGTAAGGTTATTCATAGTGTTGTACTAGTTCATTCTCATGCCCTACATCTCAATTCACTAAGTAGGAAGTTGAATCTAGGGTTCTTCCCTCACTTCTATGAGATTTCTATATTATGAGATTGTGATACTTTATGCATTGAAATTCCTAAATTATTGTTCATGCTTGTAGTTCCACATGAACCTTATATATATATACATATATATTGAGTTTTACTAAAAATACTTTGAGTCAGTAATTTTTCTTACATCGATTTTGGAAACTAAAGTGAGTTTAAGAGAAAAGTTTAAAAGCATTATTTTGAAAAAGAGTTTAAGGGAACTTAAAATGCTTCCGAGTGTATCATTTTTATATTGAAAAAAGAGCACTATTTTTAGAAAAGTATAAGGGTTTACAGCTTTTATATATCGATCTTGGACTTGAAAGATAATTACATAAGTATACATTTTTAAATGCAAGTTTTGAACAGAGTCAAATGATTCATATGTACTATTTGACAGTTGAGAAAAAGAAAGAGTATGATTGACGTTTTTGAAAAGTACTTCAGTAATGTAATAGTCCATTTCTTTGTAAAGAGTGATTGAGCATAGTGAAAAGTAAAGTAATATAATAGTCCCTTTCTTTGTAAAGAATGATTGAGCAAATTTAAAAGTAAAGTAATATAATAGTCCCTTTCTTTGTAAAGGGTGATTGAGCAAAGTAAAAAGCAAAGTAAAGTAATATTTCCTTTCTTTGTAAAGGGTGATTGAGCATAAATGATATTGAATATTTTGGGAGTAGTCTCGAGCACCGAATTGGATAAGAGTCTATTTTTAACTCAAGTCCCATAAAACTACGTAGCCAGTGTATGATAGGATCGCACCAATTTATCGTGTGACTCCTCGCTGCCTCTGAAAAGGTCTATTAGATGAATTCATAGTTACAGTAGCATCCTATACCTCGGCAAGGTATAGGATGTCCCTTGCAACGTGGGTGAAATGTTGTATCATTGCTAGGCTCATAGTAATGGTTGTCGGTTAGAGAAACTCCCACAAAATAAAGTATATTATTTTCATATTGTTTTTATTGCGTATCTTATTGTAAAACTTAAATGGTTTTCACTTCATGTTTATGTATTGATTCCGTTGAGTTGTTTTCGGTTATTTGTGTATTCAGTCATATTACATACTCGTACATTCAATGTACTAATGTCATTCGACATGCATCTTATTATGATGCAGATACAGGTGTTCAGGATCATCAATAGGTATTTCGTTGAGATAACTTTGCACTTCAGATAGCTTGGGTGAGCCTCCTTGCATTTCGGGGGACTTCACATTTATTTTCTAGTCAGTTGTCTTTAGATGTTGTGGGTCTTGTCCCGACATCTATCTTGAGTAATAGAGGCTTTAGAGATAGATAGAATTGATGATTCTTTCAGTATTTACCTTTCCTTGAGATGTTTTGCAAGCTATTATACTTACGTTATTGAGTATTTTATAGGTAGTTTGAGTTGAGTTTTTTTTTTACTTTGAGTTTAAATGTTCAAAAATTTTGTTTTTAAGTCTTTTATCGCTTAAGTGTCTTCCGCTAAGTACTCAGTCATACCAAGGGTTCGCTTGGGGACCAATTATGGTTCATGAGTGTCGGCCACTTCCAGGGTGTAGGCTTGAGGCATGACAAACACATATCCGAGTCTCACCGACAGATAAGCCAACCTTTCATCATATGCTTAGTGAATTGGGTCATTGGTTATATAAACACACCAACAACATATCTAGTGAAATTCTACAAGTGAGGTATGGGGAGGGTAGAATGTATGGAGATCTTACTATTACCTTGTGGAAGTAGAAAAACTATTTCCAAAAAACCATCGACTCAAGTATAGCACATCCAGGTACAAAAAAGAAGGAGACAATGAAGAAAATATAACATGTAAAAAAAACAGTGCAAAATCTACCATAAGAGAGCAAAAACAACAACAAAATAGTATGATAATCGAAACACAATAAACAACATACTAGGATAGATTATTGAAAACAATAATACACAATAATAAACATAAAAAAATAAGAGTTACAATAATGAACTAGTACAATGACAAACACCAACCACCATAAGTAAGTCAACACTATACTGCCTATGAAGTTTCTATCCTAATACGTGTCCTCAACACCTTCCTATCTAAGATTATATCCTCGGTAATATGAAGTTATGTCATATACTATCTTATTACATCTTCTCAATACTTATTTGGCCTACCTCTGTCTCTCCTCGTATCCTCTATAACCAACCTCTCACACATCCTTACTAATACATCTATGCATCTTCTTTTCACATGTCTAGACCATTTAGTCACTTTCCTCAATATTTCTCCTCAACTTCCTATTGCATTATGTCATTTGTCTCATGTTTGAATAAATTTGGACGAGTGAAACTTCTTGAACAACTCTCATATCACATGAGTATGACCTTTTTACATCATACACATTTAGGAAATTATATTCCCTTTATTTTATTTTATGTCATATTCTTTCTTTTTTTAGTCTATCCTAAAAAGAATGGCATCTTACTATGATTAGAAACAATTTTACTTTAAGGCTTCAGTCATCTGCAACCCCTTAAAGTTGTCTGCATATTTGACTTAAACACCTCAAGTATGACTATTACCTATTGAACACCTAAATTGTTCAAAAAGTATACCTATTAAACACAAAATGTTGATGTGGCAAAAGAAGTGTTTTTCACTTCCGCTGAGCGCGAAAAAGTCTTAAATAATGTTTTTTTAAAAAAAAAAAACTTAATACTTTTTCTTCTTTGACTGCCACTTGGCATTTAAATAATTTAATTTTAATTTTTTTTAAAAAGTAATACTAATTCTCAAAACAAAACAAAACAAAACAAAAAGCCCCCACCCCACCCCCTTTAATTCGTCTTCTTCACGAAGACCAGTGCACTCTATTTTTTTTTTGCTTTTCTTTTTCTATATTCTATTTTTTTTCAATGTTTGTTAAAAAATAAAAATTGAATCAGCTAATTGAATTTGGAGGAAAAAAAGAAGAAAGAACATCAGTGGAAAAAAAGTTAGTCGATTGACGTCAATCTCAGTCACCTTCAAACAAATATTACCATTCAAATTAAAATGTAAACCCACTAAACTTATCAAAAATAATATAAGATTGATTCAATAAAATTAATTTAGGTCCTCTCGATTTCTCTTTGCTATCGACTTCAAGAGAATTGACAAACTCTCTTTCTTCATCATTTTTGTATCAGTCTCTTACAATTTTGTGTTTGAGAAAGAAAATCTTGCTAGGAAGAAGATGAAGAAGAAAGGGGGCTGGGGTAGGTTTCAGCTTCTCATTTATTTTTTTATAAAAATAAAAAAATAAAAAAATAGATGGAAAATTTATTTGAAATAATTTTCATTCTTTTTAACATAAAATTATTTTTTTCTACAATTGTTGGCCCCAACGCCGCATGCTATCTTTTAATTTGTCATTTTGCCACATCACATCACATCAAGTGTATTACACACACTTTATTTTTTTTACTTATTATCGAAAAATATCTAATAGGAACAAGTTTTGAATAGATAAAAGTGTTCAATAGGTACTAGTCCTAGTTGAGGTGTCTAAGTGAATTATGCGGACACCTTTAAGGGGCCGCTGATGACTTAAGACTAACTTTAAATTCTCTTTTTACCCTTAATGAAATGATTTACAACAACAACACAAATATCTAAGGATTGTTTTAGACCACAAATTTCAAATTTCTTTTTTTCTTAAGCACGATGTCAAGTCAAACGACGCCACATAAATGAGACAAGGAGAATATTTTTTTTTTAATTATATATACATTCTTCCGTTCGCTCCCTATGATTCGACACTTGGAATGATCACTACTATTTTTCTAAGTTTGACTAGTATCGATCGTCAACGAAATTTTTTCTACACAATCAACATCTTTAACTATAGTAATAGCCGATAAAGTCTCATTTTATAACGTAAGTAAATAAATTTAATGTGAAAAAATATCTCTATTTCTACCTCGAGGAAGAGATAAAAATTAAAATTTGGAAAAACTCGCAAAAAATAATGTAATTATCAATAGAAATAGTATAAGATAGAGTTGAATGCAAGTGAATTATTATTCTATATATATGGTGTGACCCGCAACAATAGGACAATTCTATTTTAATCTATAATATATAGTATTTAATGTCATAAAAACATATGAACAAAAAGCTAGCAAACGCGTTAGCTAGTTTCAAATAATATACTTAATTATTATAAGATATGGTTGGTGGGATAAGAAACTAATACATCACCAATAAATTATATTATATTTATTTATTAAAATAAATCAAGAATAATTGTATTCACACGAATGAATATGGATCTAAGATGTTATGTAGTAAAGATCTTTTGTGTTGCTTCCTAAGATTTAGGCTGGCAACAGCAAGTCTAAATAATTGCAAGTTTAATTAACATGAATATTTGATAATTATTTTGCAAACTGTTAATTAATTAATTGGTGTCATGTGACTACACTTGATTTTTTTTATCAATAATTTATCAAATATAAGATCTGCTAATAATTCATAATGCTACCCTTGATTCAAGGGTGATCAAGTGGTTGATGAGCAGATAATCTCCTAAAATGAGTTATAGATTAGAAATAATCTATATATTTTTTAAATCAAGCTTTTCGCATGATGTTTGTCTAATGTGATTATATTGCATTGGAGCGAAATTTACTTTTTGCACACACTCTTTGAAAAATGGGTCAAAATCATCGGACAGAATCAATTTTTTAAAGGAAAATTGATGTGAAACAATGGGTTGTACATCATAGGTTTTTCCTTTGTCCCTTTTGTGAAATCGACTTACAAAGTCAGTTAATTAGAGGGAAAACCAACCTTGTCGGTTGGTTTTTGTTAGTTTTTAAAATCAACGGACAAGGTCAGATTTCAAAAATAAAGGGAAAGGGTTAAAAATGCCCTTCTTTTATTTATTGGATCAAAAATGTCCTTCCATCTACCTACTTGAATAAAAAATGCTCTTAGAATTATTTTTAAGCCTAAAATATCCCTTCTTTTAACAAAATCTGATGTGGAATAAATAATTTCTTTAATTAAAAATGTGGCATTACTTTTATTGGTCCACATATAGTTAGATTTAATTTCATTCACAATCATACCCATTAATCCATTCATCTGAAAGGATTCATTTTTTATCCAATAGATGAATGAAAAGGGATTTTGAAGGTGGAATAAAGACATTTTTGAGTCATTTTCAATACGTTAACAACATTTTTAATCCTTTTTCCCAAAAATAAATATAAAAATATAACTTCTTGGAATAGAACCCTATTTTTCATGGACAATTGTACCACTCAACCACACATGCTTTTTGATAGACATATTTTCTTCGTTTTTATTTATTCTCTTCAACTGTAATTTTACACTTCAAAAATGACTATGTTTGCCCATTTTTTAATAAAAATCAAGGGATTGTATCGACTTTCTTTACAAAAATACTTTTTTTTAAAATTATACTTTTTAAGTATTTTTGCGTGAAAAAATTGACGAACATTTGTCAGCTTTCTATTTTAAAAAACACAACGAAAAAAGTCGATTATCCCTCAATTTTTTGAATTAACCCTATCCGTCACTTTTTTCACGTAGTAACGCAGAAGGATAACGACAAGGAACTCCCTTATCAACAACAACAAACAAATAAATAAATTGTAATGCTCTTAATTAAATGTTGCTTCAAAAGTTAAACTCTTCCGCTGACTTTTTATAACCGCTATTTTCATTCCCCTATCACATGTGACAGTACTATATGCCCTTGATATGATACTTCAACCGCCTTACATTTTTTTTTTTTTTTGTTAATATTCTATATAATTTATTCATTTTACTAGGTGCTAACCTATCATTTAAATTATGTTACATACTTTTATTTATTATAAACTAGTAAAATTATCCGCGCTTTCCGTAGAAATTTAATATCACAAAATTTATAAAAAAAAACTTAAAATCTATCAATCATTAAAACTAAAACACTATGTTATATTAGATACAAGATTACGTAGTAACAAACATTAATAATGTAAAGAAAAATGAAAATTTTTATATCTTATCATTTATCCTTAATAACATAAGCATAAATTAATAATTGTAAAAATACATACCAAGATCTTTAATATATGCAATGGTGTTAGTGAGCCACTCAACATGAGAAAAATACACAAATATTTAATTGTGAAGAAGAAGAAGAAGAAGAGGAAGAAGAGATTCAGAATTTTCGTTTTTTTAAAATGAGAGGAAATCCCTCTATTTATAGACAACAAAGGGTAGTGTGAACAAATATTTATTGTGCCTTATCGGAAATGTTACAATTATTTGGAAAAGTTGCAACCCTTCGAAAAGGTCACAACCTTTCTTAAACGTCACAATGTTTCATAAAAGTCACAATTTTTCATTAAAGTCGCAGCTTTTCATAAGAGTCGCAACTCTTCATTAAAGTCACAACTTTTCATGAAAGGGGAAGGATAGTTTTGGAAATAAATAAATTAAAAGAGAATTCTGGTTTATGGTGGCTCCATGTAAGCGGGCCTAATGTTCTATTTTATATATATATATATGATTATAATGTAATTTTAGTTCATTGCAATTACTAAATAAAATAATTCTTTATGTTTTTTGTTACAAATATATATATATATATATATATATATATATATATATGATTGTAATGTAATTTTAGTTCATTGCAAATACTAAATAAAATAATTCTTTATGTTTTTTGTTACAAAATATGCCAGTGTGTTATAATGGTTATTTTAATCTTATGTGCATTACGTTTACGCTTATGCTTATAAAATAAAGTTATCACTTTCTTCTATTCTCAAATATATTGTACAAGTATAATTTTAACTTTATTCTGTATAAATAAAATTACTAATACGATTAAAATTATTATTATTTAAATTATTCTGCTCATTTCTTTGTTATTCGGTATCATTAGCTAATATGTTTGATTCATATTTATCATTTTTATTATTATTTTAAATTTAAAAAAATTGATTTGTTTGTTATAGTCCATAACATGGATTTATTTTTAAAAAACCATGATAAGTATTAAATAAAAAAAGAGATAATGTTTTATAATTGAGAGAAAATTTGAAAATTGTGTTAACAGAACTACTTGAAGAACAAGAGGCAAGAGTTATATTACAATATAATAGAATTCGTCTCAATACAAAAAGAATAGGAAGGATATATATAAACATCCATTAACTAAATCTAACCTAATAGGAATCCATTAACTAAACCTAACCTAATAGGAATCCATTAACTAAACCTAAACATAGTAACATATGGACTAACAAATTGATTAAGACAAGAGGGGGAGAAATTTTTTTTTTTTTAAAAAAAAAGTTTGAGGGTGTAAGCGATTTTCACTTATTACAAACCAATGATAACATACTTATCAATTTTCACTTCCTCTAGATAAATGGAAAAATATTTAAGTTTAGTGTTGAAAAGGTCAATTTTTTTTTTTATAAATTTGTTTTTAATATTTGGTTTTTTTTTTTTTACAAGAGATCTTTTAACACACAAAAAATATGGAAATTTCATATTTTTTAATTCAATTTATAAGCGCTTGTAAAAGGCCATTTTCACTTGAAAAAAATTGCCAAGACAACATATCAAGTATTAAAAGTTGAAAAATTATAAGATACTCGTTCATTAGGAAAAATGCTTTTGGCCAAAATGGTATTTTACCTTTTTGAACATTTTTACCCTTTTAACTTTAATATATTGTAATTAAAAAATGGAAAAAATTAATCAGTTTATTTTAAAATAAAAAAAATATTATAGATTTTTTTAAAATCAGGCCAAATTTTGACCAAATTTTCTAGTCATTTAGCATCATCCCATTCTTTATAAGTAATAATTATTAAAAGAAAGTACAATCAATTTATTTCTTGATTCACTCAAAGAAGGGAATGGTGTTCCAATATGTAAAAAAATAGGTTTGATTACACTTATTTCTAATCATAAATGGACATGTTAGTAATTGTCAATTGACGATTACTCAATTCCAACAATTTCGAATCTATCTCAAATAAACAATGAATTGTCAGTATCTTTGTTACTTCCTCCATCTCATTTTAACAGTTATTTTAGCTTAAAAATTCGTTCAAAGATTATTTTCACTTTAGAAATTCAAGATTAAAGTTGACTATTGTTTTCAATTGTACCTTTTTAACATTAATGGATATGTCATTATGTACGAGGAAGAACTATTCTACCTTTATTACTTTCTTTGTCTCTAATTATCTGTTCATTTTTTCTTTTTTAGTTGTCCTTAATTACTTTTCCATTTTGACAAATCAAAAAAAAAAAATTATTTTACCTATTATACCCTCAATTAACTACTTTGAAAAAAGAACTTTTCGAAAATCTTAAATTTTTAATTCCTTTACTTCATAATTAATAGGGGGTAAAATGGTAAACTCACTATGTCAATAATTGTTTTCTTAATAGGTGTGTCAATTCAAAAGTGAACAAGTAATTAGGGACAAAGGGAATACAAATCAATAACTTAGTAAACTATACATTATATTGTTTTTTAATAAAAATGAAAAGAACTAAAACAACAGTTCAAATAAAAAAAAAAAAGGATCTTATAAGGTTCAATAGGGTTTACATTTACCAAAAAAAATGTGAATTAGATCGTATTTCGTTTGATTTCCATTTCTTCTTGTTTTCTCCTTAGGAAAGAAGTTGACTTTATGACTACTACTAGTTTTTTTTAATGTTTTTTTATTGGAAAGTACGAAATTTGATGGATTGGATAGTTTGTTGGATTGGCTTAAAAGTTGGTCAAATCTACTTTTAAGTCAGTTTTAAACTTCTGAAAGTGTTTGATAAATATAAAAAATAATTTAAATTAGGTCAAAAATGACTTAAAATAAGTCGGAGAGTGTTTGACAAGGAAAAAAATGACTTAAAATATAAATCAAAAGTAAGTCTCTCCCTACTTTTTATTTTTTAACTTAAAAGTTATTTTTTATAAGTCAATCCAAACGGGCTCTTAAGTTTCCTTTTGACTTTTTTTGGTTTATGAATTGGATAGTTAGTTTCCTTTTAACTTTTTTTGGTTTATGGATTGGATAGTTAGCTCCTTTTGACTTTTTTTGGTTTATGGATTGGATAGTTAGTTTTTCTTTTGACTTTTTTGGTTTGATTGGATAGTTAGTTTCCTTTTGACTTTTTTTGGTTTACTTATAATTTACAAATGTGCTTGAGACATTGTTTTTCTCCTACTCGATCCCGTCAACTTTCCTAAAACACATTAGTATAACTGCTACTTACTCAATGCATTGGTAGTTTCAAGAATTACATATCTTATCTGAGTATACACTATTCTAGCGAATGTATTTGTTTCTCTCCTCCCTCGCTAGCCTTTCTACTTCTCTTGTTCCTCTATTTCTATGTATCTGCAATTTACAATATATATTTCAAAATGTATCTGAATTTCACAATTTCATGTGTCTGTGTACCCAATATCAATTTCATGTATCTACGTATCTAAAATCACTTCTATCTAGTGTATCAGATATCAATGTATGTAGTGTCTTCGATATCAATTCTGTCAGTGTATCCGATATTAAATATCTAGTGTATCTGTGTGTACATACATGGATTTGGGGCCAAAATATGTGTGTCTGATATCAAAAGATAGAATGATACATTCATTAGTGTATTTGTGCATATATACACGTATTTGTGTCAAAATATGCACATCAATTGCCACTTAAGTGCTATCACCACATAACATAAAGAGAGGGGGGGGGGGGGGGGGGGGGCAAAGGAAGAGGGAGGGAGGGAGAAATAGGGGAGAGAAAAAGAGGGAGTGTAACGATTCAATTCGTCTTTATTTAAATGCCCATCATCTAGAGCACTAAAAATTTCTTAATTTTTGGTGCCAAATTAAATTTGGGGCACATGACGGAATTTTGAACTGATCTGGGGCTAATGTCATCCCGTCATAGCGGGAAGCCATCTACTATGGCAGCGCCACTATAGAGTCTACATGGACACTATAACGTATCGTCGAGTGCACCCAAGCTCGCCTATAAGATCAGAGAAGTCTTCTAAGAAACTAGGCTAGGCCGGCAATGCAAAAGATTGCTTGGTGACTTGCAGAAGCAACTCGACAGACTCCAACGAGCTCACCAATAGCTATTGATCCCTAAATCTAAGACCAACTCTGAAAGAGCAAGATGTCCATGGAAAAGAGCAATCGATGACTCACTGATCAATTCAGAGATCTCGACTAAACTTGCTGAATCAGCCTCGAATGACAATTTTGTGATACATATTGAAGATGTATAAATAGATCTATTTGGAGAGAGAAATACATCTTCTAAATATTTATGTACTTAGAAGTTCTATACTCTTGGTGTTTTTTGGCTAGTATTTTGAGATTTTGAGGCTTGGTTTTGGAGAAGATCTGAGAATTGATTTCTTATTGTTTCTTCAACCATTTATCATTGATGGAGAATCATTTTGGTAACATATTCTTAATTTTCAGAAGAATGCTTCCATAATCTTAGGGGTGTGCTTTTATGTAATTGAATGCTTAATAACATGTGGGTATTATGTAATGCTTATCCTAATGTTGATTTAATATTGGTTCATATGTTTCTCCATGATTTTATATATAATTTGAGATTGCAAATTCCCATCTAGCTTAAATCTCTTAAATTGCTTGTGAAAGATGTCTTGAGTGGAAGAAATAGTCAATGACTGATTTATTTAATTCATATGTTAGCCTTAGCTTGAGAAAGTATGGTTGAATCAAGGTTTTGGATTAGTTCTTAATGTTGAACATGTTGGGGTTTGACAGAACTCGTATGATATATGACAGTTGATTGATAAATAACTATCATAAGTATTAATCTGGCCTACCAATTGATAATCAACTATTTGTAGCAATGGTAGTTGCCACACTATGTGAAATTAGCATTCATTCATGCTCACTCCTAAGGTTTCTTTAATACTTGTGAAAACTCCTTGTTCAAATTTTTCTATTAACACCTTGTTAATCACCTTTTAATTGATAACCAAATGTTCTCTCATACTTTTATGTCTAAATTGACTAAATATACAAAAATTTAGTCCGTGAGCTTATATCTTAAGGTTAATTCTTATCGACCATTTTTTGTGGGATCAACACTAACTCATCATTGAGTTTATATTGATAGCAACCGCCTACACATCAATTTGTATGATGTATAGCTGAGCATTATCATATTACTATGGAATTGATAGTTCTAGATGAATTAATGGTGCAAAATCCCTGAATTGGAAAGGAAAATTATGAGGTGTGGCTGGGATAAGGAATTTATAAGTTATAATTCGTGAATATTTAGGCCGATTGTGATTTATTTTTTACTTGTGTTATTATTTTAGATCGAGAACGAGCTAAAGACTTACAAAAGGAGTCAGAGAAGCTCGTGTTCAGAGTTTTTCAACAGTTGGTTGACGTCCACGTTGGCTAGGATTAACTAAGTAGTTAAACTTGTCTTTAATTCATAATATTCTTATAGATTGACGAGAGGTTTCATGCCTAGGCCTTTGGACACCGGGTCTGAATGATTAATGAGTGTTGGTTATTATTGTATAGGGAGAGAATGTAATGTGTAAGTAAGGATTATCCTATGACTAGCAGTGCCAGACTAGTTCATAATTTTAAATCTTTGGAAATTCTTATTGAGGGGAGTTGATTGTACCATAAGGATTAAGCGTACTAGATTTGTTGGGTTGTAGTGAAATATAAGTGCATGTTGGTCGTTCCATATATAATGCTTGTGTAATGCATGTTTTGGAAATAAATGAGTGAATGTGAATAATATCTTGTTGTCAATCTCATGTAATGAACTTGTTTGAATTGTTTGGTTTGGCGACATTCATTGTGGTTATGATTGTGTGATATATGTGATTCATTAGTCAGCCGGATACCATGTTTAGTACATATTATCGATTGACATGAGTATTAATCATGGTACATATTATTGATTGGCATGGGTACAATGCTTGGTACAAGATATCTCTTGGTTGGCTCGAATGCTATACCTGATCCATATACGTTTGGCTTGGGTACCACACTTTCTATGGAATATCTATGATTGGCTCAGGTACCACGCATGGTAAATATTCTATTATAGATTAGCTCGGGTACCACATTATATAGTTAGCTTGAGTACCACACTTGGTACATCTTTGGTTGTGTTCTTCATATTGGTTTCATGAGTAAATCGAGTTATTTCATTGTGATGTAATTATCATAGTGGTCCATGAGTGGTTGGGTTATTTTGTTTAATGCAGGTATAATTCTTGTGTAGACCGAGTTTGCACGTTAAATATTGTAGTAGATGTTTTAAGGATCATTGAGTGGTCTGGGTTACTTGAAAGGTGAGTTGAAGTCAGATATGAATTATGGTGATGGTTTAGACATATCTCATGTTATTTTTACATCAGGTTGATGACTGAGGGTCTTGTGTATAGTATATTTGTTGGGACTGTATATGTTTGTTAAAGTGATTTAGAGCATTTTTGATAAAAATGGGCCAAAGTCAAAGTGGCCAAGGTCCATGGTGGTTGGAATGAAACCTTTAAGTGAGGTACGTATGGTGTTTGACATACAAAGTAGGCTTGAAAAGTCTTATGATGACATAAAGAGTAAGCTTGAGAAAACTTTAGAGTGATAAGAGGGTTGAATATTTAATAGTAAAGTTGACAACAGAATGAGGTAAGAAGGCTGCAAATAAGATCTATGGGTCATGATTATTAGACCCAGGATGGTAAGAGGAGTGGCTAAGGGTTGGGTTTGGGTGTTTTTAATATTGCAATTTTTTTAATGAATATTTACATGAGAATATGTGGTGGACTCGAGTCGATCGATGCCTATTAGTACATGTTGTTTGTACTGATACTATTCTTGCTATGTCACTTGTCATTGCTTGATGCCCATAGTGGAAGCTATGTTCATCTTTCTTTTGTGTCATTTCATATTCTTAGAAGTTCTTATACCTACCTAGACTAGTTCCTAGAGAAGATTTTCATTATATTTTTCAAAGGCTTTCATTGTATTTTCAAAAATTTTATATTGGAAGTTGAGGTTGAGAGGTTTTCAGTCATTATTTTCAAGAGTGATAACATGTTTTGATTTTCTTCCATATTATCTGTTTTAAATTGGGTTAAAAATGTTTCTATGTAGGTGTTAAAGTAAGTGACTTCACGAATCGGTAGTTAGGTCGTGATAGATCTAGAGACGTTTACCCCACATTGCATTTAGTTGAGCTGCTTCTAGATCCGAGGGTGAGATACTTCCGCTCAAGGTGCCACAAATTTCCTTATTTTTATGTCTTTCTTTTCAGACATTGAGACTCTTTATTTAATTTATTAGTTATTATTATTCTTTGACTTGTTAGTTAAATATTTTAGTACTATAACTTATATATTCTGAAGTTGTAATAGTTAGACTTTCACATATATTGTTTATTTATTTATTTATTTAGGACTTAAACTTAATTATGCTGCTTTCTCACTATTTTGGATAGAACTACTAGATGATTGTATGTATTAGGTTGTTAAGTGTTGATTCACTCACTGAAGAGTTGATGTGGATGTTAGCTACAACGATTTGGATTGTGACAAATGAGCACCATATAGAAGCCTTTCTAAACCGTATAAGAACATGATTTCAATATATCTTCTTATATTGTAGTTGGATGCAGGTGTGTGCTAATAGGTGATGTACTTAAAAATGTGATGCAGGGCGGGATGGGAATGGTAGGTTGAAACTTTGCGAGTTAAGATAGAAATCTCCCTCTTCATTGCCATTGTTAAGCTAAGTTTCAGATTTTGTTAAATTGACAACACTTGAAAATTTGATAGATGTTATCTCTAAATCCTGATGTATAAAAAAGAGGAAATTTGGGAAGAAGAGAAGGAATTCGGCGGGGGGGGGGGGGGGGTTACAACTTTTTCAAATATATATATATATTCTTTGTAAAAAATTATAGATTATTCATTAATTTGTCCATTTATTATGTCATCAATGATTATAGCTCATGCATAAGATTTGTTGATCTAGGTGTCCATTAGGCACACCTATATCAAATAGAGATGTCTATTTAATTGTCATGAACAACTTAAAAAGGCCATCTATGAATTTAGTCCTCTACTATTAGCTCCCTTCTAGATGATTGAAAAGATTTTTAGTATTGACATTTTATTGGGACTTGATACAAAATCAAGATAAAGTTGAAAGTACATAGAGAGGATATAGAAGCTGCCAGCTAAGTTGGTTTTTCTGTTTTTGATACCAACTAGAGTATATGCTTTGCTTGCACTAGCAAATAACCCCAAAAAAGGAAAACAAATTCATGATTGGCTTTGGTGGAATAAGGAAAATAAGAACATCAACTTGTTGTACTAGTAGATGAGTTGCTAAACTCTCATCTTTCAATAATTATCATTATATTAGTATGCTACAATATCCTAGCTAGAATAGCACATACCTATTTTCTCAATGTAACATCATTTGATTTGATATATAGTTTAACCTTTTTTTTTTTTATAAAAAAAGTATAATATAAAATAAATTTTAAATCTTTACATAACTATATACAAAAATTACATTTTTAAAAAATACATATTTTAAAAAAAATGTGCCATGTGATTTTTTTTAATTTTTCATTCGATGTTCGATACCCACATTAACGTCTGACTAAATCTAAATTCACGTCGAATAGTCCCACATAGAGGGTAAAGTGTTTCCTAACAAAGCCACTCTTGGAGTCCAGCTAAAGCCAAATTCACGTTGGAAAATCCCAAATTGAGAATAAAAAACTTCTTAACAAAGATGAGTGAGGACTTAAACTCGAAAGCTCTGATTAAACATGAAGAAGTACTTACTACGCTATATAAAAAAAAAATCTTATTGGTGTGACACATGAATTGAATGAAAGGGAGGAATACCCAGTGGCGAATTTACATACTAATTTTGGGTCATCCGAACCTGTAGTCATCCGACTAAACTCGATATATTACTTCTATAATTGTTAAATAATATATTAAATTAAAAATTGTTAAATCTGTTCTCAAGATGACTTATCTTTAAAGCAATTGTACACCAATTTTCTTAAAATTCTGAATTCGCTTCTCGGAATACGCCATATAATTGCATTTACTGGTGTAGCCGCTATTTCCTCCCACTTGTTTATGGAGGTCAGTGGCAACCGTTTGAGGTGTGGGGTGTGGGGTATTGCATTGAAATCCACAAAAGAGCACAAAAACAAACCAATCCATGAGCTTCAATTTTTAACCATTAACCACACATTTCATCTTTCTTGATTTCTCCTTGGTTCTTGGCCTAACTACTAGTACACTTTCCCAAGAATTCTTTTTTTTTTTTGGTTTAATGAACAAGAATCTAGGTGGGTGATTGAAAAGGGGACAGCCCCACTTGTCTAATATACTATCTCAATCATCCTTCCTTTTCTTCTTCATCCATCTCCATATTTTCCTTTCTTGTTCTTTCTTTCATATACCTAGATTTGGTTTTCAAAATACCCCTATAATTTTTCCAAGAAAAGAGCTTGGTGCACAAAAAGTTGGCATTTTGATTAAACGGGGTCTTTGTATCTGGACTCATCTCCTCTTTTTTCATTATTGAGGGATTTTTCCAGGTGTCAGAGGCCCATATCAGATCTGTGTACAAAAGAAATCCATTCTTTAATGTGCATATGAACACTAATGGATTCTTGATGTGGGAATATCCATTTTAGAACAACCTTTTGTTTGTATGTACATAAATAGAGGATAACCTTCCACTTTCCCCATTTGCTCTTGTGTCTAAATTTATGTGAACACAAATTATCCATTGTTTCCATTTTTTTCCTCATAAGGGTAAAGGGTGTGTGTATATAGTTATAGAGTTTATTTAGTCAATCTTGTTAGAGTTTTGGCGATGCCCACAGTTTGTTTTGGTGGGCTTCGTCAAGCTAATAGTATAGAAGTATAATATCTATATTTTGTTAAGAAAGGGGAGGGGGTATTAGTTAGTTTTATATAATTGTTACAGGAGAAAGAGTAAAACAAATGAGTTGAGTTTCTACTTATTTTACTAACCTTGCTTTTAACATAATTGGTCACCTAGCTTTTGATCTTTTTCCGCACATGATTTATGCTTAAATTGATAACTTTTTGCAACTTTAACAAATGCTTTTCTTATTGATAACTTGCTTTACTTTCATTACTTTCCTTTGTAAGTCTCTTTCCCTTAAGCCACTTCCCTTATGGAGTAGTTCTGAGGTGAGATTGTTATCAATATGGTTTTGGAATGATTTCTTGATTTTGAACCCTTTCAAGAAAGGATTTTTAGAATCTTTAATGTCCTCAAATGTGATGACACTGAGGAGGAAGAGTTTCAGCTATAGAGTAGAGAATGTTGAGACAAATTCAGAAATGTCTGTGTTGGATTTGCCTGAATTGGTTTTGGAATGTATTCTTGAGAGGCTCCCACCTGAGGGACTTTGTAGTATGGCAAGTGTTTGTAGCTCTTTGAGGGAGAAATGCACAAGTAAATATCTTTGGGAAAAGCATATGAAAGAAAAATGGGGCAGAGTTCTTGGCCCTGCTGCTCATAGAGAGTGGTTGTGGCATATTTCTTCAAGAAATAATTCAAGTTTCTTTAATCAGGCCAAAGAAAGAGGTTTAATGACTTACCTCTCCCAGTTTTGGCCTATTTCATTAGTTAGATCTAATCCTAGCACTAGTTTCAAGAAAAAGGCTCCCCCAGCTATTGATTCAATCATGTCTATGTATCTTGCTCTTGAATCTGGAAAGTTTTGGTTCCCTGCTCAAGTCTACAATCGTGAGGTGTCATCCATTTTCGTGATTTTAAATCTTCAGCTTGTATAGTTTTTACCTTTTTTTTTGTGTGAAATGTAATCACTAAGATTATTTTCTCTGTTTCCAATTGCAGAATGGGCATGTTGGTTTTATGCTATCTTGCTATGATGCTGAGCTTAGCTATAGTCGAAGAACCGACACTTTCCAGGCCAGGTAATTGGGAATATGTTTTCAGAGTTTTCCATTGTAAGTTAGACAGGAATTCCTTCTACCTGTCATCAGCAAAAAACTACATATGGAATTAAAAAGGGATCAAGAAATGCTATCTTCTTGTTATATATATATGATGAATTAGGCGAAATCAGTTTGTTTCTCTAATTTGTTTGCAGATATCCTCCACATGGAAGGAGGGCAATGGCAATAGAGACAGGTGTAACATGGGATAGATTAAGAGTTCCCCCTCTTGATACCTCTCCACATGATCTTTATATCTCTGATTGCTTGACTGAATTATGCCCTGGTGACCACATTGAGATTCAATGGAGAAGAAACAAAGAATTCCCTTATGGTTTGTTCCCCTACAAACCATTCAAACATTTTTCTATTTTCATTACTTTTGAAACAACTGTATATATTTATCACCCTATTGAGCCGAGGGTCTATCGAAAACAGTCTCTACCTCCCAAGGTCGGGACTGTTTGCGTACACTCTATTCTACCCTCCCGAAACCCCACTTGTGGGATTATGTTGTTGTTGTATTTCCTTTACTGCCTTTGCTCTTCCTTCCTATGTTACTTGGTGAAGTTAGGTAGTATTCTAAAATTCTTTAGTTGTGGATGGTGTGGTACAAACAGGAAAGAGGACCACTCCAAGTCCTACTTCCAACTTGTTAGAATCTTCTTTGTTTTTTTCAAAAGGTCCTTGTTATCTTGATCCCTAAAACGTGTTGAACTGTTAAACCTTCCTTAATTGACCACAACTTTTTATTGATAAATTTTGGAATATATTTTCAATAGTACATGTTGGGAGTGCTATGAACAGTTCTTATTTTTTTAAAAAATGGAAGGTGGGCCGGCCTTTCTTGTTTGGTAGAAAGTTGAATCAGCTGGTTAGCAGAAACTTGACATCCTATTATTTGATTTGATTCCACTGTCCATTTCTTTCTAGGACACGTAATGAACTTTGATTGGTGTTTTGATGATATTGACAAATCTATCTTTGGTTTTTCCAATCTTTGAATTTTTGTGGCATGTTTTGCAGGCTGGTGGTATGGTGTTGTAGGCCACTTGGAAACGTGTGATGGAAATGAGTATTACTGCCGCTGTCATGAAAGTGGTGAGTTATTTCCCCTTTCACATCCATAGCTAGAATGTTTTTCAGCCGTATACTTTTACACCAAGTCAATTGGAGAATCCAGCCGTAACTTTACTTACCAGTTATCTGTTGATTGCTTTCTTAAACGGGCTAAATTCAAAGATTTCGCCTTATACACTGCTTAGTCAATTACTCGATGGACCAAAATACAAGAAACATAAACATCAGTTTCCATCAGAATCAAGATATAGGTCTCATTTGTGGTCCAGATTAATGACTACAATACACATATTCTTGTTAGATTGCTTAATTTTCAGAAGAAAAGGTGGACCTACAAAAAGCATGTTAACTTCCCTAGTTGTGCATTCAAGATTTTCATACATATATGTAGGATGAGAAGACATCTTAGCTGTGAATTTAATTCTAGTTAAATTGTCAATTCATCATTATCACAAAATAGACCTTTTCTTGAGTAAAGGCCCCTCTTGGACTCCCATCACTTTGCATGTGGGCTCATCTTTTGTCACACAAGACGAGTCCTATTCATTTTGTCATTTTTTCTTCCAACATGGTCATAAGTGCTGTTTCAGTGGAGCATATTTAATAATATAAGCAATCTGAAAGGGACTTGTAATTTTCTCAGCCTATGACCCTTCCTTGTGGAGCTGCATTACTGATGCCTCTTATATTAATATATAGATTGATTGTCCAAGATTTTCAATTTCATAGTCTTACAAACCTTGTGAAGTTTCACTATTAGTATCAACTTCACATCTCTTCCCTTGTGTCATAGGGGAACTCATGACTAGAAACAATCGTTATGGTTTGTTTTGATAACCGGTAGGAAAAATGAAAAAGAAAAGGTCCATGCTTTAACTAAAGAACTACCTTTAACTTTAAGTAGGACTCTAAGAGCTCTACCTTAGCAACTCTTTTTTTCTATCTTTTCCTCGTTAGTTCTCTTTTTTTGTGTGTAGTTTGTCAAGTTCTAACATGATTCAAAAAATTAATTTCTGGACCCCATATCCACACCTCATTTCATATTATATAGATTTTAAACTCATCTTTTGGTAAAGGTATCAAAGAAAAATATGGCATTCTGATTGAGATGGTAGTTTGGTGTGACTAGGCATATATTAACTTTGAACACCTTTTATCAGTTGAAAAAAAATCAATCAATCACTGGTAATAGTCCTCAAGCCTTCATTTAATCAATCAATAAACTATCTTCATTTTTAAGTCGGCTATATGAATCGTCTATATCCAATTCAATCTAAGCCCTTCATTTGTTAAAGTTCTATTTTTTCAATTTGTTGGAACTTCATGCATGGTTTCACAGATCTACTTTTCTAACATTGTAAAGGAAGAAGTGTCAGGGGAATGAAGCAATACAGATAGTCTAGTAGATATCAACTGTTCCAAGGAAAAATGAACTGACTACTCGAAATCTAATGCCATGTCTTCTAATGTTATGATACAGTACATAGGCAATGCAAGTTCTTTTCACTTTGCAACTCCAAAGCTATTATGTCGTAGTGTTTTGTCATGGTTTCTAAACCTCAATGTGGTGCTTGCAGATACTGTAGTGCTAGAGTTCAAGCAGTATACACATGGATCGCGGTGGAGGACAACACACATTGATAGGAAAGATCATCGGGAGGAAGGAAATGAGGCTGATGGATTTTATGGAGGAATCCGGAAACTTCATAGCAATGAAGAGATTTCTATGTGGAGACGCCTGTGGCCATCCGATGTCTTGGAGTAAGTTGCAAGCTCACCATTGTTGGCAAAAACCTCATTTGTTCCTTCAGAATGTGAGGAAGTTACACCAGAACTTGGAAGTTAGCCGTTTTCAGTATACCACTTCCACTTCTATTGTTTTGTGATCAGTGAGGGAGTTATTTCGTTACTGATCCTAATTGTTTGTAAAATGATTACCACGTTTACAGATCGATTTGTTTAGTAAAATCTATTAAATCTCTAGTTTAGCTTCTTGTACTAAGGAATTAGATTGTTGATCCACCTTTTATGGTTTCTGTTGATCAATGAAAGGACAGAAGCTTGGTTATTGAAATACTTAAATAAGTTTATGTTCTAAAATAACTACAACTGCAAAAACTTAACCTCATGCTATTTATTTTTCTTTTGATTAATGAAAGGTTAGAAATTTTGTTTTCTATTTGGAGTTTGCATCCTTTAGCAAGTTTTTGGGTCTAAAACTATGTTAATTCTTTGTTATGTTTCATTTGTTGTTAGATATATTAAAATGATGATGCAAAAAAGCCTTCCATTGAAGATAAACTATCACAAATATGTATAACTCTTTATGGAACATAAACTACATTTCATTCCTTCCACTGTTAAAGGATTTTGTTTGATAAAATTGGAATGATACAGATAAGATTAGTATGGCCCATGAACAAGGATGCACTGTTCAAGGAGTTTTTAATGTTTACATTTCAGAAAAATGTAAAATAAAGAACCACAAACACTATTGATAGATTATCTCTTTCTTTAAGCTTACTACATTTACCTAGGACTTTCAAGTCCATAACCCAAACAAAGTGCTGGTTTGTACTTCACAATCACCAACTTTGACTCCCCTCCATTTACCTTTTTATTCCCCTTGAACTTGAAACTCAACTTCTTGAAGTAATTAGGCTTCCATAGTGCTGAAATTGGATTTATCATACTTCCTTCATTGTTCTCCTTTCCAAATGTTGCATATCTCACTAGTATTCCTTTGAATTTTTGCATTTTGGTTTTCACAAACACATTCCCTTCATCAGTGTTTTGGGCAACACCAATTGAAGTAGCCTTGTTGGGCTTGAGCTTAGGCTCTTTTGTTCCAAAAAGCAAGTTCTTGGGATTCTTGGATTCTTTTGAGGTTGGCCCAATAGTCATAGAATGATTTAGAACCCATCTTCCATATGATGCTCCCTTGGCCTTAGACTCAATGGGCTTTCTTGTATTTGGGCTTGAAGGTTGAATTGGTGACATGGAAACAATTTCTTTTCTCATCTCCTCAATAGTCCATTCCAAATTTTGTGCTCTAAATGGTGAATGTGACCTTGTGCGCCTATGTTGATGATTTGGATTGCTATCCCTTCCCCTATTATCTTCCTTCATCACCTTTTGCATGGCAACAACGAAAGGATCAACATCTCGTCGAGCAAACGAGGACTTAACCATAGCACTTGGAGAGATAGTTGAGCATGTAATCGATCGTTGGCTAGTATATAATTTGATGTCACGTTCACATTGGAGCCTTGGTGGTAGTTTAAGGGGCATGACATGACCGTTAGAGAAAAGTTCATCCGCAAATGCCATCTCGGGGAGTGAGCTACCCCTCTCTCTTCGTTTCTCGTCCCACGATTGATCATCCTCAAAGTGGTCAAAGTTCTCATGACATGTCTCAAACTCCACACAACTTGTATCAAACTTTTTGCTTGTTTCAAATTCAAAATCATTCAGGGTCAACCCACAATCGCCACCCTCAGCAATCCTTTTACCCGGGCTAGCCGGGGCGCTATAGTAATATTGCACCATGTAAGAGGTTGGACTTGTTGGTGCTGTCACATAGGGAGAAGTTGAAGGTGGAGATGAAAAATCCATAGGGTAGAGAATTGTAGTTTAGACAAAAGGCAAATTGAGAAAGTTTTGAATTTGCTCTTTAAGTAGTAACTAAAGGAGTTTGAGTGCTTATTATTTTGCTCCTGAATTTAAGGATTGCCTTAAAGTCACAAGCACTACTACCATTTTATTTGATGCTAAAATAATCTTCAAAGCTAAATAAACATAGAAAATATACTCATTCATGTCCCTAACTATAGATTATATGCTTAAAAGCTAGCATTCAAAATATTGGTGTATAGTTGTTTGATTAAAAAATAGTCATATGTGGACCAACCACAAGAATATTATTTGGATATTTGTTGCTTCTTTCTTGGACTCAAATGCTGTTCAAAGACAAAAAAATAATTGTTTTTTATTTATTAGAGTTAGTGAAAGATGACTTTTTGGTCTTCTACTGTCTATCACAATCCTCATCTAATGCTAATGTTTGGGATATTATAATTTGTGGGACCAGACAAGAGTAACAAAGGGATGAAAAATAAATACAAGTCTTAACCATAATATAATTGTATTCTTATCCATCTAATAATTTTCAGTTATATATACCTTTTATGATTTTATGCCCGTGTAGTGATACCCTTCTATGATTTTGTTGCAATAAAGAAAATAAATATTCTGTTGTTGAAAGTACCGTCATGAGAAATGAGTCCTATGATACGAAAATGTAGATTAGTCAAATTTTAGTATGAGTATCAGACATTGAGTGGAAATAAATAAATATTTAAATGACCATTCAATTTATAGTAATTGATCATCCAAACCATTCAACTTTGTATTATCTTTCAAAAGTGATTCAACTTTGCCTCAGCTTCCATGGTTAAGAATTGAGTCAGGTTTAATATAAGTTGGGTCCTAAATAAATCTAAATTAATATTAACTTATTTATTTTTCTAGAAACTTATAGATGTCACATAATTAAATAGGTATTGAAAATAGTATTTCCGACTAAGATAACTATGAAAACTAACTAATCAAAATTAAATAACTTTTTGAGACAAAATAAAATTGAGTAACTCTATATGGTCAATTAGACCATAAGTTTAATAACCATTCATATTCATGCAAGTCTATAAATTAAATGGTGGAATAAGGTACAAGAAGATACAAACAAAAGCATGAATAGGTTCTATTAAAACTACACAAGATATACATCCAATACCTATATATATTACTTTATAATTTATACTTTAGTGGTCTCATTTCAAAAATTTTCTTTTAAGTTCTAACCACTCCATGATGAATTAGTTGCCACCCGTGAATATATATATATATATATCCTCGATAGTCGATACGTGTGTTGTATGTGTACGTCAAATTATATAAAATGCATTTGTGTAAATATAATATGGATACTCTTATAAAAGCAAATTTTGTGATAAATAATTATACATGAAAGAAAACTGCTTTAGTTTGTACTTTGTAGTATTTTATTTATTCACTTTCCAATTTTTGTATGTGATGCAAAACATGTATGCAAACAGTAAAAACACCAATGGAGAAGGATGAAGAAGAGTGTACGCAAATTTTATCCTTGTCTCATAGAGATAAATATGTTGCCATATGATGATATAAGATAAATTATTTTTGGATTGTATTTGTATATTTTCTAAATTGCTCTTGTTTAAATATGTATTTTTTTTCCTTTTGTAGTCATTCTTAGAAAAACATCTTCCACTATAAGTATTAAGAAGGTGAAAATATTTTTTTTGTCTACCTCATATTAACATACAAAAAAATTTAAGCACTTCAATTTAATTTTTTTTAATAATTAGTGTGTCCAATAGCGTTTACAAACTCGTAGATTTAGTCATAAGGTACAAGTGAAATAATGTCGTAACAAAATGTAGAGATCCCTTTCGGTCGCTAGGGTAGGCCAACAGTGAAAGAAATGAGTTAGAAAACTTTTCACGTATAAGTGATTTAAAAATTATAAGTTAGGCCAGTCTCAGAGAATGGATGGGGTGATATGTCTGAGCTTGGATCAGGTTTTCTAGTAGCTAAGACATTAAAAAATTCACGGGCCTTTCGAAATCGAATTTGGGTGAGTAAAACTCCTGGTATCGGATTTGACATCAAAAGGTTAGTCTAGAATATCAAGATTTTGTTACGAGCCAAGGTAGCCCCTAGGCGTAACATGAAATATAAGATCCCAAGAGGCCCCATACAAGCCACTTAGCATTCATAACATAATAAATAGACAAAAAGATTTGAAAGACAGTTTCAATGTATCAAAGTTGTTATAAAGCAAAACAGAAATTCTAACATCGTCTCAATAGCCATCTAGTACATAAGAATGAAATCTGGACGAAACCTATATATCATGTTCAAAAACTAAAAGTAAGGAAAGACTGAAAACAATAAATATCCGTCCTCGAAGCATGAGGACTCACCAAAGATCAAAATCTCCTCAACGAAGTCTAACCACAAAACTGGGAACCCTGGCTGTCAGACCTACATTTGGGGAAATGTAGGAAAGAGTATGCGTTAGTACAAAATATGTACCAAGTATGATAGCCATGCATAAAACATATGAAAAGATTCTTAAAGCGAGATACCTTCATAGGATGCAATGCCCAACCTAAACATGTGATAAGAGTTAGAAAACACGAGTCATAAAACATGGTCAATGCACATAATCATCATCTTAAACACGCATGAGATACTTCCTTGAAGTAACTTTAATTCATCATAACTTGCTTGTGGGAAGTAGCCTTAACTGACATATAAGACCATGTGAGCCATTAACATGGAATCTGATGTCTCCCACACCGAAAAAATTGTCCTACTTGCCACGGTAAGGACCATGAACTGCTAGCTTATGTGGATCCACTAGCTAATGTCTATCTAGACACTCCTATGTTGGCACATAGTTTATGGGACATAGGTAATCACCACTTGTCCACTCGGTTCTAAGCTTAACTTCCACGGACTAGTTCTTATTTATATTCATCTTAGCTTTTAAAGGAACATGGGTAGTCACCTCTTGTCCTTATATCATGTGACATGGGTAATCACCTCTTGTCATTCAATTAAAGAGAATGGGTAATCTCCTCTTGTCTCATCATTAGAATAACTTCTTAGCATTGATTCATTTTAGGTGAGAAAACCTTTCAACCCTAAGAACCCTTATCTTGTGAGAAAACCTTTCATAATTCATACTTTCATGTGTATATGAGAAATTCTTTCAACAACACAACAATAAACAACATCATTGATACTTCACTTTCAAAACATCCTTAAAACATTTACATAAATTTCATGAGAACATGCTTGATTTCATACACTTCTCTTTCATAATCCAAAACCCACATTATATGATCGTAACTTAGAAAAACATGGGGATTACATGGGTTTCATCAAAAAAAAAAAAATGAGATTAACTCAATTCATGCATAAAAGATCATAATTCAATCTATTAGATCAACAATCAAAGGAACCCATGACATGAAAGAAAATCCTAACTCAATTGGGGAATTCTATCTTTGAAAATTGGAGAAGTTCTAAACTCTATGGAGAAAACTATCATACCTCAATGCCAAAATCTTTGACTTCAATGGGGGAATTGGAGACTTGACTTGAAACCCTAGGTTGGACCCTTCTTCTTCTTCAACTTCTGGAGAGAGTAATATTTGAGAGGTCTTCTTTTGTGAATTTGAGAGAATGATTTCAATTGAAAAAATTTTGGGGTTAAATCGTTTATATAGGGGTTTTGGTGAAGGGTAAAATGACATAATATTAGGATAAAATAATTAGGAAAATACCCAAAAGCCCCTAAAAATAATAACTACCGATCCAGATGATGGCCAGACCGACGTTCTGTTTGTTAGATCACGGACTGTCCTGTTAGAGCGTCGTTTGGATTAGAGGCTAGGTTCTGAGGCCTTGATCGACGGACCCCCATACACAGACAGTGGATCCAACGACGTTTCATTGGTCGTGGTTATGGATCTTGACTTTTGATCCAAAATTTTGTCTAAGATGGGGCTTACCTTTGAGACCTACCTACAACTCGTACATTGAACAACGGACCATCCTAGTGAACCATTGAAAATGAACTGGAACTAGACACTTTGAAAAAACTGACTGGCCAATCCAAGGACCCAACCTACGGTTCGTGCATCAAATGATGGACCGTCAGGGTGTCTGTCGGTCCTGGCACCATATTTCTTAAAAGCTGAAATTTTTACCCTTTCTTAAATATGAGGTGTTACATTATGTCCCCCTTGGAATCATTCGTCCTCAAATGAGATTCAAGATATCATAAGGAAGGTAGGAACTCAAACCTAACAGCCCAACATGCATGTAATTACATAAATGCTCTTATCCGAGGAGGAAACATCAACTTCAAGCTAAAGCATGTTCAAAATATCATACCATGAAGTCAATATGCAACTCATATTAAATGCACATAACATGTAGAAATCAATCAAGTTGACTCATTTTCTCAAAACTAAACTTTTTCATGAACATGCATAAATAAGGAAATCATGGAAATATCTAAGACACATGACATCAAAAGAGTAAACCATGAGAAACTCAATACCTCAAGCTAGAGTAGGGGTAGAAGGAAAGAGATGAGGATATCAGGACATCATACCGACCTCGGCCTCCCAAGTAGCACCCTCAACTAATTGATTCCTCCACAAAACTTTCACGGAAGCAACTTCTTTATTTCTAACTTCTTGACTTGCCGGTCTAAGATATCTACCGGTACTTCCTCATAAGAAAGGCTCTCCTTAACTTCCAAATCTTCTAAGGGAACTATAGATGTCGGATCACCGACATATTTCTTCAACATGTAGACATGGAAATCTAGATGCACTGATGCCAACTCATTAGACAATTTTAGTTCATATGCAACCTTACCAATACGCCTCAAAATCTGATTTGGGCCTATATATCGGGGATTAAGCTTCCCTTTATTACCAAACCTCATTACACTCTTCATGGGTGAAATTTTCAAATAGACCCAACAATTAACATCAAACTCAAGATCTCTTCTGCTAACATCGGCATATGACTTTTGGTGACTTTGAGCCATTTTCAACCTTTCTCTAATAAGTCAAACATTTTCCATAGCCTCATGTACCAACTCGGGACCTATTAGGGCAACTTCACCCACCTCAAACCAACCTATAGGAGATCTACACCACCTACCATACAAGGCCTCAAATGGAGCCATACTAATACTTGAGTGATAACTATTGTTATATGCAAACTCAATCAAAGGCAAATGATCATCCCAATTGTGGACACACGATTTTTGACCGCCATTTTAGTGGTTAAATATTTCTTTTTATTTTAAATTAAATATTTTGGCTTTATCATATTTTAGTTAGTTTATTGTAAAAATATTTGAAAACCACAAAAAATAGAGTCTTGTTCTCAGTTAAGTTTTGTTTTCAATTTATTCAAAAGAGAAGAAAATGTTCAAATATACTAGTATTTCTTAATTATATTTTTTTAATTAGCTATTTAGTTTTTCTTAAATTTATATTAATTTAAAATAATTAGTTAATATTTTTAATTATTATATTTCATATTTATATATACCTACACATTACCCCACTACCCCCACTTCCTCATACCACAACACCCACTTCCTAGACATTCCCCACTCACTATACACGTACTACTATATACACCCTCAACCCCACACAATACAGAGAAGGAACCAATACTTGACAAAAAAAAAAAAAGAAGAAGAAAAAGAAGGAACTCTCCAACCTTACCAAAGATACTCATACGTACAGAAAAGAAAGAAAAATAAGTCAAAAATCCCACAAACCAGAAGAGAAAACCACACACACACAACTACACAACACAACAACACAAAAAATACACGAGAAAGAGAGAAAGAAAAAAAAAAAAAACAGCGCATACACAAAGAAAAATCACCAATACCCACGCACAACAACAAAAGATTTGTGGGTGTTTCAATCAAGCTTCGGTCAAATCTTGTGATACTTATTTTTTCATTTTGAGGTTCAACTTTACCTTATTTCTTTAATTTATTTATGAAAGTTGATGTAATTATGTGATAAGTTTTTTTTTTTTTTTTTTATAGTTTTGTTTTCTTCATAATTTGATTGAAATGAGTATTGACATCTTTAGTTTATTTTGAGAGTTAAAATAAACTGCTCGCAATCTTGAGTTATATATTTATGTAATTACTTAGTGCAAATCTTTAAAAGATAGAATAAAATCCCATTATTATGTAAGAATTTATTTTGTTGTTATTCAATTTGTTGTGCCTAAGCCATTGTTTTTATGACATTGTTATAGCTTAAGGTTGATATCAATTGTCTATTCAAATTTATGTATTTTTTTTTTTTTGGATAAATAGGTCATTACCCAAATAAACAAAAAAAAAAAAAAAGTTATGTCATTGAACTTGAATTTACTCCATTTTAGGTTGGTTGAATCCTTGAATATGAAGATTAATTTAATTAAAAATATCATCAATTAATATAATAATGGAATGAAAAAAATTAATTTTCTAAAATTCACAAAAATAAGAGTAACTACTTTTAATACTAGATGAGTTTTAGGCACGTTAAAAATGTTTGTTTCAATTCAGAATGTGGTTACACATCTTTGTCGAGACACTTTAAAAATATTCAAGGATACAGTGACACACCTTGTCCAATACTATAATTAACTTTCGTTAATTTAAAATTAAGATTTATAGACAAAATCATTCGCGAAGAAGGCAATTATGCCTCTAAATGTCAATATCGAGAATGCAATTATGCATCGTGTTTAAGACATGATAGAAGTTCAACAAAATAGAAAATAAAAAATGCAAAATAGTAGCTTATACAATATATAAAAAAAAAAGTTTAAAATTAATTAGAAGTCAATAAAACCGACCGTGCTAGAACCACAAGACTTGAGGGATGCCTAATACCTTCTCCTTGGTCAACAAAAATTCTTTACCTGAATTTTTAGTCCGCAGACCAAAAATAAAAAGTCATTTCCTTTTGATTAGGGATTAAAATGAAAAAGGTGATTTGGAACACCATAACTCAATTTCAAGTGGCGACTCTGAAATCTAAGGTTGGTTATGACCTTAATATCTAAGTACCCCATCCTCCCCTTGGGAGAAAGACTCTACGAACATTTTAAGCACCACCTCCTTTTATTCAACTAAAGTCAGATCAAGACCTTGCTTGACTTTCACATCAGCCACAAAAGACGATTATGAACCATAACCCCACCTTTGGTAGAGTCTACTAACTGAACACCCAATCGAGCTAACCTGCAAATGTCTTGAACTAACTCTTTCTTTTCATCTTGGATGTGAGCAATGCTACCCATAAATAACCGACTAAGAGCATCTGCTACCATATTCACCTTACCGAGGTGATAGAGAACACTAATATCATAATCCTTCAATAACTCAAGCCACCTTCTTTGGCGAAGATTTAAATCCTTTTGATTAAACACATATTACAAACTCTTGTGGTCGGTAAACGCATCCACATGAACACTATACAAATAATGCCTCCAAAACTTTAAGGCAAAAACAATCGCCGCTAGCTCAAGGTCATGGGTAGGATAATTATTCTCATGAATCTTAAGTTGCCGTGAAATATAGGCAATGACTTTCCTATTTTGCATAACCATACATCCTCGCCCAATTCTCGAGGCATCACAATAAACAACAAAACCACCAGTCCCTTCTAGTAAAGTCAACACCAGACCAGAAGTAAGTCTATCTTTTAATTACTAAAAACTCTTTTCATATGCTTCAGAGCATATGAACTTAGCATTCTTTTGAGTCAATGCTGTCAATGGAGAGGCAATTGACGAAAACCCCTCAACAAACCTTTTGTAGTAACCAGCCAAACCCAGGAAACTTCTAATATATGAAGGGGATAATGATCTAGGACAACTCTAACTGCAGCCGTCTTCTTAGGATCTACCTCAATACCCTTCCTTGTAACAATATGACCAAGAAAAGCTACGGACCTTAGCCAAAATTCACATTTGTTGAACTTAGCAAAGAGTTAATTGTCCTTGAGAACTTGTAACACAATCTTCAAATGATCAACATGTTCACCCCACTTCTCGAATAGATTAATATATCATCAATGAACAGAATCAGAATCATATTAAGGTACTGTCCAAACACCCTATTCATCAAATCTATAAATGCCACCGGAGTGTTAGTCAGGCTAATAGACATCACTAAAAACTCATAATGACCATATCGATTTCGAAAAGCCATATTTGAAATGTCATCTTCTTTTACCCTCAATTTGTGATAACCCTACCGAAGGTCAATCTTGGAAAAGTAACTTGCTCCTTGAAGTTGGTCAAACAAATCATCTATCCTTGGGAGAGAATACTTATTCTTAACGGTAACCTTGTTTAACTATTGATAGTCAATACACATATGAAGAGAACCATCTTTCTTTCTAACGAAAATGACTAAAGAACCCAATGAAGAGATACATGGTCGGATGAAACCCGTTTCCAAAAAATCTTTCAATTTTTCCTTTAATTCCTTAAGTTCTATGGAGCCATTCAGTAAGCGAGAATAGAGATAGGTTGCATATCTCCTTTATTGCCCTTTCAGGAAGAATACCGGATAAATCATATGGGAATTCTTTTGGAAACTCATTAACCATGGGGACCAACTCAAAAGTAGGGGTTTCATAATTTGCATCCCTCACCCTAACTAGATGGTAAATGCAACCCTTAGAAATCATCTTTCTAGCTTTAAGACAAGAGACAAATTGACCCTTAGGTATAAAATTTCCCCCTTTCCACTCTAGGACAGACTTATCTGGAAACTGAAACTTGACTACAAGAGTTGTACAATCAATTGAACCATAACATGAGTGCAACCAATCCATTCTAAGAATAACATCAAAATCTAACATATCAAGCTTTACAAAATCAACAAGAGTTACTCTATGGGACAGGAAGACGGGACACTTTCTATAGACCCTCTTAGCCAGAATAGAATCACCAATAAGAGTAGAGACAGAAAAGGGATCTAACAACATATCTGGAAGAATATCAAACCTCATAGCCACATATGACGTCACAAAAGACAAGGTAGCACCGAGATCAAGTAAAGTATAAACATCAAGTTGAAAGACTATCAACATATCGATAACCACAGCGGGAGAACCCTGTTGATCACCACGAGTCTGAAGTGCATTGAATCTGGTTTGCTTGGGAGCATTTGGACCCGAACCACCTGGACCTGATGAAGGATTAGGCTGAGCCCTTCGGCATTATGTCCTTCATTGTTAGCAACTGAAGGACAATATCTTATCTTGTGGTCCATCTTACCACAACAAAAACAAGTATTGGAACCAGCTATACATTTATCCTCATGCTTTCTTCCACACTTAGCGTAAGTAGGCAATAAAGACCCACTACCATTTCCTCCTCGAGGCTTAGGGTTAGACACCCTATATTTGTTAAACTTAGAAGGAGCATTGGAGGAACCTTGATTGGAAAACCTTTGTCGAAACTTAGAACGACCATGACCATCGGACCATGAATGAGAAAAGTTAGCATCACCGGTCTTAGCCCTCTTTGCCTCCCTAGACTTTTTCTTAAGTTTTTCCTCTTTAATTTTTTGATCACGAACCATGAGATGAGAGATATACATATCATTAACAAGCATGGCGGTACGACATTCCTTAACCACCATTTTAGAGATAAGAATAAGGAGATAAACCATATAGAGTTAAACTCCATCGAACGACTTTAGAGTAATGAAAGAAGTGGAGTTTCCTAGACATCTTGTAGCCTCTCATTCATAAATGTGGCGCGCTTCACACTCATGCACAAAACACTACTCGACGTGGCTTATGAGACTTCCTAGGACCCTTCTAAACCTTGTGCTCTTACTACCAAGTTTTTCACGACCTAAGGTAGTCCTTAGGCGTAACATGACGTATAAGATCCCGAGAAGCCCCATACAAGCCACTTATCATTCATAACATAAGAAATAGACAAAGAGATTTGAAAGCCAGTTTTAATGTATCAAAGTTTTTATAAAGCAAAGTGGAAATTCAAACATTGTCTCAATAGCCATCTAGTACATAAGAACAAAATCTGGGCGAAGCCTGTACATCATGTTAAAAACCTGAAAGTAAGGAAAGAATGAAAACAATAAATGTCCGTCCTCGAAGTATGAGGACTTACCAAAGATTGAGATCACCTCAACTAACTCTAGCCATATAACTGGGGACCCTACATTTGAGGAAATGTAGGCAAGAGTATGCGTTAGTACAAAATATGTACCAAGTATGATAACCAAATATAAAACGTAATTTTTTTCTTTTCCTTTTCTTCATCTTGTCTAGTCAAATTCTTTATTTTAGTGATTTTTTTTATAAAAATGAATTCATACTTTTTCTAGAATTTATTGAATTATTGATAACAAAACTAATTATTTTTCTTAGAAAATTTAAAATTTTGTAGGTATCATTAATTACTCCTTTTCATATAACTTCAAAATTAGAAATGATAATTTTAAAAGAATCAATGAATTCCCCAAAAATTGAGAGAACTTAATTAAAATAGGATAAAAAAATACTATATGATACTTCCTAATCATTTTGAAATCTAATGGGTTTATCAAATTGTTCTACAATCGTACAATAGTTTAGTAACCCAACTAAGGTTGGGATCGGTCCTAAGAGAGTGGTTTTGAGAATTAATAGAAAAATAAAACTTATTTCTAACTAGTTGTAGTTAAAGACATTAATGATTAAAAATATTGTAAATTAAAGGGGGACACTGGAGTGTCAATTAACAATGGGGGGTTTTGTCACTAGTAAGTAAAAACAGCAAAACAAACAAGGGTTTCTAAGTAATGAGAGGGGGTCCTTCGGATGTGACAGGAATACGGGTTAAGATATATTATTGGGTACATGCTTTCGATAGAAGATTCATAGAATAATTTTGACTAGGCTAGACTTTAAGGGGGATAAGCTCTCTCTCGAGCAACTTACCCCTGTTTCAAATGAGTTCATCTCGGACATCCACTTGCCGCATGAAGACCAGCTTACGCCTTAACCCACTCACTCTTTTGAGCTGAGTGTGTGGACATGGGACTAGGGTTCACTCTTTCGAGCTAAACCTCATATCGACCCACTCGCACTGACCATCAATTTAGTAGTATTAGTTTTAAGACCTCTCTCTCAAACAAGCTGAAAACACATAAATAAACTTGTATTTGCAACTACAAATTCATTAAATTCATCCACAACTACTAAACGAAATCACAATTAAACTATGATGAAACTATCAACAAGCAATACCCAACAACTATCTTAACCCATATTCGCTAAATAACACCCTAAGAATTGGGGTTCTTAGCCACACATGTCTAAGAGACAGAAATTTATACCAAATTGAGCTTGCATTCAACTGGGTATGAAGATTTAAGTCTTGATACAGGCCAAAATTGAAGAATCCAAGAAACTCAAACCCAAATCTTGAAGATAAAACCCTTTAGTTCTTCAAGTCTTCAAAACCTTCTCAAGCTTAGAGCAAAAATATCAAAAAGTACTATTCTATATGAAAATTATAATAATTATTTTTTTGACAGTTAAAACTACAACTCTAACTAGTATTTATAGTTTTCATAGATTTGTGCTGCGGCGGATCATTCAGCGTCGTTAGTCGAAATCGCCGATCAACTTGGCGATTCGCCTTTTGGTGTACTTCATTGCCGTCTTGCACTACCCTTCAGCATCATCGTGCTTTGGGTCATTGGGCGACATGGTACTGCTTCGCGAAACTTCTTGGCGATGTGCCGACTGCTCCCTTTTCGGCTGACTTGATCCTTTCCTTCAGGACTCAGCACACTGGAACAAAAGGCGAAGTAAGACCCTTCGGCGACTCGCCAATCCTCAGGCCTTCATTTATTCGTTCTTTTCAGCCTTTTCGTTCATTTTTGCTAGTAGTGTCCATGCTTTCCTTTAAACTTCAAATACCTGAAACTTAAGGGTTTTCATTAGATATTGAGATACAATAAGCATTTGAGGACACAATTTCTATTAAAACATAGCCCTAAATGAGTCCAATTTATAGACTCATCAAGATGTCGGGACAAGACTCCCGATCATCCTAACAACTGACATAACTAAAAATAAAGAAGGGATCCTCCGAAAGCAAGGAGGCTCACCAAACAACTTTAGATCTCAACTGGATCAACGAAGAGTTGGATGTTGATCTTGGTTACCTGTATCTGTATCATAAAATATACTGGCCAAATGACGTTAGTACATGGAATGTACAAGCATGCGAGGGGAAATATAAAACATGACATAAGCTTGAACTGGAACTGAAGAAACACTTACCTCGTCTCAACTCAACTCAACCTCATCTCAATATAAAGCAATAGAAATAATGCAATTTAAAGAAAAGCTTTAAAACAGTAGATAACAACTCAGTGTATTAGAAAATACAATATAAACTCTATTTGTATGCAAAAATACAAAATAAAATTTTTTAGGAGATTCTTGTAACATCTCGCAAATTGAAATAACTAGAAAGAGTTAGAATTGGAAATAGTCATTTTAAGTTTGGGTTTTTGGTCAACTTCAAACGACCATAACTCCTAGCTCAGGATGAGTTAGGTGTGCTTTCAGATACCGTAGGAAAGATCTTGGAATTATCTTTCTATGTCTACTAAGTTTGTGTGATTCCGAGTTCGTGTGAGTGAGATATGCCCATTGGAAATTGGGCTGGTTGGATAAGGAAAGTCCAATTCGGATTTTAAAAGGGTGTTTTGGTCTTTTCCATACCCTATTATTTTAATTTCAATTTTGGTAATTAGTTGGAGACTAAATTGAACTCGGTCAGTTTACACTTTACAATATTGAGTTAGGGTTTTTAGAAAAGAGAAAGAAAGAGGAGAAAAGAGGAGAAGAAGCAAGAATCGTCAAATTCTCGAAGCTAAGATTGTGGATTTTGTTAATGGGTGATCCCTACGAGGTATGTGAGACTTTCATAGCGTTGGGTTCATTCACCCATGTGCCAATCATATTTAGTTCAGCGAAATTCATCCTAAAAAGGGTTGAAAGTTTGATGTTCTTGATATGTGCTTTTGAATTTATTTTCGTTCTTGAATTGGGATGAATTGATGAGTTCTTGAGATTATCCTGTCGAGTTTTAGAGTTTTTTTGTGTTAGGTTCTTGGGTACATTTACTGGATATCTAAATTTATATAGAAGTTTAGAAAAATAGTCGAGTTTAGGAGATTTGGGGTTGGAAAAACGAAGAAGGAAAAGTTGGGGAATCTGGGCGCCAGGTCTGCATTTTCCTTAGATTTGGGGAAATATCCTTCACGTCACGGAGCGGTCACAGACCATTCTGCTTCAAAAATTTATTTCGCGACCAAATATTTAAATGCATCTCTGCATCGCGGACTTGCTTCCAGACAATGATTTCTTGATCTTTTCTCATGTTTAACTATCTAAAAACGCTCCTAAACATCATGAGATCTTTCCTATCACAAATCACAATCCTTGAATCCATAATTCAATTCAAAGAAAGTTAATAGTCAAGTTAAGAGAAGTTAAGAGTCAAGTCAAGAGGTTAAGAGTTTAGTCAAGAGAAGTTCATAAAGTATTTCAAAAGTCTTTCACAAACATTTTAACTTTGTTTTAAGACTTAAGCTTTGAGTTGACTAAAGAGTAAGAGTCGAGTTTATTTCTTCAAAGATTATATGGGAACTAAGTATTCCCAAAAGTTAAAATGTTTTCACATTTGAGTAAGAATGGAAACACCGATTTTCAAGAGGGATTTTAAGCTAAGTTTTGAGTAATTATCTCAAACCAAAGAAAGAGTTTTTGTTTTAAAAACATATGAGCTAAGCATATTTGGAAGTAGTATTGAGCATCGATATGGGGACACGAGTTCATAATAACTCAAGTCTCCGTAAACCATGTAGCCATTATGGGTAGTAAAGTATCATACTTTTTAGATGACTCCTTAAGTGTTTTTTAGCATAGAAAAGTGGATTCACTTAGTTAAGACATTCTATATGACGACAAAGTATAGGGCAGTTCTAGTTGCGTGGGTAAGACGTTGTATCATCACTTAGGCTCATAGTGATGGTTGTCAGTTAGAGAAACTCCCACAATATTATATTACTTTTTATGTACTTGAGTTGTTATTGCATTTCTTTAACAAACTGTGTTGCTTTCTATTATTTTAAAAGCTTTCTATATATCACATGTGTATTGTTGCTTTATATTGAGTTAAGTTATTTATGAGTTGAGTAAAGCCAAGGTAAGTGCTTCTTTTAGATTCCTTTCAAGCTTATATTATGTGTAGTATTCCCCTTCCATACTTGTACATTCAATGTACTGATGTCATTTAGCATGCATCTTTTTATGATGCAGACACAGGTAACCAGGATCAGCATCCAGCACCCCGTTGATCCAGTTGAGCACTCAGAGTCAGTTGGTAAGGCTCATTGCATTATGGAGGACTCATTTTTTATTTTAGTATTTCAGTTGTTAGGATGATCGGGGGTCTTGTCCCGATATCCCTCCTTGTTTTAGAGGCTTCATAGACGAGTAGTTATAGTTCTTTAGTCTTATTCATTTCATATGTTGTTTAAAGACTTAAGTTTGCCTTATTGGCTAGTTTGAATGTTCCCCTAAAGACATTCTAAGTTTTCTTCATAATATTCTTGTTTGAGATTATTTCTTATGTTTAAGTCTTCCGCTAAGTAAGTAAGCCAGGCCAAAGGTTCACTTGGGGCTAGAAAAGGTTCTCAAATGTCAATCCCGCCCAGGGTATAGGCTCGAGGCGTGACAATTCTCTAACCGACAACTATTACTATGAGCTGTGTGATGGTACAACGTCTAATCCACGCTGCCGTCATATACTTTGCTGGGGTATAGAACTCCTTAACTAAGTGGATCCACTAGTCTATGCTAAAAAGCAATAAAGGATTCATAAAAAAATATGACTCTTTTCTACCCACGTTGACTACATGGTTTATGGGGGTTGTGAGTTATTAGAACACTCCCTAATAATGGTGCTTAATACTACTCCCAAAATATAACTAAGCTCATTATGTTTTAAGCAAAAAAATTCTTCTTCCTCTACCTAGATATTATTACTCAAAATGTTTCTCTAAAAAGAGATAATATTGAAAACTGTTCATAAACTTTTTGGAAATCGGTGTTTCCTCTCATCTTAAATGTAAAAACATTTGCTCTTTGGAATACTTAATTCCCATATATCCTTTTAAAGAAAATGAACTTAGCTCTACTCTTCCTCAACTCAGTGCTCAAGTCATTTAAAACAAGTTTTAAAACAATTTGTAAAGCCTTTTTAAAATGACTCGAAGAACTCTCAAAACTTGACAATTAGCTCAACCTTGAATTTGAATATATGGATTCAAGGTTATGATTCATGTTCATGAATGATTTCTAGATGTTTAGATGTAGTTTAGTGTAGTTAGAATCAATAGGGGGTAAATGTGTACTTTAGGAGAACTTAGATGGGTAAAACGATGAAAAAAGGGTAGGGGCAAGCGACCCTACTGCACTGCTGGCGCGAGGAGCCAGCCCCTAAAGTTCAGAGACCCATTTCTAGCGCACTGCTGGGGAGCCACCCAAGCCCTCCACAGGTAATTCTGACGAATTTTTCTACTTGTTTTCTGACCTTTATTCTACTAGAATCGAATGGTTTCTTCCCCAATCACTTAGCATCAAATACTCAATGTATGTACACGATAATCTACTCAAAACAACCCTCAAAACACTAGAACTTATCTCAAGAACTCATCGAAATCCCAACAATCAAGATTATGAAAGGTATTCCAAGAAAACTCAACAAGAACTCAAATCCTTCAACTTTAAGAATGAATTTGCTCTAAAAATAACATGATTGATATGTAAGTGAACAAACCCAACACTATGAGAACTCACTTACCTCTTATGGATCAAATCCTTGGCAAAAATCCATAAAAAAACACCTCAAGAGCTGGACGAATGTTTGAATCTCTTCTCGTCTTTTCTTCTCTTTTCTTTTCTTGTACTCTTTTCTAAAACCCTAAGCGTATTTTGATTTGGGAAAAATTAACCAAATCAGTTTAGACCCTCATTAATTACTAAAAATGCTTAAATCTGAAAGGGTAAGGAAAAGACCAAAATACCCCTCTTATTTTTGGGTAACTTTCCTTAATTGAACAAACTGACTTCAAACAATCATATATCCCTCATACAAGCATGAAAATTAGCAAACTTAATGGCATTGGAAATAGGATTTCAAGACCTTTCATTTGATATCTTATGGGTCACCTAACTCATCCTGTACAGAAAGTTATGGTCATTTGAAGTTGACCCAAAACTCATAACTTACGCCTAACTTGCAAATTTTCAGATTTGGCTATTTCTAATTTAGTTCTTTATATTTTTAGCTCTTTCAAATACCGAGGTGTTACAACACTTTTCATCCGTAGTCTAGAATAAGCGTGGCCTTAACCAAATTTTTTGTAGTGATTTTTGATGTGTAAAGTTTTGTGTGTATATTTCTTTTACATGTAGAATTCATTGATGAAAGAAACTTGTTATGAAAGTAATATAAATTATTCAACATATAGATATCTACAGATAAAAAGAAGAAGTGATACAGAAAAAAGTTAGTGAGCTACACAAATAAATGACAAAAATAATAATGAAAAAGAGGCATGGATGAGTGTCACTAAAGTGATTTCAAGTCGCAATGTTAGATAGATGATGTTACAAGAATGAAGTGTTGGGTTATGAAAGGGAGATTCGGGCGTCATGCGGAAGCTTATAATTAGCAAATTATATGGTTGATAAATTAGACAACACATAAAACTATACTAAAAGAAATAATATTATTATATGATATGACAATTGGTCTACATAATTAAAAACTAATAAAAAACATAAAAACTGTAGAGAGAAAATCTCCCCATAAACAAGACTCTTAAACGACTACATTGTGGATTCTATTGTTCTTGTGTTAGAAGAAACAAACATATATTTATAGAGTCCTAAAACCTTTTCTTACTAGAAAAGGACTAACTACTCCAAAACCTTTTCTTAAAAGGAAAGAATAAACCAAATATAAAAAAATATTATATTTTCCTTTCAGGAAAAGTAAAAACATTTATGGTAATGTTTTGTCTTTCCTTTAAGGAAAAATAATTCTTAAATTATGGTAAGAAAATCAGGATAAAACCCTAACATGAAGTACATACAATCTTTGAAATTTATACTCTTTTGGATGGTTATTATATATATTTCATAATGCATCATATCATGTTCAAACATCAGGTGGTTGGATAATAAAAAAAGAGACACAAAATTTGTTGTATTATATTAAGAATTTAAAATGAATTATAAAGTCCTCGATATTATTCTAAAATTGTTTATACAAGTTAAATTGCATTAGGATTTTCTATTACGATATTCTTTCACTTGTCATAAGTTACAACTTACAAGTATATTTTACGAGTTTAGAAACGCTATATAACACACACAACTAACTTAAATTTTAAATTGAAGTGCTTAATTTATTTTTGTTTGTTAAATATGAGTTACACGATAAGTATTTTCATATTGTTAATTATAATGAATGTATTTTATTAAGCATGACTTTATTAGGAATTATACATAATTAAACAAGAGCAAATTTAGAAAATATGCAAACACAATAAAAAAAAAATTACCTCAGAAATTATCATCAATTTACGTATTAACTTACTAAAACATATGTTAGAAAAGAATGATACAATAATTTTTTTCAATAATCTAATAACATAAATCTAACTAAAAAAATGTCATTTGTAGTTACTATCTTTACACATTGACTAACTATACAATGAACCAAAAAAAGAAATTTAATTAATATTATATGATTTTTGTTCAAATCTACCAAATAAGGAAACATTATAAATATTTTTACTTTTTTGTCATTTGAGTTCATTTTCAACAGATACTATGATGATTCTATCGCTATAAATACATCTTTAGAAGAGAAACACAAAATCACACTTTCTTACATTCTCAAAACCAAAGTTTAGCCATGAGAAGACCTAATTGCCGAAAAAAAGCTGAAATGGTGAGGATTCAAAATCAAAGCAATTTACAATTAACATTCTCAAAAAGACGCGATGGAGTCTTTAAAAAGGCAGCTGAGCTCTCCACTTTGTGTGGTGTTGATGTTGTCGTTGTAGTTTTTTCTCCTAGCAATAAACCATATTCATGTGGGCACCTTTCCATTGAGTCTATTATGAATGAAGGGCCATCTGCTAATGAATATAATTTTCTTGCTTTATTTAAATTCAATCACTTAATTTGATACTTATAGAGTTGAGTTTGTCATATTAGTGATTATATTTATTTTATCTTTGATTTTAATTCTATCTTTCAGTGTGTTTATATTGGAATAAAATGGGCTTTTATTTAGTACTTTCTTCACTTCAATTTGTTTTCTTTTTTTTTTTGTCCTTCTAAAAAGGAATGCCTCTTTTTCCTTTTTGGTAACTCTTAGTTTTTAATTTTCACATTCCATGTTTAAGAACATAAGAATCAAGAGAACCTTGATGCATTTTACATATCTTCAATTTAAAATTACAAGATTCAAAAATCTTCATTATTTTCATTAATTACGTTTCAAGCAAAAATTAGATGAATAATTAAAATGAAGGGAGTATGTGGTAATTTATCATTTGTTAATATTGACATTGAAGTATAAGTCTAAAGCACAAGTAGTAAAAGATTATTGAATAAGAAAATGAAACTCATGTCAAGTAGCTTAAAGTGCAACGTCTAGTTTATAATAAATTAAGTTCTTATGGAGTATCATGTGTATCTATATCTATATATGATAAATAATGTTACTTTATATATATTGACCGGTAAAGTAGCTAACCACCTTACTTGTACTTTTTCATATCGATAAAATATTTAATATTTTTATTGTTAATAAAAGGCCACTAGACATGCTATCTAGTGTTATATATTGATCAAAAGTAAAAATAACAAATATATCGCAACACTTTTAAGTCAAACGAAGAATTAACAGATCCTGAAATCTTCAAATTCTTGCATTCTTAATGTATGTAATTATGAGTTCTCAATTGAAATAGTCTTAAGTGTAAGAATCATTTTGATTTGATTAGATTTTTTCCTTCTCATTGCTGCAAAATAAAGGGAATATATCTGTTTTAAATTTCTATTGAAGTGTTTTAAAAATTTTTTTACATTATATTTCTTGTTGGGATGGACAAAAAATATATTAGTATGATTTTTGTCTAGTAAAAATTATTTGAACATGCTAATGTTATATCATACTTGAATTATGAACATCACAATTTGATTATTCATATTATTATTTATTGTAGTTAATGAGAATATATAATAAACACATTTTTGTGTGTATATTTTTTTTAGTGTAAAAGTCTTTGATGTTAGAAATTTGAGTTAAAAATAATATAAATTGTTAAATAGATATCTACGGATAGAAAAAATTATCAACTTAACTCTACATTATACAGGTCAATCGATTAGATAATAAAAAAAAGTTCATACGAAATGGGTAGGAATGAGTTTCAATGAAGTTCTTTCATATTGTAAACTTAGGTAGATGATGATTGTTGTTCATCTTGTATTCCTAAGATACTTAGAACAAAAATTTTGTAGAACTTGGTGTTATTTCCTGTATTTAGATTAGCAAACTAGAAACAATAAATGATGAAAAGAAAAAGAAAAGAATTATTCAAGTCCATAGAACCCACTTTGTGTCCTTAAGAAATTAATCCCCTCAAGTACCCGAGGTCGTCAGATTAATTTCTCCCAAGATAAAACAGATTAATCATTAAAGAAGTGGTAGTACCTCAAACTTCAATAAGTTTAACAAACTCAAAAAGATAGTAATGAATCACACTCACAGACACGATCGATCGATTTTATTTTGTAAGAAATGTATGCAAAAGAAGGGAAGAATTCTATGCAAAAAAATGAGAGAAAGACTCTATTTATAAACAACAAGGGGTAAAGATCACAACACTTTGGAAAAAAGACAACCTTTCAGAGAGGTCACAACCCTTTGGAAAAGGCACAACCTCTCAAACGGTCACAACCCTTTAGAAAAGACACAACATTTCATAAAGGTCACAACCCTTCGGCAAAGTCACAACCCTTCAGAAGAGTCACAACCCCTTCATTCCTATTCACACCTTTAAAACCCATCAATCCCCCACATGAATAGGGAATGACAATTGTTAAAACATATGCATAATAAATTGTGTGATTCGTAAGTAAGGATTGATTGCATATGGATAAGTGGGTTTTCCTTTGAACTTTCCATAGTAAACATATATTGGATATACTCAGTCAATCTGTAGATGTTAAATCTTTGAACCGTCGAGCTTTGGTGTATACTTAGACAACGTGAGTCACACAATCAACCCTTGAACTGTTTTTGGTTCTCATTGTTTTGTTCATTTCAGCCATGAACACGTCTTGGTTTATAAATGCTTAGAGAACTAGCCTTACCGGATTCTCCTTGAAGCGGCTTACACTTCACACTTACATAAGTGATTTCTCAATATGTTATTTCGTAGAGACACCATTTTATATACCCTGTATCAAACATAGAAACCATTAAAAAGTTCTAATGTCTTTATCCTTGTTACTGAACATTATCCTATCATGAGTATGGACCATTAAAAAAAATTTCAATGTTGAACTGTCATTAATGACTTCGTTTGATCTCCTTGAACCCAGATCTTGGGATTTCTAGTCTTCTAGGTAGAGTTACCACCACAATGACTTGTCATCTTCCATAGTCTCATTCCCTTTGATAATCTATCAACTCCCTCTCTAGTTAGGCCTTTTGTAAATGGATTTGACATATTATCCTTTGCCCTTACATAGTCAACTATGATAATTCCAGTAGAGATTAGTTTTATAGCAATTTTATGTCTACGTCATATATAATGAGACTTTCTGTTATACATCATGCTCCATGCCCTACCTATTGCAACTAAACTCTCTCACAGTGTCTGCTTACTAGTGCTAAAGGTTTAGGCCAACAAAAATATTTGTCAAGAAATTCTGGAGTCGTTCAACTTCTTCACCAATATTATTTAGAGCGATAAACTCAGATTTCATAGTAAAGCGAGCGATACATATCTATTGAAAAATTTCCAAGAGATTGCTCCTTCACCAAGAGTAACTACTTATTCACTCATGGATTTTACTTCATTTGACCTGGTGATTCAATTTGCATCACTATATTCTTCCAATACTGTTGAATATTAGTTATAATGCAAAGTATAGTTTTTTTAAGTATGTTTTAAATACTCTAAAAAAAATTTCATTGTCATCTACTGAGTTTGATTGAGATTACTCGTGAACCAACTCAGTTTACTAATAGCACATGATATATATGATTGAGTACATTTCATGATTTATATCATACATCTCAATAGTCTAGCATAATCCAAATTGTGAGTCACTTTCTCCTTCATTTTTTTTGAAGTACAAAGCTCACATTTATTGGAGTCTTGACAATATTGAAATCCAAATACTTGAACTTCTCAAGTACCTTTTTAATCACATCAGCAACTTCAATGTCTTTCATATCAAATTTACTTTCTTGCATATGCTTAGTAGCATTTATGTCAGAAATGTCTCTATTGATGATCAGCATGTCATCAACATAAGAACAAGCAATGACCTTGTGATTTGGAGTGTCTTTAATGTAAAAACATCTATCACATTCATTAATCTTAAATTCATTTACCAACATAATATGGTCAAAAATTCGCATGGGGCGCTTGTTTTTAGTCCATAATGTGACTTAACAAGTTTACACACTTTCTTTTCTTTACTGGGAACCACAAAGCCCTCGAGTTGTTCAATGTATCTCCCTCCAATTCTCCGTGTAAGAAAGTTGTTTTTCACATCCATTTGACGAATTTGAAGGCCATATACCACAACTAGTGCAATTAACACCTGAATTGATGTACTCCTAGTTAGTGATGTGTCAAAATAATCAAGGCATTCTTGTTGTCTAAAGCCTATTACAACAAGTCTTGCTTTGTCTTTGTCATTAGTTTCATAAACTTTCATTTCCTTTTGTAGATCCACTCTGAATCCAAAGGTTTATTTCCTAGAGGAAGATCAATCAACTTTCAAGTATGGTTGCTCAAGATTGAATCTTACTACGACAACCTCTTTCCAATAAGGATGAGTCCACAGAAGACATAACTTCTTCGAATATATGGACTCATTTTCAAGAAGAAATGTTACAAAATCAAACCCAAAGGAAGTAAATGCCAAAGAATATTTACTACGCCTTTGAATCTCTTTATTAAGTACATTCTCCTTTGATTAATTCCAAGGTCATTTAGATCCTTCACTTGACTATCCAACAGTTCGGACTTCTGAACCATAAATCGACGTACTTTACTATTTATAGCATATCCAATGAACATACAAGACATCGTCTTAGGTCATATATTTACCTTTTTGGGAATAGAAACTTGGATTATTTTTTTCTGGACAACCCCACACTATAAAATATTTCAAGTTGGATTTTCCTCATTTCACATTTCTCATATGGAATACACTGTATTGGAAATTGTTAAATCACTATATTTCAAGAGTTATTGCTTGTATATACTTTAAGAGGCGACAAGCAATTCTCTATCAGGATACAAAAAAATCCTAAACAAACAAAACTCTTTGTTGCTCCCTTTCTTAGAAGGCAAAAGTTTTTTTTAGTTGCTCCCTTTATTAACAAACAAAACTTTTAGTTTCTTTCTTTCTGAACAGACAAATTTTTTGTTTTTCTCTTTTGCTATAATGATAGCATCCCCTCAAAATTTTTGTGGTAAACCTGAACTTATAAGTACGACATTCAACATTTCCTTTAAACTTCAGTTTTTTTTTCTATCAACAATTTCATTAGATTAAGGTGAGTATGTGTAGTAATTTGATGGATGATTCCATTTTTTAAAATATATTTTTGCAAAATAAGATTCATATTCTTCACATCTACCACTTCTAATCTTGACAATGATTTTCAAATTTAGTTTTACATAGCCTATATATTTTTATTGCTTCATCATTACCATTCAGAAAATAAACATAACAGTATCTAGTGCAATTGTCAATAAAATTTATGAAACACTTTTTCCCACCATTATATGGTGTTGACGCCATATAACAAATGTCAGTGTAAATCAATTCTAAAGGATTAAAATTCCTTTCAACAAATTTATAAGTATGCTTAACATACTTAGATTCAACACATACTTGACATTTTGATTTATTGCACTAGAAGTTAGGAAAAACTTCTAAGTTGATCAGTTTTTGCAAGGTTTTGTAATTGACATGTCCTAAGCGTTCATGTTACAAACAGTTTGATTCAAGCAAGTAAGAACAAATAGAAATACTGAGTTTGAAAAGACCTTCCGTAAGGTAAATTTTTTCCACAAATATTTTGTCCTTTACTTCTTATAACTTTGTAACATACACACATTATTTTAGAGTCAGTACCTTGCTATCTGTCCATTACAAAAGGACCTTTTCATAACATTCGATTTGTTATAGAATTACCCATGATCATAGTCTCATTGGTCCAATAAGGGCAATATGACCCAAATGTTTATTTTACAACATAAACATGACAGATCACATTTCACCAATTTCAATGTCTATAGAAATAAAATTTATTTTAATAGATATAGTTTTTAATGAAAAATCACAATATTATAAGTGACACTTTTTCATCAAAGAATACAATTCTTTTAAATGAGTAATATAATTTTGTGATTTTATACTAGTCATTCAAATACTAGTAAAGAGATACTTAACAACCACAATATCAATACTCCAAGAATTTTGTGGGTCTAACAGAATACAAGAATGTCATTAAATTTCATATCTTGTACTTTCAAATTTAAATTAGACACTAAGTCTAATTTTCTCTTTATCTCAAGTAAAAAACCCCCCACATTTTAAATATGATCTCAAAAATATTTTTCAGATGTTTGAAATTATTTTCCATATATTTTTTTCCATGCTTTCAATTTGTATACCATCAAAATACACATTGACAATATGAAGCCTTCTTTTGGAGATTTTATCCATAGAAACACCCATTGCAGGCATAACAATCACTAATTTTATGTCACTAGTATTTTTTTCCGTCACAATTAGACAGATCACTTAGTATGTAAAATACTAACGATAAAGATTCAATCTTCATACAACTTGTGGCTAGTTTAACGATGAAGTTTTTATATTCTTCTAATTGTTAGCCGAACGAACCTTAAATTTTGATGAAGTTTTTATATTCTTCGAATTCGTTTCTAATTCAGACAGAGTAGTAAACCAAAAAAGGCTTTAATCTCTAGAAATCTTAAATACAACACTATTTCTAGTTATTGATGAAGTTTTTCTATTCCTCAAATTGTTTAGCCTTAATATTCATGACGAAGTATTTTGTACTCTTCAAGTCCGAATATTCCTTCAAACAGAGTATTTAACAGATTGGTAAAGTTTCTATGTTCTACAAACAGATGCACAATCTGATTTGTTCGATGAAGTTCTTATATTCGTCAAATCAAAAGAGTAAAAAATCATAAGATTTTAGTCTCCAAAAATCAGACATGATCAAATTTCACATGGAGAGAAAACTAGAAAAGTTTTTTCCCCCTCCAAACAGAATACATATTAATAATAACAATGATATATTCTGAGATCATCACTTAATGACTATCTATTCTAACATTTATGAAATAAATCTCGTAATTTATAAAGGATAGAAAAAGAAACAATCAAGGGAACTAAAGATAGAACCTGATTTTTACTCCCATGAATCATATTGTATTTGTCTACAATGATTTCATGCAAGTCACTTTTCATGCTAATTTTTTTCTTTTACAGTTTTCATCATATTCCAATTTTCCTCAAAAAGACATTGAATTTTAACGAGAAACTCAATTCATGTTCAAATATTGCTAGGAGACAACATTTGTTATATAAAATCAAGAATATACAAACTCAATTCATGTTCAATTATTTTTTCTATCTTCTTTGGCAAAGCCACAATCCTTTAGGAGAGTCACAACTCCTTCATTTCCTATTCACACCTTTAACACCCAACACTTGGTAATAACGAACAAAGTTTAAAGAGTATTTTCAAAACTAGAAAATTAAAACCAACCAATGATGTGATAATGGGATGCATACAATTTTCAAACTTTAGGAATCAAATACATTTGTTTGTAAATAATGTATTTCCTTCATTTAATTTTATTTATAAAATCTCTGGCTCAAATTTTAACTATCAAATAGTTTCATATATCATATGGTTAAATCTAAAAAGAGACACAAAATTTGTTACACCATTTTTAAAATTTATAATGAATAATATCAATTGTATGAAGATATTTTAATGGAATTAATATATGTTTAATTGTCTTAGAGTTTAGTTATAGTTCACTTGTAAGTTATAATTAGATATTACGAGTTTGTAAACGGTAAAGAACACATATTGATTATTTAAGATTTTAAGTTGGAGTGATTAAATTTTTTCACAATTTTTTTTTCAAGTTTTACTTTCTATTTCAAGTGTTTAAATATTTTTTTAAGATTGTATTTTCACTAATTATTTATTGAAGGACAACTTTCCGGCTTCTAAGAAATTTGATGATATTATCTTTTGTCCTATAGAAAATGATTTGAATTACTGCTAACATTATAAAATTTGGTATTTTAAAAATTATCATTTGGTATGTATCATACATGAATATGCTTCCTACGTGAATTATGAATGTCACAATTTGGATATTCTTATTATTCTTTATTTTGGTTTTGAAATGACCCCTCTTGGTCATTTACATGATTTTTTGCGTGTTTTTACTACTTTGCTCTTTTTTGTAGCTCTTATGTTGTATTTTTGATGTGTTGGGGTGGATGTCATGCTTTTCGAGGGGATAGAAAGAGATTTTGGGATTGGTGTCATGCTTTTTGAGGTGATAGAACAAGATATTATCATGACCGAACACATTGGGCTGTACTGACAACTAGTCTTACGCTTAGATAGGAGAACTCTTATGTAACACCCCAAAATTTCTAAGCTAAAATCTGAACCATTCTTCATTTGCGTATAAGGTCGTATCAAGTGATTCTTAAATTTTTCTTAGGTGTTAAGGTAAATTCTTTAGGGTGGGAATGATTTTAGATATGAATTAAGATCACTAGAATCTCCTAACACAAAGTTGAGTTGAAAGCTTCCTTACCGATTAAGTTTTGATATAAGATTATACTTAGGTCAACTTCAAACAATCATATCTCTCAGCATATAATGAATTAGGTATCCCATGACCTATTAAAGTAAAACGTTATGCCTGTTTTAATAAAACCCTGTCAGGCAGTCGAAGCTCTACGGATGAAAACTATGGACGGGGGAATGTCCCACGAATCGTAGAACCATTCGTGAAGGCTTGTTGTAACTTTTTTCAGCAACTTCATGCATGTTTTGTAGAGTTATTTTGGTCTTTTTCCAAGCTTTTTAACCTTATTATAAGTTCTTTTTGAGTGTTTTAAATGAGTATATCATTCAACTAACTAGTTTCTCTCTCAAAATCATCAATCTAAACATTCAGGTATCTAAAAATTGTCTCAAAATTCACCTAGGGTTCCTCTTCTCCATCAAGGACCCAAAACTTCCATGTCAAAAATTCAAGATACAAAGAGAAACTTTCCATCTAAGATTTTCCCAAGTTCTTCCCCTCTAAGAACTTCATAAAAAGTTTCTTCTCTCAAGGTCAATTCCAAAGATTTCAAGCTCAAAGATTTCCCCCAAAAAAGCTAATGTTCTTCCTCAAGCTCAAAATAAATTAAGTCTCCACCAAAATTTTCAGTCTAATAGTTTCATAGTTAGGTATGTAAGGCTAATCATAGTGATGGACTGAGTTTTTCCTCACACCCTACATCTAAATTTAGTTAGTAAAAGTTTTATCTAGGATTATACCCTTAGTTTTGAGAATTCATAAGATAAGTTATATTATTGATTCCGAGTTCTAAGTTATTGATTATGAATTGCTATCTATTATGCATTAAGATGTTTGAGTTGTTGTCATGTTTATATTCCCACATAAGCTCCACTTACTGAGTTTTCGTTGTGAATTTTGATATCAAACATTTTTTCTAAAATTACTTTTTTGTAGTTAAAAGTGAGCTCAAGAGTAAAGCTTAAAGCATAATTTTCAAGTAGAGTTTAAGGGAACTAAATGATTTCCAAATGTATCTTTTTTACACGGAGAAAGAGAGCATTACTTTAAGCACTTGAAATATAAAGTTAGAGTTGACATATTTTCTTTATTTTGTAATAATGAAAAAGGAGAAATCTTGTGTAATCAAAAGGGTTATTATATTAAAGTTATCTCATTAGAGAACACTTAATTTCGTACGGTATATAATGTGTGCATTTTAGGATTTAACAATTTTTAAATTCTTAGTTTGAATTAGAGTTTATCATATATTTATTATATTTAAATTTTAGATATATATACTTCACTAGATAAAATGATTAGTGACCCTTTATTAATATTAACAATGAAAAAAATATTCAAGAGGGATAAATACAAATGAGGAATGTGATTTCCTTACTAATTCTTATGAGGTAACATTCCAAGGTAATACTACTTATAGTAAGAGTGGTGAATGAATAGATCGGGATCTTAATAATATCTCCAAGTTTCATATTTCGTCGATTATTTGCATGATATTATGTGGTGACTCGGGTCCAATGATGCCTATCAGTATGTATTGTTTGTACTGATACTACTATTTCTATGCAACTTGGCATAGACTGGTTGATGGACCAGGGATATTTTTTAGGTGCAGATGAAGATGATCTTCGGCATCTTCTACCTCTCTTTATTTATGATAGGAGTTGTGTCTTATTATTTGAATCGTGTTATTTTTTAGTTGCTCTTGTACCTATTTAAACTAGTTCTTTAAGAGGATTCAATGTATTTTCTTTACAATGGTATTTTAGTTTGACGGGGTATTTTTGGGTTTAAAAAGGATGTTTAGTTTATAATTATTCATGACTTCCCAGTTTTTATGATTTAGTTTGGGGCTAACGGTTCTCCTATCTAGGTGTTAAAGTAGGTGCTCGCACGGACTGTTGGGTTGGATCATGACAATAAGATATTAGAGTCCGGGTTTTCGGTCTCCCAGCTCAAGAGCAAGTATCAAATACAGTCATAAGGGTTGGTCTTTTAACATTCGTATTGAATATTCGGGGGCTATGAAGCATTCTAGGAAGTTGTATCACTTCTTCACTCCTTTTGTGCGGTCTATTGCTTAAGGTATGGGTTGAGTCCAATTGATATATCTGGATTCCAATCGGTATCTAAACGATGCAAACAGAATGTCATTGTCACGACATAAAGGACATAAGAAATGAAAGTTAGAACCGTGAGCGGGAGGATTCAATTAGTATTTGGCTTAAAAGGTCATATGAATACATATATGGTCAGTTGTGGTTATCCATGATGTGAATAGGATGTAATGAACTTGATTAATTTCGTGATTAACCTGATGATTGATTATTATGTGCATGGTATTGCATGAATAATTGAAATTGTGTAAGATTTCATGGAACTATAGGTTTTCAAGAAAATCCACCTCTAAGGTTCAAGAAATAAATTTTTTCCATCTTTTCATCCAAAGATATAATCTTATAAGTTATGTAAGGCAATTTATAGTGATGGATTGAGTTCGTCCTCAGGCCCTACATCTCAATTTAGTCGGTAAAATTTTAATCTAGGGTTTTTCCCTTAGTTTAATTCAAGAATCCTTTAGATAGGTTAAGTTAATTTTGAGTTCTAAATTCTTGATATGAGTTAAGTTATTGATTATGAGTCATAAATTCCTGGATTTTGAGTATTCTTGAGATGAGTAATATCATTGAATTCTAAGTTCTTGATTTTTGAGTATTGAGTTTTCTATATTGTTATTGAGATCCTTAAGTTGATTTGTTCATGTTTATATTTCAACATGAACCCTATTTTGAGTTCAATTTTTGAAAATCTTTTAAAGTAAACATTTATGGCCTTAAACTGATTCTCTGAGAAAGTAAAGATGAGTTTTGAGAAAAGTTTTATACATGATTGAGAAAGAGTATAAGGAAACTAAGTATTTCCAAATGTATCATTTTTACATTGAGAAAAGAGAAACTTTGATTTCTAAAAAGAGCTTATGAGTTCAGATATATTTCTAAGCAGTTACCTTTTTTAAGAGGTTATTTTGAATAATTACCTCAAAACAGAGAAAGAGTATATTTTTTACATTTGAGCATCAGTATATTATTGGGAGTAGTATTGAGCACTGATATGGAAATGAGTTCAAACAACTCAAAATCCTCATAAACCATGTCTGCCAACATGGGTAAAGGATCATACTTTTAAAATGAATCCTTATTTCTTAGTGAATTCACTTAGTTGAGAGGTTCTATACCCCGCCACGGTATAGAACAATTCTGACAGCACGGGCAAGACGTTGTATCATCACGTAGCTCATAGTGATGGTAGTCGGTTAGAGAATCTCACAAATAGAGTTAAAAGTGTAATTTTTATCATATCACTTAATATGTTGAGTTCAGAGATAAGTAAGTATTTGTAAAGTTTAAATGATTTCACTCTTTTATTTTTCTACATTTAGTTGGGTATATATTTATATCTATTGTAGTCCTTTGAGTTCAGTTACTTGGTATTCAGCTATCTTACATACTCGTTCATTCAATGTATTGACGTCATTCGACCTACGTATTTTATGATGCAGATTCATGTACTTAGGATCCTCAACCGGAGTTCAGTTGAGATCACTTCATCAGCTTGTCAATTTTGAGTAAGGCCACCTTGCTTCTAGAGGAATCCATATTTTATGAAATGTTAGTAGTAGTTTTTTTTATTGAGGTGTCGTGGGTCATATCCCGACACTTGTCTTTATATACAGTAGAGGATTCATAGAAAAACAGTTTTGGAGAGTCTTTCAGTTTCGGAGGTTTTATTTCAAACTTATATTTTATACTCAATATATTCAGAGATATTTGAGATTCAATAAATAATTGTTAAACATTTTTTTCGATTTGATGTTTGTGTATACTTGAGTTATTCTTCCGCTTATAGTCAGCCTAGGATGAGGGTTTGCTTGGGACCAACACTGATTCTTGATTGTTGGCCACGTTTAGGGTGTAGGCTCGGTCATGACAATCCCCAACCTTCAAGGGGTGTGTCAATGGTCCCCTTTCGCCCAAATATCCCATTTTTATCACAGATTACTGTTTGTACAGTATCTACTATCAAAATATACAAGAATCTGGACATTCTAATTCCTAAATCATGCCCAAATCTAAGTTTCTAACCAAGAAAAACCATTTAACTTTCCCTGTTGTTGCTTCCAATTGCACACGCAAGTGTACGTGGTCGCACAAGTAGTATAGTGGCTCAAAAAGAGCCGGATTATCAAACCCAAAGGACTTGTCAATTAATTATTCTTACTAAATTATACTAATTCTAATTATTTATTTAAGGGGAGGATTTAAAAGATGAATATATATTAACTAAACTAAAAATAAAGATAAAATAACTAAAAAATAATTAACTAAGAAAAGATAGATATTTAACACAATCAATGAATGAATCGATCTACGACTATGATTTAACTAACAATCATGTTTAACATCAATTTCATCAATTCTTATTTGACTATCTAGTTGCTGATTCACAGGTTTAATAATATAGTCGTGATCTCTTGACCTCTAACCCTCTACCACAATTGACAATCTAACTATATCGTTGAGCGGGGATAGACTAAACCAACTATGGAGCATTACGTTGTCTTCCCGTATTTGAGCCAAGCAAGGCACCTAGGTATAGCCCTATCCTAGACACAAATTAATTCAAGTGATATGCAAGAAAAATCATGTTTCTTATATTCCACGTTCTATCCCTCTATTCCTCTCCCGAGTTCAAAGGAAGACAATAAATTTATTTTAATGGTGATCAAACATCAAAATAGTAATCACAAGAAAATAAGAACAACCAATATGATAAGCAATTATGCCGAATCAAAATTACTAAACAATCATCTTGTAAGTAAATATAATTCAAAAATGAGAAGTTTAACTCCACATAGACATAGAGCAATTACGACGAATCATTCAAAGAAAAGATGTAAAATAAAATAAATAAAAGAGAAGAAAAGATAATATCCTAGATCAAAAGTTATTTTCTACATTGTATCATCCTCCCTCAATAATTATTTTTATGGACTATTTATAGATATAGAAAATCCTGAATAAAATAATTGAGTTCAAATAAATTAGGAACCCAAAGCCTAAAAGGAATTAGATTCCGTGTGGAACAGTGTTGCGCCTTTACTGGCTGCCATGTGGCAGCAGTGTTCTGAAAGTAAACTTCTCTTCGCTGCACTTTTATATATATATAATATATTATTAATTTAATTTAATTCATTAAGTTATTGCTTGATTTCCTTCTTCAACCCTTCATATTTAATTCGTTTTAGTTTCAAATTTCTTCATCTTCACACTAATTTAATTTTATAAATAAAATATACTATTAAGCACAATCCATAAAATTCAGACTCTAAAAAAACATATATAAATACTAAATGTGAGGCAAATAATGATTAAAAATATGTATTTTTGGGCTCACATCACCTGCCATTTCGAACCCGTTTCGGCCCTATTTTCTCTAATCCTTACGCTCAAAACATTGTAGTAGTGTTGTAAACGCAAGGAGAATCCTCATACTTCAACAATCAAGGGCAAAATTTCAAAATTCAAAATATCAGCCCAAACTCCTTTCTACTCTATCGATTTCTAGCATGCAATAATCAGTATGTGTGTAATGAAGTAAAGAGAGTAGGGAACATGATAATTAACTTAGTTTTGACATTCGGAACAGAATGATCAAGACTGAAAAAGTGAGTTTGAGAGAGTGAAAGAGAGAAATGGGAAGAAAATCCATTCCTCTCCCTCTTAATCCCAATTCGGTTACACGACCAACCTCTATATTGACGTTATACCTGCTATAGCAAGGTCCAAATCAATGGGCGGGAAATTTTTGTTTTAGGTTATGGTTATGTTCGCTCGAATTTTCGATCCTGGTATTCTTGGGCAAAGGGACGTCGTAGTGTTATGTGGTTCGGGTGGGGTGGAGTTTCTTTTTGGTGTTGTAAAAATCAGACGGTGATCTTCCATGACTGTCTTGTTCTCCCTTCTACCCTGATATCGTTCAAGAAAGAATGATGGTTAAATTGATATCATTATAACGACCTGAACCAACGTTATTTAAGGGAACCTCATGCGGAATCCCGAAAACTCTTAAAATATGTTGCCAATTTAAAATTTGGGGTGCACGATGAATAGTTGCTTACTTTAAGTGATCTGAGGTGACATTCGCCCGACATAACAGGATATACCTTAATATGAAGGCACCGCTATAGATGTCTGCATGGCTGTTATAGCGGGTCTAATGGAATTAGATCCTATGTCACGACCCAGACTGTTATGAGTGGCACCCACACTAACCCTCCAATGGAAAAACCAACTTTCCAACTAACTTGAAATCAAACAAATGACTAGGATAACAGTTTAAAACAATAAAGATTAAGCTCTCATAAAAGAAATTAATTGTCATAAACAACTATGCTAAAACAATCCCCTAAAAACTGAAAGTCGAAGTATCAAAATTCTAAAATAGTCAAATTTAGTGGATGCAACCCCAAAACTAACATTAATACTCTAAAAATGTCTAAGTCCAAAAAGATGGACCAAGGGATATAGAAGAATCCATGGCAGTCTGGAAGAATAACTCACCCTATAATTAAGATAACATCGGTCTCATAATTGAGGTATCATAGTAACCACGTTGAATATGCCTAGTACTAAATAAAAAAGAGCAACTGCAGTATCAATATACAACCACAGTGTATTTGTAGGATCATCAACCAACTCAAAAATATGAATATAAACATGGAACCGAATTACAGTAATACTTGCCAACAAATATATCAACAAGTCACATTAGATTTAAACTTCCAGTCACAAAGCTTGACTAAACAAAATACAATAAACATTTCCCATATGATTACAATAATAGATACATAGTTCTCTCATAGAACTCACACATAAATTTTTAGTATACCGGAGTGGTAAAAACCCAACCGAATGATATCTTGTACCATGTGTGGTACCCCGAGAACTGTTAGTTAATTTGTGACTTCTCAAAACCTATGGTTTCTATGATCTTTATGGTTTTTCCTTACAAATAATTTTTTATTCAAGATCAATCCTTAATTGCATGATTACAATTATAATTTCATATTTTCAATGATAATTTCATGAATCTATAGCATGCAAGTATTTTCATGACTCGGAATTATGTCATTTCATATGCATGTTTCAGATTTTCAAGATTTAGATGTTTTCAAATAAACCATCTTTCAGATTATTTTCTATTATCATGATATAAGATGCTTTCAAATAAAGTACCTCTCAGTATGATTTTAGTTATCATGTCTCATGAGCTACTTAATATGTATCAGTTATTATTATGATTCAATATTATTAGATTATTACTGTTTCCAGACTATGCATGTTTTCGCTGGGAGTATACTTAGCATAGAGCGACCTTAGGGATGAAGATTTTTGGTTAGCATCTGTGGATCTTTAGTAGTTATCTCTAAGTCCCAGCAATATGTTTCACCATAGGATTTTCTCTCCGATAGATAGTAGTTTAGTGGATCCACATTAGCTCATATTTCAAGTCCCTTACGATTGCAAGTATTGGATACCTTCTTTTCGGAGTGGGGGCAATACATTGAACTTCATGTAGTAGCTCACATGGTTTATGTAAATTTTAGTATCTTCCACAATAAGCCTTTCAGTTATTGCATGAGCTTGTACTTATGTATTTCAAATCAGTATACTTCAACTTCATGTTATTTTACTTCGTCATTGCATCAACGAATTTTACAAATTCAGGATGTTTAGATATTATGTTTCCTATGCATATTCCTCATACTCAATACATTCAAAGTAATGACCACGTACTTTCTGCCTATATTATTTGATAATATGGTTCTGACATTTAGTATTCAACCTGTGGTTAGTACTATCTCTGATAAGCTAGCAATAGAGTTTGGTGAGTCTTCATCTCTTCGAAGACAACCCCATATGTTCCTTTCAATTATTTACTTTTAGTTTTAAACAATTGGAGCTAGCTAGGGAGAGATTTAGCTTAGCAACTCATATTAGTAGAGGCTTTAAGACTTTCAAGTATAGATTCAACTTATGTTATTTCTTTCAGATATTAGTCTATCTCAGTCTTATGGGCTTTATTCAGATATTTTAGATTTATCTTCCGCGTTTACATTCCAGTTTCTATTGAGCCATACCTTCAGGTTAACTTGGGGTCATTTGTGGCTCTAAGCACAGTGTCACGTCAGGTGATAGTCTCGGAGCATGAAACTTCCTCTTCTCTAAAAACTCTTCTTTTTCACCACCTTGATTGCGTCTTCCCAAAATAATTATTTTAAGTCTCTTTGTTTTTTTTCTGAATTATATTTTTCACAACATCAATCATCTTTTGTCTCTTCTATATTTTCCTTCTTCTTTACTTTTTCTCTTTATCCCTCTTCTTACTATACACCTTTTCATTTGTTTCTTCTTTCTTTTACTCCATGGATAAATCGTAGAAATCGTATCCTTAACCCACTCGAAAGAGTTCTAAAAACAAAGGAAAATACATTGCATTTTATCATGTTTTAATGAACTCAGATTTTTCTGGTAAAATTTTTGACTTTGTTTACTTGTCGCATCCTCTCATGATTTAGCGCTCAGGTGATGACATTACCTCTAGAGACACGATGGAAAAGTTTAATTTTGACCTCAATTGGATATAAAGTTAAATTTTGGAATTCTTTCAATGAAACATTAGTTAATTCTCTCAAATCCAAAATCATTGTGCATGGTAGGTTTGTTGACTTGTTTTCTCTTAACTTTCTTATCAAAGAACTCTTCAATTTTCAAAATTAGGCTAATATCTTCTCATATACTCACAAAGTTACTTATGAACCTCTTGTGAAGCTATTTTATGGTAATCTAAAGTCTCTTAAGTCAAGAGAATTAGAAACCTACTTCTGAGCAAATGAATGTTTCTCGACTGTGGCATTTTTTATACTATTTTTGAAATTTTACTGATTTGGACTCTCCTCCCTTGTGCTAGGTCACACTCTACTCTTACTTTTCGTGATACTCCCTTCTCCGTTTTGCTCCTACTCAAGCACAAAATCGTGTTAACTCTTTCATCTTAATCTATATGCTAGACTCTGCCTCAGACTTCTCTAGTTTTCCCTATGGGATATTGATCGCTTCATTTTAGAAGCAAATAACATTTGTCTCGATGATTTCCCTCCACTTCATTATCAAATAATGTTCTGACTCTAGAGTATTTGTTAGTATGGGGTACATTGATTTCGATGATCTTTGCGCTATCAAATTTGATAATGTAGGACCTAGTTCTCCATCATCTTCCAAATTCAGGTCTTATTCCTTGTCTGACTTCAAGTTGTTCAAAGTTATTCTTGCAAAGCTCTCATAGATTAATGGAAAATTTGAACCTCTCTAAGACTTTTTTGTTCGCCACTCATTTCCATCCAGAAAAAATAAAGGATACGATAAAGAAGATAGGTGTTGATGTTGCAAAAAATTTCCTCAGACTAGACCAAATCCTCAAGAAAGCAATCAAAGTTACAAATCGAGTCCAAACCAGCACTGAGGGATTGCTACCACAATCTCTACTCAATTTGCTACCTTGAAGACTATCATTGTCAACATCCTGACCTATTTTCTTTGTAATCAACATTGATTTTCTTTTCTATGACTGTCATTTTCAAAAAAATGTTTTTGCTATGTTTTACTAATATGTAATTGGGCATAAGCTCACGAGATGTTTACCATATTTTTGCTACTATCATCTATCTCATGTGAATTACTTAGTATATTTGAATACTTAGTTTTTCCTATTGTGTAACTTGGTTGGTTACTATGCCATGTATGTATGTGTTTTTGCTCTTCTTCGTGTATGTTCTTTCCCTTTTGTTGATGTCAAGGGGGGATAAAGTTCAATAACAATCAATTTTTAAACTAAGGGAGAGTCAACTAACAAAATATTTTGGAAGTTAACTGATTTAACTGACTCTGAAGGAGTCAACTACCTCATAAGGGAACAAAATGGAAAGTTGACTATTTTTGTGAAACATCATCAAAAAGGGGAGATTGTTAGTGTTAATTTTGATGATGTATCTGTGCAAAATAAAATCTCAAAAAAGGGTGAATCTAGGATGAAGTAACAAACTTGGCAACATAAAAGGAAAAGAAGAATCATCATCAAATTTGGGAGAAATTAATGGATGATAAATATGGAGAAGGATTACAAAAGTTATCAAATAAGAAAGATATCAAATTAACTAATTTTAGTCTTAACAGAGAAGATCTCAAAAGGAGGAGCTATTCTTGAACTCAGCAAATCAAGGAGAATTTCAAAGTCACAAAAATTCAAATTCCTTATAATCTCTATTCTACTTTTAGCAAGCATTGTATTTCTGAGTGAATTATTGTGTAAGCAATAAAAAAAAGTTAATGTGGTGAACCTTTGTATAAAAAAATTAAAAAAGAGAGAAAGAATTGAGTGTAGATTTATGATTCACTCATCAATGTACTGTACAACTACAAATCACTCAAGAGTTGTAAGAGAACATCCTTGCAACCTCAAGGGACTAGACTAAGATCACTCAAGAGTTGTAAGAGAACATCCTTGCAACCTCAAGGGACTAGACTAAGATCCATTTTGGATCTCAGCCAATATAAAAACATTTGGTATTAAATTTCATTTATGCACTTTACTTATTAACTTAATTGTTTATTTTTTTTGTGTTAACCAGCTAGCTGCTAAAACAATTAGTTGACTAAGAAAATTAAAAAGGGTCAATTCACCACCCTTCTTGCACTTTCAGCTTCTACCCCCACCTCTTATAGTGCTTGCGTAGATCATAAACAATATTTTTGACCAGATATTCTCTATTTACTTACGAAATATAAAAATAATATTTAAAAATCACTTTTTTTTTGCGAAAAACATTTTCATTCGTATCAAAAGTCTCAAAACAAATTCTCACTTCATCCCATATTAGTTTTCATAAATAAGAAGGATAGTTTTACTGATTTAATTATTATTTTTTGAAAAACTTAAAAAAATTATCGATACTTTCAAAATGAATTAAATATAAAGGTAAAATGATAAAAATTTAATTAATTCTTATCTTAATTTTATAAACTAACAAGTATTTTAAGACAATGTAAACAACTTATATGGGACAATCATGTTGGGGGTTTTGAAATGTTGACTTTCAAACTTGGCTCTTTTGCCTCTTTCTCAAACATGCCTTTTGCCAAACTCCACTTTTCATTGGTATAATACCTAAATGTGACATAACAAACGACATCGTTTAAGATGACACTTCTTCTTAGTCAACAACAGAGATATTTCCTCTCTTCGCCAATTTTTGGTGCCCATTTGGAGATTTAAACAAACAAACAATATATATATATATATATATATATAAGAGCTCTCTTCTTTTCCAAATAAAGAAATACATGTTGTAAAAAATTTATTATTATTTTAAATCATATGTGTTTAGTTGTTTTATTTTCATACAAATTCAGGAGTTGACAAACCTTTGTTTGGATGAATCCAAGGTAACTGAGTGACTCCTCTGTCTTTGTGTCTTCAGATATATCATGTATGTATATAATTTCATAATGGGTCAATTTTATTTTCTTCTTATTCCTTAAAGATTCTTACTTTCTTGACTTTTTCTTGATTCTTGATTGATAAGTGAGAAGACCCTTGTTCTTGTTCTTTCTATCATTGGGTGTGACAAACTATGCAAGAAAGCTTGTATCTTTTTTACCCATTAATGATTCAATTTTACCCTTTTGCTTCATTCTTGGTCTGGCAGTATATTTGAGATGATTGATGTATAATAGCAGTTGCAAGAAAAAAAAGAACAAATTTTGAGAAGGAAAATTAACTGCCTCTGTGTGATTTTCTGTCTGTTATATCACTGTTTGGGTTGCATCATATTCAGCTGAGGGGAAAAAAGGGCAGTACCATTTTGCTTGTTTGAATGTCAAAGAAATTCTTTAGTAAGTTTTTTAGTTTGAGTCTAATTTGTGAAGCAGGAAATAAGGCAACAGAAGTTTTTTTGGCTTCATTTTCCTTTAACTTGGTTGAGTAAGTTGGTTTTTAGAGTTTGAGCATATCTTTGCTGCATCGCTTTCGTGCTAATAAATGGCCTCTTTCAGATGGACAAATTAGATAGCGTTAATCTTTAGGAGGTTAATAGACTGAAATTGTACATATATTGGGGCTAAGCAACCATTTCCTGATTCGAAGTTGAGCATGGACCTTCTTTAATTGTTTTGGCTGATGTTTAAGAATGTTATTGGCTGGAATAGTGCACTCTGGGTTCTGTTCAATAAATCTTAGTAGCAAAGGAAGTTAATCTTAGTTCCCTTCATGTTAAATCTCACTGAATTAGATTTTAAGTTGCATTATGATATTTATGCTCTAGATCTGCTATGATGAATTCTTATGGTTGATGTCTAAGTTGCAGCTCTCTCTGCCACTTTGTTGAAGCATATAGCTATAATCATTTTCTTTTTAATTGAAGAAGTTTACCTGTGGCTGCCTCTCTGGATGCTCCTGATCCAGTTTTGGAAAGGGTTCTTATAGAGGACACTAATAATAGTAGCCAAGGCGGGGAGAGGAACTTTTTAGCTCATCAGCCAATTTTGCTGGATCAGATCTCCAAATCTTTCAGAGGAGAAGTAGTGAACAGGTGCACTCAACTGATGTCATTGTTATCTTCCTTTTATCTACATTTCGACTGTCTTTCATTCTCATCCTTAAAACTTAAAGGGATTTATTTCTTGTTTGTGGAGCTTGTTAATGATCTTTGGTGATAAGTTAATTTCTTGTTGGTGGAGTTGTTAATACTGTTCAGTGCTAATGCATTTCATTTCAACTTGGTAGTAATTTAACAGATAAGGTAGCTGCTACTTTCTCTAGGTCTCCTTGAGTTTCAACTGATTTTACAACATACCTGCTACATGAAGATTTATATTTTTTATATGTCGATATACATAGGCTTCAAATTATGGGAACTATAGTCCTTCTACCTCGTGCCTCACCTTGCAAAGATCGTGCATGTTTTCCTTCTTACTTGCAGTGGTGGCTGCAAACATTGTTTTCTACTTTGGATACAAGTCTTCATTTTGCATTATGTTCTTGAAATGCTGGATGTAGAATTGGAGCTTTCACTAAAATGTTTTCTAGTAACTTCATGTATAAATTGCCTAAGGAACTGCACGTCTTAATGTTTGCATTCTGTTCTCTTAGTCTGTTTTTCTTCAATCAATGTTTGGAATTTCAAATGTGTGGAAGCATAATTAAGAAATCAAACGTGTGTTCGCTCTAACAACTTACCCTTTAAGAGGAGATGGTCACACACTACAATATGGTATCAGAGTAGACAAGAGATCCTGGATTTGAGCATCCCCATCACCCATTATTATCCTAAACAATTTCAACGAACTGGGACCATGAAAAGGGTCCGCAGATGAGAGGCATTTTAAATCATAATTAAGTAATTAAATGTGTGTTCTCTCTAACAGCTTAGGCTTTTAGATGAGATGGTCACACATTAAAAAAGAATACTTTATTCTGTGTTTCTACCGAATGTACATTGCAGTATGTTCTTTTGTGGTTCTAACTTAACTTTTGAATATATGTGTACCTGCATTGTTTCTTTAAAAGCCTTTTTGGTCAGTAACTGAATGCCAAGAGAAATAGTATAATATTTTGCAGGGATTGAAGTGGAAATAAGAGTTCTAGTATCTTTCTTTGCTCTCTTTTTTCTTTTGGTGGAAAGAGGATAGTAGGGAAAAAAACATTTTCATGCTGTTTCAGCTCTCATCGGATCTGCAGATTCTAAGTGGTCCATTCTATTTGCTTAAGTATATGTTGTGTCTCTGAATTACAGCTTAATGATGACTAGGTTTTCTCCTTAACTTGAGTTTCCTTTTTGCAGTACTAGGGACTCTATTAGGCAGTTGCCATTGATTTTATCCGTCTGTTGTTTGTTTTCATGGTCATGTCACTAGTTTTTGACTTAACATGTCTCTAGCAGATCATCTAAAAAAAGGGGCATGCCAATGAGAAGAAAATTTAAAAGTTACTGTGTCGATGTTATTTGTTTATGATTGCCTTCAGATCTTTTTCCATGAAGGCTGCAAATAGAAACGATGAAGATTTGGAAAATGGGATCTTGGAGAAAGACATAGAGAAGTCAGTACACAGCAATAAAGTTGTTACAGTACACAACAAGGCCTTGCTATCTGGAGTTGCTTATTGTATTTCTTCCTGTAGCATGATATTAGTGAACAAATATGTACTTTCCAGCTATGGCTTTAATGGGGGGATATCATTGATGGTCTATCAGGTACTTCCCAGTCTTTGTTATACTTTTGAGCTTATCAAGGAATAGAGGTATGGTAATGACAAATAATTGTTGACCCTTTATTCAGAATTTTGTCTCAGTGGTGGTGGTTTCTTCCTTGAGAGTTTTTGGGATAATTTCTACGGAACCACTCACTTGGAGGCTAGTCAGAGTCTGGTTGCCTGTTAATGTTATATTTGTTGGGATGCTTATAACAAGTATGTTCAGGTAAAAGATACTCCCTCTTCATGTTTGTCGTACCATGAATTTCATTATTTGAATGTGCCTATTGTTTTATTTACTGCTGGTTGCAGAAGTCATGCATTGCACCTATTATTGTTGGATGCACAATTCTCTGAGATCAGTGTTTCGGTGTGATCGAGTTCAGCTTGGCCTTTATGCAAGATTATATTTATTGGGAGTAACAGATTTCTGGTTCAAACATTCATGCAAGTGTTAGTTTTACTACTTCAAATTTTAAGGCCACGCTAGGTGTTCAAATGGTTTCTTTATTTGCGGGAGAAGGAAATTTTTGTCTAATTTGATGAAATAGAAACAAAATGGAAATGTGAATTCTCTGGAACAAGCTCTAGAATTAGAGGCATATATCTTTAGGGTTTATCTTTGTCTCATTATTACTTGTTGACCTTGTCTTTTGCTGATTAAGAAATTCTGAATATAGATTTCTTTCAGTAGATGCTGTTAGGTTCACCTTTTTGGGAATATTATTCAAAAAAATTCTTTCAGTAAAAGAAGTCGTCCTTATCAAACTAGTGAACTTGATTTGCTTAGAAGATTTCTTTAACTCAGTTTAGTGTTCCTTTCATTTCCAAGATATCAAACGGTAGAAGAGACTATATTTTTGGAGCCACGTAGAGGAATCCGCCTGGATTGATGAAATTAGAAGTTGATAGGCTCATCATCATCACATGCTTCTTGAAACTCAACTTGTAGTCAGTAACCTTTACAATAAAATGACTCCTTTTTCTTTGGCCTTGGCCTTCCACACGTCAATACGCCCTACTGAGTTCACTGTAGATGAAACAAAAGATGCTTATGATGTAGGTCACGATTCATGAACACTTAGAATTTGATTACACTACATGTCAAAAGTAGAAAAGGGTACAAAATCATTAAAATTATATATTAAAAAAGAGGTACTCCCTCGGAGTTTAAGAAAATAAATAAGACTTTTGAATCTTGTGGTCCTAAATTAAAGTTATGTCAAATGTACAAAATTGCCTGTTAATCTTTGTGGCCTTAAACATGCCACGTGGAAAGCGGAAATTAAAATGTTGCCAAAAAAGGAAAGAGGTCATTCTTTTTGAAGTAGACTAAAAAGGAAAGTAGGTCATTCTTTTTGAAATAGAGGGAGTATTTTAGTTTCAAGTACGGCTATTTGTGTTCTTTCTGCTTTACCATTTTCATTGCCAATTTCAGTACTCTGGCATTTTATATCCATACGATACTGCCGATTAAAGAATTTTTTAGCATAGAATCTGTTTTAGTGTTTAATATTTAAAGCTGTGATTCTATGACTTGGCTGAATTACTTATAATTGTGTTATTTCCTGCAGTCTAAAGTACATCAACGTTGCTATGGTCACTGTCCTAAAGAATGTCACTAATGTGATAACTGCTGTTGGTGAGATGTATTTATTCAACAAAACACACGATAACAAAGTTTGGACTGCACTTTTTCTGATGGTATATTAGTAGCTTAAAAAGATTTTTTCTTCAATGTTTTCTCTTAGTAATATCTATACATTCAATTTGTTCAGCAATTAGAAATAAATAGTACTAGCTCTGCTCTTTCCACTTGCCCTTGATAGCACCACAGCTATTATCCTGGTATGTTTTTTTTGTGTGAGAGAGAGCAAGATAGTATGCATCAACTTGTCTGCGGTTGGTAAATGACAGTTATTACTCTAGGATTTAGATTATCTTCTTTTCACTTGACATAATACTCTGTTGTTATTTCGTTTTGTTTTTCTTCTCTGTGTCATTAACACAACTTAACACAACTGTTAGAATAGAAATAAGTATTTCCTACTTAAAAATAGGAATAGGAATAGGAATAAGAATAGGAATCCTAGTTGGGAAAGGATTCTAATGTAGTGTCTATAAATAGGGTCTCAATGTAACAATTTAGATACACAATTCAATAATATTTTTCCCATATATTCACATGGTATCAGAGCATTGGTAAGAAACTTCAAGTCACCGTGTCAAATTCCGGCGACGACGGTTGGGACTGATATGTGTCATCTTTCGTTCTAAAGTTGTTGTGCAAAAGACAACACCATCACGAGGCTCGGGAAGCTCAAGCGACCAAACCCCAATTAGATCCACTGGAAAACAGCCCCTCACGCGACTCCACGCGCCGTTTGAAGGTGGAAGTTTTCCGGCGAGATCTAGTCACGCACTGGCACGTGAGTGCTGCTCCGGTCATCTATTTTCGAGCAGTTTTCTTCTGTTGGGGTAGTCCAGTATTTCCGACCAGAACCCATTCAGTTTTCTCCAGATCCGATCACCGGAATTAGGGTTCCGGTGATTTTCAGGCAGTTTCCGACAAAATCAGACCACTGTAGGGCAGTTTCCGGCAAGTTCCTGGCAAAATTAGAATTTTCAGGCCACTGTGGGCAGATTCCGGCAGCTTCCAATATTTTCAGACTACTGTAGCAGTTTTCGGCAGTTTCCAGCATACATACCAGTCTATGGATAATCGACAAGGGGGAAAACGTTTTGGAAAACCTCGATCCAAGTGTAGTCATTGTCATAAACCTGGACACAATCGTGACATATTATATTTTGCATGGTCCACCACCCAGTTATGATCCTATTGTTCTAAAGGAATATAAAGAGTTCTCGGTATCGTGCAAATAAACAAACGTCTCCACAAGTAGTTTTGGTTGCACAACCTGATGTCTCTGTTGCGGGTAATTCTTTTACTTGTGTGTCACAGTCTAGCACTCTTGGATCATGGGTCATAATCACTTTTGTCTGATATTGTTTATTCACAACCTCTTCCAACTATTACTTTAGCTATTACTTTAGCCAATGGGATCCAAACAAAACCAAAAGGGGTTGGAAAAGCCAAACCCGTATCTTCTGTCACCCTAGACTCTGTTCTTTATGTCCCTGGTTCTCCTTTTAATCTAGCATCTATTAGTCGTTTAACGAAAGCCCTACATTGTAGCATAACCTTTTTTGATGATTTTTTTCTCATGCAGGACCACAGTACGGGACAAATGAATGGAACAGGATATGAATCACAAGGCCTTTACTATCTTACCTCTTCAAATTCCTTAACAACATGCTCTGCTAGAGATTGCCCAGATCTAATTCACAAATATTTGGGACATCCAAGTCTATGCAAACTGCAAAAGATGGTGCCTAGTTTGTCTAGTTTATCCACATTAGATTGTGAGTCGTGTCAACTTGGGAAACACACACGTGCTACATTTTCACGTAGTACTAAGGGTCGTTCAGAGTCTATTTTTTAATTAATTCATTCTGATATTTAGGGTCCTAGTAGAGTCAGTTCCACCTTAGGATTTCGTTATTTTGTTAGTTTCATTGATGATTATTCGAGATGCACTTGGGTTTTCTTAATGAAAGATCGTTCTGAGTTATTTTCTATATTCAAAAGTTTCTTTGCTGAAATACAAAATCAGTTTGGTGTTTCTATTCGTACTTTTTGTAGTGATAATGCTTTAGAATACTTATCATCCCAGTTTCAGGAGTTTATGTCTCACCAAGGAATTATTCACCAAACATCTTGTCCATACACTCCTCAGCAGATGGTGAAGCAGAAAGAAAGAATAGGCATCTCATTGAGACTGCTCGCACTCTCTTTATTGAGTCCCATGTTCCACTACGTTTTTAGGGTGATGCAGTCCTTTCATTTTGTTATTTAATTAATAGAATGCCCTTTTCTTCTATTCAGAATCAGGTTCCACATTCCATACTGTTTCCTCAGTCACATCTCTATCCTATGCCTCCTCGTGTCTTTGAGAGCACATGCTTTGGTCATAATTTAGCCCCAAGAAAAGATAAATTAGCTCCTCGTGCCCTCAAATGTGTCTTTCTTAGTTACTCTCGAGTTCAAAAAGGGTATCATTGTTATTCACATGATCTTCATCGATACCTTATGTCCGCTGATGTTACATTTTTTAGTCTCAGCCTTACTATATATCTTCTGATCATGATGTATATATGGTCTTTCCCATACTTCAGGTTTTACCTATGCCAACCTTTGAGGAATCTATGGTTACTTCTACATCTCCAGTTGTAGTGCCACCACTACTAACTTATCATTGCCGTCCACGTCCAGCCCTAATCCCAGATGATTCATGTCATGCGCCAGACCCTGCTCCTACTGCGGACTTGCCTCCTCCTAGCCAACCGCTTGCACTTCAAAAAGGTATACGATCCACTCGAAATACTAACCACATTATACCTTCTTAAGTTATCATCGTCTATCATCACCCCATTATGCCTTTGTGTCGTCTTTGTCCTTTATTTCCATTCCTAAGACTACAAGTGAAGCACTTTCTCATTCTGGATGGAGGCAAGCTATGGTTGATGAGATGTCTGCTTTGCATAAGACTGGTACTTGGGAGCTTGTCTCCTTTCCTGCAGGTAAATCTATTGTTGGTTGTCATTGGGTTTATGCAGTCAAAATTGGTCCAGACGGTCAGGTTGATCGACTTAAGGCTCGCCTTGTTGTCAAAGGGTATTCTCAGATATTTGGGCTAGATTATAGTGACACTTTCACTCCTGTGGCTAAAATAGTATCTGTCCGCCTTTTTCTATCTATGGCTGTCGTTCGTCATTGGTCTCTTCATTAGTTGGACATTAAGAATGCTTTTCTGTATGGTGATCTTGAGGAAGAAGTATATATGGAGCAACCACCTGGTTTTGTTGCTCAGGGGGAGTCTAGTAGCCTTGTATGTCGATTGTGTAGGTCATTCTATGGTTTGAAACAGTCTCCTCGAGCTTGATTTGGAAAGTTCAGCACAGTAATTCAGCAGTTTGGCATGACTCGTAGTGGAGCTGATCACTCTGTGTTTTATCGGCATTCTGCACCAAGTCGATGTATCTATTTGGTTGTTTACGTTGATGATATTGTCATCACCGATAATGATCAAGATGGTATCACCGATTTGAAGCAACATCTCTTTAAGCACTTCCAGACTAAAAACCTTGGCAGATTGAAGTATTTTCTAGGTATTGAGGTTGCTTAGTCTAGATTAGGTATTGTTATTTCTCAACGCAAGTATGCCTTAGACATTCTTGAGGAGACAGGAATGATGGGATGTAGACCTATTGACACTCCTATGGATCCCAATGTTAAACTCCTTCCAGGACAAGGGGAGTAATCCTGAAAGGTATAGACGGCTTGTTGGAAAGTTGAATTATCTCACAGTGACTAGACCTGACATCTCTTTCTTGTGAGTGTTGTAAGTCAGTTTATGACTTCCCCTTGTGATAGTCATTGGGAAGCAGTTGTTCGTATTCTGCGATATATAAAGTCAGCTCTCGGTAAAGGACTACTCTTTGAGGATCAAGGCCATGAGCATATCATTGGATATACAGACGCTGATTGGGCAGGATCACCCTCTGACAGACGTCGACATTCGGATATGGTGTTTTAGTAGGAGGTAATTTGGTGTCGTGGAAGAGTAAGAAACAGAATGTGGTTGCTCGATCTAGTGAGGAATCAGAATATCGAGCAATGGTGACAACAACTTCGGAGCTAGTTTGGATCAAACAGTTGCTGGGAGAACTAAAATTTGGCAAAATTGATCAGATGGAACTTGTGTGTAATAATCGAGCGGCTCTTCATATCGCATCAAATCCAGTGTTTTATGAAAGGACTAAGCACATTGAGATTGACTGTCACTCTATCAGAGAAAAGATACTCTCAGGAGATATTGTTACGAAATTCATGAAGTCAAATGATCAGCTTGCAGATATCTTCACCAAGTCCCTCACAGGTCCTCGTATTAATTACATCTGTAACAAGCTAGGTACATATGATTTGTATGCACCAACTTGAGGGGGAGTGTTAGAATAGAAATAAGTATTTTCTACTTAAAATAGGAGTAGGAATAGGAATAAGAATAGGAATCCTAGTTGGAAAAGGATTCTAATGTAGTGTCTATAAATAGGGTCTCAATGTTACAATTTAGATACACAATTCAATAATATTTTTCCCATATATTTCTCACAACAATCTAAAAATAACTAGTACAACAAGGTCGGAACTGTCAACTAATTGTTATTTCCAAATCTGCATCATATACATTACTGATTCGTGTGTTAAGCACCGCATAAAGATCAATTGAAGTATGTAAATACAAAGTGTTACAGGTCAAGCAAATGCTACTCAGTATTGCTTTTGATATTATTGCAGTGATTCTAGCCTCTTTCATCCCTGTGCTCATATAAAGTAATTTGTTAATGATATGTTTCGTTGCTTTGTATTCCAAAACTTACAGTAGCATTTTTTTTTTTTTTTTTTAACCTTTCTTGTCACAATAAGAGTATAGCGCATACTGATTTTTCAGTAGACACTACTCAGAGTATTCTCTAGTAACCTAGTCCTCAGTCAAAGGCATAATGAATTTCATGCGGCAACCAATTAGTATAAGCTGTATTGAGAGAAATGCAACCTATGATAAGGAATAGTAACATCTTCGTTTTCGAGCATTACTTCTTATAACAGTGGTACTTTCTGGTAACTAGTGATATGAGTAGTTTTGTCATATAATACAAACGTATTTGGAAGTTGGTCATGAACCCTAAATTCATCAAGACTTGCGTCATTTGACTAGAGTTGCATATACTAGAACTAAATTTGAAATATTATTCATTTATGAGATGACAGTTGTAGAGATGTTACACTTAAGTTGTGTTTGCAGATTATTTCAGCAATTACTTACACTTAAGTTGTGTTTTGCAGATTATTTCAGCAGTTACCGGAGGAATTACTGATCTTTCTTTCCATGCCATTGGTTATACATGGCAGATCATTAATTGTTTCTTGACAGCATCATATTCTGTGAGTACATCTTTCTCTCGTTGTGTTTCCTTTTCTGGGTTCTATTTTATCTGGCATTTGTTTCTTCTGGGAATATTATCTTTGTAAAATTCATGATTTTCGTTATAGTTGTCAGACATATGAACTTAAGATAGAAGATGTAGCTTAATCATACAACAACATATCCAGTGTAGTCCCACAAGTAGGGTTTGAGAAGGATAATGTGTGCGCAAACCTTACCCTTATGTTGGAAGGTATAAATGCTGTTTTCAATAGACATGCGGCTTGGATACTACTCAAAACAAAGGACAAAAATGAATAAATTACCTAAACATCTGTCAAAGATGATGACCTTTGCCGGCAGTAATGAAGGCGCCAAAATATTCTAATAGACTTGGACATAACCATTGCAGAGTACATATAATACAGTTTTTGTGTGTCCACCATAACATTGACCTAGATCAACAATCAGATCTTGTTTTCCAACTATTTCATGCTTGAGTCAAAAAGTTCTAACCTAATTCCAGTATTATCAATAGCAAAAAGTGCACCAACATGGGTTGTGGTGCAGTGGTGTGAGTACTCCATCCTTAATCAGAGGTCTCGGGTTAGAGCCCTAGGTATGAATAAATTCCTATTGGGAGCGTCACCCCTAATGGGCCCTGCAATGCCCGATTCGAATTTAGTCGCAGCTCCAATGCATGCACTGGATAAGGTCTGTTTGGGTTTTAAGCGCAAATAAAGCATGGGTTTTAATTAGAAAATGCACAAAGGGAAAAATTAATACATATATGTTATGAAACATAGACGGTATACTAAAACTAAATAGTAAGAAGAAAGAGAGATAGTAGTAGTAACTTCCTTCCAATATTCTTGTGTATATTTTCATATACAATGTAAGTTATTTATAAGTCTCAAGTAACTTGGAAAGCCAATTTTACTTGGAAAAATTGTGGGAAAAAGTATCTAGTAATATGCATTGAGAGTTGCCTCGTTAAAAATCTTACCAGGAAAATTCAGTGAGACAAAACCTTGGTTAAGGAAAAAAGAGTGCATCTCATATTTACATTCCCTGATGAAAGCATCACTTAATAACTAGAAGACGAGACACATTTCAATCTATATCTCAACTTCTCAAAGGTTGAAAGCGGTAATGTCTTAGTGAACATATCTGCTAAATTATCACTAGAATGAACTTGTTGAACATCTATATCACCCTTTTTTTAAGATCATGAGTAAAAAATGAATTTTGGTGAAATTTGTTTTGTTCAGTCTCCTTTGATGTATTTTCCTCTTAGTTAAGCTATACATGCAACATTGTCTTCATATCATATAATATTGTTGGAGTATCTCTTTCCAAGGGAAGACCATATGTTTCCCGAATGTGTTGAGTTGTTGATCTCAACCAAACACATTTTCAACTGCTTTATGAATAACTATTATCTCTGCATGATTTGAAGAGGTAACAACCGTAGTTTATTTTGTCTAACGCCTTGATATAGTTGTACCTTCACATATAAATAAATAACATGATTGAGATCAGCGTTTATATGGGTCAAAAATATCTCCTATATCAATGGAATTCATTATGATTCGGACTATTTTGAATAAAAGAGTCCCATATCAATGATCCCTCGAAGGTATCTGAATATATGTTAATTCCATTTCATGGTCTTCATGTTGGAGAAGAATTAAATCTTGTTAACAAGTTTACAGAGAAAGCTATATCTAGTGGAGAATTGTTGGCAAAATATATTAATGTACCAATTGCACTAAGATATGGTATTTCAGCACCAACAAGTTCTTCATTAATTTCACGAGGTTGAAATGGATCTTTATAAACATCAAGAGATCTCACAGCCATTGGGGTACTCAATGGATGTGCTTTATCTATGTAAAATCTCCTTAAAATATTTTTAGTTTATGTTGATTAATGGACAAATATCTCATCTGGAAAATGTTCAATTTGTAGACCAAGAAAAAATTGTCTCTCTGAGGTCTTTCATTTTAAATTCCTTTTTTAAACAGTCTACTCCCTTTTGGTAGCTCTTCAATAATTCCAATAATATTCAAGTCATCAACATATACAATTATTACGACAAATTCAGATCCAGACCTTGATTATCAAACATTTTGCCAAATTTTTTTTTACTCATAATGTTCAAAAGAAGGTTGAAATCGATGTTTAACAAGTTCTTTTAAGTGATAATTTAGCAGATATGTTCACTAAGACATTGTCAAGATTGGAATGTGTGGTCTTTGAGATATTAAGTGATGCTTTCGTCAGGTGGAGTAAATATGCATTGCACTCTTTTCCTTAACCAAGGTTTTGTCCTACTGGGTTTCCTGGTAGGGTTTTTAATGAGGTAGCTCGCAATGCGTATTACTAGATACATGTATCTCTTTTCTTCACTAGGACTTCTTCCCGCAAGATTTTTTCTAGTAAGAATTCAACGAGACACGCTATCTAGTATCTATTATTGGACATCCAAGGGGGAGTCCATGTCCATATGCCCTAGTATTTGGTGGATGCCCATGTCCATTTGCACTAGTAAACTTGGCTTTCCAAGTTACTTGAGACTTATAAATAACTTACATTGTATATTGAAATATAAACAAGAATATTGGAAGAAAATTATTTACTTTCATAAAAAAAAAAGGGAAAAGGGCCTAAAATACCCTTCAACTATGTGAATTGGTACAAAAATACCCTTCTTCTACCTTTCGAATGCCCTTGACATCAACCTTTGGGCTCTATTTTACCCTTATCTTTATCAACCTAAATTCATTAATGACGTGTCATTATCTTATTGGCTATCCTAAAAATTAATTAAACTAATTAAAAAAGAAACATATACCCACCCAATAGCCCCCGTAAACTTACCCAAATACTCAAACTGCAGTTATTTTGTCAAGATGTTATGTTCTTTGATCCCAAACACGAAGTTGTCAGGGACTGTGGGAGATTGCTAATGTCTAAGCTGCTTTAATCCGTTAAGTTGTGGTACTGCTACTTTTGTGTGCGTTCCTTTATCTATCACTCTTAGATTGATTTAAGTTATGACTTATGATTGAGGAGTAGAACACATGGAGAGTTGATTGATGTTATTGGATGTGGATATGCACCTCTAATTACAAGCTCTCAGAAAAGTTACACTTGCTGATTTTTAAAAAGGAACAATTTATAAGTCTTATATGTTGGTCTGATAATTTTGGAAGTCTCATCTGTTGGTCTAACTTAGAGATGCCAATTTGAAGATGGTAATAGGGATTACTTGAAGATGCTGCTTCATCTTTTTTCTTTTTTTTTTTTGAAAGTAATCTACCATTGTTTCTATTGATTTTACTTCCCAGGTGTGGTTTGAGTTCTTCTAATGGATACTTTACAACTACAACATAACCTTCTATCTAATTCGTGCCCCTCATAATCTTCTATCTAAGGTCATGTCCTCAATAAGTTTAGATTTCATAGGCAGAGAGAGCATTATCAGATTTGCCTAGAACTTGCTCCCTCGTGTATATAATTTTGCTCCAGTATCTTCTATTGTTTTGGAGTTAAAATCCTGCTGATCATGATCAGGAGCTCAGGTGAATTGATCTTTGGGGATAAAAACAGAGACAGATTCGGCCAGAAAGTTTGCCTATTTGGGTAAGTTTACGGGTGGGCTATTGGGTGGGCATATGATTTTTTAAAAAAAAAATCGTTTAATTAATTTTTAGGATTGCCAATAGGATAGTAACATGTCATTAATGAATTTAGGCCCTTAAAGATAAGGGTAAAATAGGCCCAAATGTTGACGTCAAGGGCATTTTAGGCCCGAAAGGTAGAAGAAGGGTATTTTTGTACCAATTCACATAGTTGAAGGGTATTTTAGGCCCTTTTCTGTAAAAAAAAAAAAAAAGAATTTTGGAAGAAAGTTACTACTACTCTCTCTTCTTCTTGCTACTCCATTTGTCCCAATTTATATGACTTTCTTTCCTTTTTAGTTAGTCCCAAAAAAAATGACAAATTTTTATATTTAGTAACAATCTAACTTTAAATTATCCATTTTATCCTTAATGAAATGATTTATAGCCCCACACAAACATCTATGACTTATTTTAGACCACAAATTTCAAATGTCAGTTTTTCTTTCTTAAACTCCGTCCCAAGTCAAACTAACTCACATAAATTGGGACAGAGGGAGTATTTAATTTTAGTATACCATCGATATTTTATAATACGTTATCAGCATGAAGCTCGCTTCAGGGCTTAAGCATGCCTTTGACAACTACCCCTAGTTCTTAAATTGCCTCAACCATAGCATCGGCCCAGTTCACCGAGAAAGCCCAGTTAAGCGGCTACTGGAAATATAAAATTAGAGATTTTTCTCGTGTTAATAGCTTAAGAGAATTCAGCCCACAGGTGAGACGTGAGAGGGCATGTTGAAGACATTATTGATTTGATAGATCACTGTCCTGAGTGTTGTTTGTAACAAATTCAGCTTCTAATGAAGTAGAACTACAGAGTTTAGATTACACTGATATATCTCAAATTTATATGTGTGGTCCTATCCACCAATGTGATGCTGAAGAGATCTGACAGGAACATATCAGCTTGTAAACTTTAAATGCCGAAAATGTATTATACAGTTAACCAAATTTCCATAATACGTCATTGTTACCATATCAAAAAAAAAAAAACGATCATATACCTCTTTATGCATTCTCAATATGAAACTAAATTGATGATACAGTCTTGATCTTGTAATGTCAATTATGGTTTACACATATCCTACTGGTGAAAACAGTTAAACTTTGCTAACTGGAATGAGCAGTCCAGCCTTATATGAAGAAAAAAAGAACTACTTATTGAAAAAAAAAAAAGAGTAAGGATCCGAGTCTGGTGCTTTTACAGTTTACATGATACAAGCTAGCATTTATTTCATATGGTCTGAATGATTAATTCATAATCTTGTACTGGAAGATCTAACGTTGACAGTTTGCGACAAACTGCTCAAGTTGCAAACCTAAGTTCCTTAGTTGGACAATTCTGAAGTCTTAAGACATCTGCTGCAAGATTTTAGTAAGGATAGTTTAGTATAGCTCTGTTCCCGTGTCTATGAGAATCAACTTCAAAGCTCCTTAATGGTTATCTTCTATAATATCAGAATTGAGAACTGATTATTATTCTATTCAAGGAAGGCACAGATTGCGGAAGTTGTTCATGTGATACACCCATTGAGATGAAGCCCATTTGAACTTGTACACTCAAGAGCCAAAGCTTGAGCTCAGTTTCTCAATGTTCAAATGCATTATTAATCTCTTTTAAATATATGTAATTACATAAAATAGGTTTGTGGTAATATGTTTTGACTATTCAAAATACAATTTTCTTGTTATTCATGTATAAAGATTACTAGTTATTCATATAAAAGATTTAGTGTTACAGTCAAGGTAAATTATATTTAATGTTTGCAGCTAAATTTTTAAAATGCATTTATTTGAAAATATAAATTTCCCTAAAAGATATATAACTTGAGCTCGATTGTGACTCGAACTTGAGCTTTGCTGAATTCAAGCCTAGTTAGATTGTGTACTTGTCCCTTATTCCAGTGAGATAGAACTCGGCTATTCAATGTTCCAGTCGAGCTCAAAATGTCTAGAACTTGACTTGGCTTGATTTCTTTATAACACCTCCAATTCTTCGTCATTAATAATGGGAATAAGCAGCAGTTCTTCTGTATTGAACTTCATATCCTGTTTTTTTTTTTTGAGGTTACATTTAATTTGATGTTCTAATTAGTCACTTGAAAATTTCTTCTTTTTGGGTACATATTCTTCAATATGATGACCTGATTCCCATGCTAATGGTTAAATTTTTATTTTTTTTATTTTTTTATATCTTCTGGTGCAGTTGACTCTTCGCAGGGTCATGGACACTGCCAAACAAGTGACTAAATCTGGGAACCTTGATGAATTCTCCATGGTCCTGTTAAATAATACCCTTTCTCTGCCTTTGGGCATTTTGCTTATATTATTATTCAACGAGATGGACTACCTTTCTAGAACGTGAGTTTTGGTTTCTTAAAGTAGCGATTGTTTTCCTCAATTTTTTATTTATCTCGTTCGTTAGTGGTTGCCTTTCTCTGAGCATACACATTGCATGCCTCATGCCTATTGTTAAAACCTGTAATAGGTAAATGTTGGTGGATTGATGTATAGTTGAAAGACAATGTTAGCCTGAATGTTCTTAATCCAACTTTATAAATGTAATTCTATAATGGTTGTTGTAGAAGTTGAAAAAGCATAACTATACCTGTACAGATATAATTGATAACAATTGCTAACTATGTCAAATTTGAAGAGGAGTCATTTTTAATCTTCAGTTTTATATATTGACAACAATTGCCCCACAGACTCAAAATGTTATAAATATAACCAACTTTATAGTAGATTTTGAAGGGAGGCATTGGAGCAACGGTAAAGTTGTCTCCATATGACCTATAGGTTATGGGTTCGAGTCGTGGAAGTAGTCACTAATTCTTACATTAGGGTACTCTGTCTACATCACATCCCTAAAAGTCACCGACCCTGCATAAATGTGGGCTGCTTTGTACAACGTGCTGCCCTTTTTTCCCACCTACTAGCAGATTTCTCTGCTGCTCTTTACCTGCTAAGCTGTTCCCCAAAAATTACCCAGTTGGGCATAAGCCATCTATCTACCCATATGTATGCAGTGTTAGTTGTGCAATTACTAATTCCTTTGTGCTTCTCTCTTTGAAGATTGTTGTGCAATTGGTTGCTGTTTTATCATAAGTGAATACTGTTTCATTGCACATTGAAGATTTTGCTACATGTATCTTTATCTGCAGACCACTGTTACTATTGCCAACATTCTGGTTGGTGACAACCTTTAGTGGATTGTTGGGCTTAGCAATTAGCTTCACATCCATGTGGTTTCTTCATCAAACAAGTGCAACTACTTATAGGTATGGTTCTTTTCATGTGAGTTCATTATTCATTTTTCTTTGAGTACTCTGACGTAAACATTTCCCTCTTCGATTTTTCTTTGATTTTTGGATTCTGCAGTCTTGTCGGATCACTAAACAAAATACCTCTCTCGGTTGCTGGTATTTTCCTTTTCCATGTTTCAACAAGTCTGGAGAACTCTGCCAGTATATTATTTGGTGAGGGCTTACTCTTTCTCTTTACCTTAGTACCTTTTTTAATAATTATGCCTCAATCCCAAGTAAGTTGGAGTTGGCTATACGAATATTCTCTGTCCATTTCACTTCATTTTAACTGTTTATCTAGACTTGGGAGTTGAGAATAAAAGTTTTGCATTTTGCAGGGCTCTTGGCTGGAGTATTTTTCGCCCGAGCAAAGATGCAGGACAAATCTCAAACTAGATCCTGAATGTCAAAATTAACAACCTTTTTTTGTAAATTATGTCGTGTCTTGAATTGTAGAGCTTCTTGTATACTAAAAACTATGACATTATCAATCAATTCAAGAGATAGATCAAGATTTTGCATTCATCAAGAACCTGTCTATTTTGATTTTAACCTCTTTACTGTGCATTTTTGTATTTTACTTATTCCAATTGATCATATGATATGAATGTGTAACCTCTGCAACCAGAATGTGATTCATCACTCAAGTCTTCAAGGAATTTTAAATAGATACTCTGATTACTTCAACTGTGTTTAGATAATTAGGGAGTGTAATTTTTTACTGTTAAACATGAAAATGGAAATATGAACAAAACTGTCTAAAATACTCCAAAATAGAGTTTGAAAACAAATCAAAAGAAGAGATATAATTCACAACAACATTATACTCGATGCAATCCAACAAGTCGGGTCTGACGAGAGTAACATATACGCAAACATTACCCTTACCTTTGTGGGGTACGGAGGTTGTTTCCAATAGACAAAAGAAGAGCTATAAAGAGAAAAATGATACATTACAAGATTCTTTGAGGACTAGATGCATATTTTTTGTTTGCCTAGAATGTCAAAAGTATACAGAAAACCAAGTTTTGATGGCAATTAGAGCTTTTTGCGTTGTTCACAGAGTAATATTTTCTCTGTGCTCCTTAAACTGTATAGTTTCCAATCAAATGGAGCTGAAGAAACTCCATTCTCAATTGCCAACTCTAGTGATTAGTCGTAATCTCAAATATAACTCCTTCAAGATTCTTGATAATACGTCGAGTCCCAGAAACTTCATTTATCTGCAGACCATGCCGAATTGCTTCATTGATGACCATAGCATCCATGCTGCATAAGGAATGACCGTTTAGGCACACAGAACAAAAATGCATCAAGAATGAAATGAAAATGACAACAGTTGCAAGAAACACGTCAACAGTTCTCAAGATTAACACTTCTGCTGTCAAGTATGGACACCTAGACGATACACATGCGCCATTGCATAGCATTAGTTGAAATAGCAGGAAACATATCTAAATGACTCTCCCAACCTTACAGTAGTTCAAGATTTGGTCTAGAAACTCATGTGAGATAGCTAAGTAAAATAATGCAGCAAAGCTATTGATTACAGAATCCTATGAATCAAGCACAACAAATTCTCTCTATCTCCTGTTCAAGCACAACAAATTTCTGTATCTCCTCCATCTACAATTTTTTTAATTACAATTATTTGTTTCGATATCAATGGGATAGAAGATTGTTTGCTGGATACTTAATATGCATTTTTATTGAGAATGAGAGAATCTATCTAATTAAGCGGGGATGATTTGCTTCATAGTACTAGTTCCTCTTCCAACACATTGGTTAACAACCTGTACAAGACTAGCGATCAGCACTTCCTAACAAAGCTATACCATTTCACATGAATTATCTTTTGATACCTGATCATCAAAAGCTAAGAGTGGATTATTACTAATAAAAAGAAGATAGTCATTACTTTTTTTCCGATGCTAGTTGAAATTTTGTTGAATAAGATGGGACATATACTAGTATGCATTTTCTAGACAATGAGAAGTCTATGAGTGAAACTTGCAGCAATAATTTCTTGAATATCATTTCTACATTTGGGAGTTATCCACACATTCAACTAAGTCCTTCAAAATCTTGCAGCCAACACAATCATGATCAAAATAACCAAGTCAGTGAAGCCACTTACACTTTTGCTCGTGAAACATAGGCCAAAATAAATTTGCATTTCTTCTGGTCACGATCTCTAAGTAGCCGCTCAACAGTATCAAAAAGCAAAGGAACATTTGCCTGCTGAAAACTTAAAGCTTGTCAAGGGATACACTATTCTTTCTAGACTATGATATCATCCAAATGAGGATAAAGTAACAAAAACTAAGTCTATAATTCAATCATTTGTCAGTTAAGACAGTCTAGTTGCTACTAGGTTTCAAATGTAGATCAGTTGATTTGACAACAGGTTTCTTCAGGTGCCAAGACAAGGACAGAGAACCAGAATACTTATCTGACTTTAAAAAGACATCCAAGGAGAGAATGATATTCATATCTTATAGGCCTGCTGAATTGGAATTTTTTAATATTACTTAAATGAAAGGAGCTAGTTCATTACTGCAAAACATTTCCAGATACATGGCATCCAATCTGAAAGACAATTTCCAACCTCAAAGACTCAAAGAGGAATGGGTTAGTTCATCATAGGCAGGAAATTGGCAATTTGGCATGATGTTGTTAGCTTCAAATTAAGTCAACACATAACAAAAAGAGAACCAATTAACGCAGTAGGAGAAAAATCAACTAGGATATAAATGTCAGCTCCAAGGACTAAATCAAATCCTTCTGGGTGCTCCTGTAATATGCAATTCAGCTGATCAGAGCTACCCCATTCCAGCTTCTCAGCTTTTAATTCTGCATCAAAGATAAGTTAACGAGACATGACATTATCGAAAATGGCATTTGATTCCTCAATTGTTCACACACCTGTACAGCACATAGAATCATCTGAAGATTCCTGCAGCTTTATGTTTTTCTTCAGAATCTGGAATGAGAGAAATATATTAGAAGGTGAACTTGCAACACATTCCTCCAGCAAAATTCAATTGCTCAACCTTGCCTTGAGAACTTCATCATTATGATCTGTCATCACTACTCCACGACAGAATCTACTGCAGAGTACTCCAGTTATACCTGTAAATAGGATGCAATCAACTAATTTCATCTTAAATAAAATAGAGAAAGAGAAATGATATGGAAAGTAAAATAAAAAGAAGTACACACATGGTTGCCTTGGGAGAGAAACTATACGGTGTTATTAGAAGTTACAATTGTGATAGTTTAGAAAACTTAATTCATGTCTCCAGTCAAAAGAGGCCCTTAAGTTATATAGTCTCTCTTACTTTGCTCATTTTCACACTTCAATCTTTTCCTTGGTTTATTGAAGAAGTTCTCCCTCCCAATAGTCTAATCCACATATAAAGGTTTATTCTGAATCAACTTATATAGTAATACCGACTGAAAATATCAAAATATTTGCAAGAATTTGTGGTAATGTTGAACTCAATGAACACCTTAAGACAATTAGGCCCCAGACAGTCTTTGAAGTAGAAGCCAGTTCAAGTAAAGCTTCAGAGCTCAGGCTTTGAGTAAAGAAGAGGAAGAGGTCCATCACATATTTCACATCAGAATAAAGGGACAAAAGCCATAATGGAGCCAGATCAGATACCCACTTTATAACATCAAAACTGTGGCTGAATTTTCTTATGTGAACATTTCATCTTCCGTGTATGTTCCTTATCTCTCTCATCAGAATGGAATGATCCTTTTGAGGTTGCATATTTGTCATCGACCAAGTATGTTAATCAAGATCTTAAGCAAGCACCCAATATGATCTTACATGTGAACAATTCCCCTTCTTATATTATTTTGCAATCTTAAACTTCAAACGAAATAATAGGTGGACATGTTACGCTTCTAGTACTATCTAAGACTCTAAGCCATGTCTTTTCTTCTACTCATATCTCATTAGTTTGGACATGACTTCCATGTGATTTCCTCAAGTTTCCATCTCAGCCAAATAAGTTCACAACAGTTAAAAAAAGAACCATCACTCAAGGTGAAATGTTTCTCTTGGTTGGTGTATAAAGGGGCCTGTCTTACACAAAGTAACCTTCAAAGAAGAAGTATACAACTTTGCAACAGATGTGTTTTGTGTGAAGGGATGCTTGTGGACAACAACCATCTCTTTCTTCATTGCGAATTGAACTCTCAGATTTGGGACTTTGTTTTAATAATAATGACCAAACAGAAGACGACACATAAATATATAAAAATTGATTGTGGCTTCGGGAATGATACTAACCAACACCAGAGCCTAATTCAATGACAGAACATCCTTGGAGCATGTTAGCATTCTGTGTAAGATAATCATTCATCAGAACTGCCCCAGGCCACACCAACTGGCCTGTCAAATCAAAATCAGCTGTTCCACAGATAGTCAGCCTACAGTTATTATATTAGGTAATATTAATGCAAGCATGGGGATATCAAAAATTATTGGAGGAATTAAAAGTAAACAAATCAAACTAAGAAAAGCTTTTGGTAAAATTTGGTTTTGTAGTGCTAGGTAAATTCTGCAAATGGAATGGGAGAGAGCTAACAAACTATTTGCACGCATTCATCAACTACACATCATCATTGGTATATTCAGACGGGATTATATCTGTGACTCTTAATCTTTTGAGAATATCCCCCCCACCCCACCCTCACCTCATTAAGAGAAGTGTTTCCTTTTGAGAAAGTTATACTCAGGATTAAGTAATGGGTGAAATATAGATTTGGCTCAGCACATTCACTTTTCAGCAGATTTTTAGTGCATTTTGAGATATCCACATGAAATACCAGTACACATGTCTTATCTATTTCACATGGATACACTGAGGCAACCAATCCTTGCACCAAACTAAGTTAGCTTCTCAATGTAGTTTTCATTTTCTAAAAAAGGCTTAGGTTTTCTCTTAGTTAAGATAAGATAGTCCATCCATCCTTGATATTTCAATGCTCAATTCCTTATCAATCAAAAATCCATCAAGTTGAAGCGAAGAGATCCGCAAAGCTACCTAAATGAAGAGCGACAGCTGAGAAACACATATTATTTGGAGGGCCAGCAGCAATGCAACCCATTCTCAGAATGACATATTGCCTAGACGCAACCACATATCAGCTATGCTCAAAGTGAGATTTCCAATAGGTCAGGTCAGGTATTTGAGGAAGTTTTTGACAGCAAAAGGAACACTGAGTTTTCAGATAAACAAGCATAACAGAAACAGAGCTATCCATGAAGCTACTACTTCCTTGACTGATTAAAGTACAACAAACCCAACTAACTTTGCTTGCAAAGAAAGAAAAGGATATGGCAACAAATAAACAGCTGTTTCTCATAGTGTCATAAAGTTCCAAGGATTCCTAACCTTAATTACCCATCCTGTTAACTATGGTAGTGCTAGTCCTTATAACACTGGTTTTGATAAGTAGAGGACCCCAATGAGGAAGCAACCCCTACCTATGACAGAAAACATAAAATATTTCTTTAAGCATGTGTAATAGATCAACCTGATAATTCTGTATGTCACAATAGAATTAGCATTCTCAATAACTTTCCCTCCCTTCCCCCTTTGTGCCACACAAACCCTCCTAACCTAGAAAACATTAACATTTGCTCCAGTTCTCTCCATTTCAAGATCTCATATAGTTTAATTTGTTGGAGAGTGTTTGGTAGTCTGTGTAGAGAGAAGAATGAGGATGGTTTTTTGTTGCCCAACAAATGAGAAATGAACCAATGATGATATTTTACAAGATGTATCATATTCTTTAAAGAAATCTCTTTTTATTTGAACGTGAGTACAGGTATGTCTCAACTTCCCCTTTTTTTCTTTGCTCAGAAATCATGTGATTCAATATTATAGGCTTGCTAAAGACAGTTAAATAACTGAACTATGTTATCAGAACTCAACTAACCACAACTGTGAGATATTTCAAATTGATGTGGCAAAGAAACAAAAGAAGGGGGGTTAATAGTTTGAGACAAGTCCTCAACAATAATACAGGAGAGGAACAGAAAGCACCCCACCATCCCCAAGAACAGCAATCTTTTAAAAGGATAATATGTGAGATCTGTAGGGACAATGATCAACGTTTTCATGGCATCAAGTCCAACAAAAGCTTAATCACAACAAACTGACCAAGTCGAGTATCACCTAAGGTGTAGCATAATCTCTAAGCATACTCAGTTCTGTAGGATTGAGATGCTAAAAGTAAAGGCCTTCTGACTAGACATCCCTGAATTGGAAGAACTGATGTTGTCGGAAATCTTGCTCACCAGTCTTTGTCATTAAAAGGTGAAGTAGAACCTTAAATAATATGTTAAGTTCATTAGACCAAACTCAGATAATTTCTGCCTATAAAGCAGTACAGAGAGCTCAGTGAACTCAAGCATCAATAGCATGCCTCCGTGCTTACGGACATTATTGCCCCAACTCTAAGAACCAGAAAGGTCCTCCAAGCCAGCAAGTGCTCAAGATCAAGAAATGCAATGAAATCATCCTCTCCCTAGTCCCTATTACCTACAACCTTCAAATATGTCGATACAAGCAACCTCTACATACAAAGCTTCCTACATATTTCTTTGACAAATACCCAATTACCCTTTGGTGAAACTTCTAGAAACATAAAATCCAAGGTCTACAAAGATTGAAGTTCCAAAAATGTCAAAAGCAAAGGAAACACCTATACTAGAAACACAACAAATAAAGATGACAATAAAGAATACAACAACATACCCAAAGAAATTCCACAAATTGGGGTCTAGGGAGGCTAGAGTGTACGCAGCCCTTACCACTACCTCTAAAAATGTCACACACCTCATAATTTTCTACAAAACCCATAAGGAGATACATGACTTGTTTCTTTTATTCAATCTATTATATAATTATACTCACATATTTCAGTAAAAAATTGCATTAAAGCACCACTCTTTGTCCTCATAAAATAAAGAAAAAAAAAGATAACTTTTTCCCACTTCCCCCGTGCTAAGATTGATTCTTATATCATCAGTGTACAAGATTGTGAAACAATCCCAAGATCCCCACCCCCAAACAGCACTAGTTAGTGTTTTCACAAACCATACAAAGTAAAAAAAAAAAAAAAAAAAAAAAAAAGACTTACTTGAAGAAGATTGGAGGCAGTAAAGCTGAAGAACATGAGACCCAAATGTAAAATCTGTAATCTGGTAGCTGCATAGAGTGAACTAAACTCATTTCAGTATACAACAAAACACAAACTTGTATGTACATGTACATTTAAAAAAAAAAAAACAGAGAGAGAGAGAGATACCCACTCGTCATTGATGAAGAAAGATTCGTCTAAACACACTATATCATCTTCTTCTTCCTTTTCTTCTCTACTCATAGTTACTGTCTTCCCTCTTGGCACACGACCGCGCAGTTGCCAATTCTTAGGAACCTCTTTTCACTCTGAATTTTGCTCCTTTGGGCTATGGACCTTACCTTTCAATGTTCAATTTGATGGGCTTAGTTTTGAATTTGGGCTGATTTTGCAAAAATACCATATTTTAGGAAGAAATTATTGGAAAAATTACTTGAATGAATATCTTTTTAATAAATAATTGCTGATTTTAGCAATACTTTTTATTTATTATCATTTATAATAATATTATAATAAATCTGCAATATGTATTATAAGTGAATTATGTATGAAATATTTATGTATTATAACTGTTGTGAAATATAGTATGTTTGTTTGGTAAGAAGTTGACACATTGTTTATAAGTGTATTATAATGTGTGATAAATGTATTATCCATCAATAAAACTTGTATTATATGTGTTTTATAAATTGTTCTCTGTAATATGTATTATAAATATATTAAAAGTGATCAAGTGAAAAAAAAAATGTTATTGCTATAAATGATAAATATTTTCTTAATATAGTATATTTATGTCAGTTCCCCAATTATTTTGGTGTATCATGTTACAAAGTTTTTGGCTAAAAAGATGCTTCATAAACTTAGAATACATACCTTTGCTATAATAATGAAAAAAAAAAATCCTTGTCTATGATAAAAATTGCAAATGTTCGTCTTTTTGTTAGTTTTTTTGTCAAAAGAACTAATGGCTACGGTCAACATATATGCCAAGTATATGATTTTTATCAGAAATCTCCCTATTTTGAGCTTATTTGGATTGGCTTTTTTTATTTTAAAAAAAAAAGTGATATAAAGCATTTATTAAAATGTTGAAACTTTTTTTTTAAAATAAGTAGTTACATATTTAGATAAAAGTGCTTAAACTGAAGAAAAAAAATTGTTGATATGTTTGATACAGATGTGTTGTTAAACATTTACTGTTTTGGAATAAACGATGGTCTTTATTTATTGATATATTGACATTTTTAACAATTATTTTATAGTGTAGATGTTTTTAATAATTATGTTAGGATTTTTGACTAGTAGGATTTGCAACATATTTGGTACTACATCCATTTACATCTGCCTTTTTATTTTCGGCCTTCTTATTTACTTTCTTTTCTTATTTTAAATCTGCTTATTAATTAAATCCTCTTTTAAATTTGGTATCAGAGCGAGAAGTTTTTGGGAAAAATTTATTATATGAAAAGACATCCTTCTTTTAGAAATATAAGATTTATATTTTGGACATTATATAGAGAATATAATCTTAAAAGTATTGCTATAAAAAAGAAAAGACAACTAGAAAAGCAGTATAATATAAGGACTATAGAAGATTTAGATAAAATAATTGACCCAGAATTCATTAGTAATACTAGGTGGGAAATAATAACTTACGATAGTGATATAATTTGGTGCGACAAAAGAATAAATTGGATATATAGAAATTTTAAAAAAGAAGCAATTTTATTAGGATAGTTAATGCAAGCTTTAATTAAAAGATATAGACAGTTAGATCAGTAGCTTCACGAAGAAAGAATTCATAAAGACATACTAATTACTACAGAACACGAAATCGAACAACAAATAATTTTGGAAAAACAACTAACATCGGAAGAATCCAAACAAAACATATTATATCTTAATAGAGAATTAAAATATACTGTACAACAAATTGTAAACTCTAAATTAATAATAAGAAGATACAAAACGAAGCTTGAATATCTACACTTTGGATAAATAGATGCCTCTAGAATATATTAAGAGAATAAGATTAAGATAAAGTTGGTTGTACGAAGAAATACAATATAGATTTGAGCTTAGAAATACTTTAAAATTCCTAATAGATTATTTAAATTAGACAGAAGAACAATTAGTTAAAGAAAAATCTAGGACCTATCAAATATATTCATTAATAGAAGATAATTATCTTATAGATTCATTAGTAGAACATAAAGATAATCTTATTAACGAAATAAATAACATTAAATTAGATATAAAATGTACTACTAATAGGATAAAATACTATAGAAGGATTTGTTCAATTAGAAGTACATTAGGATAGAAAACATAGATTCGTTAAGACATCTAGAATATTTAGACTTAAGAATACATCCGGAGAAAAAATATAGATCATTACACAAAAATAACATTCTAAAGTGTAATTTTGCTGAAGGAGAACATATACTACACTCTGAAGATAGCAATATAATACTTTAATAGATTTAACAATAAATTTTAGTGAAAAAATTCAACAACAAGATAAAATTATAATAAAACTGTTAGAAGCAATAGAAGTAGTACAAAACAAACAATTTAAGACATATAGATAGATTAGAATAGAATTTTGACTTTTTAAAAGCACAAGAACTAGAAATAGATAGGAAAATTCAATACTTAAATACAAAATTTAATTTAGAAAAAATACCCACAAAAATAGAAATAGAAAAACTAGTCAAAACTATAATAGAAAAGTCTAAAGATTTGGAAATTAAAATTACCCAAGTAGTAACAAAAATCATAGAACAAGTAGAAAAAATAACCACTGAAATTAGTCATTTAAAAGAAATAATTATAAGACTTGAAAGGATCTCACTCTTATGAGTGAAGAAGATATAAATTATAAAAGAGCATTAGAATATACAACCAACTTCCAACAAGTGCCAATAGGATATTCGAGTCACATTTCCTCTAGCCAAACAGACAAAGTAATTCTAAAACAAAACAATACAATAATTGCATTACTAATAGAATTAAACATAAAAATAGATAGAATATTAAAAGAACAACAACCTGAACAAAGTCATAAAAATACAGAAATAGAAGAATTAATTACCCAACTTAAAAAAATAGAAATAACACCTAAACAAGAAAAACACAAGTTAAATAGAAAACCTCAAAAATGGACTTTCTTTCAAATAAACGAACAACAACCCAAGAAAGTAGACCAAGTTTCTCAGAAAACCGAATAGGAAATAACTTGATTTCACGAATATTATCTAGGAAACAATCAACTATAGAAGAAAATCAAGAATTAAATGAAATAATAGACATAGATAGAGATTTACAGATTTTCCAACAAAATCAACTAAAATCATTAAATCCAAAACCATTATACAATGTAAAATATTTCTCTAGAGATAATCAATTATACAGACACTATAAAGAAGAACAGATATCAGTGATAAGAGAAGACTTTGCAATTTTAAACTTAGTAAACCCAGCTTTTATAAAGACGATAAAAAATCCCAAACTAATGCTAATGCATATGGGACTAATAGTCATAGGAATAAAAGGACTAATTAGAAAAAATTTAGGATCTAAAGTTTTAACTGTACTATATGATGATCGATGGTCAGACCTAAAAAAATTATCATAGGATTAACGGAAGTAGACATAACTAGTAAAGGTGGAATATTCTATATAAGCCTAGACTTTCTAATTAATCTAAAAGAATTTGGTAAACATCTTAAAATAGGAATCCAGACTAAAGGATATGAAGAAATGAATAGTGGAAATAACTTATTAATGTGAATAGGTTTCATAGATAAAATGACCTCGAGTAGTAATACAAAATTCAAGCTTCAAGTAAACGAGTAGAAGTAATGGGTAATAAAGGAATAAAACCAATAAAAATAAACCCAAAAGAATACGCAGGATTAGAATGGAATTTAGATAAATTGAGTAAGCCAAAAGTATTTTCTCCCGAGCAACACTTAATGTATACTAGTTTGAAAGGAGAAACATCAATTAGATTTACAGACTACAATTACACAAGTTAAAAAGATTTAGATGACAATGAAACAGAAAGTACCATAGAAATAGAACAAGAACAATTCATGAATATAGAATTAATACAAGAAGGGTACGAGGTAGAAAAAGCCATAGAAGAAGCAAAAAGACAATATCAAGAAAATAGTATGACAGTTTTTAAGTGTAGAGGATGTAAGAAAGGTAAAATGGATATAATGGAAACAATAGAACATTTTAGAATATGCCAAGAAAGAGATGATAATTTAGCATATAAGATAGACGAACAAGCAAACAATAAAGAAGAAAAAGAAGACATTTTATCAATAACTAGATATACAGAATTAATGGATGAAGCAACTAGTTCACATAGTGCCAGTCCTTTCCAAAGAACTACTGCAACCCCAAGTGTTAGTTATGGTACTGGTAATTTGCCTAGAAGACCATGGACAAGACCTGATCAAGAAATAAAAGATAATATCAAACCAATAGGAAAAAGAATGCCTATAGAAGAACCTATTAGGTTGCAAAAAGGAGGAAATAAAGGAAAAATATTAAATATAGCTGCTCACGATCCACAAATGTGAAATACAGTAATAGATTTGTGGAAAGGAATAGTGGTAGCAGATTTTATTAAAAATTATCATGAAACTGATGCAGAGACTATGTATAAATACTTAAAAACCTTTTTAGGAGAATCATGTAAAGCAGTATGGGAATCATACAAGCAAACTTACCCACAAGAATTTCAAGGACTAATAGAATTAGGACCTAACCCATACAATTTTACAAATAAAATACATGTTTTATTAATAGGAGAAGATCCAAATAGTGGCTTACTAACATTACAAAGGAGTGTTATAATAAAGTTAGAACAATTAAGTATATCAAATTGGATGTATATAAAGAATTTTCTTAAAGATTATTTTTACTACTGCACTATAAGCGGAAATACATTTAATGAAGAATTAGGTAAAAAATTATTCAACAAATTATCAGGAGCTTTAGGAAGAATAATTCAAAACCCTACACATTTATGGTATATAGGACCAAAAATACAACACATAATGGAAATACTAACAGAAAAATGTACTAACATACAAATACAAAAGCAATTAAAACAAAATGAAATGAACTTTTGTAAAATAATGATATATACAACCCAAAATTATGATAAAGAACCAAGTAAACCTAGGAAATATAAAAGAAAAATAAACCATAGCCAAAAACCATACAAATGTAAAAAATATTTCTTAAGAAAATCCTCAGCTAGAAAACCATATTTAAATAGAGACAGACATGTTAGGAAATATAGAAATGATAGAAATTATAAAAATAAATTAGAATGCTATACTTGTGGAAGTATAGAACACTTAGCAAATACATGTCCTAAAAGGAATAATATGAAAACTAGAAATTCTTAGTTAATAGAAGACTTTCAAGAAACCCTATTAAATGTAGATGAATACATGTCAGATACAGAAAGTATATTTTCAGTTTTAAGCATAGATGCAGTAGAAGAAAGAAACACTCAATCAAATACATCTAATTCAGATGACAATTTAATTAACGAAATAGGAGTAAAAAGAAATGAAGATTTTTTAGACAACATAATAATAAATACCAAGATGAATATTTATCAAGAATGTAATCACGAGTTCGAAAGACTAAAAGGAATAGATAGTAATCAGTATAATATATGTAAATGGTACCCTAGTAAAATAAATAGAGTCAAATGTAAACATTGTTATATGGAAGCCTGTATTAGTTGTATCGAAAATAAATTAAAATAAAAAGTGGATAAAAATGAAGTACAAGTCCATACAAAATACCAGACTACTAATCTAAGACTAATAACTCTAGAAACAAGAGTAAATGACTTAGAACAAAGATTAATTACATTAGAAAAAGGAAAAGAAAAAATAGACAAGGCTAATACACAGTCAAAAGGTACAATACATTTAAATCAAATAGAAAGTGAATTAATGAATGAAGAATTAATGAATATAGAAGAGAATAATACTAGTTTTATATGTAATGAAGATAAAAAGTTTGAAACAATAAAAATACTAGTAAGAATAAAAATCAAAGATATAGAAATAAAAACTTTAGTTTTAGTAGATACAGGTTGCACTAGCTGCCTCCTTAATAAAAAGATATTGCCACACAATATTTTACCAACTTTAAAAACATTAAAGGAACCAATACAAATAATACAAATGGATGGAACTTATAATCTTTACAACCAATATATAGAAAAAGCACAAATAAATTTTATAAACACATGCAGTGAATTCTATAAACCTACATATAATATGTATAAGATATTAGTAAGAGATCTTAATATTAAAACTAACTTAGTCTTAGGTTTACAATTCCTGATACAAAATAACGAAAGTTGTTTATTCTTTAGAGATGGATAATGATGTTTAGAAATTCAACATATACTCCTGAACAAACTAGAAAAATTCCAACCAAGGAATTAAATAAAGTAAATAAAATAAACACAAAAAATACAACTCCATGTTGTGACAATTGTAACAATAATGACAGTTGTTGTTCAAACAACCTATATGAAGAAAAATAAGAAGAAAATCAGTCAAGAGAAATATACATAGAAGACATAGACAAGGATTATACTTTAATAAATATTGAAACAAAATTTTACAATTTTCAAAAGGGAATAAATACTATAGGAAAAAAAAATCCTAAAGATTTAGAAAATACAGTAGCAATATTAGATGAAATAGAAATAATAGGAGAAAAATCTTTAATACATTGGGGAAGTAATAAAATAATGTGTAAATTAGACATAATTAACCTAGACTATACTATAAAAACAGCAACAATAGAAGCAAACAATGAAGATACTGAAGAATTCACTAAACAGATTAAAGAACTTCTCAAACTAAAAAGTAAGAAAAATATCTACATCTAGACATAGATCAGCAGCATTTATGGTTAGAAACCATAGTGAACAAGTGCGAGGGAAAGCTTGCATGGTAATAAACTATAAAAGATTAAATGATAATACCAGAACAGATGCATATAAATTACCTGATAAGAATGAGTTAATCAATAGAATACAAGGTAAAAAGATATTTAGTAAATTTGACTATAAGTCAGGATACTGGTAGGTGAAAATGCACCCAGAAAGCATAGAATGGACAACTTTTACTTGTCCAGAAGGCCATTTTGAATGGCTTGCTATGCCCTTTGGTCTAAAGATAGCTCCGCCTATATTCCAAAGAAAGATGAATGATATGTCGGAAATTATAAGAAGTTCGTACTAGTATTTGTAGATGATATGCTAGTATTTAGCAAAGATATACAAGAACAATTAGGACACCTACAAATAGTCTTCAGATTATTTGTAAAATATGAAATAATAATAAGTAATAAGAAAATGGAACTGTGTAAGACACATATATAAATTTCTTAGGAGTAACTTTAGGAGAATGAAAAATAAAACTACAACCACATATAGCCAAAAAGGTGTTAGAAATGCCAGATAAATTAGATAATACAAAAGAACTACAAAAGTTCTTAGGATTAGTAAATTATACTAGAAACTTTATCCAAGACTTAGGAAAAATAGCAGGACCATTGTATGCTAAGATAGGTAGTAAAGGACAAAAACACTTTAACATAGAAGATATAAAATTAATTCAACAAATTAAAGACAAAGTCAAAAATATACCCGACCTACAACTACCTTTAGAATCAGATTACTTAATAGTCCAAACGGACGGAAGCAAATTAGGATGGGGTGTTATACTAAAATCAAGACCAAATAAATACAGCCTTAAAACCGAAGAAAAAATTTGTGCATATCAAAGTGGACAATATAAAGAAAAAGGAAATATGAGTAGTATAGATGCTGAAGTATTAGCTGTAATATATGGACTAAATAGTTTTAAATTATATATTTTAAATAAAAATGAAGTATTAGTAAGAATAGACTGTGAAGCAATAGTTAAATTCCATGAAAAGATAACTAGTAAAGCTAGTAGTAAGCGTAGATGGTTAAACTTTATGGATATAATATCTATTTACAATAACATTGTTTTTGAATAGGTTAAAGAAAAAGACAATGACTTAGCTAATAAGTTAAGTCAATTACAACTAAAAACTAACTAAGATTTATTTCAGTATGAGACCATGTATGAGACCAACTGGCCAACAGCCAGCAGACAAAGGCAAGGGCATTGCTCAGCCAGATACTTATGCTCGGACATTATTAGGAAGACAAAATTTCAGATCATTAAATACAATAGACAACGTAATGGAAAGAATTTATTTCGGTAAGTATAATTTAATTTCATACCCTAAGTGTAATTTATCATTTATAGTAAATCCAAACTGTAATTTAGACAAGTCTCAACAATGTTTAATAGATAACCTATGGATAACGTATAATAAATAAGACACCAAATATTTTGTTGCTGCTTCAAATGCTTTATGTCAATATTTTTCAGACAAAAATAGAGATAATAAATTTAAATATTATGTAGTTATACATGGTAAGACTAACGGCGTTTTCCAAACATGGATAGAAGTAGTTGATTCCATAAATGGGGTAAAAAATTCACTTTTTAAAGGTTTTAATAGTTTTACTGAAGTTTTAGACTATGCTAGAGGAATACTTGAGCTAAATTATTACATTTCACCAGCTCTTAGACAAAGCCCAACCCAAATACCTCAATACAATATCCAAAAAGACTCAGACAAAATAATATTCTGTGATCATTGTTCATCCATGACTGATGGTTTCAAAAGACTTAATGCTAAAAATGAAATCCTTATCCAAGAAAATATAAGACTCATGAAGCAACTAGAAACATTTCAAAGCAAGTATGCACCAAGACAAGATCTCGATACTCAGAAGAAAGATATGAGTTCTCCATCTCACTTAAAAATGGATGAGACGGGTGTGCGTTCCCCTCTGAATGCTAAAATCTCTACTGTATCAGAGAAAGATACAGCTAGTCCGGTTCAAACGGTAGCCGGTAAAAACTTATCAAATCCGTTGAAGGCTGTCACTTTGCCAAAAAGTGAAGAAGAGGAGTCTTTTTCATCACGAAGAAGATTGCCTAAATATTTTCAAAAAGATTCATTAAGAAAAAATGACAGCCCTAAAAGATAAAAAAATAGAAGATATAATTAAGCAGACTCTCGAAAAATTCTTTCAAAGCCAAAGTCAAGATAAACATGTTATTGACAAAGACAAGCCCAGTCATAGCAATGATAGAACAACTCCAAAGGCAGAAGACAGTATTATAGTCATGAAAGTTCAGATGAAAATAGTACTCAGGACACATAAGAGCCTTATGAAGACGATGATTCAGGAATGAGTTTCGATATGATAGCATTACATAATTTAGACACTTAATCCTTCATTAAGACAAGATAATACACTCGAAGATAAAGAAGACACGAAGATGATAGGACAAAAGGCAACGTGGCAAGAGTTGGATCAAATAATTAGGAGTAATATAAATTATTAGGAGTGTGAGGTGGGGATGCCCACTAATGTCTTGTAATAATAAATGAGTGTTGTCACTTTATCACTACCCTCCAAAAGAGGGAAAAACTGTTGACACACGTGTCTGTAAAAAAGTCTAAAAGATAACATTTATGATGCATGTGACGATGGGGCCCAATGAGCACCCGATGTGCATTATTAATGGAATCTTATCAGATTGTGTCGGCCATCAATAATGGAGGCCACGTAGAGGGTTTACAACCGTTCTTTTATTTTCCCTTTGTCTATATAAGAGGGCAAGATGTAAGAAAAAGGTAAGGCGAGAAAAAACCAAGAGCAAAAAGAGAGCAACTTAAGTTATACTTCCAACCTTCTTCATGTTCTTCATCCCTGTCCAAAACTTGAGTTTTAAGTCTTTAAGGTTTTCAAAGTTCGTTTCCGAAAGGGAAACCTCTCTCTATTTATCATGTAAGTTTTATGTTGTTAATTTCCTAAAATCTCCTAAAAAAATGTTATCTTTTATTGTTGTTATTATCTACTTGCTAGATTGGGTAATAGTATGTATTAAATGTTAAAATATTCATTTATAACATCAACCTCTTTTTCATACCCTAATATTTAATTTGTGAATTTATGACACCTAACAAAAGAAATTATATTTTTTTCAGGATCTCAAATGTTATGAAGATAAATAAAATAGATTAGTCATAACATCTACAGATTTATTCAGTCTTAAAAAAATAACTTGCAAGAAACACGTGAATATAAGAAGAAAAATAAGAAACGTGAAGAGATGTATGTGCTATGTGTTATTCATAATTCATAAAGTGAAGATAATTCTAAATGGTGAATAACAATGCCTCATATATTAAAAAATAAATAAATTATATATAGATTCAAAAATCAATTTAAATCGTCAAGTAATTCTGTTTCCTTTATTTTTATCAAATATCATAGAATTATGTTGATTTAGGGTTCTTACGTAATTGTTGAATTCGAAAGTTTCTAATACTATACTTTAGCTTCAGAATTGAAAACCTCTCTTACGATCATAATCGAAAAACAACTTTGATATATTGAGACTTTTGCCCTAAATTTGTAAATCAAAAGTTGATAACTAATTAAGTTAATTCGATTTGATTAACTTAATATTGTTATACTAAAATTAGATATTACTTTTATTAATAAGTAAAAAAAATAAAAAATACTACAATTTTTTCTTGTTAATATAATAAAAAATTAAAATATTAATTAAGTTTCACCTAACTTGAATTTTGAAAACAAAAAATATTAAATACATATAAATATAGATGTTTATGGATGCTTTTCATTTTTGTGTTTCACGAAAGCAATATCAAATAATTACATAAGCCGGAAAAAAAAAGGTGAAAAGCAAGCTGAACAAAATAAACAAAATAATAATAATAAATTATTATTATTATTTTAACCCAAACATAAAGGACCAAAGAAAAAAGTAATTGAAAAATAGGCACATAATAATAAAAAAATCGTATTAAACTTATTAATATTAAAGATAGAATATAAATGAATAATGAGTAGTGTCTGATGAATAGGGCTAAATATAAGGTATACATTTGAATATCCAAAAATCCAAAATATCAAACTCAATATCCAATTTGAAATCCCCAAAAAAAAAAAAAAAAAAAAAAAAAAATCCCAATCCATTAATCTAAACAAAAAAATCCAATAAATAAATAAATTAGATTTTAGGTCTGACCAATATGCCACCCTATATCATTTACCAAAAAAAAAAAAGAATATTTATATATATTTAATAAGCATGGGTTCTTGTGCTTCTAGAATCTATAAATAAATTAAATTAAGTGGACTCCATGAAAGCAAGAAATATTGACGGCTGCCTTTAATTAACGGAACAACAAAAAAATTCATTTTCCACCCCCTTCGAATATTACTTTCTCCATCCACTTTTAATTGTGATGATTTTCTTTTCTAATCAAATAATTAAAACTTTGACTAACATTTTATAATATATTTTTTCATCATATTGATATGCAAAAAATTTATAATTTATAGTACTTTTCTTATAGTTTTTGAATATCTAATTTTTTTTTGTTTAAAATACAAAATTAATATAATTTAATATCATTTTGAAAATTAGTCAAATTAAATTTCGAAAAGCGCAACATGACAATTAAAAATGAACAGATGGAGTACATTATTCCAAAAAAAAAAACGAATAAGTTTGTTTTGTACTCAACATCACAATTTAAATTGTGTTTAAAAATAAATTTATGTTTCATGAAAATACACCCAATGACTAAAAAGATTAATATTTTTTTGCACACCATGCGAGTTTTAAATTTAACCAACACCTTCTTTGGATTGTTTTTATGAGTTGTATTATATTATTAGTTTAAATTTTATTTTATCATATTGTTTAAATTTATCGTTTAATAATGATGAAAAGTTTTATTTGATGTGATCATATTGTTATTTTAATATTTTCTTTTTATTTAATAATTCTATTTTATTCTTTATCCTACATTATAACTTACTTTTCTTATAGATTTATTGTTTAAATTGTTGATGTATAACAGTATGTAACGAAACTATTCAATTGGATTTACGTATCGATTTCAAATATATGTGAAACACTTTTTTTTCAATATGTTACTATAATGAATATATGCTTTAGTTAGTAATTAATAATTATATACAATGAACTTGCTAAATGAAAATTCTACTGCTAATTAATGACATTACTACTATTTTAAAGAGGCTATAAGCAAGCAGGCTTACGTCAACATATTTTCTTGTATGCCAAGAATAATTTAATATATTTTTATGTTTTGTTTTAAAGATTTTTGTATTTTATATTTATTAAATCATAATAATTAACAAATTAAAATATATAAATATATGTAAAAAAATTGTATGTTACGTAATAAAGAGAGTAACATATATTATGTAAAATTACGTATAAATATAATATAAATTACAATAATTAATAATTTAAATATTTTTTTAAATATAAAAATTTGATTGACTCTCAAAATTTCATCTATACCACAGAAAGTAATAGTATATATTATGTAAATTTACATATAAATATACTACAAAACATAATAATTAAAAACTTAAATATCTTATAAAAAAAATTGACATTCAAAATTTCATTTGTATCACATAAATTGGGATAAATGGAGTAATACGTGTAAAAATTACTATAGTATAAATCACAACTTAAAATATCTAAAAAGCATATAAAATTTCTTAGTCAACTCTTGAAATTAATCTAATCCACATAAATTAGGACAAAAAAAAAACAACATATATAATGTAAAAAAATACATAAAAAATACTACTATAAATCATAATAATTAACAACTTATTTTTTTTATAAAAAACATATAAAAATTGCTCGACTTCAAATTTCATTCATATCATATAAATTTAAATTAAAAAAATAACATATAACACTTACACTACTCTGTATCTATCTGTATAAAGATATGAACAAATACATATATTCTTGAATATGAGTTAAAAGCCAATAAATATTAGTGCAAAGAATTTGACCGACTGCCTAACTCATAACTACCTACCACCCTTGTCTTAATAGGCCCCTACCCCACCCTACTCCCTCCAATTTGTTGGCAATTCAATTCACAACACAAGAAAGAAATAGTAGTAAATTGTTTTTCACAAAGTCTTTAACTTTGTATGCACACCATATATATTAGCTACTGGTTACCAAACACAGAAAGAGAACCAACAATTCTCCATCACGTTTCCTTTGTGGGGTACCCTTTTTCCTTCTCTTTCTCTACTTCTGTGTTTTTAAGAAAAACCCCACAAACACAAGAGGAAAGATTTGCTGAGAAACCCCCGGAAAAGTTGGAGCTTTTGATTCTTGTTTGACCCTTTTCTTGATTTCAGGTGAGTCTTTGTCTTTTTCTGCTGAACCCATCTTTGTTTTTTGTGGAAAAGAATTAAAGACTGGAGATTGGTTGGTTTGTTGTTTTGGGTAGTTGGAATTTGAGATTGAGCTGAGGTTTTAGAAGAATACATGTTAAAGTTTGAATCTTTGTTAATTTTCTTGGGTTATCAGTTTGTTTTCTGGGAAGTACTAAGTAAGGATTTGTTCATATTGGAAGAAAGTTGTGATCTTGATGTGTTATGGGAAGGACTGAGTAGAAAAATTGTTTCTTAGAAGAAAATTGTGATGTTGATGTTATGGAAAGGAGAAAGTAGAAAGTAGAAATTGATATGTTTTTGGAAGGAAGTTGTGAAATTTATCTTTTTTAGAAGGAAGTTGTGACTCTGATGTAAAAGGGTGCGTAGTTCATGTGGAGTGAAATCCTTATTTGTTGTTATTGATGATAAATAATAGTGAATTATGGTGCATAGCTGGCTCAGGTTCTGTCAATTGATAACTCCAGTCTTGTAGAAGAGACCAAACATCGTATACAGTTTATGTGGTTCCTGCTTCCATAGTTCCTGTCATTTAGGGGGAATTGGGAATGGTGCATTGCATTTTAGGGAGTGAGAGATTTTGAACTTTGGTTGCTTATGTAGATCATTTGTTGTATGGTTCCCTTTAACAAAATATTGATCCTCATGATAGTTCTGCATTGCACAAGTTGAGGGATAAATTGATTAATGTCAGATGTTTGTGGATATCCTCTTTATGTGCTTACTTTTGTATAAAAGTATATGGGATGGGTTTAGTCTAAGAAGTGAGGAATGCTTATGCAATAAAAATTGATTGCTAGGCATTCAATGGGACACAACATTGAAGGAATACTTGGAAACCCTGATAATAAATGTTTTGGGAGAATCTTACTTCCATTACTGTTTTCTGATAGATTTTTATCTTTGCTAATAATCTAATAGATTGATTTCTATGTTGCAAATCCTTAATTGAAACGGGGATCCACGCAAAATATGATCTTACACAGGAAATCTGGTCTGTTAGTTAATATCTTCTGGATTTCTCTAAACCATATTCAGGATCAGTATCCATGTTGCTTTTCTTGGTTGGATGTTCTCTCTTACATTTACTTGCTGTTTCATTTTGCATTACTTTTAAAATCTGGATAAAGATAATGAGTGCTGGTAAGGCAAAGCGCTTACTTTTTTCTTCCTTTAAGTCTGTGCTTTGACAAAACAACAAACATTCCTGATGATTATACTGCAATGCAGATTTCCTACAGACTCTTTTACAATTAATTTTCTACCCTCATCAGCAACCTGTATTTGAGTTTGATATTATTTAACAGAATGAGATGGTTAAACCCATGAATTTTTGTTGATCTGATTCTAGCTAGAAATTCCCTTGATGAATTTATGTCTTGTATTTTTTTTTTTTCAGGTTCCAGTAGTTTCCTCCCCTTCAACAATGTCAAGCTTGGAAGAGCCTCTTAACCTTGAAAGGTTGCCAAGTTTGAGCAACATTGATTGGCTTGAGAGGTTCTCGTCTGGTGCCTGCAGGCCTGTAGTAGAAGATATGGCAATGGGAGACTCCTGGTCTGATGGGAGAAATTGCAGCTCTTCCAACAGCTGTGTGTAAGTACTTAAAATTTTACTCTTACAGCTAACATATATCATGATTGCAGTGGTGCTTTCCTATATTTCTCTATGCACAACTTAGTGACAAATAGTGATGCTCCCATTTTCTTGTACTGTTTTTGTGTTTGCACGGGTTTAAAGGTTTCCTTTACTAATTACTTTGTGGTCCTTTTTTACCAAGGTATTCCTCTTGCTTATTCTTATAATATTTGAACTTCAAGGTTCCTGCTCCTTCGACTGATTTGTTTTTCAGTAAAAAAGGTTCAGATAGGCTGATATGTTTTATCACTAATTAGCATAAAGTAAATACTAAAAACTTAGCTATCTCTTTGATGATTGCACAACACAACAACATACCCAGTGTAATCCCACAAATGGGGTCTGGGGAGGGTAGTGTGTTTGCGAAAACAATTCATAATCTAAATCTGTTTGTATTACTATTATAATGGTTGCTGTTGCTATTGGGATTATTAATTGTCTAATGTCTGTCAAGGTCTTGAGCAATGTTTAGACAGAGCTGTTACAATTAGAAGCTAGAATGTTATCTTCTTCGTGACAAAGGAGGACCATAACTGTTAAAATATTCCCCTCTTTCTAGTCTTGAAGACACTGTTATCTAAATAATCAGCAGTTTCTTGACACTTGGCATCTCCATGTAGATACTGAACATTTTAAATTTTTTCCTTTAGAATTGCTTGAGTAAATGATGTATGACTATCCTAATATATTTATCTTCAGTGAAGATAATGACGAATATGGGAGAGAGAACTATAAATGGAGAAGGCATGGATCACGTAACACCATTTCAAGTCGAAGGTCAAAGAGTGTTAACAAGAATTATATAGCATGTGGAACTGTGTCTCGTTCACAGTGTTTGACAGATCGTCAACCTAAATCTTACAGCAACCACAGAAGCACAGTGAGAAAAACGTTCAAGGTAATTCTTCGAAGTCCTTTTTGCCCTCTTCTTTCAATGTCTTTGTTTCTTGCACAGATTTCCTGTATCCTCCTCCTTAAACATTTTAATTTCTGACTGGTTGTTTCTTTGACCGGTAGCAGTTGTTCAATGGCATGCCAAATCATGTGAAGATAGTGGAAGTTGGTGCAAGGGATGGACTGCAAAATGAGAAGAAAATTGTTCCTACATCAGTGAAGGTTGAATTAATTCAAAAACTTGTCTCTTGTGGGCTACCTGTGGTGGAAGTGACGGGTTTTGTTTCTCCAAAATGGGTGCCTCAGGTACTTCTTCCTCTATTTATACATAAGGAAACTTCTTTGCATACAGTTGCGGTGGTACGCTTTTTCCATCACAAAATTTGTGTGATGTTTAAGCTTGCTTTTGAGTCTACGTTTTATGGTGTATAGTGATCAGAAAATCCAATAGCTTTGTTTTATCCATTGGCTCTTTGAAACTTGTCCTTTCTTTTCTGATTCTCCAGTTTATTTTTTTGTAGCTGTCAGATGCCAAGGATGTAATGGAAGCAGTTAAGGATCTGGAAGGTGCTAGATTGCCTGTATTGACACCTAATATGAAAGTATGTAGTAGTTGTTGGGAAACCTTTCTTTCTATTGAGGAACTACAATTCTCCCTCTTATAATTATATTGGTGTTATTTGAATTTCTGTTAGGGCTTTGAAGCAGCTGTTGCAGCCGGTGCGAACGAAGTAGCAGTCTTTGCATCAGCTTCAGAGTCTTTCTCAAAGTCAAACATTAATTGCAGCATTGAGGAGAGCCTTGTCCGATATCGAGCTGTTACATCTGCTGCCAAAAAGCTGGCAATACCAATTCGCGGGTAATCAAAGATCTAATACTCAAGCACAAGGCTAAATTAGTTCCATTTCTGTGATGGCATATTTTTATATTGAAGGAATTGCTCTTTGTTTTCTGTTATCACCGCGACTTTGAATCATTGTCTTCTAGCAGTTTTTTTGAAGCGAGTCATCTAATTGGACTCAATCCCCTAACTTCGGTTTGTTTTGTCGAATAATGACATGATGAGGACTTCAATATTTCTCTAGGCGAAAAAAAATTAGAATTTATGCCTTACCATCATACGTGGTAGTTGGTACAAAGTTAAATCAGATCTTTCAATGCTTGGCAGATACGTATCCTGTGCTATTGGGTGTCCAGTTGAAGGAGCAATTTCACCTTCAAAAGTGTCATATGTAGCAAAGGAACTTCATGACATGGGATGTTTTGAAATCTCCCTTGGAGACACAATAGGAATCGCTACTCCAGGTAATATTTTAAATCATGTATTGCCTTACGACTGAAAAATGCCTTAGTTCTTTGGTTAGGATTCAATTGAAATGCTATTTATGTTGCTGAAATATTTCTATGTTTAGGGTCCAAAGCTAAAGTATTGAAGTATTGTATTGCTAAAAAAAAGGAATTTTCCCGGTGTGACCAAGCATATTGTGCTAAAAATGCAACTTAGAGTTACACTATAGCTTCAAATTTCTATCTTACTTTAGTGGATCTGAATTTTACTTGCAATTGGAGGGTTGGTTAGAGCTGATAAACAGAATTTCTGAAAATTAAATTTGTGAAGTGAATTGACGTCTGTTCCATGTTCTTTTATTTTCTTTCCAGGAACTGTTGTTCCTATGCTTGAAGCTGTGATGGCTGTGGTTCCTGTTGAAAAGCTTGCTGTGCATTTTCATGATACTTATGGACAGTCTCTTTCAAATATTTTAGTTTCCCTCCAAGTAAGTTCTTCTATCAGAAGTCTAGTTGAAGACATTTGCAATTCTTTCATGCTAGCTTTCTATATATCTGAACCTAAATGTACAAGTAATCGCATGTCATATTAATTAAGCATTTGAAATTTTAAGCTTCTGAACACTAGTTAGAAGTCAGAACTTCTGGATTTTATTTATAAAACAATCATGAAGAGGATAGGTTTCTATAATTGGGAAACCAGTAAATGTTGGTGTATAAGTTGATAAAAAGAGATTATACTCCCTCCGGTTTGTCATGATTATGAGTACTGTCTTTAGTTAAGAAAGTAGGGCTAAGCGCCTCATAATTTCAATGTGCCTTCTCAATGACCTCCCGTACTGGTTTTGTTTTTTCTCAAACCTACTCGAGATTCTATGAATTACGGATGGGAAATACAAAGATGGAAGGCCTCAAGTGAAGCCTAACCTCTTCAACCAAAATAAGAGCCGAACAAGCTTCACATGTCTGCACAAAGCTAGGACCTATGGGGCAGACTTTTCTGATAACTGGATGAAGAAATAGTCCTTTTTTCTTCCATAAACTTCTGTTCTTATCTTTACCGAATACTGCCAGTGACCATGAAATCTAACATTTTACGTCACATCCATATTTCACTTTTTCTTATTGCATTTGAATTATGTACATAGAGTTCTCGTCAATAAATTTCCGATCGGAATAATAGCCATGCTCAACAAATGCACGAAATGGTTGTTATTGTTAGTGGCGGAGCCAAGAATTCTTACTAGGGAGCTACAGAATGATGCATGAACACCACTCCTGGGACTCAAATCTGTGACTAGTACAATTTTGAACCACACCACTACACAAAAAACTTTTCTTATGTCGAGTATTAAATTTTTTGAATATATACATAATTGTCTTCACGCTAGTTTCAACAAAGGAGATTCAATTGAACCCCTCATTACCTGTGGCTCCACCACTGGTTATTGTCATGGAGTTGCTGTTTTTTAGTGCATAACTGGTTGTCGTATTGTCCACAGATGGGTATTAGCATAGTCGACTCCTCGGTTGCTGGTCTCGGAGGCTGTCCATATGCCAAAGGAGCTACTGGCAATGTTGCAACGGAAGATGTTGTCTACATGCTTAATGGTCTCGGGATTAAAACCAATGTGGATCTACAGAAACTCCTGGTAGCCGGGGAGTTCATCAGCAAGCATTTGGACCGCCCATCCGGATCCAAAGCTGCCATTGCTTTGAGCGGAGCAACAGCAGATGCATCCAAGATGTAGGAAGATAAACCACTCCCAGATTTGATCAAATGGTCTCATCAAGAAGTGCAAAAACCAGAATATAGAGTAGAAGAGATGCCACTTATATAGAATATACTTATCAAAATATGACCAAAAATAATCTATTTGTGACTGTATGTGAAAATGAACATGCCATTATTTAGACAACATCAAGCTGCTCATTGCAGCATATCTAATACAAAGAGATTATTCGATTTATACTTCCTTGTTCTCCTTCTTTATGTTTGTTCAACTTGTGTTGGCATTGTTCCTTCCCATTGTCGTTGTTCTTTTTTGTTTAAACTCCTTCCGTCCACTTTTGTTTGTTATGTTGCACTTTTCGAAAGTCAATTTGATTAATTTTCAAAGTTATATTAGATTATATTAATTCGATACTTTAAACAAAAAAATTAGATATTCAAAAACTATTCGAAAAGTATTATATACAAATATCTAAAAACTATATATTTTAAGTTATTTGAATTCAAACTCGAAACTAATTTTGTCAAACAAATCAAAACCCTCAAATGACTTAAAGAAATCATACAATTCTTCAAATATATACAAATATCTAAACATATTGTCTTAGTGCCCTATAATGAGAGACTGGTGAGTGGACAAAATCTAATATAAATTCATGTTGGTCATCTAGGCTATCCACTCTTATTTTATTTACGTGTAGATTATCCTTATCTATATCCTTACCGTTATTTCTATCTCGATCTTCATCACTTGCTATCTACATTAAAATATATCTAGATATTGAAATATAAAATAATATAAAAGCAAAATCAAGTATAAAAATACCAATAATTACATATAGAAAATCAACATACTAATTGCTAATTCTTCACTTTCCCATTTTCCTCATTTGTGCATTCTCCTTTTTTAGTTGTCTCATATTCATTAGTTGATCCATTCACCTCTGCATTTGTAATTATTTTTACCTCCTCTCTATTAATTTCTTTTAAATTTTAAAATAGGTCGAAGATGCTTTAATTTATTTTCTAATTTAGCGTTTACTATTTGATGAATACTTGATATATCATTTTGGTACACAACATTTAACATATTCTCAACTTCCATCCGATCCACATGTTTAACTTTAGTTACGATCCATCAAGACGTACCAGTACGCAATGAATATGGAACATAGTATACTTGTTTAATAATAAAAGATCGTAAGGACCATGATTTCTCTGTGCTTAATTTTAATGATCTTATACTGTTTAAATTCTCTTATACCTTTTTTTGCGTTGAATGAAATTAATTGCATCGAAAAAGTATAATTTTTTTATATGGACAATTATAATACTTTATTATAAAATAGTGCACCATAATAATCAACATCTCTATTGTAATTTTTTTCACCACCTTTAATTCAAATTTCGTTGGTTACTTTTCTTATTCTTAAAATATTTTTTTCGATATGAAATTTGAAATTACTTACGTGATATTTAGACATTGTATAAACATAACAATGTCCTTCAAAATATATTTTAAAAAATTTGATCATATTAGATGATATTTTTGGTATTACATATCTATATATTGTCAAGAAATACAAAATTAGTAGCAGAATTAAACACAAAACATGACCTTCGAAATAGTAAAAATAAAAATGAATTATTTCTTTAACTAGATAGACTTCACATATCAAGCCTTCCACCCATATTATTTTTTGGCATAATACATGGACCCTAAACTTGGCTTCAACAACTTTCATAGTGCACAAACATGCACTTTAACTATCCAACTTTTAAATAAATAAACATGCGATTTTTGCAACCAAAGAGCGTGAAATGCAAACGCTCAACGTGTATTAGTGAGCCACTCAATGGCTGCCAACTAATTAAATATTTTACACATCGATTTTAAAACTAAAAAAAATTAAAATTAATTTCAATTTATATACCAGGGTAAAGGTAAAAACAAATTCATTTCATCCGATTGTCTCTCAAAAAGTTCAAAACCCTAGCTAGGGTAAAAAACCAAAATCTGGTGAATCAAAGGGAAAAATCTTGGCTTGAAAGAGGAGGAAAAAATGAGATTTTGATTTGAAAATATAAAGATATATATAAAAGGGATTCATTAAGGGTATATTTGTCATTTCAACATTTCTTTACTGTGTTGGGCCTCGAAAATTACTCCTAATGAGCACAAAATAAGTGCACATCACAAGGTTTGTCAGGTAGGACTTGCATGTTTATTTATTTAAAAGTTGGATAGCTAAAGTGCATGTTTGTGCAATTTGAAAGTTTGATGTCAAAGTTAAAATTTGAAGTCAAGTTTAGGATCTAATATATGTATTATGCCTTATTTTTTTGGCACTCTATTTACACTTGCCAATAGAAATATTGTATATTTATTGAATATAACCATTCACCTTATTTTTCGAAAGTAGAAATAGTGAATATCTATATTATAAGTAGAAGAAATTAACTTATTCATTCAAGAAAATCAAGTTACAAAATTTATCAACTCCTTATTATTTTTTAAATTTATATATATATATATATATATAAATTTAAATGAATTGTTTTTTAATGGACGCTACCATTCAACCCTCGCTTTGGTATGAATTTCATTGCCAGAGTTACCTACCGAATTCTTTGCGAAGAGGTCTTTACTAACGACTGCTGCAGAAAAGCCTATTACAGTGGATAAAGCAACAATAAATCAAACCAGGACAAGTACTACTAGGGTTAAGATTATCTTATACTTATTAGACAAGCATTCAAGTCGTGTAAGACCACAAATTATGGAGAAAGAATTGGGTAAAATTATTGAACATTATCAGAAAATTGTCTATGATAATCTTTCATTGTATTGCACTCATTATAAATATCAAGGACATGAAGAAAATAAATATCGCTTGTTGATAGGGAAAACAATGTCTCAAGGTGATCGATTAAGTGATGAAGTTGGGCGAGATGTTCCACTTTTTCAGCCTGATTCTGAGGCTAATAATATGAAACAATTAAAGGGAGATGCACGTGATTTTTTGAATGATAAGAGAGCTAGGTAAAAAGAGATTAAAAAATAAAAGTGTACAACAATTAAATTGTAATGCTACTGAAAATAAAAGTGTTTATATTGGTGATCTGTAGCAGTCCAGTGACATCATCAAAAAAATTTCTACATATATTGACAAAAGAAATGCATAATGCGATGCTTTAGGGTTAAGAGACTTGTTGTGCACTAACATGAGAACATGAAAATTGTCAGAGCTTCAAAACATGTGGGCATGCAAACTGAAAATTTCAATAGTGAAGAAAATGCATCTCCAAATTGGACTATGATTGTACGCACAAAAATAGTTGATAACCGTATTGATTTCTCAATAGGTCAAAGTAATTCTCAAAGTCAGGAAAAGAGTGCGATAGAGAATCTTTAATTGTGCATTGATGCTAACTTAATTTTACCAATGTAAAATGTGTTTGAACCAATATCGACTAATGAAAAAATTTAACTAAAGCATTGCATGGAGAAACGTATGTCATCACTCTCTCATGCTAGTTTGACAAGTGAATTGATTATTTTTTTAAAAAAAAAATCAAGGGGAGATAAGTGCTTCTAGGTGAGATGATTTGGTTGATGAAGAAGAGCATGTTTCACCTCCTCCTTTGAATAGCAAATTAAGTTTAGACGCTTCAATATTTGTGCCTAAAAATGCGATTGCAAAAATGAATGAGTTGGGGACTTAGCGTCGAGCTTAGTCAATGTATTGAGTTGGGAAAGATAATATGTTGGATATATGCTTTGATAAAGCGGCTAGAAATGACGATCTTTCATCTAGGCAATGAAGAAGTGGAAGCAATAAAAGCCAAAGTAAGACATATGGTAGGCAACATAGTTGGGATGGTGAGACGATTGAGGAATTGTTCCAAAGCATCTACTGTGCTAATGGCCAAGTAGAATCATATGACAATACAACCAATTTCAACAAGATCCAATAGGTCCAAGAGGAAGTGATAAACTATCAAGTGTTGTTGAACAAATTTGAAGAAGAAGACAAGCAGAAAATATTACAGGTTACTTTAGACAGACAAACTATTTTTTTTAGTTCATACATATATACAAGGAAATTGAAGATTAATAACTCAACCTTCTTCACGACATTTATATTCTTACATTAATTAAGCATCCTCATTTATAATATCATCGTAAAATGTATTATAAATTCTATGATGATTATAGAATACCTAGTTTTCTCTACCTTTTATTTTCTTCATTCTTATTATTAGTACAGGTTTGTCACCTCATTAAGATTTGTAAGGTAAGGTTTGCCTCTCCTTGCTTGTACTTATTGATGTTAAAGTTTTTATTTTATTATTAATAGAAGATCATTAGACAGATGTCTCTGTCTAATGGTATAAATTCATCAAAAAAGTGATTTGTTTTATTTAATTAAGAAAAGAAAATAATTATTTTTATATTTAATAGTTTCTTAAAATTTCATTATCATATATGACAGACTTAAAAGTATAACATTTTTCACACATTTAAATTTAAAATATAAATAATTATTTTTTCTAATTTTTGTTCAATCAAAAAACTAAAACACATAAAATAAGATTAGCTTGGTATAATTTTATTTTATTTTTTTTATGAAAAATACTTAAAAGATTAAAGCCGAGGCGAAAATTGGAGTTGTAAATTGAGATTGAAATTAAAAGTCAAGTTATAAATCGAGATTGAGAGATTAGGTTCGAGATGAGGGTTGGATCTCAAGTCGGGTAAAAAATTGGAAAAAATAAAAATAGAAGAGACAACATAAAAAGATGGGAAGCGTCTATAGACTACAGACACCAACAGGCAGCAGTAAAAAGGAAGAAGCAAAGGGGGGTTTTTAGTGCAGCAGAGAGATAGAGAGCGATCAAGAATATGGATGAGCAAGAATTTCAACGCCTTCTTGAGCTCTTCCCAGCCGTTCGCTCTCCAGATTATTATGTAAACAAAGCCCTCTCCTTTTTATCTATCTTGATACACTCTTTGTTTTCTATAAAAATTCAATCTTTAATACATTCTTGAAAATTGGAAAAATGGGTTTTGATTTACTATCTCTTTCACTTAATACCTTCTTGATTAAATTCTTTTTTGGGTGTTTACGGTGATTGTTTAGATACAAGAAGATTAAGTTTGATTCTGTCTCTTCATTTTTGGTGTAAAGGAGCTATTTTTAGAATTCTTGTAAGTAGAAGAACATAGTTTAGTCCAATTGATCTTTTGTAAATCTGGATACCCAGAACTGAGTTTTGTGCTGATGTGTAGTTTTTGTTTACTGTTTTATTTTTAAAAAGTCCTCAAGTAGGGTGATTAAGGTTATTATATGTTGACTTTAAGTTGCTGTTGGAAAATCTTGTTGGTTTGGCTGTTCTTTAGTATTTTTTTTAAGTACTGTATGTTGGTGATGTTGTTTTCTTGAAATTTGGGTTTTTTTTTTTTTTTTTGTTGATGAATTAAGTTGTTTCATTACTGGCATCAAGAAGATGCAAAGAGTACAAAAGTAGATAGGCTAGCTCCGTTACATGATAGCAGTTAAGACAAGGGAGCCAGCCACAAATTCAAAAAATCTAGAGGAGACTTAAAACATGACTGTCTGGCCTAGAGTTAATGAGCTAACAAAATCTAAGAAAGCAGTAGAACTATTCACATAAGACTGGTTGGACCAACAAAATAGACTGAACATTTGGCTTTGAGTGAATGTTTAGGATTTGAAATTCCATCAAAACACCGCTGATTCCTTTCTGTCCATTGTAAGTATTAAGGTGTGAAGTAGGGTGATTAAGGTTATTATATGTTGACTTGATTCAAGTTACTGTTGGACGATCTTGTTCTTTTGGCTGTTCTTTAGTATTTTTTGTAGTACTGTAGGAGACATGTTGGTGATGTTGTTTTCTTGAAATTTTGGGGCTTAGTAAGCATCAAGGTATGAAGTAGGGTGGTTAAGGTTATTATATGTTGACTTGATTCAAGTTGTCGTTGAACAATCTTGTTGGTTTGGCTGTTCTTTAGTATTTTTTGTAGTGCTGTAGGAGACATGTTTATGATGTAGTTTTCTTGAAATTTGGAGCTTAGTAAGCATTCTCAGTTTCTACATTATCATCAATTTGCCACTTGGGTTGTTCAGAAGCTTACAATGATGAAGTAAAATAATTCTCTTAATTTTTTAGTTTTTCTTTTGCTAATCAAGACTTAGAACTTGCGTGCCAAAGTTGTCGTTGTTTGGTTATCCTAACTTTCTTTATGGAATCTTGGATCAAAATCGTGTGCTGAGTGTTTTAGTCATAAGCCTGGAGGTGCTAGCAATTCAATGGGCAATGGCCTGGGAGGTTTGTGTAAAGTATGAACCCAATGGTGGAGTTCATCAAAGCTATTATCTTAATTGTTACTCCCTCCGTTTCAAAAAGAATGACTTGGTTTGACTTGGCACGGAGTTTTAGAAAATAAAGAAGACTTTTGAATCTTGTGGTCCTAAATTAAAGTTATGGCAAATGTACTAAATTGCCCTTCAATCTTGTGGCTGTCACGTGGAAAGTTGAAATTAAAATGTTGCTAAAAAGGAAAGAGGTCATTCTTTTTTAAACAGACTAAAAAGGAAAGGAGGTCGTTCCTTTTGAAACGGAGGGAGTATTTTTTTTCCTTTGAAGCGCGAAAGTATTAATAGGCTAACATTGTCTTTATATCCATCTATTGCTTTCATACTGCAATATGGCTATCATCACCTTTAATTGATGTTACAACAATAAATAGGAATTCTCCTCGTTTTGATTCTTTCTGTCCTGAATGTACAGTTTTGTACTCATTTTACTTTTCGGATCCCAACAAAAATCCACTCTATATCAGCCCTGAAAGCTAATTATTGGTCTTCTATTTTCTTTGGAAAGGAATTTCTCTCAGTGATATAATTGAGGGTTTCAACAGTTATGCCAGACAATACTGAAGAATTCTCTCGGCTGATTTCATGGCTTGCCATCTTGATCATATGTTTTTACAAGCTTCTATAAACTAGAATACGTTAGTCTTTTAATTGGGGTCCGAAAATGGGAGAGAGTGATGGGGAATTAAAAGCTGAAGTCTTGTGCCATTTACCTCTTTTTTTGGATAAAAATGAGGAAGAAATGAAAGTGGTAGAATTGCAAACTCCTCAGCATGTTCAACTTATCTAGTGGGAAAATATAAATGGTTGCGCACATTTGAGACTCTCCAAATATCTGTGATGTGAAAGTGTGAATTCTAGACAAGTATATCCACATCTCTGTCGTGCTTATCCCCATCATATTGATCTCATCTCGTGCTAGTCATTTAACTTCTGATGGTTCTTTTCTTCTTCAGTTTTTTGGTGCATTATTTCATATATATAATCTTACCTCCTGACTCTCCTTTGCATTTTATTCGTCTTCCATCAGCTTGATTTGGATGCGTCAAGTCAATCAACTTCCCAGTCCAAGCAGAAAGACGAGGTAGTGCAGAAACTTTTCAACACATAATTATCTGAAGCTTTGTTTTCAGATCTTGATTTTTTATTCTTACGCCAAAAGCTGTATCAGGTGAAGCAATTGCAAGATGGTCAGAGTAAGGGAGGTGTAGTAGAGTCCAATACTCGAGCAATGGGCCATGGTGGTATGTTATGACGTTATCAGTTTTTTTTTTTCTGGAAAATGATGAAAGTTGTTTACAATATCCTTAGAATTATCAACCTGCATGAAAATACTGCTGTTATTAGATCATAATAACTAAACAACCTGCTCTATTTTATTTTATTTTGAAATTGGTAACAGTACAACCTATTCTATTAGTTTGTATGGGTGCCCTCATATCTGAAGTGTATATATTTTCAGATGGATATATCATTTAATATCTGGCATTAAATCTAGGGTCTTGGTTCCGACTCTCTTATCATGCAAATCAGTTTTAAATTACTATTTTCTTTTTCTTCTCATTATGAAATCCCCCCTAAAGTTTCAGTAGCAAATCTTCTTGTCAGAATTCAAACCCTATCTAAACTTTTACATATGGAAAGTAAATTCAAAACCCAATTATTTTATTCTTATCAGAGATTAAAATTATTTATGTATGCCCATTTCGAAACAATCAATGGTAATAAAGTTTTTGGGCTATATTGAGATTGCTCGATTTGTATCTCTTACCACCACTTTGGAAAGATCTCACTTACTGAATCACTTTCATGTTACAGAAGCATTTTGGGGCAAACTAAAAGCAGCTGCGGAGAAAAAGGTATCTCCTGTTATGATTGTTTGTTATATATCATCATGAACAATTTCAGCAATGCTGTGGTATCAGATATTCTTCAGCCAAACCTAGTAGATTCAAATTTGCTTTGGTTTGAATACATGCCTGTATATAAAGCAAGCAAAGGGCTATTATCAAGTTACATATATTGTTTTGAACTTGTTGATCCTTCATATAATTGCTCGAGCATATACTTAACACCTCATGGTTGCTCGAGCAGATGGCGTGAGTTCACTCCTTTTAGTGTTTCCTTGTGTCTATACATCAACATACCCAGTGTACACAAGTGGTGTCTGAGGGGAAGGGGGGGCGGGTACATAGACTTTATCCCTGCCTCATGAAGGTAGAGAGGCTGATTTAGAAAGAACCTTTGCTCAAGTAAAGCATAATAGAGCAGGCTTGGAAAGGAAATATAGTAAGACATAAAAAACAAGAAACGAACAATATTGACTACAAATAATATGCTAACTGAAGTAAAGCAGACAACAAGTGACGATAAAATCAAAGAATAATGTAGTAGGGGAGTAATAATAATGATACTGGTAAATAAACTATACATCATATAACATAATTCTCTCAGTTGACTGGTCTTTATGATTTTACCTGGTGAATATTAACAAATTTGTGATAAATGGTAATTTTTCCTCATGATCAAAGAGGATAACTATACAAACTCCTAAATCAATACCTTCAGATTAGAAGGGAAAGTTGAGTGGTTACTTGGTGAAGTACTGATGCAAGTTTAAGCAACAACAGGCATGAGGTGTCAGTATGCCCATTTTCATGGTAGCATGCACCTCGGGAAGTAGTTGAATTTGGTGGCAACATTCTGTATTTGCTCAACTAGAGGCATTAGAACCAATCATGGAAATTCGTCTGGCCTAGAAGACCAAAATATTATAGTTAAAACTATACCACATTTAAGTCTTAAGTCATATTACGTGTAAAGAAATGGATCTAAGCTAGCTCATAAGGAGAGGATTGTCCAAGATCATATAAGGAGATCAATTACCCATTCCATATCCGATGTGGGATTCTTACACTCCACGGCATGCCCAGATCTCATTAATTGGAGCATGGACAATATAACATGGGGCCGAACATCGGTGAACAAAGAATTGGAATGGGTCTGGCTCTGATACGATGTAAAGAAATGGATCTTGGGCTTAACTCAACCCAAAAGCCTACCTTATGAGGAGGATTGTCGAAGACCATAAAGGAGGCAATTACCCATTTCATATCTGATGTGGGACTCTTACATTGTTGAGTCTCACATCCATGGGATGAGGAGAATTTAGACTTTTTATGGGCAATCCTCCTCCTTTGAGCTATCTTTTAGGGTTGACTCAGGCTTGAGGTGCATTTAACATGCTATTAGAGTCAGACCCATCCCAATTTATGATTTTTACAGATGTTTGGGCCCTCATTAAACCGTCCATACTCCAAATGTCCAGCCATGGATGTGAGGCGGGGTGTTGATTCCCACATCCGTGGGATGAAGAGAATTTGGACTCTTTATGGGCAATCATCCTCCCTTCGTACTAGTTTTGGAGTTGAGTTAGGCTCAAGGTCCATTTAACATTATGCTTTGGTCGGGGGATTAGATCAGGAAAACTATGAATAAAGCTGCTAAATGACCAAGCAACAAGTCTCCTTTTGTTAAGTAAGTCATCTCATGAGCAAAGTGGTATACATTGGTGATTAGAGTGCTCCTTGCCCCTTGGTCCTTGGTTAAGTTTCTCGGAGGGGGGAGAATGCTGAATTTCTCTTTTCTAGTTCAAGGATAATTTAAAAGTGATATCAAGCATTAGATGCTATTTTGTTTCTTTCCATATCTTGCTGAGGAAGATTATTCAAACAGAATATCTTTACAAAAATTCTAACCATAGTGAGATGATTGAGAATGTTCTGAGTGGAACTTCATTAAGATGGTTTGTGCAATATTTAATCCTGCTATAATATTTTCTTCGTGATGGTGGTGTCTGAGTTAGCTTGTGCGTACCTCAATTATTTAACCAGGTACCTCCTAGTCTCTCCCAACATAGTTATTGGATAACTCTATCCACCAAACTCAGGCAAATGGGAGAAACCAATATTTTTGCCTCTGCTGTAAATTAAACCTTGATCCCCCATAGTTATGTTCCACATCATTGACCACTAGACCAACATGGTTTTCATCCCTCTTCATTTACAACTGACTATCTCATCCTACTGCAAAGACCAAACGTGGTCACATCTGTAACTAAGGATTTGGTCTGGTTTTTTTACACAGATGAATCCAGCAGAAGCAGAAGAATTTTGCAAGACATTTCGACAAGTTTACAGGAAACTTGTAAGTACACTAACTCAAGCAGAAAATTTCCTGCTTTCTCCGTGTTTGGATTTGGTAAAAGTGTGTTTCTAAAAGCTTGTGCTGTAACTTGACGCTGGAAAACTTTACGACTTTCAGGTGGATGAAGAACTGAGTTTGGAAGCTGCTCGGAGCTTGCTGAGCTCATGAAGATTTTTTCTCCAAACTGTTGTTACTTTTAATGACTTGATGTTAAAAATACAGCTATTTGTGTAATATAATGATGTATTATTACATACATTGAGTTATTATCTTTTTGTTTTTCTTAGTGAAATGATGTTACTCTGTAAAAAACTTAAAAACTTTGTTTTATCTAATGACTTAAAGAAGGGTGAATCACCAAGAACAGATCCCATGCATGACATTGAAAATACTTCAGAAATATCACTGCATAGAATAGGTTCATTGTTCATTTTATGTTACTATATACATAATTAGTGTATATTTTGATCATATTTGTAAATAAGTTTGGTCGACTGTGTACATATCCATAAGTTTTCCTTAAATAAATATGAGAATGAATAGGTTATTATCATCCTAAATACTACAAGGAAGGGATTGTGGAACAAAGGGTCATCCAGCTACCAACAAGGGTTGTGGTGGAGTGGTCAGTAGTTTTTCATCCTTAATCAAAAGGTCTCGGGTTCGAATTTCCTTGGATACGGAATCGCCTTTGTCAGGGAGCGCTTTATCCCGAAAGTGGGACATTCTGATTTAGTCGAGTTCCAATATGAGTACTAGACACTAGGTGGAAAACCAGGAAGAAAAAGAAAGGAGGGAGGGTGACATAAGCCTCCAATCAATCATAGAAATTCCGACAGAAAAAAAAGGAGGGATGGTGACATAAGCCTCCAATCAATCATAGAAATTCCGACTCTTTCTGTTTCAATTTATTTATCTTAAGTACTTTCATTTTTAGTCTATTTTTGAAAAAGAATCTCTTTTCTTTTTTAGCGTCTTATTAATTTCAACTTTGCACTTGACATGTTGAAGATTATAACATAAAATGATATTTTCATATATTAATATATTTTTAATTTAAAATTACGAGATTCAATTATTTTTATTATTATCTTAAATTTTATATCAAGTCAGAACATTATCAAATAAATTGAAATGATGGAAAAATGAGAGTACTTATTAAGGAAAACAAAAGAAATATTCTTAGACAGACTTTGATGGTGAATCTGACCAATTTTAGACAGACAGAATTTGGAAGACTAGTTAAATTGGATACATATGTACTGTCAAATGATAAATACTTAATAATCACATTGATAGTTATACTTTATAAATATGACTTGAATTTAATATAAATATTTAATGCTAATAAAATTTTACCCTATAAAATAGATACACACATTTAGAATATTTTGATAGTCAAATTTCATATTAAAAAAAGTCAATTTAGGATATGTTTTTGCGATCAAAGGTACGATATGAATATATGAGGTTTGATTCAACTTATAAGCTAGCCAACACTCAAACTAACTTACTATAGCAAAAATTAGTCAAACATCATAAGTTGGTTAGCCAAAAAGATTTTTCCTTTGATCAATTTTATTTTTTTTACATATTTATATCTAAACATTAACTGTTTATTAACCACTAACGATCCACTAACACAAATAAGCTCTAAGCTTTCTACTAATATAATCTTTTTCGAGAGTCGAAAAAGAACGGTGTCTAAAAAATGTAATGTAAACAAGAAGAAAGGAATAATTAAGACAAAAAAAATTGTTTTTACACCTTAAAAGTATATTTTTTGCTAGTATTAGTGTTATTTTAAAGTTTTCTTTTTAAAAATTGAGTTTATAATTATGATAAAATTTGATCATAATTTTAATTAGTCTTTTTTTCTCCTTATTATTTCATTTTTATGTTGTTATTATTATTTTATAGTTATGAATTTAATTAATTTATTCTTATTAGAAAAAAGTTGTAGATATTTGAAAAGAAAATAAAGAAAAAAAATACTAAATAAAAGATGGGGGAAATTTCACATATAACCATGAGAATAAACTTAATTAAGCTCCTTAGCTATAGTTTGCATGTTTACACGTTATAGCTACAATTTAAATAGCTATGGGCCAGTGTATTTGTATAATTCACAATTATGTGGTATTTTATACAAAATAAAAATTCAAAATTTTTAAAAGATAATGACGGTAATTTCGATCCGTTGGGAAAAGGTAAACAATCCCTTAATTCATGAAATAGTATCTCTTTAGAGGTTCATACCAAATATGACTTTCCTTCCTTCCGTAAATGTATAAATCAATTTGTATCAATTGATTTTTATTTGTCATTGTATAAATTATTATTAATTCAATTCATTGATTACAGAGTTTGCATGGAATTAGAGTTTGTAAAAACTAACTATTTTTGTTCGTAATTGTATAAACAGATTCTTCAAAGGTAGTTTGTACTGGTATATTTTGTATATGTATAATTCTGTTTTATTTTTTGTGGAATCAGTTTTTGTATATGTATAATTGATTGATGACTGTAGTTTATGTTGAATTAATGTCGGTATAAATTAGCTATTTATATTTGTAATTGTATAAAATGAGTAGTGACAACTAATTTATATTTGTATATTTATAATTCACATGATTCTATTGTTTTTTTGTGGAATTAGCGTTTGTAATGTATAATTGATTGATAACTATTTTTTCTGTGAGATTATGTTTGTATCAATGAGCTATTTTCTTCTGTAATTGTATAAAAGGAGTAGTGACAACTAATTTCTACTTAAATATTTATATATGTATAATTCATAGCTGATTTGTACTTATATATTTGTCATAATATCTTTCATAGCTATTTTGGATGTTTCTTCATCCATAATTAAAAATTGTATCTAACTATAAATCTCAAAACCATACGAAATTGCAGGCATATACAAATACACATAAAAAAAAAAAAAGAATGAAACCGTCTTAAAAAAAAACTTAAACCACTTAAGAGTTACCTTGAAAATCAGGAAGCATGACTTGAGAGAGAAGAATTGAATTTTTCAAATTTTGAAATCGATTTATGTTGAGGAATTTAACGAGCAAAAAATGGTTAAGGATTATTAAGTAAGAGAAAGAACCATATGTATATATGAAAAGGGACAGCATATACGCTTATAGAAAAAATGGGCAACGTAATTGTAATCGAAATTTGGTGGCGAAGATTATTTAAAATAAATTATAGCTATAATGACTAATTAAATAGTATAAGTATACTTAACCGCGTAATTTTCCCTAAACGATATTACACAATACCATATGAAAATGTTAGGGATATTTGGTACCAAGATATAAAAACAATAATCCCCAAATAAAAGGATGAGATTATTTTTAATTATCCGACTATTTATATTAAATAAATAAATCAGATATCCATATATATAAAAAAATTATCTGACTACTAATATAATGTCACACGTCCATGATTTGAATAATAAACCTACAAGAAAAGTATGGTACAGATAGAGATACTATGAAAAGATAGGGTAAAAGATGAAATACAATTATGAAATAATAAATAAAGATAAAATGAGAAGAAAATATTAAGGTAACGACGCGATCACACCAAATCAGTCGTTCATTAAAATGAGCCTTTTAATTTTATTTAACAATCAAAACAAACATTGTATTTAAACTGACAATACAATTCCACGGGTAACAACCACCAAACAAGGTGTAAGTATTAAACCAATTATCAACATGAGTTGTGGTGCACTGGTGGGAGTGTTTCACCCTTAAAAAGAGGTCTCGGGTTTGAGCCCTAGGTATGGAGAAAATCCCGTTGAGAGTGCCACCCCCGAATGGGCCCTGAAGAGCGCGATTCGAATTTAGTCGGAGCTCCAATGTAGGCTTCGGACATTGGGTGAAAACCAAAAAAAAGTATTAAACTAATTAAACATAGTTTAGTTTCTCTCTTTCTTTTTTTTTTTGTATAAAATCTTTTCTTATTGAACATAAAATCACATGTGATGAAATGCACACGAATCAAGAATCAAGAATGCATATACACCTTGGATGGTTATTGATCTAAGGCTAGTTTTCATTCAAGAGTCGGACATCTTTAGGACCCATTTGTGAATAATGAGCTGGATCTGACAAATGCAGCACATACAATATGCCAAATCAAGAACAGCGAGTGTTATTAAAGAAAAAACAAATTTTAATATATTTTTTTGTGATTTGATGACCCAATAAGGAAAAACTGATGATTTTCATATTTCCATGAAGAAAAGAAGAAGAAGGAAAAAAGAAAGATAAGTTTTAATCATGGCTTTCTCTAAAGATAATATGACAGGTATTATTTTGGCTCTACTTTCAAGTGTGTTCATAGGGGCAAGTTTTATTATTAAGAAGAAAGGCCTTAGAAGAGCTGCTGCAGTCTCTGGTGTTAGAGCTGGTATGTGGGGTTCTTTAAAGTTTTCATCTTTTCATGTTCTTGTTACTTGTTCTGTTGTATGAATCTGATTTTGAGTTTTCTTGGGTTTGTTTTGTAGGTGTTGGTGGGTATTCATATCTTTTGGAGCCCCTCTGGTGGATCGGAATGATCACAAGTAAGTTTTTCCCTCTTTTTTTGGAGCCCCTGTGGGTCTATGGAAGCAACCTCTCTGCTTCTCAAGGTAGGGGTAAGGTCTGCCGGTTCCCTCCCCAGACCCCACTTGGGATTGCGCTGGGCATGTTGTTTCTGTTCTCTGCAGTACTATATCCTTAATTACAGCATTTGTTTGTGTATTTCAATGTTTGATAAGTGTTGCTGCTTGAAAGGACTGTAGAGGTGTATATATGAATATAATTTGTTGATAGTTTGGTATGGGAAATTAAGCTTAATGATTGATTAGTGTGTTTGTTTTTTCAATTTTGGAGTTTTCTGTTAATCAACTCTCTACCCTTTTGGTGCTACTGATTTGTTTCACGAATTTCTCCAAATAGAAGTAAGGTGTGGCCTAGGTCTTTTGTGTTTTCTTTCTTGATCATTGACTGACTGTCCATAGAATTTTCTTGTCTTCTTTCTTTTGCTTTTCATAGTGATAGTCGGAGAGATTGCAAATTTTGTGGCATATGCTTTTGCTCCAGCGGTTCTTGTCACCCCTCTGGGTGCATTGAGTATAATTGTCAGGTGTGTAATCTTGGTAATAGTGTATATCATTGTTTATGATAAGAGTTGAGATTTGCTTCTGGTTGCATAACCAGTTTTATGGCCAAAAACTCTTGTAGTGCTGTATTGGCTCAGATTATTTTGAAGGAAAAGTTGCATCCGCTTGGAGTTTTGGGATGTGTGCTGTGCATTATTGGTTCTGTTGTTATAGTTGTCCATGCACCACAGGAGCATCCTATCTCATCTGTCAAAGAAATTTGGTATATGGCAACTCAGAAAGGTGAGATGTTTCCATCATGACCAAATCCTCTAGTTCCTTTGGGACCATCTACGCTTTCTAACCTCACTTCCTTTTCAATTCCAGCATTTTTGCTCTACATGGGATCGGTGATTGTGTTGGTTTTCATTCTTGTCTTCTACTTTGCTCCTCAATGTGGACGCTCAAATGTCCTTGTTTTCACTGGAATATGCTCATTGATGGGTTCTCTCTCGGTAAAATTTTGAATAGAATTTTCTTGCCTTGTGGTCTGTCATTTAAATACTTTACTTCCAAAAATCTTATGTTTGTTAGTCAACAACCAAAAACTCTGTAACTGTTTGCATAGATGCATTAGAACTTATGACCCTCTTATGTCTATTGTGCAGGTTATGAGTGTTAAAGCCCTTGGTACTTCACTGAAGTTAACTGTTGAGGGAAAGAACCAGCTGATCTATCCGGAAACCTGGGCTTTTATGTTTATTGTGGCAGTTTGTGTCGTTACACAAATGAACTATCTCAATAAGGCGGGTAGCTGCTATTCTAACTGTTTTTGTAATGGAACTCATTTTGTCTACAAACTTACTCTTTAAATTGAACTGTTAATTCATCCTTCAAGATTCTAAAAGTGCCCTAAAAAATTTCCGATAATTGGTGGTTGAATGGAGCTGTCCAGCAAAAGTGGAAGCCAAGAAGGTTGCTTATATGGAATTAGTGTAGAGCAAAGACGAGGAAAGAGGAAAGGTGAGATATAAGGTAATGAAGAAGGAAGCGAAGTTAGCGATTACAACAGCTAAAATGACAGATTTTGAATGCTTGTATAAAGAACTATTGGATAATGGCTGGGATAAGAAGTTGTATCGGCTTGTCAAGGCGAGAGAGAGGACTTGAGATCTGGACCAAGTAAAGTGCATTAAAGATGAAGAAGACAGTATTGGTGGAAGATGCACACAATAGACAGAAATGACAGGCATACTTCCATAAACTTTTGAATGAAGAGGTGGACATGAATATTATGTTGGGGGATTTAGAATATTTTGAGAGGGTTATTCGTAAGATGAGTAGACAGAGGGTGACCAGACCAGGCGAGATTTTGGTGAAATTTTGGAATAGCAATGTCAAAACAAGAATGGAGTGACTAACTGGGTTGTTTAACGTTATTTTTAGGACGTAAAAAATGCTTGAAGAATGGAGGTCGAGTACAATGATCCCATTGTACAAGAATAAGGGTGATATTTAGAATTGCAACAATTGTAGAGGTATCAAGCTATTAGTTATACTATGAAAGTTTGGGAGAGGGTGGATATGAGGGCGAGGAAGGGTGTGCTCATTACCGAGAACCAATTTGGATTCATGTCGGAGCGTTCAACCACATAAGTCATTCATCTCGTAAGGAGATTGGTGGATCAGAGAGGAAGAGGGACTTACATATGGTGTTTATTGACCTAGAAAGAGCATATGACAAAGTCCTTAGGGGGGTTCTATGGAGATGTTTGGAGGTTAGAGGTGTTCCCCTAGCTTATATTAGGGCAATTTAAGGACATGTACGGTGGAGCTAACACTCGGGTGAGGACACAGGGAGGAGACTGGGAGCACTTCCAAGTCGTGATAGGGTTGCACCAAGAATCATCTCTTAGCCCATTTTTTATTATCCTTGGTGATGGATGAACTGATGTAACATATCCAAACAGAGATGCCATAGTGTGTTATTTGTAAAGGACATAATATTGACCGAACATAGGTAGAGTTAATGATAGGCTGGAGGTTTGGAGACAAACTCTAGAGTCTAAAGAATTCATGTTGAGTAGAACTACAACATAGTACTTGGACTCTTGGAGTGCAAGTTCAATAACGTAATTCACGAGGAAGATGTGAAAGTAAGGACTGATACACAAGTCATCTCCTAGAGAAGAAGTTTCAAGTATCTTAGGTCTATATTCAAGTATAGGGAGATTGACGATGATGTGACACATCGCATTGGAGCAGGGTGGGTGAAATTGGGCTTGCATCCTGTGTCTTGTGTGATAAGAATGTGTCACCAAGACTTAAAGGTAGTTTTATAAATTGGTTTGTACTGATCAAGAATCACACGTTCTTGTAGAAGAAAATAATGAAAATGAGGATGTTGAGAGGAATGTGTAGCCATACTAGGCGAGATAGGATTAGGAATGAAGATATACGGGACAAGGTGGAGTGGCCTCTGTGGTGGACAAGATGAGGGAAGCAAGACTGAGATGGTTCGAATTGTGAAGAGAGATGCACAGATGTCCCAGTGAAGAGGTGCGAGAAGTTGGCTAGAGTGGGGGAAACACTCTATACAAGAAGTATATCAAAAAGTTGTTTACCTACAGAATGTGATTCTCTACCAAAAAAAGGTTCAGCTATACTAACAGGAACCTCATGGGTATCCCAAAAGTAAATAAAAAACAGAAGGCACGCTACTCTAATCTGTACAAAGTTGTATTCTGCGCTATCAAAAGCTCTCGTTTATTGTGTTGTTATTTATCGGTAGACTATTTACTGGATCAGAGAAGTACAAGGAAGTGAGGAACTCTAATTTCCTATGTAGCAAGTCATGAGAGATGGGCTTTCTCAAGAAGTTTGTGCTGTCCAATTATTGCTAATGATGAATAGAAACAAATATTACTATTATTTACCAGCAAAGATCATGTGTTTGAGCTTTTTCTTCTTCCTTACTTCCAGATACCATCATTGAACATAGAACTTCCCTCAAACAATGCCAAAACCATTTCATGCAACTGAATTCTTTTAATATAAGGTGCAATTGATGAGTTGATTTTTATCAAAATGAAACCATTTATCATGATAGTAATTTATATGTCTCTGTTGATAATCCTAATTCTGTCCTTGTAGTTGTAGTCTACTGAATGATATCAACAAAGTACATTATTAATGAAGAAGTGACAGAAGAGTTGCACGAAGGTTGACGAATCGATGCCATATATCTCTTGAGGAAACAGATTCAAGATGAAGACTCTAAAATGCCTAGTTTTGTTCTGCATATATTGCAGCAATTTAAAACTTTAGGATGAGTTACTTAATTGCTTGGGGGGTAGTCCATGTTTGTGGAAGTATCAAGAGTCTTTAGTTTATTAATAGCTTTAGCTTTAAAGGGTGTCTTTGATTTCTTAATATTTAGCTTTTAAAGTGTATCTGAAATGTTATTATATTGCTGATTGGAATATTTTAAATTTCCTTATATGTCTAAGATTGTGGAGAATATTGTTAATCTAATAACTTTTGCAAGTTTAGCAGGTCAGATTAGATGTTTTTCTTTTTCCTTCTTTAGACTGACTGATTGAAGAGTTTCAAATTAGCTTCTAGATGCTATTGATTTTATGAACGCTTTTTCTTATTACAGAAATCATATTATATGTTTTCTTTCTTTGTCAGTCTTGAGAAGCTGCTTCACCTTTCAGACATACTCTAATTCTTGATCATCGATTTCTTTAGTGTCCTATTTTGTAGTGTGTATTGCAGCTCGATCTTGTTGAGTTCCAAGAAGACTGTGCTTGTTTGGGTAGTTTTATGCAGCTTTTTCTTGAAAATGTAGTGAATTTCTTTCCTTCGGGGCATCAATCTTAAATGGTGTGGTAGCAATCGTCTTTTTATTAATCCTGATTAGGGTAAAGTGATATATACAGCAGACTATTTAGCTGATCAATCATTTCTCTGTTTTAACACTTTTTTTTTGCTTTTTTCCGTGTTTCAGGCCCTTGATACCTTCAATACTGCTGTTGTCTCTCCTATATACTATGTTATGTTCACAACACTAACAATCGTTGCCAGTGTCATCATGTTTAAGGTCTACGTATCTACCTTTTTCCTTCACTTTTGAGCTTGTTTCTAGAGAATGATGAATACATTAGAGTTCATCCGCTTCTTGGGAATTATCCCAAACCGTATGCCTTAGAATGCCATGTACATTTACACAATCGCATGACTTGGAAATACCACATTATGTGGAACAGGAAAACCATGATTATTTGTCCAAAACTTTGATGCCATGCTTACAGATCTATTTATACTACATTATGTAGGACTGGGATGAACAAAACATTGGGAGCATTACGTCAGAAATATGCGGTTTCATCGTTGTGCTCTCTGGAACCATCTTGTTGCATGTTACCAAAGATGTGGAAAGAAGTTCATCTTTCAGAGGTGCACTTTTCATCATCCCAATGTTTATAAAAACCTGATGTTCTTTTCTCTCCATCCTTAAAATTACTGCCAAAAAATGCAGGTAATTACACACCTACATCCCCTTCGTTATCAACTCGACTATGTAATTCAAACGGGCAATCACATAAGCATGAAGTAGAAGATGAATCGTTTGCTGAGGAAGCCGATTCTAGAAGACAGGATCTCCAGGTTTAACATGATTGCTTTAGAGAAGACCAAGACTCTTTTCTTATTATGTTCCACAAGGCACCATGATTTGCAGTTAGAAATGTGAAGCAGACAACCGATAATCCATCTGAAACCTCCGAAGCTGCTGCAAGCCTGTAACGCCTCAGTTTCGTTTTCTATTGCATCAGATTTGTAGCAGCAAGGTAAGGACTCCACAGGATGTTAAAGAAAGAGTTGGTGGGAGATCATCAAAAGTTGTCGCAGACAGAAGCTACACTGTTTGTTTATAGTTATAGGAGTTCCAAATATTGGTTTATTAAGATCTATAGAAGCAAAGTTGAATGATGAGAGCTTAAATAGGAGTTTTCTGTGATTAGAAGTAATATAATTCATTTTAGTTTTCTTCTTTTCTCTGTCCCTATTGTATAGCAATATTTGATGTATTGGGTAGAATCTTTGTTTATGTTTCATTCTTTAGTGAACTTGAGATCAGAAAGATGTTTGATTGACTCCCACTAACACCACTTTTTATTTTTATTTTATCTCAGGTGTTTTTTCACTTACTTTCAAACTCCAATATAATTTACATGAGAATTCTTTGCATTGTCCGTGTATACAAGTTCAACCATGGTGTGATTGGATGTGTTTACTTTTTCACAAAAGCCACTTGAACCTCCAATCCTTTCCCATTTAAATTCTAAGTTAATTCAGTGGAATAGTTTTTCTATCTTTTTAGTTTCATCACTTGATGTTTATTTTTAAGAAATATAATAATCTAAATTGACGAATCTACAATATCACACAAACTCTTACAATGATTCTCTTTTAAAAAAGGATTTCATATTTTTCTCCCTTCAATTATTTGATTTGGTGAAGCTAACAATAAAGTATCTAATTTAATTTATTTTATAAATCTTGTGAAACTCACAAAGAAAATTAATTAAAAAAAATAAAACGACTCTGCTGGGGATTGAACCCAGAATTTCTAGTTTCACAGACCAGCGCCTTATTCATTAGGCCACAGAGTCTTATATGTTAGCTACTTTCATTAAATAGTACGAGCCTTTTCAATTTTATTTTTTTTTACCCTAATGGATGTAATTCGCTCTTTGTCGTTTTTAGTAAATCATAAAAACACTTGATTTATAAATGGATAGAATAGCAACCACCATAAACAACAACAATAAACATTTTCATCTTTTTTCCCCTCTCGACTTGTATCTCCATCTCCATCTAAACAACAATTTACTTTCAACAAATCACTAAAACTAGCATAATGTATGGTTTAAAGAATTTTTCCTAAGTTATTGAGGTAAAAGAGAAGAAAATCGCCGAATGCATGTGAAATAGACTTATTGAAGGATTAGTGCTTCTGGAGGCGGATTGTTATAGAGAGATAAAAGAGAGGGAACATATAAAGTTGATCTTTGATTTGAAGGAAGCATATAATTGCATAAAAGCCAAGATATATAGTACTTATTACACATTGTTTCGATAACAGATTAAGAAAAATCATAGTCTTGGTATAAATTCTAGTTCTAGTATATATGTCATGTTGAATTGCCTTATAAATAATCGCACCCGTTCTAGCCCTTGCTATTAACGCATGATTAACGAGTAGACAATGTGTAATTTTTTGTCTACAATCTTTACAATTAACTCTATCAACTTGGAACCCATGGTGTCTACATTTTGAGTTGGCAATTGTAAGCAGATGGCATGTCCAAGGCAGTTATGATTTATGAACAAAGTTTAAAGAGTTTGGTGAAACCTTGACGACTTCAAAACGCAAACAAGACAGTAAATCATACGGGTAAAGGAACCAACTCATCGAAAAGAAACAACAACATGGATCCTCCTTTCTGCTACGATTAACAACAACATAGACACGTCACTGTTTTTTTTATCACCATATAGACTAGACAATCAAGTCAAGCAAAGCCAACTTACATCCTTTTGCTTCAGTTGCAGTAGTATGTCAGTGTTTCAACAAAGAAAGACAAGTATCGAAACTAAGTACTGGCGAATTGGAGTTGAAAGCCTCAGATGTATACACGGACCCGAGGATGAAGTATCATATGCATGTTAGTGATTTTACTGACGGATCATTTCTTGCGGGACAAAGCTGCTACAAGTCCACCAGCCAGGAGTCCAACAGCAGTTACGGCAGTAGCAGCAATGCCAATGCCAATTACTCCATCTGCTTGGACAATGAATATACATAATTCATAACTTCATTCTTTGACTGGAAATAGAATCTGATGAATAACAGAAGATAAAGATTCGGCTTAATACCTTTTGTAATTTTATCTTCAATAGTTTTCCTGAGGGTCAAGGCCTGTCTCCACTCCGGTTCAATCTATAGATTCAAACAGCTACTAGTTAAGGCAGAATGATTAAGAACAGACTTGGAAAGAACTTGAAAGGTACTTAGTCAAGTCAATGAAACAGTAAAAACTTCAGAGTTGCATCACACAACCAAGTTCGAGTATGCAATTTTTGGATTTCATAAATCAAGCTGCAGAAAGATAAATTGTCCAAGATAAAGTAGGGGAACAAACTTCATAGCACAGAGATAAATATCTCAGATTTAAATGTCAAAGTGAAGAGGTGAATAAAATATACTAGCAAAGATTGAATAACAAATATCAAACCTCCAAACAGCGCTCAACAAGCTGCCTGCTTCTTGCATAGTCCCCACTTCTGTAGTAGCCAACCGCCAGAAGATAAATCTTTTCCCTCATTTGCAGGGGACTGTTACTGCCACCCAGAGAAGCTGCAAATAACAAAATAAGTTGAACTCTTGCTCAGGAAGGAAACTAGCATAAGAAGAGTGAAAACAGTAAATTGCAAAGCAAAAGGCAAAGGGAGAGGGAGTCAAAAGGTAAAATGCATAAGAGCTAGGGAAAGGACAAACATATAAGTGAAAGTGTTTACCAAAGTTTTCGTGAAACTCAACAATCCCCAAGCACAGGGTATGGAAAAGGATGAATGGATTCCAAAAAAAAAAAAAAAAAAGGGGATTCCAATGATCTCACCTTCAAGCATTGCTATTCCACGTTGTACATCTTCTGGACGTCTTGAGTGAACAAGAGCCCATGATAGACGCATGATGCATTCATTTTTCAGTTCATCAGAGGAACCTTTTCCCGCCTCAGCAACTTCACGTTCACAACCCTGTACATAGATTGCCCTTGTGAGAGACTCAGATACCATCACGTACAGCTAGTAAATGTACGGATCCGCAAATCTATTACAAATTACACATTATTCTCTTGAACAACAGCAGACTCTTTCAGCAAGATATTCAGAGAGAGCTTTACAAACGTCTCAAGGAAACGTTAACCAAAACCAAACAACAGTTGACACCAATTCTGCTATCCTTCAACCATCACTCTCCCTTTTGTCTGTGTCGTAATTATCAACACCATGACCCCCTACAGATGGATGGCACAGCCAGAACGACTTTTGCTTTGAACAAAGAAAGATGATTCAAGAAATCACCCACTGATGCAATAGGGAGCCAAGTGAACAGACACCTCTACAACAACATACCTAGTGTAATCTCACAAGTGGGGTCTAGAGAAGGTAGAATGTACGCATCTAAGCTTTTTATTTCCATTGTCGCAACTGGAATGGTTTGTGGGCAAAATGGACTTCAGATATGTTTTAAATGCCTCTTGTTCGTGTTCAGAAATCACGTAATAGTTACATCTGAACTCTAAATAGTCGTTAAAATTGGAACAGTCCTCCAACAAAGTAAAGCAACACTGATAAACCTTCTACAAATAGTTTACAGTAAAGTTGGGGCCACTACTCACTTTAGCCCTAATTCCTAGAAGCTTTCCGTCTCTCAGGTGGTTGTGTTTCTAACGTTAATCTCTTTCTTGATTAAAGCTACTGATTTCTGTTACATATAGGATTGAGATCACAGGTAATGCAAGTCAAAAGCCAAAAACATATATACCTTTCTTGATTAAAGTTTGTTTTCCATCCAATATGCAAGACCTTGAAAACCATCTACTGAAAGTAAAAACACGAAGGAAAAAAAAAACAGAAAGCAAAAAAAGAAAAAAGGGAAATCACTTGCCAACTAATTTACAATTACGGTATAAAAATTCTGCAGACTATTCATGTTATATAAATCAAATCCATTGTAAATATATTCATATTGCTCAAGAAACAACAAAAGAGCAAAGTTAATTTTGAGCTCTTATTTTGGATTAATTTGAAAATGCTTCTTCCAAATCTCCTCCTTATCCAAATTTCTACATCCAAACCAGCCCTAACCATTTTTACCCCCAAACCAAGCCAGCTATGGTAATCCTTCAGCATGCACTGAAACGAGTTTATTCCATAATTTGCCATAAAACCCTTCTGGGTTAGCTCTTCTTTTTCGCTCTCAACTTCAAAGCAAAGATAAACACCAACTATACAAAATTACAAACAAACAAACAGAGATATAAAATGAAATAGCAAATTCACTGAAAACCACACACAAGCAGTTCTTCGTCTATATCCAATCAGCTACAGATGCCGAAATCAAATTGCAAAATAATAAAAAAAATAAAAAATTGCTAACTAGTGTACTTACAGTGACGATATCGGAATCGCACCAAGGAATCTGATCTCCTCCGGTGAAAAAATTTCCGACCGACTCGAAGAAATTTCCGATCTTAGCATCCATTGATTTCTCTGTAGAGTGTACGTTGTGCTGCTGGTATTGTACGCAACAAGAGGTGCTATGTGGGGGGTTAAGAACGAAATATATATATATATATATATTATAAAATTTTCGATAAATTAATTTATTAAACTAACATTATTAAAATTAAAACTCTAGGTCAAAGTCTCACTCCTCTCTCACTATTCCTCTCATCGGCGGCCGCCACCATCTTCGAGGACCGGCACCACGCCACCATCCCCGACGACCGGCGCCACGCCACCATCGCAGCAGCAGCGACGGTCCCGTACAGCAGCAGAGGAAGCTCGCGTCAGCAGCAGCGACGGTCCCGTACAGCAGCAGAGGAAGCTCGCGTCGACAGCAGGAGGTCACGCCGCCTCCATCTCGACCGGCGCTGCCTCTATTCCGACTCACTGCCCTTCTCCTTTAAATCAAGGTTAGGTTTCATAATAGTATTTTTAATTTCTTTCAATTTGAGTGTTGAATTAGTTAATTAGTGTATTGAATTAGTTTCTTTTATTGATTGTTAGTTAATTAGTAAGTGAATGATTGAGGGTTTTTGATTGTTAGTTTGAATCAGGGATTATTTGATTGTTAGTTTGTGTTTGTTGATTGTGAATTGAAAATTTTAATGTTAGGGTTAGTTTGAAGTAGGGATTATTTGCTTGTTAGTTTGTGTTTGTTGATTGTGAATTGAAAATTTTAATGTTAGGGTTAGTTTGAATTATGGATTATTTGATTGTTAGTTTGTGTTTGTTGATTGTGAATTGGAAATTTTTGTTAGGGTTAGTTTGAATTACGGATTATTTGATTGTTAGTTTGTGTTTGCTGATTGTGAATTGGAAATTTTAATGTTAGGGTTAGTTTGAATTACGGATTATTTGATTGTTAGTTTGTGTTTGTTGATTGTGAATTGGAAATTTTAATGTTAGGGTTAGTTTGAATTAGGGTATCTTAGGATTTGTTTGAAATTTGGTATTTCTTGAGTTACTTAGTTTGATTTTGAAATTGTAAGATTAGATTGAATTAGGGTATTTAAGGAGTTGTTTGAATTTGTGTATTATTTAAGTTAGTTTGAACTATTATTGAGATTTTAGAACTAATAGTTTGAATGTGGGATTAGGAATAGCTAGCTAGTTTGAATTTAGGATTTTAGCACTAGTTAGATTTTGGGAATTTTATGACTAGTTTGAATTTTGAATTTAGGACTAGTTTGAATTATTATTGAGATTTTAGGACTACTAATAGTTTGAATTTGATATTTTAGCACTATAGTTTGGTTTTTGAATTCTAGGAGTACTTCCAATTTGTGATTTTAAGAGTAGTTTGAATTTGGAATTTAGGACTAATAGTTTGAATTATATTTGGGGAGTTTAGGCAAATTAATAGTTTGAATTTGGGACACTAGCTAGCTAGTTTGAATTTGGAATTTTAGGGATTTGAATTACAACTTAATTAGAACTTATAATTAATTATAACTTGAATTTACTATAAATTGAACTTAATTAGGAATATGAACTTGAAATTGGAACTAATTAGCTTGAATATATAACTAATTAAGTTTAGAAATTAGATATGAACTTGAATTGAAACTTGAACTTATTAAAACTTGAATATATATATATATATATATATATATATATATATATATATAAAACTAATATTCTTGGATTTGAAGTTTATATTTAACTAAACTTGAATATTATAAATGATGCTGTGTGTTTGTGCCATGTAGTAACTAATAATTATTGAATTTTTTTCTAATGTTGAAAGAGTTGATTTTGCGGGCTAGACAACTAAGGAAGCTCAACATCAAAAAAAGTTGATACAAGCTTCTTTCATATTGATACTTCGGAGATAAGGTTTGGTGTTTCTAAATTTCTAAAGTTCAAGTACAATTTCTTTTTATAATATGTTTGTGTCCTTCTTGTATTGATACTTAGTTTAAATTTTGTGATAATTTGTTTGTGTCCATCGAATGTTTGTTTAGCATAAGTACCAACACTAGTTGATCCTATTGATGATAAAATTAATTTTCTTGGATTGTGTCCATCTAGTATTGATACTTAGCTTTAATTTAATGTGTTTGTTAAACATAAAGTTTCAACACTAGTTGATCCTATTGATGACAAAATTGATTTTCTTGCAAGATCGATTTGTGTCCATCTAGTGTTGATACTTTTAGCTTTAATTTAATGTGTTTTTTAATCATAAGTACCAACACTAGTTGATCCTATTGATGACAAAATTGATTTTCTTGGAAGATCGATTTGTGTCCATCTAGTGTTGATACCTAGCTTTAATTTAATGTGTTTGTTAAGCATAAAGTACCAACACTAGTTGATCCTATTGATGACAAAATTGATTTTCTTGAAAGATCGATTTGTGTCCATCTAGTGTTGATACTTAGCTTTAATTTAATGTGTTTTTTAAGCATAAGTATCAACACTAGTTGATCCTATTGATGACAAAATTGATTTTCTTGGAAGATCGATTTGTGTCCATCTAGTGTTGATACCTAGCTTTAATTTAATGTGTTTGTTAAGCATAAAGTACCAACACTAGTTGATCCTATTGATGACAAAATTGATTTTCTTGGAAGATCGATTTGTGTCCATCTAGTGTTGATACTTAGCTTTAATTTAATGTGTTTGTTAAGCATAAAGTACCAACACTAGTTGATCCTATTGATGACAAAATTGATTTTCTTGCAAGATCGATTTGTGTCCATCTAATGTTGATACTTAGCTTTAATTTAATGTGTTTTTTAAGCATAAGTACCAACACCAGTGGATCCTATTGATGACAAAATTGATTTTCTTGGAAGATCGATTTGTGTCCATCTAGTGTTGATACCTAGCTTTAATTTAATATGTTTGTTAAGCATTAAGTGCCAACATTAGTTGATCCTATTGATGACAAAATTGATTTTCTTGCAAGATCGATTTGTGCCAACTAGTGTTGATACTTAGCTTTATTTTAATGTGTTTGTTAAGCATAAGTACCAATACTAGTTGATCCTTTAGTTTAGGAATAATGTGTTTGACACTAGTTGTTGATATTAAGTCAAAATTAATGTAGTTAAAGTTAAAAAGTTGTTAGGTTGCTTAAATAAGTTAAAATAAATAATGTGGTTTAGTTGGTGGATTTAGTTATTGGAATTAAGTCAAAATTAAACTAGTTAAAGTTAAAGAGTTGTTAAGCTGTTTAAATAATTTAAAATAAATAATGTGGTTTAGTTAGTGGATTTAGTTGTTGGAATTAAGTCAAAACTAAACTAGTTAAAGTTGTTAAGTTGTTTAAATAAGTTAAAATAAATAATGTGGTTTAGTTAGTGGATTTAGTTGTTGGAATTAAGTCAAAACTAAACTAGTTAAAGTTGTTAAGTTGTTTAAATAAGTTAAAATAAATATTGTGGTTTAGTTGGTTGATTTAGTTGTTGGAATTAAGTCAAAACTAAATTAGTTAAAGTTAAAAAGTTGTTAAGTTGTTTAAATAAGTTAAAATAAATAATGTGGTTTAGTTGGTGGATTTAGTTATTGGAATTAAGTCAAAACTAAACTAGTTAAAGTTAAAAAGTTGTTAAGTTGTTTAAATAATTTAAAATAAATAATGTGGTTTAGTTAGTGGATTTAGTTGTTGGAATTAAGTCAAAACTAAACTAGTTAAAGTTGTTTAAATAAGTTAAAATAAATAATGTGGTTTAGTTGATGGATTTAGTTGTTGGAATTAAGTCAAAACTAAACTAGTTAAAGTTGTTAAGTTATTTAAATTAGTTAAAATACATAATGCCGTTTAGTTGGTGGATTTAGTTGTTGGAATTAAGTCAAAACTAAACTAGTTAAAGTTGTTAAGTTATTTAAATAAGTTAAAATAAATAATGTGGTTTAGTTGGTTGATTTAATTGTTGGAATTAAGTCAAAACTAAACTAGTTAAAGTTGTAAAGTTGTTTAAATAAATAATGTGGTTTAGTTAGTGGATTTAGTTGTTGGAATTAAGTCAAAACTAATGTAGTTAAAGTTAAAAAGTTGATAAGTTGTTTAAATAATTTAAAATAAATAATGTGGTTTAGTTGGTGGATTTAGTTGTTGGAATTAAGTCAAACCTAATGTAGTTAAAGTTAAAAAGTTGATAAGTTGTTTAAATAATTTAAAATAAATAATGTGGTTTAGTTGGTGGATTTAGTTGTTGGAATTAAGTCAAAACTAATGTAGTTAAAGTTAAAAAGTTGATAAGTTGTTTAAATAATTTAAAATAAATAATGTGGTTTAGTTGGTGGATTTAGTTGTTGGAATTAAATCGAAACTAATGTAGTTAAAGTTAAAAAGTTGATAAGTTGTTTAAATAATTTAAAATAAATAATGTGGTTTAGTTGTTGGAATTAAGTCGAAACTAATGTAGTTAAAGTTAAAAAGTTGATAAGTTGTTTAAATAAATTAAAATAAATAATGTGGTTTAGTTGGTTGATTTAGTTGTTGGAATTAAGTCAAAACTAAACTAGTTAAAGTTGTTAAGTTGTTTAAATAAGTTAAAATAAATAATATTGTATTGTTTTGCTTGGATGAAGTTTATTTGGAATTCTTTGGGTTGTTTTGGTATAAATATGCAGGTGGGCAATTAAAATTGCAGCAATTTGTTGCCAGTTTTATAGCAGAAAATCGACCTCCGGAGGTCGGAATTTCAAAAATAAAAAAATTAAATACCGACCTCCGGAGGTCGGAATTTCAAAAATAAAAAAAATTAAAATACCGTCCTCCGAAAGTCGGAATTTCAAAAATAAAAAAATTAAATACCGACCTCCGGAGGTCGGAATTTAAAAAATAATAAAATTAAAATACTGACCTCTGGAGGTAGGAATTTCAAAAAGAAAAAAATTAAAATACCGACCTCCGGAGGTCGGAATTTCAAAAATAAAAAAATTAAATACCGACCTCCGGAGGTCGGAATTTAAAAAATAATAAAATTAAAATACCGACCTCTGGAGGTAGGAATTTCAAAAAGAAAAAAATTAAAATACCGACCTCCGGAGGTCGGAATTTCAAAAATAAAAAAATTAAAATACCGACCTTCGGAGGTCGGAATTTCAAAAATAAAAAAATAAAAATACCGACCTTCGGAGTTCGGAACTTCAAAAATCAAAAATAAAAATACCGACCTCCGGAGGTCAGAATTTCCAAAAATAATAAATAAAAATACCGACCTTCGGAGGTCGAAATTTAAAAAATACAAAAATAAAATTACCGACCTCCAGAGGTCGGTATTGAATAGCGACCAAGCTTTTTCTGACCTAAGCTGGGATGACGGATTTAGGTCGGAATTACTGGGAATACCGACCTCCGGAGGTCGGTATTCACTGTTTTTTTAGTAGTGAATTTCCATTTTGATAAACCAGTTTTGATACACTTGTAATTCTCTTCAGTCATTGGTGGCCTTCTAGATCGCCTGTGAGGTTTGGCCGTTTCGGTAAGGTTTTGACGACTTTCGATTCCCTTTACGTTTTACGTTTGACTCTCTGTATCTTCTTTAGTAATCTAATTGAAATTAGGTTTGTTGTAATTCATAAGGTAAAGTTTAAATTGAGTGAAGAATTTTGGGGGAAAAATGGATAAGGAGAAAGTGGAGCAATTGAAGATTCAAATGCAGCAATGGTTAAATGAAGCTCAAGAATTCATCAATCATATATCTCCTGTTCAACTGTATACTGCTGTTGGAGTTGTATTATTCAGTTTCATTTTGTTGTTAATCAGTAAGCTCTTAAAACTTCCCTTATGGTTAGAAATTTCATTTGGTTTCTCAATTCTCATGTGTGTTGAATTTGTTTGAATTTTCGCATTTCTTTGTTTGACTTAGGAAATTGAAGGTTTCTTTGTTTGTTTGCAAAATGTTGATTACATAGCTCAGTCAAAATATCTTAGTCAAGCTACAAAAGTAGAGATTTTTTCTGTTAGTCAATTGCACCCAGTTCCAAATTTGTTGGGATTGATTATATGAATCTTTTGTTAACATTGAGCAATTAACATAGTTTGCTTATTTTTTTAGAAAATAGTTTTCTTCAGTTTTATTAGCCACCAACCTACCATATTTTCTTATCTTTTGTTAGAGTTGGGGTTTCGATAGTTGATTTAGGACCTGTTTTTTCGTTACTTGTATGTAAATACGAGATAATTAATTGAATCATTAAGCATATTTTGTAGAACGTTCTTACTATTTTGGCAGAAATCAAAAGTGTTATTAAGAATAACAACAGCAACAACAATGACATACCCAGTGTAATCCCACAAGTGAGGCCTGGGAAGGGTAAGGTGTATGCAGACCTTACCCCTACTTTCGTGGGGTAGAAAAACCGTCTCTAATAGGATAATTATCATTAAGAATATTATTATTAAAATAATAATAACTATGTCTTGATATCCCAAACATGTTGGGGTCGGATATATGAAATTTTATTGTTCATGTTGCTCCTTTTCAGATCATTTCAATGAAATTTTCTACAAGACCAAAAAATAAATAAAAGACTATTAGAAGTTCTCTATTTTCTACTGGCATTTATATATCTCTGGCAGGACTAAAAGACACCTAGAAAGAAATGGATTAAATAAACATTTAAATATGATTAAAACATAATCCTAGCATATTGGTATCACCAATATTGATCTTTTTCTTTTATTGCGCCCTATTTTTCATTAAGCATGCATGGGTTCCAAAAGATTACAGGTCCTCCAATACAGCTTCTTTCCATGTGATTTTGGGTTTAATTCGTCCCCTCTGAAACCTGCACTCACTATGGTTTAACACCTTGGGTCATGTATATTTGGAGGTAAACTTGCACCTTTTGTTGTATATAGTTATTTTTAATCTTGGCTAATTTTGTTTGAAAACACATCCATTTTAGCATTTGCATATTTCGGACACTACACTCATCTTGTGAATATGTTGGACTTTAGAGGTCTACAGATTCACTCTCGTATGACGTTTATGAGCTCACAACCGTTTGTAGGACTTTGCTTTCACTTTGGTGTACATACATATCCTTAAAGCACAAGACTCTTTTGTAGCATCTCTATTTTAACCATTCTACTTGAATATATGTGTAACATCTTCCTGTATCATACCATTTTTCTCTCGAATATCTTAAGAAATTTGTACAAAGTAGAATATCACTTTTAAAATGGAGAATACTATAAACCCAATTATGAAATTTCCCATATCTCCCAATTTATCAATTTCAAAAAAAAAAAAAAAAAAATTAAATTCCCATACCTCATGTAGCTTAAACCTTCCACATGATGAGTCCTATTTTATATTGCTAAGAACAAAATTCAGTAAGCATATTTTTCTCTCTTTTCCTTCGGAGACTCCACTTGTGGTATTACACTAGGTTGTGGGTGGAATTTTCTTCTCTCTTTTTTTTCCACATGGTATTGGAGTTTGTTACTCACCAGTGAGTGGTCATATGCCATCTGTCTACCCAATTTTTTTTCCTTTTTGTTGACAAGTGCAATATTTTTGTCTCTTTCTGGTGATCATTTAGGGTGTCTTTTTGGTGATCATTCAGTGGCGCCATCTTGTCTTAGTATCTTCTGGCAATTTTTCAGTATTCTTGAAAAAATATTCTCTTCTTCTTGTTCTCTATGATATTATCGTCTCAACAATTTTGATAGAATTCAGTAGCTTTGCCTATAGGTGAGAGGCCTTAAGCTGCCTGTTCTTCTTGAATTTCTTGTTTTCATATGTTTAATATGAAGCAAGGTATGACTATTATAATGTCTCTTTCTAGTGACCATTGTGGAGGCCCTCTCTTACTTCTAATTATCATTCTAGCATCATTATAATGTGTTCCGTAATTGCTCCCGCTGCACCTCCTTTTGTGATCGTTTTGATGGGCTGACTCTTTTTGTTGAGTTTCCAATCGTTCTTACAGAGTTTTCAAGTAAACGATTCATCCCCCCCCCCCTTGATGATGAATCTAAGGTCAATCCTTCCTTCAAATATTGAATTTTCTATCAGCATTTATTTATGAGAACACATTTTCAATTTTATTTTTTCTTTATGGTGTTAGAGTTTGAGTATGGAGTCATTTGTTTGAACATTGAATTTTTGGTCACTTGTTCTCAAAAGTTCTTTTCTTTCCTTTTTTAAATAGAATTAAATAGATTCGAGACCTAATTATTGAGTCCTTTGAGTATTGAACTTATAGTCATCTTCCGAAGGAGAATATTCTTTCCCCTTCCCCTTTTTATAAGGTAAGCAATTTATAAGTAATGGAAAAATCTTCCTCATACAAACAGTACACCAAAAAGTAGAGGATCAGCTCCATAATATGACCATAGAGGACACAATCTTCTATATAATTTGGAGCCTCATGGGTGTACCAAAAAGAAGCTAGAAATGAGAGGCTATTCTCAAATATAATAATCATTCTCTATTAAGCTAGTGGGGCAACACCTAGGTTTTGTATTTTTTCTTCCAAAAGACCCGCACGAGTGCTAGCGAGGCAGCATCCTGGGCTCTCCCATTTCTTTTCTTAGAAGTCTTCCTCCTTTTCATTGAAGTTCTAGTTATTGTTCTGGAAACTTTTTTGGGCGTCATTCTCCAGCAACCAATTTGAGCCATGCTGATGATTTCCTGGGCATTTGTGTGTCTTTTTTCCTCTGATAGAAAACAGATTCTTTTATGTTTTAATTGCAAGAAACTTTCTTTCTATGTACTGAGTGCTTTTCAGGAGAGAAGCTCCCCACTTTTCTTCTAGGTGGTTTTTTAGTACTTTGGTGTATTATTCACTTGTCTGTTTGATGTTCCATTTCTTTTTAGTGTTTTGTATTTCAGAATAAGTAAACTCAATTTGTTTATCAACTCTGGGTTTAAGTGGTGTGTTAAAAGCAAAGGAATTGAATAATTATGTACAATATTCTTAACGATTATGTTTTTGTTCAAAGTCAAGAATAAAATTATGCGAATTATTAAAGTATTCTTAATGATCATGTCATAATTAAAAATACTCAATCATGAGCCTAGAACTTGTGTTTACCAATGCAAACAATGGGAGCTTTAATGGTTAGAAGTTGCTCCCAATAGTTCATAATGAATATATTTCTAGAGTGCAGGATCTAGTTGTGCACACAATAAATTTAGAACCCAATCATTAGCACTTAAAGTCATGGTTCTAAGGTCCAGAATTAGATATGAAATCCTGGCTCCTCCCCTGGCACTAGTTTAATTGAAATGGTTACTTGTGCAATTGTTGTAACTTACTGGAGAACACAAAGAAAAAGGATTTTTTTCCTTGCCCACCGATTTCAAGGGAAGAATGTAAATGTTTTTAGGCTTAGTGGGCTCTTTCTATCATTTTCTTTTGTCTTCATTTCTCCTCTTTATGCCTCACATTTTTGTAATTTTTATATCACCCTTTTGTTCACTATGATGATCCTCAATGAATAACTTCATGTATTAGTTTTAGATTGTTTGCTTATCTATTTTGACTTTCTTTGGAGGCTGAAATTTGAAGAATTTCCTTTTGCTTACTTCTTCGTCTGCAGTTCGCTTGTTCAAGCGTACAACATCTAACACCATCGTACTCGCTGGGCTAAGTGGTAGCGGCAAAACATATCTTTTTTACCAGGTAACTCTTTGACACGTGACCTGTATAATCTTTTCAAAGTTTAATTGTTCTGATCTTGATGTCCTGGCATATACCAGCTTAGAGATGGTTCAGCCCATCAGGGTACCGTGACGTCAATGGAACCAAATGAAGACAATTTTATACTACACTCTGAGGAAGACAAGGTAATGAACATTGTCTTCTCTTGTTTCTCCTTTTCCGCCCTACCATTTGCATGCATCCTTGTGATCTATACCTTTAGAAGGGAAAGATGGATCTTATTAATTGTTGATGGTCTATTAGTTTTTTCTTTGGTAATTGATTTACTCATTTATCTGTGAATGGAATTTCACATTACATACGACTTGCTTTGGTTTTTGTTGTAGAAAGGAAAATTGAGGCCTGTTCACGTTGTTGATGTCCCTGGGCACTCTCGTCTTAGGCCGAAACTAGATGAGTTCCTACCTCAAGCAGCTGGCGTTGTGTTTGTGGTGGATTCTGTGGAATTTTTACCAAACTGTCGTCCTGCTTCAGAGTACTGATCATTTGTTGTTGCTTATACTTAACATTGGCAGTTGTTAATTTGCATTGGATATCTGACAACTGATTCGTATAATCCCTCTTGTACGAAGGTACTTGTATGAGATCTTGACAAAGGCAAGTGTGGTCAAGAAAAAAGTTCCAGTACTCCTCCTTTGCAACAAGGTTGACAAAGTAACTGCACATACAGCAGAATTCATTAGAAAACAGCTGGAGAAAGAAATGTAAGAGTACACTATGCATGCATTTATTTTGGAGCAAACACCAATTTGCCTTTTGTTTACTTACATATATAGCATGCGTGTGTAAACATAACTCTGATCCGAACACATAAAAAGGCAGAACTGCCTTCTTAAGAGTTGAAATTTACCTCTCCATGATGGAATACTATGTTGCATGTTTTATTCTCCTTTTGGTAATGAACAAAAACACCCTCTATAAATTGTTGGTAATATCATTAAATCAGCAACAAGCTTATGCCTGGACAACCTTCCCAAACATGAAATCTTGTTGCATGCTTTATTTGCTAATATGCTTGGAGGCTCACTGAATCCTAACCACTGCAAAAACTTAAAAACTGAAGTGCTATCCTTCTCTTGTGTTTTGCTTTATAACTAGTTTGTTTTCTTATTGATCCAGCGACAAGCTTCGTACATCAAGAACTGCCATATCTGATGCAGATATCTCTAATGAATATACGCTTGGTGTACCTGGAGAGCCATTTGCTTTTTCTCAATGCCATAACAGAATAATTGTTGCTGAAGCTTCTGGTCTGACCGGTGAAATTTCTCAGCTGGAGAAGTTCATTAGGGAGAATGTGAAACCTTGATTATGGTATTTCAAGCAAACGGGGGACCCTTTTGATTTCTTTTCTTCTCTTTTATTTTTGGTCCGAGAAGCTGAAAATACTATAATGATAGACGGAGAAGAAACATCAACTTGGAAAACATATTCAAAGTAGGGATAGGAATTTGAAGAGTTTTCTTGATGTTCTATTGGCAATCCCCACCTAAACATTATGCTTGTTGTGCCTAGAATATCTTGTCATTGGATTTGATTACTTTTCTTTATTTTTGTGCTGGCTGTTTTTCATGGAAATGTAAAATAGCACATTTTTTTTTAATAACCAAGAAAGGCTCTCAAGACTATTGTCATATGGTTCGAAACTTGGTGGATAATGAGTTCGAAAGACTGCATCACTTGTGCCAAGATTTGCATACTTCTGACACTATGCATATAGCTAAAAGTAACTAAGTATTTGCATATGGTCTTGTTGACTATCTGTATTTTCTATTTTCCGAACTGATCCATAGAGGTATATTGGTCAGTAGGTATCAAAGGATTAAAGAGTAGAAATTCATTCAAGTAATTAGTTTAAATTAACCATGTGACCTTTTGGTATTCGAGCATGTCCTATTTGATTTTTTAATGTGAGAGGAGGCAGCATCTGCATGATTGGTGTATTTGGTTTTCCTTGGAAAAGCTTCTTGAATTAGTAGGAGCTACTAGTAGGCTGTCTATTATCTAAATTTCACAGATATCTTTATTAGATTTTAACGTTTTCCACAATAAATTTTGAAATATTAATTGTTAGATATAGTCTGATTAACCCAAAAGATTGAGTATGCTATACAGGAAACCGATGCCCCTAGGCCCTAGTTTGCAAATGATTTGGTTTATACTAGAAACTTTTAAGCCCAGCTTTAGTTCCTTAAAGTGAAATGATTAATATTTTCCATTCTTTCTTTAGAGGACTATTATTTTAGCTTCTAGATTAGTCTACAAACCGAAGTACCTTAATGTGTATGTTTAGGGGTTGTTTAGTTTGTGGACTAGTATGTAGGGATTATAATGCAGGAATTGCTTATACAGTGATATAATCATGTAGGAATTGTTACATGATGAAGAATAATACAGGTGTTGTTATGTGGAGCAGTGCTTTGTTTATCTTTAGAATTTAGTTACTTGTTTGCTAACACATAAATTCCCCCATATGTTGTGTTGGTTTTGATGATAGCAGATTTAATAAGGCCAGTGAATGTCGTATTATGTTATGTAGTGCCTATATTTTCTTGTATGACCAGAAATTTTATGTTGGGATTATGTTTGTTAATGAGGTAAGGTAAACTAAACAACCTCTTGCGTTTGTGTGTTGGGTAGAAGAAAAGATATTTTCAGTGTGAAAGTGATTTCAAATCAGAGTGACTAGTGTATATATTGTCAAAAGTATTAACTGGGTTGAGTCGATATTTAAAGCGTGTTGTTTGATCTCCATTGTAATGATGTAAACAGACTAGTTTTCAGATGTCAAGTGTAATTGAACTGTGTGTTTTGTAGAAGATATCCCTCATTTCTTCTTCATGGATTCTTCTCTTGTTTGTTCCTTTAGCCGAAGGTCTATTGGAAACAACCTCCCGACCTGCCAAGGTAGAGAGATTAAACTAGTTGTATTGTTGTTTCCATTCCCTTGATGTTTCAATGTGTATAATATTACTGGCTCCCCAAGCAGTTGTTATTACTACCTTAGGTGATTTAGTACGTATTTGATCTCTTACAACCTTGTTTCTCTTTTTAATATGTATGGATTTTCTTTCTACAGGTGTTCGTAGAAAAAAGCCTATCGGCCACCATTAAAGAGTTTATTATTACTGAAGAATGAGCACAAACTGGTAGCAGAAGCTCATTCTTCAACTTGCATCTACTGGAAAGGTTTATACCTGCCGTATGGGTAATCTTTGATATAGGAGCAAACAATATATTAAATATGTAGGTCGCATCCAGATAATGAAATAGGGACCCACTTATGTAGTGAAGAAAGATTGATATAGTTCGAAAATCGCTTCTCCACCTGTAGTGCAACTTGTGTACACTCTATCCTTCCAAGATTCCACATGTGGATTACACCGAGTTTGTTGTTGTTGTACTAGAAAAAACATGAACTATTCTGTTGTATCGATATCTGAATATAACAGATGTTATGCCTTTCATATATTTTTTTTCCATATGATTATTCTATTTAAGATATATGGTATTTGAGGGTTGTCAATTCTGCTCTTCTCAGTTGCAACTTCCTTTGTTTTGTTGGGATTTATCTTTCCAATTTGCTATATTGGTTGCCAGATTCTTTTAACCTTTAACACTTCCAAAAATAGAACTATATAAAGAAAATGAAGATTCGTATAGCCAATTTCAACTCGAGAGATCCACAATATAAAAAGAGTATTTTTAGTTCCATTTGAGGAGCAAAGCAACTTCTAGTAGCTACCAAGCATAGAGTTAGCTTTTGGCAACTTACTCTACAAGGAATAAGCTTTCACATCGACAACAAGTAAACTGTATAATCTAACAAGTGAGGTCTGAAGAGGATACTATGCACGTCCCCTACTTTGGAAGGTAGAGAGGTTGTTTCCGATAGCTTTCACAACAGCACCCTTAGATTAAATAATAATTAAATCTTGTTACTAAAGGCCACATACAAATTTTGTGATGGTGAAAACAAAGACTAAAACCCAACCTTTCTACTTTAGTAAATTACTATAGGAGATGGTCTGGTCCATTACAAAAGTGCCCCAACCCCTAGAAAAGCAGTTGATTAGAAAAGATCAAAATTTTCATAGTGAATTTCATCCTCAGATAGTTGATATTCTTCTTTTACATGCTTTAGGTACAAAGACCTTAAAATCCCAGCAGCAGAAACATCCAACATCATCACAAGAAAAATCTCCGTTGACTTGTATCCATCTCCGGCTAAAAGAAAACATGATGGATCAGAGAATTTATCACCAATGATAAACAAGTTCAGAATCCATGGAAAAGCATAAGCTCTAGTTGAAAGTATATACAAATGACATCATTTTTCCGACATGGATTACCTTGTGAACCCATTCATATTCCCCACCCTTAGTATCAAAGTACCATGCTGGAGACTGATTAATTTGAGAGTAAATCAAGGCCCACATTCCTGTAAGTTGGAAAACACCAAAAAGTCGGGCTATATGTCCATTGCCAGAAGCTGGCATGCACAAAAAAATAATAGGTATGGACACCATCAAAATTCAAAACTATATTCATTCATCCAAAATGTTACTGATTGACCACTAAAGACAAATATAATGACAGCTCTCGCAGATAGGAAGGATAAAACGAAGACCAAATAAGTACACACCCTCCTCTAACCCCAAATGGAAAGGAAAAACATAAGATTGTCTCGGGATTCCACTTGTAGCTAATTGCAAAGCTGTTTAACGGCTATTCAATTGTGGTTCCAAGTTAATTAGTATTACAACATTGAATCTTTTTCAGTTTCAGCAACTAGAAACCCTTCTTGTTAGATTAAAGCTTAAATAGGCTGTGTATAGATAGGTCTTTAGCTGCACAAGCTATGAGTAGATATACTAGTGTAATAGGTGAACAATTTTGTGCCAATGCAAATTTCGTTAGAGCCCTGTTGTTTTCTACTCCCATTAAGTTTTTTTATTTAGAGCTGAATTTTTCTCAGAGGTTCCAGATAGACAACTAGACTTGTGTAAACAGCAGAAATTCAGTATTACATGAAAATATTTTATTCCTTTCTTACCAATCCAACATCAAAGATTTATCCTCCCTTAACTAGCAAAAACCCCATAAGATGCAACCTGTTTCATTCAATATCTTGAAAATAACCCTGTATTCCTAAAATCAATGCAGTAGAATCAGAAGCACAAACCTGCACACGGGCAATTGGCCTTTCTTGTGGGTTCTTCTTATCCTTGCTTTTTTTTACCTTTTGATTCTTTCTGTATGCTCTCTTTGGTTTCAAAAATGTAGTTTCACAAAAGCAAATAAGTTCATCAGCAGAACACGTTAGTAAGAGTCTTACTATTCAAATTATGAAATTAACAGAAGCAGAATACACAAGGGTTAATGATGGCGAAAAAATATGAAATCACGCTGGTTGTGGAAGGTCAGAACTCGACATCCACGAAATTGGGGATCTTGTGGAAAAAGTGACTGTATCATCCATCCTGCATGAACAAAATCAGCAGACATTTAGTAGCTTAGATAATCACTGGTAACATAAGTTTCTCAAAGAGGAGCTATAAGTTAAAAAGAGATTCTCATCTTATTTCTATCTCTTCATTAGCAAAAGGTGTCAAAACTTTTATTAATGTATAAAATGTCTCAGAAACTCAAGTCGCTGGAAATAATTACAAGAATTATAGTAATCCAGGAAAATCATAGTGGCTCTATCTCCCAACTCGATGCCCCAAACGTGTTGTGAAGTTGATCAAAACCAGCCCAGGCTTGTGACTAGTTGGCTTTCCATGTTTCTGCAAGCAAAAAATAAGTCATTAGTTGAATATCTACTAGTCATACATTCTGCTTCAAATTAACATCATTGATTGATTGGTTTAACTTGCAATATCTTATGATGAGTTATACATAGATCCACACAGCAGTATTAGCATTAATTTTTTCATGAATCACACAACAGTGTTAGCATTAGAACCATTATGAAAAAGGAATTTTCTGAATGGTGGTTAACTTGCAATAAATTAGGCTTCTCCCTCCTAGAAGAGAACACACCCAAATTTCACCTTCTCAAGTGGACTCCTTTTAAAAGTAAACCCAAACAAACTTTTTCACTTTTGCTAAAATGAGCATGTCTAGTATCAAAATAATAAAAGGAGCATGTCTAGTATCAAAATAATAAAATGAGCATGTCCTCATAATTCCTTTGACACAAACACGGGAAAGCAAATAATGACCGTATCACAACTGAATAGGCAGAATGATAGCAATACGGGGATCACAAAGGATGATGTACCGCTGATGATTCAGCTTCCATTAGAAGACAATTTTAATTCAAAAAGTCCCCCACTTTGGATTAAGCAACACATACTCAAATTAAGTACTGAATTTGGGATATATTTTAGAGGATGCGAGGAGAAAGCAGAAGAGCTCTTTATGAAAATTGATAATAACAAGCAAGAAAACAAGGGGGGCATGGGAGAAGTCACAACAAACAAAAAGAAAGGAGCAAACAAATTGAGAAGCCTAGAACTGGATACAATGTTCATGAGCTTTGGCACTACAAGTAGAGAGGGATACCTAGCAATAGAACGATGATGAAGCTAAACATAGTGTCATGGAATATAAGGGGGATGAACTGTGCTAGAAAGAGGGAAGTGAATAAAAATATTATGAAGAGCTGTATCCAGGAAACAAAGGTGGAAGGGAAAATGGAAAATATTGTGAAGGAAGTATTGGGGAATAAATGGGTGAATTATGCACAGTTAGAAACTAGTGGAACCAGGGAAGGCATCGTTATTATGTGGGACAAAAGGGAGTGGAAAGGAGAAATTAGCAGTGTAGGGATGTACTTAGTCACCTATAGCTTCACAGGGATATGCCAAGATTTCAGCTAGCATCTCACAGGTGTCCATGCTCCAAATGATAGAGTAGAAAGGAAAGAGACTTGGTAGGAAATTGGTGCTGCCAGGGGGTTGATTACAGGACCTTGGGTCCTATGTGGGGATTTCAATATTGTAAGGTACCCATCAGAGAAGAAAAATTGCAACAAAATCAACAAAAAAATGACATATTTCTCAGATTTCTAGAAGACATGGAGTTAGTTGATCCTGAATTATCTGGGGGGAAATACACCTGGAAGAAAGGAGACAAGCATACAACAACAACCAAACTTGACAGAATTTTGTTTTCAGGAGAGTGGGAAACAAATTTTAGAAATATAAGGCAGCACATACTTCACAGAGTGACATTTGATCATTCTCCCATAATGTTACAATATGGTGTCTGGGAAAACACAAAGTCATACTTTAAATTTGAGAATTGGTGGTTGGACATAGATGGTTTCAATGACAAAATTAAAGGTTGGTGGAATTCCTTCAATTTCATAGGGAATCCTGACTATGTCTTGGTTGCAAAGCTCAAAGCACTAAAAGAACAGCTAAAAGAATGGAGCAAAACTGCATAAGGGAACTTGGGAACACAAAAAACAAAGTGTCTTGAAACAGCTAGCTGAATTAGAGGAGAAACAGGAGTACAGAACCATGAGGCCAGATGAGATAACCTCTAAAATAGCATTAATCAGTGAGTTTGAAGACAACTAAGAGGGAGGAAATAGCTTGGAGGCAAAGATCTAGGGAAGTGTGGCTAGAGCAGGGGGATAGAAACACTGATTTCTTCCACAAAACTGCAAATGCACAAAAGAGAATGAATACAATCTCAAAGCTGAAAATGAGAGGAGAAAATCTGAATGAACCAGAGAAGATACAGAAGGAGATAGTAACTTATTATGATGAACTATACTCTGAGCCAGAAGAATGGAGACCCTGCCTGGAGATGAGAAACTGTCCTATGATTCATGAAGAAGAGAACAAATTACTCTTGGCACCTTTTTGGTAGCAGGAAATACTAGAGAGCATAAGAGCATGTGCACTGGACAAAGCACCAAGGCCATATGGTTACTCCATGGCTTTCTTCAGCCAATGTTGGGACATCATTAAACCTGATCTGGTGGCTACAGTGCAACAATTTCATAAGGCAGAGAGGTTTGAGAAGAGCATTAATGTCACCTTTGTGGTTTTAATTCCTAAGAAAGTGGAAGCTGAGGAACTGACAGATTTTAGACCTATTAGTCTAATAGGTGGAGTTTGTAAGGTCATAGCTACAAGGCTTGTAAACAGCCAACAAATGGCATTCATAAAAGGTAGACAAATAATGGATGCAGCACTGATAGCAAATGAATGTGTTGAGTTAATAGAACTCCTAGTGGCTTTTTTTCATCCCAGAGGGTCATTATTTGTTTCCCCGTGTTACATAAATTAAAGAAGTTTATTAACGCTCATTCTAAGCCTTTACAATACAGTTCTTTGATTCCTATTACTTATTAATTACTATGTGCAACAACATGTATGAACTAGTCTCCAAAAAATATGCCAAGGAAAACTTAACCATCTCTGGGGAAAAATGCCAATTAAGCATAAGAAGAAGGTTTTAATACATGATACATAAATTCAAAATGTTCAATAGCACTTAATCTTGTCCTGCATAATACAACTTCTTGATATCTGATTGATTATCACAGTGCATAGACAGCATGACATACGTGCAAATCACTCACAAAAAATGCAAAGGAAAACCAAACTAATTGTTAATATGGCATGAGGCAATGCAATATTATAAAATTTCCACAAGAAAGTCAGACACAACATCATCTATTTGAAAACGTTAGTAATTTCTTAGAGGACAAAATAACTTTGAATGTTGATTTAATTCATACAACTCAGTTGACGTCAAAGTATCAATTACAGACTAGTATCTTCAAGACAAACTCATGCTCATTTGATTCTTTTTGCAGGAATCCAATAAAACTGTTATGTATAGTGTAAAATGTATCAATCAGAAGCAATTAGCCAACAATATAAGTTCGTAAGTGCCCTTACTACGTTCCTATTATTTTTCTTCATTTTTTCAGTGAAGGTAGGGGAGAGAGATCCATTTAGAAGGAGAATTATCGAACTTTGATATCCTTCCATAGCATGAGCTTTGAGAGCTTGAAATGAGCAATAGGTCCATCAGGTAAACCAATGACGAGAAGAGCATCTAAAGAAAGAAGATGAAAAAAAATGATCAAGTTGGCAATTCAGACTGACAAAGAAACTGGAAAGGTGAATGAATGCAAGAACACAATCCATAGCTATTATTAGAGGAATCAAAGAAAGCAATGAGTTCAAGAATATGACCTGGTTCACGGCGATTGGTGTGGAATACAATAACAGAAGTAAATTCCTTCTCATTTGCATATTGGATGATCTGCAAAAGTTAGAAAGCAATGAACATTTCGAACTAGTACAATGGAAAAACTCCTTGAATTTGAATAATATAATTCATATCACCAAGAAACATAAAAGGAATAAGAAAAGAGAAGGCAAGAAAGAACCTTTTTCTGGTCATATGTTCCTCGTTTATAGTAATGAGCATTAGGAATCACAGAAATAAGATCGGAAATAAATGCTGGTCCTCTCTGAAGAATGGAATAACGGAATTATTTGTGGAATTAAATTCAAAGTCAAAGCAATAAGGAAGCACAAATTATACAAGCTTACTGTAGAGTTATAGAGGGATGTTGTAATCAATATTTTCGAACTACGCTTGTTCTTCAGAACTGCGCTAAACTGATCAACATCGTTGCCAGCAAATAGCTTCAAACACAAATCAGAAAGAACACCAGAATATTTAATGGACAAACCTCCAATGATGAAACTACATATATTTCACTATTAACTTGAAGAATCAAACAAGAATAAGTGAAAACCTCTTCATCATCAGGTAAATAGACAGTCTCATCTGACTCCCTTGTATTCTCATTCGTACGGGGTACCATATTCTTCAGTGGAGGCTGTTCACAAAAAGAGCATCGACCCGTTAAGCAGTTTGAAAATGAAAAAAAAACTAAAATGCTCAATCGGATCAACAATCAAAAACCTTAAAACCCTAAGAACTGGATATTGGAAATTTAGGCAGCCTGTTCACAAAAATATCATTCACCTATTAATTAGGTACCACCCTTAACAAACAATCCCAAAATGCTCAACTGCACAATCAATAATCAAAACATTACACCCTACGAACCAAATATTTTTAAATTTTAGACAAAAAAACAACATCCACCCATTAATTAATTCCCATGATAGTCTGGAATTGGGTTTGTACCTTTCTCCATGGGATAGGCATGAGCAGTGTTATGGGAAGACTCTTTAGTATAATAAATACTATATGGGCCAAATGACTGAGTTGCTTAACAGGTAAGGTGTTTAACTATTTGCTCTGGTTTTTAATTGGTAGGCAATTGGTAGGCAGTCGAGCATTGTTTAGTTCTCCTTTGCATCAGTTATGTGTTATTTGTTGTCGCTACTTGTTCTCTTCTTAATTATTTTCAACATGATTTCTTTTCTACTGTATTTGCTTCACATACTTAACCTTACATTGTGAAGGTAAGATAGGAGTAGGGCTGCATCACCTTCCCCCAACTCCATGGACTCCCCATAGTCAAGCGAGCTGGATGACTAGAAAGATTATTAGCGCAAAAATATAGTTGATCAAATGCAACAAAGAGATAGCAGGAAGGGGAGCTTGATCAAACAAATATACTTATTTCTGGTAGGGGACCAACCCAGGGTAGGATGGAAATGCCTTGAGTTTAAAAATGGAGCCATACCTAGAGCGTGCTTTATTATGTGGCTCATGCTCCATAGGAAGTTGGCAACAACAGATAGACTAACTAAATGGGGTATTATGTGTGGTTTTCCAAAGTCAGGAAGAATCTATTGAGCACTTATTTGTGTAAAGTCCATTCTCCATATGTCTGTGGAACAAATTGCTTAAGTGGATCTAGTAGCAAGCCTTTCCATCTTCAGATTGGCCCCAGTTTCTACAATGGAGTATTTAACATGGGAAAGGGAAATCGCAGCAGGCTCAAATCTTTAAAACTATTTTGGCCGAATGTGTGTGGGTTGAAAGGAACAATAGAGTATTTTTGAAGAAGAGTAGACATGTGGAAAGTATGGTGCTGTAACCTGACAAGCTGACTTGGAGGACAGAGCAGCAACCACAACTAACTTGGAGGACACATCAGCAGCCACTGTGGAGACACTACTCAGCAGGAGAGTAGGGTTTTGAAAAGAAGTAAGCGCGTGAGAACCCCTTCAACAAGGTTAACTGATTTTCATAGTGGGAACGGGGTGACGAGAACGTGGACAAGGGGAAAAAACTGCAGTTCGTGAAGTGCCAAATTTATAAATAGAAAACGTAGACATCTGAATTAGTTAGACAATTATAATTTTAGTCTGGATATCTCATCTCTCTGCTTCTCTATTTTCTCATTTCCTTTCAGCTTTCCTTGTTACTGTTTCATTGATATTTGTTTTCTAATCTTGTATTTAAGTTAATGTTATGATACAATCCACCTTTATTTGCGAATTGTTTTCTTAGTTTGTTGCATTGGTGCTTTCATCCAAAGGTCACTCATGGAGGACCACAGAATACTCAAGGCTCATATGGATGATTCGATTAAGGAAGTGAAGGATTCCTTCTCTAAGGAACTCACTGAGATTCGAAATATACTGATGGAGATGGTTTCCACCAAAGTACGGATGGGGACACACCTTCATGAACCGACCATGGAGATAACTCGACACGAACATCTACCAGCAACTACCGTACCCAGGCACAAACCTGCTTCAGTGGAATTGGGTCGATTTCGTGATCACAACTCGGAGGCTTGGATATTCCAAGTGGAACGATACTTTGATTTTTATAGAATTGAGGAAGATTAGAGGCTGACCATGGCATTATTTTATCTCAATGGCAAAGAACTGGAATGGTACAAATGGTCGTTTAGGAACAAGAAATTAGTTGATTGGCCACATTTTCCTGAAAAGGTGCGAATCTGGTTCAAATAGAAAGGTTTAGAGTCGGCGGAGGGAAGATTGACAAAACTCCGGCAAGTTACCATCCTCTCAAAACTACAAGGATGGTTTGAAGCCATCGCGAATGAGACTGATGATATTTCTGATAGGCTTATGCTTCTCCTCTTTATATCTGGACGAAGAGAGGACATAAAAAACTCAGTATTGAGTCATAAGCCAAAAATATTTCATGAGGCCCTTAAGCAAGCACATATACAAGAGCCGATCCAGGCTGAGAAAGGACCTATCCGATTTGCTTTGGCTAATAAAGGTGCGCCTTTGCTGCCTAAACCAAATGTCTACTCATCCTACCAAAATTCTTCTGCTGCGATAGCAACAAACAACAACTTGAATCGAGTTGCCGCACGTTCCCCATTGAAACGCCTCTCACATACTGAAATTTAGAGTCGTCGTGAGTGTGGACTCTGCTACTATTATGAGGAGAAATATACAATCGGTCATAAATGTAAATCACCACCCCAACTGTTACTCCTCATTAATGAGCCTGATTGTGAACTGATATTACTGGAGTCATTCATCGCAGATGATTTTTTGGCAGAAGAATTACAATGTTTGGAAGTGCAAGAACATTCTGCTATATCTTATCATGCCTTGGACGGTAGGAACTCTTCTTTCCCACTCCGATTCCTTGGTCAGTCCAGGTATTGGTGGATGGAAGTGACCATAATTTTATCCAAGCAAAGATTGCACGTTTCTTGAAGCTCCCAATGATTTCCATTCTTAGTTTTCCAGTAGTAGTAGGAATCGATCAACGACTCAAGTGCGAAGGGGTTGTGCGACAAGTTCCCTTCATAATTCAAGAATGTAAGCTACGTGTAGCTTACATGTAGCAAATGTGGTCCTTGGGGCATCTTGGCTCTCTACATTAGGAAGGGTGGTCACGGATTATGACGAACGCACATTTGAATTTAGTTACTAGGGAACTAATAATATTTGGAAGGGGTTGGAACCACCCAATGCTAAGCCTATTCAATTGCATAACCCCCGACGAGACACAATAACTAATGCAATCTCAGCGTATTATTGCTTGCAAATAGTATCAACAGTGAAAACTCTTGATGAGCAGGTTAGTCCAACCCTCCAATCTATCTTGGAATCCTTGGCTGATGTCTTTCAGAGGCCCCAAGGTCTGCCCCCATCCTGAGCCCATGATCAAGTAATACATTTGGTGTCAGGTACAGAACTAGTGAATGTTAGACCGTACAGATACCCATATTTTCAGAAACAAGTAATGGAAGAAATGGTCACTGAAATGCTTCGAGAAGGGGTGATTCAAGCGAGTACAAGCCCTTTCTCCTCCACGGTGTTGTTAGTCCACAAAAAGGATGGAGCTTGGAGATTTTGTGTGGACTATAGGGCACTAAATGCAGTCACAATCCGGGATAGATTTCCCATACCAACTGTTGATGAGTTATTTGATGAGCTTTATGGAGCTATGTATTTCTCTAAACTCAAATTGTTGGCTGGATACCACAAAATTCGAGTCAGACCACAAGACGTGGAGAAAACAGCCTTTCGGACACATGAAGGACATTACGAGTTCTTAGTCATGCCATTTGGGTTATCTAATGGCCCATCCACTTTTCAAGCGACAATGAACAAGGTGTTTAGGATGTACCTACGTCATTTTGTTCTAGTTTTCTTTGATGATATACTGATCTATCGTCCTACTTGGGAAGAACATCTATTACACCTACAAACAGTTCTGGATTTGTTACAACAACATCAATTAGTTGCTAAAAGGAGTAAGTGTAAGTTTGGTCAAACCACAGTTGATTACTTCCATGTGATTTCTAAATAAGGTCTTAGAATGGATCCAATAAAGATTTCAGCAATACGAGAATGGCCACCGCTTAGAAATGTGAAACAAGTGCGTAGTTTCCTTGGGTTGGCTGGATATTATCGGAGATTCATCCATTACTATGCCGCAATAGCTGGACCCCCCTTACAGATCTTCTTCGTATGGTCCTTTTTGCCTGGACAAATGCCACTCAAGTTGCCTTTGACACTCTCAACGACAAGGTAAGCAATGCGCTGGTCCTAGCCTTGCCTAATTTCACCCAAGAGTTACAACTTGAGACAGATGCTTCAGGCCAGGGCATTGGAGCAGTGCTTTCAAAAAAAGGGCACACAGTGGCATATTTCTGCCAAAAGCTAAGTAACAAGATGCAGGAGGCTTCCACCTAACATCGAGAGATGTTTATAATCACCCAGGCAGTTAGCAAATGGCGTCAATATTTGTTGGGTAGGAGGTTCACCATTTACACTGACCAGAAATCACTCAAAAGCTTGACAAACCAAAAAATTCAAACCCCTGAACAACAGAAATGGTTAAGTTGGTTGGCTTTGACTTTCATATTATATATCGTCCAAGTAAAATGAACCAAACTGCCGATAGTCTTTCCCGTATTCCAGAGGTTGTTTTTCTCACTCTCTCAGTACGTGATTAAGACATTGTAACTGAGCTTAGAACACTCAACCAAACATATCCAAAGTTGATTGCTCTACAACAGACTGTGCATAATCAGGCCACTCCTAATGTGGGGTTCACTTTCTGGGATGGGCTCTCATTTTTTCGAGGACGTTTGGTTATTCCTGTTGATTCTCCTCTAAGACAGACCTTACTCCAAAAATTTCATGACACCACAGTTGGAGGGCACGCCGGGGTGGCCCAAACCTATCACAGAGTTGCTTCAATTTTTTATTAGAAGGGCATGAAGAAGGACGTCTACAACTATGTAGCTGCTTGCCCGGTCTGCTAGCAAATGAAAGATTCACATCAATTTAACACTACCTATTCGTTTTATGGTATTTAAATATATCGCAATGGACTTCATCAACTGGTTGCCTAGTTCTAAAGGTAAGTCTACTATTATGACGGTTGTAGATCAGTTGTCCAAATATAGGCATTTTATTGCACTGCCTTCTTCATTTATTGCTTAGTCAGTTGCAGAAGCTTTTGTAATTTGGATTGTTCGACTCCATGGTCCCCCAAGGTCTATTGTGACTGATCGATACCCTCGCTTCTTGCATAGCTTTTGGCAGGAGCTTAATTGGTTGTAGGGTACCACCTTAGCTATGAGCACAACGTACCACCCTCAGACAGATGGTCAATCTGAGGCTCTGAACAAATGTGTGGAGCAATATTTACGTCGTTTTGTCGTTGATGCTCTCACAAAATGGGTTGCGATGTTACTTTGGGCAGAATACTAGTACAACACCGCATATCAGTCCTCCGCTGGAATGACTCCATTTCAAGTGTTGTATGGTAGAGACCTACCTACCGTGGCTCGGTACATTCTAAGAAGTAACTCTAGTGAGATAATTTAAGCTTATCTGGTGGATAGGGATGGGGTCTTAACTCTCCTTAAGGCTAATTTGGCTCGTGCACAAAATCAAATGAAAGGTCTCGCTGACAAGAGTCGAAGGGAACTAACTTACCAGGTGGGGGAATGGGTCTATGTCAAACTAAAACCTTATCGCCCAAACACTGTTCGCCTTCACCATCATCCTAAATTGGGCAGACGTTATTTTGGGCCTTTCAAAATCCTCAAACGCATTGGAGATGTTGCGTACAAAACAGAACTCCCTAATGATGCTCGCATACATCCGGTATTGCATATATCCATGCTCAAACGTTGTATAGGTAAACCTCTTCAACAAGTTACACCCTTGAACCTAATTGATACAACCAATATTATTTCCGAGACTTCTATAAACCTTGAGGACAAGGTTCCTTTTCAGGAATGGAGTATTGTTGTGACTCGACAAGCTGACTTGGAGGACACACCAGCAACCAAAGCTGACTTGGAGGACACACCAGCAACCACAGCTGACTTGGAGGACACACCAGCAACCACAACTGACTTGGAGGACTCATCATCAGCCTCCGTGGAGACACACACTCAGCAGGAGAGTGGGATTTTGAAAAGAAGTAAGCGCGTGAGAATCCCTTAAACAAAGTTAACTAATTTCATAGTGGGAACGGAGTGACGAGAACGTGGACAAGGGGAAGAAAGTGCAGTTCGTGAAGTGCCAAATTTGATAAATAGCAAACGTAGACATCTGAATTAGTTAGGAAATTATAATTTTAATCTGGATATCTCGTCTCTCTGTTTCTTTATTTTCTCATCTCCTTCCTGATTTCCTTGTTATTGTTTCATCTATATTTCTTTTCCAATATTGTGTTTCAGTTAATATTATAATACAATCAACCTTTATTTGCGAATTGTTTTCTTAGTTTGTTGCACATGGCCAAAGAGTTAGCCTACATAACTATTGTTAGAGCCCAACTAGCATTAGAAATGTTTTACTTAGCTATAAGTACTGAGCAATAGAGACATGATAGAGCTCTAGTACACTGTGATCCATCTATGAACCAAGCATGATGTGTTGGCAGCTTGAATTGTAATGATTTGCTACTGGTAATTAAATACAACCATTAGTTACCCCAAAAAAATGGGTATGTTGTTGTTTGTTAAACAATTCCAAAATATCATTTACCCATTAATTAAGTAGCATTAAGAAACAATCCCACAATGCCCAACCTCACAATCAAGTATCAAGACACTACACCCTAAGAACCAAATATTTTTAAAATTTAAACAAAAACCCATTGACCCATGACTTGACGTTTCAAGACACTTCTTCCAATACTAAGTGCTGACGGTCATAGTTAGTGATATAACCCAACTAGTGAGTTGAGGTCAAATCCCATAGGGAACGGTTCAAGATATAAGATTCAATAACTAAGCATAAACATATTCAAGTCACCCATAGGTAAAAACATTTATGAACAGAAACATAATTTAAATTCGGGATGACACGAATGTCAATTAACAATTAGGGGGGGGGGGGTGTTGGTAGTTATCAGCTACAACAACAATAAACACGAAATAAACAAGTATAGAGACGAAATTCTTGAGATGTGATAGGATTATAGGTCAATATAGACAGGTGGGTAATTGTAACTAATAGTCAATAGTTGTAAATTAGTGACTAAGCTAGACTTTAGTGGGGATAGACTTTCTCTCAAACAACCTACCCCGAATCAAATGTAAACTTGCATTTGTCTTGATGCCTTCAAATGAATCTACTTGCTTCATCAAAAAAAGATGTGAGAGGTTGGTTGTACTAGGAATTAGGTAATGTAGTGGTATGCAAAAAAAAAAAAAAAAAAAAAAAGATCTATAGGAGTTGGAGACGGGGGTGATTGGATAGGACTTAACTCAACTTCGATTTCTTTTTTTTTTTATAATCGAGAAATTCGTCTGTGAAGCCGCCCTTTGAACCAATTTTTTAATAACTCAACTTCAATTTATTAAGAACATGAACCTAAATAAGAAGTCATAGATAGGTTGGGGAATGACCAACCCCTTATTTACTCTTCGTACTACTTGCAATCGTGCTTCGATAAAAAATAACCTCTTTAGTCTAGAAAGGTAACAATAAGATCAACATATCAATGAGTAATACATTTCCTGTTGGGCAATGGCATGGGCTGCATTTTCGGTTCGTAAGTAAAGGCCCAAAACTTGAATAAACTTTAAAGCCCAATCACTACTAAAAAAATAGTGAATACCGACCTAAGAATTACCGACCTCATATTGAGGTCGGTATTCTTAAAAAGAATAAAAAATTAAAAATACTTTAGAATACCAACTACTTGTAGTCGGTTTTTATGCAAAATAAAGCGGGAAAACAAAATTCCGACCTCTGGAGGTCGGAATTTTTCCCGAAAAAAATGAATTACAATAAAAACCGACCTCTTGATGTCGGTATTAAATAATAAATAAATAACAATATTTTATTTTTTTCTCAATTAAATATAAAAAAAATTGAGAAATATTTTGATTTAATTTTATTAAAACAGACTTCTGGAGGACGGTTTTGTGTAAAATAAAAAATAAAAAATATTATAATACCGACGTTCGGAAGTCGGTAAAATTAAATAGTATGTAATTAAATTAATTTTCATTAAAATATTTATATAGTGACTTCCATAAAATTAATAAATTAATATTTTCAATTAAGTTTAAATAAATCATCTTCCGGATGAGGGTTTTAGATAAATTAAAAAATAAATTAATATAAAATACCGACCTCATGAGGTCGGTATTTTTATTTCATCCAAGTACTTTAATAAAAGCGACATCCGGAGGTCGATTTCTTTAAAATATCCTATTAATCATTATTTTGCTAGCATAATACCAAATTTTCATTTTACACCTACAATTAATTGTTTAAAAAAGTTTAACAATTTTGTATACTTTTATAAATAAAAAGTTAGAATACGTGGAATAAACCAAAAACATCAATAATCCATATTTTGAGTATGAAACTACGTTGATATGAAAATTGACTATAAGTAGTCGGTTTTTATGCTTAATAAAACATGAAAACAGCAGGTTTTATTAAATGTAATGTGATACCAACCTCATGAGGTCGGTATTTTTTATTTAGTTAACATGATTTGCTTTTTATTTATCTTAAAATGTAATGTGATACCGACCTCATGAGGTCGGTATTTTTTATTAAATCTAATTACTTTTAATAAAAGCGACATTCGGAGGTCGGTTTGTTTAAAATATTCCTATTAATCATACTTTTGTTATTGTGCATAATACTAAAATTTCATTTACACCTACAATTAATTGTTCAAAAAGTGTAACAATTTTGTATACTTTTATAAATAAAAAGTTAGAATTCATGGAATAAATAAAAAAAATATCTATAATCCATATTTAGAGTATGAAACTACGTTGATATGAATTAGGAGAAAATTATATATACTTATATTTCTAGAATAATGTACAAATTTTATCAGTCCGTCGTCTAATCATGAACTTAATATATCATCTCATGATGTAGAGGTGAAGAGCTAACATATAATCCATTCGAGTATGATATGGGAGATATTATTATTATATACGTTCGATCTTGAATGGATGTCAAGTGTAGTTATTACCTCCTAATTATGATGACATGTAAAGGATACTTCATCGGATTATGAGATACGTTGATTAATTATATACTCTTTGAATAGTTTAACAAATCAAGTCTTATAAACTAGTGGTTCAGATATGAAAAACATTATCAATTAAAGAAATACGTATGATCAATTCAAGGAGATTTATATATTAAATTTGATATTGATAAATTTTTGTTGATCAATAAAATTAAATTTATATAATTAGAAGGTATATAATTTAAATTTATAAAATTAACTTGTTCAATAAATTAAATTTATTAAATTAAACTTCTGTTGATGTGTAGTTGAATTATATATATATATATATAAAGAGAACTCTAGACCCGCCTACGTGGCGCCACCACAAATCAGGATTTCCTTTTAATTTATTTATTTCCAAAATTAGCCTTTTCTTTCATGAAAAGTTGTGACTTTTATAAAAAAAAAACTTGTGATTTTTATGAAAAGTTGCGACTTTTACGAAAATTTGCAACTTTTATGAAGAGTTGCGACTTATGAAAAATTGTGACTTTTACGAAAGGTTGCAACTTTTCCAAATAGTTGTGACCTTTCTGATAAGCCGCAATAATCATTTATTCACACTACCTTTTATTGTCTATAAATAGTTCTGAACTTCTTCTTTTTATGCACAATTAAATATTCATGTACTTTGCTCCTCTTGAATGGCTCACTGACACCATTGTTTTTATATCAATACACTGGTGAATAGAATCGTTCTATTCTTAGAGGATTTATTCCTTTAAACCTCGGATACTAGAGGGGGATAATTTCCTTAAGGGGACAATGTGCATTCAGTGGGCTCGATTTTTTCCTTTTTGTTTCATTCTATTGTTACAGATCTTGGTATTTTTTTTACGGTCATTAATTTATGCTTATGTTATTAATTGTTGTTTTTGGTACATGTTTTAAACATTGTTTTTTATGTTTATGTTTTTGATCATTATGTTGAAGTAAAGATATGTTAATCAAGAGTTTGATGTAATCATTAGACTATTGGTGTCACGTAGATTAGAATTCTTAAACTTGTAAAATGAATGACTTTGATCTTTATAGAGTTTTCAGTGGCTTAAAGATCTGTGGGATGTCCAAGAAGGGACTTTTGAGTGTTCAAAAGTTATGGTGGTTCCACACTACCTTGGAGTTTTAATTATTCAACTTTCTATCTTATCGAGGCATTCAATTGATTAGTGACATTCAAAAAATAAAGGAATGTAGAGGGATGGTAAGTATTGTACTCAACCCTAATCAAAAGTTTGGGGTTCAAATGTTGGATTGAAGTCAATGAATTACCCCTCAAAGCAGGATAAATCCATATTAATCAAATATTAAAGAAATAATTATCTCCTTATAAACATTAGTTTAAAAGTCGCAAAAAAAAAAATAAAGTTTTAACATATTGATCGAAACATAAACAACAAAATATGTCTTTTGGCTATCAAAGTAGTGTCATCGAATGATTTTGAATGAGGGACTTGCCAAGACATCATTTAATTCAAATTATTTGAGCGATATACGTTATTTCATTGAACTCCGTGAGATGTGTTTATAAATTTTAATTAATTTATCAAGTACACAACTAATTATGTAAGATGTATAATATTTAGATTCTGTATGGAGGCCTTGAATAGGAGAAAAACTCTCGCAATTAATGAATAAAATATTTGTACCACTTTTTGTAAATACAAATATAGACAATGAAATAATTACATATCTTTTCTAAAGACTTTGATGATGAATAGCTACAGTAAAATGAAGAATTAATAACAAAATGCATTAACACTTAGATTTTTAAAAAAAATTATTTTAAGATTAAAAAAAATATTTCATTTCATTTTTGGATAAAATATTTTTGACAATTTATCGTACAGCTGTACCCACTAAAAAACACTTATATTATCAAATGTTCAGAGGTAGATTATTGATGTAGTTCACAACCGCGCGAAGCGCGGACAATTTACCTAGTGTAATATATTAAGCAAAACACATACTTTAGGGGTTGTTTGGTATAATTCAAAAACACATTTAAATTTTTAATTATTTTTTTTAGTTTTATATCTAAATTATCCCTTATTAGTTTAAAAAACACGCCTTTCTCTTTTATTTAAAATTTTTTAATCACAATACACTATATGGACAAAACATTCTATCTTGATTAGAGCTGTCAAAATGGGCTTAGCCCATGGGGCCGACCCAACCCAACCTGTTATTGGGGTAGGGCCGGAATAGGATTTTTCAAGCTCATTTAAAACTACGGCTTATAAGCCCTTGGCCCTTGAAGCTTGATCGGTCGGGCTGGGGTCGGTCTATGGGCCAAAACTATTTATTTAAAGGTAACTTACAACAATCTTATTAGTATATGAGCTAATTACTTAAATATTGCACGCTATGCTATAATATTATGAATCTTATCAGATTTTGATACGTTCAGATACATGTATTTCAAAATACATGTACTCAAAATTAGATTAATTTGTTCTAGATACATATCCAAGTGGATTCGCATATATCTAGGATACATAGACAAATTTCGCGCCCTCACCTCCCTCTCATCACGCTTGTTACTTTCTTATCTCGATCGCGTATCTGGGATGCATCACACCAGATACATGTATCTGGCATATCTAGTACCCTAGATACATGTTAATTACACTAGAGTTTTGCTAGTATTATTGAAACAACATCATTGTTTGCCATATTTGATTTGAAAATCTTCACAATTTTGATGTTATAGAATTTTAAGTTTGAAAAAAAAAAGAAAAAAAGAAAAAAGAAGGATTAGCCCGCCCCAGCCCTCGGCCCTTCTAGGGTTGGGTTGGGTTGAGCATCTTCAAGCCCTTCCAAATGAAGGGTCGGTCCGTCCTAGCCCTTCAAATTTCTTGACCCACGAGGCTTGGACCGGATGGTGCTAGGCCTGTACTTTTTGACAACTCTAATCTCAATAAAAAAAATAAAAAAATAAATTATTACATGTATTAATTAAAGTTATCCTAAAATCTTACTTCATCTCCTCCTTCCCTAATTTTTTTTAAAAAAAAAATCTACCTTACCCTATCTAACCCTCAAATTTCAATTTTGTTTTTCTCATTTTATGTTAGATGTATGCATATGTTTTTTGAAAAGTATTTCTTACTTGCCGCAATTTTTTTTTTCCTGTCATATTTGGTATGCATGTAGAAAAGAATATTTTCCTAAAGATATATGTATATATCTAACATAAAATGAGAAAAATGTATAATAAAAAAAATTAGGAGGGGAGGATTAAATGGGATGGGGTAGAATATTTAATTTTAATTTTTTTTAAAAATAATATTATTATTTTCTAGGAAGTAGTGGGTGCTTGGGGGATGGTGAAGTATGATTTTTTTTTGGAAAAAAAAAGGACAAGAGATTGTCGGGGGAAGGGGGTATGGGGGTGAAGGTGGTGGAGTGGGGTGGAAAAAATATTTTAAATTTTATCATTTTTAAAAAAATATATTTTTTTTTAAGATAGTAGTACTTTAATCTTTAACTTTTAACTAATATTAATAGTTTATTTATTTTTTATTGTGTGCAATATTTTTTCCATGTGGATTGTCATGTGGCAAGTGTTCTTTTAAATAAAACAGAGAATATATTACACACACCACTAAGATGTGTCTCAAAATAATAAGTGATTGTTTAGATATGAAACTCACACTTTCAATAGTTTAGGTAAGAAACTAAAAAATAAAATAAAATTTAGGTGTGTTTTTGAACTTATCTCAACTAATAATTTAAAGAAGGTAGATTGAATTTGAGCAAAACATGATGTGTTAAAGTTATAAATGGATTATCGTTTAACCCTACTTAAAATTGAGATAAATTAAGATGGACTATGTTAAGATGGTCTAACATTAAAAAGCGTTATTTTAAACCCCTCCTATTGCTGACCAAGCTTATGTGACGTTTATTTGCCGAATATGATGAAATGCGTGGTTACACGCATTTAAAAGCAAATGAAGACAAAAATTTAATTTTAAAAAAATATGTAATGAAAAGAAATAAGAAAAGAACTCCTTCTTGGCTTCTTCCCTAGTCCTTTACTATTACTCTTCTTCTTCTTCTTCATAAGTTACCACTGTCGTCATCATCGTTGCCCCTCCCTGCCTCCTCTCTTCCCCACTTCAGTTATCTTTCTTCATTCTTTTTCTATGATACTTGCTTTTTATTTTCCTCTTCTAACACAAGAGATTTACATAGAAAAAAAGGGAGAAGAAACAAATAAGAGAAAACAAGATTGAAATGACAAATACATGAAAAGATTTAGAAGAGAGAAAAAAATGAAACTCTAGAAAGATTAAAATTTTCTCCACTTTCAATTTTGATGGATCTTTCGGCCAAACAACTCATCAGCGTTGATTTCTTGGCAATGACTACCTCAACGATGGTTATCTGTGAATGAAGTGGTCGGAGAGACATTTTTTTGGGTGAATCAGTTTCAAAAGGTTGATTTTAAATGAATATGAGACTTTTTTTAAAAAAAATTAAATAAATTATTTGTAATGATAAAATGATATGGTAATTTTTGTCTATGTGACAATTTTTATCTGATGTGGATAATGATGTGTCATCCACATCAGCGCGATTGAGAGACGATTATGCTCAAAGGGGTTTAGCCAAGTACGAGGGTCTCCCAGGACATTCCACCATTTATTTTTGGGGTTTGAATTTTTTTTGTTGAATATGTTTCTCTCGATTTATATCAAGTTTTTTCAAGTTTATCAATGGCTAAAAATGATTCTAGAAATAAGAGAATTAATCTAAACACGTACAATCACATTATATATTTGTGTACTGTGTATTTATTTAACTTTTTCTTCTTCTTCTTCTTTAAGTAAGTATCGCGCACAGATACACTGGATATTGACTTATTTGATAAATGTATTAGTGCATATCTGACACCAAATATATGTATTTGAATATTTTATATGATACCGATACTGAATACACTAGATGAAATTGATATTAGACACAAACAAATACATGAAATTGTGAAACACAAATACATTGTAAAATTATCTTCATAATATTTATTAAGTTTGATTTCAAATAAAAGTATAAATTGTTAAATAGAAATATTAACCTAATTATTTTTCAATAATCATAATAAAACACAAAAAAAAAATGACAATATTTCATAGGATATGACTACGTTAGTGATTCCCTAGAAATTTTAGAGAATTTTAATCTTTTGTAATACATATTTTATAAACATAATTTGTATTTAAATTTTTATATTTAAAACTTTAAATAGATTTTGAGTTTGGACTCTTGTTATTTTAAATACTCTATTTTATTTTTATTTTTTAATTAATTTTTATTTAGCTCACGGATTGGCCCCTATCCATATTTCTCAAGCCCCAAAAAATAGCAGACTTATTTAGGTCGGGCTAAAAAGTTTTTTTCTTAAATAGGCTCCAAAAATCATAGCACAGCCCTATTAAATTGCATGCTAGGCCAGGCCAGCTCAACGGGCCTAGCCCATATTGACGGCTCCAACTAACACCATGTAATATTGTTTGGTCGATATTTATGATAATATTTTTAAATTATAATTTGATTTGAATAATTATAAAAAATATGCTTTTAAAGTAGCCCACATACTTGTGGATTGGGCTGACCAATTTTGGCCGACAAAAAAGTGGGTCAGCCCAGCCTGACCCGTCAAGTTTCAAAGTCTGTATGGTTTAGCCCGAATGGAATGGGCCAGCCCATATTGACAGTAGTAAGTGCAAAACAAACTCCTCCTTAAAAAATTAAGTTAAATCCAATTTAGTTAAAAATATTGAAAAAATTGAGCATCGATAAATATAAATTGTCCAAGAAATTTGGACAAGTAGAAAAAATACATTAAACTTAAATATTTAAAAAATAAATTTCACGACTTATAACTCTCTTTATTTTTCATGCATTAGTGGAGTCATATTAAACCATAGTAGAATGAAAAAGTTGACTTCGTGTGATCTAAAGATCACGAGTTAAAATTATGAAATCAATTATTGATATTTTATATTGATGTGAATTGTTAAAGTTATCTTCGACGATCTATAGTCACATATTTGAACTGGAGTCTGTCATTGACACATGCGTTAGAGTAGGCTGATAAAATTAACTTGATATGATTTATAGGTCACAAAGTTAAATCGTTGAATCAAGTAATGGTTATGTCAGGATATGCAAAATTCGCTTTAAGTAATTTATAGGTCACCAGATTCAAACGGTGAAACTAACTACTAAGGTTTGTGTTGGCTAAATTATACCTTTATGATGTGTCTTTTTTTTCTTTTGGATTGGCATAAATGAAGTATATTTATAAATTGGCTACCTTTTTAATTTGTTAATAGTATTTAAATTTGATTTTTTGATTTGAACAGAAAAGATAGTATCACTATTCTTATCATTTATATAATTATTGTTGTAGAGATAAATCAAGTTCATAAAAGGTACCGAGAAAAATTTGTTTATATATTTGACAGAGTGAAGCTATAACTATCAACACGGGTTGTGGTGCATGGCGTGATTGATTCACCCTTAACCAGAGGTCTCTGGTTCGAGCCCTGGATATGGAAAAAATCTTGTTAGAAGCGTCACCCCCAATAAGTCTTGCATTGTGCAATTCAAATTTAATCGGAGATCCAATATGGTCTCCGGACACCGAATAGGAAACAAAAAAATAAAAGAAAGCTATAACCATGATGAAATTAGTAGAGAATAGGATGGGGAAAAAATTCTACACAAATGCACATTTAGAAATAATTATTTAATTTTTTGTATGACATTTATTTGATTGTGATTTGTGATATTTGCTTCTTTAAAAAAGTAAAATATACTATGCAGTTATGTAATTTTGTGAAATATGTATCCATAAAATGTTGAAATCTACCTGGTGCATTTTTATATCCAAATGGTAATACATTCCATTCATAAAATCCTTGTGGTACCGTAAATGTTGTTAATCTTTTAGATTCGTCTTCTAACTTTAAATGGTAAAATCCTGATTTACAGTCAAATTTACTAAAGTAATTATATCCTTGGATTTGTCTAATTTTTAATATTTTGTTTGGAATTGGGTAATTGTATGTTTTAGTTTTTGCATTTAAATTTCTATAATCTATAACCATTCTACTTTTTCCTCTTTTTTGTTCACTATGTTTATTAACAATAAATGATGGGCTAGTATGTTTACTATTACTTTCTTGTATATATTCTTTTTCTAGTAATTCTGTTATATGCATCTTGAATTCTTTCAAGTCATCAAAATTATATTTTAAAGGTTTCTGAGTTATGATACTATTTTCATCTATTAATTCTATTTTTATAGTTGTTTTATGTTTATTCCATCCTTTTAATGGATCTTCACTATATAATTGTTCTAATTTATTTTTTATTGGACTCAGTTTATCTATTGTGAATATTATATATTCTATATTATTGGTATTATTTGGCATATTTTCTAATTTTTGTGTAATTTTTTCACTTCCTCTAATCCATTCCGTTTCTTTCCGTATTTTATTTACTACTCTTTTTGCTCCTACTTTATGATTACATGGTGTTGTTAACCACCAGTGTGTTTTAGTTATTACATGTGGATAATATTTTTCTAAGAACGGTATTCCTAGAATTATATCTTTAGTAGGTAAATCATAATTATATATTTCCTCTATTTTAAGTATCTTATCCCATATTTGTATTTTTATGTCTTTTGCTTTATAATGTATTAAGCTTCCTTCATTATTAAATCCTTTTACTATTATAGGTGTTTTTTAATTTTATCCATTTATCCTTTGGTAAACAGTTATATTTATATATGTTAACTTCTGCTCCTGTATCTATCATTGGTGTATAATATCTATTATAATATCCTTCTATTATTATTTTCATAAGTACATGTATTTTCATATTATTATTCTTTTTATTGTTATCATTTTATTTTTATAAGTAATGATTATATGAGTAGATTCTATTTTATAAGGTTTTAATTCTTCTAACCATTTTAATCCAAATATAATATCTTCTTGTAAAGTTTCACTGATTTCTAATTTTATTTTTATAGGTGTATCTGCTATTATTATTTCTTTTTCTATTTCTAATTGTGCTACTATTAGTGCTGGTAAATCTGAACATTTTTGTTTTGTAGCTTTGTTTATTTCCATTTCTTCTTTATCCAATAATTTATCTATTATATAATTATCTTCTTGTTTAGTATCTATTAATATTAAATGCTCTTTTTCTTCTATTATTCCTTATTATGTAATATTTATTTGGGATTATGTCATATGCTATCTTTTTTGTATATTCTCTTTGCAAATTTTTAGTTTTTCTAGCTCTTCCTATTCTTTCTTCTATAATTTCTAAATTTTCATTAGTATCTATTTCTCTATATGAATAATTGTTATTATCTATTATTTTTACAAATTGTTCAAATGGGGTTTCTATCTCTATACCTTTTATTTTGCTTTTTGCACTTATCTTGTGTTTAGTAGTTAATACATATAAATTTTTACATCTAGCTGTACATATTTTACTTCCTGGGGTTAATGTTATTCCATTAATTTTCCAATATAATACTAATGCTTTATCTATATTTTGGTCTGTTAGTGCAACTGAATAATTAGTATTTACTGTAAATTTAAACTTTTGGTAAATCAAATTTCCTCTTACTGCTGTTACTACACTTTTTTCTATAGGTTCTAATATTCTATCATCTGCTAAGCATATTTCTATTGGTGTATCTATTCCTTCTTTAAGACAAGCTTTTATAAGTATTTCTATTCCTCCTAAATGTACATATTTAATTTGTTCTTTACTTTTTATTTTTTGTACTTCCTTATTTAATTCTCTTTTGTTTATAATTGGTACTTCAGCTTTTCCTTGGGTATATTTACAATCTATAATATGTTCTTTTTGACTAATTATATAAAATTCTTCTCTATTTCTTTTAAAAGGATTTTTTATTAATGGTATATTAAATATTTTTTCTACGCTTAAATCAATTTCTTTTCCTTTTACTTTTTCAAATATATTATTATCAAATATTATTTTTTGTTCTGAATAATCATCTGTTGTATATTCTTCTTGTATAATTTATATATTTTCTTTAGTCATCATATTGTTCTATTTCATTATCTGTTTGATATTCTTCTTCATTATCAGATACTTCATAAATACTATCTTCACTTTCTAATTCATAATCTATGTATTCTAATTGTAAATAAACTTCTTCTTCTATAATTAATTCTGATATTTGTTTTTTCTTCGGATTTTTTGGTACTTTACAGTCTTTTGCTAAATGTCCTAAGTTTCCGCAATTATAACATTTACATTCACTTATACTTTTCTTTTTTCTATATGATCGTTTAGTTTTTGAATAGTATCTTTTTCTTGGATTTTTTTATTTATGTTTTGATTTTTTATATTTTTTAAATCTTTTCTTTTTATATTTTTTATAATATTGGTCACTACAACCAAATTGTGGTGCTATCTTATCTTTACAACATGCTAAGTTTTTCCTTATTGTTTTTTCCATTTTTATTTCTTCTCTATATTTTTCACATACATTTGCATACCATTGTTTAACAAATTTTATTCTAGCTCCTAATGTATCTTGTAATCCTGCTTCTTCCCATGCTTTTATTATTTTTGAACTGAATGGTTCTGGTAATTTTGTAAAATATAAGTGTCTTATTCCTGGACTTTCTTCTTTATTATAAACTCCTTTATAATAATATTCTTTGTATGCACAAGTATATTCTTCTAAATAACACATATTACATATTCCTAATTTGTTCATTAAATTTCTATTTATAATTTTGTCTTTTTGACGTTCTTCTTCTTCTGTTGTCATACTACTAAATTCGTTTCTTATAGTTGTTTCATATTTATAAAGTATGTCTAGTGCTGATGTTGTTTCTTTAGCTTGTGTGTCTTTATTTGATCTTAATGTCTTTTTACTTTCTTCTTCTAAGTTTAAAAACCATAATTTTACTTCTCCTATTAATGTTCTTTCTATGTATCCTGGTACTTCTGTTATATTAATTTTGTTGTCTATTATCTGTTTTGATATATGGCCTATCCATAATTGTATAGTTTGATTTATATCTACTACACAGTCTAAATCTAAGTATTCAGGGTGTTCATTTATTTGTCTAGGACTCCATTTTTGTATATTTAGTCTTTTATTCCATAAAGTTTTTTCTCTATCTGAATTCGTATAATCTAGGGTAATTTGTTGTGGTTTTTTATGTTTTAGATATACTCTTGGGTTACTGCTACTACTAGGTTCTTCTTTTATTTTCTCATCATAATTTACTTCTACTTCTGTATTTTCTATTAATTTCTTATTATTATCTATATTAGTTATTATTTCTGTATATGTTTCACTTATTTCTGATTCACATATATCTGAACTTTGATCTATTTCCATATTTTCTTCTTCTATAGTTTCTATATGTAATTATATTTTGTTTTCATTTTTATTTTCATTTTTTATTTCAGTATTTTCTTGATTTTTTGTAAGTTTTTCTTTATATTGTTGTATTTCTGTTAATAGTTTCTCTTCTTCTTTTTGTTTGCATTGCTTTTCATATAATTCTTTTAATGTTTGTAATTCTTTTTCCAATTCTTTAATTCTATCGTTTTTTGTGTCAGTTATTTGTTGTATATTTTCTATTTCTTTTTGTCTATCTATTTCTTCATTTTCTTTAGCTATTCTTACCATAGCTGTTAAACTATCTTCTAGTTTTACCTCTTCTTTTTCTAACATTAAATATAATTGGTTACCTATCTTCTTATATTTTCTTCCTAAATTTGAGAATACTATTTTTATTTTTAGTCCGTCATAATTTTCATATGTTTTTTCATTTATTGCAAATTCTTCCTTATTCATGTTTATTTATATTCTAATCTTTGTTTTAAGTGAATAATATACTTATATTCTAATGAGGATATTTTTGTGATTAATTTATCTAGTTCGTAGATTTCTTCTGTAGTTTTGATTATTTGTTTATTTAATCTTTTATATGTCATGTATAAAGATTTTAATTCATGTTTTATCTGTTTATAAATTAAAGTCTTTTTATGAGGTCTTCTCATTTTATTTATCTGTTAAATTTCACTAAGTTTAACTTAGTAATGTTAATGTTGTGACTAACTTTTTTAATCAATAGCTCTGATACCAAATTGGGGGGTAGGTCGGAATTTGGGCTATGTTTTATTTTTATCATAGTCTTTTTATTAAGTAAATGCTTTTTTGTAATATTCATCTTCTTTTTCTGGTATAATTCAATATTGAGTAACTTCACTTTGTAAGTTTTGTTAAAAGTAAAATTATAACTGTTCCTATTCTTGAAAATATTTTTTCCCTTGCTTTTTAGAAACAAAATCACTATCAAAACATTAGTGATATATTTACAAATCGAAATAGTCTAAAAAATAATTAATAAAACAAGAAAATATATTTGTAAAATAACAAAGCACGAAAATTAAACCTAATCTAGGATTCCACTTTTGTCTACTTTAAAAAATTTTGACTTGTAAAAATTTTCGCTATCGATCAAATGTCTGTGAAGAAAATTTCAGGCAGTTCTTATAAGACAAAGATTCTTGAAATAGTTCAATCTTTAACAATAAATTTTAAACTATATTTAGCTAATTCAATTAAAGACAACAATTTTTAAAAAAATTCAGACAAATATCGGGTAATGCCTCATAAAATTCTATGCTAAAGAATTGAATCATTCATCGTAAGTGACTCAGCTTGGACTGAGTGATGTCTTACTTGTTTATGTGTGTTAAGGACCATTTCCAAGTGTAAGAATTATATCAGTTGTGATTTAGGGTCATATGAGACCTCAAGCACTAAGTCGAGTTCATAACCATCCTACCAACTAAGTTTGCGTATGAGTTCATGCAAGTGTCAACTTAAAGAATTGGGTGGTCTATCACCTATCAAATTAAAAGTCTATAAGTCTTCTTTCCAATGTCATCGAGATTGCATCAATCTGAATTTGGAGTAAAACGTTATGTCTGTTTTACTTGAGACAATTCCAATAGAATTTTTCAGGACCTGAGTTTTACAGGTCCAATCTACAACTCGTGAATCAATTGACAGACTATAAATTGAGCTCGTGAAATGAAATTTTGAAAATTTTTCAATCTGCTTGTCATGGATCATAAATATGCTCGTAGAATAAACTTCTAAGACCTAATTTAGCCTGAATTCCACATATGGAATCTACGAGCTGTAGATCAAACCATAATTCGTAGATGGTCCCATGAAAAGTTCCGATAGATTTTCAGTCAAGATTATTTTGATATTTTTCCACTCTTTTTATTCCTAAATCATGACGTTGTGGCTTATCTGTAACATCTCGCAATTTAAAATAACTAGGAAGAAGCTAAGAATTGGAAATAGTCATTTTTGGAAAGAATGAAAATCTTGAAATTTTGTTAAGTTAGAATAAGTTGAGTTTTGGCCAAATTCAAATGGCCATAACTTCTAGCTCAGGATAAGTTAGAGGTACTCCCAGATATGGTAGGAAAGCTCTTGGAATGATCTTTCCAACACCGCTGAGTTTGTGCAATTTCGAGTTCGTATGAGTGAGTTATGCCCTTTGAAAGTTGAGTTGTTGGAATAAGAAAAGTCCAATCCAAATTTTGAAAGGGTAGTTTGGTCTTTTCCTTGCCCAATTATTTTATTTCATTTTTGGTAATTAAGTTAGGGTCTAATCAAAATTAGATCAGTTTACGCTTTTACCAAAATACGCTAAGGCTTGGAGAAAAGACAAAAGAAGAGGAGAAAGGAGAAGAGAAGCAAGATTTGTCAAGATCGTCGAGTTTAGATTGTGGATTTCATCGGGGGTGATCCCTACAAGGTATGTGAGATCACATAGCGTTGGGTTAGTTCACCCACACGCCAATCATGATTCAATTTCAGTGAAGTTATTAGATTTGAAAGTAAATCCTTGAGTTCTTAATGAAATTCGTTTGAATTCTTGTGGGTTGTGTTGTTGGAGTTTTCTTGAGATTGATTCATGTTGTTAGTTGTGTTTTTCGAGTAGAATCTGATGTATATTGAGGGTACAAATGATTCTAAGTGTTTGGGGAAAGAACCATTAAAGTTTAGAGGGTTTAGAGATGAAAAACGAGCAAGAAAAGTCGTCAAACACCTGGGGATAGGGGTGGGGCATCGCACCAGCCAACTCGCCCCAAAGAGGGCTCTGAACTTTCACCCTTGGGACGCCGCGCCAGCCGGCGCACCCCAAGGCAGTCTCTGAACTTTCCCCTCTAGCGCTCCGTGCCTCTCAGAGTGCCAGGGACGCCAATCTTTCCCATTTCTTTCCCACCTTTTAGTACTTGTTCCTTAGCAATGTACCTATGTTTTCTAGTTGATTCCAACACTCTAAGCTACATCTAAATATCATGAATCATCCATAAACATGAGATCATGAACCTTGAATCCATAATCCAATTCAAGGAAAGTTAAGATCAAAGTCAAGAGAAGTAAAAGTCAAGTCAAGAGAAGTTCTTAGAGTTTTCCAAAAGTCTTTTCCAAATGTTTTAACTTTGTTTTAAGACTTAAAGTTCAAGTTGAGTAAAGATTAAAGAGTAAAGTTTGAAGTTCATTTCTTCAAAAGTATATGGGGACTATGTATTCCTAAACCTCGATTTCCAAAGAGCCTTGGGGATATTTTCAGAAAAGAGTATTCACTTTTTAAATAAAGCAAGAGAGGAAACTTTGATTTCCAAGATAGCCTTTAAGCTAAGTTTTTGAGCAATTATCTCAGATCACAGAAAGAAGTATGTTTTTAAACATAAGAGCTAATATTACATTTTTGGGAGTAGTATTGAGCACAGATATGGGGGAGAGTTCAGAAAACTCACAGCCCCCATAAACCATGTAGCCATTATGGGTAGAAAAGGGTCATACTTTTTAGATGATTCCTTTAGTGCTTTTTAGCATAGACTAGTGGATCCACTTAGTATTTCATGTTCTATACCCTCGGCTAGGTATAGGACAGCCCTAGCAGCGTGAGGCCAAACGTTGTATCATCACAATAGCTCTTACATGATGGTTGTTGGTTAGAGAAACTCCCATAGAAGTAATTGCTTTCTTATTTACACAGTTTATTGTATTTTTACTTACATTTCAGAGTTATATGTATCTTTGCATACACATAGAGTTGACATATTTTAAATAACTTTTCTTTATATTGCACTTGTTTTAAACTGTTTTATATTGAAATGAGTTCAGTTATGTTGAGTTGAGTTGAGCTAGGTAAGTTCTTCAGATTCCTTTCAAGCCTATGTTGTGTTTAGCATTTCAACTCGCATACTCGTATATTCAATATAGTGATGCTAGTTGGCTAGCATCTTAGTATGATGCAAACACAGGTAACTAGGATTGGCATCCAGTGCATCGTTGATCCAATGAGCACTCCAGAGTCAGTTGGTGAGCCTCCTTGAATTCCGTAGGACTCCTTTTTATTTTTTTAAGTTATTTTATTAGTTCATTAGGATGTCATGAGGTTTGTCCCGACATCCATCTTAGTTGTTTTAGAGGCTTCATAGACAATCAAATGTTAGTTCTTTAGTCTTTTCATTTTCATTATCTTATGTTAAGACTTGAGTTTGCCTTAATGACCAGTTGAATGTTCCTTTATAACATTTCAGTTTATTACATAGACTTGTCTTTGTTGAATTAAATCTTCCGCTGAGTAAGTAAGCCAGGCAAAGGGTTCTCTTGGAGCCATCAATGGTTCTCGAGTGCCAGCCATGTTCAGGGTGTAGGCTCGGGGCGTGACATTATCCTAAGTGAAATTAAGATAAAATTAGTCAACAAAAGCTCCCCATTCACGTCTAACACCAAGAAAATCAAATTCAATGCATTTTATGTTCTCTCAAGCAAGAAACTAGGGTTCTTCATCTTCAAGCTTTAGTTTAAGTATTCAAGCTAGGGTTTCCATTCCAGGTACGTGATATTTCATCAATGGGCTCCCTTTTCACCCATTGAGTCCCAAAGAAAACCTTATTTCTTCAGTTACAGAGTTTAGTGTTCCTATGAAAAACATGGTTGTCATCATATTTTAGTTCTTCTTCATGGATAGTTTTTTATTACATGATCTTAATTACAAAATTCAGTATAAATGCATAGTTATTTCCATGAGCCCTTAATTTAAGAGAATTTATATCTTTAAACCCGTGATAATCAAATTGCATGTTTTATTTGAAATACAAAAAATCACCATGATTAATTTACTACTGACTTTTCAGTCTCATGTATATCAAATGCTTTCAAATAAAGTGTGTGTCATTTCATTATAAGTTAACAATAATTATGAGTTATTCAATTTACCAGTATTATTCAATTTATCAGTTTAAATTCAGTTGGAAAAATTATTTAGCACCGAAGGGATATAGGGATGAAAGCTCACACGTCAGTTTAGGACTGAGACCTTTAATAACAATCTCTAAATTCTAGAACTACGTACCATTGTAGGTTAAAGGTCACCGGCAAATCAGAACTGACTCTTTAGTTCTTTTGGACAATAGTTTAGTGGAATCACGTCATTAGTGTTCTTTCTCTTGGTAGGATACAGAACTCCCTCCTAGTTGAGATACATGTTGGACTCCGTTTAGCTCAATTGAGTATGTCAATTGTTGGTATCTCCCACAATCCACCTTTTAGATTATTGCATTGACCTTACATTCAGTTATTTTAGTTTAAGTATGTACCAGTTGCATGTTTTACCATTTTGTATTGCATCAATTCATGTATTTCAATTTCATATTCAGTTCAGCATCTTAAATTTATCATGTTTAATTATTAGAATTGTGATGCATGTCTCACATACTCAGTACATTCAAAGTACTGACCAAATACACGTTTACGCTATATTGTTTAATAATATAGGTTTACATGCTCGGTATCCAACTCGCGGTTAGTACTATTCCATATCATTTTAACAATAGAGTTTGGTGAGTCTTCATCTTTTAAGGATATTTTTTATATTTATTTCAACTATTTAGTATTTCAATTTTCAGACAATTGGAGTTAGTTGGGGGTTGTCCCAACAACTCATCTTAGTAAAGACTTTCAAACAGTCAGATAATAGCTTCAACTTATGTTATTTAGATGTTCCGTTTAGTGCTTTAAATTTAATAAACTATTCAGATTCAGTTTTCACATCTATATATATATCAATGGCATGCAAGGCCATAGGATAGCTTGAGATCAGTTGTAACCTTAAGCATATACGATTAGAAGATAATCTCAGATCGTTACATATCTTCTCAATAGAATGAACATATAATAATGCTGATACTACACATCAAAAAGTTTTCCAATTTGATCCTCCTTAGTTCAATCTCTAGAAAAATATAAGTTGGTTATTAACTTGATTTATAACCTTAATTAAGTGACTAATGAGCGTTTTTGAAGTTTCAACTATTCATCATATATTATTTGTGTTATTTGAATTTGTCCTGATTCTTAAACTTGAAATTTGAGCATTCTCCTCCATATTAAGAATTTTCCTTTGTGCAGATGTTAACTCCTGAAATGAAGAAACGTGCAATGTATCTGCAAATTCAAAAGTTGGATTAGTTAAAAATCTATCATCACATTACTTTCTTTGTATACATGCTCTATTGTATTATTGCCTTCTCTTCTCAATCTGTATTCATGTTCCAATGTGTCTCCTCTTCTCAATTTGTTCACATTATTGACAGTCGATACAATCTCTCAAGATATTTTCCAAATCTCATTCAATATCTTCTCCAGGTCAATGAATTAGGTAGGCTGTAGGAACATTTTCAATAAATAACAATTTATATAATAAGTCACTTCTTCTCTAATAACCATAGTCTCTGACTCACTAAATCCTTCTAACTGAATTAAAAATAAATAGTTTGTATTAATCACAAGAAATACGAATGGAATAGTGAAAATAACTTAAGATCAAGAGAAACACGAATTTTATCGCCTAGTTTTGATTGTGCATCTTTTCCCGCGCTTGTTTTGTACTAGGTATACTAAAGAAATTCGTAAAATGTTTCTGACTTAACCATCCTACGTACCACTTATTGCAATCCTACAGTGAAAAAAAAAAACGATGACTTAGACACAACAACTAATTGCATAGAATCTTATGATAATTTAAGAGGGGAAAATAATTTCCCTTCTCGGTGAATTTTTAATAAAATAATATAAACTTCACAATTTATAAAATAATACAAAAATTTAATATGATCAAGCAAATAAGAAAGTATTTCTTCATGATTTTTTTCCCCAACTATAATGTATTGTTTTTTTGTCCTCACTAGCAAAGTGATGTCAAATTCAGAAAATTAATTGAAAAATATAGAGAGAGAAGAGGAACGTGTAATAAAGAAGAGAAGAACCGAAGCGAACAAGCAAAGCAAAACCATAACTTCTTCCAATGCCATTTTTTTGCTCAAGAATCCTCTTACGCTTTTGATTATTTTGCTCTCCAATCTAGATGTGTGTCAAATTTCAATTTTATTGAACTGTTTTTTTGGTTTTTGGGTGTATATAAATCTTATTTTCCATCTTTTTGTGCACAAAAGGATGCTTCAATTCTTGCATTTTCCGCCTTGTATGAAACCAAGATTCGATTTTTAAGGTGTTAGAGCAAGGATAGAGGAAATAGGGAAAACCCAAGAAAAGTTTTGGTGAGAAAAAATGATGGAAGGTACAAAATTATGCTTTTACCTTATTTCTGTTACAGATCAAAAATCAGATGTAATTCTGTATGTTTTTCACCACTCTGTTGGAGGTGGGTTTTAGTAATTTTTGGTCTTATGTGCTGTTTTAAGTCAGTTTCTGCATTGTTGTGAGTTTAAAGATTCTGTTGTTTCTGTAGGTTTCATTTTTGTGATAATGGGGTTTAGATGTTATCTTTGTGTGATCAGGTGTTGTTGTGTGTGTGTGTGTGGGGGGGGGGGGGTTGCACATATTTTTGCTAGTAATTAATCTTTGATGTTCTTTTTGGTTGTGTGTGGTAGATAATGTTGGTAGGTATTTGTTGATGGTGTATAAATATTGTAAATCATGGTTCATGACTGAAGAAACTAATAAAATTAGTTATAATGTTGCCGAGCTGAATGGGCATAGGGGATTCACTTAACCAAACTCAACTGATTTGGGATTGTTGATTGATGGTTGATTACTAATTGTTCCAGAGGATCAAGTGGATTGGGTAATGCGCTAGATTGAATACTTTGAGATTTATGTGCAATGTAGGTGTTTTGTGTTTTTATCTTTGTGTGTGTTTTGCGGGATTGGGGGTGTGTGCGGAATTGGAGAGTTTCCTTGTATATGGATTAACTTATTTGTAATATGATATTAGCAATGTCCTGTCTATGGAAGTGTTAATTGATTATGATGATGTGGAATGATTGATGTGATGTTCCACTACAAAGGTACATGCATAGCAGGATGGCATTCGGAGAACTTTAAGTGGTTGAAACTTGAGATGGTGATGGCCAAGATTACATTTTTTTTTCTTTGTATGCTAGGTGCATGAAGATCACTGGGTATCGATATGCAGCATATTTGCATTGGGAAATACCCTCTTTCCGTCAATATCCATAGAATGAAAATTGTTTTTCCAACTTTATTCTCTAAATACGCAATAAAAGAAAGGAAGATCTTGAGGAGGGTATATAGTCAGTGCAACTATGAAATCTATGTTATTCCTTTTCCACCAGTTCTTTTATCCCATGCTCTTTAGTTGCTGTTTTTGTTGCCTCTTATGAAATGAATGCTCTAGGTTAGGCAGCGGTGGCAAAGTAAAGTTTATTTATTGTACATGGAGAATCCGATTTCAACAGGTCTCATTTGTTCTTCATAGGATGTAGAGCTGTCTGCAACAGCTGGCAGTTGTGGCAATCATTTAATGATATTTGTGAGGGAACTATGGTGTACCCTCATGTTAAGATGGTCTTTTGAAGAAAAAGAGTCATTTGGAAAGTATGACTATGGTCAGTTCAGATGAGATAGGGAGGAGTACTCTTGTTCTGTCTATTATATGGTTTTCTTAACAAAAAAGGTTCATTTTGAAGTAGAAGCCGTTATTTTTGGAACTGTTGATAGTCCTTATTTCCAGCTTGGATAATAGTTAAGTTGTTGACGCTGTTAATCTTTTGCAGATTTAAGCGAAGTGCATTCTAAGGATGATAAAGGTCAGCCTGAGAAAAACCACAAAAGAATAATCAAGACACGTGCTCAGATTGAAGCTCTAGAGAAACTTTATGAAGGTAATTGATCGTACATACTATTTTTTTTTGTTTTGCAATGAGCTAGAACATCATATCTATTGTTTCAGACTTAGAAATAAGAGAAAGCATGTAAATTTTCAGAACACAAGTACCCTACCGACGAGCTGAAAGCTGATCTGGCAGAGTCATCAGGGTTAACAGAAAAACAAATTTCTGGATGGTTTTGTCACAGGCGGTTGAAGGACAAGAGGCTGTCGAATGGGGAAATATATATAAATGGAAGACAAGATCGTTCGAGTGGTGTCATTCAGGATCATGGTAGTGGATTTAGGCAGGATTCTTGTGGTAGCACCAAGCAAGCAGACGATAAGAAATTTGATCATCGGGAAGTTGAGAGTAGAAGATTAACTTGCGCAGAATTCTCAACTGCAGATGTGGCCTATGAGGCTGGAACTCATTTTAGAGGAAAGTCTAATTGCATGGATGATGACTCTTCAAGAAGCAGTTCTTCATTACGGAATGAATGTTTTACGCAAAATGCAGAACCATATGATATAGCAACTTCAAGATACATATCGCAGAATTTACCTACTGATTTTAAGGGAGTAAAACCAAAGAATGGCCCATCTGGGTATTTGAAAGTAAAGGGTCAGGTAGAGAATGCTGCAATTACTGCTGTGAAGAGGCAATTGGGGAGGCACTACCGACTGGATGGTCCACCACTTGGTATTGAATTCGATCCACTTCCTCCTGGTGCCTTTGAATCATCAGCGCCAAATCCTATCAATGGTGAGGTCAAATGTTTTTTTTTGATTGTCCTATTATTTAAATCCAAGATATGCCTGTCTGGAACTGCTCTTGTTAAGATTTTTTTTCTTCTTCTTTGTTATGCTCAGTTCTTATTCATCCTAACTGCTTACTTCTTGACTTGTATCATACTTTACATGACTACACAACCTTTGTCTCATCTTTTTTTTGATAAAGTAAGGTATTTCATTCACAAAAGGGCATCAAGAAGATGCATAGTTACATCTAACAATGAAAGAAAAATTGACAAAAGAAAACTGAGATAAAGAAAAAGGTAGCCCCTTTACAGTTGTTTATCTTACAAAGCTTTATCTCGGAAAAACATGACATGGTTCATGGATACTTTTTCTTTTCTCGGTAAGATGATGTTTTATTAAAGCAAGTAGCAAAGGGGTACTGCAAAAGTACAACAAAAGGATTACATTCTCAATACAAAGTTTCAGTTCATAGTTTTATGAGATCAACAAGCTCAGAAACCTCCCCCACAATCAGTTCCTTACACCAAAAATATAAATTTTGTAAGCACCTATATTTTACAAAAGATATATGTTGTTTTTCTCCATTAAAGCATCTTGTTCTTTCAAGCCAAATATTCCATAAAGGGACAGTGCTCCAGGTCTTTGTATGTATGCTATTCATATTTTGACCCTACCAACTGTGTAGTAAACTCTTCATCTCATATGGCATATCCCACTGTACCCCCAAAATCTTCAAAAACATTGTCTAGATCTTCCAGGTAAACTCACAGTGAAGAAGCATATGATTAGGAGACTCTCCTGCTCTTTTACACAAAAAAACATATGCAGCACAAATGAAATTCCGCCTTCTGCAATAATTCTTGTGTTAGACATGCAATTTTTGCAGCCACCCATCCAAAACAAGCAACCTTTTGTAGGTGCCTTGATCTTCCAAAGCATCTTCCGTGGACATTCCACTTCCCAATAGTCACTCTTTTCCAGCAGCATGCCGTAACCTTTTCTCTATTCCATCTTGGGGAAGTTTACTTGCTGTCATCCGAAGTATAAGATTCCAATGAATTTTGCAACTGGCTTACTTCATTACTTTCCCAAGTCATTGAAATGTCTTTAAAATTCAGCTTCCATCAATTTCTTGCAAAACAATCATTACACAAACAGTTTTTGTCAATTGTTAAATTGTACAAAGTAGGGAACTTTGAAGTCTGAAGAAGGAAAACGAAATAGAGGAAGAAAAAATCTGAAGAAGAAAAAAAAGAAGCGCGTATTGGTTGGACTTTGGAGTTGCCAGAAGTCTTAACGGTTCACCGGAAAAGTCTAGCTGAGTCAACTTGTTGGAGTCGCAGTGCAAATTTGGAAAGAAACCCGAAAATTACCTTTTAATTTATAAAATCCTAAATTGGTTGCCTTTTTTTAAGAAAATACAAAAGGCGACACCTTTATAACCATTGTCGCCATGGCGTCGCCTTTCGAAGATTAACTCGCCACAAAGCTAATAGGCGATGAAGGGTCGCCTTGCCTCTCGCCATTGGTGATGAGGTGATCACCCTTCACAACATTGTGACTCAACCAGTGTTGTGAAAGGTGAATGCCTCGTTGCCAATTGCGAGAGGCAAGGCAACCATTCATCACCTTTTAGCTTTGTGGCAAGGCAATCTTCAAAAGGTGCGCCATGACGATAATGATGAGAAAGGCGTTGCCTTTTGTATTTTTTTAAAAAGAGGCGACCAATTTAGGGTTTTCTTTTCAAATTTGCACTCTTAGACTTTTAGTATGTACTATCTATTTTCAGTTTTTGAATTGAAATATTTGCTATTGAGATTTTGATTATTTATTTATGCAATCAAGTATTTTAATTTTTTGATATTAATTGGTGTTGCGCTTCAAAAAGGCGAGCGCCTCGCCTTGTGGCGAGGCAGACCTTTGTCACCTTTCGCAGTCCAAAACACTGGACTCAACCTGTTTTTTTTCATCAAGTAATAACATTTTATTACCAATGGGCAAAAATTACCATATAAAACTTACAAGTGGTATAGAAAACAGAGATAACCTCGCAAATAAATATTACCATGGTGTATGACATTGACGAAGTAGTCAACCTTGATTCTGTATTTATAATAAGAGTTATGAGGGATCTTCATGCTGAATGTCAAGCTCTATTAGTATGTCCAGTATCACCTCAATTCTGGGTTATGTATATATTCTTTGGTGTTACATTACTTTTTTGTACGTCTGAAAAATGGATACTCAAAGTGTAACTTAGTTTCCTGATACAAAGTTTTGCTCACTGGTATTGTCGTATGAATGTTTCTCAGACTCTTATTACTCTCCAGAACCTGTTCCAGCTTGCTCACCAGATATGTCCAACGTCTACAGGCGGTCAAATGTAAGTGGATCTTGCCACATTCCTCTTTATCGGTTTGGTAAACCTCGATTTAGTAATTGCAAAACCATGCATATTCTGCATATTGCACATTTGCACAAGAATACTTAAATTTTCTGCAACTAGATCAAAGCTAGAATTTAGACGATATTTTAACCCTTCCCTACCTGCCATCAAGGCGAAGGAACTAAGGAAGTGCTATGTTTAGAACTGTGCTATAGCTAAACTGCACAAATTGGTATATATTAATGATAACTGTACTTCAAACCATTGTGTGATATGGAACTTCGAAACTTATTTGAAGTTTGTAGACTTCTTTGGTAAATCCTTAAATTGTGCAATCCACAGTGACCTTTCTTTAAAAAAACAAAACCTTAGATGGTGCATCTTAGATTGACTATTTGATTACTGATATGGAGGGCAAAAATTGCTGATTTCTTATTATCTCACAAAAGCTTGTTCAAATTCAATAATATTTTCTTGCCTTGTGTCTTTGTTGAATTACAGTGCATTATGGTTTGATTATTGGCCCAAAGTTTCTAACTTTACCAAAAGAAAATATCCTAAAAAGTGTGCATACAATGTACAGCAGCTAACTATCTCTTGTATGTACATGCATCTTAGCCATCTTTGAATGCTTATTAATGAAGTATCTTACTTCATCCATAAAAAAAAAGTTTACCAAAAGAACAGTTGCTTCATTAAATAATACTCCTTAATTTTCCTTCATTTTGTTGGAATTTCTAGAATTTTTCTTCCTTTGGTCCATGAAGACTTGTTTCAACTGGATTATGAGATACCATATTGAATCTTTCTTTTCACGGTAAAACTATTCTAAATTCACAGGGATTAATATCTTCAAATAAATATGGTGATAGCAGCGAACTTATCAATTTAAGGATTGCTATAGCAACGGACACTTTTTCAAAGGAATGGAGTTTCTAAAGGCTGTTTCATTGTATCGATTTCTTTTAAATGTTATAATTATGCTCTTTCTGATAAATAGTATAATACACTTTTAAAGAAATAACAAGACTAGTCACTCTTTTAGAATAATGATGCTTTTTGAGGGACTTACCAGTACTCTGTCTAAATTACCAGCTTAGGTTCTTTATATCATGACCGCCGACTAGAGGTGTCAAAATTGGCCCAAAAAACTTGACCCACCCATTTGTTTAACTTAGCTCATTTTGACCGGCCCAATTCAGCCCATATAAAACTGGGCTGATTTTTAGCTCAAATTGATTCATGAGTGACTTTGTCTAAAGTTTTGAAAATTAAACACTTTTTTATTTTATATATTATATTTTATAGCTAATAGCCCCAACAAAAGCAAAAGTCTTATATGGTAATTGAACAATTCTTAAGGAAACAAATAAATTAATTAAAACTTAGTTAGAATTGGGTGGGTGGGCTATGGCCCAGATTTTAGCCCATCTCAACCCAAATAACTTTTGACCACCCATTTATTAACTCAGCCCATTTTGACCCACCGAGAATCTGCCCAACCCACCCATTTGACACGCCTATGACTAACCATCTCCAAAGATTGGTGGAATTACTGTCCTACAATAAAAATTAGTAATTAACACAAACTTTACCAAAGTAAAGTAAGGTTTGGTAGCCTGCTTGACTTCTGTTGATTAGTTTTGAAGCAGCTCTCTGTCACGAGAATCAACACAGTTGGGGTTCGAAAGGTTGTTTTCACTAATCAAGAGAATTCTTAGAGAAAGGTATTCTGTGATTACCCCAGTGATTTTATTAATCACATTAGTACCTTCCTTAGAGATCAAAATTAAGTCTGGAGTAATCTGTCTTGGGAACAAAAATTGGTAGTTCTATATGTATTTTGTTTAATTTTTCTAATGTGATACATCTTTATCTACAAGGGCCCAGATTAGGATGGACTGCTTTACTTGCTTTTCGTGGCCGCTCATCTTACCAAGTTCCCATATATTACATCTTACTATCTAAACCAAAGCACTCTTGATGTCTTGTTTCTTGAATTATACATATTTTGCTTTTGCATTGCCCCATCAGGGATTCGGACCCAATTCCAAGTCCAACTCTCATGACTCTGATCTGGATGGTTTGAGCTTCAAAAGAAAATCCAATTCCACTCATCCTGAATATCGCTTCAACCCAAAGCCTAAGCTGAAGTCCTCTGAGAAAAATGAATATCCTGAATGGAATTCAGCATTAGACATGTATGAAGGTTCTGCAAGAAAAATGACAGTTGATAGCAGAGACAGCTGTAAGTTTATGGGAAAACATGGACGTGGAGAGATCAGAACTAGTACTGGTTCAGGCAATGGTCTTCGAAGTCCCTATGTTGTAAAAGTTGATGGGGAGCAAGTGAAACCTCGGTTTAGTAGCCGTAGTGAAGTGAGTCTTATGGCTTTGGAGAAGGAACATTTAGATCGCAAGCCTTCTGATTTTAAGGGAAGCGAGTATCATAATTTCAGGGAGAGAGAGCTTCACAAAATTGTTGAAAAGGTATAGTACCAGTTTTGCTTTATCCTATGTTGTTCTGCGGTCCTGCCAAACCCTGATACGTTTTCTTGAAATGATATATAGGACCACATCAGCGGAAAGAGGCCAGTAGTTGATGAGAACATCAGCGGAAAGAGGCCAGTAATTGATGAGAACTCTAATCTAGTTCGTGTGAAGGTTCAGGTTCCTCGGCACAATGAGATAACAGTAAGTTTCTTGCTTTTTGTTAATACATGCAACTTCCTTTTGGTTTTGTACATGGTTATGAATTCCATAAATCCAACTTTTATTAAGGTTGTTCAACGAGCACCGAATGAAGTTCCTGACCATCAAGAGTACTTGAGGAGAGCATCTATGATAGGAATGCCACTGCAGACAAATCATCAGATAAGGTTTGGCCAACTTAAAGAACTTGATTTTACACAACCTAGTATTTGTTAATCTGCCTATGTATTTTAACATGATTATTTAATAGGATTTTTGGAATATGGCTGTACTTTGAGATGATCATGTGACTAAATGTCATGACCATTGAGAATCATTTTTATCCCTTGAATGACTTCTATTAGAACTGATGCAAGACCTTCATTGGTTAATTTTGCTCCATCACTAGAAGATTGATCATAAAACAAAGCACAGATTAATATTTTCTAGTACCATGTGCATTATTTCCTTCCATGTGCATTGTTTCCTTGGGTAGTTACTATGATGTCATGTTATCTAAGGCTTTCTACCTGCTATGAAAAATTTAAAAAGCAACACATTCTTTGGTTGTCCTCGTCTTATTAAAGCTGAGTTATTATGTTATTCATTATGGTTAGTAATGACTGATTGTGTTTTCTGTAGTACTGCTGCAGAGAAGCCACCTAGCTTTAGTGAAGATGAAGAAACAGAAGACACCAGTTCGTTCAAGGGTTAAAAGATTTGCTTTTGACCGAAGAAAAGAAACAGGTCCATTAGTTTTAGGGATATTTCATTGGATTTCTGTGTTGATACAACTCCTACAGTTCAAGATAACTTAAATTGACTTGTCTGTACTCCCAACATGTGAGGAGATCTTTCGGTGCTTGTATAGTTCAAAATATTTGTATCCCATTTTGTTAGCTTGATGCTGAAATAGGAATACTGTGATTTATATATGTTGACTTTTAGCTTAAAAGTAAGGCACTTCCATTATACTGAAGACGACCTTTCCACGATTTGTGCATGTTATCTTTGTGCACAGGCCATGCTTATCCACTCTGTACCATACCAATTTTATTGGATGTCCCCAAAGGAACATATACAGAAGAGCAGAGTTATCATATGAATATATTACTTTTCAAAGTGATCAAGAAACTGATTGCACCAGTGTTCTTCTTTGGTCAAGTAGTTGTTCTGGGAACTGATTTGCTGTCAGTTTTTGGAGGCAACAATTTGAGGTAGTTTATACAGTATATAGAGAGATTGTCATCCCGGAATTTTCCTTTCATTTGTTTGGCTGTTGCTTCTTCTTATAGCACTGGACATTACTTTAGAGGTGATTTCCGATCATTTTGTTGCAATATCTTGTATAAAAAGATTGTGAATTTTAGCAACTAATAGAGAAGTTGCAATAATTATTATAGTTGCTGCAACAGTTAGCCTAATTGTTGCAAACAATTGTGGATGTTGTTAGATAACTTCATTAGTTTGCAATAACCACTACAATGAAAATTTCAAAAATTCTCTCTTAGATACATCACTCCTCTCATCGTTACATTTTTATCCTCTCTCGAATACATCCCTCCCCTTTTTTATACACCCCTCACCTATGTATTCGGATGTTTGTTGATGTATCTAGATCCGATCCCCTCTCTAATGCATTCCTTCCCTCTCGGATGTATCCCTCACCTATGTATCAGATGTATCCCTTACCTATATATCGGAAACACAATAAGATATCCAAAATCCATAAATTTTAAGGGATTTTTGTAATTTTAAAAAGAGTAGGGAAATAATGTAATTAGCTCTTAATATTATGGTATTTATGTAAATTATATAAAAAAAAATCATGTTAGTTTGCGGACATATTTGAACGATGAAACCTTAAACACATTTTAGGGGTATACCTGGTTGAAAGATCGATAGTGAAAAATTTATATATATAATGTTAACTTGAGATTCTTAAAGAATTTTGGGGGTGAAGCTTTAAAGAACAATATTTTGATCATTTGATTGATTTTATCCCAAAATAACTAATTGTAGGGATTATTGTGCCACCTAGGTATAAAAAAAAATAGTATCAAAACTATGATATTATTAATCTTGAAATTGTTTATACCAAACAAAAAAAACAAATCCAACCACATATAGGATTGAATAATCCCAAATTTTTTATAATCAAATTTTATCCTAGAATTGTTACTCTTTCTCCGAGGAAATAAACAAGCCCTAAAGGATCGATGTAGAACATTAAAAGCATTTTTACTATGTGCAAAACTAATAGAACTAGAAAACGAGAATAAACAATACTTAGACGATAAACACATGGTGCAGATAAGTATTTATTATGTTGGGCTCAGATCTCCTTCGAGTTCGTCAAATTCAAAAACTTTAAAAGGCATTTTACAATCAAAATTAGGCCATCATAAAATAAAATAGATTGAGATTTTTAGCGCTCTAATTTCACTAAAGCTTTAAAAGGCATTTTACAATCAAAAGTAGGCCATCATAAAATAAAATAGATTGAGATTTTTAGCGCTCTAATTTCACTAAAGCTTTAATAGGCATTTTACAATCAATTAGGTCATCATAAAATAAAATAAATTGTGATTTTTAGCGCTATAATTTCACTAAAGCTTTAATAGGCATTTTACAATCAAAATTAGGTCATCATGAAATAAAATAAATTGAGATTTTGTAGTGCTATAATTTCACTAGTAGATACCAAACAAGAAGGTTAAAGGCAAGTTGTCATGTCAATGTTAAAAAATCAAAATTAACAAAATACTTTTACCTTAGAGACTTTTTCATTAAAATAAAATTTGATTGCCCTAAAGACTCTTAATAAAATGATATATTCATGTAATTTTAGATTTTATGTGATAATTTACTTACTTGAAAATAAGATAAATAATTAATTATCTAATATATGAGTCACATTGAATTTCTCTAATTAAAGAGACGTTAATTTTCTAGTTATATGGACTAATATTAACATCCAGCAATTAAAGTAAGAAATAAACATATTATAACATGTTTTGTAATACTAATCACTAATTACTCGAATAATGTAAAATGGTTTTTTTCCTCCATTAATAGAGGCAAATCCAGAATTTGAAGATAACAAAGGCACCACCAAATATAGATGCACGTTAGTCGAAGTGATGCTATGCAACACCACATAATTTGAAATTTTTTATTAAACATCCATAGACATGTACTAACCTATAAATATAAATTTAATAATATAATTGAATGAAGCTCGTTGATCAACATACTAGTGGTTTGGGTATCACTTTGCATACATTAGGTTGCGTAATTGAAATTTGTCAAGTTTCCACCTATACGTTATATATATATATATACACACACACACAATTGTCAGCTAAAAACAAAATGATGTAGCCCAAACTCGAACTTTGATCATGCATGCTTTCAATTGCCTAAGGGGCACATTGACCCAATGATCTAGTCCTACAAATATGTTTGAGGTATCCTTTTAAATTACAAAATAGTTTTTTAAGGTGTACACACATATACACAAAAAGTTCTTTTCTTGAAATTAACAGTTGCATATGCACCTCAACCTTTTCACGTGAGTCAGCCCCTAATCTTTAGGTGCTTAAACTTTTTACTACTAACACATTAATCCACCAAATTGGAGGCTCATTTTTTTTTCCATTTTATTTATGTTAAGACATTAGATATCTCTCAATAATGATGCTTGTTAAGACATTAGATATCTCTCAATAATGAAGCATCTTCACATGACAAAAAAAACTTTCCATTATGGAAGGAAAAAAAAAGGTGTAACTTATTTGAAAGTGGAGAATACTTTGCTTGAAAATCTTTTCATTTGCATGTGGGAAATGGTTGTTGACTTTATAATTGACAAGCACAGTACCCAAACATAATTTTGTAGGGGACCATTGTAATTTGCATAATTCTTCCTTGTGGATCCTTCTTTCCTTTTTTCCTAAAAAAAGTGCATGAACTTGTGGTGATAGTTATTATCAATGGGTTGGAAAGACAAATGTTCTTGTCAAGGATATTTTTGGTGATATTAGTTTGGCCTCTCTCCTTTTTTTTTTAGGTCCACATGTTTGTTGGGTTTGAAAGTGATTAGAGCGTCATGTGGAAGCTTATAATTACAAATAATATAGCTGATAAATCAAACGATAAATAAAAGCATATTAAAAACATATTATTAATATGTTTTAATTTGGTCAAGCGACCTACATATTGAAAACTAATATTAAATAGCATAAACTCTATTGGAGATTTAATCTCTCCATAAATTAAACTCTTAAACATCTACATTATGGATGCTATCGTGTTGTGCTATGAGAATATGGATCTTCAATTTATAGATCTCCAAACTTTTCCCTCTAAAGAAATAATAAATTAATTATGGAAGAGAATTTCTTTTAGGAAAAGTAAAAGCAACTATGGTACGACTTTAATTTTTCTTCAAAGAAAAATTAAAACTCAAATATGGTTTAAAAAAAAAAGAAAATCAGGGCAAAACCCTAACAGTTCGTATATTGCAAAAAAAAAAAAAAAAAAAAAATTGATTATGCTTTGGAAGAATTGTAATGTATTGGGTATAATTTTATTTGGAAAAAGATAGAATTGCCTATAAATGTTATACTAGTACTTTTAAAATAATAGTTGATTTGAAACTAGATAGAATATAATAGAGAACAATGGAATTTTAATACTCAACAACCTATCTAGTGTAATCCTATCGTAAGATTTGGAGAGGGTAAAAGTATACATAAACCTTAAATGTAGTTATTTCAGATCCTAAACACTAGTCATTACTAGATACAACGTACAATAATCAAAGTGTAAAAAATCCTCAAATAATAACTAAATTCAAAGAACAAGAAATTACAAGAGTAATACAATTATTTAATATGACTAATAATAAAAAGGAATAAAATGAATAAGGGAGACAACACTTGATTATCTATGAAATATTATTTTGATTATTTATAAGAGAATAAGAATTTATTTTCAACTTTGAAATTGGGAAGGGAATTTTTCTATCGGAGAGAATTTGATTCCCATATGGCCTTATGCTTGGAAGGTAGGAAATGAAGGGAAAAAGGATGAGAAAGGTAGAAAAGGTGATATAAGCTTGAAAATGGGGTAAAGAACTAGTGGACTATAGGATTTTTTTTTTTTACTATAATTTCTTTTAAAATATTTTTTATAAACTATATGATTGGTGTTTTTTAAAAAGTAATGTCTAAATAAAATTTAAAAAAATGTTAAGAAATTGATGTCCGAATTCTCACAAAAAATCAATCTTTCTTTCTTTTTTAAACTCTAAAAATAAGGGTGTCAGGTAAAAATGAATATAGTACAGTAGATATTTAATATCATATTAAAATTGAAAATATTGATATCACAGTTTCGATATTATAATATTTGCTATGCATTTTTAAAATGTATGGTATTCAATATTTATTAAAAGTATGTCAAAATATTGAATATTGTATCAAAGTAAAAATTTACATATAAATTCAAATATATTATCACAATACTAATAAATATATAGAATAATATTAGTACAAGTCTAGTTATTTAGACATTGGAGCTTTGACTATTATATTGGTGATTGTTTAACAAATGAAAACATTTGTACTTTCTTTTGAATATTTCTATATGTATTGCATGTACGTATGATATAATAGAGATGTTTCTTGAAACATCAAGTCATAATTCTCTATTATATGAGTATATATAAGTTGAGGTCGATCAAACTATGATTACTTATTTACGGTATCATAAAATATTAAAAGCGAATTTTTGAAATATTGAACCACACACTTGTTGGGTTATGAAGGTGATTAGGCGTCATGCGGAAGCTTACAATTTGCAAATCATATGATTGATAAATTAGACGACACATAAAACTATACTAAAAGAAATAATATTATTATATGATATGACCAATTGGTCTACATAATTAAAAACTAATAAAAAACATAAAAACTATAGAGAGAAAATCTCCCCATAAACAAGACTCTTAAACGACTACATTGTGGATTCTATTGTTCTTGTGTTAGAAGAAACAAACCTATATTTATAGAGTCCTAAAACCTTTTCTTATTAGAAAAGGACTCTCTAGCTACTCCAAACCTTCTCCTAAAAGGAAAGAATAAACCAAATATGAAAGAATATTATATTTTCTTTTCAGGAAAAGTAAAAACATTTATGGTAATGTTTTGTCTTTTCTTTAAGGAAAAATAAATCTTAAATTATGGTAAGAAAATCAGGGCAAAACCCTAACAACACTAATTAATTTGATATGATAATAATATACTATTTTAAAAAATAAAAAAAGTGAAGTTATGAAATCAAAATTTTTAATATCATATCATACCGTACAATATCCACCTCAAGTGTCAAATGGGTAAGAAAGTTGACCACTAATCGTGGGATTAGGCCTGCAGGATCGACCCACCAAGAGGCCGCTATGAGCTTAATAATAGGAAAACTAAACAAATACCTCATTAAAGTAAAATAATTATAAATATATACCCCTTTTTGTATTTATACTCTACTAAATAATTACATTTTATATATATATATATGAGTAATTTCTGAATAAAAAACCTTAATGATACCACGACAAAATACATATACTCTTATAGTATTATTGATTAATAAGTAATTTCTTAAAAAGAAACCTAAATAATACTTATACAATATATATGTATATATATATTGATTAAGTATCAGTTAAGCGAATTCTCATCCTTAATGATACCAATAAAGTATATTATATTGATTTACTATCAGTCAAGCGAAAATCAGTTTTAATGAATGGGGTTATGAGTTGTAATTATTTATGAGAGAATGAGTATTTCAGGAATTACTTTAGGTTTGGGTATGAACTTGTAATTATTTTAGGTTTTATGGTCCATTGATGTAGTATAAATAGTTCTTTTTTCTTTTATAAACTCTCGAAAGGTAGAAAAATTCCTATTATTTTTTTTAAAATATAGAACTACACTATTTAATTCATGGAAATTAAAGAAAAAATAGAGGAAGATAAAATTTGAATGTTTTCCTCTTTTGTTTGATTGAGACAACACAAAATAAGAGAGAAATTTAGGTAAAGGAGACATGGATGATGTAGTCATTTGAAGATAAGAAATAATAACTAAATCATGAGTTATAAAAAGGGAAATTTATCACCATATATAATAGCATGTGCTTTATGTGTATATCCAATATTATGACATATATAATATATAGTAAAACCTTACTAAATTAATATAGGTGGAATGATGAAATATTATTATTTTGTAGAGAGATTATTTAATAAATAAATTAATATTTATTGATATAAAGAGTATTTCGACACCGAAAAATTCGTTTAGAATGAAATCTCAGATATTTTGAATGAACTCACTTGTAAAAACGTCATTCATGAACTTGATGTCATAATTAATGATCTCGATTACTGCAATAAAATGTATGTTAATAATCTATTGGATGAGTGAAAATGATACATGTTCAGAGGTTCAAAGTTTAGAAGAAATTGTGGATACCATTGAAAAAATAATGTTGATGAAGTTGAAGATGATATACCTTTGGAACCAGTAACGCGTAAGGAACACTTATCACATTTAAAACTCTTCATAATTTTATGATGCAGTTCGAAAAGACAACACCAAAACTTTTGGATGCAACAAGAAAAGTTAGACAAGAACTTCAACTAGATTTAAATTTGACAAAAAACAGAACACAATAAATCACATTTCACTAAATTGTCTTAGATTAATTTGTACTTTTAAAGAATTATTAAATTATAATATTAATGAGATCATATATTTATATAGGGGTCTTCTAGAAACATATTATCTTATCGAAATGGGTGATTTTTTACATTGGCACAAGTCGGAACCGGAAGAAAATATTATCTTAGAGAGGTTATTAATTAATTGAGTATTAATTTAGTAAGATTTTACTATAATAACATAATATTAATGTTAATAAATTTTTTTTGAGTAAATAATTATACATTAAAAAAATTAAGTATGAATCTCCTTTTGGAGTTATCAATGTAAATTGTAGTTACATTCACAAAAGAATTTGCCAAGATAAGAAAAGATATTTCTCTACATTGATTGTGAATGTGTTTGTTAAGAGTTTTCTTTTGATAATAAAAATACTCATGAACTAATAAAGAATTTCAATACTAAAAAATATTTAAAGAACTTATTTTCAAAGTCAACTACGTTGAAGTGTGTTCTTGTATAGGCGCTAAATCTGAAAGAAAGAATAAATAGCTAAGTAATTATAGTCAAACTAAAGTTAGTCAAGCTATATTGACGTCTAAATTGAATAGATATAGCGATTTATGATTTATATAGTCGATTTCAATTGATTTAAACTTGAAACATAATTAGTAGGTTAGATTGACAGTAAGTAAAACTAATTGTCTTTTCCATAAACTCGAATAATACATATTTTATCTTCTTGGAAGATTTGTTACAATAATTAACTTTTTTTAATTACAGAAACTTATAACCATTATTCTTTTAAGGAAAAAAAGGGTATAATATGCCCATCGATTTTTATATTTAGAGTTGATATACTCTTCATCATAAAAGTAGCTCATATATATTTCTAGCGTTTAACAAATGATTATATATATCATTTTCTTCTAACGGAAGTGAAAAAAATTATTTTAAATTATTTATTAAAAAAATTCACATTGGGATATATTTAATCATTCTCACATGTATTTTTTCTTTCATTCAACAACTAATTTAGATTTATTATTTTGATGGTCAAATTTATTTTTCAATATTTTTTTTGTAAAATTCATCATAGTTGCCTCGATTATTTTTTACAGATATAAAAACTAAATTACAATGTAGCCACAAAAAAATATTTTAAATTTTTTCTTACTTTTTTTTCATTCACACTTCTTTCTTTTTATTTCTCATATTTTTACACTAAAGAGTGAAAGAAAAACAATGAAATAAGAATATATAAGAAATTCAAATAATGATGATCAAAACAGTCAATAACTAATTCATGTGTAAAAATTTGTTTAGATTGAAATCTCAGAGATTTTGAATGAACTCATTTGTGAAAACGTCATTCATGAACTTGATATCATGATTAATGATCTCGATTACCGCAATAAAATGTATTTTAACAACCTGTTAGATGAGTGAAAATGGTAAATGTTCAGAGATTCAAAGTTTAAAAGAAATTGTGGATACCATTGAAAAAAATAATGTTGATGATAAGGTTGAAGACGATACAATACCTTTGAAACCAATTACGCGTAAGGAAACACTTATCACATTTAGAACTCTTTACAATTTTATGGTGCAGTTCGAAAAGACAACACCAAAACTTTTGGATGCAATAAGAAAAGTGAGACATGAACTTCAACTAGATTTAAATTTGACCAAAAAAAGAATACAATAGAATCATATTTCACTAAATTGTCTTAGATTAATTTGTACTTTTAAAGAATTATTAATTTATAATATTAATGAGACCATATATTTACACATGGGTCTTCTAAAAATATATTATCTTATTATCTTATCGAAATGCGTGACTTTTTACATTGGCCCAAGTCAGAACCGAAAGAAAATATTATTTTAGAGAGGTTATTAATTAATCGAGTATTGATTTAGTGAAATTTTACTATAATAACATAATATTAATGTTAATAAAATAATTTTTGGCTAAATAATTATACATAAAAAAATTAAGTATAAATTTCCTTTTTGAGTTATCAATGTAAATTGTAGTTACATTCACAAAAGAATTTGCCAAGATAAGAAAAGATATTTCTCTAAATTGAGTAGATATAACGATTTATAATTTATATAGTCAATTTCAATTGATTTGAAATTGAAGCATAATTAGTAGATTAAATGGACAGTAAGTTAAAAAGTTGTCTTTTCCATAAACTCGAATAATACATATTTTATCTACTTGGAAGATTTGTTACAATAATTAACTATTTTTTATTATAGAAACTTATAACCATTATATTTTTATTAAAAAAGGTATAATATGTTCATCGACTTTGTCATTTAGAATTGATATACTCTTCATTATAAAAGTAGCTCATATATATTCCTAGTGTTTAACAAATGATTCATAGTCAAGGAAGCTTCCAGAAACCATCTAGGTTCTATATATCATTTTCCTCTAACGGAAGTGAAATTTTTTTTATTTGAAATTATTTATTAAAAAAAATTCATGTTGGACTATATTTGATCATTCTCACATGTATTTTTTTTTTCTTTCATTCAATAGCAAATTTAGATTTATTATTTTGATGGTCAAATTTATTTTTCAATAATTTTCTTATAAAATTCATCATGGTTGCCTTGATTATTTTTTACAAATATAAAAACTAAATTACAGCATAACCACCAAAAAATATTTCAAATTTTTTTCTTACTTTTTTTTTTCATTCACACTTCTTTCTTTTAATTTCTCTTATTTTTACACTAAAAAGTGAGAGAAAAACAAAGAAATAAGAATATATAAGAAATTCAAATAATGATGATCAAAGCAGTCAAAAATTAACTCATGTGTGAAAATGATCAAATATACTTCTGAACTTTGCTAAAAGGATCATATATATTCATACTTGGATTTTTTTAAAATTAAAAAAAAAAAATTAAAAAGGTATATGTAAGCCACTTTTGTAATAATAGGAGTATATATGTGTCACTTTTATAATGATAAGAGTATACTAAGTCACTTTTATAACAATTGATATATCAATTTAAATGACAAACTTGAGTGATATATCAGACTCTTTTTCCTTTAGTATTCTACTTGAATATATGTCTAAAGATTGTTAGAAAAAGTTTCAAACTTAATCACATCTGAAAAAGAGCTTAGTGTGACGACCCACCACGTCATCACACCACATAAGCGCTACATAGGTGCCACATGGCACAAGATAGCCCATGTGAATGGCTTACATAGGAAGAATGCTAGTTCACAGTGGAATGTTCTAGAAATACATGCAGAATTCCCATGACAGACCTTAGAATTCCATGGATTTTCATAGAAGGTCTTTGGAATATTTTAGTTGTGTAGATTATTCTACGGAAGGGACCTAATTGCAATTATGTAGAGACTTGTTTAGTAATTATTATTTACATATTAGCCCCTAAGTAAGTAGTATAAATAAAGGAGCATCCATTTGTAAAAATATCAAGCAATCTTCCAAGCAATATAAAAGCCTTCTTAGAAATTCTCTTGTGTCTTTCTCCATTCTCTTAGTGATCTAATTTGAAAAAGCTTACTTAAGCTTGCAACATCGTGAAAGATTCGTGAGTAAATTATCGAGTGCCTCATGAAGCGCTTAATGGAAGTCTAAGATCGTGATAAAGTGGTATCAGAGCTAGGTTGATACTAATGGAATGACTAACAAGGGAGACATCAATATTGTTAGCACACCAAACCTTAAGAGTAAGGAGGAATTGTTACTCAACCCTACACCAAATGAAGCGCTGACATATTATCCACTTTCCACCACTGAGGCGAGTGACGGTTAACGTGGAGATGAGCTCATTAACGTCACGTCTGAAGTAGAGTGGATCGCGAGAGTTGACACGGTAAGGCAAGTTGTGGAGATCTTAGGAAAACGCTTGAACGAGGTCGATAACAAGTTCAATATTCTCGAGGACTTTACCCTTGAAGAGAATGGCAACATCCAAAAGAAGTTGGAAGGATATCAGCATGCCGAATATGAGATGCTCATGAATGCGTCAAGCACAAGTGAAATCATGAGAGCCTAGATGAAAGCATTTAAAGCGGGGATTTAAATTGGAGGATCAACGTTGTTCGACAAAGATAGGGAAGCCAAGTTTGAGGCTTCCAAGCCACCAATGTTTAAAGGCGTTCGTGATGTGCAAGAAATGGAGAATTTTTTTGGTACTTGGAGAATTACTTCAAGTGTAACAAAGTGAAGAGCGATGAGAACAAAATTAACAATGTCGTGCATGTTATACTCTCGGAGATGGCCATGCTCTTGTGAAAACGAAAGGAGTTTGAGATAGGAAAGAGATTTTGCACTATCAACACATGGGAACAATTCCAAGTAGAGTTCAAGAATGATTTCTTTCCCAACCATGTCATTTATGAGGCAAAACACAAGTTTAGGAAGTTAAAGTAGACATGAAACATACGAGCATATGTGAAAGAGTTCACCACCCTCACGCTTCAGATTCCCAACCTCATGGATGAAGATATGTTGTTTCACTTTATAGATGAGCTACAAAATTGGGCCAAGACAGGATTGGAGCACCGACAGGTTAGGACTATTGATGAAGCCATCACATAAGTCGAAGCTTTGATAGACTTTAAGCATGGCAAATGTGATAGAGAAAGAGAAAAAGAGAAGAAAGGTAGTCATGACTAAAGTGAGAGAGATCGTGGCAAAAACAAGGAGCAACAACTATATTCCAAGAATCATGACACATATAAGTTTGATGGCAAGAAATTTGGACGTCAAAGTGATGCTTATAGAAAGGCACAAACTACAAAAAGAAATGGTTGCTACATATGCAATGGGACATATGGTTATGCAAGATGCCTCGAACTGAAGAATCTTGGTGTCATATTAGTGGAATGGATGAAGAAAGATGCACAAGAACCAGGGCAAGGTTTAGGCACTATACATAGTTGGGCCTTATTGAACTATGCGGGGCTATTGCAAAGCAATCAGAAAAGTCAAAAGAATACGTCGCACAGTATGTAGACATCACGATCAATGGATGATCCGCTCGTGCTATGATCAACATTGATGTAGAAACAACCGTCATGTCCAAGACCGCAACAACAAAGTTGGGGTTGAGTTACAATCCAAGTAACACCCACCTCAAGAAAGTCAATGCACCACCAAATCTCGTGTGCAGAGTCACTCATGGAGTAAGCATCACACTAGGCAAGTGAAAAGGTAAAATCAACTCTAGTGTCACTCCTTTAGACATCATTGACATAATTCTCGAAAAAGAGTTCTTTTAGAAGTGTCACACGATAATCGATCCTTACCTCTAACGACTCTTGGTTATGAAGCAAGAAGGATCATGTATAGTGTCCCTGGTTGACGTACCAAAGACTGAAGGACAAACACAATTTTTGGCTATACAGCTCGTGAAGGGGCTCAAGAAAAATGGGTCGATGTTCTTGGAAATCACTACAAGTTTTGAGAGAGACAAAGACAAAAAGCCATCGTCGTGTTTCACATTCATTAGAAGGGGGAGTCATCGAAAAAAGCTACACTAGAATGATATCAAGACTTGTGGCTATTCAAATATAAGATCCGAGAGTTTATGCAACAACAATGCATCGTGGTTGTTGCAATATCAAGTGGGGGAGAGTGTGAGGATCTGCCACGCCATCAGACCACATAAACGCCACATGGCACAAGGTTGCCCATGTGGATGGCTTACATAGGAAGAAAGCTAGTTCATAGTGGAAGGTTCTATAAATACATGGAGAATTTCCATGGAAGACCTTAGAATTATATGGATTTCATGGAAGGTCTTTGGAATATTCTAGTTGTGTAGAGTATCATAGAGAATGGACCTACTTGTAATTATGTAGGGACTTTTTAAATAATTTTTATTTACATTTTAGCCCCTATAAGTAGTATAAATAGATGGACATCCATTTGTTAAAACATCAAGCAAGAAGCAAGCAATCTTCAAACAATACAAAATATTCCTTATAAATTCTCTTTTGTCTTTTTTTCATTCTCTTTGCAATCTAAGTTTGAAAAGGCTTGCTTGAACTTACAAGATCATGAAATAATTGTTAGTTGAGTGCCGAACTAAGTGTTAGTTGAAATTTAATGTCTGTAACATTAGGCTATCATATAATAGATCTTACAACAAAAGTAATATTGTCCTGACAAGAATATATTAAATATGTCCTTTATTTTTTTTGTTAAAGAGAACTTATTTGTTACAAAATTCGAATAATATTCCATATTTGAGTTTTATGACACTCAAATTATAAGAAATATCCGAGTTATACTTTTTAGAATCAATCAGAAAATATCTTATACGCAACAGTAGGTCCTCTACAACCCTACTATTTACTTTTAGTGTGCCTTTAAAAAAGAGAGGAAAACAAGGTATGTTATATTTCAAGTCTTAAATTTCGTACCTTTAAATTTATACGCATGTTATTAAATAAAATATATAAAAAAAACATTGTATTAAAAATAATTCCTCCAATTTTTTTGCATTCAAAATTCCTTCAAATAAAAAGGAGAAGTTGGGAGATATAAAAGGAGGAGTTATTATATATTAAGAAAATGGTTGAATAGACATAATTAATATCATTAAATATTTTTTTCTTGTTGGAGAAGATGAAGAGGTGTAATTTATATTATTATATATATTATTACAACAATTGTGACTTTTTTTTTTTTTTTATTACTAGAAATAAGAGGTGAAAGGCAAAATTGAAGCATATAGAATTTTAAGTCAATAAGAGGTAATTGCTATTAATTTAACACAACTATGATAATACGACTCTTTGTAACTGCTATTAATTTAATATAAATAATGATATTATAATGGTAGTCCCTTCAATTGCTTCAAATTTCAGATTGTTTGAAAACTTATCGAGTTTTTGGCCAAAATCATTCTTAAACTACACCGTAAATTTAAATTACATTTTTAAAATATATTTTTTTTGAGAAAATATCTTCCAAATATTTAAAAGTTAACAATTTTCATCCTTCTGTTAGAATTTGTCAGAAAACTAACAGATCCCACAAAAATCAAGTCACTCAATCGTATTTGTTATTCTGAGATATTCTAAAAATATTATTGTGAACTTTTTCAGCAATCGAGTTTAGCATTATGCAAAATATTTTACTTTGCCTATTTTTTCGATTTATTTTTCATGTGATTTAATATTTTTAAAAAATATCAATTGAAATATGTTTCCTCTCAATTGAATCTGCTAGAAGTGGTGTTTGTTGGAGACTTTCAATAATGGAGAATCAAACTCAAATATGAGACATAATCAAAAAATTTTGATCACCTCACTATTAGATTGCCTCGAAAAATTATTGATCTAATTACAAATTGACTTTGAAAAAGGTGAAGATATTTTTTTTTTGATGACAAGGAAAACTCGTAACTGCTACCCTTTGAAAAAGGTGAAAATAATTAAGATCCACCTCACGTTCCTTTGTAATTGAGAAACAGACATATCATGTATGCTCACACCACATTTTTTGTTTCAGCAAGCAATTGTGTTAAAGATTTTTAATATTCTTTTTTTAAGAAGTTTTTAAAGCAGATAATAAAATTATGCAAGAAAACTTTTATTGATAGTCACGTTAACTCCACATATTTTTGTATCAATTAGTTTTTTGACAATTTCTCATAGAAGGATGAAAATTGTTGACTTTCAAATATTTAGAGGATGTTTTCTGCCAAAAAAAATATATTTTAAGGATGTAGTTTAAATTTGGATTATAGTTTAAAGATATTTTTGGCCAAAAACTTATCAACGTGTCTTTCGTAAGTATTTATAACTTACTTAATTATCTTTTATACAAAATTAGTAACATAAGTAGTGTTTAAGTGAATGATAAAATGATTGTGTAATGTTTTATGGATATTTGATAATTTAATTTTTCAATCTAAGTCATTTTATTTTTAGAATAGTATGATATGATTAATATGAATAGTGTTTAAGTAAAGGATAAAATTATCGTTCAATATTTAATAGATATTTTGATTGTAATTCAATTTTTCAATTTTCTAGTGTATGGTTATTCTGCTTTTATAAAAGGTACATCTCACCATCTACTAACATGTATATAATGAAGCTTTTTAAAAAAATTATGGATTAAAATTAGAGCTAGAAAAAAATTAAATATTACACAAAGAACTAATAAACGTAATCTATCTCTAACAATATGACCTATTATTTAAATATGATTAATATCTAAAGTTGGAAACTCAATAGTGAACCTTTTGAAAGGTTAGTGACTAGTTCAACCTATTTTTAAAATATTTGCTTTTTGAACAATATTATTTGGCTACTATCACTTATACCTTGTTTGGATGGTTGTTATATTGTTAATTTAATATTATGTGTTTTGATTATTAGTTAAATTTTACTATATTGTATCGTTTAAATTCATCGTGAGGTAACGATAAAAAGACTTATTTTGTGTAACGATCGATTTGGTATGGTCACATAGTTATTTTAATATTTTCTTCTTATTTTATCTTTACTTATTATTTAATAATTTTATTTTATCATTTAACCTACATTTTCATATAGAGTAGCTCTATCTCATATCCTACAATTTCTTGTAGGTTTATTATTTAAATTATGAATGTGTGACATATAATGACAGAGAACGATACAATATATTCAACTATTATATTTATTAAAATAATACAGTACGATACAATACAACACAATATAATACAATACATTATGAAACAATACATAATAACCGTCCGAACAAAGTGTTAGTTGTAATAGCTATTAGTAGTATAAATTAATAGTTTCTTATTTTATATATATAAATATATATATTCAAAGGAAAAGAAAGAGAGGAATGAGAGCAGAGAAACAGCTCCTTTCCTGTAAGAGCTTGTTTATGATTTTTTAAATACTATAAAGTTTTGTTTATTTACATTTTTCATTTGAGCTTCATTTTTTTCATTCTAGATATAGCATCACAAATACTCAAATTTACTTGCCATCAAAGAGTATACTAAAATAATAAATATTCATCTTCCTAGAGATTTTTAGAATCATTTTTTAATTTAGGAATTATTTATTTTTTTAATTAATGAATTTACCCACCCAAATTTAAATATGTTAATCTAAAACCTTAAACTACATGTTTTAATGTTAAAACATAAAATTCTTTTTTTACTCCACAAAGTAGCTTGTTCAGAGCAGGAAAAATATTGTAAGTGAATATTAAAAGAGAACTGCGACAAGAACTGACAATTTTTTGCTTAAAATTCTTTTACGCTTTTTTCATCAAGTTTTCTTTTAGAGGTGCGTCATAATTTAAGCATGATTTTTTTTTAATTTTGTATAAATGACATAAGTTATTCAACTGTAAATTGAAAAATTAATTAGGTAATTAATGAGAAATGGGTGAAAATCCAACAAGTAAAATCTGTTGTTTATTTATTTTTTTAATGAATTTTTTTTTTCCAACCCAAAACAAAAAAAGGGGAAAAAGTTAAAAAAATATTAATTTTTAATTCTCAATAGTCCACCTTAGTTCTCTTCTCTCTCCTTTCATCTGTTGCACTTTTGTGTGTGTTGCTTCTGCACAATTTTTGGAGAAAAATTTAGATCAAACATTAGATTCTACAGCTTCAGTTTTTCACCTGATCTCTTCCAATTGCCATTTTTTCTCTCAATTTTACAAACCAGAAGCTGAAAAGCATCCAAAATCATTGAAATCAGTCAAAGTTTGGATATTTTTAACTGAAAACTTTCATTTTCAGTCGTTTTCAAAGTTTCAGCTATCTGGGGGTATTTTTTTTTTTCTATTTTTTGAAGACCCAGTTCAGTTCTTGATTATTCACTTCACACCCAAAAAGGGTTTCAACATTTTTTGAGCAAGTTGCAAAATTAAGAGCAACTGGTGCAAGTTGTGGGGGCTATCAAGAATTGAATTTTCAGTTCTTTCTTGGGACATTTTGGTGAATTTTTTATGAATAATTTGTATTGAGGTGATTGGAATTGAATTTTTTTTTTGTAGATGAAGGAATGGGAGGGGTTGGAGTTGAGAATGGTGTTTTTCAGTATTGGGGTTTAGTGATTCTAGGGCTTGTTTGGAAGAACTGGTTTTTTCATGTCACTTGCTGATAGAATGAATTCAGATGCAAATCGTGCTGGTGGACAAGTGGAAAGGGATATTGAGCAGGTAAATTGGTGCATTTTTAACCATTACTTAGTAGATTGATGTTTGTTGAGCATTATTGTTTTTTGTTTCAGTTATCGGTACTAGTGTTTTGTTGCTACTGATAAGCTGAGACCAACCAGTTTGGGATAGAAGGGTAGTTGATTCGAATGTGTTTTGTTTACTATAGATTCAGATTGAGGAGTAGTTGATTGAATTGTATTTCATTATTGATCAGCTGGTCCCAGCTGGTTTTGGATTGAGGAGTAGTTGATTCAATTGAATTTAGTTATTGATAAATTGGCTCCAACTAATTTGGAGAGGAAGTGCAGTTGATTGATTTGTATTTCGTTATTGATAAGTTGACACTAATTAGTTTGGGATTGAAGGGTAGTTAGATGGTATTTCGGTGTTGATAAGCTCTGGAAACTTGGAGAATGTCCTGTATATATGACAACTTTTTGATTTTGTTTTTTTTAGTGTTAGAAGTAGCTTTTCGCATTCTGTGGTGAGAATTCGTTATCAGTTTCCTCTTTATGGGGTGTAAAGCAGATAACTGATAAAGAAAGCCTGTTTAACTGAGACAAAAAATCTGTAATGCTCATTTAATACCTACAATAGGAACGACAATTAAAGTAATAATACTCAGATAGCATGAGTGATAAAAGAAAGCTTGTTTAATTGCGACAATAAATCTGTAATGTTCATTTGATACATGGAATAGCAATGGCAATTAAGGTAAAAATACTGGGATAGCATTTTTGACAAACAGTACGAGTCATAAGGTTGCTAGGAATGTTGTTTATTTTTTAAATAAAAAAATTGCTAGGAATGTTAATTTTTTTTTCAAAAAAAAAATTGCCAGGGATGTTGTTATTTCAAAAAAATTAAATTTCTAGGAATGTTGTTTCTGCTGTTGATGTGCCAAGTAATTTAAAGGATTGATGTTGGATAGCAAGAGCAATCAAGTCGAATTAAGTATTTTCAGTCTAAGTTGCATGGATTATTCACTTTCGGTGCTTGTTCCATGTTTATTTATTAGGTTTGAAATTTCTGGACTTCTGTAGTTTCATTTCAGTTTGTAATTACTTCTTATGATTTACATCAGGCCATAACTGCTCTAAAGAAGGGCGCATACTTGCTCAAGTATGGAAGAAGGGGGAAACCAAAGTTTTGTCCCTTTCGGTTGTCAAATGTAAGTATCAGTTCATCTTTCTTTAGCCTATGTGATGTACTTTGTAATTTTGTGTTCTTACCCTGATTTTTCTCTGTATCATCTATGCATATTCTTGTAAGATTTCTATATCTTTTGTACTTATCGAAACAAAAAGGAAAAAAGATTTCTCTCATATTTATTGAGTTTAGCATGAGGTTTAAGATACTATATACTTTTTCCCTTTTTTTCCAGTTGTGTAGTTTAATATCTATGCTCGTCTTTGGTTTTGTCAATTTGGCTGCTAAATCTGATGTTTGAGACTTTGAGTTTTTCTTGTAATTGTTTAATTTCTCGTTTGACGGGTAACTACTATGTTCTATAATTTTTAAGGCAAGAACAAAAACTTCTAGATTCTATCAAGCAGAAGTTAGTAGTCTATCAGGCTTTGTGGGAGGTGTATTATATTTGCCTAATTGTTGGAGTTAAGTTGCATGGTGTGACCTTTTGTGAAATACCCTAGTGGAGAATTGGTTTCAGGTGCTCATATCATGTCTGGTACTGCTTATTGTTTTTGGATCAGGGGCAAGATAAGGGGTTTTAGTCTTGTGTAGAAGTATAAGCAGTAAGAGAGAGAAATTTAATTCCACACAATGGGTTAGCAGGCTATGCATTCTTGTTGTAATTGCCATCTACAATCTCCTTTTGATTTACAGCTGCTTTGAAGTTTGTGGAATCTTCAGCTTTATGTCTTACTGTACATAGGTCACCCAAAATGGGTGTTGCAGCCTATCTATTTGAGAAATGCTTTTAGGTTCTATTCCGAGTAACCTAATAATCAGTTTACAAAGGCTTACCATATTATACCTTCTCCTCTATTTAAAAGAATGCTTACCACATCAGTTCCTTTGCCTTTCTATTTGTTCAGAGTTGGTGTACTTTGTGTCTCTGTATGAGTTATTGTGTTTGATATTGGAGGAGTATCATTTAAACAATAAAAATACTACATAACATAAGGAGAATACATTATCAAGCATGAAAAGTATGCATCAGGTAGTTCAGGCTCATTAATCTTTCTGCTAACATGAAAGCAATACGTGATTCGTGATATCTGAATCGCCTTACACCCCCAAAAAGTAAAAATAGCATTGTGTCCCAGGCAGGAAAATATTTAAAGTTGAGTTACGAGCAAAATGCAGCAAAAGTTGGTAATCAGAAGGTCTTCAAAGTCCTACCCTTATCATGTTATCCAACAACCTACATTTAGAAATCATTCATTTATGCTGTAATAAAATATCTAATTTTTTATAAACATGTGCACCTAAAGTAGTTCTTTATTCAAGTATGCTGATTTTTTTCACAACAGAAAGAGAATCGAATATTTTGAGAACTGTCGTTCTTACTGTTTAACCGCAGCGTGTAGTTCAACATCATCAAATGCATTTATTCTTTGTTTCCTTGTTGTCCCATAGTTATGGTTTAGCACTTGATTCTGGGCATTTCTTTGTCTGTTAGCTATCAGAAAAAAAGTTAGTGTGAAGTCTGGACTACTTTGTGTCCTTTGAAACGTAGCACTAATTGAGAATCAATGCAGTCTAAAAGTCTATTCTGATTCTGGTTGCAGGATGAGTCTGCTTTAATATGGTTTTCAGGTAAAGAGGAGAAACACCTGAAGCTAAGTCATGTGTCAAGAATAATATCTGGGCAGCGCACTGTAAGTTCTCCCCATGGCAAAAAGCCTATTGCTGTCTTGCAACTTTTTTTTATTGGTGTCTCCATCATTCAAATGAATCCATCTGCATATATTTTTGTGTGGTATAGGTACAGAGGTGAGAGAATGTTTCAGAATTCCGATCTCACACCTGTCATAGAAAACAGATAGGTAGTCCATTTCTCAGATGGTAGTGGCACCTTTTCTTGGACCTTAATAGACTTCTATTTAGGCAAATAAACCTTAGTTTTTTCTGTTATCCCGGTGCAAGCATCCCTGTCTCTTTCCATTAGTGATCCCAAAGAAAAGAAGGTAGGAGTCACTGCCATCCTGGTTTAGGCTTGTACAGTGACATGCATAGCTTTAATAGAGAGGGTTGGGGGGCCCAACTAGAAGGGGAACTTGAGGTGATATCTGATAAAGTCACGGAGATGCTGAGTATTGTTCGTGAATAGTTATGAACTTGCTTTGGTTTTGTGCTAGACACGCTAGTCTCATCAAATTTTTTTATCTCTTCTATTCGATGTGATAATATAATTTTTTTATAAACAATAAACTAGCGAGTAGATGAAAGATGAAGAAGTAGTAGATGGGTGGAGAATGAATAGGACCAAGGTCCAAACACTGCAAAAGGAAGGTTGTCCACATGCCTTAATTAGTTTGATTAATTGTTCTGTATGACTCTGTCAGTCTTTTTCTTTTTTGCCTTCTCCCCACACATATATACACACACACATCTTGCTATAACTGTCAAGCATAACAAGGCAAGAATCTTGTTAGTAGGTTTTCACAGATCTGAATAATTGCTGCCGTTCTATTTCCAGCCAATTTTTCAAAGGTACCCACGACCTGAGAAAGAGTATCAGTCATTTTCACTTATATACAATGATAGATCGCTGGATTTGGTAAGAGTTTTATTATTAACAGCTGTGTCTTTCCTTTAAAGAATTAATTATTGTGATTTTTTGCTCTGTATTATTCCATTTTTGACAGAAATTGGTTCATGCACCAAACTCATCCCACCTTTTGCTTATCATTCTCTCTTCTTAGATATGTAAAGATAAAGATGAAGCGGAGGTTTGGTTTAGTGGTTTGAAGGCCTTAATATCTCGTGGGCACCAGAGAAAATGGAGAACAGAATCAAGGAGCGATGGAATTTCTTCCGGTGCTACTAGTCCTAGAACATATACACGAAGAAGCTCTCCTCTGCATTCTCCATTTAGTAGTGGTGACAGCTTGCAGAAGGTACTGTAGCATCCACATGTCTACTCATGCATATGCAGATTAAATATCTCCTTTAATTTATTCATGTTGATAGAGTAAAAGTATTTTGGTTCTATTTGTCTCTTTGGGATGTCGAATGATGAGATTGTATATGTCCTTCAGGATGGCGGTGATCAGCTTCGCCTTCATAGTCCATATGAAAGTCCTCCAAAAAATGGTCTAGATAAGGCATTTGCTGACGTAATTATGTATGCTGTACCTCCTAAGGGTTTTTTCCCTTCGGATTCTGCTAGCGCTTCTGTTCATTCCTTATCTTCTGGAGGTTCAGATAGCATGCATGGTCAGATGAAGGGAATAGGAATGGATAATTTTAGAGTAAGCCTTTCAAGTGCAGTTAGCTCATCAAGTCAAGGTTCTGGTCATGATGATGGTGATGCATTGGGGGATGTTTTTATCTGGGGGGAAGGCACTGGGGATGGTGTTCTAGGTGGTGGACCTCATAGAGTTAGCAGTTCTTTTGGTGTCAAATTAGATTCTTTGTTTCCTAAAGCTTTAGAGTCTGCGGTGGTATTGGATGTTCAAAATATAGCTTGTGGTGGCCGACATGCAGCACTGGTGACAAAGCAGGGCGAGATTTTCTCCTGGGGTGAAGAATCAGGAGGTAGGCTTGGGCATGGTATTGATTCTGATGTTCTGCATCCAAAGCTTATAGATTCACTCAGCCATTCAAACATTGAGCTTGTTGCATGTGGTGAAAATCATACTTGTGCTGTAACACTCTCTGGAGACTTGTACACATGGGGTGATGGTGATTTTGGTCTTCTTGGGCATGGAAATGAAGTTAGTCATTGGGTTCCCAAAAGAGTAAATGGACCCTTAGAGGGCATACACGTTTCATATATCTCGTGTGGGCCCTGGCATACTGCTGTGGTGACCTCTGCTGGTCAATTATTTACTTTTGGCGATGGTACTTTTGGTGTTCTGGGACATGGAGACAGAAAAAGTGTCTCTAAACCTAGGGAAGTGGAGTCTTTAAAGGGGCTTCGAACTGTACGAGCAGCTTGTGGGGTTTGGCATACTGCAGCGGTCGTCGAAGTCATGGTGGGAAGCTCAAGTTCAAGTAATTGTTCATCAGGAAAACTTTTTACTTGGGGAGATGGTGATAAAGGTAGACTAGGGCATGGTGACAAGGAGTCGAAACTTGTACCTACCTGTGTTGCAGCTCTTGTCGAACCAAACTTTTGCCAGGTTGCTTGTGGACACAGTTTGACAGTTGCATTGACCACTTCTGGTCATGTGTATACAATGGGAAGTCCTGTGTATGGCCAATTAGGTCATCACCAAGCTGATGGGAAGTTACCCCGTCGTGTTGAAGGCAAGCTGGCAAAGAGTTTTGTGGAGGAGATCGCTTGTGGAGCATATCATGTTGCCGTCTTGACTTCCCGAACTGAAGTTTACACATGGGGAAAGGGGGCAAATGGAAGATTGGGTCATGGTGATACTGATGACAGAAATTCTCCCACTTTAGTGGAGGCTTTAAAAGACAAACAAGTCAAAAGTATTGCTTGTGGCACTAATTTTACTGCTGCTATTTGCCTTCACAAATGGGTATCTGGGGTCGACCAATCCATGTGTTCTGGCTGTCGTCTTCCTTTTAACTTTAAAAGAAAACGCCACAATTGTTATAACTGTGGGCTTGTCTTTTGTCATTCATGTAGCAGCAGAAAATCACTGAGGGCATCAATGGCACCTAATCCCAATAAACCCTATCGTGTCTGTGACAACTGCTTCAGTAAATTGAAAAAAGCTATGGAAACCGATGCTTCTTCTCAGTCTTCTATGAGTCGACGTGGAAGCATGAATCAGTCACTAACTGATATAACAGACAAGGATACTAAGTTGGATACAAGGTCTCGACCTCAACTTGCTAGATTTTCTACAATGGAATCCTTCAAACAAGTTGAAACCCGTTCTTCCAAACAGAAGAAAAAACTTGAATTCAACAGCAGTCGTGTGTCACCTATTCCAAATGGTACCTCTCAGTGGGGAGCTCTCAACATTTCCAAGTCTTTTAACCCTGTATTTGGCTCGTCCAAGAAATTCTTTTCAGCTTCAGTTCCTGGATCAAGAATTGTTTCTCGAGCAACATCACCAATATCTAGACGGGCCAGTCCACCTCGTTCTACTACACCAACTCCAACATTGGGTGGACTTACATCTCCAAAGATTGTTTTGGACGATGCTAAATGGACAAATGATGGCCTTAGCCAAGAGGTTATCAAATTAAGAGCACAGGTATGCCATTTGTCTAAGGAACAGTTCTCTACTTCTGATGCATTTTCCTCTCTTTGCTTCAACATCATATCTTGTTGATGTGAATTAAAAAACATAGATTTGAGTGTCTCTATGAATCTAAGTGTTTTTGGACATTCTCTGTAATGTAGAGTGTCAAACATTGGACTTGGGGGCAAGAAATCCTCTAGAATTTCTAGGGAACACCATATTCATGGAGTCAGAGTTCACTGGGGCTTGAGAAAACTTGTCAAATAGTGTTTTGGTACTTGGAGTCAAGGGTGAATGGTTATGCATAATCTTTTCTAATATTGGTGAAAAACTTCATCCAAGTTCATAAGTATTACTATGAATGGATAACATGTGATAGTATGATTAAATGGAGAACATCAAATAATTTATTGAGAGGTAAAATCAGTGAGTTATCTATTTCTAATACTGAGTTTTAATAATTTTTTGAGCCTCCAGGTCAGTGCTATCTTCTGTTAGGTACTATCTTGTGGAATGATATGCTTGTTGCTGCTTTGTACTGTTCAATGAATCTGACATGCTAACATCCTAACCTAAAGGACAATCAACTAATCAAAATTGTAATCCGCCAAGAGATCAAAAGAAAGTTTTGCTTGCAAGAGTGCATGACTGGAAGTTGGAGCCGTTTACTCGTATAATGACTCTGCTAGTCTACTTCATTATAGATTGTGGAGGTTGACTTTTAGAAGTTTTACACCTGCATAGAAGTAGTATCTACCTTTGGACCTGAAACTTAAGTTACTGTCAAAGCTTGTCTTCTCTGTAACAACATTGAGCTAAGATTATCCATAGGCATTTGGCATCCTTTCATTTTCCAAAAATGTCTATGAGGGCATCTCTGTAGCATCCTTAGCCAACTCCAGGTCTCTGGTTCTTTTATGTCAAGTGTCTAGATATATTTGCACAGATTAACTTGACCATAAAGAGTAAAGTTGTCATAGAAAATACATTTTAGGACTCATGATTGTAGTCCGTGGGGAGAAGAAGAGAAGGAAAAACGTATTTCATATCCTTGTATTTGGCAAGTAGCTTTATTTGGTAAATGCAAACTGCGGTGAAGATGGTTGAAGGTCATTCTCTTAGCTATACACAGTTAGTATAAAGCCAATTTGTTACTAGCTTTTATGGAAATGTGTCTCATTCATTTAACCTATTTTCCAGACCCCCTTGTGGGGTTACAAGTTATTTTATTGTATTCATTTTACTTATTTTAAAGAAAATATTTCTCGACCCAATAATAATTTAACTAAAAAAAGACACTGGTTATAAAAAAAAAATTGAACTAAAAAGAAACAAAAGAAAGTGTATCTCATTCCTGTATGTATTAAAACAAAAAGAAGTAAAATAAAGAAAACATGTCTCTCTCCTATTCTAAAATGGAAAGAGGTACAATATCTTGCATCAAGATCTTCAGATGATTTCTCAAATACATCATTTACAACGTCAAAGATATGGATTTTGATCTTACTAGTCTTTATTTGTGTGCATTGCACGTTTATCCCATAGTACAAATTATTATAAAGATATAGAAAAACAAGGAACGGTATATTTTTGTCACGACCCAAAGTACTCCCTAGGTGTGATATGACGAATAGAACCCTGAGAGGCCCTAGACAAGCCACTTGACATAAGCATGACATAATAGAAATACAATAAGAGAGAATAGACAATAAAAGTCTCATATCATATAAGGAATCTGAACATAAGTGCGAAATCTAAACTGTGTTTGACATAGCCTTTCTAAACACCATAAGAGTGGTTGGGGCGTAACCCATACATCACGTACAAGTCTGAAACGAAAAGACAATAAAAGAAATAAAGCATCGATGGTCTTGTCCTGAAGCATGAGGACTCACCAATCCAATGTACTAGCAAAGCAATATAACCACGAGTGAGAGGAGTGTTGGATCCTATATTATAAGACAATATAGGCACAAATATGCATTAGTACGATGAATGTACGAAGTATGGGGAAATGCATAAAAACATAAAGCATGATAGCGTGATGAACTTAAACATGATATGCAAGATCAAGTAAAACGTGATAAAAGCCTTTATAAAGTAATCATAAATCATACACAAGGTCAATGCATGCTTAAAAACCATTTAAGAAACTTTCATAAAACCTTTGATAGAAGCATAGTTCATTTGTGGGATATTTACTGTTAAACCGACAATAGGATCATGTGAGCTATAACATGAAATCCGGCAATGACCCTCATACCAAAAAGGGGAATCTACTTGCCAAGGTAGAACCTTGTCACATTCATTCTTTGCTAAAGTGGATCCACTAGCTTAGGTCATTTAAGACAATCCAACGGGGGCACGTAGTTAAGGGACAAGAAGATTTCTTCTAGAGAACCGACATCTACTAAAGGGAGAGCCTCCATCTCAAAGTCCTCTTGGTGCTAAGCAAATTCCAATGGAAAAGACATAATCATAATCATATCAAAATACATGGAAAGGCACAATTAAGACTAGCAATCCAATCATAAGTTCATATTAGAGTAGCTCCTTTCAAATTATGATTTCATAAAACTTTCATAGAAGACACTTACCTTTCTAAGCATCTAAATCATGATTTCATTCTGTTGTGAGAAAACCTTTCACAAATCATTGACACTTTACCTTAAAAGCATCCTTTAATCATAAATCGTTCTTTTCATAAACATGCATAGATTCATAAATCATAATTAATAGTACCTAAGCATAATTCATATTCATAAAATAGGCATAAGCATGAGTTCAAAGGAAATCAATTGAAAACCTTTTAATTGTATCAAATCATGATTAATAAGATTGAATATCAACAATTGAATCATAATAAATAGAACCCATGGAGATTTGCATGAAGCTCTAAGAGAATTGGGTGAATCAACTTAGGAGGTTGAGATTCTTTTAGGACCCAATAGATGAAAGGAATCCATTGGTGAATTCCCACATACCTTGATAATCAAAGCCCTAAGAGTGCAATGAGGATGAGACCTTGATGCTTGAAACCTAGCTCTTCACCTGAGCTTAAGAGATAATTTTGGAGAAGAAGACTTGAAAGAATTTAGGAGATTTTGAGTGAATGAGAGAAATTAGGCCAAGTCTTAAGGGTAAAAACAGTTATAGGGTAGTTATAGGGCCAAAATGACGTAGTTTAGGGGTTAATTAGATAAGAAAAGACCAAAACACCCTTCATTAGAAACTGCCTAAAGACCCTACGACTTTGACCTACGGTCTGTAGAAGTCTGGTCAGTTGTAGAATCATTTACTAGGACTCAAAATTTCTGATCAATTCCATGAGACCTTCCTACAGCCCGTCCAACATTCCACGGCTCGTAGAATCCAAGTTCAAGTCCAAAATATCACCGAGTCTAGATCACTTCCACGAACCCCACCTATGACCCATAGACCACATTACGACTTGTCAAATCCTTTCGTAGACCTGAGGTCTCAAATCAATTCTCTGAATCACCCTACAGGAACTTCCAACGGCCCATAGACTGCCCTACGATCCGTCTTGTTCTTTCGTAGGTCAATTTACTAGGACTCGACATTTTTCCAAATCTCAAACTAAGACCTACGACTTCCTTCCTACGACTTCTTTCCTATGGCCCGAAGACTGCCTTACGATCCGTCCTATTCTTTCATAGGTCAATTTACTGGGACTTGACATTTTTTGAAATCTCAAACCAAGACCTACGACTTCCTTCCTACGGCCCCGTAGGACTTCATACGGTCCATAGGTCGGACTCATAGATCACTGCATCAATGCCAAAATGAAACTTTTTCCCTTCCAAATTCAACTTTCAATTTCCGAGGTGTACAATTTTAAAATGTTTCTCATTTATAATGTGAAATTGAGAAATTAGAAAATAAAAACTTGAAAAGTTTGAAATAAATTTACAGCCTTTATTATGTCACCACACAAGGAAATAGTGAAGTTTTTATATATTAAACTGTTATTTACATTCATTTTCTTGTTTTTTATTTTTTAAATTTGTTGAAGGATTTGTGTACCAATTGAAGTTTAGGTTTGCTTTAGAAGGAAATTACTTGCGTTAATTTTAATTTAAAATTTTACCTTACTTTTAGGTTAATTCAATTCAAGTTTCTTTATTTAACTTTATTTAATTATTTATTTTACTTTCTCGAGGAAAGAATGAAAATAAGATCTCCAAAGAGAGCAAATGTGGGGTCTTTGGGTCAACATCATGTAACCACAAAACTAATTTCAATTTTTATTTGGATGAAAGAACGAGCGAAGGAACTCCAGGAAGAGAAAAACTAGGGTCTCTAGGCCAACACCATGTAACAATTGAATTAATTTGGCACTCAAACTAAACTAGACCTTGGAAAACTTGAGCTAAGCATGCTTACAAAAAAAAACTTGTTAAGCATGATGAAAGGGTTGTGATGTCTAAATAATGAATTTGTCATTAGAACTAAATCCGACCTTCAAAAAAATCGTGCTTAGGATGATAACGGGCTCATGATGTCTAAGAATGAAGTTTTTGTTTTACTTATTAAAAAAGTCAAATAATGAACCTAAGGATATAATGAAGTTTCTATAAATGAATTCTATGAGCAAGTTCATCCAACATGGAATGCACTTACAAAGGGTAAAAGAGTCTATCAATATTTTGTGTAGAGCTTCATTTTTACAATAGTACTAGTCATAGCATACGCACCTTGCTCGTGTCCCTCATATTAATTTTATGTGGTATCACAGTCAAGCTCATTCCAATCGATGATTATCCATGTTGGGCCCCATATTAAAATTGTCTACGCACCAGATGACCAGTTTTGGGCATGAGGCGGGGTGTTAAGTCGCACATCGGCGGGATGAGGAAAAGTTGAACTCCTTATATGGAGATGTGCTAGCTTTTGGGGTTGAGTTAGACCAAGTTCCATATCTTTACCAGTATAATTTTATCCAACGTGTAATTATTTTTAAAAGGTTAAATCTTAATCGCTTTTAAATTTCTAAATACTTAAATTTTCTATAAATTTCAAATAAGGAGGAAATTAATACATAAAATTTAGTTAAATTGTCATTTAAATTGTGTCATTCAATTGTGCTACTTATCCCCTCGATTGGATATGGTCATTGTAATCTTGTCCATATTCAGCGTATTATCTTGCATTTTTACGACATTCATCCATGCATATGTTGGGCTTTAAGCCTAAATTTTTACTCCTTTGTAATGCCTTGGTCTGTCAACCATCCTGTAAAATTTATTAGTATCTTTTTATTCATAGCATTTTAGTAATCACTTCCTGTTTCTGGTGCCTTTTTAGTTCTGTGCTACATCTTTATCTATAATGCCATTCTCATGAAAGTCTGAATCTAGCATCTAAACTGTCTGTATTTATGCATCACGATTTTGTTGTAATTGAATCATGAGACTCAAATGAATGTACTATTAATTTCCTTGAAAAAGCATTGTGTTTAACGATCTTCATCATAGGTGGAAAATCTCACGCGCAAGGCTCAACTTCAGGAGATAGAACTGGAAAGAACTACTAAGCAGCTAAAGGAGGCAATAGCCATTGCTGGAGAAGAGACTGCCAAATGCAAAGCAGCGAAAGAAGTGATCAAGTCACTTACTTCTCAGGTATGCTGCTTCAAATCTTTGGTAGAGGAATTGCTCACATTTATAATGAAATACATGTCTATCTTCGAAATGAGTATCTCAGAGAAAATCATTTCGGTTTTGCCCCCAAGGCCTAGCTCAACTGGTGGAGGATTTGTGGCTTAGGTCGCAAGTTCAAGCCCCACACCATGCAAAGTGAAGCTTGGTATTTAAGTGGAGAAGGGTAGAGGGGAAGGCCCATTATCCACCAAGTTTAGAAGGCAATGATTGGTCCAAAGGGCGGGTCACGGACGGATTTCTCGGTTATCAAAAAACAAAAAAAAAAATTGTTTCTGTTTTGACTTAGTGAAAAGCTACTTATCAAAAAACTTAATGAGATGCTGCAACTATTATATTACAAATAAGGATGTATTCTACTTAAACTTTTAAAAAGTGGATTAAGAAATTAAAGCTTTCATTTACTCTAATAAATTCCAACTACTTACTTGTTAAGTTATTCTTTCAAGTAGTACGGTCTAACATAGATACATGTATGCATCGGTCTATGATTTTTATACAGTCGTTTGATATATAAAAAATTAATTTCAGTCCAACTAAGAATTTGGTTGTCATTATTCAGAATATTTCTCTGTTTTGGTCAATATGAGAGTTTGTTTTTTCTTTCATTAGAGTCAGTTGATTTATAAACAAATTAATTTCTGTCCAACTAAGTCTGTGTTTCTCGTTGTTCAAAATATTTTATTTTTTTTGGTAGATATGAGAGTTTGTATTTTTCTTTTGTCATTGTGAATTTTCAGTTGTGCTAAAAAAAACTTAATAATGCAATTTTTTATTTTTTTTTTGTCTTTGGGTTATTAGTTTTTGTTCATATAATTGTCGAACAACTGTTTTTTTTCCTTACTGTTTTGGACAAGCAAATACTTTATTCTGACAATGTGTATAATCTGGAATAATCCAAGATGAACAAATTTTTATTTTACTTTTTATTATTATCTCAAAACAAAGTTTTTGTTCATCTTGGAGCACTCCATGCAAGATGACAATTAATTGACTCTACAGCCTTTCACACAAAAAATACCTACTGCATATTGAAAGGCCACTCTCCTGGAGGATTTTTTGAGTTTAGCCGGCATTTCTTGCTGCCATAAACCAAAACAAGCTCCTTTTGTTGGTGCTTTTGTTTTCCATAGCATTTTCCATGGCAGTTTTCCTTCCAATTGCCCAACTCCAACCATAACATTTTATAACAGCTGCTTACAGTTAATATTCCTTTCATGCTGGCGAGCCATACTTGTTTATCTTTCTACCTAACACACAACTGTGTAGATTCTAACAGGTGTAATGATTGACTACAACAACATACCCGTGAAATCCCACAAGTTGGGTGTGGGAGGGTGGTGTGGACCAGCCTTACCACTACCTTGTGGAGGTAGAGAAGTTCTTTCCGATAGACCCTCAACTCAAGTAATGCATATCCAAAATAGTAAGAAAAGGAAATACAGTAATGAAGAAGCCATATAGAAAATAATGGAGAAAAGAACAGTAGCAACAACAAACAGTACGATGAACAAAGCGGAAGAAACAACAGATAAAAATATTTAAAAATCAAAGAATAAGGTAGTAGGAGAGTGCTAATAATAATACTAATAAGGATCTACCCAACAACCTACTAGCCTTCCACCCTAATTCTTGACTTTCATATCCTCTTATCTAAGGTCATGTCCTCGATAAGCTGCAAGTGTGTCATGTTTTGTATGAGCACCTCTCCCAAATGTTTTTTTTTAAAAAAATAGGTAACTTTGTATTCACACAAAAGAACTCATCAAGAAACTGATGAGGAGGGATTTACAAACCCCCAGGAGGTGCCATGCCATCATACTCAAAATCCATAAACAAGCTTTCAAAAATTTACAATTGGCCTATAAACTCCACTAAACTATCTACTTCCCCGACTAAATCTTGCTTACACCAAATATACAAAAGACTAAGATGTCTCATCCTTGATCTTATCTTCGTAACATCTCTCATTTCTTTCTTTCCATAGTAATATCCACCAGATGCAAGCAGGGATATTTTTCCACTAATCTTCCTTTGATCCTCTCTTTCCAATTCCTTGCTAGTGTGTTAGGACCTCAAAAGCGGTTCTAGGCGTTGGCCAATTTACCCCAAGTATCACCTCTTCCGAATGCTTCTTTGGCCTACCTCTATTTCTTCGAGACTCCCCATAGCCAACCTCTCATACCTTCTCACAGGGGCATCTGTGGATCTCTTCTTCACGTGCCCGAACCGTCTCGATCTCGCCTTTCTCATTTTGTCCACCACGAAGGTCACTCCTATCTTGTCTCAGATGTCTTCGTTCGTAATTCTATCTCTCCTAGTATGCCCACACATCCATCGCAACATTCTCATTTTCGCTACTTTCATCTTCTAGATATGTGAATTCTTGATCATCCAATACTATGCCCCATACAACACAATTGATCTAACAACCGCTTTATAAAAGTTACCTTTTAAGTCTTAGTGGCACATACAACACAATTGATCTGACAACCGCTTTATAAAAGTTACCTTTTAAGTCTTATCGGCACATTCTTATCTCACAAGACACTGAAAGTAAGCATCCATTTCATCTGCGCCGCTCCAATACAATGTGTAACATCATTGTCAATTTCCCCATTACCTTGGATATTCGACCCCAACTACCTGGAACTATTTTTCTTGGAGATGAATTGTGTATCAATTTGCAGTTCCACATCTACCTCATGAGTTACGACATTGAACTTGCACTCTAAGTACTCTATCTCAGTCCTCCTCAACTTGAATCCTTTAGACTCTAGGATTTGTCTCCAAACCTCCAGCCTACCATTAGCCTTCAACTGTGATAATTAACTGTTTTAAAAAAAATTCCCAACAACATACCAATGTGATCCCACAAGTGGGGTTTGGGGAGGGTAGAATATACACAAACTTTAGCTCTAGTTTTGTGAGGTGGAGAGGTTGTTTCTAATTGATCCTCGGCTCAAAATAAAAGTACTTGATGCAAGATTATAATAACAATAAGACAATAAAATAGCAAGATACAAAACAAGTGCAACAACGGATAGTAATACACATTGAAGAATAAGAAACTAGGCAATAACTAAATAATACTGCTAAAATGGAGAAGAGGAGAGGAATCTAAGGTCATGTCCTCTAAGTTAGTTTAAGTTCTGTCGTGTCTTGTCTGATCACCTTTCCAACTCTTTTTGCCTTACCTCTCCTAACTCTTACTACAATCAACCTCCCACACCCCCATCCTCACACCTCATGTTCACATGTACGAACCATCTCAGATTCGTTTCCACCATCTTGTCCGCCACTGATACCACTCTCACCTTGTCCTATACTTCATTCCTAATCATGTCTCTCTGAGTATGCCACACATTACACATCTATCTGAGCATCCTCATCTCATCTACCTTGATCTTATGAATATGTGCGTTCTTACCTGGCCAACACTCTACCCTATTCAACAATGTTGATCCATCCACCATTTTGTTAACTAACCTTTAAGCCTTGGCAATGCATTTCTATCGTAGAGGCGAGCCTCCATTTCACCTACCTCGGTCCAATACAATGTGTGACATCATCGTCATCTCTACTTATGCTTGGATAAGTGACCCAAGATACTTGAAGCTTCTTGTCTTGGGTATGACTAGTGGCTTAATCTTCACTTCCACATCTACTCATACATTACGACACTACACTTGCACTCCAAGTACTTTGTTTTAGTCGTCCTTAACATGAAACTTTTAGACTCTAGGGCTTTGTCTTACCTTCCAGTCTATCATTAACTCTACCACGCATCTTGTCAATTACTGTGTCATGTGCGAATAACATACACCATGATGCCTCCCGGTGAATATGCCATCTCAATTCGTCTGTCACTAAGGCATATAGAAATGGGCTAATGGCTGATCCCTAGTGCAACCCCGTCACGATCAGAAAGTGTTCTAAGTCACCTCCCTTTTCCTAACTCGGGTCTTGGCTCTATCCTACATGCCCTTACTACCCTTAAAGTAAGCCACAGGTACACTTCTGGACACCAGACATCTCCAAAGGATCTCCCTTGGGACTTTTATCTTATGTCTTTTCTAGGTCAATGAACACCACGTGTAAGTCTCTTTTCTTGTCCTTATACTGCTCCAACAATCTCCTTACAAGATGAATGGCTTTTGTAGTCAATTGCCCCGGCATGAATTCGAATTTGTTCTCTGAGATAAATACATCCTTCCTCATCCCCATCTCGACCATCCTCTCCCAGACTTTCATAGTGTGGCTTAGTAGCTTGATATCTCTATAGTGATTGCAATTCTGAATATCACCCTTGTTCATGTATAATGGAACCATGGTAATCCACCTCCATTCCTCTGGCATTTTTGCTGTCCTAAATATGGCATCAAACAACCTAGTCAGCCACTCCATACCTGCTTCACCTGCGTTCTTCCAAAAATCCAAGTATGGAGTGGCTGACTTGCTTGATGATGTCATATTTAGGATGGCTAGAATGCCAAAGGAATGGAGGTGTTGTACAATGATTCCGTTGTACAAGAAGAAGGGTGATAATCAGAATTTTCCAATCATTGAAATTCCTCCTAAATTGAAGCTTCTGTCCTGGTTCAATTTGTAACAATCAGCCACCTAACAGCATGTCTGGTGTGATGCTATAAAGAACAGGGAATTTATCCTTGAGTTTTCCGGTTTCCTGCCAAATGTCCTTCCAGAATTTTATCTTGCTACCTTCTCCCACCTCCACTCTGATACTCCACCCCCAACCTGATTTGACTGAAGAACAGTTTTTGGTTTCCAGAAATCGTCTCTACCATGATTTATGGCAATGACATCTTTCCATAATTCTATTTTACGTTCATTAAACCTCCACAATCATTTATATAGTGAACTCTTATTATGTTGTCTGGGTATTTTGAGTCCCATTCTACCTCCCTTTTTGGCCAAAGTCCAAACATAACATCATTCCATTTTACCAAATGCATTCTTCTCTTTTCAGAATTTCCTTCCCATGGAGACCTATTTCTCACCCTGTTGATCCGCCTTTCAAAACTAACTGGGATAGGCAATAAGGACATTAAGTATGTTGGAATCCCATTAAGAACACTATTGACCAACCTTCCATCAACAGACAGGTGTTTATTTCTTCTGATGTGTGTGGTAGGAAACCTTACAACTATGCATCCCAATATCTCTGCCATCTTCTATTACATCTTCTGAGTTCACAGTAAATGGCTGCTCTTCTACATCTTAAATGACTACTTTAATCTTACGGCATTTCTCAAAATTTGCATCTTCGGATAGTCTTTTTGTTATAACAAAGTAACTGCATGTGTTTTTGGTTCAATAACCATATTTGAGAACAATCTACTTCATCTGTTTCAAATAGAATGTCATTTGTTTCCTTCCCGAAATAAATTGACATTTGTATCATACCAATGTCTAGCATCATGAAATCAGAGTTCCAAAATGTTTTGTATACCTGCAAAAGTTAAGTGGACCAAAATTTTATGATTACAAATTTTACTTTTACTGTTAGCAGTTAACCTTTTAAGTTCACATAGAATGTAGCTTGAGTTTAAAGTATGAAGGTACTCGGTCAGGAAAACAATAGTGGGAAAAAGAGAGTTTCTCTATGATTTGCTTGTTAATTTTTTGGCTTCGAGAGCAATCTTACCGGTTCCAAAAAAAAAAAAAAATTGGATTTGTGAGCTTTTCATTTTTAAGCTTGTTTTCCATAGTGTTCAGGTTATGTGCCATTGTTCGTCACTCGTCAGTATCCTTTTAGTGTAGTATTTTTGCTGTCCCTTTTTTGATGAATATAGAGATGCTTTGTAAAGTATTGAACACACAATTTTCTGTTGACCTGCCTTTCATTAGCTTCTCTTGCTGATAGTCTATTTTGTTGTCTTTATCTTTCATAGCTGAAGGAAATGGCTGAGAGGTTGCCGGTAGGTGCTTCCCGGAGCATCAAATCTCCTACATCTTTTTCCTCGGGTTCCAATCTCACTGCCAGTGACATACCAAATGGATGTATTGACCGAGTCCATAGTCAACTAACTTTCCAAGATGTGGAGCCAAATGTATCTAACAGTCAACTACTTTCTAATGGATCAAGCAATGTCAGTAATCGCAATGCTGTTCAAAACAGACAAGGGTTTCCCGAACCAACGACAAGAAACGGAGGTAGAACAAAAGAAGGTGATTCTCGTAATGAGAATGAATGGGTTGAACAAGATGAACCAGGTGTATACATTACACTTACCTCCTTACCTGCAGGTGTCAAAGATCTTAAACGTGTTCGCTTCAGGTGCGTTAACAGTGGCTTTAGGTCATTAAATTTGATGGAATTTTATCCTCTCTGCATTATTCTTGTTGAAGTATATGTTCTCCTCGTAAATATTATTTCTGCTGTCAATTTGTATTAAGCACATTTTAAGGATTATGGTTAGGCTATGGCTCTGTTAAAGTGATCCATCTCTCTTTAAGTATATTCTGGCTAGGAATGGCTCCTATCCTTGGACTGGTTCCTATTTTTCAAAAAATTATTTTTAGTTTGACAGAAAGATCTTATTTTAGTTTGTTTACAAGATCCTTCATGTATTCAGTTCTTTTGCGCATGAGGCTGTTAACTATATGCTTCTATGTTGGTTGTCTGTGGATCTCCCATTTCTGCTACTTGACATTATCAAAACGTCGTTGTGAAATTTAGATACCATAAATGCATCTGCATGGTCAATGAGGATTCTTATAGCCAATCCCAACTTGCTTGGGGACTGAGGTGGTTGTTGGTGTACAGTGGATTCATCTCTGGTAGAGATTTTTGTCTGCCCATGTGGCATGTAGGAATAAGCCTTAGATGTTAGAGACATTGAAGTTCTAGATGATCACTAATTTTCCTCAAAAGACAAACCATTTAGCATTGGAGCAATATTAGTAGAATGCATACAGATTCATATGGCCGACCCACAGAGTTTAGGATTGAGAATTCATTTCTACAATCCTGCAAAAAAAAAAAGGTTATGTTTGTGTTCTTTGAAACAATCGGTGGGTGATTGCAGTAAACATTGTGTGTTTGAATGCTTTTCCCTTGGTAATCAAAAGACTGATGTGTTTTAAAATGCAGTCGAAAACGATTCAGCGAGAAACAAGCTGAACAATGGTGGGCAGAGAACCGCGCAAGAGTTTATGAGCAGTATAACGTGCGGATGGGGGACAAGTCAAGTATTGGCACTGTAAGCGAAGACTTACCGCATTGAAAAATGCTAATAACGTTATGAGTGAAAATTTTCTTTTCTTTGACCTCTTCTTTTTCTTCTTCCCTGCCGGAAAATCTCTGCTTTAGGGGAAGAAGATCATAATTCTTCGCTTAGTTTGGCTTCTCAAATTTGTGAGGTGGTAGCAAGGGTTGCCATAAAAAGATCTAGGAGTAGAGATTTGCTTTGTAAGTTTTCATTAGATTTTTCTTTTTCTTCTAATGGCTTGACCTGTTCTTCTATAAATTTTCATTTCCCCCCTCCATAATGATGTTTGTGGGGAATTGAAAGTGAGAGATGTAAAGTTTTAGTAGGTTTGCTTGCTCTTAATGGGAGTATAGCTTCCTTGTAAATTTCTGAAGTAAATGCATCTTCAGATTTCACATCCCTAACCCTTTCTGCTGCAAGTGTACAATTATTCAGGGCTCATTTGGCCATATGAGATGAAATCGTGATATGAAATCATATGAAAATGTAGTTGAAGTTTAGTAAGTACTTGTTCGTCTTTTTTTTCCTGTCAACTAGTTGAGACATGCAATGTTTGTTTTTCTTCCTTGGAAACCTCGAAATCCCTGAGGGCCAATTGGCGCATGGTTCACAACTAAGTGAACCAAGTTTTTTTTCATAGTAGATTCAAACACTTAACATGCGTCTAACCTATACATCATGCAGAGTTCTATAGGGATGATATTGTTTGTCCAAAAGTAACTACTACTAAGTGGCAACTCATGTAAGTTGGTGAAGTGGCAGGTGATTGATTTTATTAACAAAAACAAAGAAAGGAAAAACTAGGGGAACTCGATTGGTTCGTTATCTGAATTTTCACTTTGTTGATTAAAACGGTTAAGTCAACCTAAAATTGACAGGACAATCTAAAATGAGTTCATAATGCATTAATTTAGAACTGAGAAATTCCAAATAAATAGTTTTATTTAAATTGCTCGAACATGAATATTGATGAAGGATGTAAATTCTAAGCAAAAGTTAAAATGTGGGAAGTTGAAGTTTTCTCTAAACATACGTTGATGATCATTTTACAACAGTGAAAAATATCACCAAATATAGGCAAACATCATAGTATATAGCATGCCCATCCTCCTAATGGTGTGTAATGTTATTTTTTCAAATTTATAGCAATTAAAGTATATGATTTATTTATTTTTCTAGCAATTATGGATTGAAAATGAATGAACTAAATTAAAGTACCATGAATCAAATGATATTAAATGAGGTACCAGGAGTGAATTAAATCGAGATGCTAGGAGTGAAATGTGATAATTTTGATGCATGAAGTTTGAATTGTCAAACTAAAGTCCATCCAAAAATATTTAAAATTTTGTGACAATTTCATATATAAATGCCTGAAAATTTAAAATTATTCATATCAAACTTGAAAGTTCAGATAAAAATGATAAACTTTAAAATCGATTATCATTGGACCTTGACCCAAGTTTCAATAACGTGTTCAACTGAATCATAAAGTTTACCATTTGAGAATGCTAATAAGCTCAATAGCTTATTTGGTCGGAGATCAAAAGTGCTATTTTTTCTATTAAAAAAAATGAAGCGTTCGACTAAGTTTTCGGGAGAAATTTAGTGCTTTGTGAAGTAGCAGAAGTTGTTTTTCAGATACTAAAAAAAAAAAAAAAAGTTAGGAAAAAAATTGTTTTTCACAACTTTTTTTGAAAAGTACATTTGATAAGACAACACTTTTTAAAAGTTTGACCGAGCACTAATTGTTACTCACAAGTGTTTTTTAAATTGATTGACCAAAGTAATTATGAATTGAAATAAATTAATTAAATTGAAGTACCATGGATAAATAATATGAAATGATGTACCAAGAGTGTAATAAATTGACGTGCTATGAGTGAAATTCAAAAATTTGAATTGTAAAACTAAAGCCCAACCAAAAATCTATATTACCTTAAAAGCATAAACTCCTAACTTGAATGTTAAATTACTATAATATCCCTAACTTAGGTTGTGCCTTTTTTGATGAGTTGTGACTTTTTCGATAAGTTGTGACTTTTTTCAAAGGGTTGTGATTTTTCGATGAGTTGTGACTTTTTCAAAGAGTTGTAACTTTTTCAATATGTTGTGACTTTTCCAAAGGATTGTGACTTCTTTGAAAGGTCATGACTTTTTAGATAAGACGCAAAAAACACTTATTCATACTACCTTTTGTTTACTACAAATAGAGGGGTTTTCTCTCATTTTTTCTTTCATCCTCTCCTCACACTTGGTAATTTTCCTCTTCAATCATCATTATTTACATATTTTCTATATTTGATTGTCACATTGAAGTTTCTTCATGTGTTTCTATAGATAATTTTTTTTCTTTTTCATTTTGCATGACTTTGAATTTAAAGTTTCACGATTTGATAAAAATTTCCAGCTAATTAGTATGTTATTTCTCAATTTTAGGTTTGGGTATACTTTCTTGATGAACTTTTCTTTAAATTTAAGTATTTTATGTGCATGTGTCTTCAAAAAGAATTGGGAAGCATTGTATTTCTCTCTTCAATTTCTCTTCTTTTTTAAAAAAAAAAATTAAAAGTCCATTAATCATGATGTGCAAAAAATTACAATTTGAGCTTGACATCCCAAACGTTGTACATGATCATAGACATGAAACTAACACTCTGATCCTACGCAAAATAAGTGATAATTGGTATTTCCCCTTACGTATTTGCATTTTCAGAAATTTTTGCTGCAAGGATATCTTGCATTTAATTAAGATTTTAGAAGAACGACGTGTGAATATAATTTTCAGTTTGATATAAGTGAAGATTGTGGTACTTCTTACTTTAGTCCAATTTGATTTAATTTAATTTTTCGTTCTTAGTCCATATTTGTTCTCCTAAACTACATTGCCCCTTTCTACTCCTTCAATTTTTCAGGTTTGCTCCTTTATTCTATTAAAATTGATACTTTTGAATACTTACAGGTGAGCATTTTTTATTCATTTCTTGTCGAATTTTTTATATGTGCAGATACATGTTAGGTTGAATGCCACGTGTTTTTTTTTTTTTTGAGTAATAAAACTTAATAAAAAAATTCCTCTTCAATTATGAAATTGCATCAAATTATCTAATTTTTCGTGATGTTCTAGCCAACTTACTTTCTGCATGTTCCTGATATTGGTTGAGTCTAAACAGTAATTTTTTTTAATTATTAATAAAGAAAATGAACATTTTCTAATGACATCTTTATGTTGTGATTTAGAATGGGTTGTGATAAAAATATAAAAACATACCAAAATTTAACATAACTGTTGATATTCGTCCTTTTCTTAATTTACCAAAGTATCTTAATTTCTATTTTTCTGTAGCCCTTTCTTTCAATTAGTAGGGAGTCACAAGCTAATTAGTAGAAAAATCATCCTAGATTATAGCGAAGATGAACAGAGAAGGTCTCAAGGACTAATCTCTTTTTACCAAGAGGTTGGTTAGCCAAATCCCAAATTCCAGCTAATTAAATTTTATAACAATGGGTGGCTATTAGGATGACATTAGATATATGATAGATGTTGATTGATTATAGTGGAAACACTACGTGCTTGATTGTTCATATCGTTATGGTATTGAATCACACATTAAGAATTTGTGATCCTTTCCTGAGAATTTCTTGATAGAGATTCATGGTGATTACTCAAAAGATGTTGATTTGGAAGGAGATAGGCCAATAGAGGATGTTGCACTTGAGGAAAGTGAGGTAACTGGAGCATAAATATATATGGATTTACAAAATTTCTTTAAGGGAAAAGTTAGCTTACAAATCAGAAAAAGAGAAGTGGTTAAAAGGAAGAAGATAAAGAAACTGAATACCGAAATCAGAACTTCAAAATTCACCTCGCTTTCTCAATTAACTTTGTTTATATATGATATTATTCAACTTGATAAGAACCAGACTACACTTGAGGAATAACATTGAGTATAATATTATTGTTGTTGTGATTTGATAAGAATCTTTGCTAAACTAAAAATATTTTGACAAGAAAAATGCACAACAAATATTGTCTATAAGGTAATATTAATAAGCTACGACTAATTACATGATTGAACCTCATCAACTTGAAATAAATAAATATATATATATATATATATATAATATATATTACATTTAACTAATAAAATATTTCATTGATCATCTTCATAGGTTCTCGTGAACAAGAGATATATATGGTAATCCGCATTGAACATTCACAAAAAAATCTGCAATATTATTTTGTACAAAACTTATCATTCAAATCTTCACTTAAATAAGCAATACTATTTACTATAACATATATTTTTTGAATTTGTAATCACGTGCAACACACGTGTCGAAAAACTAGTATTTGGAAATTTGTGACTACTAGGCTAACTTTCATATATAAATGTCTGAATTTAAAACTAATCAAAAATGCTTTAAAAATGAGGTGTTTGACCAAACTTTTAGGAGAAACTAAGTGTTTCTAGTAACAAAAACTATTTTTCAGAAGCTAAAAAGTAATTTTCCAACTTTCTTGAAGAAAAAAAAAACACTTAGAAACACTTTGAAGCTTGACCAAATACTAGTTGCTACTCAAGAGTATTTTTTAAATCGATCAACAGATAAACATAAACTGCACCTGAAAAGTAAGAGAAAAGGTCAATGTTTGAATCACCAATTATCATCACTAAACTCATATATTGGAATTGCAGAAGCACATTATTCTGATAACAACAATTCAATTCAATTCAATTCCACACAGCTAGCAAAGATATGCTTAGTAAGACTTTCCACAGTGTATCAAGCTCCCAGCACCCAAGAAGAGACCAAAAATGGCTGCACTTCCCAAAGTAGTTTGTCCAATGTATCTGATTTTCAGAAGTCCAGGCACCTGCAAATTTCCATCAGACTTCATTCAGCAATACTTCAATCAAATTCTCTAAGTCCATATTTGTTTATTCGGATCCCTCCACATTGCATTGGATATCTGTTATACCTCCCACCAACGCAGCAGCAGCTTACGCTGATGGAAGACATCACCTAACTTTGTTGTCTTTACGAGGATTTGAACTCTAGTCTCCAATGTTTGCACCCACGGTAATAAGTCTATATTATGCAAGCATAGTATGAGACTGCTTGATCTTACGTCTAAAAGCAAAAGAAAGCATTTTTCAAGTATCACTACATTGAGCGGTACTTCTTTAGACCAAAATGGATCATAAAGAGAAAAGGAGAAGGTCATCGTATAAATAGGATTCTCAGTGCCCTCAAATTTTTTTCTATAACTTACACATGCTGAATGTCCATCACAGACCTCTCCCTCATTTACCAGAATTACTTCTGATCTTTCAGTGATGTGTTAAAAAAAGTCTAACTTTCCAGAAAGGAATTGACATCACAGGAAATTATGAATAGACCCCAATGAAACAAAAATTACAAGTCTGTAAGCTTGTCAACATTTCAGCCTCTAAATAGTAAAATCTAGAAGAGCTAGCTCTGGCATCATCCAGTTATCTGCTACCACCTATTATTGGTTGTTTGCAGGTTGACGTCAGATAAGAACGAGGCTTATATTCAAAGATAAATTTAAATTTATTATTCAAACTGACTAACATGTTGGTAAACGGAGATGAGCTTTGGATAAAAAAAGGGTAAGGCAACTAGAACTTTGCATAAAACTCGACAGTTTTGTTGGAAAATTAAATGAAAGAGACCAGCTTGTCTTCCAACAAATGTTAAAGACTAGTATCAACAAAACAACACGTGCAATGACATCACAGCCCATCAACATCTTGCACTGCATTGAAAGTATGGCAAGCTATAACTCTTCGATAAATTCTTAATATGTCTCGTTGTTAACAGGCGTCCTAGCAAAAAATTCTAAGATAGGTTACGTAATAAACACAGGACCTACTGTTAAATAGAGCCTATTGGAAGCTAACTTTTTGACGGAAAAGGGAATTACTATTAACCTTTAGATCGCTAATTTTATAGGCAAACTGCCCATAAATGGACACAAAAAAAAAAACTGGTGGAGTGCAGGTCATTATGAAGCTCATTTTGGGTACAGACTCTAATATCTAGGGGTAATCAGTAAGCCAAAAAAAGCATTTAAGATCCAAGATCTGCTGGGAACTGTTCATAGAGCCAAGACATTCACCTTATTTACAGGTTGCAACGTGCAGCTAAACAATATCATGCATTGAGATCAGATAACAAAGGTCAAACTAGCTAAACACTGCCCGCAAGATGCATGTAGCTGTCTCTATGCTGCTATAAATTCAATAATGAAAGAACAAAGGCAACAATTTCAGAAAACTAGAGACAGAGAGAAAAAAACTTTACCTTGAACCTAACAGCCTCATAAGTCCCATATACAGCACCTATAAATAAACACATGCATCAGATGCACTGACAATTTATTAAATACATAGAGAACATTCAATCTAGAAATTAATGTCAGATCTTATTATTTTTCAGATTAAAACCATCAGTGTCAAAAGCTATTACTATTATTTCTAACTGGTGAAAAATGTGCTGAGAGTAAAGACATGACAAAGTAGTTAACAAAGAATCACAAAGTCAAGATGGTTATTCAAACATGACCCAAAAGGTAAGAACAAATTTCAAGTTTTAAAGCCTCAAACTTCCTATAACAGGATTACCAATCAGTCAAAATGAAGAGATTTGGATAATTGTAGAAAAAAAAATCAGCACTGTCACTTCTTAGCAACTGTATACTGTTAACTCAGTTAAGAAAGATTGAGGCATTCTGCTGCTTAGGAGCTTGAAATTTTGATACTACTCAAAGCAAACAACAACATACCCAATGTAATCCTACAAGTGGGGTTTGAGGATGGTAGAGTGTACGCAGACCTTACCCCTACCTTGGTTGGTAGAGAGGTTGTTTCTGATAGACCAAAGAGGATTGAAGAAGTCATGACAAAATACTATAGAGAGTATGTCAAAGCAGTCTAGAAAAAAGTATAGTGTGTATGTAAACCTTACCCCTAGCTTGAAAGGTAGAGAGGTTGTTACCGATAAACCCTCAGCTTGGATACTTACTCAAAAGCAAAGCATGGAAATAAATAAATTACTTAAACATCTATCAAAGATGACCTTTGCCATCCGTCATTAAGGCTTAAAAATATTCTAATAGACTTGGGATATAACCATCGCAGAGTCCATATAATACACTTATTGTCTGTCTACCATAACATTTACCCAGATAATCAAGAACTAGATCTTGTTTTCCAACTATATCATGCTTGAGTTTAAAAAAAATCGAACTTAATTCTTAAAATGCCTCAACCATTGCTTCGTCCCAACCGAAAAAAACCAAGCTAATCAAGAATTATAGCTAGTTTTCCAACTATATCATGCCTGAGTCCAACAACTTGAACTCCGCTCTTAAAATGCCCCAACCATTGCATCAGCCCAGGTAACCAAAAACCCCCCACCTAATCAAGAATCAGAGCTTGTTTTCCAACTATACCATGCTTGGGTCAAAAAATCAAACTAAATTCTTAAAATGCCTCAATCATAACATGGTCAAAACCCCCAGTAAATCAAGAATCAGAGCTCATCTTTCCACCCTTTTTCAGCTGAAGCCAAAAGGGTCTCTACTACAAACAACACTAACTAAGCTCACCATATAACTGATAAAGAAATGATCTTTCCACCTGAAAGAACCTAACAACTTATAGAGTTCCCATTCATTCTTTGCCTAACAAATTGTAGACACAACCCATCAAAGAAAACTCCTAATAAGCACAATTTTTTAGGAATATCAACAAATAAACTTCAAAAAAAATAATTAAAAAAGGTATAGGGGTTTTAGGGTTACCAACAGCGCCACCAACTGCACCGCCTATAGCAACACCAGCAGTTACTCTCGCTAGACAACTATCTCTTGCCATATTTTTCTCTCTTCTCAAATGAGGCGTTTTGCAGAGCCGCAACAAATATATGTAAAACCTTATTGCCTTGTAAGACAATTCTCAATTACTTCCCAAGTGGCCTATATTTTGTTGTGAAATTTGAAAAAAAGAAAAATATTTTTATAAAGTGTAAGTTGTTTTTAAATAATTTTTGAATTTATTTAAGTAATTTGGAGTGAAAAGAAAAAAAAGTAAGAATAATCTTTTGTTGTTTTTTAAAAAATTTAGAAATTATTTTGAAATTTAGGTAGAGTTTCATTTTTTTATGGTTTATCGTATTAATCGAAATTCAACTTCGAGAAAAAGTGAAATATTTTCATGACTAGTTCTTTTTTTTTCTGGAGAATTTATATGAGTTTTAGCTAAGAATATCATTTAGGTTCACAATAGGTTAATTTTGTCCTTTAAATATAAATTCATTAGTAAACTTATTTTCGTTTTGTGTAACTGTAAAAGACTTTTTAAAATTTATAAATATCTTGTTCTTCCTAAAATGTGATGAGGCGTGGCATTGGCTGGACATCTACATGCAAAGTACGGTTTTGATGCTGCTCATGAGAGGGGAGAGAAATTCTTTAGCAATATTTAAGGGAATTTCTATTTTTCTTTGTTTCTTTCGATGACAATGAATGAAAAAAAAAAAAGGTTAACGCATCCTAGAAAATAATTAAGGATGAAATCAAATATACAATACATTTGTGAATAAAAATAATCGATTTATGGGGAAAAATTAATATGCTTCTAATGTTGAATTTAGTTATCCAAATACTAAAATAACTACAAAATATATTTTACAATATCTACGTTATGGTTAATATTTCTTTCAAAAGTCAAAAAAAAAAATTATTTTGTTAAATTTAATGAGCTTTCATATAATTTTTTTTTTTTTTTACATAAACTATGTGATGGAAAAAACATGCAATGCCTGTTCATAGAAACTAGTAATATTAAAAAATCTTAACAAAATAAACTATAAAACGAAAGCAAAAGAAAACTAAAAAGCAACAAAATTGAACATATTTGTTTGATTCTAAGGTCTAGAACTTTCTACATTTAGTCCTTCTTTCTTGGTAGTGTCACCTTTTCTTCGATCGTCAGTAGAGTTATATTTTTTTATGAACATGTTAGGATTTTTTTATGGTGTTCTGCGTGTTCTTTCATCTTTGCAAGAATCTCCTAATTTAAACATATTGTTATAATAAATTACTCGACTTACCATTAAACTCATTCCAACGATTTACAAACTCCTAATTCTTTCTTAGTGAGAAAAAGCATTGACTAAGCTAGATCCTTTGCAATTCTTCATATGTTAATCGAGCCATCAAAATTTGTCCAAGAAGTAATTTTTCTTATTGCTCAAGCTCTTTATTGAACCTGTTTTTGTTATGTTTTACTTCTTAACTTGCACGTAATATTCACATGTCACAAATGGAACATGAAATCAAATTCGAAAAGAATTAAACACTACAACAATCACATACGTACCTTACTATAAAAGTCTGTGTAAAGCTCATCAATTTATTTTAATATTTATTTAGCACACAACTCAAAGATTATGTGAGAAAATTTTGAGCAATCGAATAATATATGCACTCAAATGAGCATACAATGTTTTGAAAAAAATAATAATGCATATAGCACGAGAGAAACCAAACATGTTATAAGTGTTGATAAATGTATTGGCGAACACATATCTTATATCTATCGTCTTGATGTAAAAAATAACATTGGCGTTCATGTGGATCTTATTTTCCCCAATTTAAATCTACCTCATGATTGAAACTATTTAAATCCGGTCCACTATTAAACTCGGCCTAATTTACAAAATAAATTTATCCCAAAAGACCTCAAACTATTGATTCTTCTCGGACCACAAAAAAAATATCTATTAAATTAGGGTTCTTTGCTTTTCTTCATGTGTTGATCGAGACTTCAAAATCCGTCCAAAAGAGATGATTTACTCGATCTAGTTTACAAAATAAATTCATCGCAAAAGACCCAAACTATTGATTCTTCTCAGGCACAAAAAATATTTACTGAATTAGGGTTCTTTGCTTTTCTTCATATGCTGAGCGAAACTTCAAAATCTGCCCAAAAGATAAGATTTTTGTTTCTTAAACTCTTTATTAAAGTTATTTTTATTATTGTTTACTTCTTAATTTGCACGTAACACTCACATGTCACAAATGGAACATGAAATCAAATCCAAAAATAAATTGAATACTACTATAATCTCATAGACATCTTACTAGAAAAATTAAACTTTTTGTGAAGTCAATCAATTTTTTTCAATATTAGGAATGCAATTTTATGTGATTTTATTTCACTTAGATCTTATGAATTTTTGAAGATGTAACACCCCGACTTTTTAAAACGTTTAAATTAACTCGTACCTTCGTGGAAAGACAAGGAGGGTGGGTAATAAATTAAGAATGATGTGGTATGGCATATTTTAAGTGTTCAAGAGTTGTATCTCAAATTTTGAAGTTAAGTAAGTGGCAAAATAAAAGTAGGCGAAAGTTATCGTAAGTTCCTTTTTAAAGATTTCTCTGAAATTTGGGTCAAATGTATTGGATGTTTTCTCCCAATATATAAAGTTAGAAGGCCTATTACCCATTAAATCGAAGGCCTACAAGTCTAGTTTGCAACACACAAAACTCCGTATCAAACCGACGTCAGAGTAAAAAGTTATGAGGGTTTTACTAGGGACTGCCGGGGCAAAGTTCAGGTCCGATCCGGGTCAGGTCAAAAATATGGTATGTCAGCCTATTTAACGTTTTAAGCCATGAAAACATTTCATTTCAGTTCCAAACCAGAGAAAAAGCTTAAGAGAGGGTTCCTATGGAGTTCTAGCATGATGAAGGTTAGTTTTTGACGATTTCTACCATTAAACATTGTCATGTGCCTAGAAACGTAATCCCTACATGTGGCAATCGTTTTTCCCTTCTATTAGCTGCGTTTGGAGCTAGTTTTTGAGGATATATATTTATAGTTATTGGTGTTTCTTCAAGGTTTAAACTTGGTTAACTAAGGTAATCATCTCGGGACTCTTTTATAATTGTTTTTATGAATTTCTACGGACGTTTCGACAAGTTAAGGCAATATGGCAAATTTGCCGATTTAAGATTAATTATGAATTGTTTATAGGTGCGTACCAGCTGTGTATATATAGTGTTTGTGATGCTTAGGACATAAGGAACAACTTTCGTGAAGGAACTACGGTCTTTCGAGCGTTCATTGGAAAGGTATGTTAAGGTTATTCCCTTTGTCGACATATTTCCTTAGAGGTAGTTTACACTGGTGATCTTGTAGATATAATTGTGAGAGGTTGGTTGATTGAGTGATTATAAACCCTCATTTTAGGGACTCATAATCTGTTAAGAATGATCCTAAGTTAGGAACGACTTGGAGATTATTCATATATATTATTTATAGTTAAATTGCTCGCCTTTAGCCTATTCAATTATTTGTTGTCGCCCTTGAGGCTATTGGGGTTTGTTGTTGAGCTATGAACTGCCTATGGGGTCTATGATGTTGTCTAATAGGACTATGTTATTTCTAAAGAGGGATATGTGTTGCTTACGGGGCTATATTGATTCCAAAGAGTGTTATGTGTTGCCTACGGGGCTATTTTGACGCCAAAGAGGGCTATTGTTGCCTACAGGGCTATTTTGATGCAAAAAAGGGCTATGTGCAGCCCATAGAGCTATGATGTTGCCTAAGAGGGCTATGTGCTGCCTACGGGGCTATATCGTTGCCAAAAAGGGCTATGTGACTTCTTACAAAGACATGGGTCGATAGGGGTATATAGATTGATTTGGCACTTTCTGGGCTTATGGGGGCCTAGGTAGGTGGTATGTTGTTTGTACTTGCCGAGCTTATGGGGGCTTGCTTAGGTTGATGTTTGATCATTTTTGTATTTTTAGATTCAGTAGCGGGTTAGCATGCTTATCTAAAATTGACTTCCTTATGTGATTGCTTTTGGTATATTATGATACTTGCTCACTAAGTCTATAGCCTTTCATACTTTGTACATTATTTTGTACTAACGCCCCATTGCCTTGGGACCGCTGCATTTATGCATGCAGGTCCTGGCAGACGACCCAGTAAACCTCCTCAGCAACAGGATTGACTTCTATCCGATTGGCTAGCCCCTTTCCTCCGGAGCTGCCAGAGTTGGGAGGTTTGTTACCTTTTGTTGTATATATCTTTATGGGTAGGCTGGGCCCTGTCCCGCCAATCTTTACTACTCTTAGAGGCTTGCAGACTAGTGTGTAGGGTGTATAGCTACATTATAGTCATACTGGCCTAGGTTGTTACTTTGTTGAAGTTTGTGAGTTGTTTGATGTATTGTCTTGATATATACATGCTTTCATTTTTGGTATAGATATCATGGTGGCTTCGACGGCCCAATCAGGACTTCTGTGGTAGTTGGCTATTTATTTATATGATCTCCTGGGAGTAGCTGTTTCTTTTATAGATCAGTTGACAGGCGGTCTTGCTGGCCAAGGGCTTAATTTTAAGCTGAGATATACTTGTTTGTTTTCTTGATTGAGTATGGCTGCCATGCGCTAGTAGCAAATGGTTCAGCAGGGTCAGCTCGGGCTTGAGTTTTGGTATTAGGAGCCAGTTGTGCCCCTCGAGTTTAGGGCGCGACAGAAGATTTGTACTATAATTTATAAGTAATTAAATAATGTATGTATCTAAAAGCGTAGCACGATTTTTCATCTATTAAATTCTTATTTTATTGCATAATGGAACTGAAATACTATGCTATTACTTGTGATTAGGGTTTCAAAATATTTGGAATCAATTATTGTGTAATTAGGGTTAATATAATTTTAATTGAGAGAATGCATTTAAATTTTTCGTTTAAAATAAAAGTTTATGTAGGCATCACATAGAAAACACATGTGAAGACGAGGAGAACCAACAATTTGGGTGGATAATACTTAAAGTTGAATGGCAAAGATAAGTTTTTGTTGAAAAAAGTATAACCAGTGATAAATATAACTTATTTTCAATAGTATAAAGATAAATTTAACTATTTTTTTCGAAAAAAAAAACCCTTAAATCTTTGAGAAATTTGGCCAAACATATTATAAGTGTGAAACAAAGATGCACAAACACCTCACCCACTAAGGAAGTGTGAGAAGTTGAATGTAATAAGCACACAAAGAGGTAGATGTATGCACAAAAAAACATTTGAGAGAGAGGTGATTAGGCATGACATGACATATATTCAAATTACTGAAAACATGACTTTAGATAAGAGAGTGTGGAGATCACGTATTACAATCGAATGTTAGGAGGTAGCGAAGTGTTGCCTTGCTTTCAAAGGTTCAAGCTTGTTGGTGTTTATCGTTGTACTTATTAACGATAATCTTGTAATTCTAGTTTTTAATATCTATCATCATCTGCTTATTGTGTTTCAACCACTGCATTGTTGTTTATTTTTTTCTTAAAACTTTACACTGCTTTATTTTTTCTTCTTCTTTATATCTGAAATTTCTGCATTTGAGCTAACAACATCTCTACTTTCACGAGATAATGATGCATACTTTACTCTCTCTAAACCTTATTTGTAGATTTTTAATGAATATGTTATTTTTCTGTTGATAAGTATTAACAAATTTACATACAACACATATATGTATGTAAATATAGATATATATTAGGTGTATATAATACTTCCTCTGTCCCTAATTACTTGTCCAATTTTTCTTTTTTAGTTGTCTCTAATTACTTGTCCATTTTGACAAATCAAGAAAGGACAAAATATTTTTACCTATTATACCCTCAATTAATTACTTTGAAATTCTTGAAAATCTTAAGTTTTTTATTCATTTACTTCATAATTAATAAGGATATAATGGTATACTAACTATGTCAATATTTGTATTCTTAATAGGTGTGTCAATTTAAAAGTGGACAAATAATTAGGGATAGAGTAAATATGTTATTTATGAAATCCTTTTCTCCCACCCACGACGCACCCACTCATCCACCCCAGCTACTCAGCCACTCTCGTGCTGCGCGAGAGAAAAGGCTACCAAATGCCAATACATTCAAACTTCTTTACATTTCTAAAGAGAGAAACGCAGTTCAACCAGTTTTCTCTCTCTAAATATACACACATATATATACGTAATCCACATATATAGAGAGAGAAACAGAGCCCCCTTTTTCTCTCTCCTCACTATAAACACTGGGGTTTTGTCCTAGGGAAGATCGATTGTGGCGGACAATTAACCTAAAACCCTAGAATTTGGGGGAAAATGGGGGACTTTGTAGGAAGAACAGTCAGCAAAGAAGTTCAAGGGGTTGGAACATTCAGTGGTACTGTCAAATCATACAATTCTGGAACTGGGGTTTTCGAGATCGTTTATGATTCCGGTGATTCCGAGGTTCTTGATTTGTCCCAACTCAATTGCTTGTTGAATGGATCATACCCGCATGAGCATGAGCAGCAGCAGGAGCCTGTTCCTTCTTCTACTGTTGGTCGAAAACCCAAAAAAAGGCAACGTCTTGATATACAGCAGGTTCAGGAGGATAAGGAGAAAAGTCATTCAGGTAATGATAATGTTGTTGTGGAAATGAATTATGAAAATTCTAGTGAGTTGAACTTAAATTTAGGAAAAGGTGGTGATAATTTAACTAATGGGTTGAATTTGGATTTGAATTATGATGTGATAGTTAATTTGAATGAGGATGATGTTGATGGGGTAGTTGATTTGAATAGGAGTAAGGGGTTGCTATTGGATTTGAATATTGAGGAGAATATGGGTGTAAATGAAGTTAAGTTGGAAAATTTGGAGGGAAGCTTGAATAGAAGCAATGTGATTGATTTGAATGTGGATGCAAATGGGGATGTAGGTCATATCTTGGAGGATGTAGGGATAAAGAACTGTTTTGACTTGAACTTAGGGCTAGATGAAGTAAGTAAGAACGTAGATGTTGGTGGTGGTGATGAGACGTCAAAGGAAATGAATTGCTGTATTGGAGAAGGAGGAACCCAGGAGAAAGAGGGTAGTAGAGATACTGAGAGAATTGATGGCGGAGATGAAGAGAAGGTCCCAATGAATCTGGAGACATGTTTGACTGAGAATGAGTCAGCAAATGGCACTCTGCGGGAAGTTGAGGTTCAGTGGACAATACCTGATAAGGGTACTGATGGGTTGGAAGCGCAAAATGGTGTTTTGGGGAGCTTGCCGAAGGGGAAAAGGGGTAGGAAGAAGAGGAAGCTCTTGGATGCTGGCAAAGGTGTTGCAGAGACAGTGTTGAGAAGAAGTGCTCGTAGAGCGAAAATAGAATCCCTTTCTGCTGAAGATCGTGTGTCTTGTGCAGTAGTGTCTGATGCAGCGAGTGATCCACTGTTGTCTCCTGCAGTTAGTGTGGTATCAGAGGAGAAAATTATTGTATCAGGTCATGAAGAGTCTGAAAAATCTGATAGTATTCCTCCAAAGATGGATTTGCCTCCTTCTTCCAGTAGTTTAGATTTAGATGGTATTCCTGTGCTTGATGTCTTCTCTATCTATTCATTTTTGAGATCGTTTAGTACTTTATTATTCTTGAGCCCCTTTGAGTTGGAAGACTTCGTGGCATCCATAAAGGCAAATGCTCCTACTTTATTGTTTGACTCTATTCATTTCTCTCTATTGCAAATACTGAGGAAGCATTTGAAATCTCTTTCAGATGAAAGTTCTGAATCTGCATCTGGTTGTCTTAGGTAAAGTTTTTAACTCTCATAAAGTTGTGTATACATTGTTTTTTTGCTTATATTCCTTTGATACACAAAATTTATCTCTACATTTACAAATTGTGGAAGTAGGTCTCTTGACTGGGATTTGCTGGACCTAATCACATGGCCTATCTTTATGGTTGAATATCTACTACTACATGGATCTGAACTGAAACCAAGTTTTGATCTCCGTCATTTTAAACTATTCGAGAGGGATTACTACAAGCAACCAGCTTCTTTGAAGATTGAAATGCTTAGGTGTCTTTGTGATGATGTGATTGAAGTAGAGGCCATACAATCAGAGCTTAACAGAAGAATTGTAGCAGCAGAGAACATGGATTTTGATCGGAATTCGAAGTTCGACAGTTCCAAGAAGAGGAGGGCTTCCATGTATGTTGCTGTAGGTTCATGCTTGAGTGAGGAAGCAGTCAATGAATCAACCGACTGGAATAGTGACGAATGCTGCCTCTGCAAAATGGATGGTAGCTTAATATGCTGTGATGGCTGCCCTTCTGCATTCCATTCCAAGTGTGTTGGTGTTGCTAGTAGTCAGTTGCCTGAGGGTGATTGGTATTGCCCTGAATGTCTGATCGACAAAAAGAATCCGTGGTTGAATTTGGCAAAATCAATTCGAGGGGCAGAGGTGTTGGCAACTGATCTGTACGGACGGCTATACTATAGTTGCTGTGATTACCTATTGGTGTAAGTTCCATCACCCTTAGCTTAAAGTTAGTAAGTGATTGTACCTTCCCTGACAGCCTGGTTGCTACTTGAAGCTTTAATCATTCTGTTTATGTTTTAACATTCATCTTTCGACACAACTCCTTGTAATGTTTGGGACAGTTTGTATTAGATATTCGGTATCAGTATATGGTCTAGGTTGCTATTGACATCAACATTTTCCACTTGATGTTGTGATGTGTAAAATGCAAAATTCATAAGCGAAGTAGTATTGGAATGTTTGGGGTCGAATGGTCAAATAATTGCAAGGGATTCCATCTAGCTGACTCCATCATTCTTTAGGACTAAATTGTGGTAGATTGCCATCGATGTTGTGATTTTGGTATCCGTCTGATGTCATGACAAGTTTGTTACCATATTCGTCTTCCTCTCAAGTTTGAGTGTTTTATTCTTCGTGTTATTAAAGATCACCAGGTTGTTTTAAATAAGCTGAAACATGAACAACAATGACCGATAAAACTTTCCTTTCCATTTAGTCATAGAGTGTTGTGCAGATACAGGTTGTTGTAGAGTACTATTACCTTGTTCTAATTTGAATGTCTTTATAGAAGTATAGAATCATGAATGAATATGGTGGATGTCTTTTACATAAAAAACACTAGTTTTTAGTGAGAGGAACTCCCACTTCTCCCTAACCTTGACTTGATCAAATCTCAGTGGTAGGTCTTTGATTCTCCAGTGTGAATGACACACCCATCTCTGACCTTCTAGATTACTCTGAATACACCAAGCAACGCAAGCTTAGTGTATGACAGAGAGAAAAGTGCAACGAACTCTATGATAGACATGTCACAGTTTATAAATGACTGCGAGGAATTACAAGGGAGTTAGATGCATGACCAGTTAGTGCTTAAAGGAGAATGAAGTTTTATGCTGGCTAATGGAGTTTTTATATGATCAAGAGAGAAAGGTAAAAGTTGAAATCACCTTCTGGAGATGTGCTTTATTGGTCTCTTTGACTGCCTAGTTGTGGACAGCTAGGTGGCGGAAGGTTATTGCTGTCCTCAAGGTCTCTAGGCTAGTAGTATCATTGCTGATGTTTCTTTGTTGGTCTCTTCAATTGCTGTGTTGTTTCCATCAGAAGAAACATGGAATGAGAATGCTAGGTTAGCCTCGAGGTCTCTAGGTTAGCAAGTCCATTGATCATATTTAAATTTCTTTCCAAACTAGAAGCTATATCTATGGAGATATCTGAATGATTGGGAGATTGGGAGAATAACAGAATTCTATAACTCAGTAGCAAGATTCAACAATCTGACTAAAGAAGTGGACAAACTAGAATGGAACAGAAACAGTAAGGGAATCTTTTCTGTCAAATCTACATACAGGGAGCTAAATGTAGGAGTGGTGAAGGAAAGAGATTGGCCTTGGAAGATGATATAGAAACCAAAAATTCCCTATAAAGTTAACTGTTTCATTTGGCTTTTGGCCAAAGAAGCAGTGTTAACTCATGATAATCTGAACAAAAGGGGTCACCAACTATCCTCTGGGTGTTTTTATGTGGGGTACAAGTTGAGACAATCAACCATCTTTCTTTGCATTGCAAATGGACAGACCAGCTTTGGAGGATGTTCATCAGTCTGAAAGGGATTAGTTGGGTGAAACCTTGAAGCATTGCAGACGTTCTAAGATGCTGGAATATGGATGGTAATGTGAGCAAAAAGGAAGAAAGATGGAAGATTGTCCCGTCATGCATTTGGTGGTCAGTTTGGATTGAGAGGAACAAGAGGTGCTTTGAGGGGACTCAGAACAACATTCAGAATCTTAAAATGAATTGTTTAGGCCTTTTTTATTTTTGGTGTGAGCAAAAACTAGTAGCTCATACAGAAGATATTTGTGATGTTTTAATCTTTTTGTAAAGCACAGAATTGAATTACAAGTTGTAAGTTGTAATACTTTTGAAGGGGGACTACACTTTGGTTGTAGTATACTTGTGTGGATATATAGAAGTTAAGTTACCATTGTCAAAAAAAAGAAGAAAAAGCTGAATGAGTATTGACAGAAGGGCTAGATGGTTGAGTCCTTGCGTTGTTGGACCACTCTTGTAGGCTGTAGCACTGGTTGCATAGGCATACAAAGAAGAAGCAGGGTGTCATTGGTGAGCTTGGTTGGGTTCTCAATTCATTTTGGAGTGTCAACCTCGTCCAGGCAATTGGAGTGGCGGCGTTGTGATCTTTTTGATAGGTGCAGTTCAGATGAGTCTAACTGATATGTCAAAAGCGAGACTCATAGTTAAGGATTTTGACCTTTTTTGTTATCGACATTGGTTGCACTGGAGTGCAAAGAAAAGATGGGATTGTAGGTGAGCTTTGTTGGGCTTGCGTTTCATCTTTAGAGTGTCAAACTCTGATGGCTTTGTGGATAATGAGTTTAACTGGTATTTCACAAGTGAAGCTCATAGTTAAGGATGAGACATAGATTTCGGCCTTGGTGTGGGCAATGACAATTTTGTTATGGAGTGCAAGTATACCTGGAAAGAAGACCGAGCTAGTTCCAGGTAGTCTACACTCATCCTGTTCATGTAAATGATCTTAGGGAAACAAGGAGAGGAAAGAACTCATAAGAGGTTGAGGCAAATAAAGAGGAGAAACAATGCTGGTCCAGAAGCCAGGGACAAACCAATTGTTGGAAAGCGTATGTCATTTTTGAAATTGAAGAAGACGATGAAGAAAGAGAAGCTCTTGCTTGTTTGGGTTTGGGCTTGGGCTTGATTTCTTGAGTTGAATTCTCCCTCGGACCGAGAGGAGTTGGACCTATTTAATAAAACCCATCCATTTGACAAAAATAAATGTTGCGACTCGTGAGGAAAAGATGCATCATTGTTGGCTGCCATTATTTGAGCAAAATAACATCGAGAGGATGTGAGCCATCTCTTATTACACTATGACTTTTCTTGGCAACTGTGTTTATCAATGTTTGTAGTGTTGAACATTCAAATGGGTGCTACCTAGCATAGTTGGGTGCAAGATGTGAAGCTGGAGGCTAAGCAAGTTGGAAGAGCGAAACAAGAAGTTATGGAAGACCGTAACCTTTTGCAATTTTTGGTTATTATGGAGAGAAACAGGATAAATTTTGATAGAATTGAGAACCTGTTGAGAGTCAAAAGTAATCTTTTGTTTCTTTTATAATTTTGGTGTAAAGTGACTTAGGTGTCTTCACAATTGGATGCTATATAATCTAGCATGCTATTTGTGAAATAAAAATAACTTCCAGTTCCCCCCACCCCCCACCCCACTCCATGTACAAACAAAGTAGTAATAAGTATTGAATCAATGGATTCATGGCAAAAGTAAAATCCCCGGATGACATTTTATCACAATTAATATATTTTGGCTGATAGAGGGATCAAATGGTATATATTTCATTTGTTGGTAGCTTGGAGGATTAATGCACGACTCTTGCTTTACAATGGGTTGTTTTTACCACGGGGAGGAGGAAGAGAAGACGAGGGCGTGAGATGTTGCACCTCTAACCCTTTTATGATTGTATGGAAGGAGAGGAATAAGAGAGTTGTTGATGGAATAAAAAGTGATTTTGTTTCTGTACTATTGAGGAATAGTCTCATGTATGTTTTCTCCTTTTGGTGCACCCACGCGGTTCATGTTTACATAGAAGATTGGTGGACAATTATAGAATACCATCTTTCATGGTATGATATCTACTTTTTGGTAGTACTCCTTCTATATGGGATTCCCTACATTTTAGTTTGTAAGTTCTATCTAATGTTTGGACACTGCATCATCTGTATCGACTGCTAAAATATGATAGTTGTTTTTAATCTGGCACACAGACTTGTGTTTTCTTGTCTGGGTATGTTGTTATTTAACACTGTTATCATTTTTTCTCAGTTTCTTGGTATAAAATACTCCTTCCGTCCCATTTTATGTGGCACCATTTCAGTTTTGGTCAGTCCCAAAAAGAATGTCACATTTCCTTATATGGTAAGTATTTAAAGGTACAATTCCTCTTTTACCCTTGTTGGTCCCACTTAATCTTAAAGATAGTACTCTAATACATTTATGAGGAGAGAGAAAAGTGAGTCTACATTTTAATACGACTATTTTTTGAAGGGGCCATTTTGGTAAACATTTCAAAGTCGTCATTTATTTCTTAAACTCCGTGCCTGGTCAAAGGTTGCCACATAAAATGGGACAGAGGGTGTAGTACTTAATTATTTTCTTTCTGACTTGAGTTTGTGGTGTTGTTCTTGCAGGTCAGATCCATGCGAAGATGAGTTCTCACCTAAGTATTACCATAGAAATGATTTGGCTCTGGTTATTGGGATGATGAAGTCATCAGAAAATGTTTATGGAACTGTGTTAAGTGCGATTATGAAGCTTTGGGATACAAATTGTATGGCTGCAGGTGCAAAATGTGATCTGGATACCCAGCTGAAAACTATGCCCTCAAATTTTCTGGCATTAATTCTGTCGCAACCTGAAGAGAAGGTAAATGAAGGAAAGCAAACGGAAAAGCTCTCATCATGTTCTGATGATGTGGGATATGATGAATCAGAGACAGTTGACCCATCAATGAAGATGGGAAATATACTGCCAGGATCGGAAGGATCAGCTGAAATATCTCAGGTTGTTGCAGACAATCAAAATTACAAGGAGGGTGGAACTTTTGAAGATTCTAATCTTAGCGCCAAAATTATGGAGACTAGAAGACCTCTCAGGGAAAGAAAGGGCAATGAGTCTGTGGACTTGGGGCCATCAACAATGAGCATTAAAGAAATCATGTCAGAAGAGCAGTGTGCAGAAAGTTATGTAAACTTTTATAGCTTTGCTCGAATAGCATCATCAGTTGTTGAAGAGTTAACAAAGAAATCACCTGGTAAGACTGGTGAAGATGCTAAAAAAACAGTGGATGAAATAATTTCAGCGCAGCTGAAGGCCATATCTAGCAAATCTATCGATTTTTGCTGGCCCAATGTTCAGAATATGAAGATTGATGCTAGGAAAGAAGATTGTGGGTGGTGCATCTCTTGCAAAGTTCCGGAGTGCGAAAAGGACTGCTTGTTCATCCAGAATAGCACAGGACCTGCTCCAGAAAGTTTTTCTAGTGATGCATTGGGTGTTTATTCTAGGAGGAACAGGGAAAGCCATCTTGTTAATGTCCTTTGCTATATATTGAGCACTGAGGATCGTCTTCATGGACTTCTATCGGGTCCTTGGTTGAATCCACACCACTCCCAAAATTGGCGCAAAGATGTTACTGAAGCACATGAGATAGATACACTGAGAGCATTTTTACTTACAGTAAGTATGATCATCCCTCTCTTTTTTACTTTTTGGGATACCCTCTCTTATTATTTTTTCTTTTTGGGATAAGAAGTCAAAAGGATTTTCACTAATGAACACAGAGTGGGTGGTTGAAAATATGTAGAGGAGGTGCATGTGACTCCACATCCATTGTCTTCCACCTAGTTTAACTTACTACTCATTCGGCATGGTGTTCTCCCCTCACACCAAAAATACAAGTGAAATAAAAAAGATTTTAGTGTTCTCTACATCATTCTCACTATTATCATCCCACTCTTTTTGCCATTTTTCAATTGCAAATAACCTTTTACTTTGATTTTCTAAAATGATGCGTGCCTTTGTTTCATTTGCTCTTTTATCCATCTAACATCCTTATGGGAGCTTAATCTTCCTGTCTGTTCATAATGCTTCATATTGAGGAGAAAATACTAATGGCAGTTATTTGTTACTATGATACCTTAAATAGGAAGTTATATCCCTTCTCAGTCCCTAGTTCTTTTTTGGAGGGCGGAAAGGTCAGCTTGACAAGCTATTTCCAGTTACATGTACTATGTGTTCTTAATGTTTCACATACCAAGGCCCAGTAACAGTATAAACGAGGCTTCTTACTCTTTTTTTTTGAGAATGGTAACTTGAGCATTAAAGAAAAAGGCACTAGATGGTGCCAAAACCATCAATACAGAGAGAAAGGACAGCAGATCCAACTATGAAATCCTGACAGTTACAGAGCACCTATCAGATCTACTAAGGATACTGCCTCCTCTACAAAAAGTTTTTTACACCAAAGATGAAAAAGAAGAAAGCACTTCATGTTAAAATTCTGTAAAGAGCTACTTCTTCCTTCAAAAGTTCTTAAATTTCGTTCTTTCCAAACTGTACATCATATACAAGCAGGAATCAATCTCCACCATTTCTTCTGTCTGACTGCACTCCCGATGCAATTCCAACTTGTTAGCAGGTCACTAGTGTTGGAAGGTATACACCACTGGAGGCTCGCAATGTTAAAAAAAGCTACAGAAGACCAGTAACAAAATAATGAAGAAACAGATGACTATTGGATTCTGTTTCTAAACCACAAAAAGTACATATAGAGCATAATTGGAATCCCTTCACCTTATATTCTCTTGAGTCAGGCAAGCCTCTCTTGCCACTAACGAGGAAAAGTGCAAAACTTTTGTAGGAACCTTAACTTTCCAAATATATCTCCAGGGCCACTGTGGTATTTGTTGATCCAAATTACACAATGCATGATAAACAGACTTTACTGAAAAAAATACCTTGGCACTTCATGCCAAAACCCATATCTTCAAGCACATTGAGAAGGAAACTCAATTTAACATGATCATAGGCCTTCTCAATATCAAGCTTACAAAGAATACCAGATTCTTGCCCTTTACTCTAGTATTCACACATTCATTGGCAATCAAAGAAGCATTCATGGTCTGTCTGCCTCTTAAAAAAGCCAACTGATGCCCATTCACCAGCTTATATGCCGTGCCACCTTCTTCAATCTCTCTGTCAATAATTGTGAAATAATCTTGTACACACTAAATTTAAACTAATGGTTTGAAGTCCTTGAGTTCCTTGGCACTACCTTTTTTACGGATGAGAGCAATATAGGAAGCATTTAAACTCTTTTTAAGGTACTCATTGCAATGAAAGTTCCTGGTGGTATTCATGACATCTTCTTTCACAATCTTCTAGCTCTTATGAAAGAAGCCCATAGAGAATCATCTGGGCTCGGTGCCTTGTCTGCTTCACAAAGTCTCAAACTCTCCACCACCTCTTGTTCTTCAAATTCACACTGTAGGAGTTCTTTTTCTTCTTTTGAAATTCTAGGGCCACCTTGATAGGAGAATTGAGGTCTCCAGCTTTCTGTTTCTGAGTTGAGATTTTGATAAAAGGACACGATCTCATTCCTATTCCCTACTGGATCAGTGATTAGGTTCCCCTGTACCTCCAGCTTATCTATATGATTGAATCTTCTATGGGAATTTGCCATTTTCTGGAAGAACTTGGTGTTTTTATCTCCTTGCTTCAACCATAAAGTTCTAGACCTCTTCCTCCACGAGATCTCTTCATTTTTTGCTAAATCCTGGAATTCCATATGTAATGACCCCCTTTCCAGCAACTCAATTTCATTTAGTGGTCTTAGTTCCTGCAAAACATTAAAACTGTTAATTTGATTTAGAAGAACAGTCTTATTTTTCTTCAAATTCCCTCCATAAGCATTGTTCCACTCCTTCAGCTTGGATTTCAACAACTTAAGTTTGCCAGCCAAGATAAAATCAGGCCTTCCTGATATTTCAAAAGATTTCCACCACCCCTACACTCCCTCCTTAAATCCTACCGCCTCCATCCACCAATTCTCAAACTTGAAATAGGACTTAGGAAAAGTCCATTCTCCACACTCTAAAAGGACAGGACATTGATCAGATGCAATTCTAGGCATCAAAGTTTGTTTTATGTTATTAAATTCTTCATTCCATTCCGAGGTGAAGAGAAATTTATCTAATCTTGATGAACACTCATGAAGGCTTCTTACTCTTAATGGAACACAATTTGAGCAGCTATTCTATTGGCAATTTGGAAGTGAAGAAGCAACACATTATATAGAAGATTCTATACTTAAACTCGAGCACAATTGTATATTTTTTCTTGAAGTTGTGACTGATGAGATGCAGTTTTGGATGTTTAACTTCTTTACAAGGCGCCATTATCATAACTGTTTTGTATCTTTAGAGTTTTCACATGCCTGTAATAACAGAAACTTGGTCAGATTTTACTAAACTGGATGTATTTGGACTGCAAAATGTTTTTTTTCTTTTTGAGGACGGTCTTGTGAATCACAATTCATGACATCCTAGTATGATTGACTAGACTCTATGTCACACCGTACAATCATGGGGAAAAATAAAGTGCCAATACAATCCTCAATACAATTATATATGACATGACTTTGTTAAATATAGTCTAGTATTTGGGATTATGAAGTATGCTTAGGCCTCATTTGTTTGCACTTTTGGACGTTTGGATCTAAATGGTTCAAATATTAGGCCATTAAGTGCATTTGTTTACATCAATATTTAAGCACTTATTTGGTCCGAATAGGTAAGATATTTAATAAAGTCTTAATATTATTAAGGGATATTTTTGTGTGAAGAATTTTCACCACCACCGTCCACAGCGACCTGCCGTCACCACCACACACCACCTTTGACATCACAACTACCACCACTACCAACCATTACTGTTAGTTGCTACCACATTTACTACCACCGCTGCCATCACTATCATTCACTACCACTACGGTCAATCCCTACTACTAACCACCTCCACCGTCACAACTAGTACCACAACCAACTACCACCAACACCATCGCAGCCGCCGCCACCGCCGTCGACTACTAACATCAACCAACTCCACACCACTATCAACTGCCACTATTGTGCCAGTAACTACAACACCAACCACCTCCACTTAATCCACTAGCACCAACCATCACCGCTGCCACCATCACTAGCAACATAGATGGTTTTTTAAATCAAATAATGATATTATCGTATTAAATTTGCAAGAATCTGAATTGCCAGAGAACCACAAATTAATGAATGTTGGAATGAAATGGGTCTAAATGGATGGTGAGGATTCATATATCCAACCTACTAGCTTTGAATTGAGACATAATAGCAGTTGTAGTAGTTGTTATTGCATTATATATCTGTATAAATTTCTTTACCCTTTTCTTACCTGTATGTATTTCTGATTGATGCTTTTGATGCCAGTTAGAGTTGAACTTGCGGCCTCTAGCACTTACCCCTGATTGGCTGAAGCATGTGGATTCTTTAGCCAAACTGGGCTCTGGGCATCATATCATTATCAATTCATCACGAGTTAGACACGGAATTGGCAAAAAGAAGGCTAGGCATTTGGAGCCAGAGGTGAATCCATCTTCAAATGCTGGAAGTGGGTTGAGCTTGTTTTGGTGGAGGGGGGGAAGGCTATCTCGTCGACTATTCAACTGGAAGCTTTTGCCTCAATCATTGGCGCGCAAAGCTGCCCGACAAGGTATGAGCTTTCATTTTGTTTTCAAATGCAGCTTCGGTTTCTGGTCAACTGAACAGTTGAGCTTCATTTACCTAGATTTCTTTTCTTGGAAAGTCATTTACCTAGAATCGTCATGTGCAGGTGGATGTAAGAAGATACCAGACATATTATATCCTGACAATTCAGACTTCGCCAAGAGAAATAAGTGCATAGCTTGGAGGGCTGCTGTTGAAACTTCAAGAACTGTGGAGCAACTTGCTCTCCAGGTATGCTTTCCATGCAATTCAGTTTCGTCTTCTGACATTAACCGGAGAGAAATGGTCGTCCTGGATCTGCTACCTTAATGTGGCACTTCAGCAGTCCAGATGATACAGGAGTATCCAAATTGATTCCATGGGACATAGGTTGCCACTAAAAGCGTTAATTACAGTAGCGCTTCTCCTTGTGGCTTGTATTGAAAGGAGATCTTAGTTGTCTTTGTTGTTGTTGACTAAGATGGATGCCTGAGTTTATAGTTATTTATTGAGATTTTGGTTCATCATTTCCCTTCCCTTTTCAGGTTAGAGATCTTGATGCTCATATTAGATGGGATGATATTGGAAACACCAATATCCTTGCAATTATAGACAAGGAATTTCAAAAAGCTGTCAGATCATTCAAGAAAGCTACTGTACGCAAGAAAAGCTCGGAAGGATCTGTAGTTAAGTATCTTCTTGATTTTGGTAAAAGAAGATTCTTGCCAGACATTGTTGTTCGATGTGGAACCATACCAGAAGAGGCCTCAACTGAAAGAAAGAGATATTGGTTAGAAGAATCTCACATGCCCTTGCATCTTGTGAAAGGATTTGAGGAGAAAAGAATTGCTCGCAAATCTAGCAAGATAACTGTTGGGAAACATCGTGAAACCAAGAGAATAATGAAAAAGCCTCTTAAGGAAAAGGGATTTGCATACCTTTTCCTTAAAGCAGAGAGATCAGAGTATTATCAGTGTGGGCATTGTAACAAAGATGTCCTAACTAGGTATGCTTCTACTTGATATTTGTGAATAAGCTCCAGTCAATTAATAGCATGCACAAAATATCTTAGCTTACATAAATGAATTAACACTTCTTTCATTATCTGAGTTATTAAAACGCTGCTTCTGCTATTTGTATAAATATAGATAGGGATTTTATGCTGAAAAGGAAAGAGAATAGTTGGTTATGAGGAACACGTATGATGAAGTAACTTTTGAATAACCTTGGGAGTTTCAACACAATTATTGTGTTACTTCTCTTCTTTCCTTCTCATTCTTCTTCCCGAGGTTCCCGAGTTTCTTTTTGATTGCGTCCTGTGCATGGGCATGATATTTGTTGTCACTGCCAGTTTCTGGTTGGGTTTCTTTGTTCTGCTAAGAGGCCTAACTAGGTAAATGATGTATTGTCTTCTGTGTACAGTCAATAATGATAAGTATTTTGGACTTCCATGGATGTTTTACCACTGAAATATTCGTAAGATTAATTTTCTTTTATAATTTGCAGGGAAGCTGTAAGCTGTCAGTACTGCAAAGGTGAGCACTTAAAGTTTCTCCTAATAGAACTTTCTTACTGCTCTACCTGCTTGTGAACTGTCAAGTGATCATTTTATAAATATGTTAAAATCCATCAAGTAACTAATGCCATTCAATGTCATGTTAAATATTGGGGGAGTAACATGACATACTGATAGAATTGATCCTTGGGAACCCTATTGGTATCTACATGGTATACTCTATCAAAATAAGAAAAAATATATGCTTTTAATTGGTTGATTTTTTTCAAGGCCCAGTGAATTGGTTTTGGGTGGTCGTCTTATGTAGCACCTTTATACCCTGCAGGGTTTCTGATGTTCACATTGTCAGATTTGAATCATACTCCCTAGCAGTCCTGAAATCTCAAGTGTTAGGGAGAATGATTCAAATCTGACAATGTGAACAGCTGAAACCTACAGGGTACAACAGGTGCTTTCATAAGACGACCTGTCACATTGTCAGATTTCAGGACTGCTGTTCACCTGTTGGAATGTTGTTCTTTTAGTTTCTGCTCTTAGTTTTTGACAGAACTGCTTGATGTCATAGCATAGTAATTGTGTTCCTTTTATGATTTCCTATCTGCCTTATCTTTGTTTGATGTGTACATCTCTATAAATAAAAAGTTTTCCATCTCTGAAAACTTTTATTAGTTGAGAAAGTTACATAATTCAATAGGTATTGGGGCATGTAAAATAAATTATCATTGAATATCCACATGATAGTTGAAATCTCAGTCCACACATGATGGGCACTGTTAAGGTATTCCTCTAATAGTTGAAGCTATTAAATTGCTAGATGAGATGGTCACATAATTCAATACTAATAAGTTGGAGGAACACAAAATTCAATTGCTGGTTTGATTTAGGTAAAAAGTCATCCCTTCAATTAGTGTCAAGGCTTCAATACTTTTTTGTTTGATGGTAAGAGTTATTTCTGCCTTGAGTTTCCTGTATTCTTTCCATCGTTTTTGTTATGCGGTTTCATGTAGATTTTGTTTATTTGCTTCCTTTTTACATATGTTGATTCAAATACTTCAAAATTAAATAGGTCACTAGTTTCATCCCCGCTTCCACACCCTCTTGCCTTTTGTCCACATTTTTTGCAACTGATCTGGTATTTGTCATTTCTTCAGGTTTCTTCCATAAACGACATGTTAGAAAGTCAACTGGAGTTGTTGCTGCTGAGTTTAAGCATACATGTCACAAGTGTATGGATGTGAATAATGTGAGAAAGAATGTCAAGAGAGGGAGGATAGAGATGCAAAAGAGTGAGGAAGCATCAAAAGCCTTGAGGCCGCTGTGCTTAAAGATTATATCTGGAGGCACCAAAAATAAACAGCCAGCACAGTCGTCGAGTAGCAAAAAGAAGCCTGTTGTTATACCCCTCAGACGTTCTGCTAGGAGGGCTAAATTTGTAGTTGTGCAAAACAAAAAAATAGGACGCAAGAAAGGTAAACAAACAAAATCTGGAAGGGGGAGGGGTAGGCCTAGGAAACAGGCAAAAGTTGACATATCAGAGAAAAAGAAACCAACAGAAGTTGCTTGGCGGAGGAAGAGAATGCAGTTATGTCGGATTTACTGGCTGAATGGTCTATTACTCTCACAAAAGGCAAAAGATGAAAGAGTGACACTCTTCAGGTGTAAAAAGCTTCTTGTTCTTTCTGGAGAGTTGGGCGGCACAGCTGATCAGCCAAAGTGCAGTCTTTGTGGTGAACTAGAATATACACCTACTTCAAATTACATTGCATGTGAAGTTTGTGGAGGTAAGGAGGATTTTATTCAGTGCTATGAATGCGATCCTTTAGGTTATCTTGTTGGTGACTCTGTACCATATTTCTTGAGTTGGTTTGTCTCTCCTATATCTTGAATTGTTTCCCTGCAGCAATGCATTCACGTATTTTCTGTTGTTCATCATGTTTAACAAATGATGTGACATTATCTAGTATAACATTGTTGCTCTTGGGTCTGGTCTCCTCTGAGCCAGCTGTCTCAGTTTGTAGTTTTAAACAAGAATTGATAAGGGATAATGTGAAATACTTATTTTATGAACAGTTGAACTTATTACGTATTTTATAAACAGTTGAACTGGAGTGTGGTTGTGACCTAAGTTACTTGGACTCGGGGGCGGGTATCTGATGCGTATGTGAATCCAAGGGTTGGATTCGGCAAAAACTAAATTTTAAGATTCGGGGGTACGGATCCAGATATGGATAAGGTGCTGGGATTTGGCTAAATAATCCAAAATTATAAAATAGAGCTATAAAGATATTCCGAATTTTGAAAGATCTTTTAGGTCATCTTTCCCAAGACCCCCAACTTCTTCTTTCAAGCTCTCTGGTTCTTCCCCTCAAAAAAGAAAAAGAAAAAGAAAGTCATTCAAGGCCTTCCACCAACTCTCCTTGCATCGTTGCTACTGTCTACCAAAAGTCAGAACGCAACCGCTTGAATTCTTAGTTTCTCTCTGTTTGGCTTGAAACATGAAGCAATGAATATTGACCAAGAGGAGAAGCTAAAAAGAGAGACAAAGGGACTATAATATTTAAGGTCTGCCATTTCTCACGTCTTTATTCTATTTTATCTTTTATCAAAATCTCAATGTTCCCCAAAATTTGCCCATCGATTTTGGTCAAAGTATCTGATGTAGGTTGACCGAATCTCACACGTATCCTGCACCTGCACCCGTCTCGTGTCGACACGGGTGCGGCTTCAAAAATGAAAGAGTCTGTGCAACTTATGTTGTGACGAGAGATTTTATTGGAAGTACTGCACAAGACAAGCTATCAATAGTTGTTTCTGTTAAATCCCTTTTTGGTTAAGCTCCCTTTCTTTTTACACGAGTTAACATTATTTAATTTGTGTTCAGGAGTTGCTTGAAAAAGACATTTTAACCTTTTCAAGTATGTCTCTTAGGAAACTCATATATCTTCATTGCACTTACGGAATTCTATTATTGGGTGCATTTATATATTTTCCATGTTTTCTTCTTTTCTGTGTCTATATCTTGTAGCTTACCTTATTTTCCTTTCTGATTACTCCATCCTGCAGACTGGTTCCATGGAGATGCTTTCGGTCTTACAGCTGAAAGAATTACTAAGCTAATTGGATTCAAGTGCCACGAATGTCGGCAAAGGACCCCTCCTTTTTGTGCTCATTTGCATGCAACCGATAGCAAGGGTAAGCAGGTTGTGTTGGAGAGCAGAGAGTGTAAATCTGCAGATGAAACATGTGACATTGAATCTCTCTCAAGCAAGGGACCACTAGAACAGAAATCTCATTTGAATGATGAATCAGGATCTTGTTTTACTGGTGATAGTGGTGAAAAGTGTCCGCAAGGGACTCCTCTTGATTCATGCCATGTGGAGAATGGAAGTTTGCCTATTATTAGTTCAGAGCAGAGATAAACTACTGATTGCTGTAGCGAGATGGATATTGTACTTCCAGAGGAACCGGGCTTATTGAATGACAATGTCAATCCTATCAAGGAGGATCAGAGAGTGTCGAATGAGGTGTTGACATCTAATGACAGCTCCTTGCTGAACGATGACGCTATATAGTTGAATCCAAGGGAAGACATGGAGTAAATACAATCATTGTGACAGGATGTACATTACCCAAGTCTGGAATGGATTTTACAGAACTAGGATTACCTTTATTAACAAATGATCAACAGAGGGAGGAGTGGTAAAGCAATGGTCATTCCCATCTGTGTTAGATAGAGCTATTGTTGAAGGAATTGAGTTGTTGTCGGAGGAAATTTTAGTTTCAGATCAATTTGTAGGTGTAATTGGAGGGGGGAAATTAGATTAGTGTTGATTGTGTTAATTAATCAACCTGATTTAGAAAAACTTTTCTTTGCCTTTTCGTAGCGTAATTATAGGAATAGAATATTTATCTTTGTTGGCATTGATCGTCTTTCCTTGCTTGCTTAGTTAGGTTTAACTTGTATACATACCCCTTTGCATTCATATGGGATGTAAAGACATTGAAATACAAAAGAAGTCTTCCTTCTTTAGAGTCATTGCTGCCTTTTGAGGTGAGTTTTTCTCACTTGCAACATTAGAGGTTTCCCGTTTTTCCAGAAAGAGGAAAACCTTTCTCCTTCCTTGGAGTTTGTCTGCAGCTAAAACTTTTGTTTCTAGAATCGTAATGCTACCACATGTTCCAGTGGTGACGATGACAACCATGTCCCAGCTATGTGCTGATGAGACGCGATGCGTTGTTTGTGTTGGTCTGGCTCCTATGATGCGTTACTGTCAACGCTGAGGTGTGAGGCTACTTTAGGAGATGTTTTTGAGATTGTTTTTCTGGTTTGCCTGTCAATTCTAAGCCTATGACATTAGGTTTTAGATTCTTTTTTCAATCACCGGAGCTAGGATTCTGATGAGGCAGACCTTATCTTTTGTTTTATCCAGTTTGTTCTTCGTCTTCTCTAAGGGAATGCTTTGAAGAAGTTATTTCTACGTTTTATAATTGATGTCTTGTTCATCATCAACAACATATCCAAATTAGCAGTACCTTCATTGAGCCTAGTGTTCTCTGGCAGCTCTTCGTATGCCTTCGAAAACCTTGTCTCTCCCTTTCCCTCTCCATCTCTCTCTCTCTTTTTCCTTTTTCTGCGGATAGCCATTAAAGGGATGTTTGTGAAGGCATAATTACACCAAATAGATGCATATATGCACAGATACACTAGAACATCAAAGATATATTCATATATCAGTGGTTTTGGAAATTGATTCTTTAATCCTAACTAGGGTTCTTAATGGCATTTGAAAGGTACCTTGGGTTATAGTCAGTGAAGTACAAAGGATAAAATATATAATGTTGTCATTAGCTGATGTAGTAAGAGTGGGACACACATTTAGGGAAGGCAATCAACTTGTTGATTTTGTTACTAATCAAGCTTTCTATTTTGCAAGTACTAATTAATCATATCAGATATATAATTCAAAACAAGATCTACCAACATAAGCTAAAACTATATTGAAAATGGAGAAAGTCCAAATTCCTAATCTATGAATCAGAAGATTTCAAAATAAAGATTTTAGGGCAATAAATTAATTCATCACACTAGTAATCAGAAGCTACACTAGCAATTTACCTTTGTCTCAATACAGAATTCTTGTCAATGACTAGCCATCCTTGATCTCCTACATAGTGGTATTTAGGGGTGGCAAATGGGTGGTTTGGATCGGATTTGGATGGATTGAATATGGATTGAGTTAAAATGAATTGGATCACAATCCACCCATATAAAATATGGGTAAATATGGATTTGGTCAAATATGATTTGGATAAAATGGTTGTAACCCACTTTAATCTCATAAAGCCAAAAATATTAAATCAAAGCTAAGTTGTTAATACCTCAACCTCTACCATTCCACCCTACCCCTACCCCTACTACCCCACCCCTGTAACCCCCCACCCCAAAAAAAAATTAAAAAGACTTTTTTTTGAAAAAAAAAATTGGCAACCTTACCCTCCACCCACCTGCCCCACCCCCAAAAAAAAAATTAAAAAAACTTTTATTCGGAAAACTAAAAATTTATTTATTTTTTTAAAAAAATATTTTTTGCCAACCTTACGCCCCTACCCCCGCGCCTACCCCTGTACCCCCACCTCCCCGCCCCCAAAAAAAATAATAAAAAAAAGACATTTTTTTTTTAAAAAAATTGACAACCCCTACACCCCACCCCCGACCCCTCACCTTTCATCCAATCTACCCCTAATATTTTTTTGTTTTTCAAAAAAAAAAAAAATTTACCCCTCCACCCCCCCCCCCCACCCTCCACCCAACCTACCCTCTTTTTTTTTGTTTTTCGAGAAAAAATTATATTTTTCAAAAAAAAATAAATAAAAATTTCCCCCTCTGCCTCCCCCCCCCCCCCCCCCCCCCCCCGCTCTTCTCAGCCCCACTCACCCTCCAATTTTTTTGAAAAATAAATTAATATTTTTGAAAATTAAAAATTAATATTAGAATTTTTAATATTTAGCATAATTTAGAATTTTGAGTAGAAGTGAGCAGTGAGTAATCTATTATGGGTCTTTATGGATATCCATATTTTACCCATTTTAACCTTATTTGTAAAAGCTCTTGAAATAGCTTGAAACTCATATTTATCCAATTAAAATATGAGAGATCCAAGTTATTAAATATGAGTTAAATGGACTCATTTCATTAATATGAGCTAAAATTGTCACCCCTAGTGGTATTAGCGAAAACTCAATCTTGGAAAATAAATGTTGATGATGATTTATTATTCATGAGAAATCGACTTAAAATTCAATTTCTTTAGATTTGTGATTGGGGATACTAAGATCTAAAAAAAACTTACCAAACATAAAGTTTGAGGTGATTTTTTATTGGAATCATAGTTCATGGCATTTTTGAGAGTTTGAAATGTCTAAGGTGGATTTTATCCAAGTTCTTTCAGTTTCCTCTAGATGTTCTTGATTGAAATTTAGAGTCTCTTCCCTTCTGCGAGATCGCCATGGCCAACATTGTATACAAGTGAAATTCAGACGAAACTGAAAGAGGCGTTTATTTTTACGTTGGTTTAGATTTTATCTGACTTTTGTTTAGTTAATTTATTTTATTTTCTTTTTATTTGTTCATTTTGAGCCGGGTCATTAGATTAGGCCTAATTTGTAAATATTGACTGAATTTATTTGAATAAATGAGCATCAACCCTCTCTTAACATTATTTTAAAATATATATCAGTGCACTCTCAAAATCAAGATATGACTATGCAAAGATACACGTGATATTATGCATAGAGAAAGTAAAACAAACAAATTAAAATGAAGAGAGTAGCATATATGCTTTTTAAAACAACAAAAACTATTTTATTTATTTAAATGTTATATTATTTATTTGAATGTTGCATCTTTATGTTGGATACATGAAACTGATATTGAATACACTAGATATATTGATATACGTAGATATATTTGATACAACAATGCATATTTAATACTGGATATACAATTATATAAAATTATGAAATATAGATACAAATAAGTAGAGGGACAATGGAGGGAGGGAGGAAGGGAGACGAGCTAGAGAGAAGAGAGTCAAAATACATTCGCTAAATATGGTGTATGAGGCAAATACATTGTACCTAAAGACAACTCAAAAAATACATAATTATTAAATTATTGATACATCGAGTAATTAGAACCTATACAAGCGTGCTTTAAGAAAGTTACTCTTTTTTCACTCATTTGAGTCCTATTTAAATCACAGGAGACAAAATGTGATAGATAGTAATTTTGTCTCACAGATCAGTGTTATCAAATTAGCTGGTAGATAGGGATGGTATGTATTTGCATTGTCAAGATCTTATTTGTTTATTATTAAATTTTAGAAGGAAGAACAGTCAAAAGTACTATTAGTCTTTTATATGTAAGTTTATCCTTTTAGGGTTAATATATACTTAAGCCGTTATGAAATTATTCAAAAATACTCCTCATTGGACAAATTTTCCAAATCGACTTCAATTACTTGATTTCAATTGAATTACACGATTTCCTATTAAATCTGGATTGACCCACTAAATTAAACCCCCAAAATAGAATAATTTATGGCTTCAATTAAACTAAACCACAATTTCAATCAAATTACTCATGAACAATGCGGTTTAAAAAGAAATATAAACTCAATTGCTTCATCTTACCAAAAATAGAGTTATCAAGGTCAAGATTAGATGTAAGGTTCACTCAAATTTATACCTAAGAGGGTCACAAGAGGTACATATTATTTCGATAAACGTTTGGAAGGAATACCTTCGTAATGCAAGCACAAATTTCAGGCTCTATTGTTGTGATGGAGATCGAGAAACGATCAAAGTTTCAGAATGACCCTATAACTTTGAATCTACATGATGAATCAAAATGGGCTAATTCTACCAAGAGAAAAGAAGGTTCAAAACCTACAGAAACAAATATTGACAAGAGGAGAAAAGTCAACAATGTTGTTTCTAATAGGAGGGGGAAAATGTAGTTAATGAAGAGCATGAAGAAAAAATCACGAAACATAGTTTTCAATTTTTTGCATAGTAGAATACTTGTGTGTGTGTGTAAAAAATTGTTATATTCATGTAAATATTCTACAATTTGAAAAGCAGGATGGAAATGAACGGGCAAATAACATCAAGAGAAAAGAAGTTCTGACAAAAGAGAAAAACATTCTTGACAAGAGATAAAAAGTCAAAAATGTTGCTTCTAGTAGCTATGGTAAAAAAGTTATACAAGAAGATCAGGATGAAAAAATTGAGGTGTGCATATATTATTTTCAAATTTATATACTATGGAATACGTATACATTTGTTACTTCTATTGTATTAGGTGTCATTGTCAATTGCGCTCTTTTTTATGCATTAATATTTTATATTGTTCAACCAATTATCTGATTGTTGTATTCAATGTATGGTGGACAATTGTTTGCATTCATAAGAATGTTGTGTAAGTTGAATAGAAAAATTTATAATAGATCAATAAATACTTTTGAAATTATTATACTCTGAAATACTTATACACATTGAATACTTTTATTGGTTTTGGGGTTATGGTCAACTGTATTTGAACATGTAAGTTGTTAATGTAACTGGTAGTTAAATGTAATGTTAGTTTCTTTTCTTAGAATATTTGAATACTTATTAAACTTTGGATACTTTAATTGCATTTTGTGTCACTGCCACTTTTATTTGAATATGTTGTATTTTCTGTATGCATGCAGATTTTAAGTTTTAGATTTGTATTTGACTATTACCAAAGTCTTAAAATGTTAATTAGTTTTAAGTAGTAATTAATGTAAGTGTAGTTTCATATTATTGTGTTTTCTTTTGTAGGGAATAAAACTTTATGTGTTCGATCGAACCCCTGCAAGTATATGCAAACCATAACATAGTTACTGATTTGAAGGGAGAGCTTACACCAACCCAATTCAATCGATTCAAGGATACCTATTTTGGGGTGTATATCAAAATGCACAAGTGTCGGGCGCAAGCACAAATCTTTAGGTGCTTCATGGTTTGTGAATTGGTGGACAGTTCCCCAGACAAACTGCTGATTCATATATATCATACCACACTCCGTTTCGGTATTAAAGAATTTTTCATCATTACTGGATTGAACTACTTCACTGATGAAAATGATTTCTTATTCGACACAAGCGAGCCAAACAGAATTATCGAGCAGTACTTTGAGGGTAAAAGTACTATCAAAAAGGCAGAGTTGATCAGTAAGTATAAGAAAAAGGTATGGGCCGAGGGGAATGATGGTGATACTGTTAAATTTGCAGTTTTGTATTTTATCAGCACGCTCATCTATTCTAGCAAGAGAAAAAGCTCATTAATTCCAAGGATACAATTTGATCTAGTTGAGAGCGGCCAGTACCATGAATATATTTGTGGAAAAGATACTTTCTTGAAGTTGGTCAAAAGCTTAACAAAAGAAATGGATGAAGTGAAACAATACTACAAAATTGTTGGTATACCTCTTGCTATGAAAGTTTGGTTATATGAATGTTGTTCCGCTGTTGATCCAAAAATTGCAGAAGAGAAGACCAATCATATTCCTAGACTGATTAATTAGAGGATCAGAAAACAGTCGACCACATTATAAATTCCTCATGGAAGGAATGCTCAGTGAAAACGGCAATTTGATAATTTATCATTTTTTCATTATTCGATTAACTTATTCTTATGCATTGTTATTTTTCAATATACTTATTAAGTACTAATGTTTTGCGTACAGTTAAAATATCAAAACATTCATCCTTCACTTAATGAGATTGCATTTTATAAGCTTCCAACGAAAAATGATGCGATTCCTGAGAATGCTTCTGAAAAAGATGATGATTTCACTTCAAAACCTCCAACTCATAAGCCAAACAATAAAGATAAAGGAAAAGTGAAGGTAATTGTTCCATTGTCAACATCGATCAAAAAGATGAATATGCATGCTAGTTCGAGTTGTAAAGAGAAAACACATGTATTAAAGACATCAAAGAAGACTCCCTTTGGTCTTGTTTCAACCCCATAAAGACACTAATGTATCTGTACATGACTTGCATAACCTGTCCGATACTTATGTCAATCTTACACCACCCATATTTGGACGGTGTTTCGAATTCATGGGTGGTGTAAGATTGACAAAAGTATCGGACATGTTATGCAAGTCATACATTAATGTCTTTCATGGGGGTTGTGAGAAGACCAAAAGGTGTATTCTTTGATGTCTTTAATACATGTGTTATTGATTGTGTTTTTTTCTTACAACTCGAACTAGCATGCATACTTTTTTTTTTTTATTGGTGTTGAAAATGGATAGTTACCTTCACTTCTCCTTTTTCTTTATTGTTTGGCTTATGAGTTGGAGGTTTTGAAGTGAAATCATCACCTTCATCCTCATCTTTGTCGCTATCTTTTTAGAAGCATTCTTGGAAATCACATCATTTTCCACTGGAAGCTAATAAAATGCAATTTTCTTTTAAGTGAAGGATGAATGTTCTGATATTTTAACTGTACACAAAACATTGTTACTTAATAATTATATTGAAAGATAACAATATGTATAAGAATAAGTTAATTGAATAATGAAAATGATAAATTACCGGATTGCCGTTATTACTGAACATTCCTTCCATGAGGAATTCATAATGTGGTCTACTATTTTTGGTCCTCTAATTAATCAGTCTGGAAATATGATTGGTCTTCTTTTCTGCAGTTTTTTGATCAACAACAGAACAATATTCATATAGCCAAACTTGCATAGCAAGAGGCATACCAACAATTCTGTGGTATTGTTTCATCGCATCCATTTTTTTTGTTATACTTTTGACCAACTTCAAGAAAGCATCTTTTTCCCACATATATTTATGGTACTGACCACTCTCAACTAGATCAAATTGTATTCTTGAAATTGATGATATTTTCTTCTCACTAGAATAGATGAACGTACTGAAAAAATAAAAAAAATGCAAATTTAACAGCATCATCATCATTCCCCTCACCGCATACCTTTTTCTTATACTTACTGATCAACTTTGACTTTTTGATAGTAGTTTTACCCTCAAAGTACTGCTTGATAATTCTGTTCGGCTCGCTTGTGTCGAATAAGAATCATCTTCATTAGTGAAGCAGATCAATCCAGTAATGATGGAATTTTTTTTAATAACGAAATAGAGTGTGGTATGATTTATACGAATCAGCAGTTCGTCTGGAAACTGTCCACCAATTCACAAACCATGAAGCACCTAAAGATTTGTGCTTGCGCCTGACACACATGCATTTTGGTATACACCCCAAAACATGTATTCTTGAATCAATTGAACTAGGTTGGTGTAAGCTTCCCTTCAAATCAGTAACTATGTTATGATTTGCATATACCTGCATGTGCGGGGGTTCGATCGAGCGATCTAACACATAAATTTTATTCCACACATAGAGAAAATACAATAATATGAAACTACATTTACATTAACTTACATTACATTAATTACTACTTAAAACTAATTAACCTTTTAAGACTTTGATAATAGTCAAATACAAATCTAAAACATAAAATTGTTCCATCATACAGAAAATACAACATAAAAGTGGCAGTGACACAAAATACAATTGAAGTATCCATAGTTTGAAAAGTATCCAAGTATTCAAATATTCTATAAAAAAAAAACTAACCTAACACTTAACTACCAATTACATTAACAACTTACATTTTAAAATACAACTGATAATAACCCCAAATACAATAAAAGTATTCGATGTGTATAAGTATTCCAAAGTATAATAATTTGAAAAGTATTTATTCTATTATAAACTTTTCTGTTATACTTACACAACATTCATACGAATACAAATAATTGTCTACCATACATTGAATATACCAATCAGATAATTGGTTGAACAATATAAAGTATTGATGCATAAATGTATAAAAGAGAGCCCAATCGACAACGAAGCCTAATACAATAGAAGTAACAAGTGTATACGTATTCTACAATACATTAATTTAAAAATAATATATACACACCTCAATTTCTTCATCATGGTCTTCTTGTATAACTTTTTTTTACCATTGCTACTAGACGCTACATTTTTGACTTTTCGTGTCTTGTCAAGAATGTTTTTCCTCTTTTGTTAGAACTTCTTTTCTCTTGATGTTATTTGCCCGTTTAATTCCATCTTCCTGTTCAAATTATAGAATATTTACATGAATATAACAATTGTTTAACATACATTGAATGCAAAGAATTAAGATATTTGTTTGACCACTATCAGTATTGAACAAATCATTCAAATATGACATACTTAAACTGATATACTACAATTACATATGTAAGTATTCTACTATGTAAAAAATACAAAAATATACATACCTCGATTTCTTCTTCATGTTCTTCATTAACTACATTTTTCCACTCCTACCAGAAACAACATTGTTGACTTTTCTCCTCTTGTCAATTTTTGTTTCATCCACTGTAGGTTTTGAACCTTCTTTCCTCTTGGAAGAATTAGCTCTTTTTGATTCATCATTCAGATTCAAAGTTATGGGGTCATTCTGAAACTTTGATCGCTTCTCGATCTCCATCGCAACAATAGAGCCTAAAATTTGTGCTTGTATTTGAGTGATACGCAAATCAAGCAAAGGTATTCCTTCCAAACATTTATTAAAATAATGTGTATCTCTTGTGACCCTCTTAGGACTAGCGATTTCCGCCATTGTAATGGTGAAAACAACCTTCAACTTCAACCCTAAAAAGATAGTAGAAACGTATATAAGACCTTCAATGAAAAAAGAGAAAAAATGGAATTAGAAGATACCTCATGAATCTAAATCACAAATAATTAACCTCTGACAATCAAGCAAGAATCGTTGATTGTAGGAATTTTAGGAGGGAAGAGCCAATGATTGCAAGTAGAATAATGAGCAATATACGATGATTTTGGGGGATAATGAAAGAAAAACTTTGAAAGTGGGAACTAAGGAAGAGTGAAAGCGTAAAAAGGGAAAAAAAACCATAGTATTTACTATTTAATAATTAAATATATCCATAAAAATAAATAAAGTATTTCCCTAGTATGAAAGAAGTTGCTGCATCAAAATTTCATCTAGCATCTCATGTCAAGATTTCACTGGAATAATCTTCTTGTCTGATATTTCCTCTTGTTCAGCAATTGATATTTTATCTCACTCCATTTCATTTTATATGGCGTAGTTTGACCGCCGTGGAGTTATATAGAAATAAAGAAATACCTTTGACACATATCACTAATGTGTAAACATCCACATCCCTATATCTATAAGAGCATGTCATTAAGGATAATATGAATTCTTAGAGTTAAGAAGTTTGGTGAAAATGTAGAGAAGATTCGTTCTTTTTTTGTACAAATTAAAAGGAAACATAGTTGTAAACTGATACAAACATGAAAACTGACCTGAGAACTTGACCAATATAGGTCTAGGACATCATCTTGATGAGTACTGAAGGTGCATATTGGTTTTTCTAAGGAAAAAAAATATAATTTCAGGTAAATTTACATACTTTGGAAGTGAATTTCCCTTCTTTTTATTAGAAGTCTTCCCCTTTTTCCTTCTTTCTGATTGCATATTAGTGACTATCCGAATTACTTCCAATCGTTGGTGTATCACTAATAGAATTTGGATCATCAGATTGTTTTGTAGACATAACATCTTGCACTTCCCATACATGAATCACCCTGTCTTCCCTTGCAGTTGCTAGATACCAACCATCAGCGGTGAATCTTATGGTCCATATGGAGCCTTCATGAGCTTGAATTTCCTGACACAATTGCAAAACTGTGAATTCTTCGTGAATCTTTCCTTGCTGCCGCACTTTAATCCATTGGGACGAATTCTGTTTCTGTTTTTGTTCCATTAGTACATGTATCTCAATTTCTTCATCAACTTTTGACATGCTCATACTATTTGCAACTCCTTTTATGTTCTTTAATAGAGCAACTCCTGTTTTTCTTGCTATATCTGAAACTCTTGCTGAGATACGCATTTACGTTAAATTTTCTTTCATCATTTGTTGAAACATTTGCACGGTGCATCAGTTCCTTAACTGTTCTTTCCTTTTCTTGGTATTTACAGAGAAAAACTCTATATAACTTTCTGATCTCGACCTGAGCGGCAAACATCTCTATATTATATGGGAACTTCAACCCTAACCCTAAGAAGATAGTAGAAACGTATATAAGACCTTCAATGAAAAAAGAGGAAAAAAATATAATTAAAAGATATCTGATGAATCTAAATCACAAATAACCTTCGAAAATCGAGTCAAAATCGTTGATTATAAGGATTTTAGAGAGAAAGATCCAAGGATTGTAAGGAGAATAACGAGAGATATACGATGATTTTGGGGGATATAGAAAGAAAAGATTTGAAAGTGGGAACTAAGGAAGAGTGAAATCGTAAAAAGGGGAAAAAATCCTAGTATTTGCTATTTAATAATTAAATATATTCATAAAAATTAAATAAAATATATTAATTTAATATAGGAAAAATCACCCCACACATCTATTTAAGAAATAATATTACAAGTTTTAGATCTACTTTTAAAATATTACTACTTATAACATTTTAATTGCAAGTTATAACACATCATTTTTTATTTATAATTCAATTAATTTCACTTCATTAAATAATTAGTCTTTTATAATTATATTTTAATTAATAGGTGAGATAAATAAAATTAATAAGAGAGAATCAATGGTAATTATCTATTACATTTTTTTAGGGATTTTTTTTACCTTTCACACATAATATTACACCTTTTTAGGAATTCTTTTACTGTTCATGTTCAACCTTTACTCAAATGGTAGATCTTTCTCTATCACCATCATCATTCTTTTTCTTGTACATCCAAAAGAAGAAACAGTAAATCTTTATCTCTCATCATCTTTATTCTTCTTCTTGTACACTCAAAAGGACAAATCTTTCAAACAATAAAAAGAATCAAGAGTTTAGGTTGACAAAAAAATATGTTGAAGAATAAAAAACATCAGCATACACTTAGAAAGGTCCCAGATTCGTTAGAAGAGGTTTCTAATGTTGAAATTGAGGCTTCATCTCTTAACATCTTGACTCAAACGCCGCTGACCAACGGGAATTCAAACGCCACTGACCAACGGGAATTCAAACGCCACTGACCAACGGGAATCCGGCGAACAGGTGTGTTACCACTCCCAAGAAGAAACAAACCCAGTAAAGTTGTATATGATCAGATTGGGTATATTTTTGACAAGAAATTAATATACTATGTAGTTGGTATGATTTTTTTTGTATTAATATGTTTGTGCATTAGCATGAAGTTTGTATAAATCTGATATAACTTTTCCACAGTTGTATTTAAATTGTTTTCGGATTGAAGTTGGTGAAATGGGGATAAAAATTAATATGAAATTTATATGTATTTCTATCGTTTTGTGATTTTTTCTTCAATGTTATTTCAGTAATTGTGGTATGTACACATGTCTATTTGCTGGATATATTAGCAATGGAGTTTCTGATATGGGTCCCATTGATATCGATGCAAAGTACCATCATCAAAGATAAGCCACAATCCTATGATAGTATGGAAGAAGCAGGAATGTTGATGGCGCAATTAGTGAGAGTGAAATAACTCAAACTGTTGCTAGCAAATTTGGTGGATCCCGCATAGCAAAAGAACATGCTCCGGATACTATCAATTATCCTACACCAAGACCACGAAAAACATATTTGAGATAGTTGATTGTAGCTTAGACTTTAATTATTACATGTTTTTTAATTTTTAGATGATGTATATTTGTTTTTGCTACAATTTTTTACAACAATAAATACTATGCACTATTTTACATTATCAAATTTATTCTTTTCAGATTTATATCAGTTGGATACCAACTTCATACATTTTTATTTTTAGCCTTTGTTTTAAATTTTCAAGTCAGATACTAAGTGTATACAAATTGGATATCAACATTAACCAGATTTATATTAGATTTTTAGTTTTGAAAAAACACATCATAAACATAGTAATAATTAAAATATTTTGAGATTCCTTTTATGGGACAACTGTATACATGGTTACACTTAAGTTTTTCAGATGGATATTAATTGGATACAATATTAACTAGTTTTAGGTTGAATTCTCAATTACATCTTAGTTTTTCTATTTTTTCAACTGGATACCAGTTGGATATCAAATAGATACCAAATGGATACAACAATAACTAGCCAAATGGATACAACAATAACTAGTTTTATGTTAGCTAATTTGCTTGAAATCTCAACTACATCTTATGTTTTCTATTTTTCAATAGGATATCAGTTGGATACCAAATGGATACCAATTAAACATTACATTAACTAGTCTTAGGTTGGCAAATTAGTTTGAAATCTCAATTATTTTTTTTAATTTTTTTTTTTCAGTGGGACATTAGTTTGATACCAAGTGCATACCAATTGGATATAACATTAACTAGTTTTTGGTTGGCTAATTCGATTGAAATATCAATTACATGTTTTTTCAATCAGTGGGACTTCAGTTTGATACCAAATAGATACCATTTTCATACTTAAATTTGACTTAATATTAACATCTATCCGAAATTGCGATGTTATCACATTTACTAGACCACTATACAAACTGGAAGATTCAAAGATAATTCCCTCCATCTGAAAATCAACATATTTCCCTGTTTCATTAAAAGAAATAACAGTCAGTCTTACATGATACAAAGGAATAATAAATATGTTGTATTTATATTCACTTTTCATACAAAGATAATACAAATTTCATCCACAACTTCATTCTTCTCTCACAAATTTATACACACTCGTCATTATTTATTCATACCAATATCATTCCAAACAGTCTACCAGAATTCATACCATAAAACACATTTCATAAAAAAATAACAATTCGTCGTACATAATACAAAGGAATAATAAATATGTTATATTTATATTCAAATTTCATACCAACCTAATACAAATTTCATCCACGACTTCATTATTATCACACAAATTTATAGATACTCGTCATTAATTATTCATACCAATATCATTTCAAACAGTCTACCAGAATTCATACTATAAAACACATTTCATACATTTATTTTTTTACACACATTTCATATATTTATAACGATAACATCATTACTATTTCATGCACTGTCACGAAACAATATGATCAAATCATTCAAATATAAATACAAAATCGCCACATTCATGGTGTTTACAGTATACAAATTACAAAAATCAGTTTACAAAAAACTCACAACATCATTTATTCAATTTTCAGAGAAATTATTTGTAATATGAAACAAACGAAGGTTCATACAAAAAAATCACAATTTAAATCTATTATAAACAACCAAAATCCGAAAATTTCATTTTCATTTCCATTTCATTATTCTTAATTTTTTTTTTACTGAAGTTGAAATAAAAATACAAATAATAAATTACAATGAAGACTAATCAGAGGGATCCCATCTACCACCATGTTTTATTAATATCGATAAGAATCCGTCCATTACCACAAAGTAAAGATTTTTGAACCAAGAATATTTTGGAATTAGTCGTGAATGATGACAATCATAGAAAAAAATTCGAGGGACTGAGAAACGTTTGAATAAAAAATAAATCTGATTTTTGAATTAATTTTAACTGATTGAGTAAAAAAAGGAAAATAAATTGACAAAAAAAAATTAGAGGGAGAGAGAAACGTTTGAAAAAAAATAAAATCTGATTTTTGATTTAATTATAACTGATTGAGGAAAAAAAGGAAACCAAATATTCCTATTTTGTTTTGAATCCCCTAAATTTATGACATTATTAGTTATCCTTAATGTTATCCATTTCTTTTATTTTTATGATATTTAAAAAAAACATTTTTTAGTATTATTTAAATCTTTTTTTTTTAATAAATTATTATAACCTGAAATTTTTTATTGTTACAACTTGAAAGTTTTATTCTATTGCTATAACTTGAAAATATTAGTCTAATAAATGTCATTTATAAAATTTTCACTTTAATATATAATAAAGTTTACCATTTTATATGATTTTCCCATTTTTATACGCTCTGCCGAACCACAATTATGTTCAAAAACATTAATTGGGCCTTTTCTCTTCTAATGGGCTTTGATCCATTTCCTCTCTAAATAAAAATTCAAAAATGCCTTATAGTATAATATTCTTCCTTTCTCTGGTGTCCCTCTTCACCCCAACTTCAGCCACTGTTTTGCTCTCGTTTTCAATGGCTACAGACAACAAATCAAAGCAAAAAACGAAGGGTAACAACAAGAATAGGCAACGATATCGTCCAAACAATGTTAGCCTCCTTAATCATTTTCTTTTTTCTTGATCTATAGATGTAAAAAAAAACTGTGTTTTTTGACAAGTTAATTGGTTTTTTGTTGCATAAAATAGAAATCAGTGAAGAAAGGTGCATACCCTTTACGTCCAGGAGTTCAAGGGTTTTATATAACATGTGATGGTGGAAGGGAACGACAAGCCTCTCAAGAAGCTGTTAATGTTATTGACTCTGTATGTATATAGTTTTAAAGTTGCGTTCTTTTTTGAAAATAAAATAAAATTGGGGGTGCAGTAAATGGGGAGGGAATTACGAGTTGGGGAATCGAACTCTTTAGGTAGCTCCTAAGACTAAGAATCCCCTTTAAAGTTGCTTTGTTTATGCTTATCTTGAAATTATTGTTTACTACTTTAATGTGTCTTGAAGATATTCATTTCTGCATTCACTAGTTAAATATGTGTACTTATTTACTTTCTTCCATTCCAGTCTTTCTGTTTTGCTTATGAGGGTTAATTTGACTAATTTTCAAAGATAATATGTTGTTCAGAAATGAATCTAGAGCATACATTGTCTTCTTGTTTTTCCATCTTTTCCTTTAGCCTAGGGTCTATCGGAAACAACCCCCAAACGTTTGTGTATACTCTGCCCTCCCCCGACCCCACTTGTTGTTGTAGAAATGAAATCTATGGAATATTAGAAGTTGATATTTTACTTGATTGAACATCACAGTTCCCTCCTTTATGGACAAAGTACAAGTAACTAGATTGAGAAAGACATTTGTTTGTTTTTATCTCCGATTAGAATTTAGTTTCTGCAAACATTTCTATTAATTCTAAACAAGTTAAAATTAGTCTTGCAAAAACCGATGCCCAAAATGTGATGTCCAGAAAAATCATTGTGTTTGTTGCTATTGGTAGTGACTCCAGAAGCAGCATCAGATCTAAGTTTCACAAATGGGTTCAGTTGAATCCCTTTTCATCAAAATTTAGGTGGTGCAAATAGGGCAGGATTCACCAAACATCTTTTTTGTATATATATAAATTTTTGAATCCCCTTGACATAACAGAAGTTTTAAATGTAGTAAAGGTGGTTCAAAAATTGCTTTATGTCCTAAGTATGGCATTCTTGCACTTGCTTTTGAATCCCCTTGTTAGAAATTCTTGCTCTGTCACTGTCTAAAAGGATAAAAGGATATTGTGGTTCTTGGTGATCATCCAATTCAGGTTTCGTACCTTTCAAAGTTATCAGGTTGAATTCCTCCCAGGATATCCAAGTGTCCAAGTTAGATATTGCGTGAAATTTTCCATGTCTCTGCAATTTTATGAGAAAATGACAAAAATGGCCCCTGATGTTTGAGATAGGTTTGAAGTAGTCTTTTAAACATATGTATCTCTGAGCAGTTTTCGTCATTTAAGTTTCTCAGAAGTCAGCATTTTCAGTTTTTAATCAAATATTTAACAACTTTGATTGTTGTACTTAATGAGAGCTACTTGGAGGTTTTTTTTGGTTTCAGTTTCGGTATTTTTGGTCTATTTTCTGGTTTCTGGTGCAATTTTGAGGCGCAAGTTCTATTTTTTTGGTTCGTCTCTGGTATCTTGTGCAATTATTTAGTGTTGCAATTTTTGAGATTTGATGGACTGGTGTTTCTAATCAAATTTTTGTTTTCATAGTTCCCGTTAAATCTACCAACTAAAGTTTGTTAATTGTTTTGTGATAAAAAGTGTCATTTTGACAAACTTAAGGACCAAAGTTCCTCAGGTGTACATTGAAGAGACTATTTTAAACCTACCCGAAAACATAAGGGATCATTTTTTCATTTTCTCGCAATTCTACTTCTGCTCTATAATGAATTTTGACATCATAATGGTCCAATGTCTTCCAAATCTTAAACGTTTTGTCTGTACAGCATATTTTTTGATAACTAAGGTAGTTTTATATATCAGCATCAAAGAGTATGTTGGCATGTACTAAGAGAACATGCAAAGAAGTTCTTACAGGTTGTGTAAAGAACTAATAAAGTCAATCATGGCCTCAAAATCGAAATTTGCTATGTTGCTCCAAAAAGAAAGCAATGAAACCACATTTTACCCAAACAAATCAAGGATGAGGATGTCTAACCTATTTTTCCATACTAAGTAGTATATTTTTTCCTTTTGCTCAACTTATTTCCTGTAAAAGTTGATTCCATATTTCTGACTTTACAAGCAAGGAAGTGTCACTTTGAACCAAAATAAGTATCACTTTGAACCTGTTTAAAGGCTCTTGGTGAACGTGTATAGTATGGACATCACTGTAAAGTTGTATTTGTCCATATTTCTTTAGCTCGTCGTGGTCAAACAAGTAGTTAGTTGTATTCATGCATGTCCTCAGATAAGTGCTTAGTTGAAAATTGTAAGCTGACAAATATCTCAGACAAAGATCAAATACAGACTCAGCTGTGAATCTTGAGTAAGAAAGAATGGACAAAGTTAGTTTTTGTGTAATGATGATTACTTCCTTGGACTTCAATAAGTTGCCATGGTTCCATGTATGTTAGTAAGACGAGTTTCAATGCCTAGAACACCAGAAAGGACATGCTCATAAGGTAGTCTAGGAAGAGTCTAAAAACACACTTCTGTACTGGACATTTTTGTTCATGGGACTAGCTATACTCTTTCTATTATCTAAAGGATGTCAAATCAGAGAATTCATCAATCAAGAATTAAAAGCTGTAAAAGAAATTATCTTCAATGTATTTTTGGCCTCTTTAGTATGAGTTCTGAAGCCTTTGCTCAGATTTTAAGCTTGGCTGATGTATGATTCGTGGAGAAGTCTTAAAACAGAGAGATTGCTTTCTTGTTTTTTTTGATTGGTTTACTGTTGGTTGTGTAGATGTGACCCATGATTTTTTTTTCCTTAAATTTTGTGTAGTTTTATGAAGAGCTGGTGCAGGGAACAAATTCAAACTTAAGACAGGTAGAATTATCAGAAAAACTTGTAAACAAAAAGACTGTTTTCAAATATTCTGATTCTTCTAGTAGTGATGATGAAGATGGAGAAAATGGGAATGACGAGGACCAGACCAAGGAGGAGACTTCAAAAATTGAGCGACATCAAGAGAAAATTGATGATGAGATTGATAGCTTAAAAACTGGTGAATCTGGGCCTGAAAACAAGGATAACACCTCTACTGATGAACTAATACAAGAAAATACTGAGAATAAGGAGGAGCTAGAGAATACTCTTGAACAGAAAGATATTGAAGTTGGGGAGCCACCTGCAAAGAAACAATGTGTGGAAAAAGAAGCAGCAGATGCTGGAAATATTGCATTTGGAAAGACAGAGGAGAAATCTATTGATAGACTAATTGATGCTGAGCTTGCTGAATTGGGAGACAAAAGCAAGGTAAGTGGATATACTTTTTTCTTATTGTTTCAAGTAAGCTGCAGGCCTACTTAAGTGTGTATCTGTGTCATCTTCTGCTTATCCTTGGTAGTTCATGTTAGATATTTGTTAGGGCCAGGCCATCTCTGTTTGAGCACAATGGAATGCAATGCCTTTATAATCTCTCACTGAAAGGGGCTGGGATTGTTTTCCTCTCCTTTGATTTTGTGGTTGACATGGTCTTATTTACTGGAATAAAGTTTTCTCCGTCTCTCTCTCTGAATACCCTTGTACTAAAACTTTTGTACTAAACTGCACTATCTTAGTGCTGATATATCTTTTGCAATAATCCTACTATCATTTAGCTTCTCAAAAAAGAGAGAGAATCTTTTTTCCCTGACTTTGTGTTGTTTCTCAGTTGATTTTATCTAAGACTAAAAGCACCAACTCTGGCAGATATAACTGTCTGAGCCAGTTAACATAGTGTTTTGATTCAATATAATTCTTCGTAATTTGTCTCAGCATATATCTTTGTAACATGTTGCTTTCTTTCTGCAAACAGAGGCGTTTTAGCTACCTAGATTCAGGTTGCAATGGTGTTGTGTTTGTTCACATGAGCAAGAAAGATGGAGATCCCAACCCTAAGGAAATCGTTCAACATATGCTGTCCTCACTTGCCTTGACAAAGAAACATGTATCAAGGTTCTTTCACCTGCTTAAGATTTATTTGTAGATCTCTGCAAGTATATTTACTTTTTGAGTTTATTCCACATATATTCTAAATGTGGAATATGCCATATGCCATATAGGCTACTTTTTCTTATCTCTATTACTCAAGAATGTCATAACCTTCAACAGGTTCATATTGCGAGTGTTACCAGTTGAAGTAACATGTTATGCATCAGAGGAGGAAATTGGAAAAGCAATAACACCTCTCATTACAAAATACCTACCTGCTGAAAGCGACACTCCAAAGAAGGTATTATTTATACCTCCTGGACCATTATTTTCACTGTGAAGTCTCTTCTCTTGCCATTAATTGAAAATCCTTGTCTAATGTTTGACACGTATACCTGGAAATGATATTGAAACTTTACAAATTACTGCCTTTGTGGATGTGTTATGCATTTAGAAGAGACCTTGCACTTAATTGATCCTGAACCTTTCAGCTGCACAATGACTATTCTTTAGATATTGGATTTCCGTTTTCAATGTTTTTCTGATATATAAGTGTCAGAGATGTGAATATAGGATGGAAATATGTGGTGCGCATTTATGTTGCAGTTAACTTGCTATTTTTGGCAGGGTGAATCAAGCTTCTAGCCTAATTAATTTTTCTCACAGTTTGCAGTGCTTTATGAATCCCGAGCAAATACTGGAATCAATAAGATGAAAATCATTGATGCTGTGGCTAAATCTGTTCCTTCACCTCACAAAGTTGATCTTAGCAACCCTGAAATAAACATAGTGGTTCAAATAGTCAAGGTACATATCATTGCTTATAAATGTGCTCTATTGTTTTTTGAATTTCTCTGCCATACAGTTGCTCAGGTTCCGAGTGCCCTGGATTGGTCAGAATTTTTACTTTCATCTTCTCTTTTTGTTGGTATGCAAAGTAGTGTTGTCAAATGTGCGCTTGAGCCCTGAAGTGAGGCTCAAAATGTGTTGAGCGCTTCACCTCGCTGAATGTGGGCTTCGTGTTGTCATCAAGGTTCTAAGGCATACTTCTTTCTTGCCAATGGGTCTCTTTTGAAGAGGCAATACTAAATAATTGATATTTCACTTCATTTTTTAATTTTTTTCAATTTCTTTGTTCATATGTTTGTCATCTATGCTTATGATTGTTAGTCTTGGACTAAACTATATTTGAATTTTTCTCCCTTTGCACCTTTTTTCATTGAAGCCCACGCTTTAGCTACGCTTTGTGCTTAAAGCCCCAATGGACCCCTTTTTTTTTTTCACTTTTTACTTTTGATAATACTTATGCAAACCATTATGCAAAAGAACTCTACTAGTCTGCTCAGAGCAAAAGAGGAAGAAACTGTTAAAGAGAATCTGTACTCTGTATATCCCCCAAGAGAGTTTAGTTCAACTTTGTGCAATTGAGCGATGTGCTTGAGAGCTAGATTTTACTCTCTTCCCAAGGTTCATGTGTTCCATGATTTGGGCAGTGTCTGGAGTGTATACTAACCATCGTCCTTCCCTGTAATGAAGTCCTCAATGAAGCCTGTTTTACTTTAGTCATTACCGTAGCCATTTCAGATGGAGAGAACAGCATCATTCACATTCCAGCAGTAACATTATACATCACTCATTATGTGGTTATTCTGTTCATCGATCCTGTAGCACATGCGGAACCTATTAGCAAGGTCCAAAATCAGAAATGCTAAGATTAATTCATATCAAGAATCTTTATTAGGAGATAATTGGATATGTCATTAGAACATAATGGGAAGCTAGCAATACAGGAATGGCAATAACATTCCTGGGAAGCTAGCAATGCAGGAATGGCAGTAACATTTTGAGAATATATGCAGTTAGTAACAAGGTAGACTCGTGCAGTTTAACAAATAGTCTACTTTGTCACTATTTATTTGTCAAGTTTGGAATGTTTCCAACAGAATTTGATCCTGATATTTTCTTCTAGGTTTTTTTTTTTAGATGGTAACATATATTATTATATATCGGTGTGAAGGCTACACCGAGAGCCATCTTTACATTCTCAAAAAGAGCAAAAATTCTACTCACAAAGTTTCTAGAAGTTATAAAATTGATTCTATATCTTCAGTGAATTCCTCTTTATACCAAAAATAGCATGAAAAGAGGCAATCTAACTCGCTTTTTTGTGGATTGAGTTGCTAGTCTTTTCAACTGTAGTAATTTGATGTTTGAATCAGATTGTTCCAACTTCCAATACTAATTTACAATTTTTTATCCACTTCCATTTAGAATATATTGGAACTTAACTCTTACCTTAATAGTTGTGCCCTAACAAAATAAAGGAAAATCCGTTGCAGTAACGCTTCTGCCATGCAATGGAGTCAGATGAAGGGCTGAACCACATTTACTTCATGCAATCTTAAGCTGCATGTCTGTAAGAGACTGTTTCCATGACTTCAGTCCCTGGACCACATTGGGTCCATTGTGCTCAAACAGAAATGAAACTCCAAAATTAGGATGGTGGAAGGAAGTTTGAAAGACCCCTACCATTTAGGGATTTTCTGTTGTTTCTTTAAGGACCTGAATCAAATGTGCAGCAGTTTAGGACTCGATTTTGGTTTAGTTCATTAATGTGAGGTGTAGGTTCAAAGAAATCCTTCGCAAGACCTTGTTTAAACTGATTTGTCTTTTTTGTTTGTATCTCACCATCACTCAACTGATATTTATTTTCTCCATATTTTGCAGACTGTGTGCTTGCTTGGAGTTGTTGAAAAGTACAAGGAGTTGTCCAAGTATAACTTGAGGCAGCTTACCTCTAAGAACTAATTCTACTGAGACACCATGCATGGTTTCAGTTAAAGCATCAGGATCAAAGAGAATTCTGCTTGGTGCTTTAAAATCTGCCATGTTTGATATAGTTCTTGAACTCCTTAGAGAACCCTCTGAAGGAGGTTATTCATTCAATGATCATGTTTTAGGTTAGTTTGAAATTTTACTGGAAACTTTATGTTAAAGATTTGATCATGTTTTCAGCTCAACTTCTGGCAGTAATTAACACAGTTTAACTTTGTGTCTTTTGCCTTCGCTGTATTGCTTTTGTTTTCATGTTTCCAAATGACAAGTGACAATATAATTGAATTAACAAATTCTCTGCACTGTATCTTAAGCCAACATAGCTTGCCTCAAGGTGGCAAATCCAACAGATTCTGCATAACGTGTGTGAAGAACAGTAGTTGATAGTGTTATACTAATGAAATTTGCAAACATAAAGTTTATCAAGGAGTGTTGTGTGCGCCATCTTGGACTAGACATGCGATGATACGAACTTTTGTAGTAATATATGTCTACCCTACATTTTCTGACCTCTTTCCCCTCATTTTTTATTAAGTATATTCTCTTCTTTCCAAAAGGAAAGTGAAACAATTGCAGTAATACAAATAATGAATGCACTCAAATTGCCACAAATAATTTTATCGGATATGGCTAATGAAATGGTAGGAGGAGTTATTTGAAAAAATAAGATAATTTATTATTTTCTTAACAGAAGTTATGAGGAAAACAAATGAAATTGACTTGGTTATTGAGAGGTTAGTGGGTGAACAAGTAGGAAAGAAGGGGAAAAAGGAATGAATGAGATTTAATTCCATATATGGTCACTCAACTCACAATCACTTTAATTTATTTCATTACACAAATCCACCAATTTTTTGCATGTATTAGCTCATGGATCTAGCGTCCGGAGAACCCAAATTTTTTTCTCAAAAAACTTTATGAGGACCTCCGTAATGAGTTGGGGAACCTTCACGTATACTCACATAATTATTTTTAATCCCATTTCCGCATTTACAAGTCCTTTTTACGAATCACCCATATTCTCCTATTTTTTTTTGTGTGTATTTAGTCGATTGATTTGGCGCCCGGAGCACCCAAAAAATTTTTCTCAAAAAACTTTATGAGGACGTCCGTAATGAGTGTTGGGGAACCTTCATGTATACTCACACCAATTTTTTAGCGTCCATTTCCGCATTTAGAAGCCCTTTTTTTATAGATCGCCCAAATTCCCCGATTTTTCTTGTGTATTAGCCCATGGATCTGGCGCTCGGAGCACCTAATTTTTTTTTCTAAAAAAATTTATGAAAACTTTCGTAATGAGTTTGGGAACCTTCACATATACTCACACCATTCTTTTAACGCCAATTTTCGCATTTACAAGCCCCTTTTTATGAATCTCCCAAATTTCTCGATTTTTCGTGTTTATTAGCCCATGAATCTGGCGCCCCGAGCACCTAAAAAAAATTTCTCAAAAAAACTTTATGAGGACCTCCTTAAAGAGTTGGGGAACCTTCACGTATACTCACACCATTTTTTTAACACCAATTTCCGCATTTACAAGTCCTTTTTTACGAATCGCCAAAATTCCTAGATTTTTGTGTGTTCCCAATGGATCAGGCGCTCAGAGCACTCAATTTTTTTTTCTCAAATAACTTTATGAGGACATCCACAATCAGTTGGGAAACCTTCACATATATACTCACACTATTTTTTAATACTCATTTCTGTATTTACAAGCCCTTTTTTACAAATCGCTCAAATTCCTCCATTTTTCGTATGTATAGCCCATGGATCTGGTGCCCGAAGCACCCAAATTTGTTTTCTCAAAAAACTTTATGAGAACCTCTGTAATGAGTTGGGGAACCTTCACGTATACTCACACAACTTTTTTAACGCTCATTTCTGCATTTACAAGCCCCTTTCTACAAATCGCCTAAATTCCCCAATTTTTCGTGTGTATTAGCCCATGAATCTGGTACCAGGTGTACCCAAATTTTTTTCTTAAATAAGTTAATGAGGACCTTCGTAATAAGTTGCGAAACTTTCACATATACTTACACAATTTTTTTAACGTCCATTTCCACATTTACAAGCATTTTTTTACGAATTGCCCAAATTTTTTGATTTTTCGTGTGTATTAAGCCCATGGATCTGGCGCCCAGAGGTCCCAAAATACTTTTCTCAAAAGACATTATGAGGACTTCCGTAATGAATTGGTGAACCTTCATGTATACTCACTCAATTTTTAAAGTTCATTTTCGCATTTACAAGCCCTTTTAAACAAATCGCCCAAATTTCTTGATTTTTCGTGTGTATTAGCCTATGGATTTGGCGCCTTGAGCACCCAAAATTTTTTTCTCAAAAAACTTAATGAGGACCTCTGTAATGAGTTGGGGAACCGTCACATATACTCACACAATTTTTTTAACGCCCATTTCCGCATTTACAAGCGTTGGTTTACAAATCGCCCAAATTCCTTGATTTTTCGTGTGTACTTGCCCATGGATTTGGCGCCTGGAGCACCCAAAAATTTTTTCTAAAAAGACTTTATGAGGACCTCTGTAATGAATTAGGGAACCTTCCGTATACACACACCATTTTTTTAACGCTAATTTCTGCATTTACAAGCTCATTTTTACAAATCGCCCAAATCCAATGAATTTTTGTGTGTATTAGCCCATAGATCTAGCGCCCAGAACACCAAAAAGTTTTCTCATAAAACTTTATGAGGACCTCCGTAATAAGTTAGGGAACCTTCACATATACTCACACCATTTTTTTAACTTCCATTTTCGCATTTACAAGAGCTTTTTTACGAACTGCCCATATTCTCCGATTTTTCCTGTGTATTAGCCCATGAATCTGGCGCCAAGAGCACCTAATTTTTTTCTCTCAAAAAACTTTATGAGGATGCTCGTAATGAGTTGGAAAACTTTCACGTATACTCACACAATTTATTTAACGCTCATTTCCGCATTTACAACCCTTTTTTACAAATCGCCCAAACTCCATTTTTCATGTGTATTAGCCTATAGATCTGGCGCCCGAAGCACCTAAATTTGAAGCACCTAAATTTTTTTCTCAAAAAACTTTATAAGGATCTCCATAATGAGTTGGGAAACCTTCACGTATACTCCCACTATTTTTTAACGCTCATTTTCATATTTACAAGCCATTTTTTACGAATCGCCCAATTCTCCGATTTGTCATGTGTATTAGCTCATAGATCTAGCGCTCGGAGCACGTAAAATATTTTCTCAAAAAACTTTATGAGGACCTCTGTAATAAGTTGGGGAACCTTCACATTTACTCACACAATTTTTTTAACGTCCATTTCCGCATTTAGAAGCCCTTTGTTTTATAGATTGCCTAAATTTCTCGATTTTCATATGTATTAGCCCATGGATCTGGTGCTAAGAGCACCCAATTTTTTTCTTAAAAAACTTTATGAGGACCTTTGTAATGAGTTGGAGAACCTTTACGTATATTCACACCATATTTTTAACGCCAATTTTCGCATTTACAAGCCCATTTTTACGAATCGCCAGAATTTTCTGATTTTTTGTGTGTATAGCCCAGGGATCAGGCGCCCCAAGCACCAAAAATCTTTTTTTCAAAAAACATTATCAGGACCTAAGTAATGAGTTAAGAAATGTTCACGTATATTCACACCATTTTTGAATGCCCATTTTCGCATTTATAATCTTCTTTTTATGAATCGCCTAAATTTTCTGATTTTTCGTGTATATTAGCCCATGGATCTGACACTCAAAGGACTCAATTTTTTTTCTCAAATAACTTTATGAGGACCTTCATAATGAATTGGGGAACCTTTACATATATACCACACTATTTTTTTAACGCTCATTTCCACATTTACAAGCATTTTTTTACAAATCCCCTAAATTTCTCAATTTTTCGTATGTATTATTAGCCCATGTATCTAGCTCCCGGAGCACCCAAAATTATTTTCTCAAAAAAATTTATGAAAACCTCCGTAATTAGTTGGAAAACATTCACGTATACTCAGATCGTTTTTTTAACCCCCATTTTCGCATTTACAAGCCCTTTTTTACAAATCGCCCAAATTCCCAGATTTTTCGTATGTATTACCAATGGGTCTAGCACCCGGTTTATCCAAATTTTTTTACTCAAAAACCTTAATGAGGACCTTCGTAATGAGTTGGGGAACCTTTACGTACACTCACACAATTTATTAACATCAATTTCCGCATTTAGATGTCCTTTCCTAAAAATCTCCCAAATTCCCTGACTTTTCATGTGTCCATGGATTTGGCAATCGAAGCACCCAAAATTGTTTCTTAAAAAACTTTATAAGGACCTCCATAATGAGTTGGGGAACCTTCACGTATACTCACACCATTTTTTAACGCCTATTTCCGCATTAACAAGCCATTTTTTACAAATCGCCCAAATTTTCCAAATTTTCTTACGTATTAGCCTATGAAGATTCTCCAGCTCATTACGGAGGTCCTCATAAAGTTTTTTGAGAAAATAATTTGGAAACCTTACATAAATATACTATATTAAAAAATTATTTATCATTTATAGCAATAATTTTTTTTTTTCACTTGATCACTTTTAATTCAAATTTAATACAATTTTAATACATATTACAAAGAACACTTTATTATTCACATATAATACAAGTTTTATTGATGGATAATACACTTATCACACATTTTAATATACTTACAATATAATCTGTCAATTTCTTACCAAACAAGCATAATATATTTTTAAAAAATAGTTATAATACATATATATATTGCATATATAATTCACTTTTAATACATATTGCAGATTTAACATAGTATTACTACAAATGATAATAAATATAAAATATTGCTAAAATTAGTAATTATTTATTAAAAGGTACCTATACAAGTAATTTTTCCAAAAAAATGTTGGGTGCTCCAGGCGCCAGATTCAGGAGCTAATACACACGAGAAATCAGAGAACTTGAGCAATTCATAAAAAAAAAGTCTTGTAAATGCGGAAATGGGCGTTAAAAAATGCGTGTGAGTATACGTGAAAGTTCTCCAACTCATTACTGAGGTCTTCATAAAGTTTTTTGAAAAACAAATTTGGGTGCATTGGGCGCTAGATCTATGGGCTCATACACACGAAAAATCAAAAAATTTGGGCGATTCGTAAAAAGAGGCTTGTAAATGCGAAAATGGGCATTAAAAAAATGGTGTGAGTATACGTGAAGGTTCTCTCCAACTCATTACCGAGGTCCTCATAAAGTATTTTTAGAAAAAAAATTCGATGCTCTGCGCAGTGGATTCATGAGCTAATACACACGAAAAATCAGAGAATTTGGGCGACTTGTAAAAAACGATTTGTAAATGCGGAAATGATCGTTAAAAAATTGGTGTGATATACGTGAAGGTTCCCCAACTCATTACGGAGGTCCTCATAAAGTTTTTGGAGAAAAAAATTTTTGGTGCTCTGGATGCCAGATCTATAGGCTAATACACACAAAAAATCGAGGAATTTGGGTGATTCGTAAAAAAGGGCTTGTAAATGCGAAATTGGGCGTTAAAAATGGTGTGAGTATACATGAAGGTTCCCCAACTCATTTCGGAGGTCCTCATAAAGGTTTTTAAGAAAAAATATTTGGGTGCCACGAACGCCAGATCCATGGGCTAATACACACGAAAAATTAGAAAATTTGGGCAATTTATAAAAAAAAAGGGCTTGTAAATGTGAAAATGGGCGTTAAAATGGTGTGATTATATGTGAAGGTTCTCTAACTCATTACGGAGGACCTCATATATTTTTTTCAGAAAACAATTTAGATTCTCCGTTGATGTGAGGTCAAAATACATATTTTAAATCATTATTTGTCTCACATTTTGAAATTATATCCGTTCTTTTTTAGCCTGAATTTTATGGATTGTGCTTAATAATATATTTTATTTGTAGGATTAAATTGCTGTGAAGATGATGAAGTTTGAAGTTAAAATGAATTAAAAATGGAAGTTAGAAGAAAGAAATCAAACAGACAAGTTAATGAATTAAATTGAATATTATATTATATTATATTTATATATATGTTAATCAAATGCTCCAAAAAGAGGAAGAAGGAAGAAAGCAAACATACTTGTATTGCCACATGGCAATTTCTAAAGACAGCCACAATTGTTGGGTCGGCGAAACAGTGTTTCAAACGGAACCCAATTCGGTTTGGTTTTGAATTCCTAATTTGATTTGGATTCAATTATTTTATTTAGGGTTTCCTACATCAATAAATAGTTCATAAAAATAATTATTAAGGGAGGAGGATACTATGTAAAAATTAACTTTTGATTAGGGTTTCATTTTTTCTTCTCTTTTATTTATTTTACATCTTTTATTTGAATGATTCATTGTAATTGCTCTATGTCTATGTGTAGTTAAACTTCTCGTTCTTGAATTATATTTACTTACAATATGATTTTGTAGTGATTTTAATTCGGCATGATTTGTTTATCATATTAGTTGTTCTTATATTCTTGTGATTACTATTTTGATGCTTGATCACTATTAGAATCAATTTATCGTCTTCTTTTGAACTCAGGAGAGGAATAGAGGGATAGAACGTGGAATATAAGGAGCATGATCTTTTCTTGCATCACTTGAATTGATTTGTGTCTAGGATAGGGATATACCTAGGTGCCTTGCTTGATTCAAATATGGGAACACAATGCTCTATAGTTGGTTCAATCTATCCCTACTCAACGATGTAGTTAGACTGTCAATTGTGGTAGACAGTTAGAGGTCGGGAGATCATGACTATATTATAAACCCTGTGAATCAGCAACTAGATAATCAAAAAAGTTGATGAAATTGATGTTAAACATGATTGTTAGTTAAATCATAATCCTAAATCGATTCATTCATTGATTGTGTAAACATCTATCTTTTCTTAGTTAATTACTTTTTAGTTATTTTATCTTTATTTTTAGTTTAGTTAATATATATTCATCTTTTGAAATCCTCCCTTAAATAAATAATTAGAATTAATATAATTTAGTAAAATAATTAATTGACAAGTCCTTTGGGTTCGATAATCCAAATCTATTAGGGCCACTATATTACTTGCGCGACGACGTACACTTGCGTGTGCAATTGAAAGCATCAGATCCATGGGCTAATATACAAGAATAATCGAGGAATTGGGGTGATTCGTAAAAAAAAATGTTGTAAATTTGGGAAATGGGTTTTTAAAAAGTTGGTGTGAGTATACAGGTTCCCCAACTCATTAAAAAAATCCTCATAAAGTTTTTGAGAAAATTTTTTTTGGGTACTCCAGGCGCCTGTTCCATGGGCTAATACACATGAAAAATTGAGAAATTTGGGCGATTTGTAAAAAGGGCTTGTAAATGCGAAAATGAGAGTAAAAAATGGTGTGAGTATACGTGAAAGTTTTCCAACTCATTACGAAGATCCTTATAAAGTTGTTTTAGAGAAATTTTGGGTGCTCCGGGAGCTAGTTCAATGGGCTAATACACATGAAAAATTGAGAAATTTGGCGATTTGTAAAAAAATTCTAGTAAATGTGAAAATGGGAGTTAAAAAAATGGTGTGAGTATACCTGAAAATTCCCCAACTCATTTTGGAGGTCCTCATAAACTTTTTTGAGAAACAAATTTTGGATGCTTCGAGCGCCAGATCAATGGGCTAATATATATGAAAAATAAGGGAATTTGGGCGATTAAAAAACAAGCTTGTAAATGCAGGAATGAATGTTAAAAAATGGTGTGAGTATACGTGAAGATTTCCCAAATTATTACGGAGATTTTCATAAAGTTTTTAAAGAAAAACTTTTGGGTGCTTCTGGTGCCAAATCTATAGGCTAATACACACGAAAAATTGGAGAATTTGGGCGATTCGTAAAAAAAACCTTGTACATGTGGAAATGGACGTTAAAAATGGTGTGAGTATATGTGAAGGTTCCCCAAATCATTATGGATGTCTTCATAAAGTATTTTTGAGATAAAAATTTGGGTGCTCCTGACGCCAGATCCATGGGATAATACACATAAAAAATCAGAGAATTTAGGTGATTTGTAAAAAATGGTGTGAGTATATGTGAAGGTTCCCCTATTCATTACGGAGGTCCTCATAAAGTTTTTTGAGAAAAATATTTTGTGTGCTCCGGGCACTAGATGTATGGACTAATATACACAAAAAATTAGAGAATTTGGGCGATTGATAAAAAAAGGCGTGTAAATACGGAAATGGATGTTAAAAAATGGGGTGAGTATATGTGAAGGTTCCTCAACTCATTACGTAGGTCCTCATAAATTTTTTTGAGAAAATAATTTTGGGTGCTGCTGGAGTCAAATACATGGGCTAATACACACGAAAAATCAGAAAGTTTGGGCGATTTGTAATAAAGGGCCTGTAAATGCGGAAATGGGTGTTAAAAAAATGTGTGAGTATACGTGAAGGTTACAACCTTATTACGAAGGTCCTCATAAAGTTTTTCTAGAAATATTCTTTTTGGTGCTACGAGTGCCAGATCCATGGGGTAATATACACAAAAATCAGGAAATTTGAGCTATTCGTAAAAAAAGGCTTGTAAATGAGGAAATGAGTATTAAAAAAATTGTGTGACTATACGTGAAGGTTCACAAACTTATTACAGAGGTCCTCATAAAAATTTTTGAGAAAAAATTTTGGGTGCTCCGGGTGCCAGATCCATGGGTTAATACACATAAAAAATCAGGGAATTTGGGTGATTCATAAAAAAAGGGCTTGTAAATACGAAAATTGGTGTTAAAAAATAGTGTGAGCATACGTGAATGTTCAAAAACTCATTACAGAGGTCCTCATAAAACTTTTTGAGAAAAAAATTTGGGTGCTCCAAGCGTCAGATCTATGGGCTAATACACATGAAAAATAGGGGAATTTGGGCGATTCGTAAAAAAAGAGCTTGTAAATGTGGGAATGGTCGTAAAAAAAATGGTCTGAGTATACGTGAACGTTACCCAAATCATTACGGAGGTCCTCATAAAGTTTTTAAACAAAAAACTTTTAGGTGCTTCAGGCGCCAGATCTATGGACTAATGCACACGAAAAATTTGGAAATTTGAGCGATTCGTAAAAAAAAGTTTGTAAATGCGGAAATGGGCGTTAAAAAATGATGTGAATATATGTGAAGGTTTCCCAACTCATTGCGGAAGTCCTCATAATCTATTTTAAGATAAAAAATTTAGGTGCTCCGGGCGCCAGATCCATTGGATAATACACACGAAAAATTAGAGATTTTGGGCGATTTGTAAAAAATGGCTTGTACATACGAAAATGGGTGTTAAAAAATTGGTGTGAGTATACATGAAGGTTTCTTAACTCATTATGGAGGTCCTCATAATGTTTTTTGAGAAAAACATTTTGTGTGCTCTGGGCGCCAGATCTATGGGCTAATACACACGCCTCGAGGCACTCCCCCTCCTCGCCTCGAGGCCGCCCATTCTGAGGCACCCCCACTACAAGAAAAAAGGTCATTAACGAAGGGGAATTTGGTCGTTAAAAGTCCTAATCCGGTTGCTAAATGTCAATAACGACCGAAACAAATTTGGTCATCACCGGTCATTTAAAGCCCCCGATGTTAAAAGTCACCTCTAATGACCAAAATTTCTTTCGTTAATTTTATATTATTGTCGTACCAATACTTTTAACGACCGAATTTCCCATTGCTAATGGTTGTTTTAGTATACGATAAGCCATTTGTAACTGTGTTTTAAGGACGCCATATTTATATGCTATTATACAAAAATTTATACAAGTGAGTAATATTAATTGTTTCATACACAAAACTATCAGAAAATATAATTAATAATTTAATTCAAATAAAACTTCATTTTTAATACAAAATGAGTAATTAAAGAAAGATATATCATATTCAAGTTGCTATGACATATCTTCATCAACTCCTAAAAACAGAAAAAATGCAACATATATAAATATAAAATACGATATCGTCTTCAAACTACCCCTAATCAAAGTAAAAGAACACTGGAAATTCCACTTGCTCCGTACTTTCTTGAACGATAGATTCTTCATGTTCAAATTCTTGAGCTGTCAAAAAAAGTTTGTCAGTTTAGTAAAAAGAAATAAACTCATAAAGAAGAAATAAAAAACCTCAACGTATTTACTAAAATATGCAAAACATTGAAATTTCAAAAAAAAAAAACATTTGAATAATAACGTATAGTATGAAGAAGGAACTAGTAGCTTCTATGTATGGAGCAACATACTACACCTGGCAAGCGAGAATCTGGATAGAACAAGTACAGGGGTAACAACGGATCAGGTGGATCCATACATACTACATCAAGACCCCAACAGTGTTCAATGCTCCTAGATCCTCTCAAGCCTTATAGATGATGCAGAAAATTATTACAGCAAAAGTACATTGGTTTTAACTCACACAATGCATCAGAGTCCACTATCTACCAATAGCTGTTGGGGGGCAACCCGAGATTGCCTGGAAATGCTTGGTATTTGGAAAGAATGCAAAGTTCAGAATGTAGCTGCAAGTACAAGATAGACTACAAACCATTGACAGACTACATGCTTGGGGGATAGATGTGGACAAAACTTGTAAACACTGTCAACAAGATATGGAATCAAGATATTACCTATTTGTTCACGGCACCTTTACTCAAAAGGTTGTGGAGAAGGATCATGACATGGTTACAGTGACAATGGGCAACAACACCAACTTGGGAGGCTCAACTAGCTTGGGTCATAAAGTGTTCGAAGGGGAAATCTCAAAGTGCTCAGATATTCAAAATGGCCTATGCAGAACTTGTATACACAACCTGGATTGAAAGAAATAGGAGAACCTTTGAAGACAAGAGGAGACAATGTGAGGAACTTGCAAAAGAAATAGCCTACACTCGTAATGTGAGAGCTACAACTAGGATCAAAGAAAATATCCAGCAGCTCATGTTTTAATCTATTAGGTTCCTTAGCTTCTTAAACTGAGTTTATTTCTTGAGATAGCAAGCAGTTGAAAGCTGGAGTTCTTGGAGAATCTGCAAAGCCATCAAGAACATCTGGAAAATGATGCCTAGCTGTATTTTTTGGTGTGTTTGGATAGAAAGAAATAGAATATGCTATGATGGGATTTGAACTTCTATCTCAGTTCTCAAGGGTAGATGTCTTTTACTGTTCTTTAGTTGGACTAATTATGCTCCTGTAAATGATGTAGGTTTGTTTGTAGATTTCATTGGCACTCTAAGCCTAGCTCAGTAGCCTTCTTTTGCTTTTTGATTAGCTCCCTACACTTGAAGGCCTGCTGTTATTGGAGCTAACATATCTTTTGTAACTTTGCATCTTGCCATTCCTTCATTAAAAAGAAAAAAGTACAGCTACTACATGCTTCATTTTACTACTGAAGCAGCGCAGATACAAGGTAAGACATCATTCATACAAAAGAATACCTACTCAATGCCCTATTTAATGTATTAAACTTCTATACATGTGATAGGTTTGCGAAATTCTATAATTTTACATATTGTTAGCACCTACAAGTTCTACAGGCCCGTAGTGAAGTTACCCAACTAGATAGTATTAGAGATAAGATCCGAAGTCAACCATGATATCAAAATTTTTAAAAACAACGAAATGGTGGAGTTTGTTATCCTTTCTCTTACTATTGGCTCTTAATAATTCATCTTTTTTTATTACTTCAAATGCAGAACTCTAGGGGAAGGGTCAGAGAGTATCTAATGTAACTTATTAAGGACGTATTTTACAATGCAAAGATAGCTAATTCTTTTAACTAGCATATATCAGTATAGTATGCATTTATTCAAGTTAGCTTGGAGTTTTGTGTCCAAATAGCAAGTTACCAAATAAACATATTGATGATACGAAGCAATAATGAACCTGTTGTGACAGTTATGACTACTCGAGATCTAGAGGTTATTAATTGACTTACACTGATGCAAAGAAAATTTAAGCAAACTAGATATAGATCATAGACAATTTATATAGGAAAGAAATCTAATTCAGAAACAGGGCATTTGGTTTAGTGGTATGAATCTTGCTTAGGGTGCGAGAAGTCCCGAGTCCAAATGTATATCCAAGCTCTCAAACATAATGGATAGATGAACAGACTCATCGGAATTAAATGAAAAATATATGAAGCTGAGAATTAAAAGAAAAGGAGATGGAGGAAGAAAGTCTCATATTCAAATCCTTCAGAAAGAGAAAAAGGAGGCTCATATCATTGCTAACAGTTTGCTAGTTTTTGGAGGTACAGTTAGTAGGCAGAGTTGTGTAGAATTGTCAATGGAAATATGTACAACCAACAAAATAATCAGCAGGTTAAACTTCAAAAAGAATCTCATTTTACAATAAAGCAGCAGGTTACAATACACGAAGAATCACCAATGATTAACAACGGAACAATTAGACAAAAATAAGGTAACAATTTTTATCAGCTACCAAAAAGCACAACCCAAAAAGAAGCAGTAAACTCTACAACAACAGCATTGACAAAGCCCAAATTGGGGCATCTATAGTGAAAAGTCAGGTAATTAACTCTACAAATGGAGAAATCAAAGCAATCCAGGACACTAACAGTGTTGGCAATAAATATGAAAGGAAAAAATGTAGAAGAAAAAAGTGAAAGAAGCACATCACCATTGCTTAGCCTTACCACTACACAGCAGCTACATCGTCAGTAGGAGAAGAATCGACAATACCAAGGAATCTCGATTAGGAAAGACAGGAAGACCAAGAGCCAACAAAGTAACTTTACCAATCTATTTTTTTTAAGTTTTGTGTCTTTACAACTAAGGAAATTTCATGAGAATATTCCAATTAATGAAAAGATTTTCATATAACATTGCAATAATTTCATCTCAAAGAAAAAAATAAACTCAATTTACTAACTTGTTAGATGGTCAATTTTATTGATCACTTGACGATGGTGGTGATGAAGGCTGACCAACCAGTACTCTTTCGATTGGTTCATATTTACTCTCTAACTCATCCATGCGTTTAAATTATAAATAGAGACATGAACTAGGAGTCGAAGGGATAAAAATAGTGAATTGTGACTAATTTTAGTAAAGGGACCTACCTATTAATGTTTAGATTAGAGGTTATAATTTTACTATTTTGCTTTTTCTCTTGTCATGCAAGAGTTGTAACACCACCACCAAGAATTCATAAGTAAAATAACTAAATAAGTTGTACCATAGAATCAAATTCAGTAATACACGTACAAAAGCAGAAACTTACCTTGAAAAGAACACTCTAAGAATATGTAGTTGTTTATCAGTAGTAGTTGACAAGAGCTTGACCAATAGATGAGCAAGCTTGATGCGCTATAAGTGATGAGCCATAATGAGGGAAGACTGGAGTTCTGCTTTTTAAACATGCCACTGTTGAATATTTTCCCAACTTTAATCAATCTACTAATTTTCCTCTAACATATATACTAATTAAGAGAAGAAGATTATATAGTAATCACATTACTATAATGCAGCAGCTAAATACCTAAGGATCCGAGACAATACTTCCCCATCTGATATCAGTAGCTAAAGTAGCAGCAAGCCAACATATGTTAACAACAATTAAGTTGACAACACTCCAGGTGCAATAATACTTTTATCATATGCGATATCAGATTGTAAGCAGAAGGTATCAAATTGAGGCAAGTGGCAACAATACAAGTTACAATAGTCTAGCAAATGTACACACTACGCAGTAGATAAGAAAAATAGTAAAAAATCTAAAAAAGAACAGTGAAGAACACAGTGAAGCAATCATAACATAATACAAGAACTTTCATTAACCTTATAAAACACTAATTGACAATACATTCCCATTATGGTGACAGGACGTTCCATGGGAGGGACATGGCTGCTTTTTGTGATTATATTGGATCTCATAGTAAATTATGGCTCGCGGAAAGTTTCACCTGTAATATTTCCCTCATTTTGTAAGAAGTAAATTAGTAGAATCCATTATACTTCATGATATTTCGTATTTTGAGAAGGTGTGATCGTTTTTGCATGAGCCGAATTAAAGATTTAGAAACATGACATTCAATATGAAATGGGGAAATGTTATTCATTTTTCATGTATTGATACCGAAGAATGAGTTCGTAGGAACAAGTTGGTGAGGAGCATCTTGATGAACTGGATGAAGACATTATAAAGTCTGATGTCAAGTTGGATAACATTGATATTGTGAGTCCTGACAATGATCCTCCACAAAAGCTAATGTCATGAAGGGGTTTGGTGGATGCAACTTTGGTGCTGTCTTTTATATGTAATGAGTTTTTTCATTGTTTTCTAATAGGAAATGGGAGATTCTACAAGTGAAGTAACAGAAGAAATCGAGATGCTGGTCAAATATCAAAAGACAAAGCACTGGATGCAATAACTGAAGGCATGCTAATCTTTACCTAATGCTCACAAAATTGCAGAGTCTTGCCGAAAGTATCAACAGCTTTGAGAAGAGAAGAAGCTGAGGAAAATTGAGTGTGACAACCAGCGGCGAACTAAGGGTGTTTTTAAGTGTATTCAAAGTAGTTAGCCACTAACTAGCTGATTTTCAATATCCTTGACATCAGTTTGCACTGCAGACAGCTTATGCAAAGAGTACAAAAGAAAGAACAGCAATCTGAGCATGAAGCTTCGGTAATATTTCTTGGATATACGTTCGTGTTCTCGCTTTCACACGGTGTGATTTTTTGAAGTGAGAAGGTCATTGTTAGCTAGTGGCATCTGTTCATATATTAGTTTGTACCTAAATTTGGCATCCTTCTTGTTGAGACATCATTTGATATACGTTTGTGTATTCAAAGTAGTTAGCTGATTTTCAATATCCTTGACATCAGTTTGCACTGCAGACAGCTTATGCAAAGAGTACAAAAGAAAGAACAGCAATCTGAGCATGAAGCTTCGGTAATATTTCTTGGATATACGTTTGTGTTCTCGCTTTCACACAGTGTGATTTTTTGAAGTGAGAAGTTCATCGTTAGCTAGTGGCATCTGTTCATAATTTAATTTGTACCTAAATTTGGCATCCTTCTTGTTGAGACATCATTTGATTGGTTATTAACTACTCATTACCGAGCTCCAACTTCCCTGCTTAGTCCCCCACTCTAAAGGTGTAAATATTGGCAAATAAGGAGTTCAATACATAAGATTTTACTATTGTAATTAACTAAACTCAATGAGAATAGGGTGACTGTTCAAATGCCAAAAAAGGGGGCACAACTTGACCCAGCTATCCACCTCAAACTCAAAAAGGCCCAAATATGAATGTACTGGAGCTAAACCTCAACTGTAATGAAATTCACCTTGTAGCTAACTCAATCTCAAAAGTTAATTCATGAAGTGAGGAATGTCCATGATATAAAAGGATACAATAACATATTCTCTTACAAATATGAGACACTCTAACACCCATGATATTCTCAAAAGACTCGCAAACATCTACTCTCTTTTTAATAAATTGTTCTAATCCTACCTGATCTTCATATATCGAGCTCAAAAAAAAAGTTGAAAGAATAAAAGTTACCATAGGGACCCACAAGATATTTGGCCCCACAGTGAGTATTACATCTCCATACTTGCTCAGTGAATGAGAAAATAAGACGATATTGCATATGGGAGGCCTTAGTTACTATCTTAGCACAATGTGACTTTCTGTTATTTCTTCAATACTTACCAGCTGGTTCATTCCTAGAAGGCACGCTTAATGAAAGCCATAATCATTTAACTGAAGCTATTAGTTGAATCCAAATCCTACAATATTATATGCAACAAGAGGTTTGTATCTGGCATATTTACCATCTTAATGTTAGTTATTTTGTATCATGTCCTTAATGTCTATGCAGCTAATGTCTTCATTAAGCTGAAAAAACCCAATGCCACCATTCGTGATGCTGATGCTGCCTTAAATGTTTTTCAGAAGCTATCTTCAGCCATGATTACATATGATAGAAAGAAATTTAAAGTTTATTTTATGCTTGTGACTGTATTTTGGAGTCCTAATGACACTTACATCATTTCATTAAAGGTCAACCTTGAATCAGAAAAAGGATACAAAATGAGGGGAATGGCTTGATCAATGTTGGGCTTATGGAAATATGCAGCTAGCGATCTTCGTTGGCATCCATTATAGATTCTGATGAGGAGATAGCCAAGTTACTTATAAAGGTCATACATTCAAACTTCTCCTTATCCACACCGCCTTCTCTCTGATGTACCTAAACCTTCTGAATGGTTCACACGGTTTCTACTATATGTAGTTAAAAATTTCATTGTGCTTACTTAAGTTGAGAGTAGGAGAAGGAAAAAATATCTGCAAACTTTAAAATTGAAGTTTTTTGGCATTGAAATATGGCAGGTTGAACCTAATGCTCGTAAAATTGAAGAGCACTGCCAAAAGTATCAACAGCTGTAAAAAGAGGAAAGGTTGAGGGATTAAATTGAGTGTGACAGCCAGCAGCGTACCAAAGGTGTTTTTTAAGTGTATTGAAAGTAGTTAGTCACTAACTGGCTGCTTTTCATTATTCTTGACATCAGTTTCCACTGCAGGCAGCTTATGAAAAGTGTTAAAAAGAAAAACCATCAATCTGAGCATGAAGTTTCTGTAAATTTTCTTGGGACATTTTTGTTCCCGCTGTCACATACTTTGATTTTTTGAAGTAAGAAGTTCATTGTTAGCTAGTGGCATCTGTTCATTATCGTCTATTAATAACGGATGTTGTGTAATCCTTAGGGAAGTATTTAAGACCATATTGTTGGAACTTAGGTGGCAATTTCTATTTCAGTTTAGCCACACATTTAACTGTAAAGATTTGACAAAATTCAAGGACATATTCGTAATTTGAAGTAAGAAGTTCATTGTTAGCTAGTGGCATCTGTTCATTATCGTCTATTAATAACGGATGTTGTGTAATCCTTAGGGAAGTATTTAAGACCATATTGTTGGAACTTAGGTGGCAATTTCTATTTCAGTTTAGCCACACATTTAACTGTAAAGATTTGACAAAATTCAAGGACATATTCGTAATTTATTCAGTTTAAGTGATTTGACGAGAACTTTTCTCCATGTTTCCTACTGCTATACAAGAACCATAACCAACAACATAGCAACAAATAAAAAAATCTAGAAAGTACATTAATAAGGTTTTAATACTACAAGCATTTGACTTACCTCCATATCCTCGGTGAGCAAAAGATGTGTCATATCCAAAACATGGGTTTCTCATGTCGATCTTTGGCCATAGACAACGGCAGCTTCCTGCAAAGTTGCACCTTGGCTTGCCTTGGTTTGGGAACACTACTTGGTTTTAAACCTTGATAAGAGAGCCTACCAACTGTCCCATACATTATTTTTTGGAAACTGAGAGAATGTCTCGCAAAATAAATTTGGTAATGGCAACTCATAAACAGACACTGTAAGTCTTCTTTTTTAGCATTTTGATATGATATCAGATATCACCAAGGAATTTGAGATACAAGAGATTAAAAAAAATAGAAGTGCTCTATATTCCCATATTATTGTGAGAGTACACAACAAACCTTTCCTCTTTCTCATACATATGAAGAGAGGGTTCTCCAAACAACAGGAAATAGCAACTAAAACAATTCCAACTACATTTGTTCCATCCATATGAAAAAAGAATAACAATTCTACACTAACACCTAACTACACACTAGGCTTGTATAGCTTCTCAACCATCTTCCTGTATTCTGCACAAAGAAAGAAAGAAAGCAGCAAAAAGACTCGTTAAAAACAGTCGCACTTAAGTCAATATACTCATAATTTCAATTTACAAGAAAGCTTAAGGAATTACCTTCTTGATTGCACCAAAGAGCAGCAGCTTGAGTGTTCAGAGGTGAGCTTATGTTTGGCTCTGGTACAACATTACAAGAACAAGATTAGCAAATGGCTAAGATTATAAAGATCAAATCGGCAAATGCAACGATAACAAATTGCTTATAGTATTTACCTCCAAGCAAACTCTGAATTGAAATGAGTATAGTCCTCACATCATAAGCAGATGACCACTTATCCTATAATGACATGGTATTCCACACATCAGATCAGATGTTATAAAGATGTTAAACCAAACCAACTATAATATGAGACTCAGATAGAGAGACTGTGTTCCCAATAGACCCTCGACTTTATAAGGCATATCCAAGCAGTTTGAACAAGACTCAGGGACAGTTACCTGAAGAATGTCTAAGCATATGTTGCCATACACATCAACATTGGGATGAAAGCAACCGGTCTCAAATTTGACCTTTGGTGGTTTAAAAGGGTAATCAGCAGGAAATGAAAGAGAGAGCTTGTATTCTGTTCCTTCAAAAACCGTATCTTTGCTACCAGTTATTGTCCCTTTCCAGCAGAAAATGTTGTCTTCTTCAGGAAATGCAGATATTCCAGAGTCACCACTCATCTAAAACATAATGAAAAACAACTTTAAGTTGAAGAAAATTTCTCACAGAAATGAAAAGTACAGAGATTTCTCTGATTCCTCACCATTAGAGCCATCAACTCAGATTGCAACCTAATAATACAACCAAACAAAAAAAACTTAATCAGATTAGTGAATAGTATTGAAATCCAAACATCCCCAAAACCTAATAATCCATAAGCACAAAGATATCACATAAAAATATATCCAGATGACTATATAACACCTAAAAACTTACACATAGCAAACAAATGTGTAGATAGATATTATTTGAAACTTATATAGAAATGATCTTGCATAAGCACTAAAATCAATTTGACCACATACCCATCCGAGAAAACGCCTAAAATTTCATCATTTTGAGAAGTTATTAAAACAATCTTGAAAATCAAATCGAAGATCTACAACCCTAATAGAACCATCTCAAAACCCCAAATCAAGAAACCCAAAACCCAAGTCTTCAATCCACAAACAGATCAAAACCCCCAAAATCAAATTACAAACACACCCAAAACCCATAAACATCAAAATTCAAAGATTTGAGTAAACAAAAAAGACACCTTTTAAGAACAGACACACCCAAAACCCATAAACATCAAAATTCAAAGATTTGAGTAAACAAAAAAGACACCTTTTAAGAACAGACTGAGTATCAACAGTCTTTGCAGTAGTCTGTGTCTGCTTTGGTGAAGGCATAACAGGAGCCGCAGTTGCAGGAGTATTGCTGTTGTTTCCACTGTTCATTGTTGCCATCAAGATTTGATTTTTGAAGATCAAAAAAACAAGAAAAGAGGATTTTTGAAGAAGACCCTTTCTTCTTCTTGGGTTTCTACAGAAGAGAAAAGGGTTGAAAGAGATTTTGGTAAAGAAGATGAAGAGATTGTGACAACACTATATAGAAAATTTTCCTTTTTTTTGAACGTTATAAAGGTGTGCGGCGCAAATAGGGTGAAACACATTCTAACGGCTAGTTTATTACCTTATTGATTCCTTTCTTGGGAATAAATTATTTTTTAAAAAAAATAGATTGTTTAAATTTTCAAATTATATTGTGATATTGTGAATTGTAATGTTTATTTGGGAAGGGGCATATGAATACCCCTATACTATACTTTTCCTAACTAAAATGCATAAATATAAAGGGTTATTTGTTTTCTCATTTAATCAAAATGGATTAGTAGTTGGACTTTGAAGGACTTGGCCTAATTTATAATGGATGGTCAAATGACAGTTTATCCATTTAATTTATTTTCTAAAATTGTTGGATTTCGAGCGGTGTATTTTAAAATTTATTTATTAAGTGTGTTGCTGGAGCTTGAGCAACTTACCTTTATTATTTTATTTTTTATTTATACAAGTCGCTTTTGAGTTAAGCGATTGGCCAATAATATATATTTTTTTGGCTGTTAATTGTCCTGTATTTAAATGTTCAAATTCATCCATTTTCGTCATAAGAAAATTCATTTTTTTGGTTATTTTATTTTTTTTGTGTTCTTGTTGGGGTGGTAATATTGTCCATGAAACTGGTTCTATAAGATATAACCGACGTCTTGTATTGATGCAAATGATGTTGTATCCTATAAATATGAGTGTTTGCAATGCTTTTTAAGAAATAAAATGAGTATGAGTATAAGTGATTCGAAAAATGTAGTAATTATTATTGGATGAAATCCAATGTTCTTTACTTTTAATACACTTCTAAATGAGTTGATTATGAAGATACTAACTATTTGCCAAGTTTAAATATTGGTTCTTCAAGGAGTGTAGTCCCACAACAACTAGTGGCAGAAATTGGAAGACAATCACAACATCAAGATTTGGGCTAGAGTGTGCATACTTAAGATACGAGGGGATCTACCAATGTTCCATGCACTTGCGTAGTTTGAATTCAGACGATAGACAATGCCATTTTTCATTAGACTCAATTGATAGATAAATGAAATGATACTTTTTCCTATTAAATTAAGTAATAATTTTCACACACAATAGATTCATATTTTAATATTTTATAGGTGGGATGATTTTGAACAACAATGAGCTCACACAAATTTTATAGGTGGGATGATTATATATCTCACTCAAATTGTGAACAACAATATATAAGAGATGATCAACTAGCTGAGTTGGATAATAATGAACCTTTAGAACATGGATCTACGGGTAATGACTAAATGTCTGATGACGACGACGATGTTAATGGAGATGGTGCACCTCTTGGTAATCTTAGTGTTAATTATTCTTTTACTATGATTTCATATTTGGACTACACTGAAGAAAGCACAAAAAATGTTTTCTACATGAGAGATGATGATTATGACCGAATTACACTCTAGAATTTCAATAATCTCGAATTTATCCAATCAAGTTAGATTGTTGCAATCTTAATTTTTTTTTTTTTTAAGTATTGATTTTAGTTCTCTTATATCGCTTACTTTTTTTTTTTTTTTTTGTATATGCAACTACGTATGCTATGTATAAACAAAAAAACAAATGAAATATGTTGTGAGAGTATACAATCTGGGTGTTTCTTTGTGAGCAGTCCAAGGATAAAAGTTGGAGGATTATTTGCAAAATTCATATGTTGGAATGTGATTGGATGATTCACTTTAGAGAGATTTTAAGTGGTATGTGGAAGGCATGAAAAACGATTGAGCCGCATACGTGTTTGACGGATAATCATAAGGAGAATCATTTCAATTTGATAATAACTTGATTGTGACTTCATTGATATCATACATTATGAAGATCCAGATATGAATATCAAGATGGCTCGCAAAATAATCAAATGAAAGCACAATTTCCCTCCTAGTTATAGAAAAGCACAAAAAAGACAAATAAATATTCAATTTATGCACTATTGTTGAGTGGGAGCACCATTCTACAAAAATGTAGAGCGAACAAATATTGAAATTTCTTTTTTGGACTTTTAAGCTATGTATTGATGGTCTCAAAGTTGTATGTATGTCATTTCAATAGATAACACACATATTTATGGTTTGACTTAAGTCATCTACGGCCCCTTCAAGTTGTCTGCAAAATTCATTTAGACACATCAACTAAGACTTGTACCTATTGAACCCCTCTACCATTTCGAATTTGAACCGTTTAAATATTTTTTGCCTACATGGCACATTGTTTGTAATTCACCTCAGATAGGCACGTGAAGGTATTTACTTGGGCCTTTTTTGTGGAAAAAAATACTCTTTCTTCTTCCTCACTTCTTTTTCATTTGTTCCTCCATTACACCAGTTCGCCGCCGCCGACCGTACATCCTTCTTCTTCTTTTTTTTCCTCTGGAACTTCCATTCTTCTACCTCCATCATTGTTCCTTTTAATTTTTACTCCATTGTCATTTATATTAAGATTGACATTACCGTCATTACCAACGGCCCACTGCCATGGCCGCCATTTTCATCATTTTACTTTGTAGAGGGATTAAAGTTTGAAATTTGTTTCTTTAAATTGATATATATTTTATGTAAATGTAAGGTGTTCTTCAATAAAAATCAGTTATAAAACTGACAAAAAAATTCGATATTAACTCTCTTTTTTCTGATAATGTCGATAAGATCTTATTAATTTTCCGACAGAATTCGTCTTTCTTGTACCAAAAATGGAACGAAGAAGAAAGTTGCAATGTTTTTGATTATCTAAGAGATATTCGACGAGAAATAATGTGTTGGAGAAATTGACGACCAATTCCTCCACAACCTATCAAAAATAGCGGTAATTTTTTCATCCTTCTACTTTTTTTTTTGATTCTCTATTGCAGAAGTGCCAAAAATCTTTAAAAACAATATATTTACACTGTCGAAGAAAATCTGGGTTACGTTTTGGGCTCCAAGGGGATAGCAGGGGTGGGGTTACAACCTTTTTTTTCTTTTATTTTGTAACTTAAAAATAAATCCTATTTCATTTACTTTATAATACGTTTTTAATAATCCTTTGGACTTAAAAATAACAGATGTCGTTATTTAATTCATTGGATTGCCATGTCATCGCGCGTGTATTTTACACACTCTATATTTTAAGCTTATTGTCAGAAAAATGTTAAAATGGTTCAAATTCAAAGAGGTAGAGGTGTTCAATAGGTACAAATCTAGGTTCAGGTGTCTAAGTGAATTATCCGGACAACTTTAAGAGGCCGTAAATGAGTTAAGCCTTATGATTTTTGTATGATATAAAACTATTAATTATGATTGGAATTGATGCTAATGAAATATATTTTTTCAATTGCATATGTTTTTGTTGCACGTGAGAATTTTTAGTCTTGATCATGATTTCTCAAATTATTATGGACACGTGTTATTTGTGAGACACAAGAAATCGGCCTTATTTATGATTGCCATCAGGAAATCTTGCAATATTTTTAATATTATAGTTGGCTGAGCCTACCCTACACGTACCACAAGTTTTGTGTCACACCTCGAGCCTATACCCTAGACGCGACTGGCACTCGAGAATCATTGTTGGCCCCAAGCGAACCTTTTGCCTGGGTCAACTCTCAGCGGAAGATATACTCATTAATAAAAGAACTCAAAGGACAGCTTTAACTCAAAAGTCTCAAATACTTAAACTCGAAATATTAGAAATAAACATTCAGCTGGCCAAAGGCAACTCAAGTCTCAACATAAACAATAGAAATGAAAAATACTCATGAACTACTACTGTCTATCTATGAAGTCTCTAATACTATGAGAGATGTCGAGACAAGACCCCCGATCATCCTAACAAAACTGAAATACTAGAAAATAAATAAGGGATCCTCCGGAGTAAGGAGACTCACCAAACAACTCTGGAACACGATTGGATCAATGGAGCGCTGATTGATAATCCTGATTCCTTGTATCTGCATCATAAAAGATGCAGGCCAAATGGTGACAGTACATGAAATGTACGAGCATGCAAGGGGAAATCTAAAACATGACATAAGCTTGAACTGGAACTAAAGAAACAACTTACCTCGTCTCCGCTCAACTCAAAAGAAATGGCAATAATACGATATAAGGAAAAGCTTTTGAAACAATAGATAACAACTCAATGTATTGGAAAATACAATAATAACTCAGTTGATTTAGGTAGGGAGGAACTTGACCTGGCATGCGTCATTGGTCAATCATGACAGCATATACATCTTCTTTATTCTTTTTGTTCCCATTGATCCATATTGACTCACTTTATGTGCAGCTTGCAAGGCTGTAAAGTCTTGGATTCTTTCTGATTTGATTAATTCTTCCAAGATTTCTCCCATTCTAATGATTTCTGTTAACTTTTATCCCATCATGGTTATTAGTTTCTCATAGTAAAGACTGTTATCTTAACATTCAATGAAAGTAGCGGTCATTTCACTTTCACTCATCAATGGTTGGACTCTAGCTGCTTCTGACCTCCAACGTAGAGCATACTCTCAAAATGTCTCAATTGACTTTTTCTATAACTTAGTCAGGTAGAACCTATCTGGTGTGATGTCAGTATTAAACTTGAAGCGATCCATAAAGTCTTGTGCCAAATCACTCCAACCACGCCATTTATGGAGATCTTGTTGTGCGTACCAATGCAAGAAAGAACTTCACCAGATAAACTTCATATGTACAACTTTATTCTAACCCTCTTGTCTCTCCCCACTCCTACCATTTTGTCACAATATGCCCTTAAATATGTATGAGGATCGCTGATTCCATTGAATCTATCAAACTTTGGCGGTTTGTACCCTATAGGCAAGTCAATGTCTAGTTGCACACACAAATCTTCATATTTTACACTTTTACTCCCCCTAGTAGTTTGGAGATTTCTCATTACTTTCTTAAGATCACGAATCTCTCTAGACAACACATTATCAGTCTTTGCCTTGACATCCTTCTCCATTTCCTCATACTGGTCTACCTCAGGTTGGAACTTGATCGAAATTGGATTGGTAAAGGCTTGAGTTTCAACCGCATATACCCGGGGAACATGCTGTGCATAAGGAGTGGCAATATGTGCCCTTTGTATATGCTGAGTTGGATAAGTTTGGACGATGGGAGTATTTTTGATTGGAGGTGATGGATTCGATGGGTTTACAAGAGTAGTTGTAGGCGGTGGATAAGTGTTAGTGGGTAGAGAAACATGAGTATGGATAGTCACGCTTCTTGTAAATGTTGACTGTCATGCTTCTATTTATTCAAAATCTTGATTGTTTGAGACTACTCCATTAAATTTTCATTCCTCTTTCAATACTTCAACAATCAACTTTCTCTATTATCAATTTTATTTATTTAAGAAACAAGTACCATTTCGAACTCATTTTTTCTGTACTTTCGTGCATTCCTTGTGTTGAAGTAGAATGAAGACCCAATTTCAAGTAATTGTGGTGATACACACACATCACCACATGTATAAATATTTTTTTAATTTCTGATGTGAAATTTACAAAATCATAAAATGTTGATTTGAACAAGAGACTTAAAAAACCTTGACATTAAGAATTCGCTTCTCTGTTTATTTATATTTTAATGAAGTTTCACACATTAGTATAGTGATCAAATGAAGTGAGTTGAACACTAAGAGGTTTTAGATCCAAATTTCATCTCAAATAAAAATTAAGTAACTTCTTATATGTTTTAACTTTGGTGAAGAATTAACCAATACATACTGTTGGTAAGAGGTAACTTGTATTCAGTGAAATTGAATTTTTTTCACCTAAGATATATTCTTATTCCAAGTTACCAAAAATGAATTCTTTTAACCCCAATCATTTTTATATACCTCTTCTCTCCTTTCTGTCATTTTCCCTATTCACTACTACTGAGTTCAAATTCACATGAAAATATTTTAGTAATAGACAATTAATTTGAAGGAATCAAGGTTTTCACGTGAAAAAACTAACAAGTTTTATTAGGAACAAGCTCACAATTTCTGAATTTGAATTCACGTGCAAGAACTAACACACATTATTGGGAACAAGCTCACAACTTCAAAATTTGAATTCACGTGAAAAAAAACTCACAAACTTTATTGAAAACAAGTTGAACAACTTCTAAATTTGAATTCACGTGAATATATTTTACTAATAGATAGTTTATTTTAATGAATCTAGGTTTTCACGTGCAAAAATTAACAAGTTTTATTGGGAACAAGCTCACAACATCTGAATTCAAATTCATCAAAAAAAATAACAAGGTTTATTGGTAACAAGCTCACAATTTCTGAATTCGAATTCACGTGAAAAACTAACAAATTTTATTGGGAATATGCTCACAACTTTTGAATTTTTCACATGAAATTATTTTACTAATAGACTATTTTTTTTAAAGATTCTAGGTTTCCACTAGAAAAAAACTAACAAGTTTTATTGGGTACAAGCTCACAACTTTTGAATTTGAGTTCACGTGCCAAACATAACAAGCTTTATTGGAAACAAGCTCACAACTTCTGAATTTGAATTCACTTGAATATATTTTACTACTAGACAATTATTTTTAAAAGAATCTAGGTTTCACATGAAAAAAACTAACAAATTTAATTGGGAGCAAGCTCACAACTTCTGAATTCGAATTCACGTGACAGCTGCCTAATGAAGCGACAAGTCGCTAGTAGTCACACTCCTTGTAAGTCATTGGCTATCATTCTCCTTGTAAGTCGGTGATAGTTACGCACTTCCAAGTCACTATAGATAAAAAAATTTAAAAGAATCTAGGTTCTCAACTGCAAAAACTAACAAGTTTTATGGGGAATAAGCTCACAACTTCTAAATCCAACTTTTTATGAAAAAAATAACAAGCTGTATTGGTAACAAGCTCACGCCATCGGAATTTGAATTCGCGTGAAAATATTTTACTAAGACACAATTTTATTAGAAGAATCTAGATTTTCACGTGAAAAAACTAACAAATTTTATTGGGAACAAGGTCAAAATTTTTTTCGAATTAACGTTAAAGCTTCCTAATGAAACGATAATTCGCTAGAAGTCACGCTCCATATAAGTAGTTGACAACCATGCTCCTTGTAAGTCGATGACAGTTACACACTTTCAAGTCATTATAGATAATTTTTCTTAAAGAATCTAAGTTGTCACGTGCAAAAACTAACAAGTTTTATTGGGAAAAAGCTCACAACATTTGAATTCAAATTCATGTGAACAAAATAACAAGCTTTATTGATAACAATCTCACAACTTCTGAATTCGAATTCACGTGAAAAACTAACAAAATTTATTGGGTACAAGCTCACAACTTTTGAATTTGAATTCACATGAAAATATTTTACTAGTACACAATTTTTTTTAAAGATTCTAGGTTTTCACGTGAAAAAAACTAACAAGGTTTATTGGGAACAAGCTCACAACTTCTGAATTCTAATTCACGTGCAAAATCTAACAAGCTTTAGTGGGAACAAGTTCACAATTTCTAAATTCAAATTCACATGAAAATATTTACTAATAGACAAATTTTTTTTAAAAAAAAAATCTAGGTTTCACGTGAAAAAAAACTAACAAATTTTGTTGGGAACAAGCTTACAACTTTTGAATTCTAATTCACGTGAAATTTGACTAGTGAAGCGAGTAAAGTGACAAGTCGCTAGAAGTCATGCTCCTTGTAAGTTATTGGTGGTAATGCTCCTTATAAGTCGCTGACAGTTACGCACATCCAAGTCACTATATACAATTTTTTTAATAAGAGAATCTAGGTTATCACCTGCGAAAACTAACAAGTTTTTTTGGGAACAAGCTCACAAGTTCTTCTAATTCATGTGAAAAAATAACAAGTTTATTGGTAACAAGCTCACAACTTTTGGATTCGGATTCACGTGAAAATATTTTACTAATACACACTTTTTCTTTAAAGAGACTAGGTTTTCGTGTGAAAAAACTAACAAATTTATTGGGAACAAACTCACAACTTTTGAATTTCAATTAAGATGAAAGCTGCCTAGTGAAACGATATGTCGCTAGTAGTCAGACTCCTTGTAAGTCGCTCGTAGCTTCGCTCACCAACAGTTAAACACTTCCTGGTCACTATAGAATTTTCTCTTCTTCTTTTTTTTAAAGAAAAGGTAGGTTTTTACGTGAAGATATTATCAAGTTTTATTGTAAAAAGCTCACAACTTCTGAATTTGAATTCATGTGAAAAACTAACAAGCTTTATTAGGAACAAGCTCACAACTTCTGAATTTGAATTCACGTGAAAAACTAACAAGCTTTATTGGGAACAAGCTCACAACTTTTGAATTCGAATTCACGTGAAAAACTAGCTAGCTTTATTGAGAACAAGCTTTATTGGGAACAAGTTTACAACTTCTGAATTCAAATTCACGTGAAAATATTTTACTGGTAGACATTTTTTGTTAAAAAGAATCTAGGTTTTCATGTGAAAAAACTAACAAATTTTCTGGGAACAAGCTCACAACTTCTAAACTCAAATTCAAGTGCAAAAACTAACAAGCTTTATTGGGAATAAGCTCACAACTTTTGAATTCAAATTCACGTGAAAAACTAATAAGCTTTATTGAAAACAAGCCCATTGATCTTAGGCGTATTTATACGCCAAAGTTGTCAATATTTTCCCCATGACGTGATTGAATTGAAGAATAATCTCGAGTCTATTAGCTTGATTTCATATAACTTGCGATGATTGTGCACTAACACATGTGATTAGTTGTTTCAGGAACTTTCAAGAAAGTTAGAGTTGATTCGGAGATGAAGAAGCAAAAAAGAGGAAAAAATGGCCAAGGCAGAAATCACCAGTGGTTGGCGCACTAGTTGGCATGGCGCGCCACTGGTGGAACTTCAGAAGCCAATTGCTGGCATATTGATGGGCGCAACGAGCCAAGGTCCCAACTTCAGAACATGTTTGCCAGGCACACTACCTGGCGCGGCGCACCAATAGTGTCACTACAGACTGCCTTCTTGGCGCGATGGGAGGCGCGAAGCCCCACAAAGATTCCAACTTTTTCAGCAAAAATTGTATTAAATAGGACTCCTGTTGAAGTAGAATTTGGTTCTAATTTTCCCAACTTCTATAAATAGACCCTTAGGGCTATATTGTAGGGTGTTCGACATTATTGTGGTGTATAAGAGCAAGTTTCATCGTTTATAATAGGTTTCACTTTTCTAACTCTTTTTATTTTCGAAAATTGAATGAACAATTGTATTATGTGGTTTTCTAATATTACGAGTGGCTAAACGCCCTAGTTTTGAGGCTGTAGCTACGGATTAAATGTTGATTATTTAAGGTTTTTGAATAAATTATTGGTTGTCATTATAAGTTACTTCTATATTCTTGTTTTAGTATTTTATGCTTGCGCGCCATAAGATAAATCTATTGTCTATTCTTCAAATCGAGAGAGGAGAGGGTAGATAGAACAGAGAATATTGAAAGTTCAATCATCTATTATGAGTTGATGTGTGTTTAGTAGTGACACTCGGAAGAACAACTTGCTTGGTTATGAAACAGGATGAAATATAAATACTCGCTAGTTAGGCCTGCTATCCCCGTTCAATGATGTAGTTAGACAGCTAACTGGAGTAGGCGACTAGAGGTCGAGAGACTCGACTCATACAATTAACCTTGTAAATCAGTAACTTGATAACCAAAATTAGTTCATTGCCTAAGATAGGATACATGAAATCCATTGCATGCTGCAGCCCTGGGATTGTCTTTTACTTGCTCGAAACATCATTTTAAAGTCGTTCACAATTAGTTACTTTTATTTAACTCGTAGTAGTAGTTAATAGTCATCCAACTCTTTTAAACGGTTATTTTTGTTTGATTGTGGAATTAAGTTGTTAAATATAAGTGATGTCCCTTGGGAACGAAAACTCATTTCTAAAAGAAACTAGATTAATTGAGCGACCACGTACACTTGCATGTATATTAGGAGCAACAAGTTTTTGGCGCCACTGTCGGAGACTTAGAAATTGATTTATATTTTATTTTCTTAAGTCTACAATTAGAATATTCAAGTGCTAATAACTTGATCTTAGCTCTTGTATATTGCAGACACTTGACTCTTAAGTCTAGCTCGAAAAGGAGATCTTGTTGAACCAGACAACGAACTTGAAAGAGCTTTACGCCAACACAGAAAAATAGCTAATCAAGGACATCATGGATAATTAGGGTTAGATCTTTATGAAATCAATGAGGGTAATAGAGAATATAACGTGAACAACCCAGAAAACAGGAATAACCAAGAGCAAGAGGTACCCCGATCATATTGGCAAGACCAGTTCGTGAAATGGCAGTCCCACTCATAACCAATGTAGCGTCCAGTATAAGGAAACCACCATTAGGGGGTAGATTTGAACTAAATAGAGCATGGTACAACTTATCCATTCTATGGGACAATTTACCAGTCTCCCCCACGAGGATCTTCAAATCCACATTAGGAACTTTTTAGAGATTAGTGATACATACGTCCCAAATGGAGTCTCATCGGGCAATGTGAGGATGACGTTGTTCCCATATTCGTTGTTAGGAGCCGCTAAGTAGTGGTTAGATTCAGAGCCACCAAACTCTATCACGACATGGGATTATCTAGAAAAAAAGTTCTTGAGTCGATTCTTTTCATTCAAAAAAATGACACGGTTATGGACTGAGATATTAAGCTTTAAGCAGAAACAAGGGGAGGATATATACCAAGCATGGGCTCATTTTAAACAAATGTTGAATGCTTGCCCGCACCACTACCAAGCTAATAAGGTACTTGCTCACACTTTTTTTTAGGGTTTAGATTATAATGCACGTGTACTTCTTAATAGTGCAGTAGGTGAACAAGCCTTAGCAAAAACCCATGAAGAGTTATTCAACTTACTAGATAGACTCTTAGAAGGGAACCTGGGGTATGCGAGAGAAATGCCTAGAACCACAACCCAAAGGGCCGCGGGAATCTTATATGTAGATCAAGCTACCACCATAAATGCCAAATTGGATGCAATGCAACATAACATGACCATTCATTTCAAAAAAATGGCCCTAAACCATGCATCAGTAAATATTGTACAACAAGCAACTAGTTGGTGTGGAGTCTGTGGTAGTGAAGCACATGAAATCAAATTTTATGAGGCAAACCCAAATTTCGTAAACTATCTGGGTACAGCGCAAAGAGGTGCAGGTCAGCAAAACTATGGTAATACATATAACTCTAGTTAGAAGAACCATCCTAACTTCTCATGGGGTGAGAACCAAAACCAAAACCAAGCACAAGGGGCTAACCATTATCGTTCACAAGGGGGTGGGCAGCAATACCAAAATCCTAACTAGGGCGTAAATCCGAAAGCAACAAAGGGGGGGATGACTAATGAGGAGTTACTCCAAAAGCTCATGGTTGAACTAGGTACAAAGATAAGTGCTAGGATAGATAAGCAGGATGAGAACATAAGAAACATCCAAATGTCCCAAATGAGTTTAGAGAAACAAGTTGCGCAAGTTGCAAATTCCCTGAACTTGTGTCCCGAAGGTGGACTTTCGGTGACACTAAACCAAACCCTAAGAAATTGAATGTGGTGAGTATTAGAAGTGGGTTACAACTAGAGGAATTATCTCTAAAGAAAAGAGATACTAAGGTAGTTAATAAATAAAAGAAAATGGAAGAAGTGGTAAAGAGCTCCAATGTTGAGATGTCTGTTACTCAAAATAAACTACCCTTTTTGTTTCCACAAAGGCTCAGAAAGCAGAATAAAGATGAATGCTTCGATAATTTTCTCTCTCTCCTTATACATGTTCGCATTAACCTGCCTTTGGTTGAGATTTTGCAGGGTATTTCGAAGTATGCTAACTACATAAAGGAAATAGTGGCTAACAAGAGGAGGCTCATAGAGTACAAAACCATAACACTTACTGAGGAGTGCAGCTTTAGAATTCAAAATATATTACCCAAGAAGTCAAAAATCTGGGTAGTTTTAATATGTAGATTACAATTGGGAAAAGTGTTCATGCCAGGGGGTTGTGTGATTTGGGTGCGATTGTTAATCTCATGCCCTTATCATTGTATAAAAAATTGGGTTAGGTAGTCCAAAGCAAACCATTGTTATTCTCCAACTCGCTGATAGGTCCATTGGTAGGCTAGAGAGGGTAGTAGAGGATGTGTTAATACAAGTAGGTCCTTTGATCTTTCCGGTGGATTTTGTTGTCTTAGACTTTGAACCTTATTCTGAAGTTCGATTCATTTTGGAATGTCCGTTCTTGGTTACGGGGCGAGCATTAATTGATGTAATAGCTAGGCAGTTAACTATAAGGGCACATGATAAGGTTGAAGTGTTTGATGTCTATAGCGCCTTGAAATTTCCATCTATCTACGAAGAGTTGTCCGCTGCTACGATTGTAGATCACGTAGTAGAATCACAGCTAATTACGCTCGAAGATTCCTTAGAAAAGTATTAGTAGGGCATGAGGTAGATTGAGATACCGAGGCTCAAGAGATAGAGATGTGTTTGAATCTAGCAGTCATGAAGATACATAAGCGTAGAGTAGAGCCATTAGATCGTGAGTTAGGGGCTCCACCCAAACCCTCAATTGAAGAAACTCATAAGTTAGAATTGAAAACGTTGCTTGTTCACCTAAGGTATGTGTATTTGGATACTAAAGAAACTTTACCTGTAATACTTCTGCAGAGTTGTTTGAAATACAGATTGATGCGGCATTGAGGGTCCTAAAGCAGAGAAAGAGAGCTATTGGATTGTAGATGTTTGATATTCATGGGATCAGTCCAGCATTATGTATGCACAGAACCTACATGGAAGAAGATCACAAACCGAGTGTATAACATCAATGTAGACTAAATCCTTTGATGAAAGAAGTGGTGAGAAAGAAAGTCATTTAGATGCTGGAATTGTGTACCCGATTTCGGACAGTAAGTGAGTAAGTCTTTTGCAGTGTGTTCCTAAAAAGAGAGGTATGACAATGGTAAAAATGAGTTGATTCCCACTAGAACAGTCATCTGATGGAGAATTTGTATGGATTATCAGAAGCTGAATGATGCCACCCGAAAAGATCACTACCTGGTTCCCTTTATTGATCAGATGCTTGACTGACTAGCAGAGCAAGAGTACTATTATTTCTTAGATGGGTATTCTAGATATAACCAGATTTTAATTGCACCCGAGGATCAGGAAAAGGCCCGTTCACTTGTCCTTATGGTACTTATGCTTTCAAATACATGCCATTCGGACTTTGCAATGCACCGGTGACTTTTAAAAGGTGTATGAATGTCATTTTTCATGATATAGTGGAGGACTTTATTGAGGTATTCATGGATGATTTCTCTGTCTTTGGGAAGTCTTTTGAGGTATGTCTCCAGAATCTTGATAAAGTGTTTGCTAGGTGTGAGGACACTAACTTAGTGCTAAATTGGAAAAAGTGTTATTTTTTAGTTAGAGAGGGGATAGTGTTGGGACATAAGGTGTTTAAGTCAGGATTAAAGGTTGATAAAGCCAAGGTACAAGTTATTGAGAAGTTGCCCCCTCCTATCTCTGTAAAAAGGGATGCGAAGTTTCCTTGGTCATACAAGTTTTTGCCAAAGATTCATCAAGGATTTTTCCAAGATTGCGAGACCTATGTGCAGTCTTTTGGAGAAAGAGGTGAAATTTGAATTTGATGAGATTTGTGTAACACCCCATATTTTAATGAGTTGAACTAGTGTGTTGTAGAGTCTTGTAGTTGAGTTTTGGAGTGTTGTATAAGGGTTAAAACTCAAAGAAACGGTTCCCATACTTAGAATGACATGTTTAAGGGTTAAACATCTGGGTACGACTCCTCAAAACAGTCCACTTTTGATGAACCACGATTGGCCAATCACGACCAGTAGACTGTTTCACGGCTCGTGGTTCATGGTCATAGGTCAGACCTAAGTTGGACTGCAAGTTTTGAGCCCCAAGTCCAAATGACGGACCCAAACCACGTTTAGTAGACCCATCCATGGTCCGTGGATGGGGAGTCGTGGATGCGGCCAGTTTTTGGTAGTTTAGTTTTAAGTTAGGCATTAAGGGTTAGTTTAGTAATTAGTTTAGGGGTTAGGGTGGAAGTTTAGTTAATTAATTACCCTCCTATAAATAGTTAATAGACCCATAAAACTAATTCATTATCTCATTCATCTTAAAACCGCAAATTATTCCCCAAGAAATCCTCTCTCTAGAAGAAGAAGAAGAAAGAAAGTTGGGGCAGCAACTTTGGGTGATTTTAACCATTGATTCAAGCTTTGTTTGGGGCTTTGATTGAAGGTATGTGAAGCTTAATCATCCATGGGTTCTTCCACCCATGGAAACCCTTTAGTAATCCCTCAATTGTGAACTCAAAAACTCAATTCTAGCTGGGGTTGTGATTGCATTGTGGGTAGAGTTTGGGTGTGATTCCAATCTAGTGGATATCACCCAATTATGGTTTTGATTTAGCTCTTATTAATGATAATGTGATGAGTTCATGTGTTTCTATGGTAAACCTTAATCTAAATTGGTGAATGTGATCTTTGTGGGTTTATGCCATTAGAGGTAAAGTTGAAGGTTCATATGCGATCTTCCTAATTCAATATTATGTGTTGTAATTGATCAAAGTTAGGATCATATAATCATGAATGGAACTAGACTCTATTGTATATGGTTGATCTTGACTTGTAAAGTTAGAATTGAACATTTATGATCAATAAATACTAGAATCACATAGTAATGAAGAATGTGATCAAATTACCTTGAAAAACCTTAAGAGTATAGTTGTGATCCTAATAGCTTGGGCTTTAGGGTGAGGCAAATGTGATTACCAAGTGTTGCTAAGTCTTTGAGAGTAAAGTCTCAAAGAGAATAGAAGTCTAATTGGTTGAATTGTGGTGAAAGGCCTATACTCACTAAACCTACCTTAGGAATTCGTGATCGAATAAAGTGATAGAATCAATTGAACATGGATTGATTGTCAAGGACACCCTTCTATGAGAGATGAGTGTTAAGCAAGGCTTAACAAGTAAACCTTGAAGTGTATGCTTGGCCTCAAGGGTATATTGAAGATGAGATGGAGTGTCACACAAGATAAGGTCTGGACTCCAAGAAGAAAGGAGAGCCACAACTAGTTGATGTGAGGACTATCCAAGTTAAAGGGGAAACTCTTACGTAGTAGAGTGTGGGTTTTCCCAAAGTTAGGTCTCATGAGATAAGAGCATTCACATAGTTGAGTTAAGGTTCCTAGTATCAATCTCCATATCCTATGAACTAAGACATGTTTGAGAAGCATCTCATATTGTTCTAAAGCATAATTGAACTAAGACTTAATGAAGTGCCTCATAGTGTTCAAGAGTATAAGTAGACTTAGACATGCTTAAGGTAGTATCTCATAGGGTCCATGTGAAGAAGGAACTTAGACATACTTAAGAAAGTATCTCATAGTGTTCAATGTATAAAGGGGTTTAGACATGCTTAAGTAAGTATCTTATAGTATCCATGCTAGTAATGAACTTATACACACTTAAGATAGTGTCTCATAAGGTTTAAGTTATTAATGAACTAAGATGTGCTTAAGAGAGTACCTCATAGTATTCTAAAGTTAAAGAGAGGAACTAGGTTCCAAATCAAAAAGTGCTAGCATGAGGACCTAAGGGTAGTACTTAGCATGTGTAGTATTATAGGGTGCTATGCATGCATTGCACAAGTATGACTTAGGGTCACTAAAGAGAAGTCTTGAGATAGGATTGGGCTAGAGTTTCCTTTCCTAGTTATAGTTGACTAAAGGTGATAGATTTTCTTAGTTATTAGAGTTAAGCTAATAATGAGGCCAAAGTACGGTGAATATGACTAGGATGACTTCAAGGCTATGCTTAGTGTGAAGGGTAGTATGGGATGCCTTTCATGCATTGCACAAATGTGTCTTGGGGTTACTTAGAAGTATGGTACCCTTATGGCATAGAGAAGCTTAAAAGAGTTGACCATGTACATAGATTATAATTAAGATGACATGAAGACCTAAGTCTTGAATATGAAGGTGGACTATGCCCAAGAATGACCAAAGAGAGGTACTTAGCTTGGATGGTAGTATGATATGTTATCCTTGCATTGCACAAGTATATTTGGAGGTGGCTTGGGAAATAGTTCTCTAGTAATATGAAGGACTTAAGGTTGAGGTATGTAACCATGAAAGTCTAAGTAAAGACTATGCCATGAACATGATGTATCTCCAATGCTCATTAAATATATATATCTTATGTTGACTTATTTTTATATGATGTTTGTATTAATAATTATTCTATGGCTACATTGTTTGTGTTATGATCATGTTATTATCTCTTATGCTTATGTCTTATGTTGACTAACCATTTGAGATGCTCTTATAATGTTGTGCTAGCTTTCATACTTGGTACATTTTGTATTAACGCATACTGCCTACATTCTAACCAAATTTAGGGTTGGAAGCTTGAGTTGCTTTGGAGGCTAGGTTTCAAGGATCTAGAAGAGTTAAAGACCTTGGTGAGTCCTCATAGATTTGAGGACAACAATCACTTTACCTTTAAGTTATTTCTTTATGTTCTTAGACTATTGTATGGGTTGTGTCCCGAGAGTTTATTCTAAAGTTGTATTAGATGGTTTGAGACAAAAAGTATAGAAAGACTTCCAATTGTTGCTTTTATGAAATATGACTTCGATTATAAAAGTTTTAAATTGTCCCATATTTTCAATTTTATTACCTATGTTATGATGCAAAGGGCTTGTATGAGACCCCTTTGGGGTCGAGTACGCCATGTTACGTCTAGGGGTTACCCCTGGGTCGTGACAAACTTGGTAACAGCGCATAAGATTTTGGGACAAATTTTAGGATTGTCTCAAACCACTTCTACGTAGAGTCTTATTCATGGGTATGAGTCGCAACATATTTTATGAATAGGAGGCTATTGGATGCTTAGAAAATATCTCGCTTTTTCATTCTCCAAGTCGTGCCATAGATCTATAAGCTCTCTCTCTCTCTTATCCCTTATTCGATGGTCTTTAGGATATGACTATTAGGAGGGTTTATGCTACAAGGAGTGAGGGAGAAAGGTTGGTTAAGATGCCAATTATAGCTATGTGACTTGGTAAGATTTAAGATGATAGACTTTGAAGCTGTTTTTAGTATGCATGATGTTTAGAAAAGCTTGTGTAAGCTTAATCCCAAGTGGGGGATAGTGTGTCTATCTAGCAAGGTTATTGTTTGGTTATGTTTAGTTGTTGGTAGATCTGACCTAGTCATGATAAGTTTTTAAGTATGTTGATAGATTGGTTGAATAGGGTGTTTAAGTAATGTCTAGATGGGTTGAGTGAATAAACTCCTCTAAGAAGGATAGAAGTATAATTCACCATGGTTTAGAATTACTTTTTGTGGTGATCTGAAATCTAAGTGATGTTAATGAATTAGAGTTCCTAGAAATGTTCACATTTAGAGGCTTGGTAAGTATGAGAAGTTTAGCCCCTGTTTGTTAGACTCATGTGAGATCTTGAGTGGGGTTAGTAAGGTTTCTTGTGAGCTTTAGTTGCTTAGTGAGAACCTCTCTAATTTAGAAGTACCAGTAGAGGTCTTAGACAGGCAAGTCAAGAAATAGAAGAACAAGAAAGTTGTTCCATAGATTGGTAAGGAGTGTTCTTTAGTAAGGAATATGGTTAAGAGTGCTACTTCGGAGGCTAAGGGTCAATGAGTGTTCCGATGTCCTCATCCTTTCCTTCTACTCACATTCAAGCTTGAGATGATAAGCTCCTCTTGAATTGCTTTTACGTGAAGTCATGTGTGAATAGTATGTTTCCATGATCCTCTTATGTGTTGCATGCTCATGAAATTCTTAGGTCTTGATAGAAATGACTTAATTGCATTGTTTCCTCATGTTGTAATGCATTTGAATAAGACTTGCATATAGACTTCATGAATTTATTATGAGCATGCCTTAGTGGTTGGAGTTGGAGGGTTTCTCCTTTAATAGATGCTTTTATGAGAAGTTGCATTTAAGGCTTCATGAGTGTGTGTTGAGCATGTTTTAGCTAGGAGACGTTCCTCCTTGAAAATGAGTAGATACAGGATTTGATGCGTTTTGGGTTGGTAGAAGTAGTTCCTACTCCCTTGTGTTGCATTGTATGTGTTTAGCTTGGAATTGAGGTTTTCTTCCTTGATAATGTGTTGTAGATGTAGTGCATGCATAATGGGCTGCAAAGTTGGATTATAGACTTTATAAAGTATTTAAAGTATCATTCGAGGATGAATGTTTCCAAGTAGGGGATAATGTAACACCCCATATTTTAGTGAGTTGAACTAGTGTGTTGTAGAGTCTTGTAGTTGAGTTTTGGAGTGTTGTATAAGGGTTAAAACTCAAAGAAACGGTTCCTATTCTTAGAATGACATGTTTAGGGGCTAAACATCCGGGTACGACTCCTCAAGGACCACCCAAGGGGTCTTTGAGGAGGCCCCCAAAACAGTCCACTTTTGATGAACCAAGGTTGGCTATTCACGGCCAGTAGACTGGTCCACGGCCCGTGGTTCATGGTCATGGGTCAAGCCTCAGTTGGCCTGCAATTTTTGAGCCCCAGGTCCAAATGACGGACTCAAACCACATTCAGTAGACCCACCCACGATCCGTGGATGGGGAGTCATGGATGCTGCCAGTTTTTGGTAGTTTAGTTTTAAGTTAGGCTTTGAGGGTTAGTTTAGTAATTATTTTAAGGGTTAGGGTGGAAGTTTAGTTAATTAATTACCCTCCTATAAATAGTTAATAGACCCCTAAAACTAATTCATTAGCTCATTCATCTTAAGACTACAAATTATTCCCCTAAATAATCCTCTCTTTAGAAGAAAAAGAAGAAAGGAAGTTGGGGCAACATCTTAGGGCAATTTTCACCATTGATTCAAGCTTTGTTTGGGGCTCTGATTGAAGGTATGTGAAGCTTAATCATTCATGGGTTCTTCCACCCATGGAACCCCCTTAGTAATCCCTCAATTGTAAACTCAAAAACCTAATTCTAGCTAGGGTTGTGATTGCATTATGGGTAGGGTTTAGGTGTGATTCCAATGTAGTGGATATCACCCAATTATGATTAATTTAGCTTTGATTAATAATAATGTGATGATTTCATGTGTTTCTATGGTAAACCCTAATCTAAATTGATGAATGATATCTTTGTGGGTTTATGCCATTAAAGGCAAAGTTAAAGGTTCATATGTGATCTTCCTAATTCAATGTTGTGTGTTGTAATTGATCAAAGTTAGGATCATATAATTATGAATGGAACTAGACTCTATTGTATATGGTTGATCTTGACTTGTAAAGTTAGAATTGAACCTTTATGATCAATTAAGACTAGAATTACCTAGTAAGGAAGAGATTAAAAAAGAAACCTTGAGAGTATGGTTATGATCCTAACAGCTCGGGCGTTAGGGTGAAGCTAATGTGATTGCCTAGTGTTGCTAAGGCTTTGAGAGTAAAGTCTAAAAGAGAATAGAATTCTAATAGGTTGAATTGTGGTGAAAGGCCTATATTCACCTAACCTACCTTAGGAATGCTTGATAAAAGAAAGTGATAGAATCACTTGAACATGGATTGATTGTCAAGGGCATCCTTCCATGAGAGATGAGTGTTAAGCAAGGCTTAACAAGTAAACCTTGAGGTGTATGCTTGGCCTCAAATGGATATTGACGATGAGATAGAGTGTCACAGAAAATAGGGTCCAGACTACAAGAAGAAAGGAGAGCCACAACTAGTTGATGTAAGGACTATCCAAGTTAAAGGGGGAACTCTTACGTAGTAGAGTGTGGATTTTCCCAAAGTTAGGTCTCATTAGATGGGAGCCTTCACATAGTTGAGTTAAGGTTCCTAGTATCAATCTCCATATCCTATGAACTAAGACATGTTTGAGAATTATCTCATAGTGTTCTAAAGCATAATTGAACTAAGACTTACTTAATGAAGTACCTCATAGTGTTCAAGAGTATAAGGAGACTTAAACATGCTTAAGGTAGTATCTCATAAGATCCATGCGAAGAAGGAACTTAGACATACTTAAGAGAGTATCTTATAGTGTTCAAAGTATAAAGGGGTTTAGACATTCTTAAGTAAGTATCTCATAGTATCCATGCTAGTAATGTACTTATACATACTTAAGACAGTATCTCATAGGGTTCAATTTATTAATGAACTAAGATGTGCTTAAGAGAGTTCCTCATAGTGTTCTAAAGTTAAAGAGAGGAACTAGGTTCCAAACCAAGAAGTGTTAACATTAGGACCTAATGGTAGTACTTAGCATGTGTAGTATTATAGGGTGCTATGCATGCATTGCATAAGTATGACTTAGGGTCACTAAAGAGAAGTCTTGAGATAGAATTAGGCTAGAGTTGCCTTTCCTAGTTATAGTTGACTAAAGGTGATAGATTTTCTTAGTTATGAGAGTTAAGCTAATAATGAGGCCAAAGTAGGGTGAATATGACTAGGATGACTTCAAGGTTATGCTTAGTGTGAAGGGTAGTATGGGATGCTTTCATGCATTGCACAAATGTGTCTTGGGGTTACTTAGAAGTATGGTACCCTTATGGCATAGAGAAGCTTAAAAGTTGACCATGTACATAGATTATAATTAAGATGACATGAAGACCTAAGTCTTGAATATGAAAGTGGACTATGACCAAGAATGACCAAAGAGAGGTACTTAGCTTAGATGGTAGTATGAGATGCTATCCTTGCATTGCACAAGTATATTTGGAGGTGGCTTGGGAAATAGTTCTCTAGTAATATGAAGGACTTAAGGTTGAGGTATATAACCATGAAAGTCTAAGTAAAGACTATGCCATGAACATGATGTAGCTCCAATGATCATTAAATATATATATCTTATGTTGACTTGTGTTTATATGATGCTTGTGTTGATGATTATTTTATGGATACATTGAATGTGTTATGATCATATTTTTATCTCTTATGGTTATGTCTTATATTGACTAACCATTTGAGATGCTCTTATAATGTTGTGCTAGCTTTCATCCTTGGTACATTTTGTACTAATGCATATTTCCTACATTCTAACCAAATGTAAGGTTGGAGGCTTGAGTTGCTTTGGAGGCTAGGTTTCAAGGATCTAGAAAAGTTGAAAACCTTGGTGAGTCCTCATAGATTCGAGGACATCAACCACTTTTCTTTTAAGTCATTTCTTTATTTTCTTACACTATTGTATAGGATGTGTCCCAAGAGTTTATTCTAAAGTTGTATTAGATGGTTTGAGACAAAGAGTATTGAAAGACTCCCGCTTGTTGCTTTTATGAAATATGACTTCAATTGTAAAAGTTTTAAAATGTTTTGTATTTTCAATTCTATTACCTATGTTATGATGCAAAGTGCTTGTATGAGACCCCTTCGGGGTCGAGTACACCATGTTACGTCTAGGGGGTACCCCTGGGTCATGACAATGTGTTTGAAAGCTTTGGAGAGTTGAAGAGGAACTTGATTGAGGCTCCCATATTAATTGCTCCTAATTGGGAATTACCATTTGAATTCATGTGTGATGCAAGTAAGGTGTAGTGTTGGGACAAAGAAAAGATAAGGTATTCCATTCGATCTATTATGCAAGTAAGACCCTGGATTCTGCACAAGCTAATTACATAGTGACTAAGAAGGAGATGCTAGCTCAAGTGTTCGCTTTTGGCAAGGTTAGATCGTATTTGGTAAGTTCCAAGGTGATTATTTTTACTGACCATGCTGCTATAGGTACTTATTCAATAAGAAGGATGCTAAACCAAGGCTGATTTAATGGATACTGCTTCTCCAAGAATTTGACCTTGAGATCAAAGATAGAAAAGGTATTGAGAATCAAATAGCTGATCATTTGTCTAGGTTGGAAGATTTTTCACATATCCATGCAGGGGAACAAATCCAGGAAGAGTTTCCGTATGAACAGTTGATGGCACTAGATATCTCTCAAGTGTCTTTGAATACAGACATAGTGAATTTCATAGTAAGTGGAGAATACCATCCGGGTGCAACCACCCAACAAAAGAAAAAGCTCAATCATGATGCTAAGTTTTATATCTGGGATGAATCGTTCTTATTCAATGAGTGGATAGGGTGGTGAGAAGATGTATTCCATAGTATGAGGTAAAGAAAGTGCTCGAAAGTTGTCATTCTAGCCCATATGGAGGTCACCATGGAGGAGAGCGCGCGACGTATAAGGTACTACAATCTGGTTTTTTTTTGCTCTCTTTATTTAAAGATTCTATTGCTTTTTGTGAATGGATGTGATAAATGCCAAAGGTTTGGTACTATATCGAGGAGACATGAGATGCCACTAAGTAACATTCTTGAGGTGGAAATTTTTTATGCGTGGGGTATAGAATTCATGGGTCATTTCCCACCATCTAATGGAAATCAATATATCCTTGTGGTTGTTGATTATGTGAGTAAATGTGTTGAGGCGGTAGCTCTTCCATCGAATGATTCAAGAGTCATGATTAAGTTCATCAAGAAGCATACATTTACTCGGTTTGGCACTCCAAGGGCGATCATAAATGATGGAGGTAAGCATTTTATTAACCACCTCGTGAAGAATCTTCTTGCGAAGTATGGTATTCTTCATAAGGTTGCTACAGCTTACCATCCTTAAACAAGTGGCCAAGTGGAAGTTTCGAATAGAGATGTGAAGAAGATCTTGCGGAAAATGGTGAATGCTCAACGAAAGGATTGGTTTGAGAAGTTGGATGATGCATTGTGGGCGTATATAACTGCATACGAGACACCCATAGGGACTTCTCCCTATCACATAGTATTCGGTAAAGCATGTCATATTTCGATAGAACTAGAACACTAAGCTTATTGGACGATAAAGAGGTTAAATCTGGACCCCGAGCTAGCCGGTAGGAAGAGTCTGGATCAACTACATAAACTTGATGAGTTTAGGCTCCATGCGTATGAGAATGCCAAGCTCTACAAAGAAAACATGAAAAGGTGGCATGACAAGCACATAGTTACTCGCACTTTCACTCCGGGAGAAAAGGTATTACTTTTTAACTCAAGACTAAGGTTATTCCCCAAAAAAATAAGGTCTAAATTGAGTGATCCTTTCGAAGTGGTAATAATGACACAACATGGTGCAATTGAACTTCAAGGTGAACATGGCCCAACGTTCTTGGTGAACGGGCAAAGAGTTCAGCACTACTTTGGCGAAGAAGTGAATCGTGATCGGGAAGGTCTTAAGCTGAATGACGAATGATCCAAGCTGAGTCGAGCCATGACATTAAAGTAAGTGCTACACGGGAGGCAACCTATGAACAATATGTAATAGATAGGTAGTTTGTTTTAAAGTTTGACTTTTTGTTTTAGTATAGTTTAAATTCTTAGAATCTAGGAAGTATTGTTATTAGTTTCAGCTAGATATGATTTTTATTATTTGAAACTTCGTTTGTAATAGTGAAAAATGAAAAAAAAAACAATCTGAACAGCGTACTGACTGTCGCGCCACACCAGGAGGTAAACTTCAGAGAAGTTTTCATGGCCCAATAAACGGCGCGCTGTGCCAGGCTTCGAAATTTAGTGCACTTGTCTTGGTGCTACGTTGGCACCTTGCGCCTCCATCGCCTCACTGCCCAGATTCTTAGGCTAAGTTCGTTTAAAATGGGCCAAACCCGACCCAACCCCTTTTTAGACCTCTTAAATTCCCAAAACTGAATCCATCCCCCCATTCTCTTTAAACTAACTGACCCACCTCTCTCAAATCCCTCAAACTTTACTTCTTCTTCCTTCTACCTCTTCTAAATTCCTCCATTAACAACCCATTCCACCCTTTGCTTTCCCCCAAAACACATTTTCTTTTACCTACTTCCACCATAAAAACCACCAACCATTCCTCATTCTTCCTCCTCCAAATTTTATTCCATTCATTTCAAACTCTTTCCCCAACTTTCTTCTCTCTAAAAATTTTTTCTTCCTCTCTTCAACCCCCACTGCTCAAACCCGACTCACCCTCTTTTTCTATTTTTTTCTTTTCTCAATTATTTCTTTTTCTATGTAGGTACAAATGGCACAAAAGCTGAAGAATATTGCAAGCGGAATGGGTTCTAAGAGAAATTGGAAAGGGGAAGCTTTTGGATCTTCTCGTAGCCGGGAGCCGCTTCAAAAGTTTGGAAAGAAAGTTGTAGAGAGGTATGGGCACGAGTGGTTTGAGTGCCAAAAAGAGGTAAGTACCTTAGGGATGAATTTTTCAATGAAGTAAGGTTGCAATCTCAGTTTCCGGTTATCTATAATACTATCAATACTCTTGGGCTGAGATTTATGTTTGAAAACCCGGGTGATTGTAACTTGACTCTAGTGAGAGAATTTTATGCAAAGTGGCTCACTAAAACTAAGTTTAATAAATTTGTACCAATTCGAGGTAAGGATGTGAAATTTACTACTAAAGGGCAAAATTTGTTGTTAGGCACTCCAAATTATGAGGCTAAGGATTTTAACAAGCTTAAGGAGCATCCCAGTATAGAGATATATGTCATACACTGTATGGAGTAGAGTCCATTGCTAGGTGGGACAGAAGTAAGGACACATGGAGACATTCTACTCTCCATTATGCCAATTTTAACCAACTTGCGAGAATTTGGTTGAAGATTGTGTGTAGTGTGTTCTTACCGGCAAAGCACCTTACCGATGTGGCTAAAGATAGGATAGTTTTAGTTTATATGCTGATAAAGGGTATGCATGTAAAGGTTGGGGTTTTTTTAAGGCAGAATATGATGAAGTTTTGAAATAATATGGGATGGTTATTTTGTTATGAGGGGATGATTACCCGGTTACTGAGGAAATCGAAGAGGAGTTAGACATGAGTGTTGCTAGGCACCCCGATTTAATTGGAAAAATAGTACATATGACTCAGACTAAGGCACTCAACACATCTCATAGACCTGTCTTATCAACCTATGAGTAACAGACACTTGATGACAGTGTGATGACTCGTATGTTTGGAATAGCAGAGCTGCAGATTAGGATTAGGGGCCGCGTGGTCACGGATGAGGAGATGGAGACCTTGGCAGATCGCTACCCATTGACAGACAGTGCAACCTTTTTTTGTAGAACTAGGCCAGCTTTTCTGGAGCCTTTAGATGATGACGAGGCCACTATGGATGGGGGGATGGATGATGATGATGAGAAAGATGCTATCGCCTTAATGGTGTTTGATGATGGTCGTGATGACGACGAGGCCTAGAGGCCTGAGAGAGTATTCCTATCTCTCTACTTTTGTTTTATTTGTGCACTGAGGACAATGCTAATTTTTAAGTGTAGGGTGGGAGAATATATTTCTTCTGTATATAACTATTAAATGTTTTATCGAGTCTAGGTTTAGTTTTAGTTTTAGTTTTATGTGCAATTTTTTTATTCTGGGTTTCTCGACATTTGTTTTCGGTACTTTTACTGAGGATAGTCCCTTCGAACCGACTAGAACTAGTTTTACTGTTTCTTGATTCTTAGAGTCATCGTAGAAATGACGGTTCCCAATAATGGATGAATGACGACCGTTTTAAGGGAAAATTAGTCACGTAGGGGAGTATTGAAAAACCAACCTTGGTATTTTGAAACTATGTCCGAAAAAGTTAGCCAGACGTCATGGGTAGTCACAATTGGAAAATGTAAAAGAATTGATAACCTTGAAACAAACATGTGTTCTTTGTTTCGACTATGAATAAATCTACATGGGCTTAATTGTGTAGCAATACCGTAATGTAAGTTGTATGATTATGCTAGTATGATATGTCCTTTTGTGTGTTGTGATGCCATGTGTGATGAGTTATTGTTGGTTCTTGCTTCAATTGAATCTGAAACTTGCCTGGTGTGTGTTGAATGAGTAGTTTGTATGAATTAGGGAATATGATTGAGGCGTTTTTTTTGAAAAAGCCAATTCTTGACTCTAATTGTATGCCTACCAATGAAATTACCCCTAGTGAAGCCCCATTGAGCCTTTAGCCTTGTTTGTTTGTTAAGACACATGAATAAGCCGAAACCTTTTTGATTGATACCAAAGTCTTTGATCCCAATGAAATTCTTAATGCATTATATTAAGAAAGATTGAAAAAGTTGATTGATGTGAAAAAGGGTGGAAATGCTAAATTGTGTGGAAAATATAAGGATAAGAAAATTTCAGTTTTGGTCGTGGTCCTTAGTGACAATGTGCCTCTCAACCCAATTGAGGGTGACTATTTCAAAAGTATGCTTAAAACATTGGCCTTGGTCCTACCAAGGATATTGTGTACCTCACTCGGACCTTAAAGCCTTGAGTTGAGGGTGGCTAGTGCAAAGGCATATAAAAAAATATATAAAAGAGAATAAAGGGCAAAGATGGAGCAACAAAAAGGGGAAAATATTCATGAAGTGTTTACTAAGAAGAAAGAAAAGCTAAGTAGGATGTTGGTTGGCAAAGTAATGACTTGTGCATTAGGGAGGTGTAGTCACTAAAATGAGTCCTAAATATTCCCTTCCTTACCCTAAGCCGACAATACAACCAAATAGACGTCCTCTTGATTCCTTGAGAAATATAATGTGAAAGTGAAAATATACTATGGGCAAGCTTATGGCATGTTAAGAGAAGTAAGAACTTCATTTGTGAGAGTGACTACAAAGTTTTGAAAAATAGGCCTTGTTTATAATATGATTGCTTGAGTGAAAAGGCTATACTAAACACAAATGAGTGAGGGCATTCATGACACATGTTTGGATTGTCTAATTAGTGTGTTTTTCTGAGTTTGCGTTAGCCCGAAAAAATAATAAAAGAGTCATTCTTTGAGCATGTGTGTTGTAACTTGGTGCACCATAATGATATAGTGAAATTGTTGAAATATGGCATCCAATGTGAACTACAAGATCATGATTAAATGTGTTTGGTTGATTTTAAGGTAGGTTGATAAGTCCAAGGGTTATGAAAAAAAAAGGAATTGATAGGCTAAAGATGGTTTGAGGATAAACAAAGTCTTAACTGTTGGGTGGTGATCTTAGGCGTATTTATACGTCAAAGTTATCAATATTTGCCCATGACGTGATTGAATTGAAGAATAATCTTGAGTCTATTAGCTTGAATTCATGTAACTTGCGTGATTGTGCACTAACACATGTGATTAGTTGTTTCAGGAACTTTCAAGGAAGTTAGAGTTAATTCGGAGAAGAAGAAGCAAAGAAGAGGAAAAAATGGCTAAGGCAGAAATCATGAGTGTCTGGCGCACTAGTTGACGCAGCGCGCCACTGGTGGAACTTCAGAAGCCAATTGTTGGTGTACTGATGGGCGCGACGAGCCAAGGTCCCAACTTTAAACACGTTTGCCAGGTGCACTGCTTGGCACGGTGCCAATGGTGTTACTACAGAATTGTCTTCTTGGCGCGAAACCCCAGGAAGATTCTGACTTTTTCAGAAAAAATTATATTAAATAAGACTCCTAGTTGAAGTAGAAGTTGGTTCTAATTTTCCCAACTTCTATAAATAGACCCTTAGGGCAATATTGTAGGGAGTTCGACATTATTGTGGTGTACAAGAGCAAGTTCCATCATTTGTAATAGGTTTCACTTTTCTAACTCTTCTTATTTCTGAAAATCGCATAAACAATTGTATTTTGTGGTTTTCTAATATTATGAGTGGCTAAACGTCCTAGCTCTGGGGCTGTAACTACAAATTGAATGTTGATTATTTAAGGTTTTTGAATTAATTATTGGTTGTCATTATAAGTTACCTCTATATTCTTATTTTAGTATTTTATGCTTGCGCACCATAAGATAAATCTATTGTATATTCTTAAAATCGAGAGAGGAGAGGGTAGATAGACTAGAGAATATAGAAAGCTCGATCATCCATTGTGAGTTGATGTGTGTACAGGAGTGACGCCCGGACGAACAACTTGCTTGGTTACAAAACATGATGAAATATAAATGCTCTCCAGTTAGGCCTGCTATCTCCGCTCAACGATGTAGTTAGATAGCTAACTGGAGTAGGCGACTAAAGGTCGAGAGACCTGACTCATACAATTAACCCTACAAACCAGTAACTTGATAATCAAAATTACTTCATTTGGGATACATGAAATCCATTGTATGCTGCAACCCTGGAATTGTCTTTTACTTGCTTGAAACATCATTTTAAAGTCGTTCACAATTAGTTACTTTTATTTCTTGCATAACTCGTAGTAGTAGTTAATAGTCATCCAACTCTTTTAAACGGTTACTTTTGTTTGATTGTGGAATTAAGTTGTTAAATATAAGTTGATCATAAGTCCCTTGGAAACGAAAACTCATTTCTAAAAGAAACTATATTACTTGAGCGACCACGTATACTTGCGTGTATATTGGGGAGCAAGACTCACAACTTCTGAAATGGATTTCACATTAAAATATTTTACTAATAGATAATATATATTTTTTTAATGAATCTAGGTTTTCACGTGGAAAACTAACAAATTTGTTTGGGAACAAGCTCACAACTTCTGAATATGAATTCACGTGAAAGCTGCCTAGTGAAGCGATAAGTCTTTAGTAGTCATGCTCTTTGTAAGTTTCTGATAGCTACGGTCTTTGTAAGTCGCCGATAGCCACGCACCTCCAAATAACTATAGACAATTTTTTTAAAAAATAATTAATCTTGTTATCACGTGAAACAACTAACAAATTTTATTGGAAAAAATTTCACGATTTTTGAATTTGAATTCACATGAAAGTGGCCTAGTGAAGCGACAAGTTATTGAAAGTCACGTTCTGGGTAAGTTGCTTAGAGTCACGTTCTTGGTAAGTTGCTCAGAGTCACGTTCTTGGTAAGTCGCTCATAGTCACATTCTTGGTAAGTCGCTCACACTCACATTCCTTATAAGTTGCTGACAGATAGTTACACACTGTCAAATCATTACTGGTGCACACAACTCTATTTATTCAAAATCTTGATTGTTTGAAACTACTCCATTAAATTTTCATTCCTCTTTCAATACTTCAACAATCAACTTCCTCTATCTATCAATTTTATTTATTCAAGACACAAGCATCCTTTCGAACTCATTGTTTTCTGTACTTTCGTGCATTTCTTGTGCTGAAATAGAATCAAGATTCAAAGTAGTCACGGTGATACACTCACATCGCTACAGGTATAAGTATTTTTTAATTTCTAACATGTTCTTATTCCAACTTACTAATTCATATTGTTAGCGAGAGGTAACTTGTATTCAGTGATTTTATTTTTTTTTCACCTAAGGTATATTCTTTTTCTAAATTACAAAAAATGCATTCTTTTAACCCCAATCATTTTTATATACCTCTTCTCTCCCTTCTGTCATTTTCCCCTTTTTCCTCAAAAACCTTTGCAAAAATTTGCATCTCTTACGACCCCTCACCCCCCACCCCACTCCCTCACTCTAGCCCCTCCACTGTCTTTCTGGGAGGGCCAAACCCTAAAAGCTCCCGCCACACCCATTAAACCCCCCCCCCCCCCCCGCAACCCCCTCTCTGTGTGAGCTTCATTTCTGTTTTCTCTGTATTTTCATGTCTGAAATTGTTGCTTTGCTCAGTTCTACTCATTTTGCATGTCTCTGCTTCACCAGATTCAATCCTCAATACGGATTACTTGCGTCTGTGATTGCATCAACTATGGGTTTACTTTGAAGGAGTTGTCCAGTCTTCCAAGATGAATGATCAAAAGGTACTCAAAACCCTACATTTTTGCTGTGTGATTTTCCAACCCATTTGCAGGGTTTTTTTGGAATTGGGAAATTTATGTTTTTTTAGTACAATGATTATAAACCTTAACTTCTGTTTGATGGGTTCTGTGCTGTAGTTTTGTGGCGTTTGAGTAGCTAGGAGAATGATGTTAACTCATAGAAGAAAGATACGAAAAGACAATTTTTACCTGATTTTCTTTTGGGTTTGATATGGTTGTGCTTGGTGTTATTGAGTTGGAGATCTTGACTAGCTAGAAAATGATGCTAACACTTAAATTAAAAGGAAAGAAATGGATATCCCTGCTTTGAATTCCCAGCTGTAGCAGGCTGCCTAATGGATTGATTAGGGGTGTGCAATCTGATTAGGACAACCCTCTACAAAATATAGGAAAAATTAAAAACAAAAATGAGATGCGGAGGATTTAATGGAAAAGTCTTGTTTGTGTGACCTGGGTTTCTGTATGATAGCGTCATGGTGATAGAGAAATGGTGGAAATTTTAAAAATCTAGGGTGAACTGGTTTAGACTACTCATCTGCTTGTGTGCTATAGCAGGCTGCCCAGAGGATTAGTTGATGTGCACCAAGTTGGTTTGTACACCACTATCAAAAAAAAAAGGGGGGAAACAAAAAATAAAAGCAAAAAGAGAAAAAAAGTTTCAACTTGGACCAGGGAACAAAGATGTGTTAATATGTGATACATTCTGGCAAGGAAGTGATGCCAACCTCCATCCAAAAGTATAAAGGGAAAAGGAATGCAAAAGACGTAAGTTCATTGGAAAGCTTCTTTTCTCCCTTTATTCATGGTTCTCCGTTGTTGCTATCTCTAATCTCTATCACTAGGCTCACCAACCAACTTGGAATTCTTTTTATTATCCCTTCTGAATAGCCCCAAAAAAAGGCCATTTTCCTAGTCTTGAGTTCCCTATTGAATCAGTAAATGGAGTTGTTGGATTTGTTGGAAGGAAAGTTTAGTAGGCTGCTTGTTTGGTCTCTGTATGAGTTTTTACCATTTTGTACTGTCTTGGTACCTTAACAATTAACTTTTACTTTATTTAAAAAAAGGTCATGAGTCTCCCTATGACATAAGTTTTCATTGGAAAGCTTCTTTTCTCTCTTTATTCATGGTACTCCCTGGTTTTTGTATCTTGTCACTAGGCTCACCGACCAACTTAGACTTCTTTGCACTGGTACTTCAAAATAGCCCAAAAAGGCCATTTTCCTAATCATGAGTTCCCTATTGAATCTGTACATGGATTTTTTGGATTCATTAGGAGTAAAGCGTAGTAGGCTACTTGTTTTGTCTCTGTATGAGTTTTGTACCATAGATTAACTTAATGGCTGTTCTGTTTTTCTGTAAGATGGAGATTTTCTTTTTTATTATTAATTAGGCTTATGATTATTTTAGGTGACAAAAGCTATTATTGTATTGGATAAATAACTCTGAGCAAATCTTCTACAATTCGGTGAATACTTTATTAGTTCATTGTATATTTGGACAATTAGGCTTGTTTAAAAACGTTGAAAATTGGGTAGCAGGATAATTTCCATTCTAGAATGAACATTTGTTTTTATTATTATTTACTTTTTGTGTTTTTTGGAGGAATTAGGATGTGAACAGTGTAGAAAGGCATTTCTCGTTTTTGATGTAAACTATTAAGCCTGGATTGCAAAATTGTTTTGTCCATTCTATATCCCTCTATTCTCCTTTCCCTTTTCATGTCTTTCAAATTGTTGGTAGATTAGGTGACAATTAATTTCTGTTCTGAAAATTCCTCAACTACCAATGCAACATCTCTCTCGAAATCAGCAACTTCCCAATTTCGACAATGTTTCCAACTTAAAGTTCTTTTGAAACCATACTTGTGTGAGTAGATTGTGTTAGTAGTTTACTGGGTTCTGCCTTTTTTTCTTTTTGGGATCCACTAGTTTATTTATTAGATACTGACTTGATATGAATTCCTCAGATGCTATTAGTACATCTCCTGTAAACTAGCAGAATTTGTGTTCTGGTTACATTGCTTCTTGCATCTGTTCTGTGGTTCTGTGTATTTGGTTTACCTAATTTTTTTTTTTTAACTCTTTTTGTCATCAGGTGTTGATCTTTGGGTCATTTACAGAAGATGAGATCAAAACTTTGCAAAGCCAGCCGACAACTGATGTAGGGATCACATTTGGTTCTTTGGATTCTGCAACTTTAAAATCTGTGGGCATTTTTGACACAAAATTGACAGAGTTTGATCATTCTAAGAAACTTCAGCCATCAGAGCTTGTTCATAGAGCGAATGTCACTGAGGGTCATTGCAATACAGGGAAAACCGTAAAGTCGATTGGCAATACTGTAAAAGAATATGGTTGTCCTAGTTTTACAAATCCTGCTTACAATGGGAGTGTGTTACATCCAACAGTGAATACCGGAAGTGCTTATGATTCGTCCGAAAAGTCAAGCTTACTGCAGTCTGCAGCTGATAATGTGTCTGAATTGTCTAGCAGTGTGCACGATGTTCATTTAACTAATCAGCTTAAAAACTATAACTTGGTGAATGGTAGACACACATCTTTGAATGCATCATCAAATGGGTCTGCTGTGGTTTTCAGAAGTTTTTTACCTCGAGGGTTGGTCAACTTGGGGAACTTATGCTTTCTTAATGCAACTCTTCAGGCTCTTCTCTCTTGCTCCCCTTTTGTTCATCTCCTGCAAGAACTAAAAACACGTGATATAACAGAGGTATGGTGATAACCTACTTATTAATTATTTTTTTTGCTAACCTTTAACAACCTTGAATTTCAAATTTTGGTTTTGCTTATTACAGGCTGGGTATCCAACTTTACATGCCTTTGTTCAGTTCATCTCTGACTTCGGCATATACATTGATCCGAGCATGAGGAAAAAGGAAACAATTGTTCCAGAAATTGGGCTGCCTTTTCGACCTTTAATGTTTGAATCTGTCCTAAAGAACTTCACTCCGGATGTTGCAAATAGCTTGACAGGCAGACCTAGGTATGTTGCTGACAGCATATACGCTAAATCTTGTTTATCACTTGACTATTCCTTGGTGCTCTGAGCAATGTCAAAGACTTCCCCCTTTTTTGTCAACTGGATCTCGTCTTTTCTTGCTATAGCAATATGCATTATATTTTGCAATGCACTAGTATCATAGGTTCTTAGGTGTCACGGTCAATATTTTTTGAAAGGCATCATTTTGACAGATTCCCGTCATTGTCAATCACCAACTTTTGTAGCTATACATGCCGTCACAACATAACATGCAGACATAAGCTATGGGAGAGTCCTAAATTTGCTGCATCTATTATAATCTTGTTTCATACTGGCTTTACTTTTTTCTTTTTTTTTTTTTTTTTTTTTTTTTTTTTTTTTTTACTTTCTCTCATTTATCACTCAAAAATTATTTTTTGATTCAGTATTAGCAGTCTAAAAAACAAACAACATTCATTTTCCCCCTTATTTTCCATTTTGGGGAAGAGATGAATGTGGAACAATCATATGTTGGATCTTGGTCCATGGTGTCCTTTTTTATTGATTTTGCCAGTTGGATCTCTTAGTGAATGGAAAAGCAGGTGTTTTGCTTTGGGTAACCAGTAATTATAGGGAAAAAATTGGCAGAAAGGAGAAAATAAAAGGCTAAGCTGAAGTAATTGTCTGATATCTCCTTAAACCAGCCGTAGAATCACAAGTTAACACTAAGAAATGAATCAATCTAAAGGAGGGCACTGTACATGTGAAAGTTCCCACCTTTTATTTTGTTCATCTTTTTTTGGAAATGAGTTGTATAAGATGGTGAGAAACTACTAAAATCATCTTTGAAGTCTGTAATGAAAAAGATGCACCTAAATCAACGGCGGAGCCAGCATGGTTGGTAGATACAGTTTCGGTAGAACCCAATAACTTAGCTCGGACTCTGCATTTGTGCTTAAAAAATCATTTGATATTATGTACAAGTAATTATACCAGAACCCAGTAAACAAAATGAATTATGATTCAGAACCATTAAACTAAAAATCCTGGCTCCAATTAAAGTGAGTTTGGCAGGTAAAGATAATTTATCTTCTTGTCACATTCTCATGTGTGCTTTCTTTAAAGATCTTACCCCCTAAATGACCAGATACTTAATTCTAGTCTAGTTCTTACCTATTTGGCTAGCTGTGGAATGACTTTCCTGGGTGTATACATTCTTATATTTTCAATCATTCTCCGTCTTTAAAGAACTTATCTATGCACATCCCCATCGCTCTTTGCTCTTCGTGTCATACCTTTTAGATTTCCTCCTAGATCCCTTTACCACTTTAATATCCCATTCTGCTTCCTTTTCAAAGCGAACTTGCCTTTCTTCTGTCTGTCAACTGAAACTTCTGTAAGTGCTATAGTTACCTTTCTTTGGTCCTCCTAACATCAAGTTCAATTTTTTTGGTTAAGTTGCATATCACTTTTGTAATCTTTTAGTTTTCATTTCATTCATTCTTTTTCTCTTTTTATGAACTGAAGATGATTGTTAGAATTGTTTTCTTGCCCTCTAAACTGGGACTGCTTTGTCTGTCGCAAGAAATTGAAAATGTAGATGTTCAAATGAATTTCTTATAGTAATTTGCACCTAGCAACTACCATTTGCAGAGAAATTTGACTAACACAAATTTGATGGAAGTGCTGCCCCTGTAAAATTCTCTCTTTATGTTTGGTTTTATTTCTGTGTCAGTGTCTGTAAATCCTGTTTTTCATTTTTGTTAGCGTTATGGTGGATTTGCTACTTGCAGGCAGGAAGATGTTCAGGAGTTCCTCAGTTTTCTGATGCATCAGATGCATGATGAATTGCTAAAATTAGAGGGTCTAGTACCAAATGGTATTGGGAGAAACTCCTCTCTGGTTTCATCAACAGATGATGAGGAAGAGGATGATGATTGGGAGACTGTTGGCCCAAGGAATAGGACTGCAGTTACTAGAACACAGAGCTTTGTTCCATCAAAATTAAGTGAAATTTTTGGAGGTCAATTGAAGAGTGTAGTGAAGGCTAAAGGTAAACTGAATGCCTTTATATTTGCTTAGTTATATCAGGATATTGTTTGAATCTATTTATATTTGTTTAGCTATATCAGAATATTGTTTGGATCTATCTTGATCTGTCACAACCTTATATGTCTGTACTAACTAGGGCCTATCTGGGCCGTAGTATAAAAGGCAGGATAAGAAAGAAAAATGAAGGGTGTGTTTGGTATGGAGGAAAACATTTTCCTCCATACCGAACACATCTGAAGAGTAAAAGCTAAGGTCTAATTACTCAACTGAGTAGAGAGCGTAGGTTTTGATCATTATAAGAGGGAAGATGAAATGATTTAAAGAAATGGGAGTTCGGAATGTATCACTCTTGCAAACTATGTTTTGATCAGAACTTGTGGAAGGTTTGTAGGTGCTCATCCAATTCTTCAACAAGACAAATGTTTTCAGTTGACTCTTGCTGTGTTTTGGAATCTACCATTGGGCCTTCTTTTGCAAGTATTTGTTTCTTTTCTTCCGCTGATGTATTGACACCTTCATAAATCAGGCGCTTAGGAATCACAATATATATTAGGTGTTATGAAGACTACACTGAGACTATATGGCATAAATTGGAAGAGTTGTGTCAGCTGAAGCTGAGATCCTTCATGCGGTTATATCCACTTATTTGGCTTATATTTCTTTTTTCTCACTAAGCTAGCTAATAGATAACTTAAGGACTAGGCAAAACTTGAACCTGCTAAGAATTTGAATTTGTAAAGGGCTTCATCAGCTGGTCGGAATGAAATGGCTGTTGTATTGAGCTTCTATGTTCCTTATTCTCTTTTGTTCGTATAGGTTGTTTCCTGTTGGGACTCTCTTATCCATTTGTCTAATAGCTCTTATTCATTGGTTTAACTAGGTAACAAAGCCTCAGCAACAGTACAACCATTTCTTCTGCTCCACCTTAACATTTATCCAGAGCCTATTTGCTCCATAGAAGATGCACTTCGGATGTTTTCTGCACCAGAGGCACTTGAAGGATATCGAACGTCTGCAGCTGGAAAGGTACTCTATTATGTTATGTGAACTTTTGGACCGATAGATCATTAAGTACACAAGTATGTAGTCATTCTGTGGGATACACCCGTTTTTGTACACAAGATTGTCATACTCTGGGTCTGGGATATACTTTTTTTTCACCCAAAAGAGTAATTAAGAAGAAAATTAATGTATTTTCTTTCAACTATGAGACTTCTCGGCCAATTTCACATTATTGATAAGCTACACTGCTCGGACTTTACAAAAATGTCGAGGGGTACATGTCGGATCCTCCAAAAGTAGTGCATTTTTGGAGGATTTGACACTAGTACAACAACACTTTTGGGGAGTCCGAGCAACATAGCTGATAAAAAATAATTATGCTTTTGGATGGGAAATCTTTTGAATATTTTAGAGCATGCCTCACGATTCTCTCAATTAATCATATCTCAGGCAGAGGTAGTCAGTGCCAGCAAATCTGTTAAGATTCTGGAGCTTTCTGATATAATGGTGTTGCATTTGATGCGCTTTAGCTACGGAAGTGAAGGGAGTACCAAGTTGCACAAACCCGTGCACTTTCCTTTGGAGCTTGTGTTTGGTCGTGAATTGCTTGACTCTCCTACTGAGGTGAGATTATCTCTCTGTTCTTACAAATGTGTCCCTGCTAGTTCCCATGCTTGCATGCTGTCCTGAAAATCCGGTTATGCACTGAGATTGTTATGTGAATCTTACATCCTGATCACATTGGATTTGATTTAGCTACATTCCAGGTAAATTGATTTTGATAAATTACTTGGTTTTATTCACCAGTAAGTTCACCTTCACCATTGAAAGGTATGCTCGAATGCTTCTAAAGGGCCATTAAGCTTCTAAAGATGGTCATTCCACTCATGCTATGAATAGTAGTTTGGGCTTGTTCCTTCTGTTTGCGCAGGAAACTGTGTAAGATTGGAAAATTCTGTATTACTTGGTTACAGTTGATGGTGAAATGTCATGAGGCCCATTGAGGTTGAAAGTTAAGCATTCAGGCTCCTCCTCTTTAGTCTTCTATGAACACCTGTAGTGTCCAAACATGTTTAGGATTGTATAAACCTTGCTATGAGAATTTACCTGCAATTGAAAATCTGTTCTGTAGATAACTTTATAATATTTGTCTGAGATTAGCTTAAAATGGAGCGCTATGATCAGCTTGACCCCAACTTCCTTGGGATTAAGGCATTGTTGTTGTAAATAGTATCAATCTAATCCTTGTCCCTGAAGATGATATTAATGCATATACTTCCATTTAATTGCTACAGGGTCGGAAGTATGAACTAGTTGCAACGATCACTCATCATGGAAGGGACCCTTCAAAGGGTCATTATACTGCTGATGCCCGCCATCCAAGTGGCAAGTGGCTGCGTTACGATGATGTGTCCGTCACAACCATCCCCACAAGCAAGGTGCTGCATGATCAAGCTTACGTTCTCTTCTACAAACAGTTGTAACTTGTATGGTAATTTCAAGTTGCAGTGATTGGCCAACAATGAAAAGAGATTAGGGAATATGTTCTTGTACATGTATAAGAAAGTTGATAGATAAAAGATGCAAATATAGGAGCAAAAGATGTAGAGGAGAACCTTGTTTAAATCAGTCGCAACTCAGAAGAGTAATTTTGTGTTTTCAGTAGATGTTTGAAAAGAGGTAGAGGTAGTAGAGTTCGAAATCCCCCCTCCCCCGAGCACCCCATTTTTTCACCCAGTTTTTACAGATTGTAGTCTATGTTCTTGAGGTGAATTAAGCTGGAAAAACCCCGAAAAATTTATTGATTTTATTTTGATCATTGGAAACAATGAGATTGAGAAGTAAAGAAGATTGTGTTAGTTGCAGTGTGGTTAATGTCATACTAATTATGCTAATTCATTGTGCACAGTGGGAGTAAGTTTATGGAGGAAAAACTTACCTGTGCACGATGTCTACACCAAATCAATAAATGCATGACATATTTTTGCATATAGGCTCTATTACTTGACAATGAATCAGGGTAGGCCCTGGGTGCAAATTGCTCTTGGTTTGTTTGACAACGGAAAGGCTAGTTCTTCTCAATCTCTGGACTCGATGTATCCCCGAGTTTTTTTTCAATTTTTTCGGGAGATCTTTATTTTTAAACGTTAAAGATTTGAAAACAAAAAATGAAAAAATATTTTTAAGCTATGTTTTTATTCAACTTGTAAAAAGTCATGTTGAATCATTTGACAAAAACTAATATATAGGACCACATTGCACAAATAAGGTTTTAACAATGAAAGTGATTGTGCATAGTCTTTTTCAAAAGATAACAATTACGAATAGAGTATATATATATATATATATATATATATATATATACTAAAGAAAAGTCCAATTGTTGAAATAATTTTTTCAATTAAGAGAATTTATTATATAGTATATCCTTGTGAGCTTCAAAATCTCAGTGCTAACCTTTATCCTAATGTGTTAACAAAACCTACAAAATGATTTTATTTGCGATTTAGCTCAATCTATTTTAATTCGCTCAAATTGATTCATGAAATTTCTTATCAAAATATCTTTTAAGAAGACTTCTATGTTTGCTATGTGATATATCTTCATTATCCCAATTCATTTGAGTCCAAATAACATTTGGGAAGATTATTTATTAAGAAGAAACTAGAGCTATTTGTGCCCAAATTCACCAAAAGTAACGAGATTTTTCTTTATTATGAAGTATAGCAACATTTTGGTTTCAACATTTATCGAGCACATTATCTGCATACATAATAATAGTGAAATATATTGTATTTATATATAATATTCATAGCGAAATACATTGTATTCACGTGCATAATAATAATAAAAATATAGTGTATTTGTGTGTATTCAATATATCTGCCTAACTATATGTATTCACACATTTTAAAAAAAAAATTCTAAACAATCCCCACAACAGCAACAACAACAACATATCAAATATAATTCTCTAAGTGTGATTTGGGGAGGGTGACATGTACGCAGTCTTGCCCTATCTTTTGAAAGTAGAAAAAGACTATAGCAATAACATTCATGAAGAGCAACACGAAAATACAATAACCAAGGCTAAAGAAGCAACAAATAAAAATAGAAATAAGAATCTAAGAGTATGAAATACAAAACTAATATTCAACTTTCTACTATCATTATATCCTAATCCTCAACCTCCACATTCTCTTATCATAAATCATATCGTCGGTGAGCTGAAAAAGTGTCATGTCATGCCTAGTCACCATACGCCAATACTTATTAGGTCTACATTTGCCCCTCCACAACCAGCCTCTCGCACCTCATCACATTATTGATTTTTGTACTATCGCTATTTCAAACAAAAATATTCCATATTTACCCATCCTAATTTAGCTCATTTTCCGTAACATTATTTTCGTAGGGGAATATAACTTTTTTATAGTGACCTATTAAGATTCTATATATCATAAGCAAGATGACATGTTAAAAAAACCCAAACCTTTATGCTTTTCTCTTATTGGTCCAAAAAAAGCCAAAAATAAAATAATTTTTCTTTTAAAAAAAATAATCATGTAACGCTTTCGGCAAAGTGATCCCGTGGGTCCCACTTTCCGTTGACGTAATGATGACGTGGATCATCACGTGACCATTCAGATGCAACTTGATGATATTTCCGCCACGTGAAACAAATGCTACTGTGGGCCCCCACTGAAGGGGCAAAATGGGAAAATAGTAAAAAATGAATTGGCTATGAGCTGTCAATACAAGAAATATGACACGTGTCAATCGTAGGAGAAGGTTATAAAATGGTTTAAATAGGAAATTGCTCGGATGGTAAATACAATTACTTTCAATCGGAAGGTTATGATTTTGAGTTACCAAGAGAGTAATGGGTGGGAGCTCCTAGGGAAGGGTAAAATTAAAATCGTGGAATAATTTATCTTAAAACTGTAGTGTTATTTTTATCTACACTGAAGATGAAATTGAAATAACTAATCTTGAAATAACTTATTCCCAACCAAATGAGTCATTAATATATCTTCACTAGACTTTGTTTATGGGAATTATTGCGCTTATGCGTAAAAGAGAATAGAAATGGGGTCTGAGGAAAATAATGTATACATAATATTACTTTTATTTGCTAAAGATAGAAATATTATTATTTATGAACCCTCAAATTAAGTAAACAAAAAAATCAAAAGAGAAAATAATAGTGACAACAATTAATATGACAATTGATGATATTAATTAAAAAAAAAAATTATTACAACATTCAACTATTTACTTATCTTTTATTCTCATCATCTAACTTCTTATTCTCTTATCTAAGTAAGGTATAACACAAAATATCGATAAATAAAAAAGTAAAAGAAATTGTATTTAAATTATAATTATGATTGATTATTTGAGTTAATTCTCATGCTTACTCTTTAACGTATTTTTTCTACGGATCATAAAATTAAAAGGCATTTTAATATATATGCTATATTTTTAATTTAATATTATAAAATTCAAAAATTCACTTTTTAAACTTTATATTACATTATAAATATATGAAACAAAGTAAAACAGAAAAAATATTTTATATGGCATTATTGCAAGTTAAATAAGTTGACTCATATTATTTTATTTTATTTTATTTTCATCAACGTGCCGACACTATGGAAGATTAGCAGCCAAACAGAGCCAAACAGATTCTAAAGTCTAATGTCACATCCATATTTTTCTTTATCTTATAAATTTGGACCATGCGTTGTTTATTTTTCGATGTATGTGAATGTCGAGTCGTATAGTACTAAGTATTAATTTATTTTACTGAATAACATTTGATTAGAAGCATAATTTTTTATTTTTTTATTTTTTTTGGTTTTATATTTGGTGTCCGGAGCCTATATTAAAGCTCTGATTAAATTTAGATTGCGTATTGCAGGGCTTATTTGGGGGTGACGCTCCGAACGTGCTTCTGTCCATACCTAGGGATCAAACCAAGACATTTGATTAAGGGTGAAGTAGTCCCACCAGTGCACCACAACTCATGTTGAAGCTTAGCAGTGGCCTTGTAGATTCTAGAGTTGATCTTGTTGATTCTTGATTATTTTTTTTGTCCAGATTTTTATAACAAAGTTTAGACTCTAGTTGTCCTAGGTGTGTTTTGCATTAGTTTCGATATACTATAGTTATTATTGTTATCTCTCTATCCAAATTAGCAAATCAGAAATAATAAAAGGTGAAAAGAAAAACAAAAAAAACCATTCGAGTCGACAGAACACACTGTGTATCTTTAAGAAATTTATTAATCTCCTTAAATACCAGATGTTGTAGATTAATTCCTCCCAAAATAAAATGTATTATGCCATTAAAGAAGTAGTGGTACCTCAAACTTCGATAATTTCAACGAACTCCAAAAGATAGCAAAAGATCACACACAGACAGAATCGATGGATTTGTTTGTAAGAAATGTATGTAGAAGAAGGGAAGAATTCGATTCAGAAAAATGAGAGAAAGACTCTCTATTTATAGCCAACAAAGGATAGTATGAAAAGGTGTTAATTGTGCCTTATTGGAAATGTCACAACTCTTTAGAAAAGAGACCACCTTTCAAAAAGTTCACAACCTATTGGAAAATTAAAGACACAACCTTTTGAATAGTTACAACCCTTTAGAAAAGACACAACATTTCGTAAAGGTCACAATAAAAATCGCAACCCTACAAGAGAGTCACAAACCTTCACTTCTTATTCACACATTTAAAACCCAATAATTATAGCCTTGAAAATGCTTGTTTGGTTGTATTCATATATGTATTTTAGGCCTAGTTGTTTGTTTCTTGATCCATAGCTTCATTACATTATTGTTTTGCTTCCCTTCGATTTTAGTATCAATAGTTTTAGTAGTTTCTTGTTTTGTGTATATCGTGTCTAGTTTACATCTCCATAATGGTTTTAAGGGGATGATGGTTGATTAGGATCATGTCTTCGATTGATGTCAGTGGTAAGGGGTAGAAGTGGGAAATGGGTCACATGTTCTCCTAAGCTAAGAGTAGGATTGTTGAACATAGGATTGTTGTTGGGGAAATCCACAGAGCTAGTGAAGATTCTCAAAAAGAATAAGATAAATATTGCAACAACCCATTCGGAAGGATGCTACCACTTAAAGGAGAAAACTAATTTAATGCCTGCGACATTTAAAAGAGATTAACAAAGGGAATATCTATTTTAGTCTAGTAGAGGAATTAGGTTCACAGAAAAAAAATAGTTAAAGAAGTGAAACCTGCCCATTTACACATTAACTTGATGCCAAACTGAAACTGCGTAATATTTTTTATCTTATGGCTAAAGAACCCTTCCAAAATAATCTAAGCAAATAACTTACTAGTTTACGTTCATATTTCATCCTCACACTCAAAATAATATAACAGGATATTACCAACTTCCGAATACAAACCTTTGCCGGTTCATGCTTCACACAAATATTCAAAACAAATAGTAAATTTAGTATATTATAAGACTTGGATTTACACACCCCAAAAAGAACAAAACATATAGCCATACTTATTTTACAACCCATGCTGACATGATCAAATTAGTCTTCAAAATTTCATGTAAATGTACAACATATAGATCATGTACAAGTCCCAAGATATATGCAAACTATAGATGCCTATAGGCAAATGTGATCTTCCCATAAAGTTTGCAAAAACTCCACCTCCAATGGCCAGCTTCAAGTATCCCCTCAAACATTCCCTATGATAGAAATAACTATCGCTAAGCATAAAGCTTAGTGGTGTAAAAACTATATGCATGGAGCCGCTAGATTCACCAAGTTACCTTTCAAAAGTCATGAGCAGCACAATTGAAACATAACAAATAAATCAAGTAAACAATATATTAAGGGTATCAAGTTCTATATTTAAAGATCCAAGTGTCCAGAACGCTCATAGCACCATTTTCCAAGAGATCCAATACCAAGGCTCGCCCAATATATACATCATACTGTCACATCCAGCATAACCAAGTATCAAGAAGGACTGAAGCCCTGTATCAAGAAGGATCAAAGTCCAATAATCAAGAGAATCAAGAACCATATTAAAATGGACAACTTCCATACTTAAGATGAACCAAAAATCTAGAGTCAAGTGGCAAATAATCCGAATCAATAGACGTGCCAATAGTGACAAAGTCACAGCCACAAGAAGGACAAAGTCACAACAAGAATACCAAGTGATCAAGCAATCCGTACAAGTGGGCGAGTTACACAAGTGTCTTGAAAGTCTCAGAGAATATCAATACGACAATACAATGTGACAAAAAGTAACCAAAGTATCGAGATAACCCTTCAAATATACAAGCAGATAACAAGAGTACAAGTACAAGTTTATATACCCAAACCTCGGGCTTTAGCATAGAAACAGTCCAACAAAACTTAAAGAATTCAAACCATAGCCCGACCAACTTATCAAGGTTCTCAACTTGTACACGAGTATATATAACCTTAAATATACAATTAAATAACTTCTTTAACTTCTATTAGCTCAATAATGTTGACGTAAAACAGGATCATCATCACAAGTAAGCCTAACATTGCAAATACAACTATGTTCCCACAACAGTGAATTTGTCCAGCCTGGTACCTCAAGTCGCAACTTAAATTTGTAAAGGAAAAATGCAAAACTAGACTTTATATCCTTCATGAAAGATGTAGGTACACCTCTAAAGGTTGCAAATAAACAAGAATCACCCCAAAATATATTTTGTACAAAAAAATATATTCAAAACACTAGCATTTGATCATATAGGATTTCAAATTTTGAAATCTGGACAGAACTTTTCCTATGTCGCTTCCCATATTCCGAATCCATAATAGCTAAATTAGAGTTTTACATAAACATAAGAGTTGTAGGTATACGAATTATCTTTCCAAATCATATTTATTCACTGTAAACGAAGTCCTAGAGAACTAGATATACATAAATTACCAAACACTACCCAACTCAGAAACATATCTCATCACTTACCAAAGAGAAGGGTGTGTCTCGAATCCCAGCCAAAAGAACAAAGTTTCCTTTTGTGATTTTGAAGAACAATCTGTTTAGATATGTTTCTAAGGTTCTAAGACTTGAGGAAAACGAATTTACTAAAGGAGGTATGAAAATATATAGTCACAAAAATGATATTTATCACTTGTACAGCTGTCCTTCAAAGGTGTTGCCCAAATAGTTGTGTGCTACCCAAAATGCATACATATACACCTATATATATATCCTTCACCTCCTTTTAAGTTATAGATAATTTCAACTAGAATGTTACGTAAATACCCCAAAACAATCCCTTAAATAACTGTCTTAATTTATGTTATGCAGGTTTGCAAATATGACAAAATTTCAAGTAACCAAAATGAGAATAAAACATATTTATAATAATTAAGCAACGATAAATCAACATGCGACTCTTGGTTAGTACTTCGGGGTGTTACAAATATAACTTGTATCCAAGAGACCAGTTGGGTAGGTAGGCACAAGATGTGGATAGATTTAAGTTATGATACTTAGAAGGCTCGAGGGATAGAAATGGAGTCGGCATTTTAGTAGACGATTACCTTAGGTTGCGAGTGGTGGAGGTTATGAGCATTAATGGATGATGAAGATTAAGCTATTTGTTGGCAGGCTTAATTTGAACGTTATTAGTATATATGTGTTTCATGTAGGCCTATATGAAGAGGTCAAAAATCTCTTTTGGGAGGATTTGAATAAGGTAGAGAGAGGTATATCTAACATCAATAAAATTTCCATTGTTGGAGATTTTAATGGTTATATCGGGGAAACTTCTAGAGGCTTTAATGATGTGCATGTTGGCTTTGGTTTTGGGGAGAGGAATGGAGGGGGAGCTTTGCTTCTGAATTTTGCCAAAGCTTTTGATTTGGTAATTGCTAACTCGTGTTTTCTGAAGAGGGAGAAACACTTGGTTACCTTTCGTAGAACTATAGCTAAGACTAAAATAGATTACTTACATCTTAGAAAGAGTAATAAGGGCCTTTGTAAATATTGTAAGGTTATCCCGAGTGAAACTCTTACTACCCAACACAAGATTTTGGTGATAAAATTAAAGATTAAGAGGGACAGAAGAAAGACGACCGATCATGACCAATCGAGGATTAAGTAGGGTGGCTTGAATCCTACCTTTCTCGGGAGATATGGGAGAAATTAATTAGTATAAAGGCCTGATGTAGTAGCGAAGATGTGAACACCATGTGGTATAGGGCATCTAGTTGCATTAGGGAAGTAGCTGCGGAGGAGCTAGGGGTTTCTTGGGTGGTCATCAAGGATTGGTGGTGGAATGGAGAGATCCAAACCAAAGTGAAAGCAAAAAATAGTGCATGTATAGAGTTAGTAGAGTGCGTAGACGAGAAAGAAAAGCAGATGCTTAAGGAAGTCTATAAGAAAACGAAGATAGAATCTAAGTTAGCGATTATGACTGCTAAAACGACATCTTTCGACTACTTGTATGTCGAGATATGGGCAAAGACGAGGATAAAAGATTGTATAGGCTCACAAAAGCGAGAAAGAGAAAATCTTGTGACCTGGATCAAGTAAAGTGCATTAAGGATGAGGAAGGCAAGGTATTTATGGAAGAGTACACTATTAAGCACAAATGACAGGCATATTTTCACAAACTCTTAAATAAAGAAGGGGACTGAGACATTGTGTTGAGTAACTTGGCACACTCTAAAAAACTTCGGAACTTTGGGTACTGAAGGTGCTTTAGGGTTGAGGAGGTTGCTCATGCTACTAGTTGGATGAACAAGAGAAGAACACATACAAAACATGTATGAAGTGGTTGACTGGGTTGTTTGATGTTATCTTTAGGACGATATAAATACCCGACGAATGGAGATGCAATACGATGGTCCCATTATATAAGAACAAGGGTGATATTTAAAACTGTAACAATTATAAGGATATCAGATTGCTAAGCTACATTATGAAGGTTCGAGAGTGAGTAACATATATGAGAATGATGAGAATGGTGTCCATTTTCGAGAATTAATTTGAATTCATATCGTGGCGATCGACTACTGATGTCATCCATCTCGTGCGAAGACTGGTGGAGAGGTATATGAAGAGGAAGATTGTAACACCCTGCTTTTTTGAAACGTATAAAATTACTTGTATCTTCACGGAAAGACCAGGAGGGTGGGTAATAAATTAAGAATGATGTGGTATGTCATATTTTAAGTGTTCCAGGGTTGTATCTCAAGTTTTGAAGTTAGGTAAGTGACAAAATGAAAGTTGGTGAAAGTTACTATAAGTTCCTTTTTAAAGATTTCTCTGAAATTTGGGTCAAATGTTTCTGAGGTTTTATCCCAATATATAAAGAGTTATGGGGCCTACGACCTATGAAATCGAAGGTCTACGAGCCTAGTTTTCAACGCATCAAACTTTTTATTCATACGACTTTAGAATAGAGAGATATTCGTGTTTTTATGGGACTGCGCAAGCAGGCACGTGAGGTGGGGCCCTAGGTCGGTGGAACTTTATATACACCTTTTTCTTCGACCTTTTCTTCATTTTTTAGCTAAGAACAAGAAAAATTAGAGAAACCCATTTCTAGGATCAACTAAAGTATAGATTTTCTCGACTTAAGTCCTTGACGAAAGTTGTTCTACTCGTTGGGCTTATCATCGTGGTATAATTTATTTTATCAATTTCATAGCATATCACCCTTTAGTGTTGGGACAACAAGGGTTTGGACATATTTGAAGGTTTTGAGGTGTATTACGAACTAAAGATCGAGGTAAGACCCTTCTTTGATACTCTAGCTTTTGTAAGTAGCAAATAACAATTTGCTACGAAAATACATATCTTTTATCGGATTGTCATGACATCTTCTATTTTTGTGTGTTGATTATGGTCCTGCCTTGTTGTAGTATTGAGGGGGTTATGATTAAAAGTCGTTAGGCCACGTGAATTTAGCGAAAAAAGGTATGTTAAGGTTATTCCCTACTTACGGCATGTTTCCTTAAAGCTTAGGAGAAATGTAATTGGGTTGTTATCCTTGATATACTTGTAGCCGTTATTGTTGATTGTTGGCTGCTCGAGTTGATATAATCCTCCCTTTTCGGGATTCTTATTCAGTTAGTAACGTCCATATGTTGGACACGACTTAGAGGCCATTTGTATCGGTTGCTTACAACTAGATTGCTCGCTTTTAATGATTGGATTGTTATTGTTGCCCTTGGGGCTATTGTGGTTAGCTGCAGAAATGTGATATATGCCTAGAAGGGCTATGTTCTGGCTACGGGGCTATATGGATGCCTAAAAGGGCTATGAGTTTCCTACGGGGCTATAAGTTGCCTACAGGGCAATATTGATGCCTAAGAAGGCTATGTGCTTCTTACATGGCTATGTTGTTGCCTAAAAGGGCTATGAGTTGTCTATAAGCTATGTTAATGCCTAAGAGAGCTATGTGCTTCCTACGGACTATATTAATGCCTAAGAGGGCTATGTGACTGCCTACGGGGCTAGGGGACTACCGATAGGGGTATATAGACTGATTAGCATCTTTCGATCTTATGGGGTGCCTGAGTAGGTGATCTTGTCTGCTGTTTGTACCTGTCGAACTTATGAGGGCTTGGTTAGGTTGTTGTTTTATTATTTTTGATAAGTTTAGATTTAGGAGCAGGTCAGTACACTTATCTTATCCTTGATTTATTTATCAAATTATTTCAGTATATTACGATATATGTTCATAGTCAATACCCTTTCATATTCTGTATATTATTTGTACTGATGCCCCATTTTCTGGGGTCACTGCATTCATGCATATAAGTCTCGATAGACAATCGAGTAGACCTCCCCAGCTAGGGGCGGTAGGGGGACCGGGTCGGCCCAGCCCGGCCCGAGACCGGTTCGAGAACTGGCTCGCTGGACCCTGTCCCGATTGGTTCGCGGGTTGGGGGGATTTTGGAGTTAGGGGCCGGTTCACCCTTTGGTCCCGGTCGACCCGGCCAGGTCCCGACCCGATTGAACTGGCCGATTCGCGGGATTCGTTATTATTATTTTTTAATTTTTTGAATTATATTCATTAGGACAATGGCTAGTGCCCCCCCCCTCAACGGATTTATTCCACTTTTTTCACTTCTCCAACACCCCCTACCACCCCTCCTACTGTTAATATTTTAATTTAAACCCTCAAGTTATCATAAATACACGTTAACCCATTTTTAATATTATAAATACACCTCTATCCCTTATTATTTCTTACAAAATCATCTATTCTCTCATCTATTTTCTATATCATCTCAATCTCAAATCTTATTTTTTAGTCTATTTAAGTCTCATATTATATCATAATACATATATTTCAATTCTAAATTTTCATATTATATTATAATATATATAATTCTCATATTTGTTATCAAGTATTGGAGTTCCAACTTCCAAACTACAAGTTACAACAAACTACAAGTTTCAAGAATCGGTTATAATGTCTGCTATTAACGCAGACGTTTGGTACATTCATTTCATAATATTTATATTTTATTTTTCGTCATTAATTTTTGTGTAATTATTATTTTTATATTACACTTTACATATAATTAAATATGAGTTCTAGCAAAAAAGATACCGGTAAAGGAAAAGAGAAAGAACCAAGTAGCATTAGTAAATTATTTAATTTTAATAAAAAAAAGTAGAAAGGAAAAAAATAAGAGTAACTATGGTAGTACTTCTTCTAAATCAATGTCTAGAGTTAGATTTAATACAAATAATTCTACTTATGTTGATGATACTACTTATGATATTTATTCAAATGTTCAACTCGATCATGAAAGTTTAGAACGACGTTATGGTAATATTAATCCTAATCTTGATGAATATTCAGGTGAAGAAGTAGAAGTTGATCCGGGAGAAGAAGATTTAAAAGATACACCTACTATTCGGTGACAGAAGTTTCAACTGAAACTACAAATTCAACGGAGCAAAATTGTGGACGCCTACCCCTTATACCTCCTACAAGGGAGGGAGAAGGTGAAGTATCAACGCCCTAAAACTTATGTTGTGTGACAATTTATGACTTTAGATAAAGAAAACTCTATTGCAATTTGTAATAAGTGTAAGCAACCTTTTAAACATAAACAAGGTGGGGGTCAAGGTGGGACGGGGAGCTTAAATAGACATTTGTTATCTTGTGTGCCGATTGAATATAAAGAAGCTAAAGCATTAGCCGATAGGAAAAAAGGAATTTCAGTTAATGATTTTGATATTAATGTTAATGAATCAGTAGGGGCTTCTAACATGGTTCAAGGAACATTAGATCTTTCTAACCCCGATGGTCCACTAACACAACGTAAATATAATAAGGAAAGAGATCGCGAAAATTTAGCTAAAATGGTTTCTGTTTGTGGTTTGCCTTATAGTTTTCCTTCACATCACGGTTTTATTGAATATATTCAACAAACTTATAATCCTTCTTTTAGAGGTTTTTCAAGAAATACTGTTAAATCTGATGTTTTTGTATATCAAGGTAAATATTTTCAATATCTTCGTTGTATGCTTAGCATATTAGATTGTAGAGTGTCTATAACTTCGGACATGGGTCATAGTGTTAATGGACATGATTATTTAACTATTACAGCACATTGGATTGATAATAACTGGAATTTGCAAAAAAGAATCATAAGTTATAAAGAATGTGTAGAGAAAAAACTGGTTCATATATAGCTTCAAATATTTTGAGTGTTTTAGATTATTACATGCTTATAAATAAAGTAATGTCTGTCACATTAGATAATACATCTAATAATACAAACGTTGCTAGTATGTTAAAAGTTAAATTATGTCCAATTGATGTTAATGCTTTTCATGCTAAATGTATTGCACATGTATTAAATTTAATTGTACAAGATGGTGTTGAATTATTTGATTGTGGTTGTATGAAAATTGAATATGTTGTTGCTTGGATTTTTTATGCTCAAAGAGCTACTAGAATTAGGGAATTTAATAAGCGTTGTGTACTTTGTGATTTGCCACTAAGAAAAATTCCAAGACATATTAAAACAAGGTGGAATTCTTTTTGCGAAATGCTTTCAGTTGCTTACGAATATAAAAAATCCATACAAATGGTGTTTAATGCTCATAATGTTGACCCATTAGATAGAATTTATGAAGATGATTGCGAACAAACTAATGAACTATTAGAATTTTTAAGACTTTTTTATAATGCTACAACCATGTTTTCTAGAATTTATTATCCTACTATTTCATATATATTAATAAATATTTGTGCTATTTCAATTCAATTTTCAAAATACAGTAGCAATTGAAGGTATGATTGTAAAATTTAAAAAATATGTTTTTCCTATTCCTCAAATTTATTTAATTGCTACTTTACTTCATCCTAAGTATAAATTACGAGGTGTGCAAGCACTTGTTGATACTTTAGAAATTTTACCGGAAGAAAGTCTAACTTGTGAAATGTGTAAGTCTAGCATAAAAGTAGAAGCAAAAATTTTGTATGAAAAATATAGAACTACAGGAAATACTCAAGGAGAAGTTGGTCAAACTTCTAATCCTCGGAGTAAAGCTTGAATTTCAAGTTATATGCGAGGTTTTCTTGGTCTTAATTCTACTAACCGTGATGATTTTGAATAATATCTTAATCAATCTTTAGAAACAGTGGAAGACGAAGATGGCAATGAAGATTTATTAGCATGGTGGAGGAGGCGAAGCGTTGCATTTCCAATTTTGAGCAAAATGGTTTGTGATGTTCTATCTATTCAAGCTTCATCAGTTGCATCGGAGTCTGCTTTTAGTGCGGCAAGGTTTCAAATTGGCGATCATAGATATTCATTGGCGGAAGAAAGTTTGGAAACATCAGTTTTATTTAGAGACTGGGTCAACGCCGAGAGAAGGAATTATAATTTGCCAAAGTTAAGTTCCAGACAGGATACTTGAGTTAAATCAGTAATTGAATCTACTGATGATGAATTAGAGTCACAAGAGTTTCTAGCAAGTTTGCCAACACCGGAGGATGTCACCATCGATATGATTCGACAATTAGAATTGAATTTTAAAGGAGAACACAGATATTAGATTACATCAGAGAACTAATTGAAACAGAACCTTTCCTAGAAGGTGGCTGCGTAATTTAGTTACTCATCTAATATTTCTAACAAATATTAGTTTTACATATGAGAACTTATTGAAACAGAACCCTTCCTAGAAGGTGGCTGCGTAGATTAGTTACTCCACTAATATTTGTAAATTATAAGTTATAAGTTCTAAGTTCTAAGTTGCAATTAGATTTTATTGAATAAATTTGAAAGTTTTATTCAAGTCTTTTTTATACAACTATTGTCTTGCATTTTAATTTTAATATATACATACATATTTACATATATACTAAACTAACTTTAAAATACTTAATTTAAAAATCAAAATTTGACATTTGAAATTTCAAATTTAAATTACTTTAAAATATTTAAAAAACAAATTTGAACTTCTCAAATTTGAAATTTGAAAACTTAAGCATTATTTATTAGCTAAAAATGTATAGAAGATCAAATAAACTAAAAATATTATTCATTAACATGTAATTTCAATATAAAAAAATAAGTATATAAAAAATTTCTTGTCCCGTCCCATCCCGTATATATAGTGGGACGGGACGGGGCGTATTTTCGTCCCCCCCAATCCCAGTCCTGGCCAAAATCCCCCCCAACTGTCCCCCGTCCCGTCCCATCCCCCAGTCCCCGTCCCCGTCCCCGTCCCCTTGCCACCCCTATCCCCAGCAGCAGGATTGACTTCTATCTGGTTGGCTAGCCCCTTCATTCGGAGCTGGCAGAGTTTGGAGGTTTGTTAGCTTTTGTTGTATATATTTCTATGGGTAGGCTGGGGCCCTGTCCCACCAATATTTACTACTCTTAGAGGTTTGCAGACTAGTGTGTGGGGTTTATAGCTACGTTATGGTCATGCTGGCCTAGTTTGTTGGTTTGTTGAAGCTTGTTGGTTATGTGATGCATTGTCTTGTTATATACTTGCTTTCAGTTTTTGTATAGAGATCGTGGTAGCCTTGACGGTCCAATCAGGACTTCTGTGCTAGTTGGCAATTTCTTTATGTGAACTCTTGGGAGTAATTGTTTATTTTGTAGATCTGTTGATAGGGGTATTGCCAGCCGGGGCTTATTTTAAGCCAAAATATACTTGTTTGTTTTCTTGATTGCGTGTGGCCGCCATATGCTAGTAGCAAATGGTTTAGTAGGGTCAGGTCGAGGCTGAGTTTTGGCATTAGAAGCCACTTGCACCCCTTGAGTTTGGGGTGTGACAAAGATGAATCTACGTATGATGTTTATTGATCTTGAAAAAGGCATATGACAAAGTACCGAGGAATGTCCTCTAGAGGTGTTTGGAGGCTAAAGGGAATCCCCAATGGTTTATATTAGGGCGATAAAGGACATATTTGATAGAGCAATATCATATATGGTATTAGATCTTGCATAAGTAATACCATATTTGGTAGTTGGTTAGGACTATGTATAAAATTAATACAATAATTGATTTGCAATTTAGAAAGATGTATAAATAATACATGTACAAGTTTTGAGGAAATTTATGTATAATATATGCAGGATATAAGATGGACAATGCATGAATACGTGATACATAAATAACTAAACCCTACGTAACTAATTTCTACATAAAATAATACATAAATTTCTTTCATAATTAATTTATGTATTACCCCCTAGAGTTGGTAGCTAGGGAAATAAGATGAGTTCGAAATTAATTCTTAAAAAATGAGGTAGATAATAGTAGAATATTTTTGGAGGGGAAAGTGGGACATGGCATTAACCGCCCTACTAATATCCCTATCATAAACTTTTGGAAAAGCTTTCAATTTATTATTATTTTCAAAATCGATTCTTAGAATCCTACGATAATGACTTGTTTTGATTTTGACAACTGAATAAATAAATAATATTCCTGCCGTTTTATTTTATGTGAGGTAATTTGATTTGGTACGGAGTTTAAGAAAAAAATAAAGACTTTTAAAACTTGTGGTCCAAAATGAATAATAGAAATTTGTGTGGCTGTAAATCATTTCATTAAGGATAAAATATATATTTTATAGTAAAATTGTTACTTAATATAGAAATGTGTCATTTTTTTACTGACTAAAAAGAAAAGTAAGTTACATAAATTGAGACAGTAAGAGTAATAATTATTATTATTAATCTACTAATTAAATAATATATTTCCAATAGACTTTGTAGAAATAGTAATACCTAATTGGTAAGGTCAAGCCCACCAAAATACTGTAGCATGCTAAACCTTGACATGTTTGATTATGATTGTGATGTATGTTTTTTTTCTTTGGCTTAACTCATCTAGAGCTCCTCTTAAAGCTATCTGCATAATTTACTTGAATATTTTAATTAGGACTCGTACCTATTAAATATTTAAATTATTTAAAATATATACCTATTAAATACAAACGATGAGATGACAAAATAAGTATAACTCACTACTCTTGAACGCGTGAATGGACTTTTTTTTGAATTTTTAAAAATAAATTAGTGCTTATTTTCTTGACACTTGGCATGTATTAATTAAATAACTAAAAACTCATTTAATCAAATATTTATCTCTTTATTTATAAAAGAAAATAACCCCACGCCCATGTACAAGTCCTCTTCTTCTTCAACCGACCATTTTAAAGACTTCAAATTCTCTGCCTTTTGTTTTGTTCTTCTTATTTTTCTTTTCATTTTTGGTTATAAACAAACTAATTGAATTTCCAAGAAGAAAGAAAATAATCGGACCATTGGAGTTAAAAAGTTGGCCGACATTCATGCATCTCTATTTTCAATAACTCCGATCAAGCAACCATCACCATTCATTAAACTTATTTAAAATGGTATAAAAAGTTGATATTCTTTTGATTTCTCTTCATCGTCGATTTTGAAATAATTTATCGACATCGATTATTTTCACAAAAATTTCAATAATCACAGGAAGAATAGAATACAATGAGTAACAGGGGACGAAAAAAAAAGGCAAAAGATTGGGTGGGTGTATTAGGGCTGGGTGGGAGATATTTTCATTTTTGTTATCCTTAAGGAATCATGGTGGAGTGACAGGGAAGAAGATGAAGTAAAAAGGGCAATGGGTTAAGCTTTGGTTTTAACGGCGGGGCGGGAGGGGGGGGTGGAGAGGGGATTTAATGGGTTAAGTGGTGGGAGAAATTTTCTTTTTAAAATCTTTTTTCAATTTATTTTTCTAGATTATTAAAGGCTGAAAATATTTTTCATTTTTCAAAATTAAAAATTTGGACCCATGTGTCACGTGTCGTAATTCTATTGGTGATTGTTTCAAGAAAATGTGTATGAATTACACACAATATTTGTAAAGCTGGTTGTCATTTTGTGTTCAATAAATAAATATTTGTTACTATTAAAGTGTCTAATAGGTAAGAATTCTAGTTGAGGTGTCTAAATGAATTATGTGGATAACTTTAAGGGGTCGTGGATGACTTAAGCCTTTTTCTTTTCTTTATTTCCCACTATTTAACTAACTACAATAACAAGCCAAAATTTTCTAATATTATATAACAATTTTTTTAATCATTGATCTTCTTTTTTTATTGTTGGTTTTCCATTCAGTGTTCCGAATTCGTATGGGAGTCTAGATTAATTCAGATCGCGCACTATAGGGCTCATTTTGAAGTGGCACTTTTAATATGATTTTCTCCATATCAAGGACTCGAATTCGAGACTTATAATTAAATATAGAGCAGTTTCGCAGGTTGAAACCTTTCAACTACACCTAGGTGGTTATTTGGTCCTCCAACTCTCAATTTTATATTGATTGATCAATAGGTATTTGGTGGTCTTCACGACAAAGATCTCCTTATCAATCCTAAGGATTTATCATTCTTACGAAAATGGATATAGATGATAAGAATTTATGTGCATCTTTTTTCTTCTTCCTCCTCTTTTTCTTCCTCTTTGACTTCAGCGGCGATGGATACATAACTAATGTTGATCCACTATCATTATATATCATTTTGATTCATTTATCTTTTCTTCACCGCTATATGCTTATATTTTTATTGATAAGTCATAAATTAAAATGTTAATAATGAAAGTCAATTCTTTGTTCTTTTTTTTTTTTTTTTATGATATAGATTTTTCAGGATTTGAAGATGTAGTATTTAAATAACTAAACTAATCAGGAGAGTAAGGAAAAAAACCTTGGTAGAAGTGGATTTGTAGGAATTAAAATTTATGTTATTAATCGTCGAGATTTTTTACGAATGAATTTTCTTTAATCATAATCTAAATATTTCGGAGAGGCATAATACATAAATATGATCTTAACTTGGCGTCAATTGACAACTATGACCTTTAATGTTGGGTGTGCACAAGTACGCACTTAAACTTGTATAAAATTGAACAAATAGATACATTTATCATACATGACACCCTACATGAAAATTTTGTGTCATATATGGCGTCCTATATATATTATTTTATGTAGGACACGTATATCTACTTATTTAATTTTATACAAATTTAAGTGTCTACTTGTGCACACTCAAAATTGAAAGACATAATTATTCGTTGAAGTCAAGTTAAGGATCATGTTTATGTATTATGTTTTTAAACTTAATGTTGTACTTGTCAAAAAACAAATGATTAACAAGAACATTAAGATGGAAGTCTCATCGGTCAAAACAAAGTCAAAAGTGTGTATATGTATATATAGCTAAAATATTTGAAGATGAAAGGGACCACCCCATGGCCCACACACAATGTCACCCCCACCCCCTTACCCCTTACCCCCACAACCACCTTATTATTTTAATAAATAAATTTACTATAATAATAAATATTAAAAAATGAGTGAGGACACGAATATTCGAATTGCCAAACTATATATTGAGGGCCACGAAATAATTAATACACAAATTTCAACATATAAAACAAAGTGGATTAATTATTGTCTCTTCCTCTATTTTTCTCCCCTTACTTTTGTTTTTCCTTTTTTGTTTCTCAATTAGAACATTTTGATATATACAAATAATATTAATAGTGAGTTCGTTCTAATTCGAATCTTAATACAGTCATACATTCTTATAATAAGTAGTTTGATCATGTTTTATTGTGAAGTTTGAATAAGTAATTTTTTTATTTTCAAAATAAAAAAATGATAGTTAATCGATTTTTATGTTAAGTTATATTATATATTTTCAAGAATAACATTTTGTCGCAATAACTAAAAAAATCAAACAAATTAACAATGTTATTAGGTTTAACTTTATCTAATAAAACCTATACAACTAGTCTTCTACTATTTAATTATTGGAGATTTTACTACAACCTTTTGTATTATGCCTTAATTTTTAACTAAATAATTTAAAGTATGACTAAGCTATCTAAGGTACTTTTGTCGTGTAGTTGTTCCAAATCTAATTAATGTTTAAATATATTTTTATTTTATATATATGTGTGTCACTTTCTCCTAGTGTCATTTCTTTTTCCTGTTTTTTTTTTAACATCAGAAGAAGATGAAGATAGTTTTCATATAATTGGAGATGGTATGAAATATTTACCCACATGTGGTATCTACAACAATTATGTACATTATATAATGTCAAGTATACAAAGGTATATGATTCACATTTAAGAATAATTGAATCATATTGTAGTATATATTATACACCATGTGAATTGTATATTTTTAAAATGAGCTTTTAGTGGGCTTATGGTGTCCAAATATTTAAAACTACTCTCTTACTCAAACAATAATCTTTTATTCATTGACTTCTTTAATAATATTTGTGAAACTACACTCGATAATTAAAACAAGTAACAAAGAAAATATTTAAGACTATAAGTAAGAGAAAATAACTCGCTAGATCCGTTCCTGTTTATAAACATGCATGGATGAAATAATTTTTTTTTATTTTACTTTCTCGATTTTAGTATTGGATCATAAAAAAAACATAATAATTTTCATAAGACATTTTCGCAGAAGTCAGAAATCACAATAAGATATTTGGGGGCTTTGTTGGACATAATTTCTTTCTTTATTGAGCTAGTGAGATAAAACAACATTCACCATTTTAAAAAATTTATATAAATTACTTAATAAGAAAAAATATATATACTTATTAATAATTCAAGTTATACATCCAAAATGCCTACCCAAAAACTATTCTACTTTAAATTTAGTTAGTATTGTTGTGAGGATAACTTCAATTATTCATGAAATGCCAATAATTTCGAATTAGAAATCTTATGTATACTTTTTGGTTATGTATGTTATTCCCCATGCCAATAGATGGATTAATTGTATTTAAAAAAAAAAGGATTTACTTTTTGGTAAGATTACTTTAAATTGTTTAAGAGAATAATATTAAATGAAGTGCTCAACTTTAATATTGTTAATTGAATATACAAGTGCTATATCACATGTTTTGTTACTGCCTAATAACTTATCACATTATTGAATTCAAAATAAAATATGATATATATATAGAGAGGGGGATGTTTGTTAAAACTTATAAGCAAAATTGACTCATAAATACTTTTTCACTTATCTATATATTTGGTAAACTCTCAAAATCGATCTACTCTAACTTATAAACACTTTTAATTTGATCAAAACTTTTATGAATTTATTCATAATATTTTTTGATTCTCAAAATATCTTTTTAAAATAAAACCTCTAACTTCATATTCCTTCTATGTAAGTTGTTTCTCAGTTTCTTTAAAAGGATACTAATTAAATTTGTATTTTCAAAATGTATTTTAGTTATTATTTTAAATAACACTTAGCTTATCAACACTTCTTTTTACCAAATACGTCAATTATTTATTATCAATTTCAATATTTTTATTCAAACACGTACTACTTATTTATAAACTTAATTTCACCACTTAAAACATATCAACTAATCCAAATAAACTCATAAATTAACTAGATTAAAGCTTAGCTATGATATCATGCTTGCATGATGCCTATTATTTCTAAGAGTAGTTATAACATTTATAGAAATTTTTGAACTATGAAAGTTACAAATAATGTCACTATGGGAAATATAACAGATTTGCTAATTGTTTGAATTTGATTTCGAATTTGTCATTATTGATAGTGAACTAACTCAATTTTTCTCCTCAATTGTGGAAACTATAACAAATTTGCTCCTCAAAATTAATAGAATTTCAATAATTTATTTTTATCTATATAAAGTATATTTTATCATTGAGATTTCTGAGTACCAATAATTTTTAATCAAAAAGATTACACCTACCTAAAATGATTAAAATAGCTCAATGATGTCCAATTGCCTATCATGTTCACCCCCACCCCCAAAAATTAAAAGCGAACACAAAATCTAGAAAATCAAATATATTTCTCATAGAATGACAAATAAAATTAGATCTGAAAAAAGTTTAGATTGTAGTTTCAATATGTGTTTGCCCATAAATTTTGGAAACACATTTTACCTTTTTTTTAAAATAATAATATGAAATTTATATTCAAAAATTTAAAAACTATCAAAAATATCATAATTTTGATACAATATTATTAATTTCATAGTGAACTAGATAATACATTATCCAAAAGTCATCACGTAAATTACAGTGATGTCTACATTACAACAAAGTACAATGAAAATAATTAGTTTCATTGTTTTACATATTAACCAAATGAAAATAACGATTAATTCAAATCTTTTGTGAGTTGTTAAATCATTGAACTTGCTTTTTTACTATCAAATGAATGAATAACTTGCGAAAGTAGGGTTAAGAATGTAAAACAAAAAAAAAAAAAACTTTTGTTGGCTAAATCATGATTTAGCAAAACAAGTTGTAATTGGATAGTCATAATTACCTCATATTTGAAATAAAATTCAAATCAATGGATAAATTTATTTTATTTTAAATTGTTAAGAATTATTTTTTTCCTCTTTTTTCCTTATAACTTTTACCATTATTTTTTTTAATTTTTTTTTTTTTTTTTTTTTTATAAATTTCACATTTTTGTTCATTTCCTTTTCTTGGAATTTTGTTTGGTGGTTCATGTATATGGTGGAGGAGAGCGTGGAAGACATAAGAAAGAGAGAATAGTACGGCTATGGGGTTGCAATCTATTGTCTTTTATACTGTCTACTAAAAAAAATGTAATGAACTTTTTTTTCGGTTTCAATTTATATGAGATAGGTTTACTCAATATAAAATAAATTAAAAATTTGTAGTTAAAAATATGTTATTGTATAATTGTAAATCATTTCATTAAAGATAAAATGAATATTTTAAAATTAAATTATTTACAAATATATAAACGTGTTATCTTTTTGAAAATCGACTGAAAATAAAAGTGGGTCATATAAATTGAGACGATTGTACTCCTCTAAAAAATAATTTTTTTTAATTTTTTCTTGTTACTTTTCACATATCAAGAAAGAATAGTTCCAGAGTTTTTTTTTTCCTTCATAATTCATTGTTATCATTAATTACTTATTTTTCAAATCTTTTTTTAAGATCTAACACTAAACATCAATTTCGAAAACAACTTATCTACCTTCATAAGATAGTAGTAAAATCTGCGTATACTTTATCATTCCCATACCTTATATAGTAGAATTTCGCTAGATATGTTATTGTTATTGCTGTAATTCACTAAACATAGTCCTAATACTAAACATCAATTTCGAAAACAGTCTTTCTACCTCACTGAGGTAATGAAGGAATTTCTCTGGGTCTATTATTATTGTTGTTGTAATACTAAACAACAATTAATATGAACAATGTAGTAAAATAGCCATATTATTTTTTTATTTTATTTTAAAGAGTGTGTCAAATCTAAATATGATAAGTAAAAATGGAGAATTTGTGGCTTAGGTCGTAGGTTCAAGCCCCACACCATGCAAAGCGAAGCTTGGTATTTAAGTGTAGAAAGATAGAGGGACGGGCTCATTATCCACCGAGTTTAGAAGGCTGTAATTGGTTCAAAGGACGGGTCATAAATTTCTCGGTTATCAAAAAAAAATATGATAAGTAAAAATAAACGGAAGAAAAAATATTTAAACCTTTCTAATGCTTAGCTGGAATTAACGAAACACAGTTGTCATTATGGTACGGTCCGCAGCGTAACCGCACCTTCTAACGTCGCCGTTTTTCCACATAATAATTATTTCTCTTTTTTTTTCTATTTTTTTATTTTTTATTTTTTAAAATTTCTTCTGGAATTTGCTGTCTTCTCTACCTACGCACCTCGCCAACCCCCACCCCAATAACTTTCTAAAAATGACCATTTTGTCCAAAACTTTTATTAAAATGACATTTTTGTCCCTCTTTTTTAATTTTTCATATGAATTTCATCGAAGTGGGAATCTCACTTTGTTGGTTCTCTACATAAAAACTTGTGGGGTTAGAAGGGTATCTCAAGTAAATTTACTAAAATACCCTTTTCTTATTAATTATAGAACATTTTTTGTTATAAATGCAACCTACTCAAAAATAAAAGATCATAAATTATAAAATCCTTTTCATAAATTTTGGAATTATTAGCCTATGCATTTATGCTTATTTGAATTATTTTAATTTTGGTCTACCTTATTTATTTGGATTTGTTAGATCACCTACAAGGGAATACATTCATTATAATGAGGTATGTATTAATTAATTAAATGAATAAAACATAGTAAAATGATCAAATAAGGTTTAAATGAGAAAAGAAATCACGACATGTTTTATATATATTAATAATAAAATAAAATTATAAATATATATGTGTTTCTTAAATTCATTAATATCTCAAGTAAGTGACGTAATGCTATGTGGAAATAATGATTAAATATATTAAGTAATAAATTTTAAAATGAACTCCATTAATTTATTACGAAAAATATCATTTTTATTTAACTTAAATGGATAAAAAATCTAAAGTAAAATGGTTAAATAAGAATTGAGTGAGAAAACAAAGCAAAGAATTATTTCACATATTAATAAAATAGGATTATAAATGTATATGGTTTCTTAAATTCATATAAGTGACGTGATGCTATGCGTAAATCATGATTAAATATATCAAGTAATAATTTTTTTTAATGAATTCATTACAAAAAAAACTCATCTTTATTTACACTACGAATAAAAATCTAAAATAAAATGATCAAGTAAGATTTCAATAAGAAAAATAATCAAAGACTAATTTCAAACAAGTCTCTATCAAACTAGTCAAATTAGTAGTCCACTATTGAATAAAAGAAAAAAAACAAGAGTCTCCATCAAACTAGTCAAATTTTATAATGAACCAAAATTACTTTTAATAAATTAAGGTTAATCCCAATTAACTATATTGTTAAAAACAGTCAAACTAAATTGGCAGTAACCGTAAATATTCATCAATTTAGTGCCCTATTTTCTCACAAAATTCCAAAATCTGTTAAATGTTTTTTCCTATTTCTCAAAAATGATCAAAAAAATAAATACTTCAAGGACAAAATAGTCTTTTACAATTCTACTATAAATATCAGACCTTCGCTTTCACAAATAACACTCTCTCAGTACAAAAAAGCGCAACACCACCGCCATTTCTCTCTCTAAAATATTACCGGTCGTCGCCGGAGAAAATATCCGTCGACGACGCCGGAGATAACTCTCACCGGGAAACAATCTCTCTTACAATTTCACTTTTATCGAACTTCCATATTTCAATAGACCGACGTCATACTGTGACCGGCGGCAGTGGAGCGACGCCGGAGGAGAAGGAAGTAAGTTTCAGTTCCAGTTCTAGTTTCCGTTTCAGTTTCAACTAATTTAATACGGCATCATTCACGGTGATTGATTACCGGAAAGTACGCCGTGTTTTTAGTTTTTTCTTTTTTTAGAACAGTGAGCATATCGGGAAAAGGAAACGGCGACGTTTAATAACTCAGGGAACATTAAACGACGTTGTTTTAGTGATATAATCAGCTAAGGTTTATTAAAAGGAGGGAGTTTTAAAACGGGGTTTTGTTCAAAAAACGGTGTCGTTTTTAAGAAAAATGGATTGACTGATTCATTCTCGAAACGGGAGAAAGAAGAAAAGCAGAGGAAGGGAACGGTGTCGTATGGGGAGGTTAGGAGTTGGGTTAGCGGTGGGTTGTGCTATGGCGGCGTGTATTGTAGCAGCAGCTATGGTGGGTAAGAGGGTAAGCAAGAGGAGGAAATGGTTGAAAATGGTGAAAGTTTTGGAAGAACTGGAAGAGTCATGTGATACTACTGTTTTTAGATTAAAGCAAGTAGTCGACGCTATGGCTGTTGAAATGCATGCTGGACTTGCTTCTGAAGGAGGGAGTAAACTCAAGATGTTGCTTACATATGTTGATAAACTCCCAAAGGGGTATGTATGCAATCACACTCTTGCATTAAAGTTATTACTAATACTAGCAACTTTTAGTTCCATGTCATGTTTTTCTTTATCTCTTGCCTCATTTGATTTGTGCTTGATTGCTTATCTGTTACGTTTTTGAAAATTCACGTATATATATGGATGTTTATGTCACTTGTTATCAGATGAATATAGAATACCATGTTCCTGTTTTTTTCTTTATGATTGTTTTGTTTTCTGTTGCTAATTCGTTTGTTCACCCGTTTGCTCATTGTGTATTGCTAGGGGTAATGTAAGCAAAGCATTGGTAGGGTGTTTTTTTGAGGGGGAGGGGGTGGGAGTGGGGGGTTACAAGTTCTTTTCCTTGAAACGAGGGAGGGTTTGTGTGAAAGATTGTGCTTTTGTGTTATATGGTAGTAGATCTTTTGTCTTTATGGTTGATTAGGGGTGCTTGTGTTTGGCTTTTTTTTGTTTTTGGATGTATTATGTGTTTAGGGTCGTGAAGTACGACGAACAATGCAATGTACTCTTACTTTGTTCAACTAGTTTGATCACGGATAGAATTTGGGTCACTAGAAAATGTTTTTTTACTTTCTCTCTTTAGGATTTCATGACTTTTTCTTTAGATTTTTGATTGCTTACAAGTTATACACGGAAAAACTTTCAAGTTGTTACTTTGTTAAATTTTGAGAAAGCTTCATGATTTAGAAAGTAAAAGAGAAACTGAGAATGCCTTCTTTGTTTTTGAGTAGTCAGAAATGGACATAACTTGGTTCCAGATGTGCAGTTGCCAGTTTATTGAATGCCTTTTGTCAACCAGGGTGGCTTCTAAGATAGATATGTCAAGCACCAGTCTGGTGGATAAGTTTTGTTGTAATGCTAAGTCGAAATTCTGCTGTTCTGCAGAATTTAGAATAATATGACTACTCTTAAGTATCTAATGAATCTATTCATCTTGTTATTCACTGTTAAAAAATCCGTATCACAAGCATCAATAGGTTCGCCATAAAGATAATTATATCATTTTGCCTACTTCTGATCCTCCAAAGAATTTTTGATTAGATGAAAGGTAGTATTAGATCAGATTCTTTTTGATCAATCATAATAGTCAATACATAACAGCCTTGAATGCTACAGTAACTAATTCGATCTTAACATGCGTCTCCTGCTTGTCTTTTTTTCCTATCTAGTTTCTTTGATTGCATGTGCACTTGTTTGGTTATTTCATGCATGTGTTGGCTCTAATCATATATAAAGAAAATCAGGCATTGGATTCTTACCGAATCATCTTCTGGTTTCATTATTTATCGTCTTACCAAATCATCTTCCGGTTTCATTATTTATCGTTCTTATTTTTATTCCTTTGGTGTTAACATATAAGAGGAGATGTACTTTTAAAAGTTCAGAATGCGGTACTAGAGAAAGATTTACTTATCTTGTCCTAAAAAGAAAAACTTTATAATGGATTTTCTTCAAGATCAAATGCACATAAAAAGAATGAGGCTTTTCTGGTTGAATGTCTCTTGAGTTAGTGAAACACAGGAGAATTCCTCGCTCTGTGTTGTGGTTTTAATGCTGGCTGACAGGTGGCTACTTAGTTAGTTATCTCTAAAGATCATATTTTTGTTATTTGATAACTAATTTTGGCTTATGATTTTAGGAGTGAGGAGGGAACATATTATGCTCTGGACCTTGGTGGTACAAACTTCAGAGTTTTGAGAGTCCACTTAGGAGACCAAAGGTCTGCTATTCTTGGACAAGATATTGAACGCCAACCCATTCCGCAACACCTAATGACAAGCACAAGCGAGGTAGCTGAGTTTGTGCTTCTAATTTTTTTATTATCTTCCTGCAAACAACAATTTTTTTATTTGATTTGATAGAGGTCAACAGTATTTACCCCTTTTTGTTATGTGTAGGATCTTTTTGATTTCATTGCTTCATCACTAAAGGACTTCATTGAAAAGGAGGGTAATGACTTAGAGCAGACTTCACCTAGGAGGAGAGAACTTGGTTTCACATTTTCATTTCCTGTGAAGCAATCTTCTGTCTCATCTGGCATTTTGATGAAATGGACAAAAGGATTTGCAATTGAAGATATGGTTAGTTAATGAGAGTCGTTGCTCTTATATTCTATATAGTTCAAAGTTTGTAAATGTCTATGACTTACCTTTTATGAATAAAGTCGTAATTATCGGTCTTGCGAAATGTGATACTTTCCTTTTCAGTACATGCATGCTGATATTTTGGTGGGAAATTTAGTACTGCTTGTGTTACTTGAACTGTATTATACGACCATGCAAAGCTAACAGCTTGAAGAAGCTGTCTTTCTCTTTCGAGTCGTCTCAATATTTCCCTTATATTACAAGTGAGAAATAGTTATCAGTGATGTGAATATGTGGTACGGATTTATGAACATCATATGCATGCCCTTGTTTTTAAGGTCATTGATACGGAATTTTCAATTTACAATATATCTTTGGATTGTCAATTTACAATATAACTTTTTTTCTGTTCTCATGTTTCTTTATTTGTAGATTGGGAGAGATGTTTCTGAATGTCTGCAACTAGCACTCTCCAGGAAAGGTCTAGATGTGCGGGTTGCAGCACTGGTGAGCACTTCCCTCTTCCAGTTTCTTGCTTCTCCCCAATTTCTGCTTAGACATATATCCTTGCTCATGTCTGTGAGACTTACTTTTGGATTCTTGCCATCTTCCACTAGGCTCATGTTACATGGTTTAAGGCCTCTTTGTTTTTACTTTTAGGTGTTACTCAGCTGTATGATATGAGATTTTAACCTTTAAGCCATGTATTTCTCCACATAATAGGATAGTTATTTGTAGACCTTATTTCAGTGAAGCTGTACAATAGACGTCCTAACACTTCTATTTCAGTGAAGCTGTACAATAGACGTCCTAACACTTCTATTTTGATCTCTGTAGAACATTAAAACAAAGAAAATGGGCATATATAGAAATTAATATTTTTTCTACAATCGAGTGCTTTATTTGAATGTTCAGTCCCGGAAATCATTATTTTATCACTAGTTTATAAATGTCTTCCCTTGTGTATAAGTTGGAGAATTACTGTGATTAATATTTTTCTCCTTCGTCTTACATAGTGTTTTCCTTCAAATTTTAATCGAGACTTGATTAGTTTTAGCTGTTTTGCAATGGGTATTAGAGCTTATTGTTGCTGCATTATGCCCTAGATAAATGACACTTTGGGAACTCTAGCTCTTGGACATTATAATGATGAAGACACAGTTGCTGCGGTTATAATTGGGACTGGCACTAATGCATGCTATTTGGAGCGGGCAGATGCAATTATTAAGTGTCAAGGTCTTCTAACTACATCTGGAAGCATGGTAATATTTACTTACATATGTTCACATTTTTTTAGGCTTAGTTCTTTTTATAAAAGTTGTCTTACATGTCTTCCTACTTTCTGTAAATTAGGTGGTCAATATGGAATGGGGAAACTTTTGGTCATCTCATTTACCAAGAACCTCATATGATATCGACTTGGATGTTGCCAGCCCTAACCCGAATGATCAGGTAAAGTTATTATTTCTTGCAAACCCCGGTGTATTTTATATGTCTTGACGCACTTCAAGCATCATATTTGAGGATTATGCTGCAGGGCTTTGAGAAAATGATATCAGGAATGTATTTGGGAGACATTGTCAGGAGAGTGCTCCTTAGAATGTCTAAGCAATCAGATGATTTCGGACCTTCATCTTCAAAATTAGCAGTTCCTTTCGTCTTGAGGTGCAACATGTTTTCTTCTATGAATATTTCTATGTGATGTCTGCAATTTAGTACTTATTAGTTTAACTGGAAATAATGACAGAACACCGTTGATGGCTGCTATGCATGAGGATGATTCACCTGACTTGAGTGAAGTAGCCAAAATCCTAGAAGAAGTTCTGGAGGTATACGCTTTTTATCTTCCTATCCTACACTTACTTAAATGATTGTGGCATATGATATTTGTCCACTTCTTGTTAAATACTACTTGGCGTGTTACTTGCTTTCTTACTTCTGGTTATTGGGCCCCTCGACTTTCAGTTACCCGATGTGCCAGTGAAAGTCCGGAAGCTTGTAGTGAAGGTATGTGATGTCATTACTCGAAGGGCTGCTAGACTAGCAGCTGCTGGTATCGTAGGAATCTTGAAGAAGATTGGTCGAGATGGGAGTGGGGGCATTGCCAGTGGAAAGTTCAGGAGTAATAGGCCAAGTCGGATGAGAAGAACAGTAGTGGCTATCGAGGGTGGTTTATACACAAGTTACACCACATTCAGAGAATACCTGAATGAAGCAATGGCAGAAATTTTAGGGGAAGAAGTTTCCTCTTATGTCGTTCTTAGGGTCATGGAAGATGGATCAGGCACTGGAGCAGCTCTTGTTGCTGCTGCAAATTCACCTCCTGAGGCGGCGGCGGATACAGTACAGCTGCAGTGAGTAGAAGCAAATACTAATATATATATATATATATATATATATATATACACATATATATATATCTATACACAGCTTTGTAAATTGTAGAAAAATATCTCAATCCATCAAAATGTAAAAGGGAGGTTGTGTATATGTGTCATATATGTCAAAATATGATATATTATATATAGTCTAGGATATCCCCATTGCTGTCTTAGAATGATATTGGCCCATTGCAAGTTGAAGAAAATTAATGGGATTGTTGATTTCATGAAGTGTTTACCCTATTTCTTTATTTTGTGTATGTAAATACATGATCTTTTGAAATGTTCTCATTTAATTATTTATTCATTTATTTTATGTCTTAAACACAACTATTTCTTTTCCACTTGTATTATTTTATGCTTTCATTTGTTGGATGATCTCTTATGCTCACTTACAATTTGAATCGAAAAAAGTTATATATTAGGTTGGACCAAGTAAACATTAATGGAAAAGAAACATTTGGCCATGCAAGCTTTTCAATAAAGCTTATAAAGTAGAGGGATTCTTTAAGGAGAAGTTGACCATTTGTCTTTTTGTCGGCTTGTTTTACTTTATGATATTAACAGATATGTTCGCGCTTCACATATTTATATCTATCTTTTTGTTAATTTTGTTGATATAGAATTGGAAGAATTATAATATGAAACTTAAATATATAATGTAAAGACATATGAAAAAGTAATAAAAAGAAGAAGATTGATATACATGAAAAAAACACGCACAAGAAAAAAAAAGAAGAGATAAATAGGTTAAGAGAGATAGTAAAAGTTAAATGTAGATTCTTTGAGTACATTCTTAATGTTTTTAGTTTGAGACTGAAATTATTATTAATTTAATTGAATTCTTTTTTGTGGTTAAAAAATTAATTAGTTTCTAATTTTAAAAATAAGAAAAACTATATTTTCTTTAATTTTCCATTTTAGATATACTACTATATGACAGCTAATCAATATCTGGATATAATTAGATTAATTTCTAATGTAATTTGAGGTATCATCAGTCTAAAGAAACAAAAAAAAATATATATATAATTACTTAAAACATTTTCTCTTTTTATTGAAAGGGACATACAAAATTGATAAACGTTTGTAATTAAGTGAAAATGATTTTTTTTAGTATGATTCATTGTACTAACTCATAGAAAATTGTTGAAACAAAAAAAAACTTATAGGAGTTAAATTATGGCACTTGATAATATAATTTGAAAAAAAAAGATCATATTTGCAAAAAATAGAAAAAATTAAGATAAAATATTGCAAACGTAACAATTTCACAATTCTTGTTTTAAGAGATATATTACATTCTAACAAAGTGCGAAAATTTTCAAAAAGAAAATTCTAAGTACAAAATAATGAACAAGTGAAGTACATTTTTTATTAAAAGAAAATCTAACATTTAGTTGAACCATATTGGTATGCGTGTTGTAAATTGTAATATCTATTGTCCTTGTTTTCTCATAATTTGTACTAATAATGAAGAAGCTTAGGTAAATGGTTTTTTTCTTTATTTTTAAATTGAACAAATAAAATGAAACATTTTTTTCTCATATCGAGATCAAAAGGAAACGAAGGCAGTACTTCCTAGTAAATGTATTTTTATGTCCCTAATTATCACGTGGAAGTTCCATCTTATTTGAATGACATTCGCTTCATAGAATGATTTTTTTAAGTATAACTTACATAAATTCCATAGTGTAAAATCTAAATTACCTTCTATTTCTATTATTTTTTTTAATTACATAAATTCCATATTTTTTAGGTATTTGGATACATAATTAAGGATTCGGATACATTATTGTTAATACATTATGTATCAATCTGTTGCACTTATTAAGGAAAAAAAAAGCTGAAAAATCAAATTAAGATCTCATAGTATCTATTTGTTGCACTAATTAAGGGGAAAAAAAAAACTGAAAATCAAATTAAGATCCCAAAAATTGCAATATTCCATTCCAAATTATTGTCAAGAATTCAATCATATAGTGTAACTAACCAAAAAATTTTAAAAATAAATTTCTTCTTGTTCATCGTTCTCTCTGTTTCATAAAAAACTTTTGTCAAAATTTTGGATAAGCGAGGTGAGTTATGAAGGATATAAAAGTGATGAAATTGTTGTTGGACAAACGATTTCTTTCGTGAATCTTCAAGTTCATCGAATATCCTTTCAATTTTGATTCAAGATTGTCGAAAATTTTGAGATTCAAAATTCTTCTCCCAGTTCATTGAAGATCCTTTCAATTTTGATTCAAAATTGTTGAAAATTTTGAGTTTCAAAATTATCCTTCTAGTTCATTGAAGATCCTTTCAATTTTGATTCAAATTATCGAAAATTTTGAGGAGATACATCATGAAGATCATTTCAATTCAGATTCATAAGTGTTGTATTTCTACTAGATACATTAAATAAGAAAGTGTTGCCCATAAAATTTTAGGTTTGAGATTGACACATTATTGTTTGGTAATTGTTATGTATCAGATACATTTAGTATAAATTCGAATTTACGTATCATAACTAAAAAATTAGTACATGATACATTATTATTTATGTATCTTATTTTGTTTAAGAAATACTATAATTTAAAATTAAAAAAATACATTATACATGTAATTGTACCAAATTAGCTTCTTTTTTTTTTTTTTTTTTTTTTTTGTATGTGTGTGATACATAACACAAAGTTTATGTATCAAGTACATTTATATTGAACAAATGAACACTAATCGAAGATTCAACAACATTAGAGTTATGTATCAATACCTTAAATATGAACATGATACATTGCATAAAATAAAGGTTATTGCAGAAGTGATATATCGGATCAATGATAACACTAACAAAGACTAATTTAAGACTCAAAAAACAAGATACATTAAAAATCTGTATCTTTGATAGTAATGGCCGTGCAATGGAAGATCCAACTTTTTTCTTCTTTTTTTAAGACACTTTTCAACAGTAGATACATTAAAAGAAAATAATTTTTTCAAGAAAAATTTTCAACGATGATATGATTAACTAAAATTGCAAAGGTTCAATAAGATTTCAATGGGGGCAAGGGGCAGAGGTAATTTTATTTTTATTTTTTAAGATGAAAAAAAATAATAATAAAAGAAATCAGAAATTGAAGTGATGGAAATAAATCTACCTCTTGAATAATTTGAAATCATTAATTGAAAATAGAAAAGATTTGAAATTCAAAAATAGATTAATTGATGTAATTATGGAGAGATTTGTGGCATGAAAAAAGGAAGGGAAATCATGGGTATGAAATTTCAAATTAATGTATCCGAAAAAGGAGATGATGGGAGGAAAAGAAGGGATTTTTGATATTTTTTGAAATGGTAGGGAAAATAAGAAAATATGACAATAAATGGTGTGTAGGTAAGTAATTTTCCTTCTTTTAAAGTTGGTACAAATATTTAAGGAGTAAGAAGGTGAAGATCGAAGATCGTAATTCAACCTATTATGTCGTGCTAGTTTGAGGTTGAAATTAGTTCTTGTAATATAAGTATTAATTGTTGTAATAACTCCTATTCAATATTGAGATTGTAGTTGATTGTTATAAGGTTATTATTGAGTTGTAATAATTTCTAGATTGAATAGAGTAGTTGGGTGGGTAGGATTTGCAATAAGAAACGAGTGTAATTTCTTGGAGAGTAGTTAGAACAATTTTGAGTGAACTGTTGAGTTGATGTACTAAAGTTAGTCCGATTAGATTGATGAGTTGCAATCTAAAACACTGCTCTTGAGAAGTTAGTTGAGATTGGTGGTTGAAAACCTACACGCTATAGGTCGTGATTTTTTACTCCTTTGAGCAAGGAGTTATCCACGATAAGTTTGTCTCTCGTTAATTCCTTTGTTTAATGTTTATTAAAACAAAACAAAAGACTTAGTACTCTTATTAAAAACAATGTGATTGTCACCTGACATTTTATATTATCGTAGTTGACTACCTTATTAGACATACATCACTATTATATAAACTAATATTATCTTTACTTTCAAACAATTACACATATTACCACTTTTAATATTTTATACCATATATTAATTTATTATTTAAGATACAATTAGATTATTAGATACCCACATACCTTAAAACTAGGATTGATTAATTATCTGCTTAATTAACTCTTTCACTCCAAATCAACCACTATCTCTTAATTCTCCCCTCCTATATTTATCACTCAATTATGTCTCCTCCTTTATGATTCAAGAATTTCATCGTACAATTTCATTCCAACAATAACTAATCTACTCTCTTCTTCTCAAGTTATCATCACCATAACCGACAAATTCTCCTGAACCCAAATATTATTTTGTATTGTTCATTTATAACTAGATCAAATCAAAGTAACTGCTACAGAGAAAACTTTAATTCCTTGATTGTTTGTCTCTTGATTAATTGATCTTAGTTTTGATTATGTTATGCCACAACGCAAAAGGATCAAAGGGAGTATTGTCGAGAGTTTTTGTTTGCTAGTGTTCTTCTAAGGCTTTCTTTGGCTACCGTGACATGAATTTGATAGTACTATTATTACTTTGATATAACCCTTGAAACATGTGTATCCAATAAGTAGTAATCTTAATTAAGATATGAGTTGTATTTTTAGTAATGGGGTGTCTGACCATGTATATGTATCTACCATTCGGATACATGATTTTTAACAACACGATGATATTAATGATACGACAGATACTCTACAATCATGATTTGTTCCTAAATTCATGTGTTTCAGCTACATTTCATATTTAGATACACATAATTAAACGAATATGCTTATTATGTATTCGAGATACATGTTTTTGGATATAACGTATGAAATTTAAATACACATAATTAGATGTATATGCTTCTTCTTTTTGTATATTCCATATTTAGATACACATAAATAGATGTATATGCTTACTATGTATTCGAGATACATGTTTTTGGATATAACATATGCAATTGATACTTGATGCATCAAATTAATACTAGATATATATAAAAGATACACAAAATTAATATATATACACACACACACACACACACACACACAAAATTAATACTAGATACCTATAACAAATACATGAATTTAATGTTAAATACTTCTATGATACATATGAATGTACTTGCAGGACACTCATGTATCTAAGTGTTTAATTTATTGGATACATCATATATTAATAATAGATACATCAAATTAATGAATTTATTATTTCAAGAGTAATAATTTGAAATTAATCAAATTGCATTACCAAGATATTCATATTTTTATCTTATATTAATAATATTAATGAATTTACTATTTCAAAAAATAATAAAATGAAATTAATTATCTATATATTTTGAAAATCCTCAATTACTCCTTTAATTAAGGAAATCAGTTCCAACCAATTAATTTAAATAAATAAATTATGTATCTCAATTTTAAAATTCGGCTGATACATGTATCTCATGAATTCAAACTTGTATATCCTAAGCATAAAATATGGTACATAAAGTAATATTTGAAACTATTGAAAATCTTAATAATTAAAACCTAAACTAGTGGGATTTATGTGGTTTTCCCTATAAATAATTCTTACAAATTACTATAGTAATCTCTTTATTCACACCTCTCCTTATGTATAGAGAGTTAGTCATTACGTTATTTTTTCTAGAAAAGGTCTACTCCAATTGTTTATATACTTCTCCCGTATCAATTTAATTTACGTGATACTGTTCAAATTTTTAAGAGAAATAAATGTTTCTTTGATCATAACTTTTTTATATAATATGTACTCCCTCCGTTCACTCTTACTTATCACATTTGGACTAGACATATCCATTAAGAAAATAATAATTGTCATGTCTATTTTACCACACTACCCTTATTAATTGATGTTTAGTACTCCTCCGTCTCAATTTATTTGTCAAATATTTTCTAATTTAATTTCCCCTTTTACTTGTCATTTTTGACAAATCAAGAAAGGATAATTTTTTTCTTCCTATTATACCCTCAATTTATTAACATTGAGTTAATGTCTTTGAAAAATGCAGTGAGGTAATATATTTAAGACTATCAATTAGAAGTGATAAAATGGTAAATTCACTATACCAATCATTATTCGTGTGCCAAAATTTGACAAGTGAAAAGGGACAGAGGGAGTACTAGGTCTTGGAGAATAATTTGAGAAATAAGTAATTAATCTCAAGGGTAAAACATGAAAAAATATATTGTCTTTTTCTTAATATGTGAAAAGTGACAAGTAAATATGAAACATATTTTGAAATAGTGAACGAGTAGAAATGAGTTTTATATATTTAATTATCAAAACTTATGCTCACTACATTCAAAGTTACTTATCACCAAGGGCGGAGCCACATAGGCTCCAGGGTGTCCAATTGGACACCCTTCGTCGAAAAATTATACTATATACACACGTAAAGTTTTGACTGTATATTGGTATATATAGAAATTGGATACCCTAAAATAACAAAATAATGCGCAATGGAATTGGCAATAGCCGGCGCAATCCACTCTTTGCCCCCAGTTTGATTCCCCGTTGGGGTGTTTCCCTTTTCTGTAATTATTTTGACTTCTTCAATTCAACTAAGAAAATAAACATGCGTAATTTTAATATAAATGTTTAGTAGCTTGGTGTTTAATAGTGTCATGATTGGCTCCAAGGACCCAAGTTCGAATCCCACCTCCACTAACTATTTTTTTCTCAATTAAAATTGAATTATTTCCTTAGATTTTAATACATATTCCTTGTGGAATAAGATTTTCTTAAATTTAATACTTTTTCCTTGTGGATTTTTTTCAATTAAAATTGAATTATTTCTTTAACTTTTAATACATTTTCCTTGTGGAATAAGATTTCCTTAAATTTTAATACTTTTTCCTTATGGAATAAGGACATCTTGATACCCAATTTTGATGAGCCCTATGCTAACTCTGGAAGATCACGACGTAAAATTGTTGATCATACTGTTTTACATCATTTTCATGTGGAAGTATTTTATAAGATTATTGATTGACAACTTCAAGAACTTAATGATCGTTTCAATGAGGTGACAAGTGATTTATTTCATGGAGTAGCTTGCTTGAATCCAGTTAATTCATTTTCTAGTTTTGACATCGGAAAAATAATGAGAATGGTTGAATTATATCTTGATGACTTTGATCAATTTAGTATGGGCATCCTTCAGAATCAGTTTGTCAATTACATTATCGATGTACGCGATACTGATAAAAGATTCTCTGAGTTAGGTGGACTTGGTGAATTTTCAAGAAAATTGGTAGAGACAAAGAAAAAATTAACTTATCCACTTATATTTCGCTTAGTGAAATTTGCTTCGCTTCTGCCAGTTGCTACTACAACCGTTGCAAGAGATTTCTTGGCAATGAAGTATATTAAAAATGACTTGCGAAATCGAATGGATGATGAGTTTTTAGACTGTTGTATAGTGTCTTATGTATAAAAGAAAGTATTTCGAACTATTTTTAATGAGTCTATTATAAAAATGTTTCAGGATATAAAATCTCGTCGAGTACAATTGTAATAATATATTTAAATTATGTTTTCAATAGTAGTTTATTTTCTTTATGTTAGTTTGAATTATACACTTGTAATTTTATTAAAAATATTTTTATATTTAATTAAATATTGCTTAACTTGATTATTTGTTTTGGTAATTTACCATCATTATTTTTAAAAAAAAATTACTACTAAAAGTTCGGACACCCTTCATGAAATTCATGGCTACACCACTGCTTATCTCCAAAGTTAATTTAACTTATCTTTGTAGCTAAATTGAATTGAACTAAATTAATTCAATATTTAAACTTTAAAATTAGATCTTCGAAAATTATACGAAAAATATAATATGTTTTAATTTTTCTCATATTAACATGATGTAAAAAATACATCTTAAAATATTGGCCAAAATCATTGAATTTAATTATCTGAAAGAAAAATGCGACGAGTAAAAGCAATACATGACTCATGAGTAGTATTTCTTTTATATAATTTTTAAATATATAATTTTTTTTAATTTAATAAATTCAATTTTCAAAATTTAAATAAGGCCACATAAACTGAGATGAATAGTGCAACCAATTAATGCATGCATCGTTATTAAATTTTAAATTTGAATTAGCATGAGTTATCATCACGACTAGAAACTAATTCAATTAATTCATTCGTAAAGTCACTAAAAATTGCTTACCATACGAGATATTAAATTTAAAATTTAATATTTATATAAATTTGAATAGGTAAATATATACATCGTCCTACATGACAATTTATAACCTATATAGCGTATGATGTGTATTATGTCTCATAAAATATGTATCTACTTATTCAATTTTAATTTAAATATTTACTAGTACACATACAAAATTAGAGGGCATAGTTATTAATTGAGGTTAAATTTAAAAATACGTTTACGTATTATATCTTATAATAACTGTTATCAACAAAGTCTTTGCATCCAATTAATTAGCTGTTGGGCGTTTTCTTGATACATTTATAGTGACATTTATGAAAAATAATTTTTTTTTGTTTTTTGTTTTTTATATATATTTGAAAATAATTCTCTGTAATTTTTTTATTTTTCTAGTAATGGACGTGCTTCTATAGTTTTAAAAAAGTTACGACAATTTAATACTACCACAAGCTAAAAATATCTTTAATCATTTCTTGAGCAATTGAACACTGTCACATGAATTGAAACACTGAAAGTGATTTCGTTTTTTTCTAAAGAAGAGTGTATAATAAAAGATAATGAATATCTAAGAATTAAGATGTCATAATTCAAATTATAATGCATAAGTTTAAATTTTGTCAATCGAGTCTAGTCCTTTTTGTGGTTAGGCCAATTCAATATTGTCATATAAATTTATTTATTTATTAAAAAATATTTAAAGATATCAAAATTTGAATTAAAATACTTAAATTCAACTATTCATTATATTTTAATATCTCAAATTTTGTTGACGCTACGTTACCCCTTTGGATATGACTCGACTTTGTGCAAACCAATTCTTTTGTTAATTATGTATAAAATATCTCATATTAGCAAGATTTGATATTTTTTAGAATTTTAAAGAATATAATATAGATAATTTATCTTACTACGGACTTGCATTAAGGACATTGATTATCCAATAGATCTGAAGAACTACATACAATACATATTTAGTGGAACTTAAAAATTAGCAGTAGCAACTAATTATAATACATTACCTAATTGTGTAAATAATCACAACAAACGCATATTAATCAATATTTCACCATTACGGTACTTACATATAGTAATAACATAAAACTTGAGATCATTTGACGTTTGTTCAATCAAAAGTCAATTCAAGACTTGAGCCTTCTCTTTTCGAACAATGTCTAAAGCCTCACAATTTAATTCAATCAAGTAATCATGATAAGATTTCGAGAATAACAACACCCAAATCATTTACTTTGAAAAATGGGTCAAATCAATTCATAAACCCAATTTCGAAAATGAGGTTTGAATCCGAAAATCCTTTCTTGAAAATGTTACCCAAGACATTAGGAACACAATAGTGAAAACCATTTCAAAAAATGAATTTAAATTAGTTTACAATCATCATTTTACTTTAGAACTCAAATCCTTAAAAAATCCTGTCATTTGTCAATAAAAATCTCACATTTTGATGTTAAAATCCATAAATAATCAAAGGGAATTGAAGTTCAAGGGTTACAAAGACCTACCCAATTGATTCTCCACGAAAAATCTCTTAAAACCACCTCCAAGGATTTCCCATAACTCAAGATGGGAGAAAAAATTGGGTATACCCCGAAATGGCAGCCAAAAGGGTCTCTGATGTCTTAAAAGCGACCCCTAGATAAAAGTCACCCTTTGCTTTCGCAAATAGACCTCTCGTGAACGCGATGATGACTTCACTCAAGCGATGCTCGCTAAAGTGGCCATACCTCGCTAAAGCGAAGCACACAAACAGCAGAAAATATCAGCCAACTTTCAAATTATTGAATGGACCCTCTGAATTTGTTCGGAACCCCATACAATACAAATCATATATGAAATTGTCCATGCTCGACGTTCCAGACACAATGGAACCATTGGAACATGAATCTGAGGTCTCCTTGACTTGAGTCCCTTGTAAGTCACAATAATGGAACATAACGCCTAAAAAGGCCATATCAAGTTCGGGACTTCTAAAAATTCAACCAAGACCTCACCGAGACCTAAATCATCCCCCAAATCTGATGGAACTCTTAGAATTTTGATCCGGGTATTCAAATTCTGAATGTTGACCAAAGTCAACCCAAATGCTAAAATCTCAAATTTCCAACTTAGGACCTCAAATTCTCAAAAAAAGACTCTGAATTTGAAACATACAACACTCCTAGACCAAATCTCACCTTTCAGAGCTGATGAAATAGACGAAATTCCATTCCGACACTTAAAACTTCGTAAGACATCGAAAATCACTTTCTAACAACTTAAGCCTTTCAAAATTCCAAAATTCCCATAATTCGTACTTTTAACTCAAAAATCGAAACCACTTTTTAAACTCATTCAAAAATGACTCGGGGTCAAAATTGAGAGGGGTAAAATGATAATTTTACGAAAATTTCTAAAATTGACCTACCGGGTCATTACAAAAGTAAAGCATTTGCTAAATTTTTTTTTTATGATTTTATTTTCACTTAAAACAATATTGAAAATTCTAAAAAAAAAAAAAAGAAGTTCAAAATTTATATTGAGAAAAGAAAGAAAAAAGAAAGAAAGAAAACTATTAGCTTTTGCCAAAACTATTTTAAAACTTTGAATTAAATAACTCAAATCTTTATACTAATAAATAAACATTATATGATAATATCCGAGGTAATATATTGCAAAGACATGACTAACATCTATTAATTAACTAGAATTAATCCTTAGTTTTATATTACCATGTGAGGTTAACTAAATGTTTTATATCCTCTAAGAACACTATGTTAAAAAAATATATGTAAAAATAAAAAATGCAACTCTAAATTATTATTTTTAATGTATTTATAAGTATTTAATACCTCTTATTAAAATTTTGTTTTAAAAGACTCATTTAATTATGACGTACGACCATTGTTTGAACCATTATATTTTGATGATTAATCAACATTATCCTTGCTCATTAGCCTACTGAAAGCATGCAAACAAGTGATTTATCACAATGACGTGCAAATAGGCATGTTTTGATGTAATGTATTATGATAAATAGTTTTATGGATCTGATTTTCGAGTAAATACTTTAAACTTCGACTTAAGAGGAGGACAGTTTGAACAACCCACATTGTAATGGTAACTAAGTCCTTTTTTATTTTATTTGTGGAATGTTGCTCCAACTTTCCATTCTTTGAATGAACAATCACTCAAAATGGAGTTGAAAACCACCCCCAACAAGTTTAAATGGTATTAAAGGGACACTGAGAGTGAAGTTGATAGATTCAGGACACACTCTTTTTGGGGTTTAGTGTATTTTGGCCATTGAATGATATGAATAATAAAGTGCAAATTATTATTTTATCCCTACATTAAATCAAAATATTATAACTCATGTAATTAATTAAATATTAAATACTGAACCTCCAGAAATAAATTGTTCCTTCCATATTAACTACAAATTAAAAAATATAAAAATATTTCATAGTAAATTGAGTCTCTTTCCCTGCTCATGAATTTATTAATACATCATATACAATGCATTGTAATTGTACATCTCATATTTTTGATTGCATTTTTGTGTTCTTAACTGAATTCTTCCCATAGTCAATTGAAGACTTACATTAGGTTGTGAAACTTTTGTCAATAAATGAGGAGGATTGTTTCATCTTGGTTGTTGATTTAATTATTACTATGTAGAAATGTTGTTGTTTTGTTTTTATAACCTTGATTGGATAAAATTAATAGTTACACATAAATAAAGAATGTACATAGAACTATAACATGATATGACTTCTAACTTTATTCATTAGGAGGTATTAAAGAAATATAATTATGCCCATCTTTTATATATTTTAATTGCTAATTTACGTATTGAGGATACTTAGAGCCCATTTGGATTGGCTTAAAAAGCTCTAAATCAAAAAATAAAAAAAGTCAAACATAAATGACTTTTTAAGTCAAAAAATTAAAAAGTAGGGGGAGACCTACTTTTGATTTTTAACTTTTTAAAAGTTATTTTAAACTTACTTTAAGTTATTTTTAACCTTGCCAAACACTTTCAAATGCTAAAAATGACTTAGAAGTACCAACTTTTTAAGTCAATCCAAGCATGCTCTTACTTATGTTTACCTTTTATATGTTTTAATTTATAATTTATACCTCACTATATATATATATAACCCTAACTAAAAACATTACCCCTTAATTTAAAAGATAAATTACCTAAATACCCTTTTTGTTTATTTAAATACACAATTTATATATAAAAAAAAAAAAAACCATTGGTCGTTTACACCCATTAATTAAAAGATACATCCATTCAATGCAAAGCCTAATACCCCATTTAAATAAAATTAACAAAATACCACTCAAACCCTTTCATCAAAAGTCATAACAATTCAATCCAAAATCTACCTTCTTTTGAAGTGTGAGATTAATTTTTTCACACTTATTTTACAATCAAGACTGAAATTTATAGCCTACAACACAAAACAATGGTTTCAAAACACTAGAATACAACTCAAGTGACTTCTAAAAACAAAATTTCCCAAAACAAGTTTGTGATTGCAAAACAAACCCTAATAATAAAGATTCATTAACTAGCATAGAATACACGTGCACCGTGCGTACCCAAAACTAGTATATATAGATATACTAAATGTTTTGAAAGAGATTTTCTGTAATGACCCAAACCGTGTTATTTAGGAGAAACAAAAGTTTGGGAAATTCTGGGCCACTGTCCCGCCAGGGTGGGCCAGATGCCGCTAGGGCGGGGTAAGTTGGTGCCAGAGCGGGATAGGTGAGACAAAATGCAAATAACGTGAAATCCTATTTTCTCCTTCTTCCTAAAATACCTAAAATAGTCATAAAACACCCTAGAAACCCTCAGAAAACTGGTCTAAGCTTGGGAAGGAAGGAAAAGGAGATTTTTAGCGTGAAGATGTCGATGGATTGCGAATTTCCAGTCAAGATCGCCATCACGGATTCTGGAAACAAGAATCAAAGTCCAAACCTTCGTGCATCTACTTGGCGCCCAGGGAGGCTAGGTTTTATGAATTGAGTAGTTTAAATCTATGCTCCCTGCATAATATATGTAAATCGATGGTAGAATTTATACGTAGACCTTCATGCACCGAATGATCTATGATTCAAACCCTAGAGAGAAGCCTTAGACGATGAATTAGGGTTGAGTATGGTCAAATTAAGGTTTGCATGATGGGTGTGATGATTAAATCCATTGTAGGTGATGGTGGTGATTTTAGGATTGTGTGATGTATGTTGTTCTTGCTTCATTATGATACTTGCATGTATATGAATGTTGCATTATTGATCACAATTGTTAAATATAAGATAGAGGAATGAGGGATGCCATGAATCACGACTTAAATGTGTGATCTTGAGAATGTTACTTGTGATTGTGATTGTGGTGTGTTGAAGGGATCGGTTGCCACGTTCCGGCATAACTAACTTAAATCAGTTGCCACGTTCCAGCATAACTATGGGATCGGTTGCCACGTTCCGACATAATTATTGGATTGGGTACCACGTTTCGGTATGCTAACTGTTTGGGTTTGGGTGGTTCCATGAGAGGACCAATGATTTGCATAATGGTGTATATTTAATTGAGCATGTGATAATCAATATTGTATATGTTTGGTATTTTTCATGTTTATAATGTGGTATTGACTTGCTTTTGTATGCCGCACTTAGTGGGTATAAGTTGGAACAACTTATACTTGATTGTTCTTGTGTTAAGCGAACTTGGTGGGCATAGTGGAAGGGTAAAGTGTTCAAGGGGCGAGTAAGGGATAGTGAGGGTTGTTCGTATGTCATATTGGCTAGAAATAGAGGTAGTGGATGTGATGAAATATGCTTAGATGATTTTCACCTTAGGGGGAAGAGATTGAGTCTAGTGGTAAGGAAGTTTGATGTAGTGTACTTTGTGACCATGGTTGAGTAATGTGACGAGGAAGTAAGAGTACGAAGTGAGCAGTTAGTTGGAGTGCCTGTGGGTGTAATTGGGGAATTCGTTAATGTGGTAAAACGGTTAGGCTATGATCAAGAACTTGGTAAGTAAGTAGTTTGAGAAGGTGGAGAAGCGGGTGACTTATTTCATGATCTTACAAGTCGGTTTCTTATGTTATGTGGTGGGCGTTGAATTGATCGATGATGCCTACCAGTACGTGTGTTTGTACTGAAACTACTCTTGCTATGTCTTTTGACATAGTCTGGATGCATGTTAGTGATGTTTCATTAGGTGAAAACGAAGAAATTCTCCAGCAACTTCTATTCTTCCTTCCGCATAGTGGGAGCTGTGTCTTTATTTATCTTGTCCAATTGTACTCTTAGTAGGTCTTGTACCTGTTTAGACTAGATCCTTGGGAGTGTTAATTACTTTACAAGTCTTAACTCGAAATTGTTTTAAAGGTTTTTAATTAAGAATTTCGTTATTATATTTATCTCCAGTTATTCAAATTTTCGCATATTTTAAATTATTAAGATATGAGGGTTCTCCTATTTAGGTGGTAGTATGTAGGTGCCCGGTGGATTATGACATTTTCAAAATATTATCAAACATATATTAAGTAATCATGGGAAGATGAGGTCAAACAGTTTGCAACCAGAACAAATAAGAAATGACTCTTTAATTTGGTGATAGATTATTATGGGTGTAAAAGTTGTAAAATCACAAAATTGGTAAAACTTTAATTATACCTTTCTGGTAATATTGTATATACCATCCACATTCCATGAAAATCGTAAAAAAAAAAAAAAATTGATTCATCTTGTTGCTACGTGAAGTTAAATGATTAGTGCCTTTTAAGAATATACACTAAACACAAGTAGTGTTTAAGAATAAAAAAGACAATTCTAAATTAATAATATTTTGTGCATATGTGTAGATATTTAAGACATCTTGTTATAATTTGATGTTAGGCTACTAATTTTATTAAGACGTTTATGACACAAATTCAAGACATTTTCTTTTAGAAAAAAGAAGAAAAACATAATATCTACACTTTTCTAGAGCAAACAAGTCAGCAAATTCTTGTCCATCTCAAGAATAACTTGAACTAATAATAGTGTCAAGAGCTATTGATGAGCCTAATCTAGAAAAAAAGAATGTCAATAAATAGGGCAAGAGTGGAAAAACAAAATAAAAGTAGGACATGTCTCTCTAAAATGCTACCACATTAATCTGAGTGGGTAGCCTTTTCTTTGAGAATATAGTTTAGGAATAATCAAAGGGTAGCCTTTTAATTTTGCTTTTAGGGTGTACCATATCCCAATATGCCATCAACCATCACATATTAAGAAAATAAAGAAATTGAAAGAAAAAAAATTTATTCGTGTAATCTTATTCCATAAAACTAGCACAGACTTTGTATTATCGAATAAGTACACACGAGACTACTAATTTTATAAGCAAAATCTAAAATTGCAAGAAAAATTCCAAAGTTCTTGAGAAGCAAATAGCAAACAGTAATACCATGAATATTTTGAATATACAAATTAAATTAATAAACAGCATATTTATAATATTTTTTGAAAACTTACATGTTCCAAAGGAAAAAAAAATTCAACACTTGTTTGAAAGAGAGAAGGAAGACACTAATAATGGAGAGAGAAGGGGACACATATAGAGAGTAAAACAACGACGTATGCTGATATTAGAGAGAGGGGCGTATATTGAGAAAAAAAAAATGTTTGAGCTTTATGGCGAAATAAATTAGCGTTATAAAAGAGTCTAAATAGAAATAAGACTTTCTCATAAATCTAAACAAATCAGATGCTTTCAGACCCATTAAGTGATTCTTTTTTTTATAAAATCAAACGCACTTAATGATCCATTGAACCATTCAGATTTAAACCTCCATTATATGTAAACAAATGAGTCATAACTTTGCATCATTGATCAATCAATACATATAATCAAATTTCTACACTTCAAATAATAAAACAAATTTTAATTAGATTATCCTATATTCATTTAAAAGAACTAAGAGATGTAAAATCCAAAATCTTGATATATTATCATATCTACTCAAGGGGTTAGGAGGATGCAACTTGTCTAGTATTCAAAATCATAATTATCAATGAACATTGATAAGGTGAAATTAGACAATCATAAGCACAATGACAATCATATTTTACATAAGCTCTTGTAGGAAATCTTTAGTGTATATTTGGTGAGCTAAGTCTTTGTGAAAAATCGTGTTTCATGGGCGAAAAATAGTAAAAAATAATAATTACTCAACCATTTTCTCTTTCTATTAAAAGGGAAATACAAAAATCAATAAACATTTGGATTTATGAGAAACAACTTTTGTTAGTATGATTCATTTTACCTGGTTATATAGAAAAAAAAATTAAGATCATTCCAAGGGTTGACATTTGATGATAAAATAGGAAAAATTAAGAAAAATACAATGTTGAGATGGATTAGATTAAGACCTAAGCGAATTTTAAGAGAAAAATGACATACTTGTTATAGAAAAATAATCATATTTGCATAAAGTATAAAAAATAGTCCTTAGACTAAAATTTAATCTAACAAAAACATTTTTTGTTACTTTATTTAATTTAATTTATGGATTAGTTACATACCACATACAAAATTTTATTTTATCCATAAAAAAGGAAAGATAACTGATCCATGATTTAACAATCCTTGGACCCCTAAATGACTAAACTATCCCCAATATTTTTTCTTAAATTTCATTTGTAATTTAATGTCTTTTTTTTTTTTTTTTTTTTTTTTTTTTTTTTTTTTACAAAAATCTAATTTATATTGGAATAGTTATAAATGTTCTTTTTAATTCTCCAAATCCGTTCAATGTAATTTGATGATTTCACAAACTAATATTTTTTTTTCAATGTTTGATTTGTTATATTGGGTTGATTTTTTTCGTTTTTTTCTTATGTAATTCGTCGATTGACCACTTGAACTATTTCTTTTCTTTTTTTAAAATAAGCTTCATGTATTTGAACAATTTAAGCAGCCTTGAATCTATGTTAAGCTTAAGGTATATTTAACCATCAAAAAATTAGAAATACACCATGCTATCAAGGATTTCCGTAGTGGCACATCACTCCTCAAAATTAAATAATATTTTTTTTTATATTTTAGTATTTAACATGACTAATTAAATGACATAGAAAATTCCATAATAACTCACGAGTATATAATATGAAATAAGTTTTTTGTAGAGTTTTAAACCAAACACAAAATTAGATGGAAAACTATGAAACAAACACTTGATAAAAACTAATCCCTTCACTACTAAAGTTTGCATTATTAATCCATCCATTACTAATCCTGCATTATGCATCTGTCAACCAAACGACCCCGTAGGGGTTTACAAGCTAATATATATATATATATAATTTTCTAATGCAAATATAAGATTTACGGAAAAGCAACTGAATTTATCCAAACCCATAAACCCCCACTTAGCTCCGTCTCTGTCGGTCATGGGTGTGAAACTTTAGCACCTTCTCCAGAATTGGTATGATCACCAACAATGAGACCAGTTAAACCATTTTTATAAACATCATCATCAACATCCCAACCAGAAGGAACGATTTCCTCAATTAGCGTCCTGACTTGAACCAAATCAGTTTCTTTCTTTTTCATCAGTAACGCAAATCCTAACTCCTCAAGTAAATTTGAATCAATTTTTGGATTCCAATCGATTTCATCGATGTATAGATCAGGATTTTGCAGCTCAAAATTATCAAAAGGCAAATTATGAAACTCAGCATAAAATTTATTCTTAGCATCATAAAATGCTTTTTCACCAGCTGAATCATCCCAATTTAGTATTTCATAATAAAAACGAGTATTTTCCTTGTAACGCAAGAAATTTTTCCATGATTTAAATGAACTATTCTTTAAGCAAAATTCCTTCTCCCAAGAAGGAATTATTACTGGCCTCCAAACCCCTAAAAAAAAAAAAAAAATCTAAATAGAATTAGGATTAAAAAATTAATAATAAGATAAATCAATCAAATTAGTTATGTTATAATGTATGTATAAAGAGTGATGCGAGCTGAAAGAACTTTTTTTGGTTAAGTGATTTTTTAATTTTTTTTTTTATGTTTTTCTGATTAAACTTGCGTGTTTCATATCATTTATTTAATGTGTATCTAGTAGAACACGAGTTCATAAATTTCAATAAAGGAATTCAATTGAATTCTATCTTGAATCATTTTTGAATTATATAACACAAGAAATTTTGATCTTTGAATTAAAGAAAAAGGAATCTTACATTTTTGAGTTGTTCTTGTGCTTTGCCTTTGCTTGTAACATTGATATTTTTTTGATTTAAACTCCATAATTTTATTTCATTTTTTTGTGTTGGAAGTAACAAATTAGGACTTAAGAAGAGGTCTATAAATAATTAGCACAATGTGAACAGTCTTAATGTGAACTTTATCTATATAGGAAAAAAACTACAAATGACAAAATTTTCAGATAGAATTTGAACTACAAAATTTGACCAAAAAAATTAATAAATCTAAATAAGTATACTTTTAATAAATATAATTGATTATAGATATACAAGCAAAAATAGAAAAGAGTGAGGTATGCAATTTCTAAATTTTACCAATTTAGCATGGATTAAATTTTAAAAATTCATTATATATAGAGTTTTTTCTTAGGAGAATCACTTTGATGATTAATAATTAGCAATAAAAGTACATTTTTTTTTATCATTAATTACCTAACTTGAAAGTGGTTCGTAATAAGATAAGAGCCTTAATTTTATAAATCGTTATACTTTTTGGGTCATTCACATGGTCATACTTCATCTTTTAGCACATTGTCTTGTATTTGCCTTGGCTAATCGAATTAATTTTTTTATCCGTTAAAATCCTCAGGTTAGCTATCTCCTCTCGTCTCAAGTTATTAGATGGTGGTTGGTAGCACCAAATTCTTGTTAATAAACTTTTTTTTCCTAGTTTGTTCCTCTATGGTCAAGCAGGTCAGAATATATGGACGATTTTCTCTGTGGATGGTTGTCAATCATCTTTAAAGAAAGAGTTAAGTATGAAAGGAATTTAATACACAACGATCAACCCTTTATAAATGGATATTTTATCATAGAGGATTCAAGATCATTATCCCTAACCTAAGTTCCCTAACCCTAGTTATTAATTTCGTTGCTCATAACTAGATAAATTAAACTATTGAAAATAAATGAATATAAAAGAGAATAAGAGAAACTTTTGATTAAAGCAACACTTGCAAGTGAATCTTGTTTGTTCCACAATAATCGTCTAAGACTATAAAGTAAACCCTAGAAAATGAGAATAATAAATTTCATTCTATAATTCAAGTCCTAATAGTCATTCTAAATTTTATTCCCCTTTAAAACATCATCAATAGACATACATATAATAATAGGGGTGAAATTCTAATTCCAATTACATTATGCATTGATTGGGTCAAACCCAGTCTAACAAACAAAAAGGTTGCGGTGCTAGTGTCACGGCCTCACAAACGGGGTCTATCTCGCATTTGGCCTTCTTTTGTTGAGTCTCTGAGGTGTAGTTCACATATAGGTGAGGTTCGAGGCTCATGGTCCTTTTTGGACCTATTTTTCTTTTATTTTAGTCCGAATTACTTTGTTTTGTGTTTCAATACATCATATGGGTCTTTTCTTTCTATTTTTGGCCTGAAATCAACCTAATCATGTACATTATCTCATTACAACATATCATCAATAAATTCAAAATTATTCTCATCAATAAATACAAAATTATTCACAAGATTATACTCAAAATTAAGCTAAAAATAAGGGTAAATAAGATGTTTGAATGTGTAAATACACCCAAAATCAACTCCCCACACTTGAAGCTATTTTGTAACACCCCAAAAGACTCTAAGCTCAGACTAGAATTATTCTTCATAAGTGTAAGGGTTTGCACCGAATGATTTTTAGTTGTGCATATGTTCTAAACTTAATTCTTTAGTATTGGAAAATATTTGGAGATAGAATTGAGGTCATAAGAATCATCTAACACAAAGTTGAGATGAATGTTTCCTTATTGATTGAGTTTCCATATAAGATTTTACTTGGATCAACTTCGAATGATCATATCTAATAGAATATGAAGAGTTAGGTGACCCACAACCTATCAAATTAACGGTCTATGAATCTTTTATCCAACTCCACCAAGTTTTCATCATCCTTAGTTCGGAGTAGAGAGTTATGATCATTTTACTAAATGACGTAGTGCAGTTCCGTTTTGACCGACATGAAAATTATAAAAAAAATATATATTTTTCTTGTCCTTGTACAACTAGGAAAACCTTAAAACAATTTTCTCAACTTCTATAAATTCCAAAAAAAATAATCATATTTCCATCTTTTAAGTCCTCCTTCTCCTCTCTCAAATTCCAAGACAAAATTCTAAAGAAAAATCAAAGCATAAGACTTCTAAACAAGGCTCTTTCAATTATTTTTCAAGATTCTTCTTCAAGCAATGTTTTTTCAAATATCTTTCAAGATTATTCTTCAAGTTAAGTTCTTCTACAAGATTTCAATATTTTCAATTCAAATTCATTTTTATAGTCATGAATCATTAATAGATTTCTTAACCTTGGCCATAGGATTTTCAAGAAACTAATTCAAGAATCTCCAGAAAGGATTTCTTGATCGTTCTTCTTCAAGATATAAGGAACGTTTAAGGTATGCAAGATTACAAAAATGAGGAACTTTGTTCTTCCTCACACCCTACTCCTACGATATATGTTTTAGTATCAAAGCTAGGGCTTTTACTCAAGATTCTGTGATTTTAAATTCCCTTTATCTCTTATCATTGATCCTCAATTTTATCATCAAAATTATGATACTTCATGTCATTAATGATTATTGATTCATGGTTCATGCTTATTATACCACATGGATTCATTTTTTTTTTATCAAAGTTATTTAAAAATCTTGTTGTAGTATTTCATATGCATTAATTTCACAAATAAAGTATGTTCAAGATTTTAAATAAGTCTTTAAAGAAAGAGTTCAAGAAAGTATATTTAGTTTTAAGTTGCATTATTTTCAAGAAGTATTTCAAGAAAGTATTATTATCTTTAATTTGAAATAAATTATTTTAGAAGAGTTTCAAGAAAGTATATTTTACTTGAACTGCATTATTTTCAAGAACAATTTCAAGAAAGTATTATTATCTTTAATTTCAAGTGCATTATTTTATGAAAGAGTTCAAGAAAACTATATTTAGCTTCAAGTTCAATGATTCTATCAAGATTTTCATTCAAGTTTCATCAATGGGTCTCCCTTCACCATAGTCCCAAAAAATACTGAATTCTCCAATTTGATCTTCACCCAATTTTTAGGGTTCTATGCAAATCTTCATGGATTCAATTTATTATGATTCAGTTGCTTAAATTCAATCTTATTACGCGTGATTTGATTTAATTATATTTTTTCCAATTGATTTCATATGAACCCCCATGTCCATGTCTATTTTATGAATACAAACTATGATTATGAACTTATGAATTATGATTATGGATTTATGCATGTTTTATGACTGAAGGATGCTTTTAATATAAAGTGTTGATGATTTGTGAGAGGTTTTCTCACATTTGAATGAAATCATGATTTAGATGCTTAAAAAGGAAGTGTCTTATGAATAAGTTTATGAAATCATGGTTTTGAAAGAAGCTACTCTAATATGAATTTATGATTGGATTGGTAGTCTTAATTGTTGTCTTTCCAAGTATTTTGATATGATTATGAGTATGTCTTTTTCATTCAGATTTACTTAGCACTGACAGGACTTTGAGATGGAGGCTCTCCCGTTAGTAGAGGTGGCTCTCTAGCAATTTCCATGTCCCATACTACGTTCCTTTGTAGGATTGTCTTAAATGACCTAACTAGTGGATCTACTTTAGCAATAATGAATGATACAGAGTTTTACTTTGGCAAGTAAACTCTCTTTTTTTGGTGTGAGGGTTACACCGTATTCCATGTTATAGCTCACATGGTCTTATTATCAATAGGACAATATTTTTCGAGATATTTATTAGATTGCTTGCATTCATTTTTTCCAATTAGTGTTATCAATTTTTATTTTTATGATTGTAGTTATTTTTTAAATAGTAAGTATGATCGATGATGGGAGGAAACTGTAAATACCTTAATATGGTTAAAATCATGTAACCTCACACTATAAAAGGATGGACAACATTTTCTCTCTTTACTTTGTTTGAAGATATATATAGATTGCCATAGGAATTTATTTATTTTTTTGTTTCTTATTTCAATAATATTCTAATATTTTTATTTCTCTTAAGGCAAAATAGAAGCATATCGAGAAGAATTTGACATTGGAAAGGAGTTCTAGCAGTATAATTGCAATAGAGAAGAAGCCAAAAGCCTGAAAGAATTTTTTGATAAAAGACGTTGGCGTCTGAATCGAATATAAGAAGAAGAAGAAAAATGTAAAGAATATTATTGGGACATAAAATATCTATTTATTCAAGTGTTTAAACAAATGCATCATGATATTCGGATTTCAAACAAGGCAACAACAATTGTAAATTACCTAAGCACATTCTTTCTAAAGGGAACAGTTACCAAGTATAGTTTTTACCCAAAAGAAAAGAAGAAGATATAGTTATTTTACTCTCTTTTATTTAACTTGACTTATTTCTTGATATGGATTTTGCTTTATTGAAGTTCTTGTTTAATATTAAGCATTGTTATTATTATTATTATAATCAATATGAAATTATGCCAGATAAATATTCATGCATTATGCTTAACAGTTATAATTCTGATTTGTTAAATTAATATTTGTTTGTGTTTTATATCTTTTAAAAGTCTTTTTATATAAAACTATACGCTAATGAAAAGAATAGTTTTATAACTCCTCCGTCCTCATTATACTACTATATAAATTGTGTTGATAACCATTTATTTTATCAGTAGTTAATATAAACTAAATAAAAAATAAAAAATCACAAAATAAACAATTACAATTTTTAAAAATAATTACGTCACATTAAATATATTTTTTAACAGTTAACATCATTTTTCGTCTTTATTTAGTTAATTTATGTTTGCTTATTGATTATTTTGTAAAAATAAAACAAAATAAAAACATAACAATTATAGAGTGTTAAACAATAATTATACTCAAATAATTTTACGTCTCAGATATAAAATTTCAAAAGATAAAAATGTAACAATTTTAATATATATATTTTGGTAAAAATGTAACAAAAAAATAATAATGAAGAATTTTTAACAGCTCCTATTTTCTCTCCACTTTTCTTATTTTAAAATTTTAATTTTTCAAAAATATTTGGATAAGGAAAATTATCTTCAAAATCTAATCTAACCGTAGTATACAGAGAAAGCCAAATAGTTAGGGAACAATTATTTTGAAAAGTACAAGAAAATTATTCTTTTTCAATTTCTATCTATACATAAATTCTTTTGATGATTTAATTTTTCTCCATCTTCTTTGTATGTGAATTTTTAATTATTTTATGTTTATTTTTTGCAGGATGAGTGGTGCGTGAATTCACTAGATTTGAATTTTTATTTTTATTTTTCAGATATTGTTAAAAGATATTATTTATACATATTTAAAGTGTATCATTTATTGGATAATAATGTTATTTGATAAAATTATTGTCTTTGTGTGGTTGATGCTGTCGATATTATTAGGAAATGCTTAATACTAAAAAAATTTATTCACCAAAAGTTCATATGTTTTTATTTTATTTTATTCATGTGATATATCTCATAATGTGGTAAAAATAGTATACTTCTTAATATCTTTAAGTTGGTAATAGTTTGATATATCAATGTGATGTTTTCCTATAATTTTTTTTTTCATTTTTTGATAATCTATACGAGTATTATTGGTAGTACTGTATTACACAAATATCCCATGCATGCTAGAAATATGTATTATAGTTTGCAAATTTGTATAATTTTTTTAAAAAATTTATCACTTAATTTTATACACGTTGATAAGAAGCGCTTGATTTGTAAACAAAACTTTTAGTAGTAATTATTTTTTACTTTATATCTAAATGACTACTATTATTTTGTAATGAACTTCTTTAATCATTTTTGCATTGAATTGATTTCTTCTGAATTGTTTCAAGTGAGTTTTTAGTGAGTGATTAAGTTTAAATGATTATTTTAATATTACATTTAAATTTTTTAATAAAAAAAATTACAAAATTAAAATTTTGAATTTAAATTGTATAGATTTTTAAAAATTCTATAGAAAAAATGGAGTAGTTCTAAATTTCAAATACAACAATTTTTTATATATCAAATATATAAAAAAAAATTGATTTTTCTTTAAAACCACCGCATTTCTCTTTTTTCTCATGGGCAGTACCCTCCCCCCCCCCCCCCAACCCCCCACAGTCCTATTTCTCTATCTATATTATGAATTTATATTCCATAATAATTCAAATAATTCGAGAAAGAGCATATTGATCACTTTTCTTATTGATTATATTGACACAATGCCATTTATACTCTCATAATACATTAGTTTTATCCTTACCATTATCAAAATCATATGACTTTTCTTATATGTAATTTATTTTAATTTAATAATTAAATTTTCTTTTTTCTTTATTATTTTAACAAGAGGATAATGTTGATAAGGTAAGATTATTTATGATTTTAAATAATTTTAAAATAAATAAATTAAATAATACTAAAAAAATTATTATTGTCAAATTTAGACAATGAACTAAGTTTATATATTGATCTATTTACATAAATAAACTATTATAACACATTAAGGTGCTAAATGTTAACATTCTTTCAAACAAACTTTACAATGTTATCTTATAATAAGAATTTTGAAATTGTCAATAAATAAATATTTACGATTACATTTATCAACTAATATTATGAATTTATATTCCACAATCATCCAAATAATTCGAGAAAGTGCACAATGGTCACTTCTCTTATTGACACAATTTTATTTGTAGACAATGTTATTTATACGCTAATGATACTCTTAGAGGTCGTTTGGTTGGGAACAAGCTATTTCAAGACAACTAAACTTGGAATAAGTTATTTCAGGATAAGTTATTTCACCATGTATATGAGATAACTAATTCCATCACTATAACAAAAATGGTGGGATTACTAATCCAATGACTATCTAATTATTCCAACTAAACATGAGATAAAATAATTTTACATTTTATCTTGAGATTATTATACCTTATACCTAACACTAAACGAGCATTTAGTTTTACTAATATCATAGGACTTTTCTTTGTTATTATTTATTTTAATCTAACAATTAAATTTTTTTACATCTTTATTATCCTAACAAGATGATAATATTGATAAGGTGAGAGAGTATTTACGATTTTGAACAATTTTAAAAAAATAAATTAATTAAATCATGCTAAAAAATTAGTATTGCCAAATTTAGACAATGAACTAAGCTTATATATTAATTTATTTACATAAATATTCTATTATAACATATCAAGGTGTTAAATGCTAACATTCTCTCAAATAAACTTTACAATATTATCTTATAATAAGTTAAATGTTGAAATTGTCAGTATTCAGTATTTACGATTACATTTATTAACTAACCGCGCAATGCGCATGTACGTAAACTAGTTACCTTTAAGGGAATATTTCTATAGCTTTTTTGTCAAATAAGAGGGACTCAATATGAGTGAAATGTTTATAATGTCATTAAATATTTGTCAAATAAGAAAATGTGTCATTTTTTATTGAATTAATTAGAAAGAAAGTGAGTCATATAAATTGAAACACATGGAGTAATAATAGAGTGTGCAATTAATAATTCCTCATTTCTTTTTTTAAGAGAAGTATTGAAAACACCTTTAAATTTTGTACAAATTATTAGTTTCATTCTTGAATTGCTGACTAAGTGAATTTAAATACACCCCGATCAATACACCTCTAAATTCTTGTCAAGTTTAGAAATGTTTACAACACTTCTCTCAACTTTTTATTAAAAATCGCATGCTTTTACTAGAATTTGATACCAATTGCTACGTCATATTGCATAGTTAAGTAGATGCATGTTTTTAAGGCGATTAATAGTTTAGACACAAAACTAATAATTTATACTCCCTCCGTTTCATTTTATGTGGCAATATTTGATCGGACACGGAATTTAAGAAATAAATGAAGACTTTAAAATGTTTATCAAATTGTCCCTTCAAAAAATAATCATATGAAAAAGTAGACTTACTTTTCTCTCTCCTCATAAATGTATTGAAATAATATCTTTAAAATTAAGTGAAACCAACAAGAATAAAAGAAGAATTTACCTTTAAATACTTATCTTGTAAGAAAATGTAACATTCTTTTTGAGACTGAGCAAAAAGAAAATGGTGCAACATTAAATGGGACGGAGAGAGTTTGGGTGTTGAGGGACCCACCCAAGTATTGCATTTCTGGCAGTTGTTTCCCCACACATTTGTAATCAAGAAGATGATAAACTGTAAAACTGAAGACAAAAGGGGGAAAAAACAGTAGAATTTTTTAAAAAAGATGGCTAGTCTGGGCATGTACTCCTGGACTACAGGAATCAAGAAAAGGGTATTTGTAAGAGTTGCTAATTTGGAAAAAGAGAATGAAAAGAGAGTAGAAATAGCAGAGAAAGTGAAAAATTCAAAAGTAGTAATACTTGGTGGAACTGGAAGAGTTGGTGGTTCTACTGCTATTGCTCTTTCTAACCTCTGTCCTGACCTTAACATTGTTATTGCTGGTCGAAATAGGTAATAAACCCTTGTTCAGTTTTTGGGTAACTCAGAATTTCATTATTGGGATTTTGTTTGTTCTCTGTGAAATTTGGATAAAGATAGAGTTTTTTTTTCTTGATTTGAAGATTTTTTTGGTCCACATTTCTTTCTGTGTCCTGCAATTTGGGTACTTTCTGTATGGTCATTTTCGTGTAGATTGTAGTATTATTTTGTTGTAGTGCTGGTTTGCTACTATGTAGTGTTTTTTGTTAGTATCTGTTGTCTCTTATACTTCCATTACGTCCTTTTCTAGATTGTTTTTGTCTTGAGCCGAGGGGCTATTGGAAACAGTGCCTCTACTTTGCCTCTGAGGTAGATGTAAGGTTTGCGTACAGTCTGTCCTTCTCAGACCCCACTTTGTGTGAGACTACACAGGGTATGTTGTTGTTGTTGTTGTTTTGTTTGGCCATTTTCAATAGAAAATGCTTTTCTTGGAAAATACTTTCTGATATTTGGTTGGGAGTGTAAGGTATTTTTTGAAACAAATATGTGTTTCATAGCAAATTGGATATTGTTAAGATGAGATTTTTGAGTACTAAAGATTAATAATGACGTCTAAGTGGTAAGTGGAATGCGCAATATGACACAAGGATATAAGGGCCTTTTCCACCTAAGGAGTGTAAATCAGTTGAATGAGTCTTTGTTCACAAGTTTGATTTTCATATTTTGGCATTTGAAAATATGAAAGATGTGAGATGAAAGCTTATTAAAATAAGAAATGTTATCAATTGGCTGAGTTTCACTGACCAGAATTATTTTTTTGTAAAGAGTTGGCTACTTGGTAGAGACAAAAATGGTAAAAACTTGAAATTGCTTAGTTTCAACATCTAAAAGTGTCTAGTTTTAACTAACTCAGACTAACATAAGTTTTTCTTCCCCAACATCTAAAAGGCATAAGTTGGACTCGGTACATAACATAGCCATTCTTATAAAGTTAGCAAACCTCATTACAAAAATGATGATGGATTTGATGTTCTTTGTCTTCTAATCCTTGGTGACTATTTATCTGATTTTGATGCTTGTTGTCATGTCTTTTACTTGGATTTGTTGCACTTGAACCGAGAGTCTTTCGGAAACAACCTCTCTACCTCCACGGGGAGTGGTAAGGTCTGCATACCCTCCCTGTACCCCACTTGTGGATTTCACTGGGTATGTTGTTGTTATTTTGCTGTCATGAAGTTAGATTAACACTTCCAACAAAAGATAAATTGGAATGAAAGTAATGCAAATGGAAAAGAGGAACAAGTAAAAAGGATGTCAAAATAGTTTTTACCTAGATTATTGAAGGCTTTCTTGACCAACCACAGCAAAGGCTCAAAGGTAGAAGGATTCATTATGTTAAAGAAATTTGTTGTTAGGCTGTTAATCAAGAAAGTTAGGTGCTAATTTCGGAAGTTCCTTTTCTTACCATGTAAAACTGAGGAGAATCTTTGAAGGAAGAGTATCAAAGGTAAATCTCGCGTAAGACTTCTTTTTGTTCATGAAAAAGTAACTGACGAATTATCACTAATTTGGGTATGATATGTGCTAATAATTGTATGAGTTTGGAAAAGTGATATCCAAAAAATGAAGGTATAAAGAGGAAAGGGAAATGAACCCTCATTGAGAGGTTGGCTTCATGAATCCGAAGAGTTTTATGCACAAATTCAGTTGTATAACATGGCCTATGTTGCTCAGACTCTTCTAAAATGTCGACGGGTGCTTGTTGGATCCTCCAAAAATAGTGTAATTTTGAAGGATTCGACACTAGTGCGGTGACATTTTTGGAGAGTCCAAGCAACTTAGAACACGGCCACATCCAAATATCATGGTATAACATGGCCACATCCAAATTAATTAATCCTTTGAGAGATAAGTTGTAGATTAATTATTTGATTGTCTCGAGTGCTATGACATTCCCACTCAAGTCAAGAACTTTCCCACCCAAGGCATATTAGCCAATTTTGTCTGTGTGTTTCATCCGATCTCACAGTAAAATTGATCTCTTGGTTTATCTCATTTCCTACATGACTTTCTTGGTTTTCGACATTTCGTTCTAAATTTATTGTGTAACTTTGGACTTCTTGAAAAAAGAAAAACTATTGTGTATCATATTATCTATTACAGGGAGAAAGGGGCTGCTATGGTGTCAAAACTAGGAAACAATGCAGAATTCGCTGAAGTAAATATAGACGACAGAGAAGCATTAGAAGCCAATTTGACAGGTCTATGAGATCCTTCCTTTTTTCATACTTTGAACTTACGAAGCACTTTATCAAATGCAGCTGTCTATTGCAAGTTATAGTATTGATGAGTATGGATCATCAATTACCAACATTATCCTGTAATGTATGTGTTATTTTTTATATCAATTTTCCCAAATTGGAATAAGCTATATTTTAGTCATTGATCCTTTCTCTCTGCACCTAATCCCATTCCTGTTGCCACTTAGCAGGAATCAGTAAACTGATATCCTTTGCATTAAACTGTTTATTTGGACTATTAATTAAGGAATCTGTGTTGTATGACTCTAGACAAAGTGGCGTAATTTCACTTTGTACTCTTCTAAAAGTTAAACTAGTATAAATGCAGTTACTGTATTGTTTTAGTAGGAAGCCAAAACTTCCTGTTTGATGAACATGTTAGAAAAATGATTGTTATACATGACTACTGCACTTACTTTTGGATACTTGTAAGTAAATTAAGACAAGTTGATATACTACAGCTTCCCGGGTGATCAGCATAGACATAGAAAGCAGTTAAGGCATTGCATAATTGACACTAGGCTAAGAAAAAAGGTTTATCATTTCCTTTTCATGCTGTTACCGTATAAAGTGAAATTGCAGCCTAACAATAACATCCGTTGCTATTGCTATACCTAGATCTGTTCTTCACCAACCCCCTTTAACTGAGGGAAAATAAAAGGCAACAAAGACAAGTGAACAATAAAACAAAACTATAGTCATTTTTCCATTGTCTGTTTAATGGTTAATATTTTCACCATTATGACTATAGCTGTTTTTCATACTTTGAGAAGGTAGAATAGGAAATTCTCATGCACAAGTGATTCTATTGTTTTTTTGCATGTTATTGTTTATGATGCATGCCACTTCTCTTCCTACTTACGAAATATCACATTATGTCTTAATAGTCCAAATATTGGCTGAAATTCTGGGAATCTAATTATTTATTAAAAAAAGAAACTTCAGTCATACTAGAATCTAGATGTACAGACATTACCCTTCTGCTAACAGTCCAGCAATATTTATTTAACTGTCTAACGATTTGCAGATGCGGACATTGTGGTTCATGCTGCTGGGCCATTCCAACAGTCAGAAAACTGTAAAGTACTAGAAGCTGCCATTGGGACCAAGGTGAGAGAAAGGTAATCAGCCAGCATAACTTCCAAGTTTAACTTTCTTAAAAGAATGACTACAGAAGTAAGAAACTCTTCCTCTCATTGAAGTGATCATTGAAACGTTTAAGTCGTGTCATCCAACAGACAGCCTATCTTGATATTTGTGATGACACAAGCTATGCAACACGAGCAAAGTCCTATATGAATAAAGCACTGGAAGCCAATATTCCAGCCATAACTACTGGTGGAATCTACCCAGGATTGAGCAACGGTACTATAAGACTTATGTTATAATTATTTGTTCATTTAACAAAGGAAATTTCTGCTTAAGTTCTGCCTTTTCTCATCTTCAATATTTTTCATCAAAGCTTTACTGTTATGTATACTGTAATTAGAGCATGGGTGACACTCAAAGTTTTTTAGCTCTCACTTTTTCATTTAAGAAATTCTAGCTTTAGTTATTCTTATCTAAAGAGCTAGATTTTGTTTCTTTCTTATCTACTTTACTATTGATAAGTAGAAAAATGGTAGCTTCTTCATATAGTTCTAGTGTAAAGTTGATTAAATTGGATTTGAACCCGAATGATATTGATCTCTCAAATAGAGTTCAAATATCTAGAAGTGGTTCGAATAATTTTAAGCTAGAATATGAAGAAGAAGTTGGTCGGCTTCAAAGCTCCACAACCTGGCATGATTTTTAGATGCATATGTTCTGATGTATACACACATCTAGATTGTGTGGACTAGTCGGTTATTTTACGATGTGATTAAGAACTTGAAACATTACATGTGTGGAATTTTAAAATTTTCTTATGTTTGAGCCAAGTTCAATCATTTGAGTTGTTGTCACTCTAGGTCTAGGATCAAGCATAAAATTAGAGTTTGAATAGCTTGATCTTGAGTTCTATTACTTGGTAACCAGAGTCGAGTCGAGCCAACAGCCTTGGGTTTTGGCTCCGTTAGATCCATTGCAGCCGTAGAGGAGGTAATTTCTTCTTGGAGTTGTAAAACATAGAAGATTTATCGTATAGTCTATTCCTTAATTAGCATGGACTTGAGCAAGAAATACTTCTATCTCATGGTCATTATTTTGTTGATTAATTAATCAGATACTCTACCTGATTACTTTCATTAGACAAACTGACACTATTGTAGCTTCAATTGGTTGCTGCATTGCATTTACAATCCCTTCGTTAGGATTGTAAATTTTACTACTCTATCAAGTGAACTCAAACATTGTTTTTCTACTAATATGACAGTGATGGCAGCAGAGCTTGTTCGCACTGCAAAACTTGAAAGCGAGGGTGAATTAGAGAGGCTAAGGTGACAATTTCCTGCTTTGTTTTTGGCCTTATTAATTCATTTTACCACATTGTCAGGTATTGGTCAGATATTTGAATGAACATTATGTCATTCAAAGAATACCTTATCTTTCCTATTAATTCTTTCAAGGGTTTATATTTTGTGCATTGACCATGTAAAGAACTTTTACACAATTAGTTTAAGTTGCCTACAACAAGTAACTTTCGATATCAAGCCCTACATAGTAACCTGAAAATAAAAGAACAAGTTGCTATAACTAATTAATATGCACTTATAGTATAAAATTTGTTTATAATGTCAGTGTGTATAATTAAAAGCTCTTTTTTTCCCATATAGAGTTACTTTAGATGACACTCACTTTGTAACAATTAGTCCGGAGATCTTTCATTACTGGAATACTTCTTCATTTCCTGACTGTTCCCTTCTAGGGTAACTCAACCTTATATGTTAGCTCAAGTGGTGAGGATTACGTAAGATCATATAAGGAGACTAAATTCGATACAGTTAATCGTGTGGAGTTCTAATAGGTCTATCTAATGGGTGACTACTTACTACTAACTGTGTAAACAATATTGGTTGACCTGAGATAGCTTTCTAATATTAGGACAGGAATTCTTTTCAATGAGACTGCTTCATGTTGATATTTTCTATCAACTACAAACTAAGAAAATACTCAATCTTTTCGTTCCTGATACCTATGGTTTAAGCAACATCACCTATTGCCTTGAAAGATGATCAAGGAGCCTGGACTTTACTTTGCATTGTAGGGAGTGCTCGGTGTTCCAATTTTACTGTTGCTCTAAATTTCTGGAAAACAAGTTCCTTAAAAATGAATAAAATGACTTACCTAATGGTAGTAAGAAAATAAGTTCCACAAATGGCATTCCACATTGATTGTGCTCTCCCCACCCTCCAACTCACTTCATCTTCATCCAGCCCTGTAGTCCCCATTCCCACCACGTCCCAACCCCACCTTCCGTAGTATTTATCTAAGATTATATACAAATGCTTTTAGGATAGTATTTTTTGCTTATGTACCGAACACATGAAACTAGTAAGAAACCACTTATTTTCCTGAAAAATCATGTTCCTTCCTACCGAATACATAAAAATAGTAATGTCAATACGTTTTCCTTATCGTCTTTTTCCTGATAAATCTTTTACAATTCTAACATGTTTAGATATTTATTTCAGATTCTACTACTACACTGCTGGCACTGGTGGTGCTGGACCTACTATTTTAGCTACTAGTTTTTTGCTTCTTGGAGAGGATGTAATTGCATATAATAAAGGTCAGCTTTTTAGATGGACTGGATTCTCCCCCTATCCTGACCCTCTTGTATTTGTTGTGATCTCATCACTATTTTGAAACTATGTACCAGGAGAGAAAATCAAATTGACTCCTTATAGTGGGATGCTAAGTATTGACTTTGGAATGGGGATCGGCAAGAAGGATGTTTACCTCCTGTGAGTACTTGGAACAGTAAATTTGTTTCGAAGAATCTAGCCTTGAGCCCTATTTTCCTTTTATAATATGTGTGATCCTTTCATCCCTCAAGTTCCGATCTTTTGAAAATCTCATTATTTTCAGAAATCTTCCAGAAGTGAAAAGTGTGCATGAGGTCCTTGGAGTACCAACTGTTAGTGCTCGGTTTGGAACAGATCCATTCTTCTGGAACTGGGGAATGATTGCTATGAGAAATTTACTTCCAAAAGTTGGTCTCTCAACTTGATACTTAGATGCTTAAATCTCATATGGTGTGGAATCCTCTTTGTATATTTTAAAATCTTAAAATAAAACTCCACCTATGTGACTTCAACAAACTATAGCTGGTCCCATATCCGAATAAAGTCAGTCTACTTACGGATAGTGTAAAAAGTCTCGCCGTGATAATTAGTCCTCTTAATACTGGACTTGTAAGAGCAGAATAGATACAAAAGATCTAAGTAGCTCTTAAACGATTTTCGTTTTTTTTGTCCGTGTGCATAGATATTGTGAGAGAACAAAATAGGCTTGGAACATTCATTTCCATTTTGTATTTTGATCTTGATGTGTCAATAATCAGCTATAGTTTGTTGAAGTCATGGGGATCCCTCATTCCAACTTTCAAAAGAATATGTCACACGCTCAATAGGCATCATAACTCATAATCATATCCTACAACTTCTGCAGGAATTTCTGAGGAATAGAAGCAAAGTCCAACAGCTGGTTCAACTATTCGATCCAGTTGTTCGAGCCGTTGACGGAACAGCTGGAGAGGCAGTCTCAATGCGAGTGAGATGTCTTCTAATTATTTTTAATTTATTTAGTTTTATTTGTTGAATTGTGTGGCTACCTCATCTAAAAGCTCAAGCTATAAGAGAAGGTACAATTTTATTTATTTCACTATATATTCGATATGCTTCGACATTATCTCCGCTGAGAAAGCCTAAAATTCTGAAATCTTACTTGCAAACAGTAAGCTCACAAAGTTGTTTTGATCTTTTGTGAAACAGGTAGATTTAGAATGCTCAGATGGACACAACAGAATTGGCATATTTAGTCATAAAAGACTTTCTAAGTAAGTTGGTTAGCTTTTTCTGCTCCAGTCAATGTAAAATCTCTTAATTTCTCTTCATTTGTTGATTCTAAATTTTTGGTCAAGTTACACATTTGTTGAATGTTAGTTCCCTCAAAATCTAAGCAAAAAGGTAATGCAAATCTCTTCACATAAGGTTGTAAGCTATTTTTTTGTTTTTCAGATCAGTGGGAATTTCAACAGCTGCATTTGTCCTTGCTATTCTTGAGGGAAGCACAAAACCTGGTGTCTGGTTTCCTGAAGAGGTATGTATTGGCGAACCAACTGCAAACATACCTGTTGATTATTGTTCCTGTCAACTTAACAATTAAGGAAAATGACATTCGGCCTAACTCAACCTCAAAAACTAGACCATATAATAATACAGAACCCTATACCTCAAACAATGTGAGACACATAACATACCCGCACACCCGGGACTGGTCATCCGGTGTGTGGACAATATAACATGGGGACCCAACATTTGTTCAACCAAGATCGGGATGGGCCGGGCTTTACTACCATATTAAGAAAAATGGACTTGGGGATAACTTAATCTTAAAAGTTGTTCACGAGGTGAGGATTACTCAACATCAGGGGGCCCATCTACAATGTAAGTTATGAGTGCAGCCGAATTCTATTGTTTTGGCCTATACCTCATATATGTATTTAGAAAATCACTAAATATGTACAGATATTAAATTTTCAATCCAGTTATTATTAGCAGTTGAGTGGGAATCTTAGTAGCTTAGTTGGTTGATTACCTAAATTTTCGCCTTGTTGGTAAGGGTTTGATTCCTCGTCTTGTAATCTCCTCCCCATTTCACCTTCCCCTACCCCCAATTTGTTTCTTAAAAGAAAAGCACTGGGCTCTCTAAGTCATGTGCGGTAGCAATATCAAACCAAATACAACTAGTAGTGGGGTCCTGAGCTGTCCTAGAATCTTGAATCCATATAGTTTAAATTTTGATCTGCCTCTTCACAAGACCATGTAAGGAGACAACAACACATACCTTCAACCTATGTGGGACACTTAACCCAAAAGACCTCAACTCGTGCTCTTACGTTTGTTTCGGGAAATCAGACAAAATGTTCATTGAATGAAAATTCCTTACCTAAAATAACATAATCATCATTTATTACTATAAATGGCCATTGGGCCTTTATTCTTTCAAGCGAAGTGCATATGCTGCCTTGTTTAAAGCTTTGTCAATTTTCCATTCTTTCTTCCTTGTGTTTCCTCTTTGCTGGCAGCTATTCGAACATGTATGTGTCTCAACTATTACTCCTCTCCGACGTACCAAAATTGACACACAAATAAATATGCACTTGACTAAATAAATAATTTAATTCAACCTGATTCCGAGTGAATAATATATCAAAAGACTCAAAACATTGAGAGTATATCATATCTAAAATTTGGGATTGTTTAGAGGAGATTTGAGTTGGTCAGGATTGAAAAAGAATCAGTCTGCAATGTATAATATAGTATAAACATTGTATATGGATGTATATACATCTCTGATACATAGTTATACATCATATATACACTATCTTAGAATATCAATACATTACATATACATACAACCAGTTTCGTTGAAATTTTCTTCTGTTACCTGTACAGTTATGTAAGAATCCCTTTTTTTATTTGAACATTTTTTGGGCTTCCCTTGCAGCCTGAAGGAATTGCAGTTGAAGCAAGGGAAGTTCTTCTCCAAAGAGCTTCCGAGGGAACGATAAACTTCATACTAAACAAGTATGTATTTGTTATCATTTTCTCCTCCAATATGTTACTTAACTATATAATTTCAACTAAATACGTCTTTCTTCTTCATAGGGCTCCATGGATGGTAGAAACAAATCCAAAAGAGCTCGGTTTTGGGATATATTCATAAATTCAATATAGAGATTTGACTGATCAAGTGAGTATGCCTAGGTTTTATGATGGTTTATAATATGCACCTTTTGCATCTCATAAGTATAAACTCCTCAATATTTATTAGTTATCGTATCTTTCAAGTGACTTGATTGTGTAAACGTATTTTACAATGTCCGTGCATAGAACTTAAGATCGTTTCCTTTTTCCTTTTCAGGCGTCGAGTGTGGAGCCAAAATGCACCCTCACCTTCTCTATATATTGGTGCAGTCTTTAAGATTTGAATGCCTACAGCTTGTTTGTTGTCAAGTTTTATAATACTTTGTCCTTCCATTTGAATAGACTTATAAGTAAAGATGTTGTCAAGTTTGTCAATAGCAGAGTTGAGTTCAAGATATTTGGTCTGAAATATCTACAACAATATACATATATTGTTATAGTATCATTGAGTAATGAATAATTTATGAACAAGAAATCTTAATGATACTAATACAGTGTATATATATATACACACACACACACACTGATTTAGTATCAAGTTAAGCGAAATTATCAGCCTTAATGATACCAATACATACTGATTTAGTATTAGTTAAGCATAAATTATGAGTCTTATTGATACTAATACAATATATGATATTGATTTAGTATTACTTAGCGAAAATTATCAATCTTAAAGAATAGGGGTATGAGCTGTAATTATTTATGAGAGAATGAGTATTTTAGAAATTATTGAGTTTGGATATGAACTTGTAATTATTTTAGATTTTCTGGTCCATATTAAGTGAGAAATGATACATTCCTTAAGAAAAAATATTTAAGGACGCTTTTCTATCACTTTTCGCTCTGAAAATAGGTAAGGAAAAAATATAGGTGCACGCTTCGATCACAGGAGTGAGAAAAGAAATTGATGAATGACAACATTAAACTAACAAATATTTATTTTACCTAAGATTCAAATAATAAAAAGATAAATTATTGTAGAAATTACAAACATTAAGAACATTCCAACAAAAATTAAAAGATTTAGCACCATTACATATATTAGGAACCTCTTTGGTGTGATAACAAATGTCCTTTCATTTTGATTAATTTTATTTACTATATTTTTAAATCGTAATCTTCGTTCTTTGATATATTGGCCTCTCAATTAGTGATCTTTAATGAAATAATCAAACAATAATTTATGTGAAAAAAATCTAAAATGTTTTATTTATTTATTTATTTACGACTCATTCTACTTTGGTGTTTCTAAGAACTTCATGATGTGAATAATTTTACAAAATCAACACTATAAAGATCATGTTTATGACAACATTTGAAATGCCTCTATGTAATACGATAAATAGAGGCATGAAGATTCACATTGATACGCTTAAAAATATTTGAACATACTTATTGGAAGAATAAGAAAGTTTTTCTCTCATCTCACACTCACTACTTCTATTGCTTTCATTTTTACTATTTGTGTCATATTTTTGTTTTAATTTTACAATATCAATACTAAATTTTTATTTTTGTAAGTATTTTTCGAAGTTGAATTCCACATATTATTTGTTAAAGTGGTGTAGCTAAAATTAGTCTAATTGTTGTGCAAAAACAAACCGTGAAAAGGTGAGGTACAAATGCATTTTGTCCTATTAATATTGCCACTTCATGACCTAACTTATTCTTAAGGAAATTTCATATTGATGAGGTATTTAATTACATTGACTCTTTTTGTGCCTATAAACGTAATTTAAGTCTTAATACATCACAATGATCATATAACAATAATTAAGGTAAAATAATATACTTTTGACAAAACCATACCGCCCCATTGATTTTCTCTATTACATAGTGTGAATATTACAGTAGTGCATAATAGATTTGAAAGAAATCAAAATGGCTAAATGTATAAATATGGAGTAATTTCCCTAGATAGTCAATCACACATATTTGGAAAATTACCTAATAATATCACTTATGTTTGTTTTAGGACTATAATATCAAATCAACTTTACATATTAACCTCATAATATACTTGATACAAAAAAGGCATTATCTCTCTCCTAATGGGATGTCATGTCACATTATTCCTTTTTTATTATTTAATAATCTTTTAAATTTTTTTTAGACAACTCATATATTATACCTAGTTAAAGAAATTACATAGCGCCAAAATTTTCTACCCTAGTTCTGGGGATTCGGAGGCAAATTCAATTTTTTTTAAAAATATACTACTACGTAATTATTTTTGTATTAACCTAATTGAGACTTTATAAGTATCCGACTATAAATGCTACGTGTATAAAAACAAACTACCTAATACAAATTATATTTTATTTTTATCTTCACCTATATGAAACTTCTTTTTCTAATCTCTGTTACAATTATCCATATTTACGTCCAGATCAGATTAATTAAAATATACTTTATGTCTTCATCTTTATGACACTGAAACATAAAACACACATAGACACACTTTATTCTCAATCACATATCCGAATCATAATATAATTTATTTATTTTTTCAAAATATTGAACTTAAAAATTTAATAATTTATATATATTTAATGAATTTTTATTATAAAATTGAAATTTTAATCAATATTATTAAGTTTGATCGAATTCGTAATCGAAGTGTTAGCTCCATCCATGCTCACACATAGAGACCTACAATGATCTTTGTCCTCACCTCTATAATACTTTTCCTTTTAATTTTCAAGGACATATATATACTTTTTCTCTTTTCATTTCGGTAAAGAAATTTAAATCTCGAAATTCAGATGAATTATTTTTTAACTGTAGATTTTATATATGTCTACTGAAAATTCTAAATTATTAATTCACGACATATATATACACAATTATTCATATTTGGATTTGCCTCCGAATCCCCAGAATTAGGGTAGAAAATTTTGGCATTATGTAATTTTTTTTTTATTGCATATAATATATGGGTTGTCAAATTTTTTTTAAAAAAATTATTACTAATAGAAAAGGAATAGTGTGACATGACATCCATTAGGAGAGAAATGTTTTTATTGTGTCCAGTATGTTTTGAGGAAAATATGCAAAGTTGGGTGATATTGTAGTCCTAAAACAAACATAAATGATATTACTAGGTATAATTTCCCAAACATGAGTGACTATCTAGGGAAATTACTTTATACATATGGGTGTGGAAGGACAAAATAATTGTAGTCATCATTGTGATAATTATAAACGGAAGAAAAATATGAATTCTCAAAATGATCCTTCAAAAGTGAAGACAAATTTTACCATCAATTTGGCATGAAAGGTATCCGAAATGTGGTTATGATGCAATCTAATTAACTTAATAAGTTTTATAAATCCTCCATCAAAATAAAGGAATAAAAAGTGATGGTGCACTTGACCTTTCAAAGTGATGCTGATCAGGTATGTTATACAAATATAATAAATATCGAGGAAATTAATAAAGACAATATGATTCTATTAAAAATTTACGAAGCACATACATGTGATCACAGTCTATTACTTAAATAGAATGAGACTTGTGAAGCATCATAAATGCTCGTTCATTCTTGAAAAGGAATATGTCAATTTGCGATAAAATTTATGAATAAAGAACATATTTATGTCTGTGTAACACCCCAGAAACTTTTTGAGCTAAGACTTGAACCATCCTTCGTTGTGAGTAGGATTTTACCGAGGAATTAAAATTTCTTAAGTGTTAAGTTCACTAGATGTAGCACCTTGAGTTTGAAAAAGAACTAAATTGGAAATAGCAAAATCTAAAATTTTGCAAGTTATGCTTAAGTTATGAGTTTTGGGTCAACTTGAAATGATCATAAATCCTAGAAAAGGATGAGTTAGATGTGCTACAAGATACCGTAGAAAATACTTTCGAATTATCTTTCCAACGCCGCTGAGTTTGCTAAGTTTCGAGGTCGGATGAGTGAGATATGACCTTTTGAAGTTAGACTGTCCAGTTAAGGAAAGTTAGCCAAAAATTGTAAGGGGTATTTTGGTTTTTTCCTTACCAAATCAGACTTAATTCGTTTTTAGTAAGGTTTTAAGGGTCTAATCCTATTAGATTTAATTTTATAATCCTAAAATACGCCTAGGGTTTTAGTTGAGAGTTCAAGAAGAGAAAAGAGGAGAGGATCAAGCGTTCGTCGAGATTCTTGCGTGTTGTAGCAGATTTTCGCCATGGGTTTGATCCCTAAGCTTCCATAGTGTTGGATTTTTTCACCCACACGCCAAACATGTTATTTTCAGCACAAATTTCATTCTTGAAGTTGAAAGATTTGAGTTCTTGAAGTTCATTCTAAATCTTGTTGGGTTGGGTTTTGGATGATTTCTTGGGATCAAAGTGAGTGTTTTAAGGAATTTATTAAGTAGATTAGAGTGTACTTATGTTAAATAATCAATTCTAAGTGATTGGGGAAGAAACCGTTCGATTCTAGATGAGTTAGGGTGGAAAAACGAGCAAAGAAATTCGTCGAGTTTTCTAGGTTGGGGCCTGTCGTGTCGCGCCAGCCAGAGTGCCCAAAAGTAGGCTCTGAATTTTAGGGGCTGGCACTCCACGCCACCCATAGCCCCAGGGTTGCCTGCTCCGTCCAGTTTGCAATCGGTTGCTCCGTTTGAGTTCTTTCAAAGGGTACCTCCACTCTTTTTCGATTCTAACAACTCTAAGCTACTTCTAAACACCTAAAATCATTCCTAACATGATCATAACCTTGAATTCATAATTCAAATTCAAGGTAGAGTTAAGATTTTAAGTTTTGAGAATTCTTTCAAACATTCTAAGAAAGTCCATTTGAGTCATTTTGTGGAGTCTTCTACAACTTCTAGTAACTTGTTTCAGGACTCGAGTAAGTGAGCATGAGAGTGAGGAGAATGTATTCATGAGTCTATTTTTTCATCATGAGATCTTTCATAGCATGAACCATAACTCTTGAATTCATAATTCACATTCAAGAGAGAGTTAAGAGTAGAGTTCAAGAAAGTTTTGAGTTCAATTGTGAATCATTGGAGATCCATAATCGATTTGAATTAAATTTTAAGAAAGTAAGTATGAGAATGAGAAGAGTTGTATACATGAGTTCCATAATGTTATGTAGACCTACGAGTCAAGTCGTTCATGCCCATATATTTCGCATGAACTCCAGAAATTGAGTATCTATGAGAGGAGTAATATCTTCATGTCCTAAGTCTTAAGTATTGAGTTTCTAACCCATTTGAGATTACAATCCTAATCATGGGACTATTACATGTTACCCATGAAGTCTTTGAGTTGGGTTATTCATGTCTATAATCCCGCATGCACCCTATAATTCGAGCAACCTTGAGACAAGAAGTATCTTTGAGTCCTTGAGTTGAGTAGTTCATGCTCATAAATTTCTCATGAACCCTCTGAGTTGAGCATTCTTGAATTGAGTAGTACTATGGAAGTTCTAGAGTTCCAAGTATTGAGTTCTATGTACGATTATTGAAAATCTTACATTGAGTCGTTCACGACCATAATTCGGCATGAACCCTATTTTAAGAAATCTTTTACAAACGTTTAACTTTGTTTTAAGACTTAAATTTTGAGTTAAGCAATGGATAAAGAGTAAAGAGTATATCGAGACTATGTATTCCTAAAGAGTAAATGTTTTCACATTTAAACAAGAAAGGAAACTGATATTTCAAAAGATCCTTTGAGCTAGTTTTTCAGTAAAGAGGAAACTACGATTTACAAGAGAGTTTTTAAGCTAAGTTTTGAGTAATTATCTTGAACCAAAGAAAAAGTTTTGTTTTTACAAACATATGAGCTAAGTATATTTTGGGAGTAGTATTGAGCACCGATATGGGGATACGAGTTCAGATAACTCAAATCTCCATAAATCATGTAGCCATCATGGGTAGTAAAGGATCATATTTTTTAGATGACTCCTTAAGATGCTTTTAGCATAGACTAGTAGATCCACTTAGTGAGTTATGTTCTACACCCCCAGAAAAGTATAGGACGGTCCTTGGCAGTGTGAGGTAAAACATTGTATCACCACTTAGGCTCATAGTAGTGGTTGTCGGTTAGAGAATCTCCACAGAGTTATATTGTATTTTTATATACATACTGAGTATTATTGTATTTTTCAATACATTGAGTTGCTATCTACATTTTTACAACTTTTCATATATATTACATCTTTTACTATTGCATTATCCTTGAGTATTTCAAGTTAAGTATCTTATACTTGAGTACTTCTGAGTTTAGTAAGTTTGAGTAGTTTTGAGTATCCTTGAGTATACCTCTGAGTTGAATATCTTATCATTGAGTTGAACTATGTTTCTTTGAGTTGAGTGAGTTGAGAAGAGGTAAGTATGTTTCCTTTTTATCAAAGTTCAAGCTTATGTTTATGCTTTAAAATTCCTCTCATATGCTCGTACATTCCATGTACTGAGCCTTTTGGCCTGCATCTTCTCATGATGCAGACACATGTATTCAGGGTCATCAACAAGAGCTTCGTTGATACATTCGGAAGTTCGAGTTAGCTATGGTGAACCTCCTTGTTTCCGTAGGATTTCATTTACTTTTCAGTTTAGTCAGGATGTCGTGGGTCTTATCCCGACTTCCATCTTTAACAGTTAGAGGCTTTATAGATAGTCGGTATAGTTGAGAAGTCTGTATTATTTATTTTGTTAAATATTTAAAGACTTAAGTTGCCTATTTTATGGCGAGTTGAATATTATTTTTATATTCAGAGTTTTTCATTTGAGTTAAAGTTTTGTATTTCAGTTTCATGAATTTTTATTCAGTTTTTAAGCTTTTGTATGCTTGAGTTAGTCTTCCGTTTGTAGTCATCCAGGATGAGGGTTCGCTTGGGGACCAGCAAGGGTTCGCTTGGGGACCAGCAATGGTTCTCGAATGTTGTCCACGTCTAGGGTGTAGGCTCGGGTCGTGACAATATGTTTAGATAAATGTTACAACTCACCTCTATGGGTGATTTAAATTAAAAAAATATTTTGATATAAACGATTATTGATGGTGTAATTTTTAGTATGTCACAAATATTGTGGCATATTTTCTTAGTAATTATCGAAAGGGAAAAAAATGATTCTCACCTATAGAAATTGTAGTCATGACTAAAATGAATATCATTGTGTCATCACATAAACTTGTCATTGATTGTGTACCTATGATACAACAAGAGTAAAGCAAGAAACAATTGTTATTTTGACCATGAAAATTGTAATAATTTTCTCCTTGAAAGAAATGTCCATGCAAATAGTGTTATAAAATATGTGATAGTACACAAAATCGAAAGCTCCTGAAGAGCTAATGTGTTACTACGTCGATGAATGAAAATGTTCATCATATTGAGATTATGGTAAGTCTCAGAAAAAAATTGTTAAGCTTCAACAACAATAGTAAAAAATGAATTATATTTGAAGAGATTTAATATCTTCATATTACTACAATTGAATTGGATTATAAATATTTACATAAAAAATCATCTTCCTTTTTTCATGTTTGTAGTACATAAATATAGACATGATGATGAAATCGGACGATAGTAAATAAATACATTATTAGTTAAAAATGTACATATAGTTATTCTATGTTAATTGATAAAACAAAATTAAGAAGAAAAAAAAAGAATTATTTCCTACTTATTTATTAGTTAAAATGATTTTAAAAGAAAAAAATATACTTCTTTAAAAGTAATGTTTTTAATCGGATAAAATATATAATTAAAAAGAAAAAAAAGTAGTAATGTGGTATATTTATATATTTTTGACTCATTAGTCATTAATTAACAATAAGGATATTTTTGGATCAAATTATTAGGAATATGAAATCATACATATATATATAAAAGAGAACCCTAGGCCTGCCTATGTAGCGCCACCACAAGCAAGAATTCCCTTTTAAATTATTTATTTACAAAACTTGCCTTCCCCTTTCATGAAAAGTAGTGACTTTTATGAAAAGTAACGACTTTTCTGAAAAATAGTAACTTGTATGAAAAATAGTGACTTTTATGAAGAGTTGCAACTTTTATGAAAAAATATGACTTTTATGAAACTTGTGATCTTTCCGAAGAGTTGTAACTTTTCCAATGAGTTGTGATCCTTTTGACAAGGCACAATAAAAATTTGTTCACACTACCATTTGTTGTATATAAATAGAGGGATTTCCTGTCACTATTATTTGTAGGATTTTTTTCCCGCTATAGGGTAGTCAAATTCAAATTCATTAATTAAGCTTCTTATGAAGTTTGTTTCATTCTTCAAAGTTTTCTTCCTCCAATTCATGGAGTTTAATCTTTACTATAAGTCATAGTGATTCATCTAACAATGGCAATTCCTTTTTTCTATCTTGGTGACTTTCTTTTACCTCTGTTAAAAAATTTCAGCAAGGATGATTTAAAATAGATCTTCTCTTTTGTCCCTTTCTACAGTTTTCTTCATATAAACAATGAAAATTGATTTTAATTGCAATGTGACATTACTACTCTTGCACCTCTTCGCCCATAACTCATAACGCTTTTGAAATGGTTGAATTCATTACATTTGATTCTTTAGTAAACAAATCTTTTATTTCTGCCACTATTATTTATAGGTCTTTTTGCAATAAGACAGTCAAACATATACATTTATTAAGCTTCTTAAGAAGTGTTTTTCATTTCTCAAAGCTTTCTTCCTCCTATTTTATGAAACTTAATTTTTTATTGTAAGTCATAGTGATTCATATATCCCTTGCAATTTCCTTTTGCTATTTTTGTAACTTTATTTTGAACTCTGTTAAAAAATTTAACATCCAGTGAGGATGATTGAAAATTTATCTTCTCTTTTGTCCCTTTTTACAAGTTTCTTCATATACTTTTTGGGAAAATTGCTTGTGGATTGTGTTATATTTGATAGCATACAACAATATATATGTGATTACTAATATGGAATCAATAATGATGTTTGTTTAAAGAATCAAACATATTGTTCTCTTGCTTGCCACAGTTAGTATATTATTTTGATTGTTTTTTCTTAGGTACAAACATTTTGTATGGATTGAGGTATACATATTATCGTCTCTATTGAAGAAAATTAGTGAATTTTTTCCAGCAGATAATGAAGAAAAACACAAATACAAAGGCTCAAAAAAAAAAAAAACTTGATTTATTATCAATTCCTTCCAAGACTCTCCAAGTAAAAGTTTTTCCCCTATTTCTTCACTTCTCAATCCTGGCAATAGTAATGACTTTTCTGAAACAATGAATAAAACATTTATGATACTCATAATTTTATGATCATTTTTAACATATACATAATACAACATACTATAATAAAAAAGAGATTGATGGAGGTTCATAAGAAAGGAATCGAAGGTCCTCCATTTGAATTTAGTTAATTATGTTCTGTATGGATGTGATGTTTCACTTTACTTGGGAGTGTTGTTGTTCGAGACTTTTTGGTCTCTTCTTTAATGTCTGATGTTGTTCTTTATAACTTCTTGAAATTTAGAAAATTTCATTACTTCTGATCAACTATTTCCATGGAGATTTTCTTAGACTTCTTTCTTATACTTAAAATCTCTCTTAACTCATAATTTTTGTATAACAAAAACGAAAATTAAAAAAAATATTGCACTTTAAGATTTCAAAAGAATGTTTTATTTTAAGATAAAATGTTCTTGACAATGTAGTGTATGTATCGAAAATACGAATATTACCGAATGATCATATGTAAGCTTAGTAAAATAGTTCAATCTAGTGCGAAGCACAGGTAATTTACCTAGTATGAATATATTTAGATAAAATTATTTATATTTAAAAATCAAATTATTAATTGAGTAGTCTTTTATTTAACTTTACATGATTAATATTCGACTCTTTTCTGTTATATTTAAACATTGGAACATCACTTTCTCCCTCTCAATCCATCACTGCTCCATTGGAAAGCTTCACCCAGGTAAACATTTTTCTTCTCTTATCTCCTTTTTCTTACCACGCCCCAAAATAGTGACGATTATTTTTCCCCTTCTCTTCTTTTTGTTTTGGTGTTCATCGTGTGCTTTAAGTTGTGAATGTGATAATTGAAGTTCGGATCAATAGGAGTTGTGGTGTGTATTGTGATTTTCAAAGTGAGTAGCAAACTACAATTCTCGCTACTTCACGGCTTTTGGGAAGCTAATTCATGGCTATAGAGTGCTAAAACTTGCAAAGAAAAACTATGCACTCTAAGTGTTCGATTAATTGCCCGAACAATTCTTTTTTCAAGGGAAAAAGGAGAAATATACCCCCGAAGTATCATAAATGGTGCGTCAATACCCTTCGTCATACTTTCGGGTTGTTTATTCCCTTACCGTCAATATTTTGGAAGGCATATACCCCTAAAATAAACGGAGGGACACGTGTCATGATAACCATTAAGATCATGACACGTGTCCCTCCGTTTATTTTAGGGGTATATGCCTTCCAAAATATTGACGGTAAGGGTATAAACAACCCGAAAGTATGACGAAGGGTATTGACGCACCATTTATGATACTTCGGGGATATATTTGTCCTTTTTCCCTTTTTTTAACGACTGAGGTGTCTGGGCTAACTTTTGTACAGCTCGACTAATTTCACATGATACATGTTTCTCTCAAATGCACACGTGAGTGTACATGGTCGTGCAAGTAATATAGTGGTTTTGAAAAAGCTGGATTATCGAACTTAAAGGACTTGTCAATTAACTATGTGTCAAATTATACTAATTCTAATTATTTATGCAAGCGTGCCACAAGAGTTTGATTAATATTGGAATACTAAGAATGCGAGAATGAAAGAAGTATACTAACTAACAATGATTCAACTTCAAGATAATGTTAAAAAAATATCTGGGAAAATTCCAGGGATGCAACATAACTAAGAATTCATGCTTCACATATCTTGTATGGATTTCAGATGGTTGTCAAATTACTGATTTACGAGGTTAATTTTATGATTATGATCTTTCGACTTCTAATCACCTATCCTAGTTGACAGTCTAACTACATCGTTGAGAAGAGATTGATTCAATCAACTGGTGAGTATTAAAGCTATCTTCTTGTTTCGTAACCAAACACAACACTTAGGTATATCTCTATCCTAAACACAAATCAATTCAAGTGAGTATTCCACGTTTTATCTCTCTATCCCTCTCTCAAGTTCAAAAGTAGACAATATATTTATTTTAATGGTAATCAAGCATCAAAATACTAATTCAAGAACACAAGAATAATTTCTATGATAACCAACTTCATCCATAAAATTAATGTTCAACAATCATTTGTAGTCGCAACCCCAGAACAAGGGTTCTTAGCTACTAAAACTAATCAAAATCACAAAGATAATTATTTTTATGCAAAGTAATGTCTAAGAGAAGAAGAAGAAGAATTCTATCTCATGCCTGTTGCACTTGAAAAGTATGACGATTTCCTCCAAAAGAGGCACAATGTTCTATTTATAGGGTTAGGGAAAATAATCCCTTTTTCTTCTTGGATTTGGAATCCTAAAGTCGGAATTTTTTGTTGGGGCTTTCGTAGGGTGGCGCACCACCATAGCGCCAGACATGGGGCTCCACTAGTTTGGGGTCTGGCGCGGCGCGCCAGTAGTTTAGGGCCTGGGGCGACGCTCCACCACTGCGCCACAACCCAGATTTCTCTTAATTGTTCTCTTTCGTGCACTCCTCTGATTTGTTTCAAAGCTTTCCGCCCTTTCTTCAGCTCCTATTTACTTGATTCTTGCATCAATTTCTTGCAATATCTAATCACATATTTTAGTGCACAATTATCACAATACTCATCAAAACACAACCAATAGAGTAAAGAATGCTCTTAAAACTAAAGGTACATGCAGGCAAAATATAGTAAATGAACATATAAATACGTCCAAGATCAATACCTTCCACCTCTCACCAACAATATGTATCAGGTAACTCTATCCACCAAGGTTAGGATGAATGGGAAGAATCACCTAGTGTTTTTTGTCTCCACTGAGTTTTGAACCTGAGACCTGTCTCATTTTCTCAAGGACAGTAACAACTCATCTAATGAAAATGTAGCAATCGCTTCAATCCACCTTGTGATTAATAGTGCTAAATTGGTATATATGTGATTGTAGTCGCTTCGGAACATGTTGTAATGGTGATGCACACACATTTTTTCAAATATTATTTTTATATAATAAATGATTTAATGAAAAATATTCTTAATCTAGTTCTTTTCATTAAAATTCTACACATCTTTAGTTAATAAGAGACTGTTGTGAACATATAATTTTGATTCTCCTCAATTATTTTCTTAAGATTTCTGCAGTAAATATCTCTAAACCTTATGTTTTCAAAACTACAGAATTTAACAAAGAAAAAGCAACAAATCATATCAACCATTTTGAGATAAGATAATAATTATAATTTCTAAAGTTGTCATTTGTTTTGGAGCATGCTCTGCGGTTTTCATTCATGCATAAACATGGAGAAAATAATCAATTTCCAATATAAAATTTAATATAATTATTCATGAAACATAAATAGGGCATATTTATCCCTAAAAGAGTAAAATTATTACATTTGAATTCACTATAACTATGTACAAGCTTGCAATAAACGAAAAAAGTAATAATATTTTACTAATGAAAGCGTATTCGTCAAGTTTGATTTGATAAATACATCACAATAATAAGTTCATATGCCATCCTATCCCATGTCCCAACAAAATGAAAATTATGCACTAAAATCAATAATTGTTGTTAAAACACTAATAATTAAAAAAAAAAAAAAAGAGAAAAAAACACTCTATTGAAAGATTTCCAAATGAAGGACAGAAGTGATCATAATGAAGAATTGAGAAAAAAGTGAACACAGATAGGGGCGGACCTAAGTGGAGGTTCGTGGGTTCAAACAAACCTAGTAGCTTAAAAAACTAAAAATATACATGTATATTAACTTGTGAACCCCCTAATAAAACTGGTTGATGGCTCAACGGTAAGGAAGGGGCCGTAGTAATGTTTTCCACACTAGTGTTGTGGGTTCGAACCCTACTATCAATAGAAGTTTCTCAAAGAAGCATGCACACAGACAATAGGTAACAACTACAATTTCTCCTCTAAAACGCTATAAATGCAACTGTGTTAGCTACTGAATCAATTACAAAGAAGCATATGCATATTTAGTTTTGCCCCCCATGTACGCTTGCTTGCTTCCGCAGCCACCAGTTCGTCAAGCTCCTCATCCACGCATGCTTCGTGCTTCTCACTCTCCTAAACACTGAATCCTTATTTACTTCCCTTTTTTAAAAAAAATTCTAAGACTTCCTTAAGTGGTTATGCATAATTACTGTGTTGTGCTCACTTCATCATTGGGTCTATAGCTGCTGTACTGCCAAACAGGGGGAAGCTGGTTCTGTTTTCAAAGCCTTTTTTGGTAGTCATGGCCTATTTGTTGTGTTCGCTTTTTCATTGGTCTGAATTCTGAAACATGGCAAGAGTTTATTATGCTGAGTATCTGTTTGGACTTTGGTGGTAACTTATATTGCTCTTTTTTTTGGTGCACTGAAGTTTTCTTCCAGCATTTCCATAAGTTAGCCAACCAAACGTTTCCTTTAATAGTCCATAAATTTATTAATTTAACCCTAACATGCCTGAGATTGAGGTATAGTTGTTGTTGAATATAAAACTATGAGTCTCCTGTGTCCGGTGGTTGGGGGAAGAAGAAACTCATATAACAATAAGCAAATAATATAAGAGAAGAGTCTTGGTTTCAAATGCATCACTAAAGTAACTTGAATACATCATTCTTGCACATGTTTTTCTATAAAAGTTTAAACAGTACATATTTTAAGCATGCCTTTGTTTATATTTTTCAGATCTGGCATTTCTTTTGTCCAGTCAGCATACCCTTCAAGTGCTTGGAGTTGTATTACTCTACCAACTAAACTACACTGAGACTTGACTATGTTTTTGACAAGCAATGTCCACCGTGCTCCTCTGCATGTGAGTGTGTCTTCTCTATCCCAATTGAACTCCCAAAGTGTCTTTTCTGTGAAGTACGCTGTAAAGTTGTTGAAAAAGTTAGCTGATGATGGGAACTTCAAATTGGGAAAAGTTGTCCATGCACTTCTTATTGTATCTAATCATGCCTCAAAAGACCACGTAATTCAGAATAATTGTCTCATTAATCTCTACTCAAGGTGTGGACAACTTGCTATTGCTCGGCACATATTCAACAGATTGCAGCAACGAAATATAGTTTCTTGGAGCACTTTAATGACAGGATATTTGCACAATGGGTTTACTTGGGAAGTACCCAAATTGTTGAAAGACATGGTTTCAGTGGATAATTTATTTCCAAATGAGTATGTCTTGTCTACTGTACTTTCTTCTTGTTCTAATGGTGGTTTGCTACACGAAGGGCGGCAGTGTCATGCATTAGTGTTGAAATCAGGATTAGTCTTACATCAGTATGTGAAGAATGCTCTTCTATCCTTGTATACAATGTCTTCAGATATGGAAGGGGTTCTGGAAATCTTGAAGTCTGTTCCTGGATCAAGCAACATTACTGATAATGTTGTACTAAAGGGCTTCTTGGATCATGGGTATACAAATGAAGCATTGGATGTCTTCTCAAGGATGTTGTCTGAGGGCTCAGTGGGGGACAAAATCAGCTATGTGAATATATTTGGTCTTTGTGCTCGTCTCAAGGATTTGAAATTGGGTCAGCAAGTTCATTGCAGAATGTTGAAGTCGGGTCTTCAGCTTGATGTGTTTTTAAGCAGTGCAGTCATGGACATGTATGGAAAGTGTGGTGAAATTTTAGGTGCAAGATATATCTTTTATTCTTATCCTGACCATAATGTGGTGTCTTGGACAACAATCTTGGCTGCAAATTTCCAAAATGAGTGCTTTGAGGAAGCCCTGAAAATGTTCTTACAAATGGAACTTCAGGATGTTGTGCCAAATGAATACACATTTGCAGTATTGTTGCATTCTTGTGCGGGTCTATCAGCAATTGGGTGCGGGAAAACATTACATGCACGTGTTGAGAAGACAGGACATGGAACTTTTGTAGTAGTGGGGAATGCTCTAATCAATATGTATGTTAGAAGTGGCCATATTGAAGCCGCTAGGGCCTTATTTTCAAACATGATATGTCGAGATACTGTTACTTGGAATTTGATAATATCAGGTTTCTCTCATCATGGGCGTGGTGAGGACGCATTGTATATGTTTCAGGACATGTTAGCTGCCAAAGAGCAACCAAGCTATGTAACCTTTATAGGGGTTCTTTTGGCTTGTGGACATTTGGGTAGGATAGAAGAAGGATTTTACTACTTACAGCATCTAATGAGGGACTTTGGCCTTGAACCTGGGTTGGAGCACTATACCTGTGTTGTAGGGCTCCTAGGTAAAGCTGGGAAACTTGATGAGGCTGAGAAGTTCATGAGGTCGACGCCAATCACATGGGATGTTATTGCTTGGCGTACTTTGCTAAATGCTTGTAACGTCCACCGTAATTATGGTTTAGGACAGAAAGTGGCAGACCATTTGTTACAATTGAACCCCAATGATGTGGGAACCTATATCTTGTTGTCCAATATGCATGCCAAGGTGAAAAGGTGGGATGGTGTAGCAAAGATGCGGAAGTTATTAAGAGAAAGGAACATAAAGAAAGAACCAGGATTGAGCTGGACTGAAATACGAAATGAAACTCATATGTTTGTTTCTGATGACACTCAACACCCAGAGACAGCTCAAATCCATGAGAAGGTGAGAAAATTGTTGGCTGAAATAAAACCATTGGGTTATATTCCAGACACGGCTTCTGTCTTGCATGATGTTGAGCAAGAACAACAAGAGGGTTATCTTAGTTACCACAGTGAAAAGCTGGCTGTTGCATATGCTCTCATGAAAACACCATCCCAAGCACCAATACATGTTATTAAGAATCTCAGGATATGCGATGATTGCCATTCTGCTTTGAAGCTTATCTCAAAGGTCACAATGAGAGTGATAGTTGTAAGAGATGTCAATCGATTCCACAGTTTTCAAAATGGGTCCTGTTCGTGTGCAGATTATTGGTGACACATCACATGATTGACAAAGAGTTTCTTCCAAGGTGTCAAAGGTTATTTTCCCTGCTGCTACCTAAGATTGGTAAACAAACTCACATAATCATATCTCAGCCAACCAGAAGTAGTGAGCTTAAATAAAACTTTCTTAACCATCAATCATGTAAATTTTCTGAAAGTCATTCATCATATAATAAGTTTGTTTCTAGCTTCCAAAATACTGACCCATTTTTTTCATAATTGAGAAATCCTCAAGGGCCAATGGCCCACGGTTCAAAACCTGGTGCAGTATCTACTTCAGTCTTTTGTCCTTCGTTAGTATCTACTTCTTCAATGTGTGTGATCCTTTAATCCCTAAGTTCTAATCTTTTGAAAATCTCATAATGTTCAGAAATCTGCCAGTGGTGAAAAGATCCTAGGAGTACGAACTGTTAGTGCTCGATTTGGAACAGATCCATTCTTGTAGACTGGGGAATGATTGCTATGAGAAATTTACTTCCTCAAGATGGTCTCTCAACTCATTTTTGGATGCTTAAATCCCATTTGGTGCGCAATCCTCTCTATATATCTTAAAATAAAACTCCACCTATGTGACTTCACAAACTTTAGCTGGTTCGATATCCGTATGCAGTCTATTAATGACTAGTGTAAAAAGTCTAAAAAATCCTCTTCATATGCTGGACATGTAGGAGCAGAGAAAGTATACAGAAAATTTATATAGCTCTTAGTTGATTTTCTTTTTGTGTGTGAGAAATTTCTGATTTGTTTGTAGATGAAACATTTCATTTTCATTTTGCACTTTGACCTTTGATGTGTCCATTAATCAGCTCTGAAATACTGTTGTATATTTTCTTGTAGTCAAGGTATCCCCCAAGGTCCAACTTTCAAAAATATGTATAACACGCTCAATAGTTGTTGTAATCACGTAGTACAAATTCTGCAGGATTTCCTGAGGAATAGAAGCAAAGTGCAACAGCTGGTTCAACTATTCTATCCAGTTATTCGAGCTTTCGCCGGAACAGCTGGAGAGGCAGTCTCAATGCCAGTGAGACGACTGCTAATTATCTTTAGTTTAGTTTTATTTGTTAGTCGTATGACTACCTCATTTAAAAGTTTAAGTTGTTAGAGAAGGTACTGTTCTATTTAATGATATCTTCAACATTCTGAATCCCCTGTAAACAGTAAGCTCACAAAATTGTTTTTGATCTTTTGTGAAACAGGTAGATTTGGAGTGCTCAGATGGACCCAACAGAATTGGCATATTTAAAGGATGGTTTAGCTCTCTCAACTTTACATACCTGGTAAAAGTTGAAACTATATCAACATGTATTCTTCTTATAGATATCACTGCATTGCTTTTTTTAATATTATTTCGAAACAAATTTGATTTCAACTCTGCTCAGAATACAACACCACCACACCCAATGTAATTCCACAAAAGTGAGGTCTGGGTTGGGTAGGGTGAAGTGTACGCGCACACACTACTGTATAGAATGGAACCATAGATATAAACAATGTAACACTTGCCAACCATGAATGGATACTTTGATCCATGTAATGTTGTCTGTATTGGTACCAGTTGAAACAACTAGCTACACTCTCATGTCTAAATGAAGAGTTGAGGATTTAGACTACCCACGAAATGGATGCATCAATTGAAAGTCTTGCACTGTTGTTGCTGGACCTGTGCTGGCACAAGCTAGTCAATCAATTTTTGTATGAATATCTTTTACATTTTCAATGCATAGAATTTAAACTCAGTTTCTTTTCCCTTGTCAGGCGTCGTGTGGAGGAAATATATACGCACCCTTGCCTTGAAGATAAAGGCTGTGACATTATATTTTCCATTACAAGTGCAAAGAGAACAATGAAATCGATTTCAATTGTCTAGTAAACCCACACAAAAAGTTTTTCAACAGATCATATAATCAAAAAATAATTGACTTTGGTGTATTATAACAGAAAACCCCACTCACAATCAAGTCAAAAAATAATTGACTTGGTGTATTACAACAGAAAAGCCCACCCACAATCAAGAAAATGAAAAGAACAAAATATCAAAGAAGAAAAGAAACCTCACTCTTAGGATGTTTCAAATACAAGCAGACGCTCTATACACAAACAAAATTACAAATATAATTTAAAACTAAAATGCAGAATTCCACAAGCACAGAAAATGACAGATAAACGACTCAGTAAAATTAGTCATCCACAGCTGCCTTCTCAAACTGTCGAGTTGGTCTCTGCTAGCACCAAAACTAGCAGGATTCCCGGAGCCATGAACAGCTGTATTAATCCACATTGTTTGATAACTATACAACAGCAATCATGCAGACTGGCCTTGTTTGTTGCCTAAACATATCTGCATGCATGAGTTCGGCTTGATGCTAATCCCTCTCCAAGCAACCAAACCCGTTGTTGGGAATTTTATGCAACAATTTCTTTTTTATTCACCCTGCTCAAATGACTAGTCAGGAAGTGCCCAAATATGGAAGGCTGAGGTGTCGGTATGTTGAATACTTCATCCACAAATTTCATGCCTGTTCTTTTAAGCTCTGCAAGTCATGTATCCCATGTACTGAGGTGACAGCAAACACACACGCAAGCAGAATGCTACTGTAAGTTCATCACAACTACCAGTTAGCTCTATTTCTATCTGGTTCTCTGGACTGGGTACTCTTATATGCTCTCCAAACATTGTCCCATTGACCTCTACTTCCACTTCTCTCAAATGGATAATTGTTAAAATCCGTGTGTGTTCTAAATGTGCTGCTCTCATTGCCTCTGCTTTGATTATTCCTCATCTCTTCTTCATGGTCATAACGAGAACGCTTCAAGAAAGAAGCAGTAACTCAGTAAAGATTCAAATTTCAGCAAACAAGAGATGGACAATTTATAGAAGAAAATGTTAAGCAATCAAGGCCATCTAATCAAAGAAGAAAACCGAGCACATCCGGGATACCACGTAATATTGAGAACCAAGATTAAACACGATTAAGTCTGATGTGCATCCGACAAGGGTTGCTCTACTGAGGGTGGGTTGGGATGGGCAGAGAAGAAAAAGAACTGTAATGTACATCCACTGGTGCTTGGACAGTAAGTCGGGAGAAGTTCTTTGTAGTTCTTTCCCAACATGTTCTGAAAAACCAATGTTTGAATAGTTATTCATAGAAGACATACTGGTCAGTTTGAAAAAAGAAAAGAAAATCTCTCAGGCAGTTCATTGTTATGATTTTATTTATATTTTTGATCAAGTAAAAAGGTTTCATTGATAGTAACAAGGCCAACTTGGCTGTATACAAGTGATATACCAAAAGGAGGAGAAACCTACAAAATATGGTTCTCTCTGAAAGACACCCACTCTATACAAACAGGAACTATATGGGTGCTCCAAAAGAAAATAAGGGATCAAAGGCTCCTCAATTGAGCAAAGCGCATCTCCACCCCTTCAAAAACTCTACTATTTTGCTCCTTCCAAATGACCCACATCAAAAGGAGTAACATTCCAAATCTTGTGCCCCACTCTTCCAGCAGAGCATCAGCTCCTTAACTGTTCTTGGCATAACCCAAGAAACTTCAAACCATCTGAAGATTTCCTTCTATAACCTCGTAGCTAACTTGGAATATAACAGAATTCGGTCCACGTCCTCACCCGTCTCCTTACAAAGGAAACACCAGCTCATGCAAACAACCTTTCTTTTCCTAAGATTCTCCGCCGTCAAAATCACTCCTCTAGTAGCCCACCACGTGATGAGGCACATCTTCCTCGGCACCTTCAGTATCCAGACCAATACAAATTGAAAACCGTCATCTGCCCTAACCAGAAGCTTCTCATAGAATGACTTAACCGAGAACACTTTGTTATTCCCCAACTCCCAACACAAAGCACCGGGCACAAAGCACCGGGTTTGTCGACTGGCTTGCATTGCTTTTGAAGTAAAACCTAGCAATCTCTAAATCTTGGTCACCTCCCAATCTCAGAAAGTCCTCTTAAACCTCAAATGTCATAAGGTCACATCCCCATGAGTTCGCCTAACTTGCTGAGCAGACAATTCCCTTTGGCAACAGACTATATACAATGTCGAGAATTCATCCTTAAGCACCAAACCTTCACACCACTTTTGCCCCCAAAAACTAACCCTGCTCCCTTCCCAACTTTGAAACTGTTGAAGTGTGTGACCATCTTATCTAAAAGCTTAAACTGTTAAAGAGAGCACACTTTTATTATTAAATAATATTCTCAACACACCCCCTCACGTGCAAGCCTAATTTTTTTTCATAGACCAAGCATGTGGAAATTCTTTTTGATTTGGGTGGCGGTGAGATTCGATCTCACGACCTCTGCCTGCTCTGATACCATGTTAAATTAGGTCATAGGCGTAACTCATACCTCAAAAGTCAAAATTGCCCACGCAACCATATGTTAAGCACTAGGTGTGAGGTGGGGTGTTAAAGAATGACAAAAGTCCCACATTGGTGGTTAATGAGATTAATGGACTCCTTATAAGATTTGGGCAATCCTCCTCCCTTTGAGCTATAGCTTTTAGGTGTGAGTTAGGCCTAAGACCTAACTTAACAAAAACCAATGTGAGTATTAAAGGCATCCCACCCCTTCATGATATTCCTCCACACACCACACTCGAAAGGCATCGTGATCTCATTTGTTCTCCATCCCCCTTTCATCTCTCCATATTTATCCACTATCACCCTCTCCATAAAGCTTTTTCCTTCATCCCAAATCTCCACAATGATTTACCCAAGAGTGCTTTGTTAAAGACCTTCACGTCCTTAATCCTAAGTCCTCCCCACTATTTAGGAGATGTCATGGCTTCCCAACAAACTAAGTGAAACTTCTTTGCCCCGTCCGCCACATCCTAATGAAAATTTCTTTGCAATCTTCCATCTTCCCTATCACAATTGTAGAAGTGTTGAACAGGGACATGCAATATGTAGGAATACTCGATAAAGTGCTCTTAATAAGCACTTTCTTGCCTCTTTTAGACAAGTATTTTTTTTTGCCAATCTACTAACATTTTCTCTACCTTTCGAATAATCGGATCCCAAACATTGAGATCCTTGTTCGATGTGCCTTAAGGCAATTCAAGGTAGGTAGTAAGGATAAGACCTACCCTGCATTGCAGAACTTGTGCAAGCATGTGAATGTTATTTATTACGCCAACAGGTATGATCTCGCATTTTCTGAGATTAATTTTAAGCCCCAACACCACTTGGAACCAAGTAAAGACTTGCGCAAGGAAGTCCAACTAGGTGCCATCTACATCACAAAACACCAAATTATCATCTGTAAAAAGTAGATGAGTAACCGCCATGTTGCTTACACCACTAACCGCAGCCTTGAATCCATTGATATGTTCACCTAAAATTGCTTCGTTCATCATTCTGCTCAAAGCTTCCATCACCAAGATAAAAGGCATCGTTGATAAAGGATCTTCTTTCCTCAAACCCCTTGAACCACCAAAGCAACACACAGATTGCCTCTTACCAAAACCGATTATCTCAATGAAGAGATGCAAAAACTAACCCACTTCCTCCATTTCTCCCTAAAGCCCATCTTCAACATAATGAAATCTAGGAGCTTACAAATTACATGGGCATAAGCCTTCTCAAGATATAACTTGCACAAAACACTCAGTACACCTTGTTTCTTCCTCGAAACTACCCACTTCATTAGCCACCAAAGCTGCATCAGGAATTTGCCTTCCTTTGACAAAGGCATTTTGTGAAGAAGAAAATTCAGAACACTCTTAAGTCTATCAAAAAGCATCTTAGAAATAATCTTGTAGATTTGTCTCGCTAGACTAATAGGCATACGTCCTCGATGCTAAGCCTTCTCAAGATCTAACTTGCACAAAACACTCGGTACACCTTGTTTTTTCCTCAAATCTATCCATTTCATTAGCCACCAAAGCTGCATCCGAAATTTTCCTTTCTTTGACAAAGGCATTTGTGAAGAAGAAACAATCCCATTCAGAACACTCTTAAGTCTATCGAAAAGCATCTTAGAAATGATCTTGTAGATATGTCTCACTAGACTAATAGGCATACTTCCTCGATGCTAGGCCATTCCTTCTTAAGAATAATGACAATGAATGACGCATTTAAACTTCTTTCAAACTCACCTGTCTCCTAGAAACTCATCAATGGTACTCAAACATCATGCTTGACCAGGCTCCAATAGGGTTGAAGAAAGTCAAAGTGAAGCCATTCAAACCTAGAGCTTGGTCACCCACACAACACTACCGCCACACATACCTACTCCTCAATAGCCTTCTCTAACCACTCACTTTTCTCCCCTCCAATCTGATTGAAATCCAATCCCACCCCCCACCCCCAAAAAAAATTTGGCCTCCACTCCACTTCCTCTTTAAACAATCATTCATAGAACTGAACAGTTGCTCTCTCTACTTCTTTCTCCACCTCATATGTTCTCCTCAACCTCCACACACTCTTATTTGATTTCTCCACTTATTTGCAATTGCTACCTTGTGAAAAAATTGTGTTAAATTCCCCTCTTCCAACCACAAAGCCCTCGATTTTTGTCTCCAACTAGTCTCTTGAGCCAAATCCAAAGAAGCTAGCTCCACTAATAAAACTTCTTTCTTCTCCTTTTCCCTCCCTTCCCACCTCTATTCTTTCTAACTTCCCCACCTCATTCATTATCTCCCTCATTTTCACCTTTACCCTCCGAAATACCTCTTTATTCCACACCCTATGTCTTTTTTGAGCAATTTCAACTTCTGTGCAAGCCTGAAAGAATGTCTTCCTTCCACCTCATAACTACTCCACCAATCAACCAGTTTATCACCAAAGACATTCACATGAAACCATACATTCTCGAATCTGAAAGGAGTTGAGTTCTCATATTCCTTCCTTTCCTTCCTCTACTACCATCCAATATTACAGGGGAATGATCCATCAGTAGCCGAGGAAGAGAAGCTTGGATCACGTTGGGTGCAAACTGCTCCCAAGAAGTAGACACCAAGAATCTGTCTAGTCTTGATCAAGATGAAGAGTCCTCCGAGCTAGACCAAGTGAAAGAAGCACCTACCAAAGTCAAATCAATAAAAAAATGGCTATCAATAAACTCTTAGAACTCCTCCATGACCGTGGACACCACCCTACACCAAATCCTTTCCTTCGGGAATCGTATAGTATTAAAATTCCCCCTAGCACCCAAGGTATGTCCCACCTCTCCATTCCATCTCCTAACTCTGCCCAAAAGGTCTCTTTTTTCCCCTCCCCACTCCATTCCATGGTTAATGTTTCTTAATCACACCCCTAACATGAACTCCCGCTTGTAACCTCCAAACCCTCTACCTTTCCATCATCCCAAAGGATTAGAATTCCTTCCGCACTACCCCGAACCGGAATATAATCGTACTTCACCCCCACCCACACCCACACCCCCACATAATTCTGATAATGCTACCCAACACGAACTCCATTTTGTTTCTTGAATACATATCACATCTTCCCCTCTTCCCTAAAACCTACTTTAATGATGGCTCTCTTCTTAGGGATTTTTGTTTCTTTGCCAAACAAACAAGTTCTGCAATTTCCGGAGAATTTTTTCCCCAACACCACCCAGATTTTAAATCTCCTAATCTATGTTCTCCTCTCATTTCTTTGCTTCTAATTTGATGTTTAACTCTGAGACTGTTCGGATTCTTATTCGGAAATATTGAGTTCAATAATTCGGTTTAAGTGAAGCAGAAAGATTATAAGACAGTGGGTTAGAGCCATTAGAGAAGCAACAAACAAGGGACTACTGCATAACATGAATGTTAGAATATGATACAAGGAAATTTGCTCCTAGTTTTATAATAAAAGTAAAAAGGGTTTAAAATTGTGGAAGTTATACGCTGATCTACTAAAACAGATGTTTTTCCTTAAAAGCTCCTCGAAACAACAGTCCAATAAGATGGACAACTTCAGCAATAAGGAAAAATTGAAGGGTAAAAGGACATCTAACTTCCATAGGCTCCACACCGGCGGTCTCCTGGATACTAGGAACCAGATACATGGGATAAGGCATACAAAAGATATCTATCTTCAAATATATTTTATACTCTGAAATAAATACGCACTCTCAAGCAGGTTTTTTTACATAAACTTGCTACAAGCCCCTAATTCCATGTCAACTTACACCCGAACGAAGATCCACGAATACGCAAGACCGGGAGAAGGGCTAGAAACAAATTGGTGATTTTACACCCTCTTGCAATCACACATTCTCTGATCAACAACAACATACCCAGGTCACAAATTACTCTCAGGCAAACAGCCATGAATCAAAACATACCTTTGTAGAGTCCGAAAGCACCGCATAGGCCTCTCCTATCATTTTAAAGAGCCTGTCAGCATCTTTGCGGACTTCTTCTGCTATCTCTTTCCACAGTCCATCATCCGCATTGTCATTTCTAGCCAGTGATTGCCCAGCCTAGATCAACAAAACAATGTTCAGATAAAGTCACCATAAAGTACTGTTATAAAATAGCAAAGGACTTCAAAGAACCTTATCAGGGTGATGCTTGAGTGCAGCTTTTCTATAGGCCTTCCTAATTTCTGATGCACCAACAGATGGATCAACTCCCCTGTCGTTGTTGCATCAATTGTTAGAAAAGCAATTGCATAGTATGTAATCATACATCTGTATGAGTTCTTAGTCACGAAAGGATATCTCCTATACAGTTTAAAAAAGAAAGAAGACTTTTAACAGACCGACTAAATATATATATACCAAAAGTGATGTAGATTCTCCAGCTTTTGGTATACCTCTAGTATACGGGAGCTTTTTACAATATTAATAAAAGAATCTACCCTATCAAAATGTTTAACATACCAAAACTACCTTTAATATCATGTATTTTTTAATATCATAGCATGTCATTAAAGGTAAAATCGGAATGTGAAAATTAAAGAGTTCCCAAAAATAAAAAGGTGTTTTACACTTTTTGGAATGGACCAAAAAAAGAGTTTCATATAAAATGGAATGGAGCAAATACATGTAATCAACTCAAGCACTGCATCATACTTTATTACTGAAGGACCCAAACAGACAACTTATCAATTATGTCATAAATCATACAGGATTGACAACCAACATGTTGATGATTGCTCAAAGTAGATGTTACCCTGTCTGGACAACTACCCCTGTAAGAATAGCATATAAAATGTTCTAACATATGCAATTCCACTGAGAATAGGAATAGTATATAGAATCCTACTTGGTAAAGTATTGTATTATAGGAAAAGAACTACAAGAAATTTGCAGAAAAATAGGAAGATAAGACAGACAACTACATATATGCAACACAGCATACCCAGTGTAATCCCACAAGTGACATCTAGGAGGGTGGTGGGTATGAAACCTTACCCCTACCTTGTGAAGGTAGAGACTAGAGAGGAAACAACAAATTTAACATTGCTACTAAATTATGTTCTCAAGCAGTTCACTAAATGTTCCAAAGAATGAACACTCAAAAAATAATACTCCTTCCCTTTGTCCCAATTAATGTGTCATACTTTCCTTTTTAGTCTATCCAAAAAAAAAACTGTCATACTTCCTTATTTAGAAAAAAACAAACTTTAAACTTCTCATTTTATCCTTAATGAGATGATTTATAACCGCACAAATGTCTATGGTTTGCTTTGGAACATAAGTTTCAAAAGTTTTTTTCCTTAAACTTTGTACCTAGTCAAACACTAGCACATCAATTGGGATGGAGGGAATAGTATTTCAGGAAATCAATAACTAGACTGAATTAAGAAACTTACAATATGAGGTAAAAATTCAAGGGGATTTCCTTTCTGTCTTCTTCCTCCATGGCTGAAAGCTTTTGTTGTGTTTGCCGAATCTCAGTTACAGAACTCATTTTGTTATGTGATCCAGATCCACTGACTTTATTTTCCATATGCCTTGTCAGAAGGGATACAAGTCGCTGAAGATCTGAAGCTGCTTGTCCATAATCTCTGATCATCTCAAAAAGAGAAGCTCTTCTTGAGAGTGCCTGCATTATTTTGTGTTGACATTTAACTGAAGATATACTGTACCCTAAAATCAGGTAAGTAACTCAGCAAAATTTCTATGGGCATTTCTTAACTAGAAAAAAGCTGCCAAACTAAAAAAAATTCAATGTACTAGGTCATAGAAATAATTGAGTGTAGTCATGCAACGTTCCTGGGTAATATTTAGAACTACACGAAGAACTATTGTGATTATCAGCCAGTTCATATGAGAGAAACAATAAAACTACCATCCTTGAACCAGTACCTTACTCAGCAAAGAACTTCATGAAGCATATGGGGAAACAATTCCTATTTAAGTTATCTTATGGCTATATTCTTCATAGTAATGTACAAACCGAAAAAAGAGAGGGAGAAAAAAGATCATCTGATACAAGTCCTTCACAAATAATTTATATTTAAAGCCTTCGATTATGAAATTTTACAATTTGATCTTGTAATTGATAAATCATCAAATGTAAAAATTTAACACACATAGTAAACAATAATAACAAACAAATAATTTGAAACAAAAAGTAACATAACTTTCTCCTACTTAAAAAAAAAAGAGCTTATTAGACCATCTCCAACACATCTTTATTTTACTCTCTATAGTCTATATTTGGAGAGAAATAGAGAATAGGGTCTCCAACCACAACTCCAAAAAACCCTCTTTTCTCTACTTATAGAGAGGTGAATAGTAATTCTCTAAATTTAGAGAACTACTATTCATCCTCTCTATTTCACTTTTTGATTATTTTAATATTATTTATATTATTCACTTCTCTATAAGTAGAGAATGAATAGTAGTTCTCCAAATTTAGAGAATTACTATTCACCTTTCTATAAGCAACAATTACTATTCACCTCTCTATATTTTAATATTATTTATATTATATAACATTTGTAATAACATATTACTCTCTCTGTCCCCAATTTATGTGACTTTCCTTTTTAGTCAGTCCCAAAAAGAATAACACATTTCTATATTAAGTAACAATTTAACTATAAAATGTCTATTTTACCCTTAATGAAATGATTTACAGCCACACAAATTTCTATCATTCATTTTGGACCACAAGTTTTAAAAGTCTTCATTTCTTTCTTAAAACTCCGTGCCGAATCAAACTACCTCACATAAAATGGGACGGAGGGAGTATAAGTCATATAAGACCATTAATAAGTCTTTAATATTCGTAATTATTTTCTAATGTAATATATTTATTATATTAATTTATAATTTTTATTAATGAGGTTTCGTAAAAAAATATTTGAGATATAAGTTGGTTTTATTATTATTTATAAATTTTTTTAAAAATATCCATCACAAATATGAAAAGTGCACGTGTTAAACGAGTAATTAAGTCAAAAGCATCTAAATATATATTAATGAAAAGTATACTACGTCCTTCGGGATGGCTCAGTTGGTTTGGAGGGTCGCCATCCACATGGATGGCCCGGGATCAATCCCCCCTCAGTGCCTTCTACGTCTAGCCTGTCGCGTAGGGCTTGCCTAGTGCGGTTCACATCTCCTGTGTGGTTTGCAAGTTATTACACAGTGGAGGGTTTACCCAGTGCACACAGAGTGCTCACCTGAAGGGCAGAGGTTGTAGCGGCTGCGAGATATATCCTGGGGTTCCAATAAAAAAAGAAAAGTATACTACATTTATCCCGAATTAACTTTTTTAATATAGTTTTTTTATAATTTTCGTCCCTTTACAATTTTAAAAAAAAATCGTCACTTTAAATATGTAATTTAAAATTATAATTATTTTTTCACTATGAAGAATGCACAAAATTCAAAATAGAGAATGGGTTGGAGATGCCCTATTAAAGTGTGATCTTAATGCACCAATTCAAGATACTTCATAAGCTCCAATTGCAATGAAAGAAATGGTGGTAAATGAAAATTTCCAATTAATAGAGCATTTATGGGAGCAGCATAATAATCTTAAAAGTTGAGTGTTCATGTAAAATTTAAAATAATATTTATGAAATTGTATTTCATCAATGATTTCACTTTTATTTGAATTGCCCATTAATATGTATGATATATAATATTTTCTTGCAATTTATGTTATTTAGAAATTTAGGATAAAATATAATTTTATATTACATGAAGATTTTGAAAAGAATAAAATTTTATATTACAGAAAGATTATATAGGGTGATTATATGGGGAAAAAAGGAAAGGATTTATACTATGAAATAAGAAAATAAAAATATCATATCAAGGAGAGGGAAGAAAATTATCTTTTGGAGTGTAAAATAGAATATTGTGTTGGACATGTCTCCAAATATAGAGATTCTCTATATTTGGAGAGTAAAATTGAGAATGGATTGGAGATGCCTTAGGCTAAACCCACAATTACTAAATAAAATAATAAATTTCTCAACTTATTAGAATCACAAATAGAACATAAATAACAAATCTTATACAATAAGCAAACTAATACAAATATCCTTAATGCTGAAGAATACAATGTTTACCAATTCTCAAAAAAAAAAACTAATACAAATAAATTATAAACAAAGTAATGGGACCAAGTAAAACAATGTCACAAACAGAAACCATACGCAATCAAGGTATGAGAGTCAACGAAAGAAGCTCCACCTGAAAAAGTGGAAAGAAGCTTACTCCTAGGGCTCAAACATGTGACCTCATCCAATGTTTGAACCCACTAGACTGTTTCACTAAGGCAATCCCTTGCGTTAAACTCACTATTATAGTAGGAATAGGATTTGTACATAGTATCCTTCTTAGAAAAGGATGGTAATGTAGTGTCTATAAATAGGGTCAGTTTAATATGGAGATACACAATTTCAATAATATTTTCTTCTTTATTTCTCACATGATATCAAAGAAGGAAAATAATCACTGTGGGATTTACCACCAATATCCAACAAAAGAAGGATGTTACTGTGCAATTTCCAGTGACGACTTGCAACAATCTCTATTTTCTTTGGTGTTGTGCAAAATCCAACACCACTACAAGGTCCAGCAACCTCGGGCGACCAAAACCCAGTACATATCACAAGTTCAATCCCTCACACATCCTCACGCCTGACTAGATCTTCTGTTTCAGCAAGCAAGTCTTTGACACGCGTCGGTAGGCGGCATGTGCACCATTTTTCAAAAATTTCTTTTTTACAATAGGGTTGCTTTTTCATTTTAAGGACAACTCTTCGGCGACTAGATCTAAGAATCTAGGGTTTGTATTGCTTTTTCATTCTTTGAGTCTAGACCTCACTTTACATCTTCTAATCATACTGACATATGCAGACTTTTGAGGAATCTAGGGTTTCTACATCATCTTCATCCACAATGCCACAGGTTTACCCATACCAACTTTTGAGGAATCTACAATTACTTCTACATTTCCATCCATAGTGCCACCACTTCTGACTTATCATCATCGCCCACGTACAACATCCGACCCAGATGATTCACATCTGGCATCGAACGCTGCACCTACTGCGGACTTGTCTCCTCATAATCAACCAATTGCACTTTGAAAAGGTGTATGATCCACTCGTAATACTTACCACCATTATACTCTTTTGAGTTATCATCGTCTATCATCACCCTAGTATGTCATATCATCTTTGGCCTCTGGTGTCATCCCTAAGTCTACAAGGCAAGCACTTTCTCATCCTAGTAATGTGTTATGATTGATGAGATATGTGTTTTACATGCAAGTGGTACTTCAACCTTAATCTATTATTGGTTGTTGTCGGTTTTATGTCGTCAAAGTTAGTCTGGATGGCCAAGTTGATCGGCTTAAGGCTCGCCTTGTTGCCAAGGTGCATACTCAAATATTTGAGCTTGATTGGAGTGATACTTTCACTCCTGTGGCAAAAATAGAATATGTCTATCTTCTTCTATCCATGGTGGTTGTCCGCCATTGGCCTTTTTATCAATTAGACATTAAGAATGTTTTTCTCCATGGCGACCTTGAGGAGGAAGTTTATATGAAGCAACCATATCATTTTGTTGCTTTGGGGAAGTCTAGCTTGGTGTCGACTAATTTATGGTCTGAAACAATCTCCTCGATCTTGGTTTGAAAATTTCAGCACAATAATTTAAGAGTTCGGCATGACTCATAATAAAGTTAATCACTATGTCTTTTATCGACATTCTGCTCCAAACTATGTAACTATTTAGTGGTTTATGTTGACGATATTGTTATTACCAACAATGATTAGGATGGTATCATTAATTTAAAACATCTCTTTCCGCATTTCCAAAATAAAGACCTAGGCCGATTGAATTATTTTCTAGGTATTGAGTTTGCTCAATCCAGATAAGGTATTGTTATTTTGTAATACAAGTATGCATTAGACATTCTAAGGAAAACAAGATTGATGGGATGTCGACCCATTGACACTCCTATGAAAATAAATGCTAAACTCATGTCATGCACAGGGAGCCACTCAGTGATCCTAGAAGATATAGGCAGATGGTTAGTTTAATATCTCACAATGACTAGACCTAACATTTCTTTTCACGTGAGTGTTGTAAGTCAGTTTATGAATTATCCTTGTGGTAGTCATTAGGATGTAGTTGTCCGCATTAATATACAAAGCCAGCTTCAGGTAACTGACTAATCTTCAAAGATAGAGGCCATGAGAAAATCGTTGGATATACCGACGTTGATTGGGCAAGATCACCTTCTGATAGACATTCTACATTTGAATATTGTGTTTTAATAGGAAGTAATTTGGTGTTGTGTAACTCGTAAGAGCAAGAAATAGAGCCTAGTTGCTCGATCTAGTGAAGAAGTAGGAAAAAATGAGCAACTTGTGAACAAGTTTGGATTTAACAATTGCTAGGAGAACAAAAAATTGGAGAAATCGATAACATGGAACTTGTGTATGATAACCAAGTGACTCTCCGTATCGCATCAAATCTAGTAATTCATGAGAAAGACTAAGCACATTGAGATTGACACTGACTTTGTCAAAAAAAGATACTCCTCAAAGATATTGATACAAAACTAGTGAAGTCAAGTGATCAGCTTGCAGATATTTACACCCGGTCAATCACTGGTCTTTGAATTCGTTACATTTGTAACAAGCTCAATGCATATGACTTGTATGCACTAGCTTGTGGGTGAATACTAGAATAGGAATAGGAATAGGATTTGTATATAGTATCCTACCAAGAAAAGAATTTTATGTATTATGTATAAATTGGGCTTGGTATAATAATGTAGATAGAGTGATAGACAATTTCAATAATATTTTTCTCCTTTATTTATCACACTAACAAAGAAACATAAAATTTCTTCTAACAAAATGGATTCACGTGAACCCTCTTTCGAAAAGGTGTGTCCATCCTGATCACAAACCTTATCTTAGGAAAGCGGGGAACAGTAGAATGAAATATCATATTTCAAATTTGAAAATATGTGGTTGGGGGTGGATGGATTCCTAACAGTCTCCATCTCACATCTTATGTTTGATGATGACACCTTGATCCTCTCTGGTGTTGAGAAATCTCAAGTGCAGAATCTAAATCTCCCTTTTATTCTCTTTGAAGCCTCTCACATCTTATGTTTGTTGATGACACCTTGATCCTCTCAAGCGCCAAGAAATCTCAAGTGCAGTATCTAAATCTCACTTTTATGCTCTTTGAAGCCGTGTTAGGACTCCACATCATGTCCAAGAGCATTGGTTACCCTCATCTAGTTCCTCTCCCACTACCTACTTAGGCCTGCCTTTGGGAGCCAGTCATAGTTCAATAGAAGTGTGCAATGCGATTGTGGGAAGTTTGAGAGAAGGTTGACTTCTTGGCAACAGCAGTACCCCTCTCTAATGGGTAGACTAACCTTTATCAAGAGTATAGTATCCCGACCTTTTTTTTTTTTTTTTGATAACCGAGAAATCCGTCTGTGACCCGCCCTTTGGACCAATCACAGCCTTCTAAACTCAGTGGATAATGGGCTCGCCCCTCTACCCTTCTCCACTTAAATACCAGGCTTCGCTTTGCATGGTGTGGGGCTTGAACCTGCGACTTAAGCCACAAATCCTCCTACCTTGTGCCACTTGAGCTAGGCCTTGGGGGCTATCCCGGTGTATTTTATGTCTCTATTCCCTTTGACAGCCAAGGTGCAAAAGGCAACAGTAAGCACAAGTTCCACCTTGTGAACTGGGCCAAAGTCACTATGCCAAAGCAATATGAAGGATTAGGGATTAAAGACTTGGCCTTACATAGCAAGTGTATGATTTTGAAGTGGCACTATAGATACAATCAGGAGGCAGTTGGTCTATGAAAGGAGGTAACCTAGCAAAATATGGTGGTACTCTAATCAAGTCAGAAACTCTAATGGCACAAGGATTGGAAAGGTATAAGGACGCTATGAGAGGTCTTCTTTAACAATGCTTCTCTAAAGGTGGGAAATGGGAACATATCTAGTTCGAAAGATTCTTGACAGGGGAGCATTCTCTTAATGGAAATTTTCAAATTGCATCCAATCCAGACTCAACCATCTCTCAGTACAGGAATGATAATGTATGGAATTAGATTCTGAGGAGGAATCTTAATGACTGGGAGGTTGGAAGATTGCTTAACTCTTACAGCCCAGTCCACAGTACATCAAAGCTCCAAGAAGATCCCAATTGACCTATGGCCTTGGAAATTAATTTGGAAGCTGCCAGAAAAAGCCATTTGTTTCAGCTGGGCCACCCTAAATGGTTCATGCCTAACTCAGGCTAATCTTCTTCTTTTTTTGACACTAGTAACATTTGTATTTCAGTCAGTACTTAGGTGGTACTGAAAAACCATATTTACAAAAAAAGAAAAAAAAAGTTGGTCTTTCCAATGCTAAACCAAGATCTAGATGGACCCTAAAACATCTATGACTAACTCAGTCTCATTGGAGTAGACATTTGTACACCAAAAACAGAACAAGAAAATACATTTAAGCACTTGACTTCCTGCAGGTTGTTGTTCCTATTTTCAAAACATCTATCATTTCTCTCTCGATATAGTCCACCATATACAAGCAGGGATCATCCTCCATCTTTCTCTGCTTGTAGCCCCAACACCAGCCTCCTCCCAACTGAAGAGTCTCATCAATCTTACTACGCATACTCCAGGAAATGCCTCTGAGATCAAGGAAAATCTGCCACAGTTAGTCAGTGAAACTGCAGTGTAGAAAGAGGTGTCTTACTGTCTCTGTATCCTTACCACATAAGGAGCATCTGTTGCATAGAGATATACCTCTCTGGCCACATTGTCCAATGTCAGGTGAAGCATACCACTTTTTGTGGCACTTCGATTCTCCAGATTTGCTTGCAACGGTTTCACATGAATGTGAATCAAGAGATTGGCTTGAAAGGCTTTCCAGCTAGCCATAGTACCATTGCGAGTTGCCATTTAAAGTCTTGATTCTCCCTAAGACTTGTTTGTTTATATCCTTCCTTCACCCTATATCTTCCTTTGTTGTGCCCATGCCACCATAAATAATCATCACCTGTTTGGATTCCTTGGAAACTCTCCAGTAGCTTGAAAAGTTCAATCATTCTGGGAATTTCCCTGTCATTCAAGTTTCTTCTAAGGATCAGATTCCATCCTTGTGGTGACCATATTCAGCAACAGTTTTCTGTTGGTGTTGAGCCAAAACAAAGATGTCAGGAAAGAGATCTTTAAGGCTACGTGTACTAATCTCATCCGCAGGAATTTCCAAATAGCCAACAGATGCTACGTGTATTTGTGCAACTCAGAATCTATTCCTATTTCTTCATTGCACTTACGCAGCAGACTTATGGAACATGTTATTATCTCTTTTGGGACTTTCTTAGGCCACAGCAAGCTCATTGAGAGAGGCTTTTGAGTGTTGAGCTCTTGGAAAGTTGGGAAGCCCGTGAAAATAGATCTGGTCACTGGTTTCCAGCCTGTATTTTGTGGTGCTTATGGAAAGGAACAAAAGATGCTCTGATGGCATTTCAACTCCCATCCCTTCTTTTAAGGCTACATGTTTAGTTCGTCTTTTTAGTTGGGTTAACCTCTCCTCTGTAATTACTGTTAATTCATTCTTAGAATTTATCAGCTCCATAGATCTCTGTAGATAGCTGTTTTTGTCATATTGGGAGCTGATATTCTCTTTCTGATGCTTTTGTTAATGACATCCTTCTTATTTCATCCAAAAAGAAAATACAGAAAGCAGAGCACCCTCTCAAGGAGAGGAACTTAAAATTTGACCCTGAAAATGGAACTTCAGCAGCTGGCTAAAACTGAAGAAACGTCTTGAAAGTAAAAGTCAAGATGCTAGTGGCTAAAGGAGGGCAACAAAAACACTAAATATTTCCAAAGGATTGCTAACTAACTAGCACAGGGGGTATAATTCTATTGATAAACTCAAGGTGGGAGATGATTTAGATGAAATAATTAAAGACAGGGATCAAATTAAGGAGGAAGATAATTGGCTACTACCAAAAACACTACTCCGAGAATGAAGTATGGAGGCCTGAACCTAACTTTGATGACCTTGGTAATATTTCATGGGAGGAGAAAGTTTTGGCTAAAAAGAATGTTTTGAGGAAAAAGAGGTGTTATCTGTAATCATATCTTGTGCACCAGATAAAAGCTCTGGACAGATGGCTTCATCATGGCTTTTTTCCAAAAGTCATGAGGTTATATCAATCAAAGAGGTGATAGGAGCTCTTAATCACTTTCACCAAAATTGTCACATGGTGAGATCGTGCAATGTTACTTTATTGTTCTTATTCCAAAGAAAAATGGAGCGGTGGAATTGAGAGACTACAGGCTTCTAGGTCCCATCAGCAGTGTATACACAATTTAAGCAAAGATACTAGCAAAAAGGCTCAAGAAAGTTATTGGCAAGTTAGTCTCTGGACTTCAGAATGCATTCATCAAGAATAGAAAAATGACTGATGCAGCCGTAATTGCAAATGAAGTGCTCTTCCTGGTATCTTATTCAAGCTAGATGTGGAGAAAGCTTTTGACCAAATCAACTAGTTTTATCTCATTTCTGTGTTGATGAAAATGGGTTTCGGGAATAGATGGATAAGGTGGATAAAGTTCAGTATTACCATAATTAAATACTAAGGTTCAGTAAATAGTAGTCCAGTTAGTTTCTTTTCTCCATAAAAGGGTATTAGACAGGGGGGGTCCGTTATCTCCCTTCCTCTTCATTTTAGCAATGGAAGGTCTCACAAAAAATGCTTGAAAAAGCTAGCCAGCTGCAACAGCCTCAAGGTTTTAAGGTAGGCACATCATTAGGGGGTCGTGTCTCAGTGTCTCATTTGCTATATGCAGATGGTACATTGATTTTTTGTGAAGCAGATAGGTCACAAGTGCTATACCTCAACCTTACCTTGCTTATCTTTGCAGCATTCTCAGGGCCACATATTAGTATCCTAAATAATGTCACTTGCCCAGGGAATACTGTACCTAACAACTGGCAGGTATCATGGGTTGTAATAGTGACACATCCCCTACTTCATATTTTGTAGGCTAAATTCAAGTCAGCAGATGTATGGAATGGGACCACTGAGAAACCCGAAAAGGAGACTGGCTCCTTGGCAACTGCAGAATCTTTCAATAGGGACTGGTTGGCATTGATTAACAGTATGTTGGACAACATTCCAACCTACATCATGTATATATTTCCAACACCCAGGAAGGTGCTAAGCCAGCTTGATAAAATCAGAAGATCCTTTCTGTGGCAGGGAAACAGTCAGAATCATAACTTCCACTTAGCCAAATGGGCCAAAGTCATTCAAACTAAGCTTAAAGGTGGTCTAGGGATCAAGGATCTTGCAAAACAGAACAAAAGTATGTTAATGAAATGGCCCTAGAGGTTTAGCTCAGAGGAACTGGAAACCATTGTGCACTAAAACTCCTAGCACTTTAATTGGGGTGGGACCCTGCAAGCAAATTAACAAACTTTGGGATAAGTTGCTCTCAAAGAATTTGATTCAAATTTGGTAATGGAGCTCATACTTCTTGAAAGATCAATGGTTTGACAATTCTACATCGGAGGAAGACTATCCTAACCTATTCCACCTTTGCTGACAATAGACTGGCAGCACCTGGACAGCTAACTTGAGAAGGAATGTCCATGATTGGGAATTACCGGATCTCCTAGATTTACTGTGCAGGCTTGGTAATTTCATCCCTGAAGAAGAAGCAGTTGACAGACTACTTTGGGGTGAGTCAAGAGAAGGTTTATATACTGTAAAAGCAGGTTACAGTCAATGATCAGATCATTGAGTTTTGGCCCTGGAAACTTATCTGGAAGACAAATCTTCTAACAAAGATAATTTGTTTCACCTGGACAGTTCTAAATGAGTCATGTTTAACCCAAGATAACCTTAGCAAGGAAGTATTCAGTTTGTGAACAGGTGCTACATGTTCTCAAGCAATTTAGAAAGTATTAGTCACCTCTACCTCTTCCCTGTTCAGTTGCTAATTACTTGTGGAATATTTCTACTCTCTTTTTGGACTCAATTAGGGTATGCCGTTTAGATTCAAAGATGCCTATAAAACTTGGTGTCATGGAGAGTTGATAGGATCATCAAGAAAATCTGGGGATCAAGATCTCTGCAAGTAATTTTTTTGGTGTGTTTGGAGTGAGAGGAACTGCAGATGTTTTGATGGAATTTCAACTCCAACACATTCCCTAAAGGTAAAGTGTCTTCTTAATTTATTTTGTTGGAACAATCTTGCTATTGTCAGTAGTTATGTACAGTTCTTGGGACTTTGTTAGTTCCTTCACTTTAGCTCTTGGGACTTTGTACAGAAGCTAACTTTATTTTTGTGTTCCCATACGTAATTTCAGCATCTTCTTGATGCATCTTAATTGAACAACTTACTTCATCTAAAAAAAAAGGCAGAAAGCATATCAATGATTTTGAGCAGTATAAGCTTTCAACTCTTATGCAATAAATATACTACCAGAGGAAACCATTTCTCTTTTTTTTCTGAGCAGTTGAGGGAGTTATGTTGGAAACAAAAGAAGGGTAATTGAAAGGTTTTCCCTTCAAGGCAAGATTCCCAGAAAATGCAGTATGCCCAAGAGAGAAATTGCATTCAATAGATGCAACAAAAAGAGCGTTTTAGAACCATACCTTCGCATAATTTCCATCAAGGGCAATTGCCAGGCTGCAATCTGCAACGGCATCTGAAATTTGACCCATAGCTCGGTATGCAGCAGCACGATTGCAGAAACAGATTGCTGTGAAAGGTCGTGACTCAAAATTACATGATACAGCAGCTGTATAGTGCTCAACAGCTTCTGCATGCTTTCCTGATTGAAATGCTGCATTTCCAGCTGCCTGCATAGTAAAGGGCGAATATTCTTGAAATGGAAAGCAAAATGTTCTTCTCATTACTTAACAGTACTTTTTCCTCAGGGTGGCACCACAAAATTTTGCATTACTTGCTCTGAGATATGCCAGGAATCAGAAAAATGCAATGAAGATGAACAGTCAAACAAAGGTAGGAAAACATTTAACCTTAATGGATGAACAAACAAGTCAGAGGCTATACAGAAGCAAACAAGAGTCTGAAGCAACTATACACAAGAGTCATAGCCGGCTCAATTTGTACGTCTTTAATCAACAAAATTAGTCAGATGCCAATATGAGCCTCACAATACTTCCAGGATAGGTAATACCACATTTTGCAGCCATTGACTAGTTCTGCATGCTACATTACAAGATCACACTTGACCGAAGAAACTCAGCTGACTGTGTTCCCTTAGGGTAGAAGTAGAACCTAGAGAAAACTAGTCATAGCACCCTACTTGAATCTAGAGGATATCACTGCTTGCAGGACCCCAAATGAAACCATTACAATCATAATGGAGCAACTTAACAATTTCATAATAGACACAGACCATAAGGAATAAGTAATTCAATGTAGATATAGACTCTGGTTTTTCACTACAAACACAAACAGATGATGCAGATAATTGTACCTCATATAGTCACAACAACGGGGATATGTTTTGAGAATTGACAAGAAGGAGGATAACATTATAGGCATAATCAGTATACAGTTTTGTTGCATCTATTTTTTCTTCTTTTCTGAAAGGATACAATGGTCACTAACTGCAGTAGCTTTCTCTTATAGGAGCTTACCAAAAAGCAAAGCAATAAATAAATTTATTTTCCAAGAGTCAGTTAAAGGACTAAACTTCAAAAATAAAAAAATGCCATGCTGCTTAAATTTCATATTGCACAAGAATAGCTAGTAACACCTTTCTCCAAAAAGAAAAAAAACTAACAGCAAACAGGAAAGCTTTGCAAGGAAATTCAGCATTGACCAAAGGATGACCAACCAAAAACACTTCAAGAAGCTTGAAAAACGAGTTATGATAACAAGGACAATATTTAGTAGGACTTTGGACATGAATTGGTAATATTTAAAAGTAGTAGTAGTAGCTGGAAGTTGAAGTTGGGTTTGGACATGAAAACACAATTGAAGTCTTCTGAGTGAGCTTGAAAAAGTCCTAAAAGCTGTTCTTCAAAGATCAAATTCCATATCAGATTTGAAGTTGAAATAATGGGTCAATCTCATAACAAACACTTGCGACCCATTTGGCCATAGATTTCCCAAGTAAAATTTGGGGGGAAATTTGGCAAATAGTGTTTGTCCATATAATTTGTCATTATTTGGCAAATATTTTTGGCAAATAACCCAAATTCCCAAATATTAGAAAAAACTAGTATTTGGGCCAAATCTCATTATTTGGGAACATTTAAAAATTCAAATTCTACACCAAGCTTTTTTTTTTTTTTACAAGAACACCCTCTATAGTAGTTGTTTGTGTTGTATTACATAATTTTTTACGTGAACACCAAAGCAATGATGAAATATTCAGTGAATATGAAAGTGATGATATAGTTGTTCATGAAAATGACGAACAATCATCTCAAGGTAGAGAAAAGACATAAAGTCACAACTAAGTTGTCCCGTATTTGCATAAAGACACCTTAACTTTGAAAGTATCCTATCACCCCACAGAACTATTCAATATCTTTGTAAATGGGCCATTTTGACCCATTTCCTCATCTAGGTTGTTACCACGCACATGGGCGCGTGAGGCAGTGTTTTCACTACCATTAACCAGCTATAAGTGCCACGTATCGTTTTATTTCTTTATTATTAATTATTTAATTAATTTACATCATCTTCCCCAAATTTAAAGAGAAAAGAGTCATTGGTAGCCCTAAAATCGATTTCAACCTTTTTTCCAGAGCAAGCTCAACGTTGGTGCTCTCTCTTTGACAAATTCATTCTCTTCCATTATCTTCTTCACCCAAATTCAAAAACCCAATTACCTTTTCTTCATCTTCTTCAACTTAGAAGATCCATTTACTTCATCCATTTTTATCACTTTTTTTCTTGTCTCTTGCTTTTCTTTGTTTCTTTTTCTTCTTTTATCCTCTTTTTTAAAAAAAAAAAAACAAATGTGAACTCCATTATTCAATTGATTAGAGAGTACTATGAAACTCCATTTTTATTCTTATTGTTGGCCTGAATATAGAACTCCATTACCTTGCTTTTGTAACTTAAGAGTTGAATTGATTTTTTTTTAGTGATGATTTAGTGGCGGAAATAGGGTTGTAACAGGGAAGCATCATGGAGGCTACGTTAAGGCGACAATGGTTGTTACTTTTGGAGGATTTACAGCAAAGAACAAAGGATTTGAGTAATGAAGGTTGAAGAAGAAAGAGGGAAAAAGTGAAAATAAAGTTAATAAAAATAGAAAAATTATGAAAATGAAAATGAAACTAAAAATTAAAAATTAAAAGAATTTAATACGTGGCAAACAACAATTGGTGCGTAATTGCATTTCTTTTCTTGCAATTGAGGTTCGGTGAAAAGTGGGATATTTATAACACTCTTAAATTGTTTAATGGGGAGGACACCCACAAAGTTAAGGTGTCTTTTTGAAAATTCGAGACAACTTCAGTGGTGACTTTATGTCTTTTCTCTCCTCAGGGTAATAAAGTCGTGTGCTTCGTCTACTTCACGATGTATGGAATGATATTTGTTGCACTCACTCCGAACTACCACATTACTTCAATGTCATGGACACTACTTGTTATTTGCTGCAACGAAAATCCAATTGACTTGTTGAGGAAGTCATGAATCTTGTTACGTCGACGTTTCTATCTTGCTATGTAATATAAACCTATGGTTAATTTTGATAGTTTTTAAAACTTATGGGTATAAATCATGTTTATTTAAAAAGCGAAACATATTTCCCGAATATTATGGCCGAACACATGGTGAAATTTCGCCAAAATTCTCACCCAAATAATATTTGCCAAAAATATTTGAAAATCTATGGCCAAACGCTAGCTTATTTGAAATAATTTCCAAGCATTTAAACAAGACAGACAAATCCCTTAATAAAATAAAATAAGAAATTTCTAAAATCACAAATTTTTATCATAATGCTCTCAGGCACTACTCCCAAGGAAATTTCCCCTTCCACCCTCTAGGGGGTGGGGTGTGGAATAAGATAGTTGAATAATTTTATTCATTTCTTTCTATGTCATATACAAGGCTTTAGGCTTTATATACATGAGAGATTGTGGAATAGAATCACCTAGATTCCATGAAATCTGGGATTCTATAAAATCATATATTTTACTAAAGAAAAAGATATTTTAGATTACAATAATTATCTTTAAGATCTTAAGGGATCAAATCTTGATATGGAGAATATCCTCTATCAGCCAACACTCTCCCTCAAGCGGGTGAATGGATATCTTCCATTCCTAGCTTGCTAATTAGATCTTGAAACGCATTATTTAGTAGTCCTTTTGTTAAAACATCGGCCCCCTGATCTTTTGTAGATACAAATGGCGTACAAATTAGTCCACTATCTAATTTCTCCTTAATAAAATGTCTATCTACCTCAATATGCTTAGTGCGATCATGTTGTACAGGATTATGAGCTATACTTATTGCTGATTTATTGTCACAATATAGTCTCATAGGTCCTTCCCATCTTATCTTTAAATCATCAAGGATTATCTTTAACCATAACAACTCACAAATTCCCATAGCCATGGATCTAAACTCGAATTCTGCACTTGATCTGGCTACTACATTTTGTTTTTTACTCCTCCATGTCACCAGATTTCCTCCTAAAAAAGTGCAATATCCAGAACTTGACCTTCTATCTACTAATGAACCAGCATAGTCTGCATCAGTATAAGCCTCTAAAACCATGTCTCCTCCTCTTTTGAATAGTATTCCTTTCCTGGACTTCCTTTAAGATATTCCAGAATCCTGTTGACAGCTTGAAGATGCATTTCTCTAGGATCATGCATAAATTGGCTAACAACACTTACAGCAAATGCAATGTCCGGCCTTGTATGGGACAAGTAAATCAATTTCCCTACAAGCCTTTGATACAAGCCTTAATCTACCACAGAATCTTCTGGAGCATTGCACAATCTATGATTATATTCAATTGGTGTAGCCACTGGTTTACACCCTAATTTTCCTGTTTCCTTCAGCAAATCAAACACATATTTTTGTTGGGAAATAAAGATTCCTTGTTTTGAGTGTGCCACTTCAATTCCCAAAAAATACTTTAATTTTCCAAGTTCTTTGATGTCAAATTCCTTGAGTAAACACCTCTTCAAATTTTGTAGCTCCTCTGAATCATCACATGTTACTATGATGTCATCAACATAAACTAATAATGTTGTCACCTTTCCTGTTTCTGAGTGTCGTATGAACAAGGTATGGTCTCCTTGACTTTGTCGATACCTTAGCTTGATCATAACCTTTGTAAATCTTCCAAACCATGCACGAGGTGATTGCTTTAATCCATAGAGTGCCTTCTTCAGTCTGCACACCCTTCCCTTCTTGCTTTCAAAACCAGGTGGCACCTCCATATAGATCTCCTCATCTAAGTCTCCATGTAAAAAGGCATTTTTTACATCAAATTGTTGTAGGTTCCAATTAAAAGTTGCTGCCAATGATAATAAGATTCTCATTGTATTCATTTTTGCCACAAGGCCAAAAGTCTCCAAATAATCAATTCCATAGGTTTGTGTATAACCCTTTGCTACCAAACGTGCTTTAAATCTTTCTATGGACCCATCTGACTTATATTTCACAGTAACCAATATGCACCCGACCAACTTCTTCCCTTCTGGTAATTCCACAATTTCCCAAGGATTTTTTTCCAACGCTTCCATTTCAACCTTCATAGCTTTCTCCCACTCTTTGTTTCCTAATGCTTCAGACAAATTTTTGGGGATAGGAATTGTGTGAAGGTTACAGAGAAAAGTTTTATGTTTTGGGGATAGATTTTGATATGTCACGAAAAGGCTCAAAGGGTGTTGTGTGCAAGTTCTGGTTCCTTTTCTGAGGGCAATGGGAAGGTCAAGATCATTAGGTTGGTTAGGTTCTTCATGATCAGTTTGGTTTGGCATTTATGATGGTTCAACAGGTGCAGGATACGTACTAGGAACAGTAACCTTAGGAGATGATTGCATCTGAGTAGTTTGATTAGCTAGCCTCTTTCTTCTGGAATAAACCTGCAATGGTAGATTACTTTCTAGAATTCCATTATCTATATCTAGATTAGGAGACTCAATGAGTTCATTTGGATTTAGAGACTCAGGTGACCGAAGATATGATGACTCGGGCAAGGATTTGGCATGACCAGAAATAGAAAAATCAAATAGTGACAAGTCTAGAGGTCCCTCTCCCTTCAACGACTCCCCCTGATTGTAAGAATGATCAAAAAAGGATTCACTCTCAGCAAATGTAACATCAGCTGAAACAAAGAATTTCTTTGATGATGGTTGATAACACTTGTAACCTTTTTGAGTAGGAGAATATCCTATGAAAACACACTTAAGAACACGTAGGTCTAATTTGCCTCTATTTTGAGAATGAGCATTAACATAGGCAACACTCCCAAAGATTCTAGGAACCAATTTATTGGAAATTTCAAAAACCGAAAAGAAATTCCTAAGTGTATCAAGCGGACTTTTAAAGTTCAGAATTCTTGATGACATTCTGTTACTAGGATGTGCAGCAGCTAGGACAGCTTCCCCACAATACTATTTTGGCACCCTTTTATGAAACAAAAGTGATCTAGTAATGTCAAGTAACAGACCGTTTCTTCTCTCTGCTATCTCATTTTGTTGAGGAGTATTGACACATGAAGATTCATGAATAATTCCCTCTTTTTGGAAGAAAACAGAGTGTTTGATTGAAGTAGTCTTTGGCATTATCACATCGGAATCTTTTAATAGGCACATCATATTGGGTTTTGATCAGATTAAAAAAGGCGGGAAGAATTCGACTAACATCTAATTTTTGCTTTAGCAAATAGATCCATGTTACTCTTGAACAATCATCAATGAATGACACAAACTATCTAGCACCAGAAATATTAAGAATGGGAGAGGGTCCCCAAATATCACTATGAATAAGAGAAAAAGGAGTTTGACTTCTTTTGTAACTAATTGGATAGGAAACCCGTTTGTGTTTTGCAATTTCACAATCATCACAATGAAAAGACTCAACAATCAAATCTTCGAACAAAGATGGAAACATCATTTTGATTACATAAAAGGAAGGATGACCTAACCGACGATGATAAAGCCATACTTTTTCTTAATTGGACATAACAGATTCAGACAAGAATGAACTAGATAAGGAATTCTTAGTTGCATCTCCACCATTGTGGACATCCAGACAATAAAGGCCACCTTTCTCACTAGCACGCCCAATCATCTCCTTCGTGTTCTGTTCCCGAAATAAACAATATTAAGGGAAGAAAGTTACTTGGCATTTGGAATCTTTGGTGAGTTTCTGGATAGAAATGAGATTTGCATATAACTTTGGGACATGAAGGGCATCTTTAAGTATCAAGGATTTCCCCAGTTGTATGTCTCCTTGTCCAGCCACAGTAATAACTGAACCATCAGCTATAGTTATTTTTTTATAGCTAGGAGAAGGAGAATATGATCTGAAGAGATGAGAAGAACTGGTCATGTGATCAGTTGCCCCGGAATCAACCACCCATATTGGAGAAAGTTTGTCCGAGACATTAGTAACAAAAGAGTAAGAAATACCTATGAAGGCCAATAAACAACTACCTGTTGAAGCTGAATGTTGCAAATCTCTAGATGAAACTGTAGAGTTATTCTCTACGGTTGCAAAAACATTTTCAGAGACTGGAATGTTTGCGGCAGTACCATTTTCAGACATGGTTTGGGCAAATAAAGATTGCAAAATGAGATTTTTCAAGATAGGATGAATAAAATTGGTCAGGAAGAAGCCTAAAGCTCTGATACCATGTGGAATAAGATAGTTGAATAATTTTATTCATTTCTTTCTATGTCATATACAAGGCTTTATATACATGAGAGATTGTGGAACAGAATCACCTAGATTCCATGAAATCTGGGATTCTATAAAATTACATATTTTACTAAAGAAAAAGATATTCTAGATTACAATAATTATCTTTAAGATCTTAAGGGATCAAATCTTGATATGGAGAATATCCTCTATCAGCCAACATGGGGTCTTTTCTCCGGCGGTTTTTCTTGGCCGGCCTTTTCTCATTTCACAGCGGGTTTCCGGCATCATGGCAAGATTTCATGATAAACAGGAGAATAATATTTATTACAATGCAGGTTTCAAGTCTTATGAGATAGTCATATGCAAGTACAATACTGAAAGTTGGTTTGAATGGATAGAACGCAACCACAACTTAATGAGAAGAGTTAAAGTCTTAAGATGGTTAGTTGCAACATTTATTGAAGCTTCAAAGTTACAGGGGAATGTTGTGAAAAGATGGAAATTGAAGGATCACTATTCAAAATTTTTCTGTACTTTGAAATACAACAATAGCGGTAGATACATTAGTTTTATTGCTATGCAAGGGCAAAGCAAGTCGGTCATTATTACACCGGAATCCAATCATATGGAAGGATGGGAAAATATTGCATACAAAATTGCAAGGTTCATCTATGAACCAACAAAGGAACAAAATACACAGATCTCCAATCTGAAAAGACCGAAAGTTTCATATAGGGAGGCTATCAGTGGAAGCAGGTGAACCGTGCAGGTAAGGCAGTGGGAACATCTTTGGAAGTTAGCACCAAGATTGGGGGGAAGCTCTCGAAGTCAGAAAATGAACTGCTGAAGAGATGCATCGTTGGCAGGTTCAGGAACTACCTCCAAGAGTCCCATAATCTAAATGATTTTAGGAAATGGGGGTACACAACAATTGGAAGTCAGCTGCAGGTGTCAACGTATTTGCAATGAATGATGGTGAGTTCCTTTTCGAGCTCCCTTCAAGGACAGCAGCGGAACGGTGAAGCATGTGCTCTTAGGACATTGGTCTTGGAAAAACACCACCTTAGATCTCCAGTGGTGGTGGAGTCCATCAACGGGTTGCTGGCCAGCAGAAATAAACAGAGATGGGGTCTGGATTAGAGTTTTAGGCCTACGTTATGTTTGTGGTCGAAGGAGATGTTCAAGAAGATTGGAGACCGGTGCGGCGGCTTCATCGAGACGGAGGAGGAGACTTCCCTTAAGAACCATCTTTACCATCTTTACTGGGCTAGAATAAAGGTGAAGGGAGAAAGGTGCTGAAAGAAATCGAAGTCGTGGAGAGGAGTTTCGTATACACCATTCCGATGTGGTGCGAGATTTCGGTCACCATCAGAACCTAATCCCTAGACTTAGTTAACGTAGAAGTACAAGCTTTTACCAAAGCTGGTACTCTCGACAAAATAAGTCGGCGGAGGAAATCAATTGAAGGGAAAGAAATTAAAGGTGAAGGGTGATGGGAGAAAGGTGTTGAAAGAAATCGAAGTGGTGGAGTGGAGTTTCGTATACACCATTCCGGTGTGGTGCGAGATTTCGGTCACTGTCAGAACCCAATCCCTAGACTTAGTTAACGTAGAAGTACAAGCTTTTACCAAAGCTGGTACTCTCGACAAAATAAGTCGGCGGAGGAAATCAATTGAAGGGAAAGAAATTTTACAAATCAGCGAAGTTCAAGGAGTAACTTCCAGTGTAAAAGATATTGAGGTGTATCGTATGGCAAGTGAAGTTGAGATCAACGAAGGAATTCAAGGGAAAGACTGCAACATAATAATAGAAGAGGTAAATCCTCAAGGTATTCAATTCCCAGAGGAGAACAACACTCAGGCAACCACGCCAGCCTGGCTACAACACATTATTCGCCTGAGTAAAGAGTTTGGGGTAGATTTCAAAGGCTGCGAGGAGAAAGCAACAGAATTATATCAAAAAATCGACAGGCAAAGTCATCCAGAATGAGCAAAAAGTTCAGAAAAGAAAAGGGCTAAATGAGCTGAAGAGCCTGGAATTGGACACCAATTTCATGAGTTATGGCACAAGAAGCAAAGGGGGATTTTTGGCTATCAAAGATCAATGAAGTTAAACATAGTTTCATGGAATGTGAGGGGGCTAAACTATGAAAGGAGGAGAGGTTTGATAAGGAACATGTTGTTAAACTGGAAAGCTGATGTTGTTTGCTTACAAGAGACAAAAATAGGGGGGGCTATTTCCAACATAGTAAAGGAGGTATGGGGCAGTAGATGGGCAGATTTTGTACAATTGGAGGCTAGTGGAAAAAGGAGGGAGTAGTGATCATATGGGACAAGAGATTCTCGGAAGGGGAACTAAGTAGTGTTGGGGCATACTCTGTTTCATGTTCTCTGTCCCGCAAAAACCAAGACTTCAAATGGCATTTAACTGGAGTTTATGCACCAAATGATAAGAGTGGAGAGGGAGGAAACCTGGTGGGAGCTAGGTGCTGCAAGAGGGCTGTTTTCTGGGCAATGGTTCTTGTGTGGGGATTTCAATACTGTCAGGTATCCAACAGAAAAAAGAGATGGCATCAGAATAAATAGATCAATGACAGAATTTTCTGACTTCATTGAAGATATGGAATTAATAGATATAGATCTCTATGGGGGAAAATACACTTGGAAAAAGGGGGACAGACACACAACAACTGCTAGATTGGACAGATTCTTGTTATCAGAAGAATGGGACACAAATTTTAGTTGCATTAAACAATCTGTTCTCAGTGGAGTAGTGTCAGATCATTCACCTCTATTGTTACAGTGTGGAGAGTGGGGGCAATCAAACTCATATTTCAAGTTTGAAAACTGGTGCTTCGCACAGAGGGGTTCAATGCTAAGGTTAGGGATTGGTGGGAGTCTTTTAACTACACTGGCAGGCCTGATTATGTCCTAATGGCAAAGTTAAAGGCACTAAAGGGGAAGCTGAAAGAATGGAGAAAAACCATCCAAGGAAATCTGAAAATGCAGAAGGCCAATGTGTTGAAGCAATTAGCGGATCTAGAAGAGATACAAGAACAGAGAGCTCTTGAAGAAGGGGAAATAGCTTCTAGGTTGGGCTTTGACTATGGAGTTTGAGGACATAGCCAAGCATGAAGAGACAGCATGGAGACAGAGGTCCAGAGCTTTGTGGCTAAAGCAGGGAGATAGAAACACATGTTTTTCCCATAGAACAGCAAACCAACACAGAAGAATCAACAGCATTGATAAATTGAAAGCCAATGGAGTGGAGATTGCAGAACTTGAAGAAATTAAGAAAGAAATTGTTGAATACTATGAGAGGCTGACATTTATGATATGGGGGAGGGTTTTTTCCTTTTCGAATTTGCATCCAAGGTAACAGCGGAACAAGTAGTCAAAGGGGACTGGGTATGGAGAAACTTGCTGGTGAAAATGCAGTGGTGGAGTCCAACAGTGTGTGCGTCAGCAGGGGGAGATAGAACCAACGCAATTTGGATCAGGGTGGTGGGTTTGCCGTTACACTTCTGGGAGCACCACACCTTCAAAGCTATTGAGGACTTTTGTGGGGGTTGGATAGAAACAGAAGAAGAAACCCAACTGCAAAATCATCTTAAATGGGCGAGAATCAAAATCAAAGGAAATGGGTATAACGTGCCAAAGGAAGTGACAATAGATGATGCTGCTTTTCTCTACACAATACAGGTGTGGACGGAAGCTCCGGCGAAGGTGACCATCAGAAAACAACATTCAAAGCTCCAGTGAGAAGGTTTTTACCCATTGATGGACCAAAGGTTTTTGTAAAGGCCTCTATATTGTTAAGAGGAGCAGCAGATAAAGCTATCCAGCCACGTGCAATGGCAGACACGTGGGGAGAATTTTAGAACCCCAAATGTTGGCTTGGGCTTGAGGGTTTCTAGCAATAAAAGTTTAAATGCAGACTTGGGCTTTAGGGTTTCTGGCAGTAAAAGCTTAAATGCAACTTTGGGCCAACTGGGCCAATTTAGCCCAAACTGTTTAGGGAAAAATAAAGAAGCGGCACAGGACGGGCACATGCCTTTTAATGAGGGCATGAATGAAATTAAAATACTGGCATTTCAATTCCTAGGAGCTTTAAGTCACTGGGAGTCCTCATCAAAGCTTCCACAAGGCGAAAATTCTATGGAGAAAGGACCCACTCCAATGAAGACACAAGGGGAAAAAATCAGATATTCACCAAGAGATGGCTTCGCAAAATATGATTGACGAAAGCGGGGTTATGCAATTGCAGGAGAAAGGGGACTGTTCAATGGAGACAGATGTTGTTTGTGAAGAACAAACATGCAAATCCAGCAAATCCATGATGTTGAACCAGTAGCTTCGAACATCCCTAGAAAAACTAATGGAGAGGAGATTGAAACATCCAACTGGATTAATTCCCACATTTTGGAATTAAGCTCCGCCTATGGAGTTGCTTTTGAAGGTTTTAGGGAAGAGACTCTTGCCCTATTGATGAGATTGGACGAGAGATAGTCTGCTTTGGAGAACAAGATGATAGAAGGTACAAGTACAACACCTAGACATCGGGGGATCGGGAAAAATGAACTAAAAAATCTACAATCCAGTTTAAATCAGGAGGTTGAGGGGTCCAGAACAAGGGGGAGAGTTCCTAACTTGACTTTTAAATGAAGAAAAAACTACTATCATGGAATGTCCACTAGGAATATTGTTAAAAGTGCTTTGCTGAAATGGAAAGCAGATATCTACTGCTTTCAAGAAACAAAGGTGAATAAGGGGGTTGAAAACGTTGCCAAACAATTGTGGTCTAGTAGATGGATGAGGTGTGGATATATAGAAGCAGATGGGAGTAGGGGTGGAATCCTAATCATGTGGGACTGCAGAATCTGGACAGGGAGTATGGTAGAAATTGGCCAATACTCTATTACTTCCAGATTTGATGCAGTACAAAGTGCTTTTAGTTGGTTTCTCACTAGTGTATATGCTCCTCACACCAGGAGTGAGAAACTAGACTGCAGGGAAGAGGTGGCAGCAGTCAAAGAACTATGCGAAGGACCATGGGTAACTTGTGGAGACTTCAACACAGTTAGAGTTAAGCCAGAAAGGAGAGGATGCAACCGGATCACAAATGTGATGACTGATTTTTCCAACTGGATTGAAGAAATGGAATTGCACGACCCTCACCTAAATGGAGGGATTTTCACATGGTTCAGGAGTGCTAATCACCACAATGCTGCCAGACTAGACAGATTTATGTACTCAACAGAATGAGAAGAAGCTTTCGGGAATATCAGACAATTGATCATGCCCAGAGTGACTTCTGACGACTGCCCTATCATGTTGCAATGTGGAGACTGGGACCACAGGAAGTCATACTTCAAGTTTGAGAATTGGTGGCTCAATGTTGATGGTTTTGAGGGGCTTGTCCATAGTTGGTGGAATGAATTTGAAGTGGAGGGCTGCCCTGACTACAAGCTCAGTGTGAAGCTAAAAATGTTGAAGCAAAAACTCAAAGACTGGAGCAAATCAGAGTGTGGGGAGTTATTCAACAGGAAAGATCTTCTCAAAGAATTAGCTGATATTGATCTAGCTCAAAACACTAGAACTTTATCTGAGGATGAACTACTGGTGAGGGCAACAGTTCTGGTGGAGTTGGAGGATTTGGCAAAAAATGAGGAATCTAGATGGAGGCAAAAGTCCCGTGTTCTCTGGCTAAAGCAAGGGGATAATAACACTAGGTTTTTCCTCTCCTAGTGGAGTGAGGGATAAGTGGATGGCAACAAAGGTAACCTCTCCTTATGGGTATAGTGTATGGAGATTATCAGTGATCTATGGGATCTGGTGCTAGAAAGATCATATTGTAAGGTGGGAAATGGCAGAAAGATGGCTTTCTGGATGGACAAATGGTGTGGACAGGTCCCATTAAGACAAAGGTTTCCTGACCTCTACAACCTATGTCAAATGCAACAAGCAACTGTAGCAGAATTATGGAACGATCAGGGGTGGAATTTGCACTTCCGTAGGAACTTAAATGATTGGGAGATGTGTAGAATAACAGAGTTTTTTGCTACCCTAGCACAATTTAGTAACAGGAAGAGGACTCACTAGTATGGAAGGTGGGGAGCAAAGGGTGTTTCACAGTAAATTCAGCATATGAAGATCTCTAATACAGTTGGCATTGAGGAAGTAGAATGGCCTTGGAAGATGATATGGAAAACCAAGATACCCTATAAAGTAAACTGTTTTACTTGGCTGTAAGCTAAGAAGGCAGTTTTGACACATGAGAACCTGAACAAAAGAGGCTTTCACCTGTGTTGCAGGTGCTTTTTGTGTGAAGAGCAAGGAGAGACAGTCAACCATCTCTTCTTACACTGCAAGTGGACAACCCAGCTGTGGCAAATGTTCACCAATATGAGAGAGATTAAATGGGTGAAACCAGGAAGGATCAAAAAGGTTTTGAAGTGCTGGAATAGGGATGGAAATGCAGGAAGAAAGGAGGAGACATGGAAGATTGTCCCATCATGTATATGGTGGACAGTATGGCTAGAGAGGAACCAGAGATGTCATGAAGGAAAGCAGAGCAACATACAAAGATTTAAGCTTAATTGTTTAGCTCTGTATTATTTTTGGTGTAAAAAAGTAGTCTTAGATAGCTCAGAAGTAATCAACACAACTATAGACTGGATGTAACTTGGTAGGCATAGGATCCTATGTAATTACAACACTTGTGGAGAGGAACTACACTTTTGAGGTAGTATAGCTGTGGATAAATATAGACTAACGGTTACATTTCTCCAAAAATAAAAAATAAAAAAAATAGACTAAAGATGAATTCAAGTCATTCTCTCAACCAGTTATCCATAGATGACCACTTGTAAAACATACAATTTTAAAAGGCTTCAAATTAAACATTTGCCATGGTGAGTATTCTTACACTTCAATGTGTAAGAAACCATATATATGTGTGTGTGTGTAGATTAGCATGAATGGGTCAGTCGAGCCACTCAGCCACCGAATCCCAACTCAACTACCCAAGATTTGAGTGGAGACCAAATTGGCCCAAGCTGATCTAATTGGCCCTGTAAAGGGTGCTAGCTAAGGCAGTGAGCCACGTATGTCACATACCATAACTCGGGCTCCCCTAAATGGTGCAACTTAATATTGTTACAGCAGTCTAGCAAACTTAAGGTCCTTCAGATTCAAAGGTACAACCTTAAATAAAATTTCCGCCTTTGCTGAGAATTTAGGGTGTCAAGTGGCATACCTTCCTACTAAATACCTAGGAATGCCTCTTGGAGAAAAAACACAAGGAACTAGAAGTGTGGAGTGAGGTCTTGGAAAGAAGTGAGAGGAAATTAGCTAGATGGAAAAGTCAATACTTGTCTTTGGGTGGTAGACTGACTCTTACAAAATCAGTCCTGGATGGCCAACCTACAAATATGATGAGTCTATTCCCTGTACCAAGGAGCATAGAGAAGAAAATAAATAAGGCAAGAAGAGTTTTCCTATGGCAAGGCAATAAGGAAAAGAAGGGGTACAATCTTGTCAAATGGGATACGGTGATCCTTAGCAAACAACAGGGCGGAATGGGAACAAAGAAGTTAGGTGCACACAATGAAAGCTTACTGAAGAAATGGTTATGGAGATTTTGTTGTGAAGATATGGCACTATGGAGGAGATTCATCTCACAGAAATATGGGCTTTAGACTAGCTGGATTACTGAGGAGGTGATTGGTACTTTTGGATGTTCAGTGTGGAAAACAATTAGAAGATTGTGGGTCTCTTTCAATAACAACATGAAGTACAAAAATGGTAATGGGGAACAGGCAAGTTTCTGGAATGAACTATGGGTTGGGGAAGAGGATCTGAAGACTACTTTTCTGGACTTATACATCTTGAGCCTGCAACAGTTGGATAAGGTGGCACAATTATGGAGTCCTCAAGGGTGGAACTTGATTTTTAGGAGGGCACTAAATGATTGGGAAATCAACAGAGTAGCAGATTTCCTTCAGATTCTAAATGCCTCCCCAGGGACAACTGTAGGTCCTGATTTGCCAATCTGGAAGCTACACAGCAAAGGGTCCTTTACGGTGAAATCATGTTATTGGAACTTGAATTTTAGACAGACAATGACAAACAACAAAATGGCAATGGAAACTGGTTTGGAAGGTTAAAATACCCCATAGAGTTTCATGCTTCATTTGGTTGCCGATCAGGAGAGCATGTTTAACCCACGAAGTACTACAGAGAAGAGGTATCCAGATTTGCCCAAGGTGTTTTATGTGTGAGAAAGAGGCAGAGATAAACAGTCATTTATTCATGCATTGCAAAACAGCTATAAATCTGTGGAACATGTTCTTCTGTATACTTGGGATCAGCTGGGTAATGCCAAGGACCTCGTTTGATATGCTGCAAAGTTGGGAAGGAGTGGGGAGAAGAGGATCACAAGAAGATTGGTGGAGAAGCATTCCGGCATGTGTCTGGTGGACCCTATGGAAAGAAAGAAATGAAAGACGCCATGATGGAAAAGCTAGCAGTCCCCAAAAGATCAAGATGAAGAGTATAAAAGTTTTTTGTATTTTTGGTGTAAACATGATATAGTGGGGTGATAGATAGCTTAATTGATTTCATAGGACAATTGTAAAGTTTTATCTAGACTTTGGTCTTGATGATACCCTCTAGGGTTGTAAATCCCACCCCATCAGCTTTTACCTGATGGGCTTTTTGGTGTGAATATACAGTTATCAATATCAAAAAAAAGACTAGCTAATTCAGCTAGAGACCATAATTGTTTTTTTCTCTTCAGTAGTTCAGCCATTGCTATTTCATTTTCCTTTCAGATTTCATCCCAGAAGATTTTCAAAAGTACTAACAGGTAAATAATTTTGCAAGTTCCATTAAAAATAATGACCTATAGTTCAAATATAGGTGCTACATTTAGTTAATAAAAAAAATGTATATATTTTTTTCTATGATGGTATACATAACAAGTGATAGGTGCTTGTTTAAAAAGGGAAAGATCATAAAGCACAAAGTGCACTCACCTTAAAGCACAAGAGCTCACGTATTGTTACAGCAAGAGGAACAACAGCTTCTAAATTCTTGAGTCCACTACTGCAAATTCAAATTATATGACTGTAAGCTAATACCTAATGTAAAAAGAGGATAAAGATATATTCCACAATATAGCAGCCACCTTTCCATCAGACACATCGATTTCTCTTGGTTCTTCAGAAAATTATCAGCCTCTTCAAGCTTCCCGAGATAAAAGTATGAGTTCACTATTTTAGAAATACACCAGAGCCCAGAGGAAGTACTTCTCTCTGTGATCGCACTATCTAACTCTGATGACTGGTAACTGAAATTATATGGCGGAGCATTTGACTTAGCCAATTCAAGTGTCTTCTCACATAACTGAATCACCTCTTCGTACCTCCGCAGCTGTTCAGTAAACTCAATAAAATTAATTTATTTTAAGAAATTCAAAAGATTTTAGGAACACATGGTTCAATGTAACAAATTTTAAGCAGCCAAAATTCAATTTTACAGTCTCATAGTTCAATGACACAAACCATAAGAAGAGCATCTGCTTTCAATTCGAGTAGTTTCTCCGAATAGGTGCTTATTGTCAAAGCCTCACAGACCACACCCAAGGCCAACTCTGCATCACTTTGCCTTCGTCTTTGCAATAGTTCCACACACTGCTTCATGCATTCTGATACCCTCTGAGGGCATCGGAAAAGACCAATTAGCTTTCAACTTTTCATTTTATTAAGATAAGCTCATTTTGTTTGTTGAGCATTCACAGGTTTCTTAAGCATTATTATTCATGAAGCTGAACAAAGAAAATCAAACTTAAAGCTTCAACTAGAATGACAAGACCAGAATCTAAGTAAAATAACCTATTATTTCCACATATTTCTATTTTTCTTTTCTTAGCGAAATAATAGCTATGGTATACAAACAGGAGTGTCATATATAAGAAGTTAATCTAGCAACAGATACCTAAATGCACCCTCTCTACTTGTGTTCATCTTGATTCTTGTCCCTATTTTCTCTTCTTTTATTCAATTTTGGGGCTTCTAAACTACCTTGCATATCATAGGGGATTACATAATCAAGTTGTCCATGGAACATGCTTGATATGCTCAAAATTTCTATCGCTAAAAATTCCAGATATCTTTCAAACCCTGATATTATGAAATCCACAATTTGCAAATTTTCTTCTCTTTTTCTTTCACCAAACAACTGGTGGATTTAAAACAAGTTGGGGCATAAATGACATTACGTGTGTAATGTTGAGGTAATAATTGCAAGAAAAACACAGCTAAGACTATTTGGATAAAGAAGCAGTAAAGGTGGTACCTGTCTAGGGAGAGAATCTGCAATGGATGAGTGCTGATAAGATGTAAAGTAAATTACTGAAGTTAATAATTGTACCTGTGCTTTTTCCAAGCCCTCCGAGGCCTCCACCAATATCTTTCTATCCACACACGCCTCTGGCCCATGTTGTAAGCATGTCATGAAAAACTTTGATGCATTTTTGACTTCCCCAAGGGCAAGGTAGCAGCTAAGAAAATGCAAAACAAAACACAGTGACAAAAAGAAAGTATCTACTTTTTTATATATTGTATTAACATTACTATTTTTTTAGATGAGATGGTTCACACTACTATAACTGGATGCTGGAATGCAACTGCCCACAACATTCAAATGGCATTAAGGCTGCTGAAGAAAGCTTGTGAGACTTAATGAAAGTCTGAATTTGAATCATTCAGATTGCAGTTAATTAAGTGCGTTTGCTTTTCTTTAAATTTTATCACTCAATGCCTCTTAAGAGATCTGATTCGGTCAGTTCCAAAAGGCAGTCTGAATACCATTCAGCTCTTTTAGTTTTTAAACTTTGTATCTTTTACCACAAATTCTTTCATGTGCTCCTCTCAACTCATAAGTGTAGCTTCTTTTTTTTAATTATCATTTTTGGTTGACCATTATATTAATGTAGCATCGCAGCTTAAATATACATATTTTTTTATAGTTTAGATACATTAAATAATTATCAAATATATTATTATTATTATTATATTTTTTATTAATTTTGTGATATGATATTAATATAATATTTAATTATTGTATTATTTAAATTTTATTTTGTGGGACGATATTGGTTGTATTGTTGTTGTTGTATTGTTAAAATTTAACACTTAATAATGTTCAATTCATTATATTCAAAAGTTTAAAAAAATCATAATTATTCAGTGTTCAAATTATTATTGCGGCCAATTACTATTGTCAACCGCTACCACACGATCTAACCCTACCAATCATTATAATTACATCCACTATCACTTCACCAACTACCAGGCACAACTACCATTATGGTCAATCTCTACTACAAACCACTTCACCATCACAACTAGCATCATCATCAACTATGACCAACACATCATCAACCACCACATATTCTTCAGCCGCTACCACCACTACAAATCATATCCGCCATCACGAAGCAAACATGAATTATTAGTTTGTAATTGCTCAAATACTAATTTTACTTTATTGAATTTACATATTTCTAATATTTAATTATTATTTTATTTCAATTACATATTTGTTATGTTATAAATAAAGAAATTATGCACATTCAGATGTTGAAAAACAAACTGTCAGTGTTCAGATTGAACACTAGAGACGCCATCGTAATCATTCAGATGAATCTTAATAAAACAAATGAGGCCTTAAAGCTGTAAATAGAACCGCAGAAATTTCTTAGACTAGCTAAAACTTGAGAAGCTTCAAATGATATATTTAGCTCAGCGAAAAAGTTGGGAGCTTTTTATAAGCCTTGAATCCAGCAGAGAGAAAACACTAGAGTAAAGCTGTGCCATTGAGTTGAATAAATGCACAACATTTCTGAAGACAGAGATTCAAAAGTATTTAAAAGAAGAACCTAAAGATGTATACTGACATTCAGTTTCTCAAATGAGTTTTTTCAACGAAGTTATACAAGAATGCTGATGCTTCAGTGATAACAACCAATAACTAGTTATCACATTAGCCCTAGTGCTTTGGTCTAGTGGTACGAACGCAGAGCATGATGTGTAGGTTAGGTGCATGTCACAAATTCGAACTATGCTGCGAACAGAAGCCTGATACATAAGAGCAAGGGTAGAAAGGCAGACATTATCCACCAAGTATTGAAGCGTGCGCCGCTGGCCCTTGTGATTTCTCGATTATCAAAAAAAAACAAATTTATCACATTAAAGAAGGGTTTTGTTAAAAAGGCATCTCAAAGAAAGTTTACCCAACAAGAATGACAGAATGGTGAGCTACTCTTCAAGACAGCATTGTATGTGTTTCATGCACTGTGATTGTTTAAAACAAACATGTTTATGCATACTAAAGGCCAGTGATCAAACTTCTGTCAGCAAACCAAATTTTCAAAAAGGTAAGAGGAAGCACCTATACGATAGAGACTAAAGGAACTTATGACAAAGAGAAGGTAAAATTAACAACACATAGAGCTTACTTTGCGGCTCGAACTTGGACCCTGAAAAAGTTCGGATCTAATGCAGCAGCCTTCATACAATCCTCTAGTGCTTCTCTCATTCGTCCGAGAGACATACGTGTTGCTGCACGGTTGCTATGGCATAACATTAAAGCCCGAAGACCGCTCTTAGATGCGTCACTTTCGGACACACAGTTCAGTCCTTGTGTGTAGCATTCCTCTGCTTTAGATAAGTTCCCATTTGCATAGGCTTGATTCCCCCTGATATAAATTCACATCACAAGTATGAACTTCGGATAAAGATACACCAAAAAAAGGAATAGGTGACTGAACAATCACACCCTAATAATGAACAGAAGAAGAAGAAGAAATTGGCATGTATGATAGGAAATACAACACGTTACTAATTCAGAGTCAATCCAGTAACAGTATAAGACCAAAATTTCATCCCGACTTTGATCAAGGTAGACCCTTCCATGTTTAAAAAAACAGTAACTTGTACCTCAATCGCCATTTTTCACAAGCTTCCTGAGCTGCCATGCTTGCAGCAACTGTTTCATGGTTGACCTCCTTGACCCTAGATTGTTCATTGTTTCCCTGGCTATGGCTTATCATAGTAGGTATATCTCCTTTCTTATTCTGAGTTGGAGATGAAAGAGGAGATGATGCAGAAACTTGAAAAAATTGCCCAGGTGACGAGGAGTAAGACAATTTTGTAGTTGAACTACACGAATCATTAATGAGCTTTGTTCGGTTTTTCTTCTTCTGTTGGCGTGCTGCTGTTGCTACCTGATTTTGAGCAACAGAGGATGCAGCAAATATGAAGCTGCCCTGGCAAGCCTCTTCAAAATTTGAAGCAACATTAAACTGACTTCCCCCGTCACTATCTTGTCTCTCAATTGTTGATTTAGAAGTCACTTCAGTATCTGCTGCAGTTATGAAAGAATCAGTACTATAATCTAAATGCTCTGTAGCAGATTTGAAGCTTTCAGTCTCAACCCCAGATATAGATATAGACTCTTCAGAAGGACCGTCCATATCTACACCATGATGACTAGAGTGTCTAGATTCTACTTCTTGTGTCTCACTACATGTCACATCATTTTCATTAATATTCATGCATACTGTTGCATCTAACAGATCTTCATCTGTTCCATCATTTGAAACTGCAGGACGGGTATCACTAGATCCATAATTCTCATTTAGAATGAACGACTCATCAGAAGCCACAGAAGTTCCTCTTGAAAGTGTATTATCTGCTGGTGTTTCACGATATGGAGAAATATCCATCGGTGAGTACGGTTCGGAAGGTTCCGCATTCTCTTCCGAACTTCCTCTGAGGGCAAAGTCGTGAGCAAAGTTCACTGGCGTTGAGAGTGTTTGCTTCGGTTTCATTTTCTTTTTCTTGTATCTGGGATCTCTAGTTGCTTCCCTTCTAGTTTCAACTTTCTTATTTAAGCTTCCTTTAACGGTTGGTATAAGATTTTGCATTAGCTTACCATCAGACTTAGTACTGAAATTAAATTCAACCTTCTTTCCAGTTCTATCAGTTGATGGTGATTCAAAATCAAAAGTACCCATCATAGATTCAGCAGGGATATTAAAGGAGGGAAATGAGGAGGTTGAAATTGTACCACTATGAGAGCCTGGATGAACCTGATTAGTGAAGTGAATATTCTGTGTCCCTGCCTGAAATGAGAATCCTGAAGGAATTGAATCTGAAGCTCCACTGGAACTCTTATTAACAGTATTTCCACTAGGGTCACTTGAACTTGAATCAACTTTTACATTCTCATTAGCAACAAAACCCATAGGCTTATTTATATGCATGTTTTTCATCTTATCATGGAGCAAGGTCTCCGATTTTCCACCTAGAGAGCCTCTTTCCTTATATGCATAGTCGTTCATGTCATTCTCAGTTCTCCCTTTGATATTCAATTTGTCCATCTCATTCAAGAGTTCAGCCCCTACACCCCCACAAATTTTACTATCAACATTTTCACTATTCGATAAGCAGCCAAATACGTTATAGTTGGATTTTACACTGTCCATATTACGTGAAGAGTCAACACTTCCCTCACTTTTGATATTTAACTTGTTCTCCACCTCCTTGCTTACCATTTCATCAAGTTTCGCATCACCACCCGTAAACACAAATCCCATATCAGCACCAGAAACCACATTGTTTACACCACCACCCACATTCATTTTCTTCTCACTTTCAATATTCAGTTTCCTCATTTCATCAACAGGAAGTGTTCCTTCCCCTATATTTCCCTGATAATTGCTCAAGTATGCTCCAAACATACCATTATTTCTACTAGCTCCAAAAACAAACCCTCCATTACCAACATTCCCACTACCCCTATCAACCCCAGAAGCAAAACCCAAATTCCCAAATTCCCCAGAAACCGACTCCACATGATCCATGTTCATTTCTTGAATTTCCCCAACACCCTTAAAAGGGTTGAACATTTGGTCCTTTCTATGAGCACCCGTGTATTTCTTTTTACACAATCTGGGTTTTTGAAGCCTTGAAGAAGCAGAAGAACCAAATGGATATGGATTCGAATCCGATGGAGAGAACCCAAGATTGTGATCCATTGAAGCTATTTTGTGCTCTGAATGATTATTATATGAAGATTGAGCGTTAAAAAACTGACCTTTACGTAGATGCAGATCACCGGTGTCGGTCAACGCCGGCGACATATGTCATCTAATCTGACGGCCGGCGTCTACTTGTGATCAATTTATCAAGAATCTTGGATTATCATGAAATTGCTTCCTTTGTGGGATAAATCAAAACAAGCTTGTAGAGGAGGGTCTCCCCCCTTTTTTTATTCTTTTTATATTTTGACTTACTTTTTCAAATTTATTGTTAATTAGGGAAGATTACGTGATTAAGCAAATATATATTAGTTAATTAGCTAACATAGTTATAATTTGCATTAATTACAATTCAAAACTTACTTCTGGCTTTAATTACATTCTCTCTCGCCTTCTTCTCTTTTCCTCTCTCCCCTCTCTCCTCTCCCCCTCTCTCTGGAATCTCACTCGTCACTTTCATCTTTTTCTCCCTCGCCTCTCTTCTCTCCCTACCCAATCTCTCTCTCGCTTCTCTTCTGTCAATCTCTCTCTCACTTTATACAAACACAAATATATAATTTGTGTTTGTATAAAGCGAGAGACAGATATATGAATCTTATGCACTTGTAATTATACAAATACAAATCTTCCCCTGCCCAGTTCTCTTTTGTCTTTCTCTAGTCTCTCGCTTTATACAAATACAATGTTTAATTTGTGTTTGTATAAAACGAGAGAGATATTGGATATACGAAATACAAATGCTTTAACTCGATTCAATTGTATACGAATTCAAATTGTATGCATATATACAAATATAATAATTGATACATATACATAATAGTTACATATATAAAATTATCTAACCAATATACGTATATTTGCCTCTCTCCACTCTCTCGCTCGCATCTCTCCTCCCTCCCCCAATCTCACTCGCCAGATATACAAATACATATGTATACTAGTCAAATATATACAATTATTTTGACAGATATACATATACAATTCTACATATATACTCATACAATTTGCCTCTCTCCACTCTCTGCCCTCTCTCCTCCCTCTCTCAATCTCGCTCACCACTCTCCTCCCTATACATGTAGCTATGAATTGTAATTAGCAAATTATAATTATGAAGCATAATTAAGCTATTTTTAAATGGCTATATGTGAAAACTCCCTTGTTAATTGCTCTTTGGTTTCTTGATCATAAGAGAAATTTTGGTTTTTGATTTAGACATTATTATTTTTTGTTGTTGATTTTCTGTTATTCATTTTTGTAATGTTTTTTTTAATGTCTTTTAAAAGACCTTTCACAATTTTCATGATCATATAGGAGTAATAATAATTGGTTTCACTTTGTGATGTCATTTTCATTTAATGAGGTATGAGGTATAATAATCTTATAAATAAAATGCAATTATGTGTTTACTTGGAGGTATTAGGGCGTGGATTATTTATCACACCACTTTATACCTTAGTGATGGATAAGTTATCTCATATCATGACGAAATCAGTTATTCCATGATAACTTATTCTGGGATAATTTATTCACAACCAAACAACCCCTTAGTTTGAAACATTTTCTTTAATTGAAAAAACAAATATTTACTTATTTATTTATCTATTTATAAATAAATAAATAGAAATTGAAAGTACGATTACAAGTATAGATTGTTTGTGTCAAAGTTGATCCAAAACATTTTTTATTGCAAATAATAAAGTATAAGTCAGAGAATGAAATATTATAGAGAGATTTAAATATAATATTCTTCCAAAGTAGTGGCACGCTCCAAATATGGTGAGTCGCGATAGGTATTTGATGTCTCACTTGACCAAGTAAATCAAACATAACTCGCATAATATACTATAAACCTCTTGGGCTGACGATATCGACTTATAAACACATATGTTCAACAAGTTAAAAAACTAATAAACCAACAAGGTCTTTGTAGAGAACAATCTACACAAAAATTAGACCAACAAATGCGTGCGCGTATATATATATACACACACACAAACATAAGGCGGTGAGGCCAAAAATTAGACTGTCAACTAACAGCAAGACTGACAAGGCCAATCAAAACATATTAACACATAACATGGATCTACAAACCTTTAAGAGTTTCATACTTATCGTTCGTCTAAGGCAGGGCCCCACCTTACCTGTTGGGGCATACTACATATATGTAACTACGGCTTCAAGTTTCCAATTCAACAACTTCAGAAGGAGTGGTTCTTACAAACCAAACGTTGAATTCGATAAATGCTTATTGGAGGGACCTATTTGAACCTCTACCTATACCTACAACACGAAATGTAATGCCCATGACAACGGAGTGTCGATACGAATAAAATATATTAGTATGCAAGGCATAAAGAAACATAACTTAGCTGAAATATAAAATAAATGTATGAATCTATTGAAATGCCACATCAGACAGATTATTTATAACTCAAGAGCCAGGAAGGACCTCATATAAATATGTCATCTATTCGATAACTAAGTATGCATGTATTACCATTCACTCAATAGCTACAATAAAGGTATACTATCATCCACTCGCTAGCTAGGATATGATTATGATATCATCAATTTGATAGTTCATGTATGAATGTACTGTCACCTATTCGATAGCTTAGATATGAATGTACTATCATCCACTCGATAGCTAAAATATACACATACTACTATCCACTTAGTAGTTAGGATATATATATATTATACTTCCTCTGTCTCGATATATGTGACTTACTTTCCTTTTTAGTCAGTTCAAAAAAGAATGACACATTTCAATATTAAGTAACAATTAACTTATAAAATATTTATTTTACCCTTAATGAAATGATTTACAGTCGTACAAATTTCTATCATTCATTTTGGACACAAGTTTTAAAAGGCTTATTTTTTTTCTTAAACTCCGTGCCGAGTCAAATTACCTCACATAAAATGGGACGGAGGGAGTATACATTTGTATCAATATTTACTGTAATTTCAATCACTTATTTTTTTTTTGTATAATTTGTGTATAATAAATTTATAATCAATATATACTTGGTAAAAAATACATGCATGCCAGTTATACACATAGTATACATTTATTGTATATTAATTACACAAAGTATAAATGAAGGAGCACCAAAGAACCAACAAACTTGGCTAAAAGATATATCTTCTGTGTAATGGCCATTGTTTTCTTTTATCTTTCATATTTTCTAAAAATTATTCCATTTTTTTTTTAAAAAAAAAAGATAGAAAATTACTTCTAAGTGAAAGAGTGGGATCACGAAAAAAAGGTTAGAAAAAATAATAATATGGTAATGATCGCTAGTAGATCAAAAATAAGAAAAAATGAAGTGAATCGACAATAATAGTCGTTGGTGGGTGGAAGAAGTGAGTAGATGACGAAGTTATATATATATATATATATATATACACACACACACACACACATTTTTATCAGTATTTACGATAATTTCAATCACTTTATTTTTTGTATAATTTGTGTATAATAAATATATAATCAATATATACTTAGTATAAAATACATGCATGCTAGTTAATCATATAGTATACATATATTGTATATTAATTACACATTGTTATACATATAGTTTCATTTATTGTATTTAATTACACAGAGTATAAATGAAGGAGCACCAAAGAACCAACAAACTTGACTAAAAGATATATCTTCTATGCAATGATCATTGTTTTCTTTTATCTTTTATTCCTTTTTTTTTTTTTTTTTTAAAAAAAAAAGGATAGACAATTGCTTCTAAATGAAAGTGTGGGATCACGAAAAATAAAGTTAGAAAAAAAAATAATATGGTAATGATCGCTAGTAGACCAAAAATAAGAAAAAATGGAGTGAGTCGACAATAATAAGCATTGGTGGGTGGAAGAAGTGAGAAGATGAACAAAGAAGGAGAAGAGTGAGAGAGAGAGATAAAGGGTGAGACGACTAAGAAAGAGGGAGAGAAGACGAAATTTTAGAATTTAATTATGACTTTAATTATTTGGCTCCCAAATTCTTTCGGATCCAATAATTCAAAGTTGGGCAATTAAAATTATTGACATTCATATCAGGTCATTCTCTACACGTATGTGTAAAATTTAGACTTATAAATATGCGGGTCTGAAATTGATTTACGCGGCAAAACTTACAAAAAATTAAAAGAAAACATTATGCAAAATATCAGTCCATAAGCTTTACTTATTATCTTTTTCGCCCAATTTATAAAAAAAAATACCTAAAATAGTCATTCAACCATACTTTTTTCAGAAGAAAATGACCAAACAACCTTTCTTCTTCTTCGTCCTCCCTTTTTTTGTGTCTTTTTCTTCGTCGTCCTTTTTTCTACGTCTTTTTCTTTGTCATCCTCCTTCTTCTTTTTCGTGTTTCTACTTCTGCGTCTTTTTCGTTCATCTTCTTCTTCATGGTTTCTCATTTTTCTTCAAATTTTGATGTACCAAACAAAGGGGAGTTGTTTCAAGTGAATTATATATTAGAAGACTCAAAACATCGAGAGGATTTCATATCTAAATTTGAGACTACTCAGAGGTGATTTTTGTTGTTGAGATTGAATAGTCAGTGTATACTCCATGTATAGTGAAACTATGTTCAATTTTGTGAGTGTATCATTATGTATAGCTCACATAGATAAACTATATTGTATAGTCAATGTATCTTTCTATGCCTTTTGATTATTTTTATGTAAATAAAAATATATGACTATATTTATTGTAGGGGTGTTCACGGATTGGTTTGACTCTGTTATTGTTTAAAACTAAAATCAAACCAATTTAGTTTGTTTTTAAATCATCAAAACCAAACTAAATCAAATATAATGCACATTACTCGATTTGGTTCGGTCATTTGTTAGTCACCATACATAAAAATAAAAGCAACAATTCGTTTAAAAGAGATAAAAAAGACAACAATTCATTCAAAGCGAAAAATAGTTGGAACTACTAACATTACAGAAGTTTTGATCACTAAATTTACTATGGATAAAACTTCAAAATTCACCATTTTAGCTTAGAAGGAAGAGACAATGACATTCCTAGTAACACTAATAATTGTCATAGACACTCATACAAATGAAACCAATAAGATAAATGTTCTTGTCTGAAACATTTTTGCTTTCATAAATAAATTATAATGAAATCATATATAACACATTTAAAATTATTTATAAAAATAATATATTATGTATGTATAATAATAAAATATAAGTGTATAATTTGTTGGTTCGGTTCGGTTATTTTCATTTTTTTGAGAAAAATCAATCCAAACAAATTACTATCAGTTTTTAAAAATCTAAAACCAAATCAAACCCAAATAAAATCAACTTATTTAATCGATTTGATTTAAATCGATTTTTTATCCAAACCGTGAATATCCCTACTTTATTGTATATATTTTTGATCCAATTTAGAAATGTTGGGTTGAGGAGATCCAAAGATGGGCTATGAAGCCCAAGTTCTGTTGTAACGGGTCAGATGGAAAACTAGCAAATAGAGCCCAAATTCTGCGTGAAATTTCTTGCCAAAATCTTCTCTGCCGGTCTCGTCTTCTCCATCTCTGTCTGCGGCGATCTCCTCACAATTCTCCTGTCGGAATCGAATGTATGTATCTATTTTTTTTTTTTTTTTTTACATATGTCTCATTTTTACGATGAATTTTAACACTAAGTATCGGTGAATTTAGGTTTATAATGGTCTGTTTGTTCCTACTTTTGGTGATGATATGTTAAACTCGAATCTTAGTACGGTAGATAGAGTTATCTGGTAGTTGTTACTTGTTGGAGGTGGCGAGTACCTCGTGGAATTAGTTAAGGTGCACCAAAGATAACCCGGAGACCACGGGTGTCAAAAGATAATAATAAGTATATATGATTATAATGCTCTGTTCACTCAGCTGTGGTATTATTGTTTTTATGACTTTTTACAAGTTTGTGCTTGTTCCTATTTACTTTTGATGTTATAGTTGCTATAAATTTGTCATGGGTATACTAAGTTAGCTTTAAGAAGTAAGAATTAGCTATCTGAAAACCTAGATGGGCTTAATTCAAGTGGCACGTTATGATGGACTCGTTACTTAGGTTATAGGTTTGAGCTCTGCACTGTTCCTATTTAAGTCTGGTATGGAAGTGGAGAAGGGTAGAGGGAAGACCCGTTGTCCTGAGGTTTGAAGGCTGTGGGCTTCTGACGAATTTCTTGGTCTTAAAGAAAGAAAGAATAACTCAATGGGCTTATACAATAGTACAATACCCAAGTGTGCGCGAGGTGCTCATTTGCTACTAGATAAGTAGCGAAAAGTGGGTGTATACCACACCTAGTCTTTCACTTGCATTTTACGAATCTAGATGACTAATTGCTGATATGCATTCGTGCTTCCACAACCTCTAAGGTTGATCTGCAATTGTTGTTTCTGCTTCTTCTGAGATAAGGCTTTGATGAAAACTTTGTATTTTCCCTGCATTCCAACTTTCCAAGAGGTAAGGTGTTGCAGTAAGAGAGAAATCAATGAAAACCATACAATTGAATCAGAAAGCCCCCTCCCCCATGTCTTTCTTAAACCTATAGGGAGAAAAGAGCATTTCTCTTTCCATCTGACACTTTCCTCTAGAAAAAGAATACCTACATGTTATTTTTCAGCCACAAGAGAAAACACAGAGCTGTTTTAGTCTTTGAGACACATTGATAGCAACACTTAAATGCCACTGCAGTTCTCTTATTAGAAAACTTCGTTTATATACAAAAAGCAAATACAACTTAATAATGCAAAATTCTGAATCTTAACATCCCTAGAAAACTACCAGAAAATGTTCTAACAGAAGTTGACAACTGAAGATCCAAAAAATATCATGATGAGAAGCCATTTTTACGGCAACATTGGAACATTCACTACCCTGAAATAGCTATGGTATTTCAAGAAGCACTATTCTTGTAAAAAGTATAAGATGCACTTCAATAGAGTTACTAGGGACAAAAAGTGATTGTGTTTACAGAAGTACCTGATGATGAGTCTCGAAAAATTTGATCACTTCCTCCATGTGATTTCGATAGAACCCCTGTATCATCCATCTAATATGTTAGAGATGCAGGTCTGGAATAAGTGGAAAATATCCAAAAAGTAAATTGCTTCCCGGACCTCTAAGGCGTATACACCAAAGCCTAAGAAGAGTTTCATCTTCTTGATCTGTTCAAGTGGGGGTGTCATGTAGAATCATTTGCAATTTCATGAGGGATTCTATGTGTTCAGAAATTTCTTTTTCCACATGGTCACTGTTTGTTGCAAGCTCTGTTGCTTCTACATCTCCTATCCCTTGTTCTCCAACTCTTCAGTATCTTTCCACAGTTTTAGGATTGCCCATCATAGTTCACATATATTCTGCATAAGATACCACAATTTTATGGATCTCTTTTGAGTCACCCTTCTTACTATTTGAGTTTAACGTTGAGTGATCATAAGATGTCTCTGTACATAAGTAGCACCAAGGAGTGTATGCCTCCTTTGCATCAGTTTTTCCTCTTTGGTTCCCCATGCGGCCATCCAAAAAGTTAACTTCCGTAGCTTTTCCACAGTTCCTGCCACCACAAAAAAACACATCCCTGAAAAGAAAAAGGCGCCTTAAATTTATGTTCTGTCTTCCATTTGCCTGAGATACCACAATAGTTGCACTGTACATTCATTATTGTTGTTAGTTTGTCTTTATTACACCTGCAACTGTGACCCTCCCATGTTTATCAGATTTCTAATACAATCTGTCTGGAGAAGTATACCGTATTGCTAGGGAAAAGACAAGAAGTAACAAGTTCTTTTGATAAAGGTAACATATGTATTCATCAGCACCAAGGAGGTGTTGGTATTGCTATTTACAATTACAAAGGCCTCGTTCATCTTACAAGGATTCAAAAAATTCTTTTGCATCATCTACAATCTGCATAACTTTTCTTTACACCAGAAGGAAGAGACAAATGACACTTCATCTTGATTTTCTGTATGGAGCATAATGTCTTCTAAGCACCTAGCATTCTTTCTTTCCCCACAGTCCACCATAATACCATATGCTTGCTGGGATAACCTTCCACCACTTCTTCTGCCTGTTACTACCTGCTGCATTACCCATTTGTCCCAGCCAAAGACAGCAATAGTTGCCATAATATACCAGTAACCTTGCAGTGAAGAAACAAATGGCTTGTTTCCTGCCTCTTCTTGGCACAAAAAACCACCTGGAAGTCAGTTGGGTCCCCCTTTTCTGTTAGTTTTCATGTGTCAAAAATGCTTTTCTAGCCACCAACCAAGTGAAACAGACCACTTTGTAAGGATATTGGTTTTCCAGATAGATTTCCAAGGCTAATCAAAACTATTGTAGTTAATATCAGATAGAAGATGATAAGCAGAGCTGCCTGTAACCATTTTGTTGCTGGTTCCATTCCATTGAATGATCCGTATTTCTTATATCTGGAAAGACTTCTAGTGTCTTCAGGATTTCAGCCACCTTCTTGATCTTTCAATGTTAGCAATCTTCTAAAAGAGAGATCCTATCCCTGCTAGCTCCAGGCGTCTTCTATATGGTAGTTTCTGGTGTAGAGGTCAAAATGAATCTTTAAGAGGACCATGTCCAAACCAATTATCACTCCAGAAATGATATTTTCCTGCCATTTCCAAGTCTGAACCCAGTATTCACAACAAACTCCTTCCAATATTTCCTGATTGCTTTCTATATACTACCCCAAAGGAAGAACTTACTGGTTTAGTACTCCAATGCCCGCAATGACCATTATATACTACCCCAAAGGAAGAACTTACTGGTTTATTACTCCAATGCCCGCAATGACCATTATATACTACCCCAAAGGAAGAACTTACTGGTTTAGTACTCCAATGCCCGCAATGACCATAATTTTGAGTGACCAATTATGTAAGAACATATGGAGTTTTACTACATCAAAACAGAAGTTTAGAGATAAACACCCAAAGGAGTTTCTTGAGGAAAACAACTTTTAAAAATAATGCAAAGTGGAACTTACGATTCTCTGATTACTAGTTATTTGTCGTCTTATTAATTATTAAAAAAAATGATTGTGGATGCCTCGGTAATCATTGAGATTTCTAATTATTTCTGAAATAATCCAATTAGATTTTCCTGTTCCTTTTTTTCAGTTGCCTATCTTAATTACTTTTGCATGTGCTTGGTCGTTCTTTTAGTTAATGTTGTTGGGTGTAAATTATTTGACAGCTTTTGCTGACTAGCATTTTCTAAAGATTGCTTATACATACATGAACAACCATACACATAATCTGATCAATATAGCAATCTGGTTGCACTGGTTTTGAACATTCCTGCACTACTTAAGCAAAAGATGATTAACACAAGGAAAAATGACTTTATATAGGGAAGTTTAGTTAAAAGAAAAGATGAGGAACTGTTCCAGAAGTACATCAATACTGGTTGTCTGGTCTTAACTGCTTCGCTCTTTTGGTATTATGTTGTCTGCCGTTATTGAGATACAAGATTTCTCATTTTGTCTCAAGTTGTCATTTTATATGACTAGGATGAATTGATCTTTCAGATACTTGTGAAGAGCTGCTGTCGTCATGGGTGAATCATTCACTATACAGATCCACAGCAATTTAGTTAAACAGCTTGCTGATGAGGGTGAAAAATTGAAGAAGAAAACGAGGAAACCGAAAACAAAGATACAAAGAGAAAACAAAACTACACATCAGAAGCTAATCTCTAGTGATCCTGATGTAGTGAGGGGGCCTGCTGCTACAGGATGGCCTGTTCAGCCTCCTTTGTTCATCCCAGTCCCTCCACCACCTCATCCTGCAATTGCAGAATTAGATGCTATTCGATCTGTGCTTAAAGAGAGCGAGGAGGTTGTGGAGAAGTTGCAGAAACATGAGGAAAAAATGTTGCAAGAAGTGACAAAGAAGGCAAAGGATCTACACGACAAGGAATTCAAACTTCCGAATCAAAAGCCTATCCCGTGCTTGGATGAGAGAGATGCTTGTTTTAAATGCTACAAGGAACATGAAAAGGATCCCCTAAGTTGTGCTAAGGTGGTTCAAAATTTTGCAGAATGTGCTCGGAGAGTTGAGCAACAAGTCAACCTGGCCGATAAGTAGATTTAGCTTGCGGAGAAAAGATGTTTACGAAGTGGTTGCCATTTCACTTGGTGGAAATAAAAAACTGTATTGTTTTAACCATGTAGACTTGAAGAAGCTTATGGTGGTTGTATCTTTTGTCCTTTTTCCTTTGGCTTCTAAGTTGTGGATGCAAATGATTTTGTGGCATTTGCCTAAATGAAAATTCCCTAACAGGAGTTATTGCTTCTACACAGGCCCAGGAGTTATGCAAATAAAATGTTTGTTTCCTTTTGTTGCTTGGTAGGCAAATAAGTGATCCTTGGTTATATATAGGTTGTTTGATTGTAAAGTTTTTTTGTAGTTAAATTCCGAATTTTTAGAAATTTGAAAAAATAAAAATCAAAAAGCTGTTTTCACTCTAAAATATTTACAAAAATTCAAAACAACTCCAATTTGAATTTCATGATCAAACACACTCCAAATTTCAAATGTCATTTTCATTTTAAAAACAATGTTACTGTTTTCAAATACTCACAATTTTCTTGGTCAAACACTCCATATTTTTCCATGTGATATAACTTTTAAGCTACAAAAATTGCAAGTTTTGATACTTATTTTAGATATTTTATAGGGTAAAAATAGATGTGAGACGTGAACAAGTTAGATGCAGACCTGAAAGGGTTTCACGAGAGGGAAATGAATCATCTATCTTGAAGAAGAGAAATCGAACAAAAGTTTAGAGTTTTTTCTTTTTTTTTGATGACAAGGGAAATCCGCAGCCGCTACCCTTTGGGTGCGTATAGGGTAAAACCCCCGCTCCTATGCAATAGCTTGCAAACCACATATGAGAGGTAACCCGCACCCGACAAGCCCGGTGCGACGAGCTCGACCCAGAAGGCAAACCCCTTGCTTTCGCTGGCAAGAGGTTTCGAACTTGAGACTTCCCACATGGAAGTTCCAAGCCCAAACCACTGGACCACCCAGAAGGGTCAAAAGTTTAGAGTTGAGTAAAGTTTAGAAACAGACTAAGGTTTTGATAATTGGGGGAGGGATCATGTAACACTCCAAAAGTTTCTAAGCCTAGATCAAACCTTGAGAATCAGAAAGTACTGAAATGCTGCAGAAATAAGTTTGTACGAACCCTTCCACGGCCCATGAAAGACACCAAAGGGCCGTGAATGAGACCCGTAAGCCAAAGCTTAGAAACTTGGAAACTTGGAAGAGTGTTCACGGGGCCGTGAAGTCTTCCACAAATTGTAGAAGTGTCCGTAAATCCAAGGAGCCCAGAATTCAGACTCTGTCTTTCATGGACAGTTGTACGACTCATAAATTGATCAACGGACCGTAGAAGCTTCCGTGGGGGACGACCTTCAGGAACCAGACCTCCAGCCTTTCACGAACATTTTCACGGACCATGAAATGGTGTACGGTCTGCGGAAGGCATCCGTAGACTGCTCTACCAATTTATAAGTTAGAGTATTTGGTCTTTTCCCACTACATGGTTTTGTCCCATTCTAAGTGGGTTTAAGTGACACCTAAGGATCCTAACCTCCCATTCTCTCCTATTTCCCCCCAAATCGAAGTTTCTTCGTTTTCTCTCATGCAAGAACAAGAGATTTAAGCTTCAAACCTTCCACCAAGATTTAAGCTAAGGTTTCATTCAAGGTATGTGAGAACTTCATCAATGAGTTTCTCTTCATCAATGACTAAGTCATTAGATTAACAAGAGCATTAAAGGGTGTACCTGAGATTATATGTAGTAAGACAAGGTTCTAATTAAGTTTATAATTTTTTTCATGTGTGCCTAGATAGTATAGTTGAGCTGTCAATGTGGGGTATGCTAATGTAAGCATTATTTATTACCCTTAAGAGTTTGGTAGAAGAGATTTTATATAGCCTAGCCAGTGATGAATATAGTTCAAGTTTATGAACTTAGAAAGGTTGTATTAGTAGACCGAGAAGGAGAAATCATACTTTTAAGAGTTAGACTAAGCGGCTTTATAAACCAATGAGAAAAGGTTAAGAGAAGCATCTCAGAAAGAGGTCTTAGAAGGAATCTTAGTACATGTATATGGAGAATTCAACAGCCATGGGATTAGCCTTTCCCGAGTATTAGCGTAAATCGAATATAGACTAGTTTAGAAAAGAGAGAATAGATTCATAACTTTAAAGTATTAGCTTCAGTCCTAAGGGGGAGATGATAAGATGAGAAACCAAGTCAAGTGTTGAGAATTAGATAGCGATGTATTAATAAATAGTTGAAGTGATATATGGATTCATTCATATTCTAGCGTATTCCTTAAAGTTCAATGGTTACAACATCATCTTGATGTTGCTAATATCAGAATTGTGTCCATGACCTATCCTCATACACTTCAGATAGATTCACATCTATGCTCAGTTCCCAGAATGAGGGGAAAATACTTTAACCCATTGATTTTAATCTTAATCCATAAGTTATGGATACCAGTCTCATGATATGAACCTATTCATATAAGAACTCCTGTACCGTAGTATGCTCAATCTCGTGAATTCATTGAATTCATGAATTCATGAATTCATGAATTATTCTCAATGGCTAGCAACATAATGCTATGTCATGCATATTCTTATATTAGAATTCTCAAATGAATCGTGTTTATGATCTTTCGCCCTAAAGCTCTTTCAGTGATCTTTTTTAGTTTTGATAATGTTGGTGATGATAGTAGTTGAGTGATGATAGAAGGAAAAGGTTGATGTTTCTTATTGTGATACTGGTAGTGTGTTTGTTCCATTGAAGGTATAAATGTGGAGGAATGATGAGATGAAGTTTTACTATGAGTAATAGTTAGATGAGAGTAGTTAGTCAGTTCCTGGTAGTAATCTGTGGAATTTCTACTGGTAGAGATGGCGAGAGAATGAGAAATTCTTAGAAGAATTGGTTAGTAAAATTTCATGGAGTGGTTATAGTTCTAGGCATGAATGTGGTGTTGTTACATGTGGATGAATACATATTGCATTAGATGCTTCTTGAGTAGGACTTGAAGTTTTGTTGAATGCAGTGGTAAGAAGTAGTATTATTGGGATGAGATTTTCTATAGAGGCATGGAGCTTGAATCTTGTGATTTATATTAGTATAATCATCTTACATGTAGCACCTTGTGATTTAGAGCTTGGCTTGAACACAGTAAGAGCATGCAATTAGACTTATACTTTGTAAAAGTAGTTAGATACCCTCGTGAGAGCTATGGGTTGTAGCTAATGAACTGTGGTAGTCTAAAAGAAGAGCATAGTTTAGAGGTGTTGCCAAGCTTGGTAGCTACCAAATCGTATTTCTTAAGACATAGTATTCTCATCTTACTTCATACCCAAATACCCTTGTTTTATGTCAAATAACTTCAGATAAAGCATGACTATGTTCAAACTCATATCGCTTGCAACTTATGTGCTCTAGTCCAATTTCAAAACTCTTAGTATGAATCAGTTCCGCGTATGTTAGTAGACAAGTTCAAAAGTCAAAAAAGACAATAAGAGTAACTCTTTTCCCTTCCAAGCTTCAGTTTAACCATCATTTGAAGACGAATGATCCCAAGGGGAATATGTTATGACACCCCAAAAAATTCTAAGCTAAGATCCGAATCATTCTTCATTTGCAAAAAAGGCAGTGTCGGGTGATTCTTAAATTATTCTTGGATGTTAAGGTTAATTCTTTAGTATGAGAATGAATTTGGATATAAATCAAGGTCACTAGAATCTCCTAACACAATGTTGAGTTGAAAGCTTCCTTACCGATTAAGTTTTGATATAAGATTCTACTTAGTTCAACTTCATACGATCATATCTCTCAGCACATAATGAATCAGGTGGCCCATGAACTATGAAATTAAAGATCTATGAGTCCTCTTTCCAAATCCACCAAGTTTGCTTAATGTTTAGTTTGGAGTAAAATGTTATGACCATTTTACTAGATACTACCATAGTAGAGTTTCCTGAGTCAGTGAACTACGAAACTCTTCTACGGGTCGTAGATTGAACTACAACCCGTACATTTAATTCGTGGAAAAAAGTACTAAGGTTCAAATTTTTGGGTCTAATTCCTATGGACCTATGAACTTCGACTTGTAACTGTGAAGCTATAAGGTATCATACCCTGGGGATTACAAAATAACGAAAAAGTAAAAGTGTCCGAGATGTGAGGGCAGCCTTAAAATTTCAATATGAATTCCACAGATGGGATCTACGGTCCTTAGATCAAACCACAAACTGTAGATGGCCCCGTGGAAGGTTTTTGACAACTTTTTAAGTGGGGCTTCTTTTGTATTTTTCCACTTTTCCTAACCCCAAGCCATGAAGTTTTAACTTTAATTAGGGAAACATATTCCACCAAGTACTCAGTTTTCTTTTATTTTACGCTCTCGATTCCCCCAACTTAAAGAAAACTGCAAAGAAGACAAAAGCTAGAGTTTCAAGGCTTCTAATCAAGTTCTTCTTCAAACTTCTTCAAGAACTTTGTTCTTCCAAGTATGTAAGGATATTCATAGTGTTGGACTACTTTTTCCTCACACCCTACATTTAAATTCAGCCAACTAAAGTTGTGTTTAGGGTTTTACCCATAGTTTCTTGGAAATTTTGAATTCCGTTTCCTTAATAGTTGAGGTTTTGATTTCTACTATGTATGTTAAAATTCCAAATCATTGTTCATGCTTAGTATCACATGAACCCTATTGATTTATAAAAGTAATTTTCTCAAAGGTTTACATGAGATTTTCTTATATATCGATTTTAGACTTGAAAGAACGTCCATAAGTATACGTTTTAAATGAAAGTTTCAAACAGAGTCTTCAAAGGAAGAATCAAATGATTTCATATGTATTATTTGACAGTTGAGAAAGAGAAAGAGTATAATTGATGTTTCTGAAAAGTATTTTAGTAAAGCAAAGTGAAAAGTAAAGTAAAGTAATAGTGCCTTTCTTTATAAAGGGCGATTGTGCATAATGGATATTGAATATTTTGGGAGTAGTATCGAGCATCGAATTGGGTAAGAGTATTTTTTTTAACTCAAGTCCCATAAACTACATAGTCAACATAGGATATGATCACACCGATTTGTCGTGTGGCTCCTCACGAAGTCATATTAGATGGATCTATAGTTACTATAGCAACCTGTATCCCGACAAGGTATAGGGTGGTCCTTGCAACGTGGATGAACTATTGTATCATTCCTAGACTCATAGTAATGGTTGCCGATTGGAGAAACTCACCACAAAGTAAAGTATATTATTTTCATATTGCTTTTATTGCACATCTTATTGTTAAACTTAAATGGTTTTCTCTTCATATTCATGTATTGATTCAGTTGAGTTGCTTTCAGTCCTTCAGTTCAGCTATTTATTTATTTATTTATTTAGACATGTTATATACTCATACATTCAATGTATTGATGGTATTCAACCGACATCTTTTTATGATGCAGATTCATGTATTTAGGATCATCAACAAGAGTTTCGTTGAGATCACTTCATCTACTCGTCATCTTATGGTGATACCTCCCTACTTTCAGAGGAATCCATTTTTATTGCTCTATCGTAGTAGGGTTTTAAGGTGTCGTGGGTCTTGTCTCGATACCAATATTTAGATAATAGAGGCTTCATGGACAAACATAGTTAGACGGTTTTCATTATTTTTCTCATATGTTTTATTAAGCACTTACTATTTATATTAAGTATTTTCAAACACTTCAAAACCAGTGCTGGTCCCCAAGCAAACCCTTAGCCTTCCTGACTACTTAGCGGAAGACTTACTCAAGCAGATATGAAACTTTAAATGCATAATTAAAATCAACTCAATTAAATATTTGAAAATACTTAATAAAGTATAAGTAATAGTTTTCAAGATCTCAAAACAGAAAGGAACATACCGAGAGACTCATCAACTCTAACTATCTATGAAGCCTTTATTACTCAAGATGAATGTTAGGATAAGACCAACGACACCTCAAGACAACTGACTAGAAAATAAATGTGAAGTCCCCCAGAATGCAAGGAGACCCACCCAAGCTATCTGAAGTGCAAAGTGATCTTAAGGAAAAACCTGTTGGTGATCCTGAACACTTGTATCTGCATCACAATAAGATGTAGGTCGAATAACATCAGTACATTGAATGTACGAGTATCTAATATGGCTGAATAAACAAATAACTGACCTGGATGACTGAAAGCAACTCAATTGAACTAATACATGAACATGAAGTGAAAACCATTTAAGCTTTACCATGTGATATGCAATAAAGAAATATGAAAATAATATACTTTACTTTGTGGAGAGTTTCTCTAACCAACAATCATTACTATGAGCCTATCAATGATACAATGTTTCGTCCACGTTGCATGGGTCATCCTATACTTTACCGGGGTATAGGATGATATTGTAACTATGGATCCATCTAATAGGCCTTCTCAAAGGCAGTGAGGAGTCGCTCGACGAATCAGTGCTATCCTATCCTACGCTGGCTATGTGATTTATTAGGGCTTTTGAGTTATAATAGAATTTTACCCAATTCGGTGCTCGATACTACTCCAAAATAATCAATATCAATTATGCTCAATCACCATTTACAAAGAAAGAGACTATTTCTTTACTTTACTTTTCACTTTTCTCAATCACCCTTTACAAAGAAAGGGACTATTTCTAGGGATGGACATAAAATACCGAAAATTGAATTACTGAATTGAACCAAATTTTTTGATTATTTGGTATTTTGTAATTCGGTATTTGGTGGTATTTGGGAGTAAAATTTTAGAATTATGGTATTTGGGTTTGGGTTTGGTATGAGACATTAGTATCATTTGGTATTTGGTGTTTCCGAATAACAAATTATTTACTTAATGAATATTATATATCAACAAATCCATTACTCATTCGTACAAGTCCAAAGATAAAGTTAAAGAATAATCATGAATAATCCAAATACATGTCTTTTAGTTGTATCAATTTGTTTTTATTGATGTCTTCTTACTTGTTCATCTTCTATTATATCATGTGTCCACATAAAAAAATAGAAATGATTAGAGAAATACATGTCTTTTAGTTGTATCAGTTTATTTTCCTTGATGTCTTCTTACTTGTTAATCTTTTATTATATCACGCGTCTGCATAAAAAAATAGAAGTGATTAGAGAAATAGTATTAACTTTGTTATACAATTGACTAAAGTTCAATACGGTATTATCGAATACCGTACCAAACCGAAATTTAAAAATTTGGTATTTGGTATCTATTTTTAACTACCAATTACCTAATTACCCAATCCAAAATTTGAAAAACCCGAACCGAATAATGAATGCCCACCCCTAACTATTACTTTTCAGAAACATCAGTCATACTCTTTTTTTTTTCTCAACTATCAAATAGTACATATGAAACCATTTGATTTTTTCTTTAAGAAGAATCTTTTCAAAACATGCATTTAAAACATATATGATATATTCGGGACCGTTAAAGTTTCCTTAAACTCTTGAAATAACCGGTATTTAGGTTGTAATCATAAAAACTATATCAAAAATCATTTTGTGTTCTGATCGTTGATGATTAGGTAGTTATACTGCATAAATATTGATGACATATCTAGATGTCATACTACTTAAACATTAATGACATACTCAATTGTCATACTAACCATGAATCTTAGTTCTTTTGTCAATGTGAAAACAATGCTTTCGGAACCATTTGTGTTCCTTTTAAACTTGTTTTTAAACTAATGCCCTTAATCTTTTCTCTTAAACTCACTTTAGTTTTTAATGTATACTAAGACATGTAATTAGGATATGCAGGGATTTTTAAAGGTAATTAAGCCTATAGAACCTAATACAAGGAAAGGAAGCATAGCCACAACTTAAAGGAACACGTTCGGATGAAATAAAGAAGAAATCTGCCCAGGCGACCCCTCGCGCACTGTTGGCGCGGGGCGCTAGGCTTGAACTACTGGGGCCAGGTCTGGGCGCGCTACTGGCGTGCCACCCCAGGGACTGAGCTATTGGGCCCAGGGCGCACTGGTGACGGTAGCCTCAGGCCTTTCCCCAGCACCCTCGACGAATTTTCAAGTTAAAATTAAGACCACAAATTAGTTTAGAATTGGGAAATTGTTCCTAAACTCTTCTTGTTTCTCAAACCCAAAACCAATACATGAAAACTTTCATACAATTCCTTTTGAAACAAATACTAAATCAATAAGTTTCATGTGACACTAAGCATGAACAACACTATAAGATTCACAGAACAAAAGAATCAAAACCCCAACGGTTAAAGTACCAAATTCAATATCAAGAACTACGAATAGATCCTTTAGATGTGACAATTTCTGACTGAATTAAGATGTAGGGCATGAGGAAGAACTAGTCCAACACTATAATATCCTTACATACCTAGAAAGAACAAAGGTTCTTGGCAAAATCGATGGAAACTTGAAAAATTCTTAAACCCCAGCCTTTTTCTCCTCTTGGAACCTTGTTTTATTTCTTCTAAGTGTTAAAGAACGTGAACAAAAGTTTTGACGCTGTATAGACCCTTAATTAGGTGGAAAAAACATGGATTAGTCTTAGAAGGGATGGAAAAAATACCAAACTACCCTTCTAAAAACGGTTGAGGTGCCTTACAAAAAAAGGCTTCACTAAAATAGGCATATCTTTTTACTCTTGAAATGAAGCAAACTTTGTGGCGTTGGAAAGAGGACTCAAAGACCTTTAATTTGATAGGTCATGGACCACCTAATTATACATGTGCTGAGATATATGATTGTTTAAAGTTGATCTAAGTAGAATCTTAGGTCAAAATTTAATTAGTAAGGAAGCTTTCAACTCAACTTTGTGCTAGAGGATTCTAGTGACCTTAATTGATATCCAAAATCATTTCCACACTAATGAATTGACCTTAGAATCTAAGAACAATTAAGAATCACTCGGTACGACCTTATACGCAATTCAAGAATTGTTTGGGTCTTAACTTCAAAATTTTTAGGATGTTACAATATGTGTCATAGTCAGCCAGACCAAGGATCTGATTGGGGACCAACAATGATTCTCGAGTGTCGGCCACGTCTAGGGTGTAGGCTCTAGGCATGATAATATCTCAATTTCAAGCTATTTTACTTGGTCATTGCATCAACATGTTTTACAAATTTATCATGTTTAGATCTCATGTTTATTATGCATTTCCTCATACTCAGTACATTCCAAGTATTGACAACATATTTTCTACCTATATTATTTGATTATACAGGTTCTGATACTTATCATCAAACTCATGGTTAGTACTATCTCCGATCAACAGTGCTATAGTGGTGAGTCCTCATCTCTTCGAGTACAACACTTATGTTTCTTACAGCACTTTACTTTCAGTTTCAAACATGTTAGAGTTAGCTAGGGGTTTGTTCTAGCAACTTATGTTAGTAGAGGCATTCAAACAATCAATTTAGGTTCCGCTATGTTGCGTTGTCTATATCAGTATTATGGGTTCCACCCAGATATTTCAGTTTTAGCTTTCGCATCCAGTGTTTTCAGTCTTACTATGTTAATCTTAGTGTCATGCGATGAGGTTAACTTGGAGTCACCTGTGGCTCTAAGTACCGTGTCGCCTATAGGGGTAGTCTCGGGGCACGAAAGATCATCAAAGAGAGTTAGTCCTTATGTAACGCCAAACGTTACTCTTTTATCATTAAACGTCAATTAAGTCCTCATTCAGTGAGAGTTAAGAGGAAATATTCCCGAATTATCTAGTCAAAAATAAATCGCCCCTATAAGAAGTGACCTCTTCTTATTTTACTCTTTATACTTTTGTATTTTAAATTATAGCAAGCAAGCTCGTACTCCTCGCCATTTCTTGTGTAATCCAAGTTCTTCCGAGGTCATCTTCATCAAAGATATCAGAGGAACCAAGTTGATTAGACTCTAATCATTCAATCTTACAAATATGTTTATTTTTCATTAATTTGTTTCTTATTTACAACATAATTTCCTATTCTTTATCAATCCATTCCGCGTGTCTTCTAAATTTCGCGTACAAATTCAACCGTATCTTTTCCATCACGATGCTTAGAAAAAATATGGTATTGTTTCAATTTTAATTAATCACAATTTCCAACAAACTCTTTTGAGTTATAAGTGATAATGAGTTATTTTGGATATGGAATTGTGATTCAATGGACATTATGTCTAGTTTTCCATATTTTAAAAATTCTTTTCCTCCTATATTTTATTTCGTTTCACATTAGTTTTTTTAACCAAGAGTTTATTGGAAACAATCTTTCTACTTTCACAGGATAAGAAAAATAAAGCTATTTAACACACCATCCTTTCGAGACCCCACTTATGAGATTGATTACTTCAAATATGTTACTTTTGTTGTTGTTAGTATCTACCTTTAATTGATTAATTTATGTCCAACTAACTTTTCCCTAATGAATTAATGTAATCACGACTCATTTTTGAATACCCAAAATCAAACACATTTGCAGTCAAAGAAATCATCATTGTATGTAGAAAATAATCCAGTCAATAGTTGACTAATAAATCAAAATTAAAAAATACAATTAATCCCTCATTTAATATTAGTCATTTTTATCTCTATATAAGAAGCGATCGTCTGGTCATTTTCATACCGTCTAATTTCATTTGCTTCTTATTCCTTCATGATGGCTAATTTCCCCTTCTTTGTATTTGTTGGTATGTTAGTATTGACATATCCTCAAATAATAGGTATTTGCTCATCATCTCATTAGCTTTTTCATAATTTTTTAAAAAAAATTATTATTATTGTTATTTGTTATTTGTTTTTGAGCTAGTGTATGTCCATGACTTTTTATCCACATTTTTATTGAATGATTCAATTAAAATTTCGAACACTTCTATTCTCCATCTTGTCCCTTCCCATATTCTCTACTGCTACTCTATTTTTTTACCCTCCCAAAGAATTAAAAATTACAAAAGAGGAAAAAAATGTCAAATCTCTTATTTTGTTATGTGACATGCAGATGAATTTAAGTTTTATATTAATTTTTGTTTTAAAATAACTAGATTATTTAAAGTGTTATCACATGTAATTTTCTTTAACTAAAATTTATCGATAAATAGGACAAAATGGTCATTTGCTTTTGGACAAGAAAACTTTATTGTTATTAATAAACACTCTACACAATCTTTTTGTAATTATCGAGGTAAATCAGTGTACAAACATCTCGTATTAGCAAGATCTAGTAAAGGACCACACTCTAAACGAAGTGATATGAACAACCTATCATCTTGTAACCTATAAATCACTTATATAGACAACTTTACTGTCATTTCAATGCAGATGCACAAGTAATTGGAGTATGCTATGGGATGAATGGGAACGACTTACCATCACCTATAGATGTTGTAGCTCTTTACAAAGCTAATAGCATAACAAAAATGAGAACCTATGATCCAATTACTGAAACACTACCTGCTCTTAAGGGAAGTGAAATTGAAGTCATTCTTGATATTCCCAATAGCAAACTTCAATCCTTAGGAGATCCACAAGAGGCTGACAATTGGGTAACTACCAATGTTATGAACTATGCCAAAGAAGTCAAAATCAGATATATAAATGTTGGAAATGAAATCTCCCCTGTAAATAATGGAACATCTCAATTTGTTCCCTTCCTTCTCCCTGCCTTGACAAACGTGCAACAATCGATAACCAAATCTGGACTACAAGATCAAGTAAAGGTCTCAACGGCTATAGAAACCGGGCTATTGGCTAATACATATCCACCATCTCAATCAGCATTTCGCGAGGACACGATGAGTTTCATCAAACCGATTATTGAGCTCTTGAAACAGAACAACGCGTCTTTGCAAGCAAATATTTATCCTTATTTTGGTTATATTGGTGATCCTGAACATGTTCAACTCCCTTATGCACTGTTCACACAAGAACAACCCGATCCATCGGGGTATACTAATCTATTTGATGCTATGTTGGATTCAATTTACTATGCAATTGACAAAGCTATTGGTGAAAATAATGTTGAGATTGTTGTTTCTGAAAGTGGATGGCCATCTGAGGGCGCTGTTGGAGCAACTGTGGAAAATGCTGCTACTTATTATACGAAATTGATGGATCATGTGAAGTCGAATAATGGAACTTTACACAGGCCAGGAAAACCTATAGAAACTTATTTGTTTGCTATGTTTGATGAAAATTTGAAGATAGGTGCAGATACTGAGAAACATTTTGGAGTGTTTCATCCTGATAAAACACAAAAGTATAATCTTAGTTTCTAGTTCTAGCTAGTAGAGTAGTACTAAAATTTGCTTTTGTAATAATAAAATTTACTTATTTTCAAGGATATAAAATCATTGTCTTTGTTGGATACAAATGTTAAGTCTAAGGTTTCACCTATTAATTTTGAAGATTGCAAATCAACATTGTTTAATAGAAGAATATTTACTTTGGTATAGATTTATGTGATGAAGAAGAATTTGATGAATATCTAAATTACCATATGAAGAAAAGTATAGAGTAATTTCACAAGACTTTATTAAACAAAATGTACCCAAAGTTTAATAATAGATTAATTTTTTTTTGAACCAAGTGAAGCATTTAGGAACTTAAGGAATAATAACGAATATATTTCAAGATTAGAAGAGCGCTGTATCTATGAAGAAGAACAATGGCTATAATATTCAAGGACCAACTATAAAAGAGAAGACACCATAACAATCAAGGACACATAGCCATACACACTTCGTTTGCCGTTTAGCCTTTAATTCACACTTCACAGTGACTTTGAGATTGAGTTTACAACTTCACATTATACAAAACGTCAAAACGTAAAGTAAGAAACCTATTCAAGTAAGAACACTTGCATGGTCTTCTCTCGTAATCGTGTGAAGCATTTTCTGTGTGCATTGTGTTCGCGTGAAGTCAAGTCGAGATTGTGATGGTCAACATAAGTGAGTTGACCTTTATAACTCAAAGCGGTCACGAGCTTTTGGTCATCGCAATCGTGATGAGCCTTTTTATACTTGGGCAAAATATTTTTTAAAAATCGAGGTTTTTACTCCATTTCATCATTCTTGAGTTTTGGGAGCTTTGGTGTGACGATTTGAACAAGGTTTTTGAGAAGAAACAGTGAGATAACGATTCCTAATTTTAAACCTTCCCATTGTTATTAATGAATTTTAGTGTTCAAATTAAGATTTTTGGAATAATAATTTAGGGTTTCTGCAAGAATTTGATAAAATAGTGATTTTGAGCTAAATTCTAACCGGCCCGTTTTTGAAATGAGTTTCAAATGCCTTGGTAACACTGTCAAGTAATAATTTTCGGATTCAAACCTCATTTTCGGAAGTAGGTTGTTGAGTTGATTTGACCCTTTTTCAAAGTGTATGATATTAGCATTGTTCCAGAATCTTATTGTGATTAACTGTTTGATTAACTTGTGTGACTTTGGACATTGTTCATAAAGGAAAAACTCAAGTCTAGATAGACTTTTGATTGATTTAAGGCAAGTGAACTTCTAATCCTTATAAAACTTGTAGAATCTTGTATTTTCCTTCATTGTATATGTTAGGGAGTAATGAGAATGAGGTGATAGGTTCAATTACTCACTTGATTGATCTTAATGAATGAAAAGGGGGAATAACTGAAAAGGCAACATGTGAATAGTTGTGCTTTGTGAATTGCCTTGTTGTGGACCCTAATTTGTCAATTGATGAAATGCTTTGATGACATTATTGTGGACTTGAATTGCTTGAGTTATTGTCTCTTCCTTATGGTGTGGAATTGCTTATTTGCATTGATTTCTGTGCACCTTGATGAGATATGTGATTGATTATTCCAAAGAGATATAGTTCCTGTAAGTGATATTATATAAAGCCGAAGGTAAATGATTCCGGCTAGTGATATTGTGCCGAAGGAAATAGTTCCGGCTAGTGACATTATATAAAGCCGAAGGGAAATGTTTCCGGCTAGTGATATTGTGCCGAAAGAAAATAGTTCCGGCAACTAATACTATATAAAACCGATGGGAAATGGTTCTGACTAGTGATATTGTGCCAATGGAAATTGGTTCCTACAAGTTTGTGATTTGATGAACTTGATACTTGAGATTTGTTCTAGTTGATACTTGTGATTGATCTACTTGATACTTGTGATTGATCTACTTGATACTTGTGATTGACATACTAGATACTTGTTGGTTGTTGAACTATGACAGTTAGACTGTGATTGTTAAGCCTTGTGAGTTGTGTATTGTAAAACTATTAGGTTGGGCTGATTTCTACGCAAGTTGTAGTTGAGGTGGTTCGGTTGGGATGAAATGAGTACTTGTATTCTAGCATAGTTTTATTTTGTTTAGTGGGTTGCTTGTTGAGTACCGTGTTACTACTTGCTTCTACACTTGTGAAGGTTTCGAGTCCGAATTCGTGTGGCCTTTCTCCTTTCATCTATTTCTGAGGCTTTCGGTTATACATTGAGAGGTAGCACCTTGTCATCCCTACGGGCCCTCTTGTTCCTTATTTTATGTTTTGTTCTATTCGAGAGACGAATACATTGAGACTTGTATTTATCTTTCAAGTTCTATATTAATATACTAGTGGCTTGTACACGTGATAATTAGCTTTTGGGGGGAATTGTAGAATGACTATGTTTTCTGGTCTTATATTATTATGAGTTTATCTTTCCGCATTTCTTTCGTAATGTCGAATTTGAGGCTGACTTGTCTTGCTGGAATTAGACGAGTGCCATCACGTCCATTGTTTAGGTCATGACACAACTCTTGTCTACTCGAAAATACTTAAAGTATACTCATTAAAAATTACCTTTTGAATCTAAAGTCAAAAATAAAATTAATCCATCAATTTACTTTCAAAATTATACTCAAGTCTATTTTTCTTTTCCTATATAAGAAGCCATCATTTGGTCATTTTTCTTTTCCTATCCAACTACTATAAAAGTACTTAAAACCACCTAAAATAAGTTAATTCAAACGGTCTAAGTCAACTCTTGTCTATTCCAAAATATTTGTGGTATACTCATTAAACAACTTCTTTTAAATCAAAGTAAAAAATACAATAAATACATCAATTTAATTCCAAAATTATACTCCTTCTATTCCACATTAAGTGAATTTTTAATGTTTTTTTTTATTGTTTGAAATAATTGAATTATTTAAAATTCGAATGGATGTCTGAATTTTTGTTTTCATATTTACCTTTTCATTTATTGAAGTTTTATATTTTCAAGGAGATAATACCATTACCTACAAAGTTATATTTTTAATTCACAAAGCCCAATACTGAAAATTATGGTTTAATTATGTCCTTGATTTTTTTTTAAAAAAAAAATGTGTGCATAGCCTCACAAATTCAATTAATCTAAAATAGAGGGAGTACTCTAGCCTTTTTTTTCCATATATAAGAAGCCATCATATGGTCATTTTCCTACGGTCTAATTTTGTTATTTTAACTTTAAAACGGGCGTTTAAAAACACTTTTTAATCTTATCCAAATACTTTAAAAGTACCTAAAAATAAGTCAATTCAAGCGGTCTAAGGAAACTCTTATCTATTCAAAAATACTTAATCTACACTCATTAAACAATTACCTTTTAAATCTAAAGTGAAAAAAATATAATTAATCCATAATTTTATTTCCAAATCTATACTCCTCTATTCTGTATTAAGTCAACTTTTGAAGTTTGTTTCATTGTATAAAATAATTGAATTGTTCAAAGTTCAAGATGACTAATTGAAATTTTTCCATATTAGCCTTTACATTTATAGAAGTTATATATTTTCTAGGAGATAAATTATTCTACTTACAAAGTTATAGTTATGATTTCACAAAGGGAAGACAATAGTGAAAATTCTGATTTAGTTTATGTCCTTAAATGTTTTTTCTTAATATGGATTAGAGGGGGTACTCTAGTTTTTTTTTCCTATATAAAAAGCCATCATCTGGTCATTTTCCTACAGTCTAATTTCATTTGTTTCTTGTTGCTTCATGATGGCTAACTTTCCCTTGTTTGTATTTGCCTGTGTGATGATTACATACCTTGGAATAAAAGGTATTTTCTTCTTCTTATTACTATTTAAAAGTTTTGAGAGAAAATGTTATCTTTTTAGTCTGTTTTTCAATTAAAGGTGTGAAAAATATTTTTTATGAAATATATATATTAGTAGTTGGAGTCATGTATAATTATGTTTATTGCTTAGAGTAATTTATCTTTCAAAGGATTTCAACTTCTCCCTCTATCCTAATAAGTTGAAATTTTGAGAGCCAGCTAAGTTTTGCTTGACCGAACATTCTATATCTGAATTCACGATCAAAGTTTAAATTTTTTGAAATCTGACTTGTGCCACATAAATTGAGTCAGAGAGAGGGAGTAGTATTTATGGTATGTGATCCTACAATAACTCTCTTTTTTTGGCAATGCAGAGGTACAATGTGTTGGAGTGTGTTATGGGAGAAATGGAAACAACTTACCATTAGCTGAAGATGTTGTAAATCTTTATAAAGCTAATGGCATAACAAGCATGAGAGTGTATGATCCAATTCCTGAAACACTTAATGCTCTCAAGGATAGTAACATTCAAATCATGCTTTGCATTCCTAATGACAAACTTCAAGCCTTAACAGATCCAAAAGAAGCTTACAATTGGGTTGTTTCCAATGTTATAAATTATATCAAACAAGTCAGAATAAAATATGTAAGTGTTGGAAATGAAATATCTCCTCTCATTGCTGGATCATCTCAATTTGTTCCCTTCCTTCTCCCTGTCATGGAAAACGTACAACGAGTCATAACCTCGTTCAGACTAAACAATCGTGTAAAAATATCAACGGCTATAGAGACGGGGCTATTGGCAAATACATATCCACCATCTCAATCAACATTTCGCGGAGATGTGACTAGTTTCATCAAACCAATTATTGAGTTCTTGAAACAGAACAACGCGCCTTTGCTAGCAAATATTTATCCGTATTTTGCTTATATTGGAGATCCTGATCATGTTGCACTCTCTTACGCAATATTTGCGCAACCAGAACCCGATTCATCAGGGTATACTAATCTATTCGATGCTATGCTGGATTCAATTTACTATGCAATTGAAAAAGCTATTGGTGAAAATAAGGTTGAGATTGTTGTTTCTGAAAGTGGATGGCCATCTGATGGTGGTTTTGGAGGAAGTATGGGTACTGCTACTATTTATTATAGGAATTTGATTGGTCATTCGAAGTCAAAAGCAGGAACTATACACAAGCCAGGAAAACCTATAGAAACTTATATGTTTGCTATGTTTGATGAAAATTTGAAGATAGGAGCAGAGACTGAGAAGCATTTTGGAGTGTTTTATCCTGATAAAACTCAAAAGTATAATCTTACTTTTTAGTTCTAGTAGAGCTGTTCAATTTGCTTTTTGTATATAAATAAAACATGATGGAGTACTAGTTTATGGTTTTCCAAGGATTTGTTGGTTTAAATTATTATGTGGATATGCCGACATGTTTCAAATATCTTTGCAAGCTATATATATATATTTCGGGTAGTCTTAACATTTGTCATCAATATATCCACTACACTTTCGCATCATAGTAGACATAGCGTCACGACCCAACCCACCAGGTCATGCGGACATCTTCTTTAACACCTAGATATATATGAGAACCCTTTCACCCAATTTAAATCATGTCATGCAGAAATAAATCACAATTAAACTAAATAGCGTATTTATATGTATTGAAATACTCATAATTTGTCAAACCAAAATACCATTGTAAAGAAAATACATTGATCCCTCTCCCAAGGAAGTAGTCTAAATAGGTACAAAAACTTCTAAAGAGTACACTTTATGAAAGAAATAAGACACAACTCCCACCATAAGGAAAGAAGAGTAGAAGCTGTCAGATCATCTTTCATCTTCACCTATGAAACATCACTAAATCCTGCAACCAGACTATACCAAGTGGCATAGCAAGAATAGTATTAGTAGAAACAACATGTACTTATAGGCATCATCGGCCGACCCAAATTCACCATATAACGTCATATAATTAATTAGAAGAAACATGCAACTTGAAGATAAATTAGAACCCGACCCTTCAATGACTACTCTTACCACAAGCAATATTCCTTGGAATCTATACGCTCTATCTCAAGTCACTACCTCTTTCAACTGCCGACTCTGCCAAGCCATTCCATTTCCATATTAAATCACCGCCTAACCCTTCTACCACTAACTTTGAAACTTATTTGGTCATGTGAAGTCAAAGGCAGGAACTATACACAAGCCAGGGAAATCTGAAGCCTATAGTCGAGATTGAGAGAGATGATGGAAGTGAAGTAAGAAGTGTGAAATGAAGGAAAAAAAACATTTGGACGTTAATAGTAGCAAACATGAGAACAACAACATGTCCAATTACCTTGTTGTACAGGAGATGATGGACTTAAACATTGAGAATAATGATGTGAACGAGAACAAGGATCACGAACAATAAAACGAAGATGGGACAAAGACCGGCAAAGCTGTGTTATTAACTCTTTCAAGAATTTACATCAATTATAGCAGATTGCAGCATCTATATAAATACATATCATTATTTGCAGATTTTACAGGTTAGGCTCGTACATTTGACAAGCACCATGGAATTAATAAATGGATAGAATAATGTGGGAGATCATTGACACTGACTAGACCAAAAACAATTCATTCTACTATTAAAATCGGAATACCAAGAAGAAAGATCATTTGTGAAAATTCAAAGTAATTATCGTTTAGGAAAATGGACAGGTACCATATGAAAAGAAAAAACCAGAAACCAGTAACTGATAAACTTGATTGATATTCCTCTATTATAGATGACAAACACTAGGGAAATTATAAATTGACTAAATAAAAAATGAAATCAATAAGCTTAAGACTCGTCCTACTCTTCAAAATTTGTATCAGCATAGCATATAGGCAGAGGCATGCACTACAACAATCATTCATCCCGTTTTGCTAGCAAAACTATACGAATGTTTCAGATAAACCCCCCCCCCCCCCCCCCCCCCCCCGCCCCTCAAAACCTTGAAATCTGTGAATGTTGTCACTACCCAACTATTTTCAGAAAAATATAGCTAACGTATCATTACATGTTCTACTGACCAAAAGAACTTGTTTCTAAAATGCACCTGTAATGTCCTCCTTCAACTTGTTTCAGATAACTAGTTAGGATTTAGGAGTTTCAAAATTTCTTATATAGCTACATTACAAAATAACTACAGCCCATTCCTTGGTAAATGTTCCTAATTTGAAACCATCAGCATGGGCAAGTCAACAATATATATCTACAACAAGCTCTGAATCTATTGTGTGCGTCTAATCCACACATCACGTGTTGCACTCTTTTCTCAGTTTCCACTAGACTAAATCCCTGGAGCTTCAAAAAGTTTGACTTGTTGATCAGACCTGAGATAATAATTCATCTAAAAGCAACTATAGAATTAAAAAAGAGGCATCAACATGCTTTCCCAAAGAAAAAAAATGCCAACTGGACAAAGCATGCTACACCAAACTTCTCCATTTATGTTCTATTATTATCATTATGAAGGGCAAGGTAGTAGTAACATGTTTTCCTAGTTGAGTTAGGATTCATGGCACACAAATATGATTCTCAATCCGTTGATGATTCAAGTGATATAGTTTCTATTGAAGCCACAAATTTGAACAAAGTTAAATCACAACTGTCTAATCTCCAATTGAATTCTCTGGATGTTAAACTATAGAACAATTTATTTTACTCTATCAAAAAATGTTGTAGATTTCAGACCATACTCCAGGCTTTTGACAGAAATACTCGGAATAAGCTAATTCAGTTCATTATTTGGCAAATACTAGCATAGACAACTAATCCATGAAAAGTACAATAAAGTTTGCCTAGTTCTAATACAAAATACATGAAAAGGGTAGACTAATGCAGTTGATTATTTAGCAAATTTGATAATTTCGAATTTTTCATCCACAAAAAGACGAATCAAATTAACCTAATCCTACCTCCATTCATCTATACAAATAGCAAACAAATAAACTTACCTAGTGAACACAATCAGAAATTTGTACAAAACTTTTCGATCTATGAAGATTACGATTAGGAAATCCAAAAAAGTGAGAGAAGTGAATTTTTTTAACCATAAAATGGATATTCCGATTCCGATTCCGAATCTAGTGAGCTGGCTAATGCTTGCAAAGTTGTAGAAATGGTTGAGAAATGGCGGAGGAATGACAGAGTGATCGTCGCCGCCACCAGCAGTTCACTAGTGTTATCGGCGCAATTCACCGTCGCCGCCACCGGCAGACCCAGTGACATTCTGAACTTGTTGCCGGCGGAACCTCCTCGTCGTCATTTCGACATCCCAACGATGTTGTTCTTCACTATCGCAAAAAATCTGAATCCTATGGAGAGATGATGGAAGTGAAGGAAGAAGATACGTGTGTGAAATGAATCCTCATTTTGGGAATTTTGCTCAAAAATAGTTTTTTTTTTTTTTTTTTTTTTTTTTTTTTTGTATATAAAGCGCCATTTAGCTTAACATCCCAATAATTCAAAAGACAATACTATCAGTAAGGAATTCAAATTATTGTTACACATGTGCAATCATATCTATAAACATGTTTGCTACCCATGTGAGGATTTCAATTGAGTATATAGTTTGAAGGGGTGTTGATTGATTATAACAGGTTATTTATCTGATGATTTGAAGGAATTCAAGGTTTGTTTCTGAACTATAACTATGATTGGTCATGTTGCTTGAAGTTCTGATACAATTCACAATTTTGAATTCTTGAGCTGACTTCTTGTCATTGTCGTTATGCAATCTGAATCCAAAAGAGAATTTTGCAAAGGAATGTTGTTTCTTTATTAATTCTAGATGGATCTAATTAAGAAGTTGTTGTCATAAAACTGTATTGTGTTGCTGCTATAACTAAGTATTGATATGAATATTTTAGATTGCAAATTCCTTTTTAAGTGAATTTCTGAGTGTGAAAACAAATAGTGGTACTGAGATTAACTAGAAAGGTTTCAAAGTCCAGTTTCAGTGTGTGTTGTAGCTGTTCATTAGCTATTTCATGACCATTTCCCTGCAATAGGTTGTGAATAGCTTTGGTTCTGCAGAATTCTATGTCTTTATCTAGTTTTTATTAAAATTTTGCATTGTTATTTGCCTGATTTTCTTCTGTCGTGTTATTTCATGAACTTGATTGAGATTTATAAAGAGACATAACACTTCAATATTTAGGACTCCTACCATTTGGAACACCATCTTTGCTCATGTTGATATGTTCTTTTCAATTCTTGTGGTTGTAATGTCTAAACTTTGTTCCTTTAAGTTATATAATATGCGAAAGTTCTTATATTTTTTAGTTGAAACTTAAAATTTAGCTTCTGGTTTGAAAGACTTAGAAAAGTTCTCATCCAAAATACTAGCAAGGAAATGGCATCTTACTTATAAGATTGGTTCGATTGAAAAACCATATTTAGATAAAAGCTTGTTTTAAGACGTTCAACACCTTGTTTAAAGAGGTGCACATGACTCAGTCCACATGGTTGATACAAGATACACAGATCAGGGATGAACTGCATATTTCCATATCCGAAAAGTTTATTCCTGTTTACAGATCTTTTCTTGGACGGTTTAGGAGCCATATAGAAAGTAGAAGGCATCCGGAATACTATATCAAGTAAATTGTGAAGGACCTAGAGAATGTTGTCTTAGTTTTCTTTGAGGGGTACGCTGCATCACTACACTTGAGAAGATCTCAGTGAAAGAATATTAGTTTCAACAGTTAGTACTCTAGGACATTTTTTGAATTTTTTTCATCTAGTTATTCAGGGACTGAGGTTATGGCATTCTAGTGTTTCTCGAGTTTCTGCTTTCAATTTCAGTATTCAGGGTAATGAGCTGCTGAAAACATTAGGAAGATCAACTGTATATATCAAGAAGGGTCAGTGCCTCATGCCTCTGAATGCTCTGCCCTGTAAGCATGTTGTGGTATTCCTTTCATACTCTTACATTTTATCCATAACTGGACTATTGTATTGATTTCTTTCTTGAAATTTTATCATAATCACGATTTTGTTAACTTGGGTCCAGAATTTAGTTTAGCTTAGATGACTTCTACACTGCTACAATATTGTCCTTTGTAATATCATCTTGTAAGTTTATCTTAAATACACTACTACGACGATGTTGCTTACTACTGTCTTCTTATTGTTTTTAAATCTGTCTTTCTCAGAAATGAAATTGTCCATGAATTTCTAAATTTTACATGGGAATTTGTGGGGAATGACTAATTATCTCACTATTTGATGTATGACTATGCAAATTCCTTTGATTGTTTGTTGTTAGTTTGTACTTATTTTGTTTTCTCAGCTTAGACGACTAGTGCGGTGGTGCTTATTAAGCTATTCTGGGTAAAAACTACTAACTAATTCTGTTGATATGATTTTCTCAATCATGGAATGCTTGAACTGGACATATATCATGAAAGTTGTGCCGGACAACAGGCCTTCTGGTTGAAACTCTGATGTGTGTTGCATCTGATGGTCAGAACTTACGAGGTGTGCCTTCTAATGTTACAAATCTTTTTTCTACTTCTTCACACACCATGTACTCCCTGTTTCTAATGTATCAATGTCCAACATATCATGTATTACATAAAAGAGAAAGAACAAAGTCAAGGGTGCAAAAGCTTTTTGAGATACAAGAGATTTTCTGCCTAGTCGAATTAGTATGATTGTTAATACCTTAGACTTTGGGTTTATAGCTATTCATTTCACATGCAGCTTATTGGTATGTTTCCCTAGAGGATCTCAAGCCCTTGTGTATTTTCAAATGTGCTCGTCTTTAATATTGATTTATCGTGTATAACCATTCAGTCGTATTAATATGCGTATCTTAGTGACACTTCTACAATGAGCTTGTCCTTCACTTGTAGGTTAATAACTTGATATTTAGTATGCCAAACTATATTGCTTTTTTCAATGACTATGTATGCATTGTGATGAAGTGTATGTACCTCTTAGCTATGCCTGGCAACGGAACCGGGAGGTGCCGGTTCCGGTTTCGGTATGTACCGGTTAGTGCCGGTAATAGCCGGGTCCGAGAGGGGTAACGGGACTGAAACCGGGATTTATCGGTTAGTCCTGGTTTTGGTCCCGATTTGATTCGGTTCGACAGTTTAAATTTTTTTTTTTTTGGCAAATTAGCCGTTGAGAGCTGTTGGGCAACGGATTTTGGGCCCCACCAATGGCTCTTTTCACCTCCCTACTCCCCTTTACACCACCCTACACCATCAAACTTTTTTTAATACCCCAACATTCTAAAAACTACATTTCCATCCCTTTTTTTTTTACCTATAAATACTCCTAATCTTTCATTCTTTTCACTCACAATTCACAAAAATATTATCTTCTCTCTACTCTCTAATCTCTTAAATCTTAATTCTCTTATTCTCGTTAAAATTACGAATTTGGTCTTTGGAAATTGGAGCTTCAAAATTCAACTTTCAATTTTCGGCTTTCGGTCATACACATCTACTTTTTTAAGTAGACGTTTGGTACATTTGTTCCAACTCACTTTTTATTTAGTTATTTATTTGTTTGCATTTAATTGTTTATTTTGTGAGTAATTAATCTCTAGTCTTTACTTATTTAGTTATTTATTTGTTTAAAATTTTGCATTACATTTTCGTATTATATATAATTTACTACTTTTTATATTTGAATATGCATTTCGGTAAAAACAATGTTGAGAAGGATAAAACAACAATAGTTGATTCGATCACTAATTTATGGAGCTCAAAATCCAAGAGAAATAAAAAAACCGGTAGTACGTCTAAATCTACAACTAAAAAAACTTCTCAATTAAGAGTAAATATGGATGATTATACGCATGTTGATGATAGTGTTTTTAATGTTGATAGTAATAGTGGATTAGATCCTTATCATGAGCATTTACAAAGAAGGTTTGGTAATTTTGATGAGGAATTACCTGAAGATGATGAACATGATGATGTTAATGATTATATTGATAATTTTGATAATAATGTTGATGAATATGATGATGATGAAACTCAGACAACTACGGCTACTCTTACTTCCAATCCCCCTTCCCCTCTCGCTCCCTTTCCTTGTCCTGCTCCCGTTCCCCCCGTGCATCCTAGGACTAAGGTAGAATGCGCTAAAAAATTAGTTGTGTGGCAATTTATGACTCAGAATAAAGATAAAATACAAGCTATTTGTAATAAATGTAAATATAGAATGAATCATAAAACTGTAGGAAAACAGGGTGGGACGGGACATTTGAGTAATCATTTAATGTCATGTTGTAAAAATGAATTTTTGCATGCTAAAGCTGTAGCCGAAGCTAAAAAGAATGGTACCACCCTTCCTGAAAATGTAGGAGTAGAGGGCTCTAATATGGTCCAAACACAATTAAATCCTTCTAATGTTTCTGACTCTAGTATACAATGGTCATATAGTAGAGAAAAAGATCTTGAAGAATTAGCTAAAATGATTGTTGTTATGGGTTTGCCATTTAGTTTTGCTGAAAATCCCGGTTTTATTCATTATATTCAAATTGTGTATAATCCACATTTTAAAGATTTTATTAGAAATACAATTAAAAAGGTTATCTTTGATTTTCAAGCTCAACATTTTCAATATCTTCGTTGTTTGTTTTATTATAATAATTTTAAAATAGCTATTACTTCTGATATGGGCCGTAGTGTAAATGGTAATGATTATTTCACTATTACTGCACATTGGATTGATGAAAATTGGACACTGCAAAAAAGAATCTTAGGTTATAAATGTTGTAAAATGCATAAAACCGGTAGTTATATAGCTCAAACAATTATAGATGTTTTACAAAACTATGGAATTTGTGATAAAATAAGTAGTGTCACCTTAGATAATGCTTCTAATAATAGAACTGCTGTTGAAATACTAAAATCGTCTTTTTGCCTTATTTATATTGATGGTTTTCATATTAGATGTGCTGCACACATATATAACTTGATTGTTAGAGATGGTATAGCAATGTATAATGATGGTTGCATAAAAGTTGAAACTGCATGCCATTTTATTTTTAAATGTCAAGTTAAGTCTAGACGCAGAGATTTTAAAAATCGTTGTCGTGAATTTAATCTTCCACCTAGAAAAATTCCTAAATCAGTGTGTACTAGATGGAATTCTTTATATGAAATGCTTGAAGTCGCTTATGAATATAGGAAACCTTTATAAATGATTTGGAATGCTCATAATTCAAATATGACATATAGATTGATGATAATGATTGGAATGACATAAAAGAATTTATAGAATTTTAAAAAGTTTTTTATTTAACTACAAAAAAAAAATATTTGCACTTTATTATCCAACTATTTGTTCTGTTTTACCTAATATTTGTGTTATTTCTAGTAAATTTTATAAATTCAAAAATAAACCAAGATTTGAAGAATCTGTTAACAAAATGATTGAAAAATTTAGAAAATATTTTATTTCTATTTCTCAAATTTATTTAACCACTTGTTTGTTAAATTCACATTACAAAGATGAAGGTGCATTACGAATGGTTGATAAAATATATTTTAATTTAGGTATAGATAGTGAATATGATGAAGCACCTAGTTGTCAAGATGTTAAAGATAGTATAAAAATTGAAGCTAAAAAATTATATGACTTGTATAATTTGAATATAATTAATGCAGTACGTAATGAAGAGCCTCAAACTTCTAGGAGTAGATATAATAATGAAGATGATATTGATGATATGATAGATTGTTATCTTGAACTTTCCCATAATGATAGAAATGATTTTGATGCGTATATTAATCAAAATACAGAACCTACTATTGTTGATCTTCTAGAATGGTGGAGCAATCGCGGTTAAGGATTTCCAAAGCTTCAACCGGTTGCTAGAGACGTATTAGCTATTCAAGCATCTTCGGTAGCTTCGGAAGGCGCTTTTAGTGCAACAAGATATCAAATAGGAGAGCATAGATATTCATTAGCAGCAGATAGCTTGGAGATATCGGTACTATTTAGAGATTGGATTAATGGCGAGAGAAGGAGTTATGGTTGTCCACCTTTACCAACCAAATTTGAAAATGACATTGATGAAATAATGCAAGATTTTAGTGATGACGGTATTGATGCAATGGAGGAACTAGCTAATTAACCAATTCCAGAGCATATTACTAGAGAAATGTTAAAAGATTTAAAAAAATATTTCCTTGGTAGCATGAACTATTAAATTTAAATGTCTATTAGTATGAGTATAATAATTCAAGGTCTAATTCAAACAGAACCCTTCCTAGAAGGTGGCTGTGTAGATTAGATTTTTTAATACTCTACTAATATTTTGTAAATTATAACTTAACTTGTAGTCTTGTACTATTTAATTAATATTAATAAAAGTATAGGCTATTCGCCTTAATTTTTTTTATTATTATCTTGATTCTTGAATAAGTTGAATTTAAATTTTCAAACTTTTAAAGTATGAAATTTAAACTTTTATAGTTTTATAATTTTAAAGTTTGAATTTAAATTTTCAAACTTTTAAAGGGTGAAATTTAAACTTTTACAGTTTTAAAGTTTGAATTTAAAGTTTCAAAGTTCAAACTTTTAAAGGGTGAAATTTTAAACTTTTATAGTTTTTAAGTTTAAATTTAAATTTTCAAATTTTTAAAGAGTGAAATTTAAACTTTTATAGTTTTAAAGTTTGAAATTTGAATTTAAATTTTCAAACTTTTAAAGTGTGAAATTTAAACTTTTATACTTTTAAAGTTTGAAAGTTTGTATTTAAAACTTTCAAAGTATAAAAGTATAAATTTTTAACTTTAAAATTATAAAAGTTTTAATATTATTTGAGTAATATTTCAATTTTTTAATTTTGATTTTTTTAAAAAATATAACGCGGGACCCGATTTTCGGTCCAGTCCGGTACCGGTCCGGGACGGGACTACATATAAATTTCCAGAATTACCGATTCCTGTCCTTCCTAGTTCTGGTACAGCTCTGGCCCGTGGTGCCCGGTTTCGTTTCGGTTCCGGTCCATCCCGATCCAGTAGTTTCGGTTCCAGTATCGTTGTCAGGCATACTCTTAGCGAATTTTTGCTTCACAATATTTATGTTTTATGTACTATGAGAACAGTCAATAGACTGATTTTCGTTGTGGTCGGTCAAAATTGGATTAGTCAATTTCATTTTCCTCGGACTTCTTGCATCACTCCAAGTAAAATGAGGGACAGTTGTTGACACCCAATTTTGGACCTCCATAATATAGATTAATCATCAAGCTTCTTTAATTTCAAATAATTTAAAATAATTCGTTTTATAAAAAAAAAATTAAAATATATATATATATAGTAATAACAATGAAAAAAAATAGTTTGCAAGTCATTTCAAATAGCTTGTCACCTTTTATATTTTTTTTAAATAATAATATGTCTTTGATATAGTTTTGTATATAATTAATATATTATGTGAATATTCGAAAATCGTCTCAAAAAGATCTTAGTCCTACTTAAATAGTGGGTTAGTTGGTTTAGTTAATTAATACTTATATTTGTTGAGCTAATTAGTTCATACTTAAGTTGATTATTTTATCTTGTTAAAAAATAAGAAGCTCGTTAATTAGTTTATATTAATTTGTCTTGTCTAAGTTTTGATCAAGTTCATCGATTGAGCTCGATTTTGTTACAATTGAAATTTATTTGAGCTATTATCTAATTACAATCTTAACCAAACATATTCAATTTATTCCATACTCTTTGTAAGACCCATTGTTGGGCCTTTTTCATTTTTCAGCTCACTAAAATCAATTCCACAGGAACATTACAACAGCCCAACATTCCCGACCCAGCCCACTTTTCAACCCCATAACCGGCCCAACTCCAATTCAAAGAAAGCCAGAATTTCCAATACAACAACGTACAACAACAAACAGCACACCCACCTCTTTCTTCTTCCTTTTTCACGCAGCAGTCCAAACAGCAATACCAACGAGCAGCAGCTCAGTACTGTTCCAGCAGTACTTTTCAGCCACCAGGCACGCGTTTTCGTCCTTGTTAGTGTGAGATCGCTCCACGTAGCATATCAAGGACATTAGAGTCGATCTGAGACGATGATTCGCCCTTTCCTCTTCCGGAATGGGGCGAAAATTGGAAGAAAAGGTGTCTCTCCAAAATGGTGAAAGGTTGAGTTTGAAATTTGAATTGGTCCTTTCTATCTGAAATTGGTCCGTTTTCCCCCTTAGTTTTGAAACCCTAACTTCCTGGCTATATATTTGTTTCTTGTGGTTCACTGTGGGTGGGGATTTTTTTGGAGACTTGAGAGTACCCCTAAAAAGGTTTTGGTATTCTCGTCTTAGTAGTTTAAAATTTGTAGTTGTTCGAGTTGAAAGCGGTGGAATCATTTCCGTCGAACTCGTCGTTCCGGTTCGCTGCCCAGAACCAGGTAAATTCTTTCTTAGCTTTGTTTGTGTTTAATTTCCAGCTTGTTTTCTATTTATGTGTTCTTGGTTTTGTTTAGACTTTGGTTTGACATTTGAATAGCTATGTTTCTCCTGTTCTTACTGTTTTATTGTTGTATTGTTGTAGTCGTAAATCTTCCTAGCTTCTTTGGTGCTCTATTCGTGTTGCTCGTCTGAATTGGTCGTGAAGATTAATGTTCACCTTGGTTCTAGTCCTTATATTTTTTCTTTTAATGATAAGCATCCAATTTTGTGTTTATGCATCTAAGAGGTTAAGTGTATTAGTTTGACTTCTCTGTTAAGAACTACTGTGTCCAACATATTCATTCATTTTCTAATATTTTCTTCTTTGGCATGATATTGTACCCTTACTCATGTCTCTTCATAGTTGATATTTGTTCAAGCTTAAATTTGCTAATAACATGTTTTGGTATGATTTCGAGTACGTTTCAGTAACTGTCACCCTTTTTTTTTAAAAAAAAAAAAAAAAAGTTCCTCAGTGAATCCTTTTTTTTAGTTTTTGGTTCAAAAAATGTGTATTTATTTATTTTAAAACTAATATTGTTCCTGAATTATTGCATTTGTAAGCTTGAATCTCTTGAACTCGTGGGCTACTTACGTTCTTTTTTTTATATCCATTTAAGCTTCAGCTTCTTATTATGCATTTTAGTTTGATTTTCTAAGTTGTGTAACTGTTGATTTGTTGTTTCAAGGTGAAATCTTGTTAGTGGTATGAACTTAAGATGCTTCTGTCCAAATGATGAATGTTTAATAAGCTTAAGTCTGTTTATGTGTTAGGATTTGCTGCTGATTCTCTCTTGTATTGATCATGGTTTGGCAATATTTCTTATCGTTGAATTAGTTTGACTATCCCGTTTGTCCGTATGCTTTAAGCAAGGATTAATGTCTCTTTTATCTCTTCAAGTTAATTCTCATAAGCATGAAGATTGTTAGCATGTTCTTGCGACCTTATTGACCTTTATCTGATTCAAATCTTCTTACTAATTCATAGTAGGACTGATTTATAAATTTGTAATCGCTTTCAATGAGGTCGAGTTTGCCTTGTATTTGAGTTTGAGTATCCTGTTTAAGCTGCTGTTGCATCTATCATAGAATCTTTTATTTTGACGAGTGAATCATGAACTGGCATTGTTAGTTTGGGTTTCAATAGGTCATAAACCTTTAAGCGTTGCTTTAGAGCTCCTTTAGATTATTTGGCTGAAGCTTCAATCCGAAAGCTCTAGTTAGTTCTGTTTACCTAATTTTCCTCGGTTTACTGATTGATAGGTTTCTTCAGCGGGTTTAAATATGGCAGCCTGTGTTGTTTAGAATTGAGTTCATATTAATTTTAGTTTGCTTCCTTAAGCAGTGAACCACTTTACTTGATGTAATTCTTTTCGTTAGTTTATTTTATTTTATTTTTTTCCTCTCTTTTCTAAAATTGGTAGTTGTATATGGTTAAGTCCGGTATAATTTCAGCCTTGGTAAACATGTCGTTTAGAGTTTTAAGTTTAAGTTGATATCATCCTAATGTTGATGTTAATCCTTTTCCTTCTTTTTCTTGACATGAACTCCCTCTGAACTTTCTCTTGCATACTCCTCTTTTCGAGTCGACTTCCAAGCGTTGAAAGGAAGCTAATGTTATTGGGTTAAAAATCCAAGAAACGCAGCAGCAGCAGCAGCCTTGAAAAGGCTAAAAAATGATAATTTTGGACTCTCAAAAGTCTACAAAAACAGCAGCAGCAATAGCCATTGAAAGGCTGAAAATTGATAATTTTTGGACACTCAAAAGTCTGCAAAATAGCAGCAGCAGCAGGCCTCAAAAGGCTGAAGCACGGAGAGCAAAATTCGGGTTGAAATCCATAACGAATGAAGCAACAGTACAATAATTTCAGCCCCTAAAACGGTCGAATGTGGGCTGAAATTTTCAATTATGTGATTCGCTATTTACTTTTATTTCCTTGTTATTATTTCTAAATGCTAACTCTTATTGACTTTTCTTTAATTTAGATGAATCCTTGGGAAGTTTTCTATTCTGTTATTTATTTTGCCTTAAGTATTTAAATTTTCAAACCTTTTCTAATTCATGCAATTTAAGCTTTAAGACTAACTTGAGAATTATCTATATTCTTTCATAGTTAGTATTTAGCTTTCAAATCCATGCCTAAGTGATTGTTTTGATTATTCAACTCAAAAACTTGACTCGGATAAATTGTTAAGTTCAAATTTTTATTTTGGCGCTCAAACGTTCGAATTATTTCATTATTTGGGATAATACGAATGTGCAAGTATCAAAAGATTTCTCATTTATCAAAGCAAAAATAAAATAAAATAAGATTTTTCCAAGTAATTTAAGTTTTCCCTTAAAATTAGCCAACTTTTAAATCCGTCGGTCAACCGCGTGTTAGCGGATTCTCTAAGATGCCTAAACCCTTCCTTAAAGAATTATTTGAACCCTTACTCGACTCTGGTTTTATTTAATATATTTTCTTTCAAAAAATCCTTTTAGATGGTTTTCTTAATTTTTTTCCTAAAAATTAAGTGGCGACTTCAAAGCTATAAATTTCTCCAAAACTTAACAAAATTGCCAAAGTTGCGGAAATGGTCTCGAAACCTTAGTTTTCGAAATCGGATCGTAACAGAATGAGAACATTGTGTCAATGGCTAAGAAAGATATTCGGATAAAGAGATCTGCGACGGAGGTGGTGTTCAATGGTAATAACTATGTGCTAGATTTCTTCCATATGAAGCTATTGGACCTGAAGTCAGGTACGCATTAACCTATTGCATGGATTAATGAAGCAGGAAAGTGCTTTTTCCTAGAAGTCTTTGCTAATTGCGATGAGCTGTATGACTTCCTTCTTAGTTATGCTTGGCTTCCTTCTTCGAAGGGAAGGATTACGAGTATTATGAAGTATAGGCTTGCTATTTGCTATCCATCTAGAACGAACTCCAGTTACGGCATTGGTGCTCATCTTTTCCCTACTTTTTGTAGTGAGATGAGGTAGTGTTATTTCCACATTTTGATTGTCAGTCAAACTGATTTTTTATGCAATATGGACAAAGTTGAAGGAGGACATTACAGGTGCATTTTAGAAACAAGTTATTTTGGTCAGTAGAACATGTAATGATACATCAGCTATATTTTTTTGAAAATAGTTGGGTAGTGACAACATTCACAGACCTCAAGGTTTTGGGAGGGAGGGGGGTTATCTAAAACATTTGTATAGTTTTGCTAGTAAAACGAGATGAATGATTGTTGTAGTGCATGCCTCTGCCTATATGCTAAGCTGATACATATTTTGAAGAGTAGGATGAGTCTTAAGCTTATTGATTTCATTTTTTGTTTAGTCAATTTATAATTTCCCTAGTGTTTGTCATCTATAATAGAGGAATATCAATCAAGTTTGTCAATTACTGGTTTTTGGTCTCTGGTTTTTTCTTTTCGTATGGTACCTGTCCATTTTCCTGAACGATAAATTAGTTTGAATTTTCACAGAAGATCCTTCTTGTTGGTATGCCGATTTTAATAGTAGAATGAATTGTTTTTGGTCCAGTCAGTGTCAATGATCTCCCATATTATTCTATCCATTTATTAATTTCATGGTGCTTGTCAAATGTACGAGCCTGACTTGTAAATTTTGCAAATAATGACCTATGTTTATATAGCTGCTGCAATCTGTTATAATCTAGTGATGTAAATTTTTGAAAGAGTCGATAACACATCTTTGCCGGTCTTTGTCCCATCTTGTACTTCTATTAGGAAATAATGTGTTTTGTTCGTTTTATTGCTTGTGATCCTTGTTCTCGTTCACATCATTATTCTCAATGTTTAAGTCCTCCATCTCCTGTAGAGCAAAGTGATTGAACATGTTGTTGTTCTCATGTTTGCTACTGTTAACGTCCAAATGTTTTTTTTCCTTCATTTTGTTTAGTTGTTGTTTCACTTGGTTAGTCTCCTTCTCATTATTTTTCCTTTTTCCTTTCTTCTTTTCCACATGTTTCCAGCCCTCTTCTATTTCACTAGTTAAGGCCTCTAGATCTTTTTTGCAGTTCATATCCATATGCATCTCTTTTTGCTGAAGCAAACTCTGATTATCAGAAAAAGTTTTAGCAGTCATACCTGGATTTTGGGATTCAACTTCTTTAATATTTTCTCTGTTGAAGTTTTGTTTTTAACAGAAGTACAAGATGAAACAATGACTGAATACTATCATGGTTAATAGCTCCAAAGATGTCATTTTAAAAAATAAAAGCTAAGTCATCTGAGATGTTGCTGAGGTCTGTCACTAACAACAACTTGTTTACTTTTGTTATGAATTGCAATGGTATTTACTGCTACGTCGATTTATTGGGGGATGTAGAATTTAACACTCCTTAGCTGTAAAGTGGGACACTCTTTTAGGACTCGAGCACTTGCTTTGAATTATCTCAGGATCAAGCTATGAGATTAGTCCTAGTAGAAGTGTCTGCTGAAATAAAATGTGAAAAAACTCTGCATTTTCCTATGTAGTAAGATAAAGATTTCTAGTTATGAGCACTTAATCATTTGGAGGTCAATCATCAGTAATTTCAGCTCATTTGGAAAGAAAATAACATAATAATTACATTTAATCTTAGACTTGGTAGCAACTCATATCACTGTTCTTAATGGCGCTCGCCATTCACCAAAGGCGCTATGGCGAGGCGAGGCGAGCATGTCACGTCATTTCTCAGTGAGGCATGACGAGATCAATTAGGCGACATGAGGCGACATAATGGCGACCTGAATGGTGGCACCTTTTCGTTTTAAAATTTTAAAAAGGTCTTGACTTAATAATTTTAGGACTCAAAATTAAGGGATTTTTTTTTTCATATTTCCATACTTGGGACTCAGTCGCGACTTGCGTTTCTTCTCCTCAACCTCGCAATCTCTTCTTCTCCTTCAGTCGACTTGCACGAATTGAAAGGTATGACCTCTTTTCTTGCTTCTTCTCTTCTTTTCTTCGTTTCTTCTCTTCAGTCCTCTTCTTCTCTTACTTTCTTCTTTTCTTCTGTTCAATTTCTTGTGAAGTGAATCTGAAATTCAGAAATCTGAAGTTCTGAACTGCCTTCTCAAACAAAATAAAAAAAAAGATTTTGAGATACTACTGCTTACTGCCTTCTCTGCTCTGTTTTTTTTTCCTCTATTTTCTTCACTGCTCTGTTTTCTTTGTTCACTGTAAAATGTTGTTGAATGCTACTGCTTTCACTGTGTAATCTATAATTTTTTTTAAAAATAAATTAAATCTTCTATAGTAATTAATATAGTATGTGTTGTATACTTATATTGTGCAATACTGAATTCAATGGCGTCGGATGCTAGGAAAAAGAGGGATATTGGATGGAATTATGGTACTCAAGGAGCAACGAAAGATTCGGTTAATTGTAACTTTTGTGGGAGTACTTTTAATGGTGGAATAACTCGACAAAAGCAACATTTAATAGGTGGTTTCAAGAATGTTAAACAATGTACAGCTTGTCCGTCGGTGATTAGAGAAGAAGTAAGGGCTTATATGCAAAATAAAATCGCTAATAATCCCAACTTTCAAGTGAGGCAGCCGGAAGAGTATATTGACATTGATGATCTTGATGATATGGATGAATATGTGGAAATGATGTCTCCCTCCAAAACTCTAAAGATATCTTCTAGTGGAGATGATCATCCACCTCGTGGAGTGTGACGAAAGGCCCTATGAATCTTTATTTTTCACAGAAATCAACACAAAAAGGAGGCTTTGAAAAAGGAAGAATTGATGAAACAAAGAAAATTCTAAGAGAACGTGCAGTAAGTGCTTTTGCAATATGGATGTATTATGTGGGGCTTCCTTTTAATTGTGTCAATCACAAATCATTTGATAAATTTATTGAGACAGTAGGACAACATGGCCCCGGAATGAAACCTCCTACATTCTATGAAGCTAGAGTTGCTGGCCTAAAAAATGAGGTGGAGAAAGTAGAAAAAATTGTTGATGAGCATAAAGTGCAATGGACAAAGTTTGGATGTTCCATTATGATGGACAAATGGACGGCACGAAATGGTAAAATGATCACCAATATTTTGGTGAATTCTCCAATCGGTAGTGTATTTCTTGGTTCTGTTGATGCTAGCAATGAATCCACCGATTCCACCAAAATGTACAAGTTGTTTGAAAGCACTATTAAAAGAATTGGACCGGAAAATGTTGTACAAATTGTCACCGATAATGCTAGTGAGAATGTTAAAGAGGAAAGCATGATGATGGGTGTGTACCCACACATTTATTGGACTCCATGTGCCGCTCATTGCATCAACTTGATGTTTGGTGACACATTCAAGGTTAAGCCATATGCTTCCGGTAATATCACTCTCCTATCCTCTAATTTTCTTTCTAGTCAATTTTAATACTCATTAGCTACTAATTAATATAATCTTACTTTGACAACTTTTAATAAGGCCATCAGAATCCATTCTTACATTAGTCAAAGGCCATTGTTGTTAAACTTGATGAGAAAATTCACCAAGGAAAGAAATTTGGTGAAACCGGCCAAGACAAGATTTGCAACAGCCTTCTTGACTATAAGAGCTATGTACATACAAAGAAAAAACTTGAGAACTTTAGTCCTCTCAACCGAATAGACTTTAAGTAAATTTGCAAAGGAAACTTTGGGGAAAGAGGTTGCCAATCTTTTTATTTCTGTCCACATTTGGAATGATGTTGTTCGAGCACTTACAGTTTGTGGTCCTTTGACAAAAGTGCTTCGTTTGGTGGATGGGGAGAAAAGACCACCAATGGGCTATCTTTATGAAGCAATGGATAGAGCCAAAGAAACTATTGCACGGGGTTTTTGTGTAGTTAAGAAGCAATATGAGAAAATGTTTGAAATTACTGATGCAAGGTGGTCAGACCAACTCCATCGGCCTTTGCATGCTGCAGGCCATGTTTAGAACTCAGGATTGTATTATAAAGCTCAAGAAGAGGGAACTTTACTACAGAGTCTGTGGATGGAATATTATGCATGTGTTGAGAAAATGATCCCCGATACAGCAATACAAGATTTACTAGTCGCTGAGCTTCCTAGGTACAAAATGGCGGATGGACTATTTGGTTGTGGTCCGGCTAAAAGAGCTAGAGACACAAGGTCACCAGGTAAGTGAGTTGATTTAGCTCTTAAATTATTTGACTTATTTATACTCATTAACCTTTAAATTTATTTTATTATAGTTGAATGGTGGTCACTATTTGGTAGTGAAACACCAAACTTGCAAAAGTTTGCCATGAAAGTATTAAGCCTAACTTGTAGCTCATTCGGATGTGAGCGAAATTGGAGTGTGTTTGAACACATAAGTAAAAAAGTTATATCCTAATTTTCATATTATATTATTATCAATATCTATTAGTTAATAGCTATAACTTATGCGCAGATTCATTCCAAAAGGAGGAATAGGCTTACACTATCGTGTCTCAATGATCTAGTGTACATTAAGTACAATAGAACATTGAAATGTCGTTATGATGCTCGTGATCTCATTGATCCAATTCGCTTGGATAACATTGATGATTCAAATAAATGGTTAGTTGGATGCCCCGAAGATCAAGAAGATGAACTGGTATATGAGAATGATGATCTTACTTGGGGTAGTGTTGCTACGGCAATTGGAGCTGATAAGAGTATCTATCCTCTTAGGAGAGTTTCTTCAAGATCAAGTGCACTTGACAAGGGCAAAGGAGTAGAAACTACATCTACAAGTTCAACTTCAAGTAGGACTCGGACACTAATTGATGAAGACTACGGGGAGGAAGAAGATGAGGAGCAATATAATGATGTAGAGGATGTTGATCTTCAAGAGTTGGATAGTTTTGAAGAAGAATAGACTTTTAGAGTTCTAGTATTGTCTTTTGAATTGTTGGGTCTTTAAAGTTCTAGACTTTTAGTATCTACTTTTAGTTTTAAAATTGAAATATTTGCTAATATATATTATTGACTTATAGCTATTGAGATTTTGGATATTTATATATGCAATTAAATATTTTTAATTTTTGGTATTAATTGGAGCCTCTATTCAAAAAGGCGAGCGCCTCGCCGCTCGCCTCGCCGCGTGGCGAGGCAGGCCTTTGTCGCCATTTGTCACCTCTCGCCGTCCAAAACACTGACTCATATGCACTATACCTATGAAGATACCCTTCTTACTTGTTTTAGAGAAGTCTGCAAAATTGCTTCCCTTTCATATTACCACTCTCTCAACTTTCACTTGCCCGTACTAGGTAACCAAATAATTTTATTATAGTGATTTATTTGTGATCGAAGTGACTTGATTGTATAAATATCTTTTACGATGTTAAGTAACTATGCTGGTAAACTGAGTCTAAGATGTGTGTGGCACTCCACACTTTTTCCTTTAGGAAGATGGAGGGAAAAAAAAAGCAAAAAGAGACGTGAAGTTCATGTCTCTTTTTTGGGTTATAGTAACTTTATACTTTTATTATACAAGACCCTTCACTCCAACAAAACTTCTATAACTGCTGCAATCTGATTTGTTGTACATGATTTGTTTTGATTGTTAATTTCTTTTTAAATTGTAGGGAAATGGAGGTGATCAAATTTGAAGGGTCATCACAAGTCAATTTGATCTCATTGAAGTGGAAGTGGATAATGAAAAGTTTTTGAACTATTGTAAAAAATTGAATGCATTATATTTGATTTTGTGAAATATATTCATTGCTAGAATATATTGAACTATTGTAAGAGTACTTTTTGAACTATTGTGTACACATATTTAGAATATTGCTTTATAAGTATGTGTATGTACATAGGATATACTATCTTTTGAAGTTTATTACAAATTTATATATTTTAATTACTTATTAGCTAATTTAATGTTTGGGATTATTTATTGCAAAACAATATTGGTGTTTTTTAATTAGAAATTGTGGCATATAAATATTTTATAGCCAAAATAATATTACCACACTTAAAAGTGTAGCCAAAGGACTGTAAATTGTGGTATGCACATGGGCAACGAATATACTTCAAAGTGTCAACACTTTAAAATCGAGGGCAATAAGGAAGCAAAGGCCACGCTTGGAAGTGTAGCTATATGAGATTGAAATGTTGCTATTTGAGGTACTGCAAAGCGTGGCCTTTTTGCCTTTTAGGCTTTGCTTTTAAGCGTAGCTGATAAGGCAACACTTGAAAAGTGCCGCCTAAACTCTAGGTTACGCTTCTTTCGGCCACCCCTGAAAAAGCGTGGTTTAAAGTCAAAAAGTGTGGCCTTTTATCAAATGCCACACTTTTTCATAGTTTAGGCCACACTTTTCTAGGGTGGTTGTAGTCATAAAATGTTGTAGTCGTTTAACAGTACTTTTCATCATATGTCATAAAAATCAATGACATTTTTCAACATATGACATAATATATTCGATCTCTGTATAAAAATGTCACTGTTTTAGCGATATTTTCACTATATGTCGATCGAAGCAACGATATTTTGCAATAAATGTCATAATATATTCGACATTTGTATGAAATGTCGCTATTTTAGCAACAGTTTTGCTAAAAGTCGCTAAAATCAATGACATTTTACAACAAATGTGACTATTTTAGTGACATTTTTTCTAAATGTCACTAAATCAATGACATTTGTCAGTAAATGTCATAATATATTCGATATTTATATTAAATGTCACTATTTTAGCTATATTTTTTCTAAATGTCACTAAAACCAATGACATTTTGTAGTAAATGTCATATTATATTCAACATTTGTAGCAAATGTCATCATTTAAATGACATTTTCGCTGAAATAAATGTCATTACCATAGTGACATTTTGGACCAAATGTCATTATTTTTATGATTTTTAATCCAAAATGTCATTATTTTTACGACATTTGACATCAAATGTCATTGTTTTGTGACATTTTGTTCCTAAATATCGTAAAATTCTTTATTTTCCGACATTTGTTTCAAATGCCACCAAATTAATGTTGTCGTATGTACATTTTCTTGTAGTGTTACCATGAGCTGAAGATGTTGTAAATCTTTATAAAGCTAATGGCATAACAAGCATGAGAGTGTATGATCCAATTCCCGAAACACTCCATGCTCTCAAGGATAATAACATTCAAATCATGCTTTGCATTCCTAATGACAAACTTCAAGCCTTAACAGATCCAAAAGAAGCTTACAATTGGGTTGTTGCCAATGTTATAAACTATATCAAACAAGTCAGAATAATATATATAAGTGTTGGAAATGAAATATCTCCTCTCATTGTTGGATCATCTCAATTTGTTCCCTTCCTTCTCCATGTCATGGAAAACGTACAACTAGTCATAACCTCGTTCAGACTAAACAATCGTGTAAAACTATCAATGGCTATAGAGACGAGGCTATTGGCAAATACATATCCACCATCTCAATCAACATTTCGCGGAGATGTGACTAGTTTCATCAAATCAATTATTGAGTTCTTGAACAGAACAACGCGTGTTTGCTAGCAAATATTTATTTGTATTTTTTTTATATTGGTGATCCTGATCATGTTGTACTCTCTTATGCAATATTTGCGCAACCAGAACCCGATTCATCAGGGTATACTAATCTATTCGATGCTATGTTGGATTCAATTTACTATGCAATTGAAATAACTATTGGTGAAAATAAGGTTGAGATTGCTGTTTCTGAGAGTGGATGGCCATCTGAGGGTGGTTTTGGAGCAAGTATGGGTATTGCTACTATTTATTATAGGAATTTGATTGATCATGTGAAGTCAAAGGCAGGAACTATACACAAGCCAGGAAACATATAGAAATTTATTTGTTTGCTATGTTTGATGAAAATGTTAAGATAGGAGTAGAGACAAAGAAGCATTTTGGAGTGTTTTATCCTGATAAAACTCAAAAGTATAATCTTACTTTCTAGTTCTAGTAGACAGAGTTCAATGTGCCTTTTGTTATATATAAATAAAATATGGAGTACTACTTTATGATTTTCCAAGTATTTTTTGGTTAAAATTATTATCTAAATATGCTGACATATTGTTCCAAATATCTTTACAAGCTATATTTATTCCTCAGGTAGCCTTAACATTTGTCTTCAATATATCAACTACACTTTCGCATCAGAGAAGACATAGAGTGTCTCCATCCATTTTGTATCGCTTTTTCCACAACTTTTCTTATTGCAAACGCTTCAACAATCATAAAGCTCCCAACGAAGTGAATTGGGGATCCATGAGCATGAAGCAAAATACCCTTGCTATCCATAGCAACCAAATCAATACTTGCCTTTTTTTATTCAACTTGTAACCTTGCATCAACAAATAAACAAATTCCCTTTTCGGGCACTACTAGTTATTATTCATAATTCTCTTGTAAATTATCATTCGATGAATCTACAACCATTATTTCAACAAATACATTGCACTCAAATAAAGCTTTTGTCACTATGTCTAGTCGATTAATTCATTACTAAAACTCCAAGTATTCTTAGACTTCAATGTTCAGTAGTATTGACAAGATCAATCAAGTTAATAAGGCTCATTTTTTAAAAGGAAATTTTCAAAAATGTATATAAAATTATACTATAATATTATACCAAATATGTGCTATGCGCAAGTATTGCATTAGACTATAATATCTTTTGTCGAGAATCATGCTGAACTTGATCTTAGTACATTAACTCTTATCTCGGGATTATTCAACTCCATGTTTGGGTTAGAATTTAATTAGTTTAGATTAAAAAAATTTCTTATAATAACGGCATTACAAGACAATGGACATTAACAAACGAGGATATTATGGAATCAATACACTATTATCACACTATTATTGATTTTTTTTTTCTAATGTAAGATTAATGTGATATAAGAGATTGAACGAGGATTTGTTTGTTATTGGTAGTATGCTTTTTGGTAAATGAGCTACCATATTGGGCGTAAATTGGCAAGTAAAAATTCTTAGGTGATAGGTCACTTTAATATGCACTTCCTTCAATTTCTTTGATATGAACCATGTGTATCGTATAATACATAATAGTTACAAACAAATATCAAAAGATCAATTATAGTTAGTTTGACTACCCCTAACCACTAAGTGGATGAATATCGTTTTGTTGTTGTATACTAGGAAGAAGAAAGCATAACCAAAATAAACAACCATAAAGGCAACTAGTAAAAGCAAAGATAGTATATGTGCGAAAATAAGGATATCATATTTAACCTAGCTATATTATTTAGTACTATTACTATAATTATTTATATTATAGAACATATATTAAATTATTGAGATATTAGTCATATGTTCCAATTATATTACATTAGATGTTACTACAAAAAATATTATATGCTAATATGAAGATATGAATAGTTTAATTCAAAGTTATATAATATCTCTAGTCTAAAAGAAATAGAAAATCATTCTCTCTCTTTTTTATAGTAAAGCATTTTATTTTTTTCTCAAATTTTAATATTTTTTAAGAAAAAATAAAATCATAAACTGAAACTACTAAATTTCGGGCCTCAATTTTCATTTAAAATTTGTTTTTAAAAATAAATTATAATAGTGAAAATACAAAAGCAATTTTTGTAGTTCTGCAACTGAGCCTTTTGGCATTTCGGTTAAAAACAGCTTATTTTATAAGCACATTCTTAAAATAACTTATTAGAAAAGTTCTTTTCATAAAAAAATTGTGTTTGACTAATTCATTTGAAAAGTGTTTTTGATAAGCAGATTGTGTTTGGCTTATCATTTTTGAAAAGTGTTTTCAAAAGTCAAATTACAAAAAAGAGAAATATAAATGCACCTTTGACATTAAGATTATTTATATAGAGAAGTTATTTTAGATATCTATTGTAAAAAAAATTAATTAATTTTTAATTTTTATTAAATTAATATGTACAAATTCAAATTTTCAATCAATATTATACATAAATAGATAAATAAATAAATAAAGACTAAATATTGATATAATATTAACACAATAACTTAAATATTATTAAAAATATGAAGCAAAATAAATTTCAAAACTATTCTACAAATTCAATCACTACTTACGAAAATTCACCACAAAATAAATAATTATAAGGGACATATTGGTAAATATGTATATATATCATTCTTAATAAGAGAGAGTTTCGTCCGACATTCGGAGGGTAGTACCGTCATTTTATCTTGTGTCTTATTTTTAACAATCAAAAAATGCCACTTGGCTCAATCAAAAAATGCCACCTTAATAAAATTAATTTTAAAAAATAAAACTCCTAATAAATAATTCATCATTAATTCAAAACAATCAAAAAATGCCACTTGGCTCAATCAAAAAATGCCACCTTAATAAAATTAATTTTAAAAAATGATTCTGAGGGTAGTACCGTCATTTTATCTTGTGTCTTATTTTTAACAATCAAAAAATGCCACTTGGCTCAATCATAAAATGCCACCTTAATAAAATTAATTTTAAAAAATAAAACTCCTAATAAATAATTCATCATTAATTCAAAACAATCAAAAAATGCCACTTGGCTCAATCAAAAAATGCCACCTTAATAAAATTAATTTTAAAAAATAAAACTCCTAATAAATAATTCATCATTAATTCAAAACAATCAAAAAATGCCACTTGGCTCAATCAAAAAATGCCACCTTAATAAAATTAATTTTAAAAAATTAAACTCCTAATAAATAATTCATTAAGAAAAACGTCAAATTAATTTAAATCAAGTATGTATTTATTAACTCGACGTAAGTATTGAAATAAAATTTTACCTTTGAGAATAAGTGCTGGTGCCTCCATTTTAAAAAATAAAACTCCTAATAAATAATTCATCATTAATTCGAAACAATCAAAAAATGGCACTTGGCTCAATCAAAAAATGCCACCTTAATAAAATTAATTTTAAAAAATTAAACTCCTAATAAATAATTCATTAAGAAAAACGCAAATTAATTTAAATCGGTTCCTTGGTTGGACCAAAACAATCAAAAAAATGCCACTTGGCTCAATCATAAAATGCCACCTTAATAAAATTAATTTTAAAAAATAAAACTCCTAATAAATAATTCATCATTAATTCAAAACAATCAAAAAATGCCACTTGGCTCAATCAAAAAATGCCACCTTAATAAAATTAATTTTAAAAAATTAAACTCCTAATAAATAATTCATTAAGAAAAACGTCAAATTAATTTAAATCAAGTATATATTTATTAACTCGACGTAAGTATTGAAATAAGATTTTATCTTTGTGAATAAGTGCTGGTGCCTCCATTTTAAAAAATAAAACTCCTAATAAATAATTCATCATTAATTTGAAACAATCAAAAAATGTCACTTGGCTCAATCAAAAAATGCCACCTTAATAAAATTAATTTTAAAAAATTAAACTCCTAATAAATAATTCATTAAGAAAAACGTCAAATTAATTTAAATCAAGTATATATTTATTAACTCGACGTAAGTATTGAAATAAGACTTTACCTTTGTGAGGTGTAAATACAATTCAATATTATCATTCATTCTTAATAAGTGGTGGTTCCTAGGTCGGACCAGACCAATCAAAAAATGCCATGTAGGTAAAACCAAGTTACGACCAAACCAATCAAAAAGGCCACGTAGGTAAAACTAAGTTATATTTTAAAAATAAAAATAAAGTAGTACTATTTAAAAAAGGGCCACGTAGGTAAAACGAAGTTATATTTTGGTGGTTCCTTTGTCTGACCAAACCAATCAAAAAATGTCACGTAGGTAAAACCAAGTTAGGACCAAACCAATCAAAAAATGCCACGTAGGTAAAACTAAGTTATATTTTAAAAATAAAAATAAAGTAGTACTATTTAAAAAAGGGCCACGTAGGTAAAACCAAGTTATATTTTAAAAATAACCGTCGGACCAAACCAATCAAAAAAGGCCACGTAGGTAAAACCAAGTTATATTTTACAAATAAAAATAAAGTAGTACTATTTAAAAAAATGTCATGTAGGTAAAACCAAGTTATATAAAAATAACCGTCGGACCAAACCAATCAAAAAAGGCCACGTAGGTAAAGCCAAGTTAGGACCTAACCAATCAAAAAAGCCACGTAGGTAAAACTAAGTTATATTTTAAAAATAAAAATAAAGTAGTACTATTGAAAAAAGGGCCACGTAGGTAAAACCAAGTTATATTTTAAAAATAACCGTCCGACCAAATCAATCAAAAAATGCCACGTAGGTAAAACCAAGTTATATTTTAAAAATAAAAATAAAGTAGTACTATTTAAAAAAAGGTCATGTAGGTAAAATCAAGTTATATTTTAAAAATAACCGTCGGACCAAACCAATCAAATCATCAAAAAAATAAGTGGTGGTTCCTTCGTCGGACCAAACCAATCAAAAAAGGCCACGTAGGTAAAACCAAGTTAGGACCAAACCAATCAAAATCTTAATAAGTGGTGGTTCCTTGGTCGGACCAAACCAATCAAAAAATGTCACGTAGGTAAAACCAAGTTACGACCAAACCAATCAAAAAAGGCCACGTAGGTAAAACTAAGTTATATTTTAAAAATAAAAATAAAGTAGTACTATTTAAAAAAGGGCCACATAGGTAAAACGAAGTTATATTTTAAAAATAACCGTTGGACCAAACCAATCAAAAAAGGTCACGTAGGTAAAATCAAGTTATATTTTAAAAATAAAAATAAAGTAGTACTATTTAAAAAAATGCCATGTAGTTAAAACCAAGTTATATAAAAATAACCATCCGATCAAACCAATCAAAAAAGGCCACGTAGGTAAAACCAAGTTAGGACCAAACCAATCAAAAAAAGTCACGTAGGTAAAACTAAGTTATATTTTAAAAATAAAAATAAAGTAGTACTATTTAAAAAAGGGCCACGTAGGTAAAACCAAGTTATATTTTAAAAATAACCGTCGGATCAAACCAATCAAAAAATGCCACGTAGGTAAAACCAAGTTATATTTTAAAAATAAAAATAAAGTAGTACTATTTAAAAAAAGGTCATGTAGGTAAAACTAAGTTATATTTTAAAAATAACCGTCGGATAATACAAAGAATAATACAGTTATACGCCCGTTGCCCGTGCCTTGCACGGGCACCACATATCTAGTATATATATATGTGAAGGATAGTTTGGTCTTGAAAACAATTGCTTCTGCTTTTGCTTTTTTTTAAAAAAAAAGTAGAAATTTTTAACTTTTTCCAAATAGTAGAAAAATTGTTCCTGCTTCCATCTAAAAGCAGCTTTACTAATAGGTCAAACACCTTAATTTTTCAAAAAATATTTTTTCTCAAAATAAGTGTTTTTGTCTCCCAACAACAATATCAAATAATCTTGTTTTAATGAATACTTATTACTTTTTTATTTCAATTTGTTTGTCTTACTTTAACTTGACACAGAGTTTATGAAAGAAAAAAAAGACTTTTGAATCTTGTTGTCTTAAATTAAAGATATGTTAAATATATTAAAATGTCCTCTAATCTTATGGTTTAAACATGTTATGTGGAAAAATGAAATTAAAGAATTGCAAAAAAAAATAAGAAAAGAGAAACTCTTTTATAAATGATTCAAAAAGAAAAATAAGACAAAAAAATTAAAATGAAAGTATATAAAGCTATAAAAGACTGTTTTGAGTTCACTGGATTTTGCACATAATGTATCATCTATTCAATGATTTGCACTATATTCTATTCTTTTTAGGGAAAATTACGCGGATAAGCAAATATATATTAGTTAATTAGCTAACATAGCTATAGTTTGAATTAATTATGGCTCACAGCTTAATTTTAGTTGTAATTACGTCATCTCTCTCCTCTCTCCCGCCTCTCACCTATTTTATACATATACATATACAAATTATACATATAAGTATACAAATATATGACAGATATACAAATACAATTAGCCTCTCTCCACTCTCTGCCCTCTCTCACTCGCGTCTCTCCTTTCTCTCCCAATCTCGCTTACCTCTCTCCTCCCTCTCCCAATTTTGCTCGCCAGACATACAAATACATATGTATACCAGTTACATATATACAATCATCTAACAGATATACATATATTGCCTGTCTCTCTCCACTCTCTTCCCTCTCTCGCTCGCCTCTCTCCTCCATCTCTCAGTCTTGCTCGCCTCTCTTCTCCATCTCTCAATCTAGCTCGCCTCTCTCCTCCCTCTCCCAATCTCATTCTGTAACACCTTGAACTTTGGTCCTTTTTAAGTTTTGGGTCAACTTCAAACGACTATAATTTTTAGCATAGGATGAGTTCGGTGGCCCATGAGGTATCAAATCGAAGGTTGTTGAGTCCTCTTTCCAATGCCGCGAGTTTCCTAAATTTCGAGTTTGAATGAAAGAGATATGTTCGTTTGAGTACGAAATTCATCCATTTTAAGGAGAGGTATTTTGGTATTTTCCTTACCCCACTAGCCTTACACATTTTTTTTTACCCTTTTAAGAGCTAGTCTAAACTGATTAGGATCAGTTTTAGTCATTACAAAAGAACGTAGGGATTTTAGAGAGAAGTTCAAGAGGAGAAAAAGAAGAACATTTCAGGAAGTTATTCCAAGCTTTGAAGATTTTCGCCAAGAATTTAGTTCTTTCGAGGTGTGTAATCTCTCATAGTGTTGGGTTTGTTCACCCTCACGACAATCATGTGATTTCATCCATAAATTCGTTCTTGAGGTTGGTTGATTTGAATTCTTGAGAAATTCTTGAAGTTTTAGCTTCATTCTTTAACAATTGAGTCTTGTTGAGTTCTTGAGGTGAGGGTCTTACAAATGAGTATTGTTATTGATGGTTTGGAGTGGGTTTTCGATGAACTTTGTTGGGTTTATGAATCCAAATGAGTTTCGAAGGATATCATTTCATTCTAGATGAGTTAGGACATGAAATTGAGCAAGAAAATTCATCAAATTTCTGGAAAGGGGCTTGGGGCGACGCGCCACCATAGATCCAGAACTATTGCCCAGTAGTTTGGTGGCATGGCGCGCCACCCAGTGAGACCCAAAAACTGTTTAGTAGTTTTAGGGCTTGCGTCCCATGGCACTCAGTGCACCAGGGTCGCCGGGTCTTTTACATTTTCGACCTTCTTTCCATGTGTGTTCCCTCGAAACGTACTTATGTTCTCTCCCTGATATCCACACTTAAATTCTTCATTAATCCTTGAAATATCATGCATATCTTAAAAACATCTCTTAATTTATATTTCAAACTAAAGTAAAGTTAAGAGGAAAGTTCAAGAAAATCTTTCGAGTCATTTTGAAAAGTCTTTTGCGATTTTCTAAAACTTGTTTTAAGACTTGAGTGAATATGTAAGAGGATGAGGAGAGTTGAGTTTTATGCTTCAACGTATAAGGGAACTAAGTATTTTCAAGTGTAAACATTTTTACATTTAAAATGAGAGAAAACCTTGATTTCTAAATGAGTTCATGAAGAGTTTTTGAGCAGTATATCTTTTAAGAGAGTGTTTTGAGTAATTATCTCAAACTGACGAAGAGTTATGTTTTAAAACATATGAGCATGAATTATATATTATTGGAAGTAGTATTGGGCACCTATATGGGGATAAGTTCAGACAACTCAAAATCCTCATAAATTGTGTATGCGAACATGGGTAAAGGATCATACTTTTTAGATGATTCCTTATTGCTTTTAAGTATAGTTTAGTGGATCCACTTAGTTGAGGATGTTCTATACTCCAACAAGATATAGGATAGTTCTGGGAACGTAGGCGAGACGTTATATCATCACGTTGCTCATAGTGATGGTTGTCTGTTAGAGAATCTCCCAAATAAGAGTAAAGAGTTTATTATTGTATTTTTATATACATTGAGTTATTATCCACTATTTTAAAAGTTTTATACATCTCGCATTTTTAATTGTTGCTTTCATGTTGAGTTGAGTTGAATTGAGGTGAGGTGAGTGTGTTTTCCCTTTCTATCAGTTTAGTTATGTATCCATATGTTCAGTTTGCATCGTTTCATGATGCAGATACAGGTATTCAGGATCATCAACTAGCGCGTCGTTGATCCCATCGCATTCCAAGTAGCTTTGGTGAGCCTCATTGCTTTTTGGAGGTCTTTACATTTAGATTTCAGTATATTAAGATGTCGTGGATCTTGTCCCGAAATCTATTCTGGAGTGTTTCATCATAAAACTCGAAAGTATAATCTTACTTTCTAGTTCTAGTAGAGCTGATCAATTTGCTTTTTGTGTATAAATAAAACATGATAGAGTACTAGTTTATGGTTTTCCAAGGATTTGTTGGTTTAAATTATTATCTAGCTATGCCGACATGTTCCAAATATCTTTACAAGCTATATTTATATCTCGGATAGCCTTAACATTTTTCTTTCAATATATCCACTACATTTTCGTGTCAGAGAAGACATATAGTGTTCCCATTCATTTGTATCGATTTTTCCACAACTTTTGTTATTGCAAACGCTTCAACAATCGTAAATCTCCCAACGAAGTGAATTGGGGATCCATGAGCAAGAAGCAAAATACACTTGCTATCCATAGCAATCAAACCAATACTTGCCTTATTTGGTTCAACTTGTAACCCTGCATCAACAAATAAACAAAGTCCCTTTTCGGGCACCACTAGTTGATTTTCATAATTCTCTTGTAAATTACCATTCGCTGAATCTACAACCATTATTTCAATAAATTAAATCCATTATACTCAAATAAAGCTTTTGTCACTATGTCTAGTCGGTTAATTCATTACTAAAACTCCAAGTATTATTAGACTTCCATATATGCCACACTATCATTACCGTCAAGTTCAGAACACTAGCAGAATTAGAACATCTCTTTTTCATACTAATCGTATCATTCCACCACAGAGAGAAGTCAGTAGTATTGGCAAGATCAGTCAAGTTAATAAGGCTCATTTTTCAAATTATTTGAGAATCATGACACATAAAAAAACAAGTGTTATGCGGTCTCATTTTCTAACCCTCATCTCATACAAACACTATTCACATGCTTTATTCTTCTCCCAATAATATTGTTTATTAGTAATGTATTAAGCATGCACAACAACAACATATCCAGTGAAATCCCATCAAGTGGGGTCTGGGCCGGAAGGATAGAGTATACCCAGGCCTTATCACTACCTCAAGGAGATAGAGAAGCTTTTTCCGAAAGATCATTAGTTCAAGTGCATCAAATCCAAGAAAAAGAAAGGGAAAACAATGAAGAAGGCATAGAAGTTGCTAAAAAATATGGTGTAAAGTCTACAAGAAAGAATAATAACAACAAAAAAAGTGTGATAATCGAAACACAATAAAAAACATATAGCCAGAACTACTAGCTAGGGTACAACTAATACTACAATAGGCACAAACAAGCCAAAACCTTCGCAAGACAAGACAACACTCTACCCCTACTAATCTGCTAACCTAATACGCGACCTTCATTCCTTCTTATCAAGAGTCATGTCCTAGGTAATATGAAGTTGTGTCATATTCTGCCTAATCACCAATACTATTTTCGCCTACCTCTACCCCTCCGTGTACCCCCAATATCCAGCCTATTGCACCTCCTTATTGGAGCGTTTGCGCACCTCCTCTTCACATGCTCAAACCATCTCAGTCTTATGATGACTTTTCTTATCTTGTCCTCTATAGGAGTCACTCCACCTTCTCTCGGATAACCTCGTTCCTAATCTTGTTACTCCTAGTAAGTCCATACATCCATCTTAACATCCTCATCCAACCAACATCCATCTTCTAAACATGTGAGTTATTGACTTGACAGCACTCCACCCTATACAACAAGGACTATCTAACTACCACTTTGTAGAGCTTACCTTCTTAAGCACGCACCTTCTTAGAAAATGTTTATGTTGATTTTTTATTTTTATTGCCCATGGAATATCCCAAAAAGCTTTTGAAAAATGATGATTAATTACTAGATTGAGTACTGCTACCACTAGCATCCCTATGCTTGCTTAGACGTTTTGCAAGGTGATAACTCGATCTTACCTCGCAAGTACCAAATTTTGTTAGCCACTAAATTTTGATCAAAACTCATTCGTAAGAGCAAGGAAATCTTTTTATCAAAATCTCTCATCATTTCATTTGATGGCCGGTATTATTTGAGCTACGTACATCAAGTTACTTTCGATTCATTATGCACCAAATAATGATGGCAGTTCGAAAATTAAGTAAACTTAATGAATCATGACTTGAGACCTAAATAATCTCATAAGCATTATTTTTAAAAATAGGAAATTTTCATAAATGTACAATCCAACACCATGTATATAATATTATATCTGAGGGGAAAATATCATACATAATGCAACAATTTGGTATAATAGTGTATAAAAGATTTTTATAGACAAATCTAGATAACTAACTCAAAATATGAATTACATGACGTAAATATGTTTTCTCTCACACTAAAGATCCGAACCGTCCTTATCATAATGAGTCTGACCGAGTATCCTTTCACCCATTGAGTCTAATGTATGCATCTTTCTTCAGTTAATGATTTTTACAGAATTTAAGGTTCTTATGTAAAGCATCCTTTTCATCATATTTCAGTTTTTCTTTACGTACATAGTCTTTGATTACATATTTTACCTATAATTCAATGTGTTTATATAGTTATTTTCATAATAGGAAAAATTCATTTTGTTGAACCCGTAATAATTAAATTGCATGTTCTGGAAATCATTATGAATAGTTTTACATACAGTTTCATGTTTTCAGATAAAGAGTTCAGTCTCAGTTTATAGCTTTTTGTTTACCAATATAAATTCATTCGAGAGTAATACTTAGTACCGAGGGACATAGGAATAAAGGATTGAGATCTGTACTAGCAATTTCTAATCCTAAAACTACGTGCTATCATAGGTTTTTAAGCGTCATCCTATAAAACTAGGACCGACACTTTAATTCTTTTTGAACATCAACATAGTGGGTATAATCAGCGTACCAACTTTTTTTTTAATCAATTTTGCATAGTTCAATTAAAATTCTTGGGTGATAGACCACTTTATTGTACACTTCATTCAATTTCTTTCCTATGAAATATGTGTTTTACATTAGATAACACTTATAAACAAATATCAAAAGATTAGTCATAGTTAATTTAATCCTCCACCACCTGCTAACTATCCGAATATTGCCTTGTTGGCGTACTTCATCCATAATTTTCTAATAAACTTCTAGCTCGCAGTAACTAGGAAGAGAAATGATAACCAAAATGAATAAGGAAAAGGCAAATAATAAAAGCAGAGACATCATATGTGTGAAAAGAAGGATATCCTACTTAACATGGCTATATTGTTTAGTACTATTATTATTTATATTTGTAGAATATAATTGAAGTTAATAAGATATATATTACATTAGATCTTGTTGCAAAAATAATATTTTCTAGTAGGATGATATGAATAGTTTCATAGTTATATAGTATTTCTACCCTTAAAGATCGACAATCTTTATATATTGTAACACTCTGAAATTCTAAGCTAAAACTCGAATCATATATTCTTCATTTGTGTATAAGGTCGTATCAGGTGATTCTTAAATTGTTCTTAGGGGCTAAGGACAATTATTTAATGTGGGAATGGATTTGGATATGAATTAATGTCACTAGAATCCCCTAGCACAAAGTTGAATTGAAAGTTTCCTTATCGATTAAGTTTTGATATAACATTCTACTTAGGTCAACTTCAAACGATTATATCTCTAAGTTCATAATGAATTAGGTGGCTCATGACATATTAAATTAAAGGTCTATGAGTCCTCTTTCCAACATCGCTAAGTTTGCCTCATTTAGAGTTTGGAGTAAAAAAAACCTTTAATTCGGTTGACAAATAAAAAAGATTGAGAAAAAAACGAGCAATAAAAAATATTTTATCGTCGTCAAGGAATAAAGGATAAATCAAAGGAAGTAACGTGTCTCGGAAAAGAGAGGAAAAAAAAAAAGGAAAAACTAGTTTCATGTTTCAATGAATACAAAATTTGGCTATTAAATGACAAAATATTTTTAAAAAAAAAATTGCCAAAAAAAATAAAAGTGAACTATGTACTATCAATTTAGTCTATAAATTGTCATACTATGCCATTTTTTCAATTTTCATTTTAATTTGTTTTTCGAAAGATAATAATAATAGAGAACATACAAAAGCAAATTCTCTAGTCCTACCCCTGAAGCTCCTTAAATAGAAAGATTTGTGTTTTAATCAACACTTTGTTATTTCCTTCGTTTCGATTTGTTGATTTTATTTTAACTTGGCATGGAGTCAAGAAAATAAATAAAAAATTTTAATTTTTTGGTTTTAAATTAAAGATATGTCAAATATACTAAAATATCATTCAATCTTGTGGTCTAAACATGTCATGTGGAAATTTGAAACTAAAGAATTGCCAAAAAAAGGAAAGAGAAATTCTTCCCTAACAAATTAAAAAAATAGGTCAAGTAAATCAAAACGGAGAAAGTACGAAAAACAATAAAAGACATATTTGATTTTAAATTTCTAGTAAAAGAGAGATCTTGGTGAATAGGCACTAACTTGTTCTATCTACAATTTACACAGATTTGGTTTTTAAAAAAAAAGAGCGAAAAATAAGACATGCTAAACCTGGATTGTTATAAATCATGGCAAACAAAAAACGATAGTTATTGACAACAAATGAAATTGTTCAAGCTATACGGTCGTTTGAGAAAGAGCATTTGCTAAATTTATTATCGAGTTTTGTTTTAATCCGCATTAAATTGGTGTGTTGTCTTAAATACTATCGAGTTTTAAGAATATCTTTGTGGCCAAAAGAACAAAGAAATTTGACATTCGTACAATGCCGTGAATGAAACACAAATAGTAAAATTGTATGAACATTATCTACTTTCAAATTTCTATTTACATCAATTATTTGTTCTTAATTTTTAATTGCTTGAATGTGCTTTTTGGATATGTTTTATTAGGCTAAAATGGAGAATTGAGAAATAACTGAGTGTAGATGATCATTATGTTGATGTATTTTAAGCCGTCATGGGTCCTAAGCATCCAGAAAATCTAAGATTGTATGGAGTGGAAAACGGGATTATAGAGACAATTTTGAACCAACTTTAAATGCCACAAATAATATAGTGCAACAAATGCAAGAAAGAATGGAAAAAAAAGGAGAAACAAACAAAAGAGAGAATTATGCGACAAGAAGAAAGTTATTACATATGTATGGGCACAACTTAGCAGACGAGATTAATTGATCCTAACACACTAGCCCAATGGTAAAGTTTATCAAACAATTGCAGAGTGATTTGAAAGTAATATATGTTGGACAAATGTGTATTTCTTGGGAATCTTCAATTAGTAATTTTTTTAGCTCTAAGTTTGTGTTGTGGTATATAGTTGATCCAAACATGCTTGATAATGTTAAGGAATTGTTGGCATTATTATTTGCAAAGTTCAGCGATCCTAAAATGGACGTGATAATATTTGTCTTATCCCACCAAGATAAGTCAGTCTAACACTCAAATATAACAATACATGTGGAAGTAAAGCAGAAATGAAATTCTAACACAATAAGGTAGCGCGGGTAATATAGTCAACTTAAATAAACGTCCAAAGTCTGGTTGTCACGTGTACAAGCCTCTAAAGTTTTACAATAGAATTGAAAGAAAATACAATTCTCAAATGACATTGTTTCTAGAATAAAACAAGATCAAAAATAAGGAGTAAGAGGATCTGCTGGATGACAAGCAACTACCTCAGAAATGTACATAGTAAGCCTCGGACGTAGACGGGGAGAGAGAGTAATCACGAAGATCCGGGCTCGTAACCTACACAAGTGTAGAAGCTAGGAGTGACTACAAAACAACACAGTACTCAGCAAGTAAACCACTAAACTCAAGGATAATCAGTATAGAACATAAGTACTCCAAACCCCTCCAACCAAGCCTCCATAACTACAACCTGCAACAGATATTTAGTCCAACCTAATAGTTCTCACTCAAATATAACAGAGCACAAATAGAGCATCACAACTTGCACTTCAACACATACAGTCAATCATTCACGTATTTCATGGGTTCATATTCACAATAACATTTCAGCAATCATAATCGTTGGGATTCAAATAAAGTGCAATACAATGTAGTGTAATGTCGTAAAGAATGATGCATGTATGTTCTAACGATACACACTTGTTGTCCCATGGAAGACTTATCAGTCCATGCAACTGTCACGGAACATATGGCCCGACCCCTCAAAGTAGAACCTGCCATGAAGCGTGTGGCCTGACCCCTCACTGTAGTACCTTCCACGGAGCGTGTGGCCCGACCCCCATTTCTCTTCATTTCCACAAGGCACTATCTCACGGCAAGATAGTGTCAATATAACACACACACATATATATTTATATATGCAAATACTCAATGAAAAGTTAAAACAACCCACACAACCACAAGCCAATACAAATAAGCATGGCACAATTTTAAGGGCTAATCAATACAATAAATCAGTCATTCACGTACAACGTTTATTATAATTTAAATAAGACTTATCAATACATTACAATTTCAATAAGATTCTTCTTTTAACCCCCATAATCATTACAGATTCATTCTCATCATTTAACAATACATGAAAGCATTTAGAACCCTTCACCAGTTTCCATTACTCCCTATCAAACAAAAGCATACAAGGTTCAATAATGTTTAACAATTGTTAAAAAGTCCACTTGCATGCCTCAATTAATCAAATAATCACTCTGGAACTTGACTTTTCCCTCTTCGTTGGATCTCCAAATCAACACAATCCATTTAAATACGTAATCACAATTAAATTTCAAAACAAACAACACTCATATCAAGAATTTTGGAAAATGGGGTCAAATTGACCCAAAAACCCATTTTCAAAAATGATGGGTAAATCTGGAAATTCATATAAAAATGTGTTACCCAAAGAATTTTGGAAGGCACTGATGAAAATCATTTCTAAAACGGAATTGTAATCGACTCATAATCACCATTTAGGGAAAAACTTGAATTTTTGAAAAAATCTCAACTTTGAAATTGCCTCCAAAAAGTTCTCAAGGCTCAAAAATGGAGAAAATGGGTGAAATCCCGATTTTGGAATAATACATTCTGCGAACGCGGTAGTCCTTCCGCAAACGCAAAGCCCAGACGCTTCACCCTCTGCGAACGCGGTTAAGGCTCCGCAAACGCAGAGGTCAGACCACTCGACCCTCGGCGAAAGCATTCCCCATCTCCGTGAACGCGGTTGGTTGGCACCAAGACACATGTTCAGCAATCACAAAGCATCCAAATTTCACCGAAAAGACCCTCGGGATTTGTTCAGAACCCTGTGCACAAAAATCAAATATGCTACCCAATTAATTCGACATTCGGTTTCAATGGAAACGTGGAAATAATCCTAGGTCTCCTGGATCCGAAACCCGTGAAAGTCGCAATAAACTAACTTAAGGCTCAAAATTACCAAACTGCCCTTGGAACCTCCAAAATATCAATCAAGGCCTCACCTAAGCTTAAAATCATCCCTCGAATCCAATAGAACTATCGTAAATTCAATCTGAGTGTCCAAACTCCGAATGTTGACCAAAGTCAATTCGAGGACTAAAATCACTTAAACTTCCAACTTATGACCTCAAGTCCACGAAACACCTCCGAATCAGAAAGCGACAACACACCTAGACCAAATTTCCGCATTCCGGAGCCGATGAAACTGACAGAATTTCATTCTGAGACTCGAAACTCCGATTGATGCCAAAACCACTTAAGACTTTAACTCAGCCAAAACTTAAAACTTCCAAAAATCAGGACTTTTTAATCAAATTTCAATACTAACATCACAAAATGATCGGAAATGACTCTGGACAACTATCAAAAGGGATAAAACGGTAATTTTATGAAAAATTCTAAAAATGACCTTCTGAGTCGGTACACTTTTCTCGTAAAGATCGATGACCTTGTATATTATTTTGTAATTTTGATACATTTTAGTTGGTGTGCCATGCATATATATGTTCTGGCCGATTAAGAATAAGAATCTTAGATGTACAAATATATATTTATATTTGACTAGCATGGAGCCACTAAGCTTTAATAACTTTTATTAAAAATTACTAATTAATTATTTTTTATTATCATTGTAGGTGATGAAATTGAAGAAGGGAATGAAAGCGATGAAGACCTGATCCAAGAGATTGGATCCATGTTGTTGAGAAACTTGATCAAGTTTCAAAGATCTTTTATTTTCGAACATTGAAAACTTATGGGTTAGTGTTTTTGAATGATCAAATAAATATTCGTATATTTTGCTTTTATGACATTACCTAATTTTGGTAATGAATAGTCTCTACTTTAAAAAATCATTACAACAACATCATAATAATAACGATCGCAATCACCCTTATAATAATTGTAGCAATAGCTATGGAGTAATAGTCGCAATAGTTGAAAAGCAAGGGTAAGTTCCAAATGATATTTTGAATTAATCATAATCAATAGTTGCATATTTTAACAAGATTTTGACATGGTTGACAACCACATTTTGTTCCAAACGACTGGAACGTTCTTCCCATAACGATGACTTGATATAGCTCATCTCATTTGATGACCGTAGTATTTGAGCTACGTACATCAAGTTTTGTTTTCGATTTCATTAAGCATCAAATAATGAGGGAAGATCAAAAATAAAAAAAAAACTTAATGAATCATGACTTGAGACCTAAATAATCTCATAAGCACTTTTAAAAAGGAAATTTTCAAAAATGTAAGTCCGAACATAAAGTATTATACCACAAATATAAAATTATACTATAATATTATAACAAAAATGTGCGATGTGCAAGTATTGCATTAGATGACACTATCTTTTACCAAGAATCATACTGACCTTGATCTTATTACAACCAACTCTTATCTCGGGCTTATTCAATTCTATGTAAGTATTGAAACACTTCAAATATTTTGAAAAATAATACTAATATTATGGAAAAGGGACTAAATTTTGTACTTATTGCAATTGATACAAAAATACCTTATATTAGGTTTTGCCAGCAAATTTTCATTCAGTAATAAAATGGTAAATCTTGCTCCCAATCCTAACTGAACAAATTTAATTTTACAATTATGTATATACAACAAAAATCAAATTGAACAATATCCTACAAACATCCATTTACCAAAAGAAAAAAAAAAAGGTAAGCACAAAAAAAAAAAAAAAAAAAAAAAAAAAAGATTTAAATCAGTAAAATTGAAGGGAAAAGGAAAATCACTGAGAAAGTTCATTTTCAAATCTTGATCTGAAGATTCACTTTGCATTTTGAATAGGAGGTAATAAAGTTTTGTACTAGGGAACAATATTATAAAACCATTACATTTAACTCAAATTTCAACTTTCTTTTAAGATTTAAATCCTCTGGGAATCCAAAATAAAAATCAACCTATGACCAATATCTTCAGTGCTTGGTGGGAAACAAAACTAGGAAATGTCATTCACAAGACTATCTTGAAGATTAACCCTACAATTATTTGTTGGGAGATTTGGAAGCAATGGTGCGCTTGAAAATATGGAGGCAAAAAATACCTCCAAACAAACAAAATGTGCTATCAAACCGTTCATATCATAAAATCTATTTTGGCAATATTTTTCATAACTTCCACACTAGCCATCATTCTTCCTAGAAGTGGAGAGGCTCAGACCAATTCAGATTCTGAAGCAAGTAACATGGAGTTATCCTCAAAGCGGCATAATAAAAATACTCTAAAAATCAACACTGATGGTAGCTATGTACATGAGACTAGAAGGACAGGCATTGGGGGAATCATAAGGAATAGTTATGGAGACCTCATCATGACATTCTCTTTTCCTGCTGAGTGCGAAAATAGCAACATGGCTAAGGCCATGGCATTTGAGTTTGGTGTAATATGATCTGATCGACATGGTACACTAATTATATTCTAGAACTTGACTACATGAATATAGTCAATATGCTCGCCAACGATATAGTTACAAATATGAAGCTGAAACAAGTCATTGACTCCATCAACGTCATAAAAAAAGAGTGCAAATGCAAATTAAACATTGTTTTATAGAAAAATTGGCTTCTTCTTCTCACCAGATGCTCATCACTCAACTCTATTTCAATCTGCTTAGACAAGCTAAAGGTCTCTTTCTACTGGACAAATGGCAATTGCCTAGTATTCGAAGCAAATATGATAGAGCAAATTTCTTTGTAAGCTAGTTATTTTCTTCTTTATATATTTCGAGAAGGTTTTATAGTAGATTTTGTAAGCCTTCTAGTTTTTTGTGACTGATCAGTGTTTTATTGAGGTCAGGTCTACCCCCCTCTACTCCTTTTTTACTAATACAACAAACCCTACCTAGGTAATTGATTAAAAAAAAATTGTATCAAAGTTTAAATCCAATAGTAAAGTGTTCTTCTTTAATTTAAATTTCAGAGTAGAAGTTGAATCATCGAGAATCCTCTAAACTTGAACAGGTTATTGTATTTTTCTCATTTTAGATAACTGAGATTTTATTCTCAATTAGATTACTAGGATTTTATTCCCGGCAAATAGGAATAAAGAGGTGTATTCATATTTGGGTTAAAGTTTAATTACTTTAGACTACATCGTTTCTTATAATAAGGGCATTACAAGATAATGGACATTAACAACGAGAGTATTATGAATACAATATTGTATTATCACATTGTAATTTTTTTTTTTGATGATATAAGATTAATGTGATATGAGAGTTTGAACGTTTTGAGGAATTGTTTGGTATTGGTAGTATGCTTTTTGATAAATGGACTAACATATTGGGGGTAAGTTTGGTAAGTAAAATTCTTTGGTGATAGACCACTTTATTATGCACTTCGTTCAATTTCTTTGATGTAAACTATGTGTATCGTATAATACATAATACTTACAAACAAATATCAATCATAGTTAGTTTGATCGCCCCCAAACACTAAGCGCGCGAATATTGTTTTGTCGTCGTACACTAGGAAGAGGAAAGGATAACCAGAATAAACAATTAAAAAGGCAACTAGTAAAAGCAACGACCATATACGTGCGAAAATAAGGATATCATACTTAACCTAGCTATATTATTTAATATAATTCAATTTATTGTGATATTAGTCATATGTTCCAAATATATTACATTAGATGCTATAACAAAATATATTATATGCTAGTATGAAGATATGAATAGTTTAATTCAAAGTTATATTTTTATTTTTATTTTACAATATCTCTAGTCTAAAAGAAATAGACAATCATTCTTTCTTTTTTAAATAAAGATTTTTAATTTTTTTCACAAATTTTAATAATTTTTAGGAAAAAATAAAATCATAAACTGAAACTGCTAAATTTTGGCCTCAATTTTCATTTAAAATTGTTTTTAAAATAAGTTATGATAGTGAAAGTACAAAAGCAATTTTTCTAGTCCTGCACCTTAGTCTGTTTGGCATTGCTACTAAAAATGACTTACTTTTGTAAGCACTTTTTATAAAATAATTTTTTAGAAAAGATTCTTTTGAAAAAATAATAATGATTTGTGTTTGGGTAATTCATTTGAAATGTGTTTTTTTATAAGCAGATTGTGTCTGGATAATCATTTTTGAAAAGTGTTTTTGAGAGTCAAATTACAAAAAAAAAAAAGTATCAATGCACTTTTAATATTAAGATTATTTATATAGAGAAGTTACTTTATATATCTATTGTAAAAAATTGAATTAATTTTTAATTTTTATTAAATTAAAATGTACATATCCAAATTTCCAATCAATATTATACATTGATAAATAAGAAAAAAGTTAAATATTGATATAATATTGACACAATAACTTAAATATAATTAAAAATATGAAGAATAAATTTAAAACTATTCCATAAATTATATCACTATATACAAAATTCACCACAAAATAAATAATAATAAGGGATATATTGGTAAATATGTATATATGGGAAAGATAGTTTGGTCTTAAAAAAATAATTTTGCTTCTCCTTATGCTTCTGCTATTATTAAGAAGTGGAAGTTTTTAGCTTTTTCCCAATCGCAGAAAAAATGTCTTTGCTTCCAACTAAAAGCAGTTTTATTGATTGGTCAAACACCTTAATTTTTCAAAAAAATGTTTTTCTCTCAAAATAAGTGTTTTTGGTCTCCCAAGCAGCAATGACAAACAGGCTCGTTTTAATTACTACTTAAGACTTTTTTTTATTTCAATTTGTTTGTCTTACTTTTAACTTGCTCGGAGTTTATGAAAGAAAATAAGACTTTTAAATTTTGTTGTCTTAAATTAAAGATATGTCAAATATATTAAAATATCTTTAATCTTATGATTCAAACATGTGAAAAGTTGAAATTAAAGAGTGTCAAAAATATAAAAGAGAGAATCATTTATAAGTGAATCAAAAAGAAAAATAAGACAAACAAATTAAAATAGAGAAGCACGTAGAGCTATAAAAGACTGTTTTGAGTTCATTGGATTTTGCATCTAATGTATAACCTTGCACTATATTCTATTCTTTTTAATAGTTCACATCTAATTTTTTTATTTCCTTGCAAAATAAATGTACATTATTAGAAGCAAAATTTCCAAGAGGGCAAAATAGGAACAACAACACGCTATCCTCTTCTATTTGGTGCCGTACTTTGAAACTAGGGTATAAATGGATTAGGTTGATTCAAGTTTTTAAAATATCAAATTAGATTATTTGTGTCAGATTTTTAAATTTTGTAAGCCAAATAAAATTTGGATTCTTCAATCGATTTTTTTTAGATTTTTTGGTTTTCTTGGGTTTTTTCGAATAAGTATTCATACAAACATATAATTAACTTGTGCTTCAAATATTTTTTTAGTCATAGCAAGATATAACTACTTAAAGTATTTCTTACAAAAATACAAAATATATAATGAGTGATGACAAGAAATATTCAACAAAAAAATCACATAAAACAAATATTGCATATACATAAGTCATAACAAAAAGTGATAATGATAATTTAAAAGTATTAAATTATACTAAAATAAATCTAATAAGTATTAGTTACATGACTAAATACTAAAGAGAAGAATAAAATGGTTATGTATTTAACTTACTCAACCAATGCAATACTAAAGAATATGGAGCAAACAACATAAAACCTGTTATTATAGGTAGTAATTACTCAATGCATCCGTAGTTTATATAATTACTTATCGTGATTAAGTTGCCTCTAGATACACTGTATCTAGAGAATGTATCTCGCGTCTCTCCTTTTGTCCTCTCTTATCCCTCTACTTTTGTGTATATGTCTTTCAGACATTAATGTATCTGTGTATTTAGTATCAAATATGCACTTATGTATTCAGTGTATATGTGTATATCAATTTCATCTAATGTATCCAATATTCATTTCATTTATGCAGTATAAAAAATGCATTGATGTATTCAGTGTATCTGCGCATAGTTACATATTGGTTCAGAGTGGGCACTGATATATCCAGTGTACCTGTGATGCATCTAGTGTATATGTGCATAAGTACATCTATCTAGTATCAATTTTGTGATATATCTAGTATATTTGTGCATAAATGCATACTTAGAACAAGACGAAGACAAAGATATAGTTATTCAAATATATGTATCTATGCATAAATATATGTATCTTGTATAACTATGTGTTAATTGCTTTCTTAGAAAAAGACAAAAACGAAGATATAATTATTCAAATACATGTAACTATTACGCAATTGGATGAGATCGTAGTCCAATTGTTAAGTGCTTGTTTCGGAGGCTACTACTGGATATATCGAGGAAGAAAAACTCTTTATTTTGTGATGAAAATTAACCATGGGATGATATAGTATAATGAGATTTAGTGGATATAGTAGGGATGTTTGTTAAATTAGGTAATTTTGTCAAGAATATATGTCCAACATTATAGTCCTTCCTATTGTTGAAATGATTTTTTTTGTTAGCATTAGTATTGATTTGATTTTGATATGTGCTTTATTTGAATTAGTAATACTTATGAGTTATAAAAACTTATTGAACCATTTAAAATTTTAAGTACAAATTTGAAATAAATATATTGAAAAATAAAAACTACGAAAAAGTTCTAAAAATATTTACTCCCTTTGTCTCAGTTTATCGACCTACTTTCCTTTTTAGTCAGTGCCAAAAAAAATGATACATTTGTATATTAAGTAATAATTTAACTATTGAATGCTCATTTTATCCTTAATGAAACGGAAAAGGGTCAAAAATACCCTTAAACTATCGAAAATAGCTCATATGTACCCTTAAACTATTTTTTGGCTCAAATATACCCTTCCCGTGAAACTATTGGGTCAAAAGTACCCTTCTTATTAACGGACGTTGTTAAATGCCATGTGGATGCCACATAACGCCCAAACATTTCCCACTTCCACGTAGACTAATAATTTTCCCCCAATACGATTTCACCCATTTCCCCTAATTTTCCCCTCAATACGATTTCACTCATTTCCCCTAATTTTCCCCTCATTTCTCCATCTCCCTTTTAAACGATTTCACCTCACCCCTTTCCCCTCATTTCGCAGCTAGGGTAAGAAACGATTTCACAGATTTCTTCATTTCACGGCTTGGTTTCGAAGTTGACATAGATTTCAAAACAATGTCGGAATCTTCACTTGAAAAATCATATTGAGGGAAATGAAGAAATGAGGGGAAAATTAGGTGAAATGGGTGAAATCATATTGAGGGAAAATTATTAGTTTGCGTGGAAGTGGGAAATGTTTGGGCCTTATATGGCATGCAGTATGGCATCCACATGGCATTTAACAACTTCCGTTAATAAAAAGGGTACTTTTGACCCAATAGTTTGACGGAAAGGGTAGATTTGAGTCGAAATATAGTTTAACGTAAATATGAGCTATTTCTGATAGTTCAGGGGTATTTTTGACCCTTTTCCGTTAATGAAATGATTTATAGTCACACAAATATTTATCACTTATTTTAGACCACAAGTTTCAAAAGTCTTCATTTCTTGCTTAAACTCCCTAGTCAAACTAACTCATATAAAATGAAACGGAGGGAGCATAAGTTACATTACAATAAATATTTTTACGTAAATACTTTTAAGAATTGTATACATATAATATTGAGTTGATTTGATTCTGTTTAGTTTTTTTTTTTTTAATTAAAATCAAACCAAACTAATTATAATCAATTTTTTTTTAATAACAAAATTAAAGCAAACTAAATCACTAATCGAACTTTTTCTTAGTTTGACTCGAATAATCGATTTAGTGCAGTTTATCAATTTCTTTGTACACCCATAATTGAAATTGTAGAGATCTCTAACATAGTACTCCCTCTATTTAAAAAAAAATGAAACTACTTTTCTTTTTAGTTTGTTTCAAAAAGAATGACCTCGCCTAGAAAAGGTAAAGGAGGGCCAAATTCAACAAGGAAAAGCAAAGACATCACAATTCATATGTATGAAAAGAAGAGAAGAATGTTAAAATGGCTACGATTAGAAAAGAACCACATGATTTACCTATCTTGGACCTAATTAATTGCCTATCTATTATGGATAGCTAAACAGCAAAAATCTAGATTTAAGGACAAATAAATTTTATAGCTAAATAATAAAATTTGTTACTAATTCTATTTAACGATGAATTTTTGTTAGCTACTAGCAAAATAATAACAAATTAATAACAAAATTCATAGTTAATTCCAGTATTTTTAATAATGATTGATATGGATCATATTAAGAGCATCCTCTAGAACTTAAACATTCAGAGATAGAGGCTTCCGCCAGGAGGCCTCAAAATCCGAGTGAGAGGTAGTTGTTGGGATGCCACAGAAAAATGGTTAATATTAGTAAGGATAAGACTGCTTACACGCCATCTTCTTCAGACTCCACTTATGAAATTACACTAAATTTATTGTTGTTAGCATATTATCTACTTATAGCATAATTAGGAATGTACAAAATCAAACCGAAAATTGAACCAAACCGCAAATCGTGTCAAATTGAAAAAAAAAAAATGACTAACGGTTTGGTTTGACTTAGTTTAGTATTGAAAAAAATCAGACTATACTTGGATTGGTTTGATTTTAACTAAAAAATATGTCAATCCGAGAGCAAACCAACCCGACAATATATATATAATTTTTAAAATTTATTTTTATATATAAAAGTATTTACTTTGATATAATTTCTAAATTTTTCTTATACTTTCTCATAATTTTATCTTTTAACACATTATTTCAAGTTTTTGAGACTTAGAATTCTGAAAGTCGAATAAAGGTTATAGTCCATAAATATTAGCAACTCTAATAAAGCTCAAATCAATACTAATGCTAACAGAAAAAAATTAATCAATACTAAAAATAACAATGACATTGAATATTTGTTCTTTAGTTTTACATTGGTTTAGACATTTAAAATACATTTAGTTTTTCTTTAATATTTAATCATGTAATTAATACTTATTAGAATTATTTTAACATGATTTATACTTTTAAATTATGATCATTTTCATTATGACTTATTAATTTGTAATATTTATTTTATGCAATTTCATTATTATTTTTTGTTGATTATTTTAGTATCATCACTCATCTCATATTGTGTTATTTTCTTAAGAAATGTTATTGTTATTGTTATTATTGTTATTGTTACAATTTCACTGATATGTTATTTTTATTGTTAATTACAATATCACTGATATGTATGCACAATGCCATTATTTAAATATTGATTCAAGAACATGCATGCATGATACAATATATAACACAATAACTATATACTCCGTAATATAAAACGATACATTATGAAAACGATGGAAAATAAATATTTATTAGTAAGACACTACTCATTTCCCTTTATATCTAACCTAAAAGGGAATTATATTCATCATTCATTTTTTGATATTTCTCAGTCAATTTTCTGAAAGTCTCTTTCTTTTCCTCAGAAATATTCTCCTTTGACAATTGAAGCTTCATTTCTTCTCTCTTTTTCTTAAGCTCTTTTATGGTTGCTATCTTCTCATCATGCTCCTTTTGAAGTTTTGCAAGATCTGACTTCTTTTTCTCACCTGATTTAATCACAAAAATGGTTTGTATGTATATATAATATATCGATATTGTATAAACAGTGTACAATCGTATATATAATATATAACTATGTATTAGATACATTTCAATACATCAAGTCACTACAACAAAAATGAGTAGCTTTTAGCGGCAATAAATGTACATAACAAAGAGTGCTAAAGCATTTATCGGTATTAGTTAATTGGCATTGGATCAAATGTCGTTATAGGTTTCAGGGACATTTACAAAGAGTATTAATTGCCTCTAAAATTTATATTTAGCGACAGTTAAGCTATTTTAGTCATTTAACAAATTAAATTGAGACCTTGTAGAGCACATACCTGAATATTTGAATGAGCTGTTGCCTTCCTCCATAATTTCTGTGAAAAATTAAAATCATGTCGATATTTAGAAAATTTATTTTAATCTTAAGGAAAAATAAAAGAGAACAAAAAATATGTCTTTTAATTGCTGCTAAGTTTGCATTCAATTCACTTGCCAATTAAACAAGTTTAACTATTTTCCTAAACAAAGTTCCATTTTATTATATTTTATTTTATTATATTGTATTGGTTTATAGTATAATCTTTTGTGTAATTTTATCTTTATTTTACTGAGGTTGAAGTTTTTTTCTTTTTTTTCAAAAAAGACTTTCGACATTTTTGTTCTTACCTTTGAAAGAAAAAACGAAGGCATGTGGGAGATCTTAGTAGCTCAATTGGTTCATGATTCATTACATAAACTTTTATTTTCGATTCATCATCTCAAGAAATTACGAACTAGAAAATCAAAGAAATTTTTAAATATAATGAAGTTAATCAAATTAAGGGTGTGTTTTGCACTAAGGAGAAAAAAATTCCAGAAAGTTTTTTAAAAAAAAAATGTGTCACAAAAATTATCGAAAAATCTTTTTTGATGTTTGGTTGACAAATAAAATGTTTTCTCGTACCAAACGCACCCTTAAATATTCATATCATGCAAATATTATATATAGTAAGTAATAAGTTACCTTAATTTGGTGTCAAACCTTTACAGCCACCTTGTGTTCTGCACTACTATCAACTATGAGAAAACCTTTTATAAGCAAAAAACAATTGAGAAAAATGAGTCGACGGTTTATCGAAAATAATTTCTTTATATTTATTTAATAGGAATAAGTTGTGTGTAACCCTATGTTCTCAGCGGTTACTTATAAAATTACATAAAATATATTATTGTTGTTGTTGACAATTATGCGCATGTGCATATTAATTAAAAATAAATAAGTAAAATAACAAAGGTATTTCACCTGTGATAGTCATGTTAACACTTTTTTTATAGTCAATTACAAGGATCCGGCTCCTCTCCATTTCTCGTCTCTCCAATTTTTCTAAGCTCTAGCTTGGATTGGAGACACATGTCATAGTTTAGAATTAATAGTTGAGATCTAATTGATTAAAGTAGAGTCCTAACCATAGTTATTTACTTTCATATATTTTACTTCTTAAATATACAATTAGAAACCGAATTATACAAATTCTAAATTTATACAATTAGGAGTCGAATTATACAAATTCTAGACATGGACCACGTAATAATGATTATAAGTTCATGGTGAATGATAATTTAATTAAATTGTATCTATGTTAATTAATTAACTGATTATATTTGTTTATCCTTGTAATTTTCCCTATATTTTTTCATTTATATATATATATTCATCTCTTTATAAACAAAAAAATATTGATGATATTAAAGACAACATTGATTTTTTTTTGTTTTTTGTTTTATTTTAGGTATAAATAGAAGAAATTTCCCTTTGATGGAAATAATATCCATGTTGTAGAATTGAGTACAGAGATTTGCTGTGCCATAGACATGTAAGTGTTTAAAGTCATGTGACTCAGACAAATAAAATAATGATGTAGGGAATCAGAATATTACACGTCATTGCTATGGACAAATTATACATATTTCAAATAACTACACATAAATATATTCAATATAGTTTGAAAAATTAAGTTTCAGATATAATTGTTTCTCTTAAAAACGGTATAGTTGAATTTATATAAGGTATGCGTCTTAATTTAACTCTTTGTTTTATGTCCGTTTACCGGGGATTTAAACATAGATTTAGTGACATGGAAAGTAAACATAGTTACATAAAGAGCAGAGAATATAGATCGAAGTATTTCAAGATAGTATGTTGAATGAGTAAAGCTAAATAAAGAAAGAGTGCAAGAATTCGAGCGATTTGGTGCGTCGATATATGTCTTCAAGAGATAATTTCACCACACCAAAAACGATTTTTTTAGCGGTAAATAATCAACGATAATAGCTTAATTGCTGTTAAATATGTTTTTTAGAGGCAACTAACACTTTTTGTAAATGTCCCTAGAGTCTTACCAAAATTGGATCCAAAGGTAATTAACTAATGACGATAGAGGCTTTAGCACACTTTTTTAATGTGTATATTTATTGCCGCTTAAAGTTATTTTTCTCGTAGTGTCTTCGGCTCATCCAAAAATATCTTCCGTCTAAAACAACTAAAGTAAACGCAAGCGAAGGAAACTTGATGCTCAAGAAACTTCTACGTCCATAGCTACTTTAAGACCACCAACAGGGGGAGATGAGCAACATGTGGGGCCTACACACTTGGAACAGCTTCACCAAGAGTCTGCACAGGCCCGGGAGTTAGGGGATAGGAAAAAAAAGAGATTAGATAATTATAGAGCATATGCAGATCCAACCAGCAAGGCACGTGGTCTTGGACACTTAACCAAGTTCTTGATGAGCGATATCCATCTTCACCTTATTCTGCTCTCCTTAGCCTCCCATTTGGGCGTGGTGAAGCAAGGGGTCAGTAAGAACAATGAAAGAAGTACATGTGGAAATGGCGTTAGTGATGCTACCTAATATTATGGCAGCCTCCACGTCTGTATGGGCTTGTCTCCTAACACCTTGAATGATAAATAAGTAATTTAGTTTCAATACATTTCTGAACTGAAAGTTTGTGCAATACAAATAATTGCACATAAATAGGTAATTACAACACATCTTTGAAATTACTCATTTCTATGAGCATTTTAAATATATATATATGTGTTGAAAATATCCGCTTGCCACTAGAAGTAGAGCTAGAATTTTAATTATATATTATTTATTATATTTTTATTTTATTTTTCTAAATTGTTTTGAACTGTTTTCTTGAGCTAACAGTTATTGGAAATAGAATTTCTGCCTCTTTGATAGGGATAGACTCTATCCTCCTCAAATTTCATTTTGTGAGACTACACTAGATATAGCATACAAATAATATTATTCAATTGTGATATTTATGCATTTTGAATGTTTTTTTAATTTGTTATTTACATAAAGGAAGCGGTTGTTAGTCCCTCCATTTCAATTTGTTTTTCATATATTCTTTTTAGTTAATTTAAATGAGAATGTATTCTTCTTTTTTGAGTAGCTTTTTAATTCTAATTTCTAACTTTCAATCTAGAATATTTCAGATCACACGATTAAATCATTTTGATATATTTAACATATTTAAAATTTAAAATTACAAAATTCAAAAATCTTTCCACAAATAAATTAAAATGTAAGGAGTCAAATTAAGAGAGATAAAAAATTAAAATAATTGAAGTCACTTTCAATCGGCCTTTTCGCAATGAAGGTCAGTTCCCAATTAATTGAATTCTACAATTGATTTTGGTGGATGTCCACGTTAAATTAAAATTAATTTAAAAAAATGTAATGCATTAACTCCATAATATCTCTCTTGCCTTGATACAAAAAAAAAAATTGTATAAGTAAAACTTAACTTAAATTTATGTATATTTCAAATATATAAAAAGAACAATCTTTTCGAGAAAAATCGTCATTTCATTTAATCAGTTGAATTTATACATAGGAATTAAGACCAATTTTGCCCTAAAAACTTGGAACGGAGTAGTTTTCTCAAGTATTACTATTTACATCTTTATTGATTAAAAATGTCTAAAATTCTTCAGCATTGTTGCTTAAGTTCTTTTAAAAATCATATAAGTAAAATTTTACTCAAATTTGAACTGCTAAATTTTCAGTTTTTCTACATAATTACTACTATAATATTCATGTCTTTATAATAGTATAGATAAATAGATTGATGATCGAAAAATCCCATAAAATTAGCTAGTGCACCTTTCGAAGTTCAATGAATAATGAAATCGTTCCTCAACCTTCTTTCAAATAGATATCAAGCATATATTTTATGATAAATTTGAATTCGTGAAGTACATCTAAATGTATATCAATAGCACTTTTATCACTAGATCAAAGTCCTAAAGATGTTCGACAAAAAAAAAGTAACCATTGCATGTCTCGACGTGGCCGATGGGTATCTTATTATGCATGTCATTCATAAAAAAAAAAAAAGGTCAAATAACCTTTGAACTATTTAAAATAGATTAATTTAATCCTTGTTAAATTTTTAGCTCAAAAATATTATGACTTCGACTTAAGCTTAGGATGAAGTAAAATCACGATAAGTAATATAACTTATCAAGCTATAACTGAATTTGATTCTTTTATCATATCACTTTAAAGTTAGTAAAATAAATGCATTATAAATTGAAAAATCATATCAAACTCATACCTGATATATAAGAAATCAGAAGGAAGATTTTTTTATATGTCATTCTTTTTATTTATCAAAATAAGAAATGTTTACGCTACTTATTTTCTTATATACTATGTCTTGAACATTTACCCCAACCCCCCAACCCCACCCCCAAAAAAAAAGAAGAAAATTAACCATTTTTTATTATTTTGGAATAATTGTTAGAAAAAAGGGTATTTTTAAGCTATTTTGCTAGTTGGGGAGCATTTTATAACCAAAAACGCAACTATATGGGCATTTTTGAACCAAAAATAATTATATTTGTTTGATCCAATTAATTATAGCACTTACTATTATTCTCTTTAGAGCAAACATTGTTGATGTGCAGCTCACTTGATCACATACAAAAAGTTATATCTATACATTCAATTTCAGATACCCCATAAATTGAAAGAAATTTTCTCAATTACTGTCGAATAGTTTTACTAAATTAACAAATCCACTTAATTAATCGAATATTCCTATTGTCCCAGAATAATATGTATCAATTAACTCAAGTCCATTATTACAACTAATAGGTTCAAAATAAGTTTGTGCCGCATGTATGTTGAACGAACGAATCACTCAACATATCAAGTAAAAGTTTTCAAGGTTTCACGCTCATAAACCTTCTCTTTCATTTATCAATAAATTCAAGTCACTTTCATCGTTTGGAATCGATAAATGGAAGTCAAAAGAAGAGCAAAAAAGTACTGAAGTAAAAGTCCCAAATATGAAGTTTCAACTAAGCCAAGATACCTTAACATAATTGTATGGGACATGTGGTTTCGTGGAAGCTCACATTTCTAAGTTTATTAATATTTTTATTTATCTATTATTATCTTGGACTTATAACACCATAGAAAATCAAGAGACAGAAAAACATGAATATCTACTCAAAGAAGATCTTCACCAACTCCAAATAAGGGTAAAAAAAAAATAGAAAATATTGAAAACACTCTTAAACTCTACGCAAATTATTTACTTGACTAACTTAACTTAAATACACCCCCGATCTAGCAACATGAGTCAACTACACCCCTATTCTAGCCAAATTTAGGGGTGTTTTCAACACTTTTCTCGACTTTTTATTAAGACCTCATGCCCCCCTACAATAAGTTTAAATCACTTACTATGTCATATGGCAAATCAGGGAGTATCCCTACGTTTAGTACAAGTAGAGGGGATTTTTTAAGGCGGTCAAAATAATACAAACATCATTCAGTCATTATATTTATAAACAAATCCTACTTAGACTCTATATAGTACTTGTTAGAAGACAATATTATTCTAGCAGTTGCCTAAATTTGGCTGCACATGTGTACATAATAGATGAATAGGTGAGTGAAAGTGAAAGTAGTGGAGTGGGGGAGTAGGTACCCTTGATACCATTCAAATGGTGTCAGTAACCATGTGATAGTATGGCCCTTCAACCCTCATGTCCACCTAAAAGAAACCACAAAATGAGACAAAAGAGTCCCCCTTAAAGTAGCCTTTGATAGCACAAAAGAACACACTTTTTCTTTATCCCCACCCCCACAACTTTCCTTTTAGTAACACTAGTGTCCAAACCATTACATCATGTACCTACCACTTTTTTACCAAGGTAACTCTCATCACCAAGAGCTAGGCATAAGGTATGTGTACGCACACAGCCTTTCGGAAACAGCCTCTCTACCTCCACGAGATAGAAGTAAGGTTTGCATACATTCTACCCTTGCCAAAGAAAATGGTATTCAGTATCACCTCATTCTTGAAAATCTAGGAAGATAAAGCTGGAACTCCATTTGACAGAAAGTGATGATCTAAAAGGCATTTTCATTTTTCGACTTTAATTTTTTACATCATAGCAAGTTACAACAGTGAAAGCAGAGAAAAGAGGGGAGGAGGAAATTACTATCACAACTAAGGGGTTACTACTAGCCTGCCTTTAATTTTTGCTATTGTTCAGTGTGGTCCAGCACACAACTACAAATAGGGTACAAAATAGAGAGAGAGACCCCACTCCCATTAATCAGTTCATCTGTCCTTTACGTATACATTTATGTATTTGTTGCAAGTAGTATGGTATTGATGATGACAACAATCTTGAGGATATCTTCCTTACCGGGCGATCGATCTTTTCTTCTGTTGGGGGTATTGTTTGGCTATACAGCTAGAGGACTTTTACTTCTTGTATATGCTACTATTCAAACGCTTTTCTGCATAAACGACATTAGAGAATCTCATTTAGAACAAAAATGGCAAGAAAGTTGGAAACTGGGAATAACAATAACCAACCTAAGTTAATCCCTCCTAGCTAGCCATGCACAACTCTTAACACCTACATTTCAATGGCTTCTTGCCCAGAAGTAAACCTGGTCAATGACCATCTCAAATTAAGTTCTTTCACTCTTTTTTAAAAATTGCAAAGATAATGGAAGAAGAAAAGATGTGGAGATTAAGTACCTTGGCATGTGGAAGTAACATGATTTAAGAGAAGCCATGTTGAGGGTAGTCGTTGTAGGAAGCATAGGGATATTATTGTTAGAAGTAGCAGTAGTTATTGGAGAACTAGCACCAGCTTCAGCTGAATCAGTGGAGAACACGGCCTGGTTTTCTGCAGCTGATTTTGTAGGAGAAGCAAAAAGGTTATCAGGAAGGATGTGCTCCAAGCTGTTTCAATACCAAACAAATGTCAATAACGTTAGACAGAATCAGAAACATTAATTAGCAATAGGTTAAAACCAATCCCAGCAAAATTTGACATCATCAATCGGGAAAAGAAATAAAAACTTTTCAACTGCCATCTTGAACTTGGAATTTATGCTGTTAATAATCTTGACATAACATTAAAGAAATTGTAGTTCAGTACCTTTCTTGAATATTAGAGTTGTCAATATTGGTGGTCTGCTCCTTGCTGCTACTTCCATTCCCAAAATCAGTAGGCAGCATTTCTTGAGGCACCTTCTCATCAGCTGCATTATGGGGGGCCTTGGTAGCTTCATGGGTATCGTTACTTTCTATAAAAAGAAATAAAATCGGTAAGCACTAGATCTATTAAGCTAAAGAAAATAAGTAACGAATGTCTTAAAAGTTAACCTGAAGGGACTTCTTGATCAATGTCATTCGATACAGGAACAAGATTGTGATTGTTTTGAGAGTGAAGCTGCATCTGGGAGGCCGTCGGAAGACCAGGAGAGAGGCTGGGTGGGAAGTGATCATTGCGATGTTGATTCTTCAGGTCCAGCAGTTGCAAATTCATTAGTCTTCTGCCTTGAAGTTCAATGGCTTGCTGTAATTCTGCCTCCTGCTCTATTTTTCTTCTCAACATCATCTCATGTGAATTATATAACATTCTTGCTCCTATATATGAAGAGATATTTCGCAAGTGTCAAACAACCCATCAGACTATTGACGACAAAAATTAGAAATTTAGATAATCTATCTTACCAAAGGGTAGGTCATACGGCTCCCTAGATTCAAGAGCTGATGGGCTTAAACAGGTTGACAGCTCTCCTCTATCAATTGGATGTTGTTGTTGCTGAAGTTGCTTCCTTTATAGTTCAATCAACAATGAAACATTAATCATGAGTAAAGGGAGATGCAACAACTCAAAATAACATTACAGGGTGATCATCTTTACATACTTGTCTGCGATTTTTCCCTTTTCCTTGTAGGGCTTTACAAGTACCCGAGAATCACACACAAAATGTGGGTTTCCTTTAGCCAAGATCATCTTAACAGTTTCTGAGTAGACAAATGTAACGAATCCAAACATTCGCTTCTGCTGATATGGAATTCTAACATCTTGGACAGGCCCATACATACTTCAAAAACAAATTACACAAGACAGTTTACCATAAAAAAAAAATCATTCCATTAAAAGATTTCAAGAATCCATTCCACAATAAGCACCACGTACCTAAAGTAATTAGACACATCCTCTTCCTTAAATGTGCTATCAGCAGGAAATGTTAGGTAAATTTGTCGTGAACTTGAACTTGAGATACCACCCAACGCCATTGCTGAAAAATCATTTCTATCAGGCCGGCACCTACCAAATTTGTGGAATTCTTCACCCATCATAAATGCCGCAGCAGCTGATCTGCATTTCAGACCATGCATGAATATACCTTTTAAATGTCCTACCAATAATCCAAATCTCAACCTCCACATGATGTCCCAACCAAAAGCCTAAGCAGTATGTACTAGAGCATAACTACCTAGCCTTAAACAATGAGTTGCTATTGAAATGTTTTTTAAACACAAATACACATCAAATCTAGCTTAAGATTAGAAAAGAAACAGTAGCATAATACCATAACTACATTCAAAACACCAGAAATTGGTTACCCAAAAAAAAATAAGTCAAGTTCAAGAAAATTACTAGCAAGACAAACATTTACAAGTTCATAACAAGGTAGAGTAAAGTAATGAAGTCAATAACTTTCAATGAAGAAACAAACAGGAGGAAATATCATATAAAGGTCCAAGGAAATACCTTTGGTTATCATTCAAGATGTTGATGCATTTGTTGTAAGCAATTGGATGATGATGAGCACCAGAAGCCATAAGAGAGGCAGCAGCAAACCTCTGTTGCTGCTGCTGCTGTTGTAAGGCCTTCATCCTCAAGAAATCATCAACAGAGTCAACTTTACTAGGAGAACCAACAATAGCATCTGGTGAAGAAGAAGAATCAGGAAAGCCACTATGCATAAACTTGCAACTATTCCCATTCTTGCAAAACCCTCTAGCAAAATACATGCAAGGCCTCCAACCAAACCCCCCACCACCACCACTACCATCATCTGAACCACCAAGGAAAACATCATTGACTGAACAACTCCTACGATGAAGATGAGGGGTTTCCTCACAATTCCCATAAGGGAAAACCAAAGAATCACTTCTTCCACTAGGACTCATAATTGGATCCATTGATTCATCAAGAAAAGACAAGTGTTCTTGAACTTGAGCTTGAACACTACCACCATACTCATCATTATTTGGGTCATAAAAAGGGAGTGAAAGTGAAGGAGTTGAAGACCCAGAAACAGAATTAGTAGAACCATTCACAACAGCAGCATAAGAAAGTGAACTAGCCCCTCCTCCTCCTCCTCCTCCTCCTCCTCCTCCTCCTCCTGGAGAAGCCATTGGTCTAGGGCTTCTGGTAAAAACTGGTGACCCACTAGTAGACCAAGGAGAAGGTGAAGAAGGTGAAGAAGAAGGAAACCCATTGTTAGGAATCATGATTCTTGGTGAAGATTGATGAAAAAGATTCAATTTTGAAGCATTTGACATTGCAGATGAACTGTTTGATGAAAGTCCTAAACAAGTTTTAGCTTGATTTATCAAAGAAACCAAAAGGGTTTCTGGACCAAAAGCTAATCTTATCATCTCCTTCTCCCCTTGGTCTTGTATCAGTATATACCCCATGATTTTTGAAGCATTTTCTGGATCCAAACTTTGAATTCTTGATAAAACTATCTTTGTAGCTTCATATCCATCCATGGTAGTAGAAATTTCTTGAACATTCACTACTACTACTCACTACTACACTACAAAGTTGGAACCTGTTTTCAAGAAATAGAGAGAGAAAGAGAAAGGACAATGATAGAGGATAGTGGACTTTTAAATTAAAATAAAAAAAGGATTTAAGAAAAAGATTTCTATGATTTGGGGATTTATTGTATTTTTGGGAATTATTGCTAAAGATTTAGAAAATGTTTATACAAAAGGTAATGATAGTTATATTTGTTCAATCATTATATACCTTATTCAAACGTGATGCTTGTGAAAGATATAATAGACCTTAATAGTAGTCACTCATCTGATTCATGTTACACAGTTTGACTTGATATAAAATTTAAAAAATTCTAATTTAAAATAAATTATTAATATTTATATTATTATGAAATATTTTATAAAGAATAAATGAATAAGTTAAAACTAAATCGTTATTAAATATAGAAATGTAGTATTCTTGTTTGGACAGATTAAAAGAGGAAAGTGAGTCATATAAATTGAAACAAGAAACTCATTTTTTATCTTAATTTACTTGTTCGATTTTAGCTTGATATGAAATTTTTAAAAAATAAAGAATGTGGTTTTAAGCTAAAGATATTTTTTAATTTTGTGGTCTAAAGTTGAAACTAAAAAATTATAATTTTTTTTAAAAAAAAAAAGATAAAGCAAATAAATTGAAATAGAAAAATTGTAGAATTATTAATTTCTTTTATTTAGCGATAGTGTTCAAGTCCGTTAACGTATCATAATTATTTTACTAGATTTTTTATCATTTTTTACAATTTTTATCATTTCTTACTAATATTGATAACGAATAATTTTGATGCTCAAAACTTAGATAAATAAATAAAAATATTTACTTTTTTTTTTAACATAACGGAAATCCTATCAATCATAACATTTACAAAGTTAAATATTAATTCGATGAATCATAGGATAATCAATTAGTCATATACAACTAAAAAAAAAAACGTTACACTTACTTTCAAACGGATTAGATAATGAGACAATGAGTCATCATGGTTGATAAGCGTGAAGTGTATGATATTTTTGTCTAATAATTGACGGACGAATATCAAATTTTTTTTAGAGTTTTTTTGTATTTTTGCATAAAAGTAATTGTTCGAAGTGCGTCGATTTTCTTTCTTAAACAATCAATTAAATTAGATAGCATTATGTATTTTATTTTTTCATATACATGCTATCTAAATTTACCTTAAATACTAGCTTTTTTAAAAAAATTCAACTCAATACCGATAAAAAGAACTCATCTTCAAAATGTTAAAACTCTACAGACTTTGTTGGACTGTCATTGGGTTTTTTAAGAAAGAAAATTGACACACTTTTGTTGATTATTTTTCACGCAAAAAAAAAAAATTGAAAAAATCTAATAAAAAGAAATTATTATTTTTTAAAAAATAATCAATGTTCGTCCATCAAAATTTTTAAAAAACTACGAAAAACTAACGAACAAATGTCATTTCTTAAGATGTAAAATTGCAATTGAAGAGCATCTGTAAAAATAAAGAAATCATAAACTAGCATTTTGTATTTAAATACATAAAAAGAGTTTGTTAGAATGTATGTGTCCACTAGTGATCACTAGATCAGGTCTCCGACAGGATAATGATGTGGAAAATAAGTAACTCAAAGTAAATCAAGCGCAAGAATTTTATGTAGAAACCTCCTTGCTCAAGGAAGATGAAAACCACGACCTGTACTCACAAGATTTTAGCCCAAACTCCATTTCACTCAAAACGATGTAAAGCTTCAGATTACGAACTCTTGCAACCGAGGAATTAAACTCTTAATCCCTTCCCCCTTACTGTAGCAACTCTACTACAAAGGAAACTAAGCAATAACTCTATTGCCCACTAAACCAACTAACTCTAGTTGATCTAGACTTCGAGAACCCAACAAGGCTAACTCTAGCCACCAACTTCGATCTCAAAAGATAGGAGCATAGACAAGCACCAACTATGTTGCACCCACACATCAACTAACTCTAGTTGACACTCCTAGGCAACTCTACCCAAGAGAACATCAAAACAATGATGTAAAGAGGTTTGACTAATACGTAGATGATTCAACTAACTAATTCTAGTTAATACGACTGAACCTAAAGACTTATACAAGCAACCGATCTACTATCCTTTATAATTTAGGAGTAGATTTACAATTTAAGGACACAAGACACAAAGCTCAAAATACAACAAATATGTTTCAGCACTCCATCAGGTCCCTTGTTGAGCATGATTAGTCTTATTCCTTGAAGATGGTTTTTTCTTTGTAAGCTTATGAATTTTCAGAATTCAAAAACTTTGTTTGTCATATCTTGAGTTGTGCCTTTGGAGAAGATACTATTATCAAATGGACACAAACCCTTCGGACAAGGCCATTCACTGAGAGCATGCTACTCAGAAAAGTCGTGCACCAATCATGTCAGATGTGACAGCTTTTAGACAGCTGTCTTTTGTCTTTTTCATGTATGCAGTCTTTCCTCGACCAGGTCCCTTGTCAGATTCGAAAGTTTATCAAACCATCAATACTTTAAATCAACTTAAAATAACATAGTTGAAGGGTTAAAATAAAACATGGCTAAAATAAAGTGCCAAAATGAAAAATAAAGACAAGTTAAAGAGGCTAACTATGTATTTGGCTCTTATTATAATTGATCAAATAATAAAGCGTTCTTACTAAATAGTTAGTTCAAATTTTGAAAAAATATTTATGTGTGTTCTCAATGTCCATTACGTTAATAGGTTAACTATTTAAAATATGTTACCTTCTTTAATTATATATATTTTACTTACTATATATGTTCTTTTATGAGATTTCTATTCTTAAATTCTAAGAAATTGAATTAATTTTCACTTTTTAAGATAGTACTTGTACTAGTAGATTTTCAATGGTAATTCAAATAAAGAATTATTATTGTAATTGAAATATTATGTTAAAAATATTATCAATATCAACATTAAAATGCTTGTGATACTTATTTAGAATCGAAATTGCTACAATGATACTTATTAAAACAAATAGTTGTGTTTGTAAGGTGAGCACAAGGAGCGACATCTCATAACATGCAATAAAGATACTTGTTAAAATAAATAGTTGTTCTTTTTGCTTTTTAGAATATTGCATACACCTTCATATAAATTTAGTGTTCTTGTTGACATCTGCTCTGTCGTCATCTCGAAAATATAGTATTTTCTTAAAATTTAAATGTGGTTGAACATTAATATTTGTCTACACTTGTATACAAATTTGATGTTTTCGTTAACATTTGCTTTGTCGTCATCACGAAAATATGATATTTGTCTAAATGTCGTTGAACATTGATGTTTTTCTACACCTACATATAAATTTAGCATTCGCATTGACATTTGCTATGTCATCATCTCGAAAATATGATATTTGTCTAAATATGGTTGAACATTGATGTCCCGATCCAGACCGTCGTGATTGACACCCACACTAACTCTCCGGTGGGAGAACCATCAACTACAATCCATCTAAAAAAATTTACAAAAACTAAGGCATTTAAAGATACGAAAGCAGGTTTAAATGCAGAAATAAAATGGAGTTTCCATAAACTCATAAAGTTTAACAAACGAATATCAAACATTGCGGAAAACACCCTTAAAACCTAAAAATCAATGTACCAAAACTCTAACAATCCACAAGTCTAAGGAATAGGGGTACAACCCCGAAAGCTAAACATAACAAACATCTAAAGAACTAGTCTATGGACTAAACAGAATGAGAACTCATGGCAGCCTCGAAGAACTAGTTCACATTTGAATTTGGTCTCAATCACTGATTTCCTCGGTGAGGTCTATCAATAGTCGCCTGAAGATGTCCTGTACTCAACAAAGAACGAGCAAGTGCAGTATCAGTACATAACCACAATGTACTGATAGGATCACGCGGCTATTCCAGTAAGCACAACATATACCAGCAATCACAACAAAGTAAACACATACATGTACATAATATATACACAGTTATCATTTCAAGAGCAATGTACAATTACACATTCTCAATAACAAGTAAATATGACAATTCAATGATCCTCTCATGGAACTCATACCAAACTGTTGGTGTGTCGGAATGTGATACTCAATTCCAATTAGTGTACCGAACGTGACACCCGATCCAATTATATGCGTCGAAACGTGGCATCCGATCCAAGTTAGTGTGTCGGAACGTGACACCCGATCCATTCAACACAACCACAATTACAATCACACTCATATGTACATTCTCATAATCATACATCAAGTGTTGAATCATGGCATACATTTGTTCATTCGTACTTATTTCATTAGGTTTGATCAACAAGGCTTCATTCACGTACATACATGCATTACAATGAAGCAATTACCAACATACATCACGCAAACAAGAAATCAAACCATCACCTACCTCGAAACCAAGCTTGAATCCCCCTAAGGCACTTGAATCTTCTCTTTCCGAATTCTTTTCGCTTGTTCTAGGTCTATAAACAATAATTTAATGCAATGATCAATTAATTAAGGTCTAATTACCCGAATTATAACAAACCCAATAACCCAAGACCAAACTCATGATCCTAAGGTGCAGCTAGGGCTTTTTTCCACCATCAAATTCAGTCCAAAACCCTTCCCCAATAATAATTAACCAAGAATCTAAGTTATATGGATCGAAAAACGGATTAGGGGAGTAAAATCCTTACCTTTAGCACCAAAAATTGTGGAAAACTGTCAAGAAATCTCCTGGGGTCGTCTCTTAACTCTCAAGAAAGAAACTTGTAGAAAAATAACGTTTTTGGGGCTTTTCCTTGACTTAATTCGCGATTGAGCCGCTACGGCAGACCCCATCCCGCCACAGCGGCCCCATCCTAGCAAAAATAATCCCGCCACAGCGGCTTACACGGAGACAGAGAGTTGAAATTAGAGTTTCAAACCCCCATTTCACAATGCACCTTCAAACCATGACGTTCAAAGACTACCCTTTCATGCTAAGATCCGTTTCGGGAGTTCTACCTGCCCGAATTCGATTCTGTAAAGTCGTACGGGTTTCTTAACGTCTTGGGTATCCGCTCATGTACCCAATTTCACTATTGAAACTCTCATTCATTACTAGATTTTCCTAGACCTTACTGACTCAGATTTCGTCCAAATTTGAACTAGGCGACGAATTTCCAAGTTACTACCAAAAAGTTTTCTGGCCCAATTTCTTTTCCCATTGACTTTTCTATAACGACGGGGACAGGTCATTACAATTGGTGTTTGTTTATATTTATATATAAATTTAACGTTCTCGTAAACGTCTTCTCTGCAATCATCTCGAAAATATGATATTTTTCTAATGTGGTTGAACATTAATGCTTGTCTACATTTTCATATAAATTAATTGTTCTTGTCGATATTTTCTTTGTCGTCACTTCAAATATATGACATTTTGTCTAAATGTTATTGAAAATTGGTGTTTGTCTACACCTCTCGTTGACATCCGCTCTATCATCATCTCAAAAATATGATATATGTCTAAATATGATTGAACATGGATGTTTGTTTATATCTGCATATAAATTTAATGTTCTCGTTGACATCTGCTCTGCCATCATCTTGAAAATATGGTTAAACATTGATGTTTGTCTACACTTTCATATAAACTAATTGTTCTTGTCGATATTTGCTCTGTCGTCACTTCAAAGATATGACATTTGTCTAAATGTGATTGAACATTGGTGTTTGTCTACACCTCTCGTTGGCATCCGCTTTGTCATCATCTCGAAAGTATGATATTTGTCTAATTATAATTGAACATTGATGTTTGTCTACACTTTCAAATAAACTCGGTGTTCTTGTCGATATCTGCTCTGTTATCACTTCAAGGATATGACATTTCTCCAAATGTGATTGAACATTGGTGTTTATCTACACCTTCATATATAAATTCGGTGTTCTCGTTGATATCTGCAGTCATCATCTCGAAGATATGACATTTGTCTAAATATAATTAAACATTGATGTTTGTCCCACTATCGCTATAGCTTGCACGAGAAGTGACAATAGTATAATAATGTAAGCAACACCTCAGCTCATTAATGATATTATTTGTTTTGATTTTAGGCTCGAATAATACGACTGTTCAACTCTTCGTTTTGAGTTTTATATAATGCAATGAGGATTTATGCACTTATCAGATAATTAAATAGGCTTATCTGAGATGCTAGTGTGAGCTTTACTTTTCATGTCTATGTTGTGAAGCAGTAGCGGATTCAGAAATTTTGTATCATGTGTGCTCAACTATTTTTAATTCGAAAATTATTACATATAATGGGTGCTCAGTTAATATATTTCATTGAATTACTAAATTTTGTACATAAATAATAATGTTGTCACAAAAGACAGTGGGTGCTTAAGCACCCATAAGTCACAACATAGATCCGCCACTGTTGTGAATATTTAAGAATAATAATTATGCCTTGTTGAGGGTTTGTGTTTACTTACATGCTAGGTAAGCCTCCTCTATTTTTTGCATTAAGTTCATTATTTGACTTGGATAAGTGCCATTTCGTTTTTGCTCCTTGTTCTCAATATAATATTTATTATGGAGATATGATGCGGAAATTAAAAGGTCGAGTGAAATTTAATATAAAAATACAAGGTTATTAAGAGTTCGATGATAATATACAATTTGAAATTATTGAAGGAAATTATTATTTTATATAATAATCATTACTATTTAATTGGGAGTGATCTATATATGATACTGATTAAGTACGTGTTGACATATTTGTACCATACTTTTGTATACTTTATATACGTAAAATTTTTCTCTTTTATCTCATTTTATTTGTAATTTTATATTCATCAAACATTATGTTACTCAAATATAGCTATAGTTTCATTTTTAGTTGATCATGACCAACATCACAAACCCTTGGGGGCACAACAATGATTTGGCTTCCGCTATGTATTATATTTTTTATTATTTATTTTAATTATATTATTTAAACATTAAAATTTTCAATAGTTATATTGTAAATATGTTTATCAAATTTCTTAATTTGTCCGATGAAAGATGATTGGGTGCCATCACGATTTTTTGTGAATCAGCATGTACTGAATATTTAATGATTGAACAATTAATAAAAAAGAATACTTTGGATTCTTCAATTTCTATTTTCTTTATTTCACATTACTTGAGCCATGTTCATTTAAAACACTTTTTAATTTATATTTTTAATTAAAAGTGTATTTTATTAAATTAACATTAGTAATGATATTTTAAAATTCTAAATTTAATTATTATTATTATTTATATAGTTATTTAATTTTAAAAACAGTATAAAAAAATTCTTAATAGTGTTGAAATGAATGAATAAAATAATACATATGCTTTTTGATATATGAGTCCATTAAAATAAAAGGAAAAAAGTATAATAAATAAATAAAAGCTTAAATAATTGTGTTTGAAAGGGTTAGAGTAGCAAAAACAATTTCTCAGCAGATGTTATAGTATTGAGACTGATTCACTCTTAATTAAATGTCTAATATTTGAGTCAGTATAAAAATATAATGCTTGGTACCATGATTTTCGATTGGACTCTATAATGCGAAACTTGAATTTAATTAAAGTTTCAATACATATTTCAAATATCGGACAATTTTATTTTTTTTTTAAAAAAATTACCTTGATGACAAGCATGGGTGGTTTTTGGCGGGGGGGAGGGGGGTTAAATTAGCTTTACCTGTGAAGTCTAGTCTTGATCTTCCCCTTATATTTTGTGGGCATCTTTTATAGCAAATGGACAAAACAATACTCACTATTCACATCAGCTTCACAGGAAAATGCCCCCCGCCCCCACAAAGCAAACATTTAGATTGATGTATCGCAATATTTTTTATATTATATAATCTGATTGAACATGAAATATAAAAAATAATGAAAAAGGACGGATTTACTCCCAAATTTTAATAAATGGTACGTATATGCCCTTCGTTATACTTTCCGTCCGCATAAGCCACTGTCGTCCAATTATAGGTACACATATACCCTCTCACTAACGGATCCCTAATTTTTTACACGTGTCTTAATCCTATTGAACGGGTATATGTGTACCTATAATTGGACGGCAGGGGCTTATGCGGACGAAAAGTATAACAGAGGGCATATACGTACCATTTATTAAAGTTAGAGGATAAATCCGTCCCTTGTCCAAAAATATAAAAAGATTTTTCAGTGTTTTAAAGATCGAGATAGAAAGAGTGTAGACGTTTGTGGGATTTTTTTTTAAAATATGAATAAAATATTAATAGTGCATTAAATATTTGTCAAATAAAAAAATATGTCACTAGAAAGGAAATAAAATTGTATTATATAAATTGGGATAAAAAATACTAATATTATTATTTTATAAATTAAGATGTACTCTAATTGATTATTTATTTTTAGTTTTTAATCTTATTTAATAAATGCAGCGATAGTCTAATTAATATAATGAAAAATAATAATAAATTGAGATGAAAGAGAAAATTATATGGTTAAATTTAATCAAATCTATTTCTTTCTAGGTAAAAATACATTTATAACTGACATTTAAATAAAATATGACAAATAAAATAAATGGGGAGAAAGTAAGTAATAAATTACATTGCAGACCATGGGACCGGTCAAATCATTTTGAATCACAAGAGGTCTCTCTTGCACTAACGTACTTCTGTTCTTAATTATTTGTTAATTTGATAAATTGAGAAAGAATAATTTCTTTTTATATATTATATTCTTAATTAATTACTTTAAAAAAGGTAGAATTTTTAAAAGTATTCAATTTTTAATTCATTTATTTCATAGTAATTAATAGGGACAAAATAGTAAACTCATTATATCAATTATTATTTCTCAATAAGTGTGTTAATCTAAAACTGGACAAGTAACTATGGACGGAGTAGGTAGTGTCTATTTCTGTTGGACAATTTGTTTTGAACTTAAACCACGAATCAAAATTGGTATTTCATGTCAATGTCAACAAATAGGTTAATATTAGGGAATAAGCATATATTCCTTCCTTAAACTATCATGTCGACCTATTACACATTTTCGCTATTTAAAAGTGAATTTATTATTCCTTAAAGCTGACATGGCAAAAAAAAAATAATTTTAAAAAAAATCATGCGCGTCAGATAATTATTAAAGTAAAAAAATAATAATTAAAAATCAAAATATTTCTTAAATCCCACCCCCTACATCTCTTCTTATTCACACTCCCACCCTCTTGCTCTTCTTCACACCCCATTAAGCTTAAAATAAACCAATAACAAGAAGCAACCAAGAAATAAATTACTTCCAAAAGCAGTTAAATTTTGGAAGGTTTCAATCAGTGGGGCTTCGACGGACGTTTTTGAGTATTGAGTGATTGATTGAAAATGGGAGGAAAATTATTTTTCTATTATCTCTATTTTTTAAGAAATCTCCATGAAAAAATATCAAAGAATGTCTACCCAAATCTGAAAAATATTTACAACGACAAGCCGCAACAAATAACAATGAAAGCTTAGTTTCCATAGCCCATCAATGGAAGAAACTGAAGCAACCTTCTTGTAGGTACATTTTGGAATGGAAGAATTCTTCCACTCCACGAATCAACTCCAGATTGCTGGCAATTTCCTTGCTGATCATTGCTAAAAGTTTCTTCTTTACCATTTTGCAATGAAGAAGATATAATTATTAGAGAATTTTAATAATTGATTAGAAATTAATTAGTGTAAAATATGATTAATAAAATAAAAGTTAACTAATAAAGAAAAAAGTAAAAAAGATATAAAAAAAATACAATTTCTGACATGGCGCTGACGTAGTGCTGATGTAATTAATACACCACATACTATGACAGTGGTGTTGATACTAAATTCACTTTTAAATAGCAGAGGTGTGTAATAGATCGTCATGATAGTTTAAGTGTGTAGCTGACTTTTCGGTACAAATTCAAGGAAAATCTATGGCATTTCGCTTAATATAACTACATTACAATGATGGAATGGGCCATGGAGTTATGATAACCATTTATAAAGAAAGAAAACAAAATAGATATTAAAATTATTGTCAAAGCATAAAATGAAAAATATAACTATTTTTTTATTTGTCTCGATAATAGATGATATGATATGACATATTTAAGGAGAAATATTATGATGCATATATATTATTTACAAGTAAGTAATTTTGATTGATGAGTCACGCAGAAGAGTTCAAGCAGAATGGAAATGGGCACCATGATGACCAGATGCAAAAAATGAGATCGTGATAGTTCATATGGAGTACAGAGATTCCAATGAGGAGGTGGGAGAAAATGGTTGTGGCAGATTCAAGAAGAGGCAAAGATACACACAAAAACAATTGGAGAGATATAATTTGAGAGAACTTAACACATCGTTGCCTTGCAAAGAGCATGACACTAAATATAAAACACATAAAGATAGAAAATTAGCATGACACTAAATATAAAACACATAAAGATAGAAAATTAGCGTAAATTATTAGTAGATAATGGAACAATTCCTCTCTTCCATCGTAAAAGGACATGATGGTAGTTTAAAGCATATTTCTGCTTTGTTTTCTCTTACTAGTATTATTATAATTATTTTAGCATTATCTTACTAATCTCTGGCTCAAACTTTAAAATACATCAAGTAATGGTTAACATATTGTATCTCTGTAATTTCACCAACAACACCCTTGTACTATCTTAGTAGGTATTTGGACATGTGATTTCATATCGTGATATAAGATCATGAGAAGAAATTAATGTTTACATATGTGGTTTCAAGCTGATTTAGATGAATTTTAAATTTTCCAAAAAAAGCATGATTTGAGAATTTTCAAATTTATGATTTGAGATTTTTCAAATATAAAAATTGACCTACAAGTATATATATTATAAAATAATCTCACATTTATATCTACTAATCATTTATATCAAATGTAAATGAAATTTATAATTCATATCATTACTTTTTAAACCATTTATATCTCATATAACAGTTATGACTTCAAATCAATCTCCACTTATCATTTATATTCATCAAATTCATTGTTTTTTAATCAAATTTGTTTACCAACCAAATGGCTCAAAGTAACAATGTTGGTTCGTCTTCTCAGACATATAATCGAGAAATGCAAGTTCAACGTGAGACGATTATATGTACTATGTGGGAGGATTACATTATAGACTAGTACACTACAACTTATGTTCAATTTTATTTTTTGATTGAATTAAAATTTGATCAATAAATATTGTATTTATTTAGAATAGCTTTGTGATAGTGTATTATGCGATTTTATATTTGCTTATTTGGTAAGATTGTTCAAAGAATTGAGACAATTTAATAGTTTTACAACTTATGAATTTTTTTATGTTTATGATAGAACAGACAAAAAATTGATCGATTACTACTCTTTATGTCCCACTTTACATGGCTTACTTTTTTTTTCCGATAGTTTTTTTAAAAAATTCACATTTCTATGTCAAATAGCAATTTAACTTTAAAATATCTACATTATCCTTAATGAAATGATTTATAGCTACACAAATATCTATCACTTATTTTAAACTACAAGTTTCAAAAATCTTCATTTCTTTCTTAAACTTTGTCTCGAATCAAACTAACTCATATAAAATGAAACGAAAGAAGTATTACTCACTCTGTCCGCACCGCCCCACTGTCATCTATATGAACATTTCAAAATACTATAATAGACAACTATCTTTAGACGAGAAAATGATCAAAATGGTCCTTGATGTATTGAGATTTATTTATTTTGGTCCTTAATATATTCTAGGTGATTGAAATAGTCCTTTATGTATGACAAAATGTGTTCAATTTAGTTTTTTACCCTAAACTTAACAATTTACCCCAAAAAACTGTTAAATATGACGGTGGGCCCCACATAACTTACAAAATCCACCATTTTTACCATCTTTATTAGCTCAAAGAAAGAGTTTCATGAATTCTAAAACACTATTTTCTCTAACATCTAACTAAACAATTACAAAATAATTCTCTCTGAAGTCTGACATGTGAAAATTTCATGAATTAATCACAGTAAAAGACACAAATAATTTTTAAAAATTTCACAATAGAGCAGTTTCAAATAGATCATAAAAGCATTAGCAGAAATACAGATAGCTCTCATACTTGAAAAAAAATCATCTACTCATGCTTTAGATCGGTTCATTGAGCTATTTTCCACAAATCTGGCAATAAAACATAAAAATATAAAATAATAATAATAATGGGAGATCAGTAGAGTAAAACGAAAGGTGTTATCTGTCACTGTTCAATCAGAAACACGGACCAATTTCGTTCATCATATCTCCCAATTACTATAATTATTCTAACCTTTTTACAATAATTATTTTATAATTGTGAAGTTAGATGTTAGATAAAATAACGTTTTAAAATTCATGAAATTCTTTCTTTGAGCTAATAAAGATGATAAAAATGATGGATATTGTAAGTTATGTGGAGCACACCGTTATATTTAACAGTTTTTGGGGGTAAATTGTTAAGTTTAAGATAAAAAAAACTAAATTGAACACATTTTATCATATATAAAAGACTATTTCAATCACTTAAAATATATTAAGGATCAAAATAAAGCAACCCCAATATATCAAGGACCATTTTGATCATTTTCTCATCGTTAGACATAGGAAATATTAATATCACAAGTGTCATTATCCATTTCACATCCCCAAAAATCTAGTCAAGATTTTGTTTTGCGTGTTACTAACGCGCTAAGACCGAGAGTGTCAATAACTCTTACCCCTGAAATAGTTGCACGTTACCAATTATTTTTTTCTATTCGGATGCGCTCCATAAACTCAAGAATTTTTATTAAGATGGAAAAAGTATTTATTTCACTGTCATAACTTTCATTAATTTTTTTTAAAAGATACTCCCTCAGTCTCTAATTACTTGTCCATTTTTTCTTTTATAGTTGTTCTTAATTACTTGTCCATTTTGACAAATTAAAAAAAGATAATATTTTTACCTATTATATCCTCAATTAAATGACTAATTACTTTGAAAAATGTAGAAGTTTTCATCCACTTCATAATCAATAGGGATAAAATAGTAAATTTACTATGTCATTAATTATTTTTTTAATATGTGTATCAATTCAAAAGTGAACTAGTAATTAGAAACCGAAGGAGTACCGAATTATACAATGACAAACTTCTTCGTCCTTTCTACATTTTTTCAATTTTCATATACTTTCATTTTTTATTTCATATTATTTGATCTCTATTGATACAATAAGTCTTTTAATTTTTTTAAAATTAGAGATATATACCATTAAATTAATTTTATTCGTATTTAAAAAAAAGTGTAAATTTAATTATTATTATTGTTTTATATTATTTTTAAATAAAATTTCTTTTGATGAAAGGAGGGAATTCAAATTTTAAACTTAGATTCTCTTTCTAAATTCGATAAAAGGGAGTAACTTTTTGGTGCTTTTCAAGAGTCAGTACACCTTTCCCACATCATCCGTTTAATTTCAAAATGATCACAAAAAGTACTTATCTCTCCAAAATATGCTCCAATGGATGAAATATCTTCATACAATCTCTAATAAATGTGACTCAGTATTTAGGAGATTGAACTCGATATTTTCAATTAAGAATAAATACGTACTTATCACTTTATCACAATTCTTATTGATAGAGATTGAAAAATTATTTTCGATAGTTATATAATATATTAAAAAAAAAAAATTCTTTAGGAGAGAGAATAATTATCCACTTTCTTGTTAAAAAAAAAAAAAAAGAATGATATATTCGAAATGTGTGAATAAATGCTTCTGTTTCAAGAAGTCAGGCAATGATTTTAATAATTTACACTATTTCAGCCGTGCATTATTAGTTGTCATTTTTCTGTTATACGTCTCTTAAAATCACAAATAAGAAAAGCGTAATTTATTATTTTCTTCATTTTTGTCACATATTTCTAATATGGATTTTCATTTTTAGTTATCACTTTTGACATATAAAAAAAACAATTATTTTTTTAAGTTTTATCCTCAACATTAAATACTTATTTTTCAAATCTTTTTTCCAAGACTTAATATTAAATATCATTTAATAAGGATAATTTGATAAAATACATATATCAGTAATTGTTTTCTTAATGGGTAGACCAAGTCAAATAATAACAAGTAAAAATTAGCGGAGTGAGTATTTACTCGTTAAGATTTTTTTTAGAAATTTACAAACTTGTAACACGTTAAAAAAAAAGAATTCATTGTAAAAGTAAATAGAGAGAATTAATCTATCTTGATTTTATAAATTGACAAATAATGTGAGATAGTTATTTACAATAATGTGGACAATCAATACGGAACGGAGAAAGAATCAGATACATTTTCAATTTTGTGAAATATCAAATATTTAAATTAATTTTTAAAAATTAAAACATTAATTATTTTGAATCGATGGAAGTAATGAATTACGTAGTTATTTACTGGGGACAAAATGAAATATAGTTGACAGCTACAAATTGTAGGGTCCTTTGGATTGAGTATTTTCGCATTTCATATTTCATTTTATATAGAGAGATTACACTAAATTTATTATTGTATTTTACATATACATATTAGAAAGAGAAAATATAATTTTGCCTAATGAATTGTTACATCCTTAAATTTCAATTATCTGTTATCATAAGTGAACTATTTTATTTTTAAGATTATAAATTTGACATTTGAATTTCTTTTCCTACTCTTTGGTAACTTAATAGTGTAAAAAGAAAACATATACTATCAATTATATAACTTAAACTATGTATATAGTACATTTATTGTGATTGAATAGTTTATACTTTTTTTTGTTTAATTTTATTTGAACTTGTAGTAAAAATAATATTTTTGGGGGGAATTGAACGTCACTAACAAAATGAGAGTTCAAGTAGTTATTCAAATGAACTAGTAAAATTCTCCCGAGCTTCAATATTAAATATGGAAGTGTTAAATGACCAGAAAATATGGCTAGAATTTGGTCAGAAAATTAAAAAAACTATAAGTAATATTTTTTTATTTTAAAACAAATTGATTTTTTTTCCACTTTTTAGTTAAAATGTATTTAAGTTAAAAAGATAAAATATTTAAAAAGTTAAAATAACATAGAAAAAATATCATTCTGACCAAAAAGATTTTTCCTATTAAATAATTACATAGAATAAAAATAAATAAATTAAACTTTTAAAATATTATTAATAAAATTAATTTAGTAAAATACAAGTTTAGTATTTGTAAATGTTAAGTTATCTTTATTGCATTTGTCCTTGGCAAAGTTTGTGTTGAAGTTAAGTTACTTTGGTCAAAGGGTTTTTTTCCAACTACTTCACCTTCCATGCATTATGCCATTGATATGAGAGGCATAATTAATGCATGGGAGTGGATAAAAGTGCAAATATGAAGAATTCATTGGGTGAAGATAAAAATTATTGAAATTTGGAAATTGTTTTACTGTCTTGTCCAAAGACACCACCTAACCCCTTCTAAACATTAATGTTTTTCTTTTCTTGGAATTAATTATCCCTAAAATCAAACATGTGGGATTGGGACACATGGGGGGCGGGGGGTCTATTCAAAGGTTTTGATTATAGCATGTCTCCATAGTAGTACCATATTATTGCTGGCTAGGTAAGTTTATACCAAATTAATGAACACTTAAATCATGTGTTACACATAAGTATATATTTTTGGGTTAATTTTTTTTATGAAATCAACTAATTTTATGGGATATTTATCACATTCCATCAGTAATATATCAGATAACTCCGTCCACCAAGGCTATGACAAATGAGAGGAATTACTTAGAGATGTTTTTTAATCTCTACTGAGAATTGAATTTGAAACTTGGTTCCCAACCACTAGGCTTTAGAACCCATTTTCCATAACAATTATTTATTTATTTTTGAATAAGAGTAACGTTAAATAAATTTGAACCATAGGTTTATTCTTTTTTTCTTAAAATTTGTCTAAATTGAACACTAATTCACCATCGACAAGATTGTCATATGAGTGACTATGATACCATATGTAATATTTCAATCCATTAGTAATTTTGTTGATTTTGGGCCTAGATCCGCACGACTTCAAAATATCTCACTAAAGCGTAATACATACGTACTTATATACCCAATATCTTTTATATATATTGCCGATTTAAGGCTCTTATTTTAAGCTAGAGGTCACATATTTGTACCTATTAAGTACATCCCTGAACATATAACTTGTATATTATGTTTAGACAAATTATAAAATCTATTAATTTTACAAAATATTTTCTTATCGGTAGTATTTTATTTATTTTAAAAAAGATACTTTTTGAGAGTAATATTTTATGTTTGACTAAACAATTTCAAAAAGATTATTAAAGCAAGTATTTTTAAATTTTATTTTTAAAAAAAAACGATTATTAAAATTTTTAAAAATTTGATCAAACAAGTTATAACTGCTAAAATAATCTGATCAAATTTAAATACCCAAAATAAGTAATTTTATAATTTAATTCAATGTTATGGGCTCCACATAATTGGGCAATCATGCACATAAAATCACCATAATGTCTAACAAGTTGTGCAATTTTTGAAGAAATTATCACGAGTTTCCTTTGCCAAATTTGGTGAAGTAGGGATTTCTGGAACTATTTTCTAATTTGATACTCTTTAAATTTATTGGTTAGAAATAGGGGTGTAAAAGATGAACTCAAACATAGATAACACGTTAAATGTTCAATTCGCTCAGAATTTTAAGGATTGGGCTCAAGATAATTTGAATTGAGTTCAATTTCAACTCATTCAAACCTAACCCATTTTAAGAGAATCCTCAATTGAGCCCAATTCAATCTCCAATTTCAACCCGTTTTAAAACTCTTTACTAAGATATTTTCTTATATTAAAGGTATGAATTATTATCTATTTAACATCTTTTAGGATTTATATATCCATTTGTTACTTTTTTTTAAAAAAATCTTGAGTTGAAATTCGAATTGTGATTATAAAAGTTAAATATCACTATGTTAAAATTATTGAAATTAATCGGGTCAAATTGGCGGGTCAAGACCCAACCCATTTTTCAGCCCATTTGAACCCAACCCATTTGAGCCCAATGTAAACTTGGACGGGTCAAGACCCAACCCGATTTCTATTTCAACCCATTTTAATATCTCCAATTTCAACTCAATTCACCCATTTGACACCCCTAGTTAGAAATATGTTACTTTCTCCAGTTTATATTAAGTGAATTATTGGGTATGACATTTTAAAAAAAATATAAATTATAGTCTACATTTCAATTTTCACTACTGTTCTTTTGATTATTTTCAAACTATAATATTCTAGAAAATGTAAAGTAGTTGACTATCTCATTAAATGAAAGATACATGTCAAAATAAACCCCAATAATTTTTGAATTTTGAATAATTTACTTATTTTGAACTATAAAAAAGGTCTCAACGATTCACTTAATTTGAACTCGAGGGAGTACTATTTATACATACTTAATGAACTATTAATATATATTTGTGCAAAAGATATTGAGTTCAAATGAACTTATAATTTGTAACCTAATAAATAGCCTGTTTGGTCAAATTTTAAAATCCGCTTATTTTGAAAAGTGTTTTTGTGTCTGAAGTGCTATTCGGAAAAATATTCTTAGAGGACTAAGAATATCAATTTGTGTTTCACCTATTAATTTTTAAAAAATACCTTCGTTAATATTGTAGTAGTACTTTGTGCTTGACCAATGTTTCAAAAATATTTATTTAATTTTTTTTTTTTTTTTTTTACTTTTTTAGTTTCTGAAACACAATTTCTAAAGCTACCCAAAATAACTTTTTTTAATTTTTTTTTTTTTATAAACTTAGTTAACCACTTTTTACTTTTTTAAAAATAAATATATATTTTCTAAAAGAAACACTTGTTAACTGCTCAAAAAGTTTGGCTCTATCTCTGGTGTTAGGTGGTATATGTTGGATTTGGCTTTCCTCCATTATTCATTTCTTCCATTTCGTTAAATACATCTCTAGATAAGAGACATGCATTTTATTAAATGTTTAAAAGTCAAGATTATATTATATTAACCAATATCATAATCATAGTTTAAATTGTATGATATTTAAGGTGAGAATCAACTAAACAATTTTCTCTACTAGTAAACTTTATTTTGAAATATTATACTATGTTGAGAAACAGAAAAAAAGTGAAGAATTATCAATGTTGAAAAAAAACCATAAAATAAAAGAACACGAAACAAAAATAAAAAATAAAAAGACAAAACATTTTTAGAATTAAACGATACCAAAATTATTCCAAGGAGAAATGTGGCTATTGTACGTTTGAAGGGAAAACATATACGTTTTAAAAAAATATATTTTTAATCTTTTTTTTGAGAAATAAAAGAAAACATTGGTTTAATTGAAAATGTTTTTAAAAATTATTATTTATCAGATTAAATTTAAACTTTTCATGTTTTCAAATTTAATATTTAAATATAAAAATATAAGATGAAATTAATGATATTAATAAATATCAAATTTTGTATGAAGTATATTGTAAATTTTACCAAATTTAGAGAATAGTTTTCTAAAATTAGTTGACTTAACTATGGTTATGATATTTGTTAATATAATATAATCTTGACCTCTAAACATTTAATAAGACATATGTCTCTTATCTAGAGATGCATTTGACGAAATGGAAGGAAGGGATAATGGAGGGGAGCCAAATCCGTATATGTTAGTATCACTTTAATTTATAACTCCTAATATTAAATTGCTCGATTTAATTTAAGTATCCAAAATAAGTAAATATAGTATAATTAAATGGTATGGAACCCACATAATTTGGCAATTAAGCACATTGAACCTCTATATAGTATTTAACAAGTGGTGCAATTTTTCAAGAGTTGGTCATGAGTTTCCTTTGCCAAATTTGGTGATGTGGAGATAATTATTAGAACTATTTTCTAATTAAATCTGTCATTCTCACACTCTTAAAAGAAATTATAAAGAAAAACTAGCACACCTCACGGCCGTGATAGGTACCAATATATATTTAATATTATATTATATTATATTTAAACTATTCATAAGAAATTAAAAAATTCACAAAGAGTTCGTCTTTGCTTTTCATTTATTTGTTGTATACAAAATAAATAATCTATATATATAATATAAATGAGAAATACAGACAATGTAATGCGACACCTTTCTATGACCTCCATTCATATTTATTTTTTTTCTCTTTTTTTCTCAATTCTTTTCGTTAAATATTTTCTTTATTAAATAAAAAATTCAATCATATTTACTATTCTAATTATATTTAATGAGTTACAAAAAACACTCATCTATTCATATTTTCTACTTAAATAACATGCCTTTTCAACTCCTTTCTAACTATTCTTATGGATTATTAAATCTATAAACAACAATCATCTACGGAGATGTTGAATATTCGTTTTTCAATCTCTCATTTTTTCTTTCTAAGTGTGGTTATTATTATTATTATTTTAATTTTTATTTATTTTTCATCTTTTTCATAAGAAATCATAGAAAAAATAGTGTTATGATATGTCCTTCACTTTGATGAAGATCAAAGATATATTCTCCAAAGATTCATTACAAAGAGATGTTCACATTAGTTTAGTACAAGTTCATCAAAATGAAGAAGGAAACTTGATTATGTTGAAAGATTCATCAAGAGGTTTCAATATTTTAAAGATTTATCAATGTATTATTTTGATTTCAATATTCTAAAATTTTGTCATGGTTGAAAGATATATTATCTATTGTACATTTCTCACAGCTATTAGTTATTGTTCATGTGCTTAAGAATCTATATATAATATAAGCTAGATATTAGAAAAGTGAAGTTGCACCTTTCTTTGGCCAGTGATTCTTTTTATCTTTTTCCTCAATTTTTTTTTTGACAATTTTTCATATTTTTCTACTTATTATTGTACAAAAAATAATTATCAATTACTACTCCTTTATTTATTGTTATACTTAAATGTCGCAAAAATTATTTACACTTATTATTATTCTTTATTACAAAAAATTAAAACTCTCAATATTTACTACTTCAATCTTTCAAGATATTTGTCTCTTTTCTATTGTATTTTTTTTTTTTTTGGCTCTAGAGATTTTGTTAAACACAATGAAGTAATACAAAAAAAGGAAGAAGTTGATTTGCTTGCTTTCCTAATAAAACTTATATACCCAACAAACGTTGAATAGTTCATGAGTTTTTTTTTGTATTCATTATTTTATTTTTTTCCTTCTTTTATTTATTTTAAAATTTTTACCTCCATAACTTACACCTTTTGAAATTTACTTTAATTAATATTATTAACTCATTTTCTTTAAATTTTCATATTCATAATCCCAACTATTTAATTTCAAAATTTAAGATACCTTATGATATTCCTTCAATTTTGTCTATATAAATTCATATTTTTTGTTTCATAAGATTGCTACCCAAGATTATTATTTTTATTCAATATTTGAAATAGTGATATTGTTGTAGTATCAAATTTATACTTTAGATGACTCCATGAAAAAGGTTCTTGGATGTGGATAGAAGGGGAGCTGGATAAAAGCTCAAAAATATGTGCATTGATTATATAAGAGAAAATGGTCTAAAACCCCCCCAACCTATACCCGAAATCCCAACTACACACTCCAACTTCACGGGTGTCCTATTACCCCCATAAACTTCATATTTCCCTATTTTCTACACACTTAAACGCTGACCTGTCATAGGAGGTGAGAACACCTCCTCTAGGCGCGTCAAAAGGTAATTTTGACGAAAATTTACTCCTTCTCCAACGGTCATCTTCTCCATCTTTAAATAAACCATTATTTCTTCTCCCCACCATTAACCCTTGTTTTTTTTTATAAAAAAATCACAATTTTCTCTCAATATTAAGTAAGGTTTAGTTGTTAATGTTCATTTCTACTTCAAATTTTGAATTTAGAGTTTGAAAACTACTCTAATTTCTTATTTAGGTCTCTGATTTGAATTTTGAATTTTCTCGAAATTCATCAAAAATGGCAAATGAAAACTTGATAAGCTTTGTATGGATGAATCAGACCCAATGCTCAATGCTCTAGTGAGATGCAAACACGGAATTTTGCTGAATTTGCAAACTTCTTGGTCGAAATTAAATCCGAGGAGAAGATTTTGGTCTTGCCCATGCTATGGTGTATGTGTTTTTTCTTGTATCTTGCTACACTTTATTTTGAACGATGCTAATGTACTATTTTGAATTATTTTCAGTCGAAAAATTGCAAATTTTTTCGATGGAGGGACAAAGATGAAGTGGATCCAAGATCAAGTTTTATCCTTCCAAGATTGGTGAACAAAATCAATGAGTTGGAGCAAGAATTATGTATTAGACAGGTTTATATTGACAACTTGAGGAACTCTAATTTGTTATTGGAGAGGAGACTCAATAGAAGGTTGAAATGGTGTAGGTTCAATAGGAAGATACTTTTGTGTATTTTGATTTGTGTTGTTGCTATGTTCATCAGCAACCAGTAGTTCAAGTGCTGCATATTATTTGGATTTCTATTTTGATTTGTGTTGTTGCTATGTTCATCAGCAACCAGTAGTTCAAGTGCTGCATATTTGGATTTCTATTTTGATTTGTGTTGTTGCTATGTTCATCAGCAACCAGTAGTTCAATGCATGTGTGTCATTTTGTATCTATGATGTCAATTGAAGCTTGTATTAATATTCAACATTTGATCAACAACCAACAACCTAGTCATTCATTCATACTTCAACATAGACAACACAACACCATTTGTAAAACACATAACCAACACATGTAAGCACACCTGAATAGTCATAATGTCATATTCAAAAGCCTCACATACGGCAAAATTTACCAACAAACAAACTCCAAAATATCAGGCCATTAATGCAACATGTATGAACTAAAAAGTGCTTAAATACATCAACATCACTACAATTTTCATGGCATCTTTGACTGTGAAGAAGTGTCATTTTGACTTGAACTACTTCCCATTGTCTTCTTTCTTTGCTTCTCTCTAAGCTCATGAAGCTTACTTGTTGAGATTGCAGCTTTACCATTCCATTTCAGCTTAGTTGTATTACTTGGTGTATAACCAATGTCACTAGTTACATTAGATGATCTTGTCGCTTTTGCTTGTCCAGTAGAGTAGATCTTACTACTTGGCATGCCAGGCTATAGTAAAATTAGGATTATATTAATATTTAAGCTGTTTAATTAAATAAAATTAGGATTATAATTCAATATTTAAGCTGTTAGCATATATCAAAGACTCACATTCATGACTTTAAAGCCATTTGCAGCTTGGAACACACCCATTCCCATGACTCTTGGTCTTTTCTCTGGAGGTGTGTTTCCCCTGCCCCTACCTCTTCCTCTTTTAGTAGTACCGGCTGTTGAAGATGATGCATGAGCAGAACAGGTTGCAGGAAAATCAGTAGGTGCAGTAGGCAGGGGAGGTGCAGTAGGTGCTACTGGTGATTTTTTTTTGGTCTTCCTCTTCCCTTTTTTAGTGGAGGCTCACCTTCTGATGGTGCTGATGGAGTTTTCTGTACATATAAGAGAAAAAGTAAGTCATAAATTAAGAAAAAGTAAAACAAGTTCAAATATTACCTTTGGTTTGCCTCTTCCCCTGCTTGAACCTGTTCGTTCTGCCCTTACTGATGCAGTAGGTGATGGTGTACTTTGTCTTGTTGATGATTCAACACCTTCTCTTTGAGGACACCCTCTTTTGTTATGGCCTCTGACATGGCATATACTGTATGTCATTGCAAGTCCAGTCCTAGGAAGCTTCCCAAATGTCTTAGTTTCTCCAGCTTCTTTTTTTCTTGCTTTAGGTGGTCTACCAGGCATGTTTGTGATTTCTGGTGGCTCAATAGTGGGGTTTGTAGAAACTGGCTACATCTCCATGTTTGTGAGTGGTTCAATAACATAAGCATAAATCCTCAAGTAAGTTTCCTTACTGTAGCAGCTGTCTATATAGTCATAAAGAGAAAACTTCTTAAAGTATAATGCAGCCACAACATGTGCACATGGTATGCCCCTTAATTGCCACACCCTACAATTATAAGTTCTCCTAGCAATATCCACTTTGTGTTGACAAAGCCCTTTTTTCACTTCAAATCCAGCAGCTCCATTAAACTCAATGGTACAGTCCATAGACCTACTAATGTTTTCCTCTAAAACCTTCAGAGCCATTGGAGAGAAATTACACTTCAAATTACTTGGGAACTCCCTTAATTTGGCTATTCTTGTCAACATCTTCACTCTTATTTCTTCAAGCATAGTAATAATGGTCTTGTGTCTAGCAGCCAAGATCCATGCATTAAAACACTCAAACATGTTGTTGTCTACAGAGTCACACTTTACTTCAGTATTGAAGTAAACTTTGCACCAAAAATTAATGTTGTAGTACATTAAGTTATCCATCATTTTTTCTGGACCTAACAACTTCATCTTCTCTATATTGTTCCTTAATTGAGACTCAAATATACTCTTAGCTATCTTTCAAAATTGTTGTCTTCTTTGAAGACCCCTCCAATCCTTAGCCCAGTTAGCTAATATGTGCCTAGCACACATTCTATGTTCACACTTAGGTAATAAATTTGTAATTGCTACAGACATTCCCTGCAATAGATGATGATTAGGTCACAATTATACATATAAATTGAAAATTACAAAATAACTTCACATACCTTTTGCATATCTGTAATCAAGGTAAGACTTTCACCATCTCCAAGTCCCAAATCATCCTTATGCACTTGACAAACATGGTCCATGTGTGTTTGTTCTCCTTTTCAACTACTGCTCAAGCAAGTGGCAACATCTGATTGTTACCATCTCTGGCCACAGCAACTAACAGTTGGCCTTTAAAAATACCTTTAAGGAAACAACCATCTAATCCTATGCACTTCCTACAATGTATCCATGCCTTCTTTAAAGCATCAAAACAGATGTAAAAACTCTGAAATGTTGATTTTCCTTCTTCATCATGTTCACTAACTTTTACAACACAATTGGTCCCTAGATTGGTCCTTAACAATTCATCCTTGTAGTCAAGTATTCTTCCAAATTCCACAACATGATCACCCATTATATCTTTTAACACTTTAGCTCTTGCTCTTCTCACAGTAGTCTTGCCAACATGAAGTTTTAACTTTTTCCTAATCATCTCCTGCAACTTGAAGACTCTTATGTTTGGTTGTTCAATTATTCTTTCTCTGAAGGCTTCAGATAAAAACTTTGCATTGCACAAGTAATTTCTAGTTGTCTTATTGCAAGTATGCTTTGGATTGTAAGTTTTTATCATGAAATTATTTGTTGTCTTGTCAAGACATCCAAACAAAAGCCATGGACAACCATCTTTACATCTAACTTTAACTTTCTTTGGCTCATTCACCCACTTCTCCACCTGAACCCTCCTTCTAACTGCATATTTAGTTATTGCTTGTCTAAATTCTTTCACATCTTTAAACACCATGCCCAACTGCTACGCAACTTTCTTTGCAGTAGGATCATGAATGATTTTTTGAGTTTTTGAACTCTTCTTTCTTGAAAACTTTACCCTTCTTGATCTACCAGATTCATGTTCATCATCATTACAACACTCATCTTCATTTAACTTAAAACTATCCTCATCAGAACTTGCAAAGTAAGGCTCATCACCTCCTAGCCTTCGTTCATGACTTACTTTACCTTTTTCAGTTTCAACAAAACCTAGATCTGGTCCAGCTTCACCTATTGGTACATCTTCATTGTTAGCTGTTAGTCTTTCCCTTCTTTTCCTCCTTTGAAAACTTCTCTTTTCAACCCTCAACTCCCTAACCTCCTCATGTACATCACAACCATACTCTTCCTCATCATCATCTCCAACTAATTCAGCTTCAGACTCAACACTATCCTCAGTTGAATAATCAGAACCCTCTACTTCTTCTGGGAAATCAGGTCCAGCAGGACCAACATCTATATCATCATCAGTAGCACCATCTGCAGTAGCACCATCTACAGTAGCAGTATTGAAAGGAGGTGTGGCAGTGAAAGGAGGTGTGGTAGTGAAAGAAGATGAGGTTCAAAAGGTAGCAACAGGGTCTTCACTGTTTAAATGGTCTTCACCTACCCCAAAGTTAAAGTTTTCACTCTCACTAGGCCTTGTATTAAAAGCTGAACCAGATTCTCCCATATCCATATGACTATTATTTTCTATTAACATGGGCCCCACAATTGCCTCATCAACCAAATGCCTAACAAACACCTCTACTTCATCCCCATCTTCCAAGGAACACATCATGTCTAAAATATCCATATCATTATCAACATCTACCAAAATGCCACTGTTAGGTGCTTTAATACTAAAAGTGCAACTTGTACTATATCCCAATTCTCTAATATAGTCTTTCAACTCAAAATATGACATTCTATCTACATTAACATCCAAAAATTCTGTAACTTTTCCACCATTATATATTGGTTCCCCACTACTTAAATCTAACACCCCACTATGGTACCACCTTAGAGTAATCAAAGTAAACCCATTCATCTCTTACCTAAAGGCAATTAAAAAAAAAATAGAATAGTAATTATAGTACTTAAAAACGAACAAAATACAACACATTAGTAAACGAACATAATACAACACATTAGCAAACGAACATAATACAACACAGTACTTAGCTTCTCTATGAACATAATCTATGAACATAATACAACACAATAGCAGACTAGCAATTTCTCCATGAACATAATAATAAGACGAACTAAAATACAAAATTACGCGACTTAAACGAGAAAGGGAAAAACCTAATTTCATGAAAAATATGGTATAATATGGTGTAAATGAACACCTAACACTATAATCGTAAGCAACACATAAGATTTCACGAAATGTTGCTCTTAATTTCACGAATCAACAGAAACCCTTGGGGATAAATCACAAACTCGAAATAAGGGATAAAGAACTAACCTTTTACAAAATCAGTTGATAAACTATGAAATAAAGTTGACAATACACAACAAAATCATTCAATGATAGCAAAATCCTTTGATGATCACCAGAAAAGCATTGCTAATGGAGAGGATTGAAAATAAGAAAGGAGATTTTTTGTTTAGTTCTTTTACGTTTTACGAAATGGGAGAAAAAAAGAAGAAATTGGAGTTAAACAGGCAGGACCCAGTGCGTGGAATCACGTGTTCCTAATTATTTGGTTTTGTGTTCAGGTCAGAGTTTAAGTGTGTAGAAAATAGGGAAATATGAAGTTTAGGGGGTAATAGGACATTCGTGAAGTTGGAGTGTGTAGTTGGGATTTCGGGTATAGGTTGGGGGGGTTTTAGACCATTTTCTCATTATATAATTTCTTTTCATCTTTGTTTTTGTAATTAAGGACTTAACAAAAATGTGTTGTTATTTTTCTCTTTTTGCTTACTTTTTATATGTTCTCTTTATAATATTTTTTTAAAATTTAGGTTCTTATAAAATTTTAAATTTTAGTAAATTACATTTTCATTTAGGGTCAAATTAGTTATTTGTAACTGTTTCACAACTAACTATGCCAATAGACGTTCAAATTTACAACTCATAGCTCCAAAGAAATGTACATTAAATATTGAAATACGCAGTTCTTAGGTGTTTCATATGGTGAAGAACCACTTACATTTTCTTTAAATTTGTTAACTTCCTCTACTTTTAAAGAATTAGCCAGAAAATAATATAAGATATACACGAAAAATAGGTTTATTTAGGTGATGATGAAATATAAGAGAAAAATATTTATTTAGGCGATGATGAAAAATAAGAGAAAAAACAAGGCCAATGAAATGATTAAATATCAAAGAAGAAATGAAATAGAAATACTCATCTTTTTTTCCTCCTAATTTTAGTTTCATCACTTTTAACCAAAAAAAAAATCAAGTCCTTAACTATGTTTAAAAGAATTATATGTATTAACATCATAATAAATTTTTTCCTTAATAAATTACTTTTAATTTTGAAAAATATTTGATAATAAAAATGTAATTCACTTAAGCTCTAATTCTACAAAAATATTTGTATTGTAATTTTATCATTTTCTTATTTCTATAGTTGATTTGTATTTCTTGTATCATAATTAATTTTTAAAATAAATTTACATATATTTTTTATAACTGCGCGAAGCGCGGCCAAATTCCCTAGTTAATGATATTTGTAAAACATAAGACATCTTATGATTGTGAAGTGGTATATACTGTGATTTTATAGGATATTTTAAGAATTTGAATTCAAGATGTTTTAGCTCGAAAACTTTCATTTTAGATTGATAATTATTAAATAAAAAATATACTGACTTAACTATTTTGACAATAAGCAAGATATTGCAGGAATTTCTCATATTTTGAGATGACCTTTAGTATATGCTCTTTAAATTGGTGGTGCTTAATTTTACCTCTGCTATTTATTAAGTGTAGAACTCCTCTTCGTTGGACTGAAATTGACGAAAGAAAGCTTAATTTATGCAAGAGACTATGTATGCTAAGTGGATATTCCAAAAATGCAAGCCTCTTGTCTAAGAAGAACCTTATTTCATTAAGATTATCCTTTTTTTTTTTTTGTTCTTAGTGTTAAGATTTTGATTTTCATATCTCGATATTTTATCAATAAATACTAATTGATACAATTCTAAAAGCGGAATAAGAAAAACAAAGATTTTTTTTTTTTAAGAAAAAAGTAAGAGAAAAAAAGGATAGAAAGGTAGAATAACTATGAAAGCCAACACAATCAAATCTATTAAGAGGATTGACATCATAAGAATATTCAAAGGGAATCTAACCTATTAAAAGGACCTCAAGGGAATTAGATTCTCATCAACCTTTCTTTTCGTATTCAACATAATCAAAAGCTTCAACAAGCTCACAATGCTCTCAAAAGAGTATTTTAGTATTCAACAATCAAGGTACTTTAAGATCCTTTTTGATAATGCTAATCAAAATTGCTTATTTTTAGAAGCATTTTTTAAAAATAGCTTTTCAGATAAGTGCTTTTGAAAAATAATATTTTGTGTTTGGCTAATTCATTTGAAAAGTTTTTTTGATAAGCAACTTGTGTTTAACTAATATTTTTAAAAAGTTTTTTGAAAAGTGTTTTTGAGAGTCAAATTATGAAAAAAGGCACGTATCAATGTACTTTTAATATTAAAATTATTTTATAAAGAGAAACCATTTTAAATTTCTATTAGAAAAAAATAATTAATTTTTTATTTTTATTAAATTAAAATGTACATTTCAAATTTTCAATCAATATTATACTTTATTTCGGGAGGGCTGGAATCTTTAAATTTTTTTTTCTAATCTTACAAAAATATTGTTGTTAAACGTAATAAAATAAAATATAAACGAAAAATAAAATAAAATTTTATTATATAAAATAAAGAATAAAATTTAAATGAAACTCAATATTAATAAGAGATATATTGGTAAATCTGTATATATGGAAGCGATATGTTAGTCTTGAAAAAAATAATTTTCTGCTTCTCACATTTTTTAAAAACGAAAATTTTTAGCTTCTTACCAACAACAGAAAAACTGCTTTGACTTTCATTTAAAAGCAATTTTATTAAATTTTTCAAACACTTGATTTTTCAAAATAAGTACTTTTTATCTCAAAATAAGTGCTTTTGCCTTCTAAAAACAATGCAAAACAAGCTCTAAGTCATTTTGTAATTTGTAATTTTGGATAAGTCGAAAATAATTTCAGTCATGGCAGATTTATCCTCAAACATTTTAACTAATATTTAGCCAAAAAATTGATTAAGAAGAGCAAATGATAAAAATCTGACACCAAACTAGTTGAAAAGAGCAATAAATTAGCACCAAAATTTAACCAAAGCCAAAATCTTTTCCCAATATGCTAGAAAAAGTTTCGAATTTTCTGAACCAACATCTTGGGGCCTAGTGGCTTTGATACCATGAAAGTTAACAAAACTTCATATTTTATGATAGGGGAAATTATATAACTAAACTAACATTAAATAGGTAATTATGCTACATGACTATAGTTTTAATTAATTATAGAAAAAGGTTATTGTTTAAGAAAATGGTTATGATGGATCTCACAGTTTTATATAAGATCGTGTATATTTCCATTTCTCATTTATATAAATTTTTTCACACTTTCTCTCTAACCTACCCACTTAATTGATTCCTCCATTCTGTTATTTTCCCATGAATCTCCCAACCAATTCAATTTTCAAAAATTTTAAAATTTTGAATCAACCCTCATAATCTTGCAAAATCAGGTAATCTCCATTTAGTTCTTCTTTTTTTTTTTTTTTTTTTTTTTTTTTTTTTTAAATTTCATCAGTTTTTGATAATTTTTTGTATTTGTATAATTTTCTCAATTTTCCCATTTTTTTCATAGTTCTATAGCCAAATCTCGATTCCTTGGGTACAATCATTCTAATCATGGAGGAGCAATCTTCATCGAAGAGAATCACTAGAGGTATACATTTGCATGCGACAAATTCGGTTGAAAATCCATCTTTTACCTTGAGTTTAATTCAACATTTTGAAGAAATTGCATATTCTATTACGAAATCTAAAGATATTTGATTCAAACATTGCAAAGCAGAAGATGAGATCTAAGTTTCTCAATGACCCCATCAATACTGGATTAAAATCTCCAAAGAAAAAAAGAGGAGGAAAAAAAGAGTTAATGATACCAATTTGATGATTCCTATAAAATAAAATAAAAGTACAAGAATCATGATTATGTTGCTATAGATTAATTAATATGAAGCAGATTATTTTGAGGAATAGCCCCGTTTTCTCTTCTTTCTTTTGTATATCGATAATTTAAGTTGTGTATGACATAATAAATGAATTGTAATTAAGAAAACTAGCATTTGTATATATTACATAATTAATAATCTGTTGTGTTATTGTTCATAATACAAGTCCAATTGACATATACAAAACTATACAAGTAATAAAAAATTACTCAATTATATTCATTTATTGACTTAAAATATATAATGAATTGTATAAAATCTATCTAATATACAAAACAAATATTAACATATACAAACTGATACAAGTAATCGAAAATTACTCTATTATATAAACTTGTTTGACTTAAAATATATAATGACTTGTATAAAATCTATCTAATATACAAATCAAACAGTAACATATACAAAAATGATAAAAGTAACAGAAAAATTACTCAATTATTTACATTTGTTGACTTAAAATATATGACGACTTGTATAAATCTATCTAATATACAAATCAATTAGTAACATATACAAAATTGATAAAGTAAGGAAGAAATTCATAAATCACAATATGTTTAGACACAGAATCACCCATGACTTGTATAAAATCTATCTAATATACAAATTTAACCGTAACATATACAAAATAGTACAAGTAACCAAAAATTACTCAATTATATACAATATGGTTAGACAAAATCACATATAAACAAACTTAGTTTGGAATTCTATGCAAATTATATACATCTACAAATTATTTTCAAACAAATTAACTACTTAATATCTTAATACCAGTCTAGCGGATCTTAATACAAATTAAACACGAATTAACCAAGAAATATATAAAAATACATATACATAGAAGGATATACAACTTGTAATGGATAAATTGTTGTGTTTATCTTTTTGTTGTTTAAGCCACAAAAATAATCAATTGTTTCCATTCTAATACTGAAGAAGCTTTGATTGAATGAAAACAATGAATATTCTGCGTTTCCTCACGATGAAGAACACTTATTTTGGTAACGTATTCTAATTAAATTAAATGACCTTTATTTAAAGAAATGTTTTCCTTAATTACCACATAATTAGTTAGATATAATTGAATAATATTTTGTATAATTACTTATAAAAAGGATGAATTATACAAATCAGAACCATAATAACTATTTAAACTATAGCTATGATGCGCAAATAGACAAACTATATTTAATGAGGCCTATTATGTTTCCCACTATAACTATTTATGAAGTTTTCCCTTTATTATATCAGCATTACATTTTCATATACACTAGCAAGAAACTCTATCAAAAGTAAGAAAATATTCTATAGATCTCTCCTATGATTCAGCTGTAATATATTTACAATGTTCTGCACTTGTAAAATGAACTATACAACCTATGATGGTTGTGGTGCAGTGGTGGGAATGTTTCACCCTTAATCAGAGGTCTCGATTCGAGCCTTGGGTATGGAGAAAATCTTATTGGGAGCACCACCCTCGAATGGGCCCTGCAGTTGGCGATCCGTATTTAGTCGGAGCTCTAATATGGGATCCGGGGTGGGAAACCAAAATAAAAATAAAAATGAACTATATAAACTTGTAACACTTGTAAATGCATCTTACTATGATAAATTGTAGATTTACAAGCATTTTACTCTAATATAGTGTCTGTACAAAGAAACATGGTTTGAAAACTGTACAAGTTTGTTTATTTTCTAATTTCTGTTTAGTTCTTCTTCTCTCTCTCTCTCTCTATATATATATATACATGTATAGTTGTAAGCTGTTGCTTGCTTGATCTTTTCACCTGTCCTGCAGCTAACGTGACGATGTGTTTTTGATGTTATTATGCTAAAGTTGCCCAGAAACTTGTTACGCAGAGGCTAGTAGGAGTGCCAATCGTACGTGACCATGTCCAATCTGTATCTCCTGTCCGTCGCATTTCTGCCAACTAAAGTCATGGGATACAAGAGTTTAAAATACAAAACAACGTTAGGTGATTTCTTCTAATTTGCTTAAACCATGAAAGACAAAGTTACTCAGTACTTGTGCTGGTAAAAGGTAACAAGTACCTAGTGAAATAGTTTGGTTACTTTTCACATATCGTTACTCAACTTTGCCCATTGTATAGTGACTGTTGTTATAGTGTGTAACGTAAAGTTGCTTTAGTTGACAAAAATAATTTTACTATACACATTCCAGTTAGTTCTTTGGCATCAATAATATGTTTTACTAGTAGCTTTGATAATGTCAGTTTCTGTCTGTTAAAAGAGAAATCAGTATTATGAGTAAGTTTTTATAGCAATTCTGGGAAGTTTATGAAATGATAAAACTTTTCAAACCTCTAAACATTCAAGCAGCTTTTAGAAATGAGGTTTCTGATAGAGTTCAAGTTTACATACTCTGCCATCTCTGAGCTCAAATATGACTGAATCTTCCGAAAAAGGAATCGGTCTTGTAAGTGCCACCTGTTTATAAATCAATGTATGACTATGACAATAGAGACTTTGTTGCATGGATAAGTATTCACTACTGTTATGTTAGGATTCATAAAGATGTGCTATACCAACGTAACTGCGTCTAGGCGATGGCTGGTATAGAATGTAGACGTTGTGGGTTCTGAAATATAGATTTTAGACTATGTATACCCGAAGCTCTAGGTTCTACAGAACTCGCTAACCCGTGGTTGGGTAGTTCATGTAACATAGCCCAAATACTGTTTAGTATTCAAAAAGGTGTGCCCATACCAATGTTTTACTTATTGGATTATAAGTCATTCGACTCATTCACTTCCAGATCATGAATGCTTGGAATCAAAATTGTGCAAAGGGATGGAGAGTCCGTATAACATAGTCCAAATATTCAAGAAGCAAGTAGAGGAATTGGAAATAAACACTAACCTTGGAGTCACAGTTTTTGTTTAAGGCTTGGAGGTTTTCTTCAATTTTCTCTAAATGATCTGCAAGATCATCGGAAGTACAAGTTTCTTTATGATCATGATTATCAGAGACATGTTTTTCATTTGCCATATATGGGAAGCCACAGCTTCTCCATTTCCATGCTCCATCGTCCAAGAACCTTAGATACACTTCTCCATCTGAACCTATTAAGAACAGATGAGCTCCTGTGAAGCATGGTCCCGGTGAACCAACAAGAATGACACTTGGATCTGGTGTTCCGTGTTCTATCCAATTCCATCCGTTGGACGGATTCCAATTATATTCAACTAGTCCACCATCTGCCGAAAGCATGAAAAGAGAACCTTGCAGTGACAGTGAAGACAACTTCATTGCAGTTCCAGGAGATCTTGATAGAACCAAATGTTGAGATTGGTAATGCTCATGCCATAGTTCAGTAACTTTGTTATACTGGTATAAGCGTCCGTTCCTTCCAATGACAAACACCACGTTCTCTCGGAGCAGTTCCTGGTCAGCAATGCTTGCAATCTTCGTACTGGCTGGATACCGACAATCTTTCCATTTGAACTTTCTCAGTGCAACCTAAGAAACAGGTTATGACACTTTAGCCTTCATTTTATCAATATTTAGACTGGAAGCTTAGAAATTTCAAGATTTTGAATCTAATATAAGCTTAGTGCCACTCATTTTAGCCTTCATTTTATTAGGCTGAAAGCATTCTTCGTAGACTCACCTTTTGAACCTCTAAACTAGAAAAGTGGACATAGTATATGCTACTTACTGCAAATTGTAGCAATCTCCCACTTTTGCTTACAAAGAAAAGTGCATCTTCTTTTCTAGCATTTCGAGATTTCCCTGGTAGATGGTCCCACGGAGGACCTCCGATTACTTGCCTTCCTTTCTTCATAGCAGTGCAATTAATCCATGCTAGTTCAGCACTATCTCTTTCTCTGATGAGCAAACTCCATTGCTCATCAACCAAAAACAAACTTCCATTATAGTTCCCAAGGGCACCTCTCATAGCTGTTGGATGATCATGCCTAAGCCAGAACCACACATTATCAGAATTTAGATACTCGAAAATCAGACCACCCTCCATTATTAGGAAGAATGATTTTCCTTCATGCATCACCCTCAGATGGAAATTTTTGTTGATCCAGTTATCCAGGATATTGTAGTCTCCCTCGGGTTCAGCAGCTTTCCTAGCTGACATATCAATTGATATGTAACTGTATTGTTCTTTGCTAGTCCTTCTCCTTCTTGCTGTCGATGTCGTGAGATCTAGTTCTTTGTTTTCATCTTTGATGCCTGCAATGCAATTCGATGGTCCATGTTCTTCTGTGCAATACTCTGCATTCCATCCTTCTGTTTCTGGGGCATCTACTAGAAACCATACATACTTCTGAGATGATCTTCTTCTGGCATTAATTTGATAGTTTGGTCCGGAACTCTCACTACCGAGACTGGATAGGCGAAGCTCTCCAAGCCTACCATCATCAAGTGGGAAAATAATTCTGCCAGGATGCAATTGCACTCCTGGAATTCCTCTTGCAGCCTTGGCATAAGGGGGATAACCATGATTGATCCAACTTTTTGTAATATCATCCTCTTGGTCAATGCCTGTATTCATGTCAGAGATTCAATTTTTCGAGGCAGATTAATGGTTGAAAACTGTATCTGTTGCTAAGCAATGAATTAGAACATTTAAAAGGAGAAGAAGAGTTATGTCAAAACCATACCTGAATGATCTGGAATTCGATATTCGAAAATGTAACCAGCTGCAGTTGTAAGAAACAATGAGTTTGAATTTTCAGCCAAGTTTTCTTCAGAAAGGCATGTAATGGAAGACAGGACATGATCTTTTGGATTTCCATGATTAATCCATTTCCATTTCCTTTGTTGCGACTGTCTCTCTATTAAATATCCTCCCTTCATATGTTCAAAAATTTACAAGAAAAGGGAAGTCAAAACTATATAAGTGTTGCATCAAAATTGATAGTGATGTTAAGAGATGCGAGTGCAGGCATGAAAGGAACCAGAAAACCACTTTGGTAGATCAAGTTTATCTAATAAATGGATTCTTGACTTAGGCGCAACATTAATATATCCAATGAAATCCTACTAAGTGGGGTCTGGAAAGAGTAGAGTGTACGCAGACCTTACCACTATCTTGTGGAGTTAGAGAGGCTGTTTCCGAAAGGATTCTTGACTTAGGTATATTACTAATTCACACCATACATTGATAAATTCAGGGGAAAATTGGAGGATCATGTAATTTCATCAAGTAATTTACTATAAAGTTGCAGTGATCTCGTTTTAGCACTCTTCGAACAGTTTCCTATTTGTCCTTCCAGCAAGAGGGAAGTCTTTTGAGACATGAAGTCCTTGCATTATTTTATTATCAGTTGAAAAGTTTCTTTTACTTATGACTGTTAAGAGCTTTGTACCTTAGCCAAGAGAAACAAAGATTTTGAAATAGCTCCATTCACTCCTTTTAAACTGCATCCTAGAGATGGTTTCAGAGAAGTATCTTGAGCAGAAGACTCTTTTCGTATATGCTTCTTCCATGATGGCCTTGATCGCTGATCGTATTCATAAAGATCTCCTGCAGTACTGTCGCAAAAATGTTACATCTATTAGGCAAAGAAAAAGAGCCATTCGAACGATTGAACCAAAAGCAATAGGATCCTTTTTGCTGTTTTACCTAATTGTAAAGACTACTTCTGATATAAATGTAGATGCATCCGCGATTGCTGCAACATTTGCTCCGGGAGGTTTTCCATGATTAGTCCACCTAATTGCATTTGAAAGCAGACATTGATGTGTGGTCTTTCTAATGATTTAAGCTTTTAGATGTGACGATCACACACTTCAACAAAGACGACCATAGTCAATCATATATATGAGTGGTTCTCACCTCATGAGATCAACCTCAGTGAGTTCTAATAAAGTTCCATTCTTTGTGCAGAAATATATTCTCCTGATGTTGATGGACAAATTCAAGGTGTTATTAGCTTAGCCTGGAGCTCACACAAGTCACAATTATCTGCAGTAACATAATTTAACTTTGTTTTTTCCTCAAGAAAATCCTCAATATCGAAATAGTCAAGCGTACGAATATACTATACTCACTTCCTATCACTGGATACAACTCCTGATACAATTTGAATTAGTTCTGTTTCTTTACTTGTTTGATGATCGCTTGCTGGTGTAATATTTATCCAAACTGGCTGATCATCACTTAGCTGCAACTGTGGGAAAATAACATAGCAACACCAAAGGTAAATAAACATGAGAATTATATAATCTGATACAATTCCAAGCAAGTTGGCTTAACTATATGAATCCTCACTATCCATGTTGCTCCATTTAAAGCCCGACAGTACCATATTATAAAGGAGATTCACAATCAGATATCCACAAAATTTTTATACCAAATGAAGACAAACAGAAAATACTGATTGAGAGTTTTAATCTGATACTACTATTACCATTACAACAACTACAACAACAATGATTATGTCTCAATCCCAAGTAAGTTGGTGTCTTCTTACGTCCATGTCGCTCCATTTAAGCCCATCGCACTCCAATATTATAAAGTAAAAGAGAATTCTGATCCAATGTTCACAATTTTTTTTTCCAGATAGTTGAAGAAAGAACAACCCGGTGCACAAAGCATCCTGTGTTAGCAGGGTTTGGGGAAGGAGATGTAGACAGCCTACGTAATGCAAGCATTAGTGACTTCTTCCATGGCTCGAACCCGTTACTCTAAGGCATCCCTTATCAGATAGTTCAATGATTACCTTACATGTTTATATGAATGTTCGAAAGGTTACCTGATAGATATATCCAGATTCTGATAGAGCAAGAATTGTCTGATTGACCATGAAAACAGAAACTGCATACCCTGCTGATATTGAGAAATCATGAGGTGCTATAACCCACTGCAATCCATTCCAAAATCTTTCATAGATTGATCCACTTACACCAGTGATCCAGATAGATGCTTCAGATATTTTTGTCAAAGAAAATCTTTTTCTCAAAGGAAGATATGTATAAGAACTTCCCTCATCCTTAACTTTTGTAAAGATCTCATCTTTTTCAGGTTCTTGATTAGTCTGATCAATTCTATTGACTTTTGTACAGTTATCATTGAAACAAGAAACTAAATCATAAGGCAAATCCACTTGTAGCCAACTGTTGGATTGCTCGTCATACTCCCAAAACTTGTTGGTTTTCAACTCAAATTTCCTCTGAGCTTGTCTTACATATTGTTGCACAAACCATGACTCTGACTCTGATTCTGAAACAGCAACATAGCCAAATGATGACAAGATAATGAAAATCTTGATCAAGAACATGAGATAAAAACAGTACAACTTGAACAACATGGTTCTTGGAGACATAACATCATGACCAAGATATGCACATACTTAAGTCCATATGGGCCATAGCAGAATAGACTTCACTTAAACCATTACATATAAGTTATAGCCCATATTCTTCAAAAGGGGTAGCCAAGGAAGGGGGGGGGGGTGTGTGCGTTGGGGGGGGGGTTGTTATGTGTTTGTGTATATAATTAAAAATATCAAGTAGCTTGAAACTGGTATATGACTATATGTATAGGTTCTTAAATTCTTAACTACCTGTCTAGTTCAACCAATGGATTTTTTTTTGTCAATAAAAATGACACTCCTATGATTTACTTTCTTTTTTTGTCTGTTTAAAAAATAATGACACATTTCCATATTAAGTTACACAGATATTTATCACTTAATTTATACCATAAATTTCAAAAGTCTTCTTTTCTTTCTTAAACTTCATACCAAGTCAAACTAACTTATATAAAATGGGACGGAGGGAGTAATAGACTTTGATAGGATGGCTGTTATCTAATGTAATAGCTTTGTATTGATATCTTTGTAATTGATTCCTAACTTTACCAGGTGCTTTAATGCTTTTCTTACCTAAAATTGAGGACTTTCCACAAGTCTTTAGATTGTGATGTTAATCTAATTGGAATTGCTGGTCTTCCGCGATGTGATTTAGCTGTCAATGAACTGTACAAAAAACACCCGAGATTAGAGTTCAAATTCAATAAAGATACAAAAGAATTTGGTACTAATTTTTTCTCATTTGGCTAAATATTAGTGAGCAGAATTATTTGATATTTATGCTGATGAAAGGTGAGATGTATCTAAAGAAATAATTGAGATGCACATTGACTCGAACACAACTATTTCATCCATAATTTTCATAAATCACATTTGTGAATAAGTATATACAATTTTGATTCTTGTGGACCTTATTTAATGGAATCTTTCAAGATTTAATAATGAGGATCACTTTTGCCCCCACTATCTCGCACCCCCTCCCCAACACACCCTAAAAGTAGTAATATTTCATAAGTATCTAATTTGTTTTTTGTTTTTCACTTGCTCTCTAGAAATAGTATTGGAGCCCCGATTATATTCAAATCACGTACTGTAGAATTCATTTAGGAGTAATGCTTCACAAGATCTTTTCTATATCTAAAGCTCAAACTCTAGTGAAGCAGTCCCATATTGATAAGTATCTAATTTGTTGTTCTGTATAGACAGTGTTTAGTTGGCACAGTTGGCACCAACAGACAGGAATAAGATTCATACCCTTTTAGTCCTAGTATTAGATTCTATTCCCTAGTGAAAGCCAACAAAACTTTTTATGACTTTTTCCAAATGGACATGCTCATTTGAATAAAATCGATAACACTAGATAATTTCTTTTCACCATAGAAGATCTAAAGAATAGAGGTATTTAACATGATACTAATGAAAGGAAGTAGGTACCTATTGAATAGTTAAGGTGCACAAATTTGATTTCATAATTAAAAAAAGGGTGATGGGCTTCACATGCATTTGACTTTTTTGTAAAATATTATAGATTATTCTTTTAGGAGTGTATTATGAATCATGGAATCATTTTTTCTTCATTTTTAGTCAGGTTTATAAATTATTATTCCTTCATCAACACCTTTTGTTCCCATAATTTCATTTTTAATTTACATTTTTTCATCAAGGAAATAATAGACTAAAGTTGGGTGAAAATATGAAGCACAAAAGCAATTATGAAATTATTGAAAAAAACTTTACTTCTCTAACCATTGGATTGTATTTTGTTAGTCAACTACTAGTTTGTGTCCACACACAACATTATTGAACCCTTCTAAAGGAAATACGTACGACTAATGATTATAAATGTTATGTCGTAATTTTCTTATCTTTAGAAAAAATTACTTTTTGAAATATTCTACATATAAAACTATTTGAGAAAAATACTTAGAAAAGAGTCGCTACTTAATTTTTTTAAAGAAATTAAGAAAACTTGTAATTTCCAAAGATTTAAACAGAAAAAACCATTTGAAAATATCAAAGAGGGTTCAGGATTCAATTTACACTTAGAGAAGGGTTTAAGCATTCGAAGTGCCCGCTAACATGCGGTTGACCTGCGACTTGACTAAAATATTTTTTTTGACTAATTCTTTAGAAAATGATTTAACATAAAAAATAATAATTTATAATATTTGATTAACTTTGAGAAAATCATTAAATAAATGACACATTTTTTATTTCATTTTATTTTATTTTTAAGAGAAAGGGACCTAAAATGAAACATTTGAATTAAATTGCATGTGAATAGAATTTTTACAAAACTAGATTAATTAGAGCTTATTTAAATCATTTTAATAACAAACTCAACCAATTTGATTAATTAAAGTGTGAAAACCATTTAAATTAATTGAAGAATAAATTCAAAGTTTTGGCTAAATATACTCAATAAAAGTGTTAAGAGTTGATAAAAATATACTAACATAAGAATATAGTTCATCTTTTTGGGGTTTGGGGAATAATTAAATTAAACCAAATTAAATAAAGGGTTAGAGTTAAACAAATCACAAATTAGCAAATAAGTATAAGTCAAATAACTAAAAAAATAATTTGACTCAGGCCCAAGTCTAGTTGCTGAAAATGACTTGGGCTTCAACCCAAATTTCTCAAGAATTGCTATAATTGGGCATGTTTGTCCAATTCCCATTTTTGTATACACCTAATGTATATCGGATGTATATCGGATGTATACAATCCATTTTTTCTATTTTTCGAGATCTGTACATCAATTCCAAAGACTTGTTCTTCGATTTCTCAAGGTTGATTGACTAGATAAAAAGTTTTGGGCCTTTATGGCCCTCTCGAAATGCAAGGGAGAACATAGGAGTTCATGTAGAACTCGGACAGATTTCACATGCAAACAAAATAAATAAAATGTAAGTAATAACTCGATGATTTAATATAAGAAAGTAGTAAAATGAAAATAAGTGCTACTACCTAAATATCACCACAGGCACGAGACAAATTTTTTTTTTATTAGTTATTATCAATAACAAAAACCAAGTAAAGCAGGCATGAGAGGAGAGAAAAAAAAATCCACAGAAATACACTAACGCATTAAAAACAATGATCAACTAAGAACAACAATAATAAACCAATTTAGAATAGCAATTATAAGGCAACAAAAAATTAGTAGACTTAGAAAAACTTTCAGGCTAAAAAAAAAAAAGTTAAAAATTCTTGTCAAGGTTCACAATAAAGCAATACAATAACTTATTCCGAGATTAAAATCGATTCCAAACTTCATTTAATAAAAATATCATACTAATGAGGCACGAAATTAAGGCAACAAATTTAGAGGAAAAGAAGCTAAGGCCGAAATCCGTAACGAACAAAGAAACAAGGTCCCCACACGTTATGAAACTTATTTATTTGAAACATGTTGATCCAAATACGATTTTTTTTCTTTTGCTAATGGGAAATCAAATCAAACTATTATACTAGGATTAAGACCAAATAAGTAAACAAGTACCCAGATAAATATGCCAAGAGTCAGAAATAGACATGTTAAGACCCTGCACTATACTGAAACAACAAGAATGTACAAAATAAAGGAACAAAATGAAAATCAGACATTGAAGAAAGAATGCTATCGAGTCAAGTTGAGATGTGACATTTTTGGCTGAAAATCGGATCGTCTAGAGACAAAACTTGGTTTAAACACATTACATTACACGGTAGGACGACAAAGACATTCAAAAGATAGGTAAACTAAATGATTAGAACAAGCATGCAACTATATCATATGTATCAACCACATAAATCGACCCTAAAAAAAAACCTAATCTATAAAAGGGCAACCTTTAAACAATGACGACCCTAAATATAACATAACTGATGTTTAACACGGTATGGATGAAATAATACGGATTTAATAACACAAATTCTGATTTTTCTGTCTTTCTTGGCAACCGAAATAACATTGGCTAACCAAGTCGGATATTACGTCACTTTCACTACTTGAGACTAAATCTTTTTGGTAATCTCCTCTTTGATCTTTAAACTCAGCTCAGGCTTGAACTTTCGAGTCTTTTGTTTTACTGGACTGAAATCTGGATTAATCGGCAACTTGTGAGACACCACATTCGTACTCAACCCTGGCATATCTTTGTAAGACCTGACAAATACATCAATGTATTATTTGAGCAAGCAGACTAGATCCCTTCTTTGAGCTTCAGTTAGATGGACTCTGATTCTTACTTCCTTGACACATTCTTCATCTCCAATATTCACAATCTTAGGTTATTCAAGATTTGGCTTGTGTTGATTCTCAAATTGTCGAAACTCTTCGGCTACATGTTCGGGTATCCCATTTTCATATTTATACACCTTGCATTCATCATTACATGCCTAGTTTTGTTCATTTGGCTCGTGACATGACATGACATTGACATGCTTTACATTAATATTACTGAAATCATAAACAAACAAAATTAGGAAAGTAAAATATAAACAGATAAGTAGACAAATTTTTGATAAAGAGGCTTTCATTTAAATTAAAAGACAATCACAACTTTGGCCATGGCCGAGGGCTATTTTGCTTTTTTTTTTTTTTTAAACATCAAGAGGGAATTTAAAAACTTCAAACAAGTAAAAACTGCATAAAGGGTGGATCTCAGGCCTTTTTCGGACTATCACCGATTTAAAAAAAAAAAAAAACACATGTCCTTTCTACCCAGATGAGCCGAAAATCAGGATTGGTGTGGAGGTCCAATTTTACAATTGCTTCTCAGGTTCTGCATCACGGATGCCCGATGTCCCAGCCTCTTCCTCGATGACCGCATCAATCTCCTCAAAAAGGCCCCAAATTTCTTCCCCAAGACCATCATCATTGACATATTCTCGCACCGAGAATGACTGGTATAGATGAGGGATTGGCCTGGACAATGCTTAATCAACACTCTTGTTCTTCATCTCTGCTTCATCATCTATGGGGATATACCCCAAACTAAACTTTGCTCCTTTGACGGGAATTTGTATAGACTCGACAGTTCCTTGAAAGTGCTTCCCTAAATCGAAACCTGGTTTGAAACCGCTCCGAAGCATAACAGTAGCAATTATCTTGTACACAGAAGGCATAGGGGGTTGTGGAGCCAAGTCATCACAGGTGGCACTTACCAGCTCCACCATGTAGAAATCACAACCTCGAAAGACGTCATCAACAATTGGTGCATACACATTGGAATGACTCCCTTCACCATAAATAGCCAATTCCTGGTCCTTCCAAATAAATTTCATTAGTTGGTGAAGGATAGACGGCACGTCCCCAGCCATATGGATAAACGGTCTTCCCAGCAGTAGATTGTAACTAGTGTTGATATCCAACACCTGAAAATCCAAATTCAATTCCACATAACCCAATTGAATATCCAAGTTTACTGCACCTAATGTCTTTCTTTGTACTCCATCAAAAGCCCTCACATTGAATTGGTTCTGGTGAAGCTTTCCCAAGTCGAATTGCAGCTGCCTCAAAGTCAAAAGTGGGCAAATATTAAGACCAAATCTGTTATCGACCAAAACGCGATTTATTATCTTGTCTTGACACATAATGGTGACATGCAGAGCTTAGTTGTGCATCCTGCCTTCAAAGGGCAGCTTTTCGTCACAAAAACTGATTCGGTGTCCTCGTACAACCTGGTTTATCATGGCTGCTAGATTGTCGCTGTTGGTACCCACAGACACATAAGTGTCATCCAGAGCTTTCATCAAAGCTTGCCTATGTAATTGTGAACTCATTAGCAGGGCCACACGAAAATCTGAGCTGGCGTTTTCTCCAAATGTTTCACGATCGAGTAATCTTTTGGTTGCATCTTTCTCCAGAATTCTTTTGCTTCAGCTTCACTAATTGGCCTTTTAGATTGATCCTTCTTCTATACTCCATGGGCTAACTCTTCTGGTATGTAGCACCTGTCTGATTTGGTCATACCTTGGGTAAGAGCCGTTTCAATCACAAACTTTGGTTGGTCAAGAGTTTCTCGTGGCACCAAGGCAACAATCTTCTCGGGTGTCAGAATCACAAACTCTTTCTTCTCTCTAATGCTCAACGAAGCTACAGCCCTTTCCAGTTCATCAGGAGCGATCAGGACTATTGCCTTTGCTATACACCAATCATCATCCGTCTCTATCATATTAATAGTGACGCCTCCATGATTTAGCAAAGGATTACTATTGACATTGGGCGCGACTGTCTGGGGATAGACCATTTTCTAGTCAATCAGGTCTTGGATCTTATGTTTCAGGTTGATATAGTCCTTCGTATCATGCCCAACACAGCTGGAGTGATATGCGCACCTTTGATCAGGTTTGTAAAACTTTGAGCTAGTGTCAACTGGCTTAGGGCCCACTGGTTGAATATATCCTGCCGCATCTAATCGCTCGAACAACTTTGTTCGACTTTTAACGAGCGGAGTGAAAATTCTGGCAGGCTTTTTCTTAAATCTAGGACGGGGGTTGGGGGGGGGGGGATCATAATTGATTTGTTGAGGAGGGGGCATTTGATGATAATTTGGAGCGCGTTTGGACGGAGGGTTTGATATCTGGGATATGAGTTGGTTTGGTAATTTGGTCGTATAGCTTGGTAGCTCGGGGGGATATTTTGGTAAAGTGGAGCTAGGATTTGATACATTGGGGAAGGAGTTTGGTAATTCGTCTGAACTTTGGCATAGTTGGGGGCAATATTTCGATAGTGATGAGATGGAGTCTGGTAAACTGAAGGGAGAGTTTGATAGATAGGAGAGGGAGTGTTTTGATAGCTAGAGGGAGGGGTATTTTGGTAATCATCATGTGCATAACAAACTGGGTACGAATTCTGTGAAGGTCTAGAACGACCTTGGTATGGATTTCTTTAGGGTCCTTTTCCTCTCAAAAGATATAGAAGACATATTTTCTCTCTTCTTCTTCAACAAACCTGAGGATCCGGGCAAGGCAGCAACGCGGGCAATCTTCCCAGTTCTTAATCCATCTTCAATAGTCTCACCTACTTTGACTATCTCAGCAAATTTTACTCTAACAAGCAACATAATTCTATCGTAATATTTGGGCTCTTGGACCCGCAGAAATACTTCGACAATTTCCTTCTCAAACATAGGTGGCCGAACTCTAGCTGCCTTCTTTCTCTACCTGTATGCAAATTCTCTGTAATTTTCATTTGATTTCTGCCTCATTTTTTCTAAGGAGTAGTGATCAGGAACGATCTCCATATTATAGGCGAATCATTCGATAAAGTCCTTGGCTAGAGTATTCCAGCTAGGCCACTGTCTGGTTTTGTGAGATGTAAACCATTCCAGAGCTTCTCCGCTCAGTCTTCGGCTAAAAAGCCGCATCAATAAAGCTTCATCCCTTCCAACTCCCACGAACTGGTCACAGTAGGCCCTCAGGTGTGCTAAGGGGTTTCCTATTCCTGCGAAAACCTCGAATTTTGGCACCTTGAGCCCTTTCAAGAGGTCTAAATTTGGATGGATACATAAATCCTCGTAATTCAAACCGATGACTTCAGGAATACACTGCAACTCTTTCATGGCCTTTCGAATTTCTTCCTTCATATCCAGCTTGGCGGTCTTTTCCTTTGACCTTCACTCTCTCTTTCGCTCTTCGTAATGGTCGAGCTCAGAACCATTGGCGTCATGCTCATTGGGGATCGAAATTTGGAAAATGGCTTTCTGGGGTAGAGGTGGAGCAATGGAGAGACTTTGGGTATTTTGAGTGGCTTGGTAGTTTTGGGGGAAATTTTGGGGGTTGGTATGTTGATTTTGGTGGCGGAGAGAAGCTTACGGGTTGTTAACATTTTGATTTTGAGGGGGTGGACCAGTTTGGAGGTTGGCATTTTGGGGAGGGGGTGGTGTCTAATAAGAGGCGGAGGCATAATGGGGATTTTTGGTGGTTAGGTTGATGATTGATGGGTTATGAGCAGGATTGGAGGGTGAGATTTGAGTCAGTTCCGTATTTGAAGGAGGAAAGTGAAGTGAAGGCCTTCCATCTGCTGGAGCATTGAAAGCAAAAGCTGGATTGGGCAAATCTTGCCTTCTATGCATTTCAACCCGCATCTCAGCGATCTGTTTCATTAATTGCATGATTAATTCATTCTGATCGGCGATAACGGGTTGAGCCACAACAACATCTGTTAAATCGGTATCCTCAACATTATCGCCCATTGTTGACTTTCTCTTCCAAGAACTTTGACTGGGAAAGGAATCTGCATGCCTTTTTTGATCTTGTAAAATAGGGGTAGCTTATCGACACCGATCAGTTCTAACTACCTGTAGAGGAAAACTACTTAAAGGCAAATATGTTAGTTTTGCTTCGGGACAAATAATGTAAAATATCACATAGAAGGTATATAAACACATAAGAGTTGCTTTGTTTGAGAATATGTTAACCCACGAAAATTAGGGACTGATTTTTTTTTTAAAAAGGAGTGGGCTAAAAAAGTCCTCATTCAAAGCAACAAATCATATAAACAGTTAAAACATACAAGCCTATATCGCGTCCTAAACAACTATGTGACCCTTTTGTGCCAAAGGTAGGCCTAATGATTTGAAGGATGTATAACGCCGTTTGAAACATTCCACTGCTCCCAAACCCAAATTTATACAAATTTTATGAATAAACTAAATGGGGATACATAATAGGGGAAATGGGATACAAAATATCAGTCCCGCGTAGGGGCATAACCATAATCTATGCTTCCAAGGAAAGACGCTCTGATCTTGATTTCTTGTCATCTTCGAATGTCCACGCTTTTTGGATGCTATGATAACTTGATCCTTCTTCGACTTAAACGCACAATTAAAACTCTATCCCAAGAGACAATGATTTGCTAAATGACGTATATATCCTTCAAATTTAAACATATAAGTATGATCATCCATTTAGGCTATGGGCCATTATGGACTCAAGGTGGTCTCTTTAATGGGCCCAACACGACCTGTGTGTTGAGTCATTTTAGGTCAATGCGCTAAATTTTAGGAATTTGGTTTTGCTCTACCCTAGTCTGACTAAGAGTGGATTTTATTTATAGTGGATTGGTGACCTAGGCGGACTACTTGGACTGGGACAGTTAACAACCGTTGACTATTCAGTAGCCAACCACATTTGTCAGGGTGCCCCGAGAACTATTTGGTTAACGTACGATTGCGGCCCGCATAATCGTCCTTTAAGTGGAAAATAAAAAATAAGTGTCTTTTGATGGAATATGTTATGTCATGAAATGCAATAGTTTATAGCAATTTAAATACATAAAGCATAAATAAACAATTTAACAATTAATAACAATTAGTCAAATAGTCAAATTTTATGATTATAACTTAATTAAATCTTCAGCGGAGTCGCCATTTCTGTTGTGCCGTAATTTTCTTATCTTTAGAAAAAAAAATACTTTTTGAAATATTCTAAGTATAAAACTATTTGAAAAAAATACTTAGAAAAGAGTCGCCACTTAATTTTTTAAAGAAATTAAGAATACTTAAAATTTCTAAATATTTAAATAGAAAAAATTATTTAAAAATACCAAAGAGAATTTACATTTCGAGAAGGATTTAAGCAGTCGAAGTGCCCGCTAACATGCAGTTGACTTGCAACTTGACTAAAATTTTTTTTTTGACTAATTCTTTAGAAAATGATTTAACATAAAAAATAATAATTTATAATATTTGATTAACTTTGAGAAAATCATTAAATAAATGACATATTTTTTATTTTATTTTTAAGAGAAAGGGACCTAAAATGAAACATTTGATTTAAATTGCATGTGAATAGAATTTTTACAAAACTAGATTAATTAGAACTTATTTAAATCATTTTAAAAACAAACTCAACCAATTTGATTAATTAAAGCGTGAAAATCATTTAAATTAATTGAAGAATAAATTCAAAGTTTTGGCTAAATATACTCAATAAAAGTGTTAAGAGTTGATAAAAATATACTAACATAAGAATATAGTTCATCTTTTTGGGGTTTGGGGAATAATTAAATTAAACCAAATCAAATAAAGGGTTAGAGTTAAACAAATCACAAATAAGCAAATAAGTATAAGTCAAATAACTAAAAAAATAATTTGACTCAGGCCCAAGTCTAGTTGCTGAAAATGGCTTGGGCTTCAACCCAAATTTCTCAAGAATTGCTATAATTGGGCCTGTTTGTCCAATTCCCATTTTTGTATACACCTAATGTATATCAGTGTATATCGGATGTATACAATCCATTTTTTCTGTTTTTCGAGATCTGTACATCAATTCCAAAGACTTGTTCTTCGATTTCTCAAGGTTGATTGATTAGATAAAAAGTTTTGGGCCTTTATGGCCCTCTCGAAATGAAAGGGAGAACATAGGAGTTCATGTAGAACTCGAACATATTTTACATGCAAACAAAATAAATAAAATGTAAGTAATAACTCGATGATTTAATATAAGAAAGTAGTAAAATGAAAATAAGTGCTACTACCTAAATATCACCACAGGCCCGAGATAATTTTTTTTATTAGTTATTATCAGTAACAAAAACCAAGTAAAGCAGGCATGAGAGGAGAGAAAAAAAAATCCACAGAAATACACTAACGCATTAAAAACAATGATCAACTAAGAACAACAATAATAAACCAATTTAGAATAGCAATTATAAGGCAACAAAAAATGAGTAGACTTAGAAAATCTTTCAGGCTAAAAAAAATAAGTTAAAAATTCTCGTCAAGGTTCACAATAAAGCAATACAATAACTTATTCCGAGATTAAAATCGATTCAAAACTTCATTTAATAAGAAGATCATACTAATGAGGCACGAAATTAAGGCAACAAATTTAGAGGAAAAGAAGCTAAGGCCGAAATCCGTAACGAACAAAGAAACAAGGTCCCCACACGTTATGAAACTTATTTATTTGAAATATGTTGATCCAAATACGATTTTTTTTGCTAACGGGAAATCAAATCAAACTATTATACTATGATTAAGACCAAATAAGTAAACAAGTACCTAGATAAATATGCCAAGAGTCAGAAATAAACATGTTAAGACCCTACACTATACTGAAACAGCATGAGTGTACAAAATAAAGGAACAAAATGAAAATCAGACACTGAAGAAAGAATGCTATCGAGTCAAGTTGAAATGTGACATTTTTGGCTGAAAATCGGATCGTCTGGAGACAAAACTTGGTTTAAACACATTACATTACACGGTAGGACAACAAAGACATTCAAAAGATAGGTAAACTAAACGATTAGAACAAGCATGCGACTATATCATATGTATCAACCACATAAATCGACCCTAAAAAAAACCTAATCTATAAAAGGGCAACCTTTAAACAGTGATGACCCTAAATATAACATAACTGATGTTTAACACTGTATGGATGAAATAATAACACTCAAGAATTAGTTTCAAGAAAGGGAACATCAAAATGCATCCGAGCAAAGAAAGACAGAAATGACCATACTAGATAGAATTTGGCAAAATCTTAAAACAATATTACGACTAACCCATGGAAGCAATTGAGAACACGTACTTCATGTCAGAACAACATCAATCCAACAATAACTAATCAGCAAACAACCGACATAATAGTGATTTTCCAACATCAACAGAGACAAATATCAAAAGAGATGAAGAGAACGTTATCGAAGTAAGCGGGCTACCTTTCTCAGGGCAGCGAAACAGGGATGGGACGAGCAAGGAGCTGACCTTCCTACTACCAGAATTCGAACACGAACAGTGGACTAAAAATTTGAGCAGAAAACTGAACCTAAACCTAAATAAAACTATTGTATCGTCTGCCTCCGAAACATATCTAGCTTGTATTTAAAATACTAACGCTTCAAACCTTTTTTTGTATTGTTTTCTTGCTATTTTTTTTTTCTTTTAAAGAAGCAGAAGAGGTTTATATAGAGAAATTCTAGGGGTCGATTTAGGGGGGTGGGGAGGGGTGGAGAGGCTAAAATTCGAAAAAAGGGCAGGGGTAGAGTAGGAATTAGAAAATCAATTCCCTAAATTCAAATTTTCCCAAGGGCCAAGGAGCTGCTCGTTTTAACAAGATTTTTCCTAAAATCCCAAGATATCCGAATGAGGGAGAAAGCGCAGACGTTTTGGATCGATCCACTCGTCCTTGTGCTTAACGTGGCGCCATCTCGTGGCCACAAGATCGGTTGGACGAGGCTGGCAGGACTGGAACAGTTTGGTGAGGGCAGACTCTTGCTTTTTCCGTGGATTCCGCTGTTCCGGCTGCTGTTGCTTTGACATTCTGGATTGCTGCTTACAGTTGATTTTTATCGCTGGGATTAGAAGGGAAAGGGGGATTGGGTCGGGTTAAAGGAGAGTGGGCTAGGAATTGATGAAAAAAAAAATGGAATGTGGGAAAACGGACAAAGGGGGTTGGGCTGTTGAGGTGAAAGGGTATTGTTAATTGGGCTGGAAGGGTTTGGTTGCTGGAATTGAAACATAGATGGCCTGAAGATGGCTTTTAATTGAGTTGAAAACAAAACTTAAAAATAAAGGCTAGAATTGCAATTAAAATTGAAGTGTCAATTATGGCCAAATTGAATTTAGTTGGTGAATTTAGCCTACATTTAAATAAGACAGATTTTCGTGAATTAATTAAGGAGCTTCTTAATCTTAACAAAATAAAATAATTAATTTACTTGTAAATAAATTTGCTCAAAAAATATAAGCATAATTTAAATTAATCAAACAAATGCTTAATTAAAGCAAAATCTTTTTTTGAGATGATTTTCGAATATTCTTAAAATATATTAGTTATATACGTAATTATATAAAACACATATATCATTTAAAAAATTATAAAAATGATACAACTATTTAAAATAACTTGCAAAATATATTTATTTATTTATTTTTATTTTTTTGAAATTTTATAAAACTAATTATTTTAAATCATTTGAAATTGAAGAAACTCGAGGATTAATCTATAATGTGGAGGTCCAAAATTGGGCGTCAACAATAAAAATCTTAATATTTTTGTAAGAACAAATGATATTATAACGAACTAGTATTCATGTTCGTGTGTTGTGCGAATATTTTTAAATGTCATAATTTTAAATTAAATATGGTATAGCTTATGCAAGATTTAAAATATATAACTTTTTTTAATTTGCTGATGAAAATGATAATGATTGATTTAAAAACTGTAATAGTTGTTAAATGAATTCTAAATTTTAATGAGCGATGATGTTAGCTTGCACAATTTGTCAAAAAAAAAAGAGAAAAATTTTTTTAACAAAAAAGAATTTTTTTTTTTTTAACACACATGTAAGATAACTATGTAAAACGTACTGAAATTCAACATTATTAAAATTCGTTGTCGTTGGTGTTTCTTTTTTTTTTTTTTTAAATAGTTATATATCTATTAAAAAAATTTACCCCCCATTCCCTAACCCCACACAAAAAAGATTCATAATTTTTTTTAATTTTATTACTTATTTTACAATCAATATTTTATTTTTTAAATTTGTTTTTTAGTTATCTTTTTTTAAAAAAATTACTCTCTTATCTTGTGAAGAATGGATTGAAAGAAGCAAAAATGAGCCAACTCTCTATGTAAAAAACCATTTCTTGGTGATGTATCTTTATGTGGATGGTATGATCTTATATGAGCTCTTGTGAATCTCTTATTGTTGAATTTAAGTCTTTCATGACAAAATGTTTTGAAATGACAGACTTAGGGTTGTTGCACTATTTTTTTGGTGGTTTTGGAATTAATCAAAGTTTAGATGACATTTTTGTCTCGAAAAGAAAATATTCAACTTAGGAGATTTAACATGTTGGGTTGTAAGATAGCTTATACATGGATGAATGTAAGTGAGAAGTTCATATCTAATGATGATACATGTTAGACAGATGCTCGTTGCTTTAGAAGTATAGTTAGTGGTCTGAATTATTTGTGGCACACACGACCCAACATAGCATTATATTATTTACGTAAAATGGCCTATCATAAAATCACAATGAAGAAAAGGTGAAATGTACTCAGTTGAAACTACCACCATTTACTTCCAAATTGCCCTTCGAAATAGCATAAGAAAAAAGTCAATATCTCCTAATGAGAGTAATGCATACAATTAAAGGATAGTGAAATAATTTAAGTGATTAAATTATCTACAAATGTCATGCTTATAACTTCATCAAGATTATATCCACTAGTATTAATCATACTTAATCTTAGTGCTAGATCGATAATTTACAGTGCTGCATATTCACAAACCACTAAGTTGATTCGATATGAATGTAGATTATGCTTCTTGGGTAAAACTTGGTAGTGGGAGAGAAAATATTTGAGCTCTACTAGTGGAAGTAGGTTTGATTTCTGGAAATAATTCCCCTCTGGTCCGCTTGCTTTGTGATCGAGTCGTTCTGTTACAAACAGAGGAAACAAGTGCCCTTCACAGATAGAATCGCTACTTATAAGTAATCAAAATATAGTTAATAAGACAACAACAGGTAATCGCGTATTAGATCATTTAAAAATCTATCACTCAATATTTTGCAAGAAATCGAAATGTCATGGGTTAATACAGCAGAGAGTATCCTGTCATTTATCTGATGTAATAGACAAGTTAACACAAAGACAGCTTGACGTTTTTCTCTCTTTCTTTTTAGTTTGGGAGCTCTTACAAGTAAAAAAACATAATAATAAAAGCTTGTGTGCTGCTGAACTAAGATAGAATCACACAACAATTAACGATTTATGTGAACTTCACATACTTGAGCAATTAGCAGTACGTACCTTTGTTTCATTCCATAAATGATGGAGATCAAGATGAACAAGCTTTTTGGGACTAAAATTTTCTGGCAACAACTTCACACAAGGTATTCGGTAGGTACTCAATCGAGTCATCTTGCGAATCACTTTGGATACAATCGCCCATATAACGTATGCATAATATCCTAAGCCTTTGCATATTTTTTATTGCCTCATTTGTTAAAGCATATTTTTTCGTAATAATTACACCAGATTGCTTCCACTGTCATGCTCTCCTATAAAAAGATCACGAGTCGACATAACATATCGATATGTATGTCTTTGGAATATGAGTACTATTATTGTTTAGACTACTCACCGTATTGTCCACCATCACTTTCTCGAAGTCTTCAACATCTCATAGTCTGCTACGTTCACTTGGATGCTTTTGCATTTTCACTATGTATTTATCCATATCTTTAATCAAGTCATGCATTTCAATCGTATCATGTTTAGAGATGAACACAAGAGATTTGTCAATTAGGACATTCAATCCGTATTCAGCTCCAAAATCACAGCTCTCAACGATTCGCATGACTTCTGTTCTTTCTTCTCCATGGAAGAAACATGCAATATCTAGGAATATCTCGTTCTCTTTGGAAATGTGAGGAAGTCAAGTATTAGTAAGTATTTCATATTTCTAATGTTCATTTTGGACCATAAGTTTTAAAAGTCTTCCTTTCTTTTTTAAACTCCGTGCCGAGTTAAACTACCTCACATAAAATGGGACAGAAGGAGTATGTGTTTAATTTCAACCCACCTGTTGCGGATATCATATCCTTTTAGATTCGAGGCAACAGTTAGGGAAGTTCTACATCCTTGCACCTTCTGCATCCCATCAATATCATCTTTATACTTCAATTCATGTTCGGCAAATGCTATTGCAAAGCTTTCACTTTGGTTTCGAACATGTGATGGATCCACATCATAGAAGATAGGTATGACTGTTTGTCCATTTTCTTTCTCCTTGCATTCCACGATCTTCACTAGTTCATTCAAGCACTACCTTGATGTAGCATAATTTCTTGAGAAAACGACGAGTGCAACTTGAGATGCTTCGATAGCTTTTAAGAGTTCTTGTGGGATGGAATCGCCTTGCTCTAGCCTTTTATCATCTTGAAAGGCGAATATTCCCCTATTTTTCAAACCTTCGTACAAGTGACCTGTAAATGTTTTTCGAGTGTCTTCACCTCTAAAACTTAGAAAAACATCATACTTCCATCTAGGACAGTACTGTGAATCAATTGCAAAAGAAAATGATGATGCCATGGATTCGATTAATTTGTTGAAATTTGAGAAGAAAGGTAAGAACTGTGTGGAGATATATAATATTGGACAACAAATATGAAAAGTTTCCTGGAGGAAGGGTCTACTTCAATTGTACTGAATTATTGCTATGGGGTCCATAGTAATGTCTGTAATAATATGAACACAATGGATAGCTCAAAATATAAGTGGATGAAGCAGCAAAAAATAAAAAGACTATACCTTGGAAAATATCTCACTAGAATCGAATTATTGTGAGTTAGTTTTACATTTCTGTTAAATATCTTATACTCGCATAAAGGTCTGACTTGATTTAAATTTGTGTAAAAAAGTTTCACATTGAGAGCAAAACACTTTCTCACAAGGGTTACTCAATATTGGATTTTTAAATAAAAAAAATCAACAAATTAAGTTGAGAGTCAAAATTACTAGATATTATATATATATATATATATATATATTCAAACATATAACTTTGGTTATGTTATTAATTATTTGCATAACCGAATAACTGAATCAAAAAAACTAAATCAGAAAAAGAAAAATCAAATCAAACCAAATTTATTTTGCTTCACATAACCAAATGCACACCCCGTAGACTCACTCTAAGAAAAATTGGACCATATCCCTGGTTTTTGATTGGTTATTATCTTGGGGAAATTTTTTAATTAAGTACTTCCTTGTCCCAATTTATATGTTTTCCTATTTCGTCAATTTTTAAAAAATGACACATTTTTATATTTAATAATAATTTAATTTTAAAATATCTATTTTCTCCTTAATGAAATAATTTATACCCACACAAACATCTATCATTTATTTTGAACGACAAATTTCAAAAGTATTTCTTTATTTCTTCAATTATTGCATACCGAAGTTCTTTTGTGATTCTATTAGGTAGTTTTTCCTACCATTTTTTATGAGTTGTTATCTTCGATCAAAATGAATGGATGAAGTCAAATCGTATTGTCAGTGACAAAGTAATTATCCTTTTTATTTCTTTGCACCTTTATTTGCTTGTACTTTTAGTGCTCCGTTGTGTACATATTATACTACATTGGAGTTTTCAATAAATTTCCTACTTGCTTCTTTTACCGTACATATTATTACCTTTTTGATTGGTATTATATTCAATACAATGAAGTCTAATCATGAAGATTTGTTAGTCATAATAATTTTGCTAGGATATTACCTTGCAGTTTCAATTAAACAAGGCGCACAATTTGTTAGGTAAAGTTTCATTTTATACCATTCTATTTAGATTATTTTTTTATCAATTTAATCCATTTCCAACTAAGAAATATTTTGATCCTAAGATGAGTGGTGTGATATTTCAAGTTCAAATTTTATCATAGGAAATAACCAATAGGTGATTTAATTTCTTTTGCTAAAATCGTGATGAAAAGAGTTACTCAAATAACAATACCAATAAAATAATCAAGATGATAACACTATTATCATAAAATTTTAAAAAGAAATGAAAAAATATTTAAAATATTTTATTGGATGAAGATTTTTAAAAATCGAGATGATAACACCACACATGTAAATATAATTTTCTCGTAAGCGAGCCTCGTTCCTTCTTCTTCACCATTACCAACAATGATTATGTAACAAAAGTTGTTGGAGCTGCTACTTGCTATGTTTTCACGTTGGATAACTCAAGTTGTTGTAAGGGTCATGACGTTTCCGAATCACAAGACTTGTAAATATAATTTTGAATTTTCGATGAAACCCAGATTTGATTTTAATAATAAAAATGTTTTTGGCTATGGCGATTGAATACAATAATGGAGTGCTTGTTTGTATACCATCAAGTGGCTTAAGATCTGCATCTCGATATGTTCACATGGTCGAGAATTTTTTCCGAGCCGGCTTTCCAGATTCAACTTTCCTCCATTATTATGTATTCATTAACTCCAATTTGAGAAATTTGACATATGCATTCATGGAAATGATCTTAATACGAATCAAGTAGTGGGCGAAATGGCAAATGGGAATCAAAATCCTTGCCGACCTTCTCCTTTTCAAGATTGTAGTGATTGATAGACCTTTGGTGTTTATATAATGGAGAAAATGGTGAAAATATTTTTGGATTTGGAGAGATGGTGAAAAAATAGAAGAAAATAGTAAAGAATAATGAAAAAATTGAAGAAAAACGTTTTTTAATGGATTTTCCACATATCAAATGTGTGAGTTTCACCCATCAACATAAATGTGGTTGTGGCTTTTTAGGGGCACAATAATATCGATTTTAAACGGTTCAGGGGTGATAAGACTCCCGTAAAATTTAAGTATGTAGTTAGAAATTCGATAATAGATTAGGAGGGCATTTGACCATTTTCTCTTACTTTGACAAGTAAAGCTAGATAGTCTCACATGCATAAAATAAGGTCTCTATCGGTTATGAGAATAGCAAAGTATTTGACTATAATAACAAAAATATACGGTCACATATATATATACATACGTATAATAAACTGCTGCTATTCCAAAACAAAGGAGCTGCTGACTTAAAACATCAGTCATCATTCAACAATATTAAACCTAAGTTGTTTGGACTCGAGTATAGGTGTCTACAGATCTAGAAAGTTGATCCTTTATAATTTGAATTTTAAGATTTAAGAGTGTGAGTTCAATTAAAAATAATTTAAATATATAAGAAATCACTCAGGAGATTGGATAGACTGATTTGCAAGTAAGATCAAAGTGGACAATCCTTACCATGCATGCTGAACTCTTAGCCCTATTGCATGACCTGACTCTTGCAAAAGAGAAAAAATTTGAGCATATTCTGGTGTGAACGGACTCACTGATATTACTAAACTCTCTAAATAATGACAACACTCTATACTCACACATTTGTGTTGACGGCAGGTTGTGATCAAGCATCTGGGAGTACCTCCACTAAAACATATCCCGTGGGATGCTAATAGGACTGTAGATGCACTAGCATAATTCGGAAGGAAATCAAAGGACTCAACTATGATTAGAAACAAATTTTATATTCACTACAAGAAAAAGCCTTATTTAAGACCAAGATTTAGGGACGAGTGAATTATTACGTCTCTAAAAGTGTATCTATTGGGACGATAATATATTTTGGTCCTTATTTGAACATTTTATTGAGAAGGTATTAAATCTAGTCCTTAAAAAAATAATTCACTGGTCCCAAAATCTATTGAGGGCCTTGAGCGGCAGAATTTTTCCGCCATTTTTATACTAAAATATTAAAAAAAGGAAAATTTCATTTTAATCAAAACTTTAAGCGCTAAAAATTTAAGTATACAGAAGGGTCATATAAACATCGTCTCTTTTATCTCAAAACACAGCAGCCCGTCGCCCTAGTTTGAGCTCAAAGATCACCATTCCAACTGATCAAGGTTGTCACTCTGCCCTAATCTCAACTTTTTTTTGCTTTATCTTGACATTTCTCTGCCCTAATCGCATATTTTTGTTGTTATCGTTGCTGCTCTGCTCAAAACAGAATTCCATCCAAGCTTTGCTCGAAACAAAAATCTAGGTTAGTTCCCCTTTCGATCAAGTTGTTGTTTCTTCTATATGTTTTATTGATGTCGTTTTTTTCATTGTTGTATTCTAGCTACTCTTTTTGTTGTTGCTGCTTAATCTTGACGTTCATCTGCCCTAATCACATTTTTTTTTCTTGTATTGCTGCTCTGCTCAAAACAAAATTTCACCCCAGCTTTGCTCGAAACAGAATTTCAAGTTTGTTCCTCTTCCAATCGAGTTGTTGTGTTTCTTCTATATGTACTGATGTCGTTTTTTCATTGTTGTATTCAAGCTACTCTTTTTGTTCTTCCTGCTTAATCTTGACGTTCCTCTGCCCTAATCCTGTTTTTGTTCTTGTATTGTTGCTGCTCTGCTCAAAACAGATTCCACCCCAACTTTGCACGAAACAAAATTACAGGTTGGTTCCTCTTCCGATCGAGTTGTTGTGTTTCTTCTATATGTTCTATTGATGTCGTTTTCTCATTGTTTTATTCACATTGTTTTAACAATAAATAGGTTAATAGTTTCAAAATCTGGCCTCTTTTCAGTCATATAATGAAAATAGTCATATAATTTTAGGTGCAGTAATTTGAGTTGCTCATTTTGATATGAAGCTTGTGTTTGGCCTCTGACATTGTTCTTGTTAGCTGTAGAACTAATGTGTCTATGCCTAGTGGAGCAAAACTTTCGATTCATCTCAATCAAGTGCGAAAGTGATCACCATCATCCACAAATCTAACAAATCCACAACCTCGTTATGTGCTATATTTCTCTATATTTTACAACCTGAATTCCATTGATTGAGGAATAGCTGGCCATGAATATCTTTTGAAACATGTAATATTTGAAATCAGCTGCCACGTCACCTATGAAAATATAGTATATTCAATGGTATTATCTGAATATTTTTCACCCGAATCAAGTTCTACCGAGTTGAGCCTAAAATTTAACTTAATGTTACGCATCAAGGTATTATTGTATACTTATATTTGCGATGTCTGATAATTTTGTTATTACTAGTTTTCTTGATTCTTTCTTTATGTATTAGTTTGAGGATGCGATTAAGTCATTCTTAACTTAAGGATAAGTTAGTTATGAGCAAAGCCTTTTTAATCACAAACAACTACCAATAAGAATTTTTTGGATTAAAGTTAAGTTATCCCAAGAACTTCAAAAGTATGTGTGTCATCATATAATATACTTCATAGTAGTTACCTTTTTTTTGGTGTTTCAAATGTTGTTTGAATTGTTAGTTTCTACTAAAACTATGGCTGCATAATGGTTTCTAAAGTTACTACTTGTGGTGCATTTTTGAAATCTTAAGCTACTTGGAAATTCATGGTTGTTTGCCATTGTTGTTTTGTGGTTCTTGATTTCAATTAGATTCTAAATGTTTAGTGAAATTGCTTGGATCCTCATGTAGTTTGATAAAAAAAAATTGTTCGAGAAGTGGTTGATGAGTTTAGCTTTGTGAAACATGAAAAAGGTCATTAGTTCACGTGGATGAAAAATTAAACTTTAGATCCATTAAGTTTAGCTCGTAGTGTGTAGTGTTCTTAACTATTCTGATCGAGTTGGAATGTTTTTCATAGCCCATTGTAGCCTTGAAACATAAAATTATGAATAATATTTTAGCATATTGTCATAAATAGATCTAATATGAAAGAACTTAATAAATCAACAAATCAATATTGTCTCGTCGTTGTTTTTCTTGATGAATCTAGTAGGTTTAGGATTTTGTATTTGTTAAGATCTTTGAGTTTTGTTATATATAGCAACACATATTCAATTAAAAGAAAAAGATGTTATTAGTTCATTTTACATATATTTTATTTTATCATTTGGATGATTTGACATGTTTAATAGAAACAAATGTTCATCTTAGTAAATTTGTTATCCAAAATTATTATTCATCTAACTCTTATATATAATCAAAGGTTATGGCATCGAGTAAGCAATGGATGCAACTTGTTGATGATCAACTTAATGAGGCCTACTTTATCAGGGTGGAAAATTTTTTGAATTATGCTTTTCAAAGAACATGAGAAATGTATGAAATACAATGTCCGTGTGTCAAATGTTGTAATACCACATTAGGAACCCGTGAGACAGTCAGAACACACTTGAAAGTATATGGAATAATTAAAAATTATACCTTTTGGTATCATCACGGGGAAGTCTTAGGTGAGCCAGAATCAGAATGTGAATATAGAGATGATAATGAAGTAGAAAATTGTGAAAATGAGGATGAAATACGAGAAATTTTGAGAGATTTCTATCCTAATCATTATGGAGACACTGCAGATGTTGATTGTAATGATTCACATGTAGACGAACCAAATGTTGAATCCAAAAATTTTTATAGCCTATTGGGAGACTTTGAGAAGCCACTTTATCAAGGTTCAAAAATTTCAAAACTTTCAAAATTTAAAGACTCAAAATTGTGGCGTGGTTGTTGTTGGTGAAACTGATAAACATAGTGAGAACATTGATTACTATGGAGTTTTAACCGATGTTCTACTCACGGGTAGAAGAGTTGTTTTGCTTGAATGCAAATGGTTTGATGCATATGATAAGGCAAAAGGAGTGAAACTAGATGAGTATGGCATTGTAAGTGTAAATTAGGGGCGATTTTTGAAAATAAATGAGCCTTTTGTATTAGCTGATCAAGCCTCTCAAGTATTTTATGCTAATGATAATTCCAATAGAGGTTGGTGTGTAGCGAGAAAGGTACAACCTCATGATTCCTATGAAATTGTGCAACAAAAGGACAATGAATTTGAAGGTTTAGAAAATTCTTCACAAAATAAATGAAAAAGAATGATTGAGGTGAAGTATCTCCTTAAGCTTTAGCATATTCATTATTATATATTTTGATACATTATTTTTGTTAGTACATTATTTTTATAGTGTCTTAATTTTTTTTGCCAAGTATATGATTTTTAGAATGTTTTTTCATTATTTTTCAAAATTGCATTTAATTTGATTCAAATACTTTAACTGATACAATTTCTTGCATTAGGTTTCTTTCAAGGATTGCGAACAATGAACAAAAAGTTTTTGGCTTTTGAGAAAGAGCATATGCAAACTGATGTTGCATTTTCTCTTTCTACTGATGATGCTATGGAGTCTACCCCAACACTTGAAACAAGTATGATTTCTTAATTTTTTTTCTTTTTCAGAATTTAATTGTAATGACCCTCCCGGTCATTTCTGTATCTTGCCTTCTGTGTGTCGTTTAGAGCATTCCTGAAGTGACCCCGAGTCATTTATGACTTGCTGGGACTGACAGTTCGGTCACCTGGTCGTTCGTTTGGTTTTGGTGCGAGTTTTAGTGTTTTGGAGCTTATGAACCTTGAACGATCATTTTCGATCAAAAGTTCAAGAAGACGACCTTAGAATAGAATTCTGACGGTTCCATCAGCTCCGAAATGGCCAAATTAGGCTAGTAGCATAGTTGGCATGAGTATCGAGGCCTTCGATGCTAGTTTGGATCATTAGGTGTTTTAGCCTTTGAAATTTGGCCTAAGGTTGACTTTGGACAACATTCTTGGAAAACACGCTTGAATGAAAATTCCATCAGTGCGGTTAGCTCCGAAATGTTGAGTTTGGTCTAGAACAACCTTTCGTTCGACTCCCGAGGCCTTCGGACTCATTTCGAGCCCCTCGATGGATTTTGGTTAAAATGGCTTTTGGAAGTGGGACCCACTTTTTATCGAGATGACCTCTGATGGAAATTTTGACTACACCGTTGAGTCTGGAATGTCGAATTTAGTAGGGTAGCATATCTATTTTATTTTTGTCGGGTTTCGAACGAATTTCGAGCACCTCGTCGGAGACTTTCACCAGATTCTGCTGAAATCTGGTGCGGAATCTGGTGAAAGTCTCCGACGAGGTGCTCGAAATTCATTCGGAACTTGATAAAAATAAAACAGATATGTTATCCTATAAAATTTGACATTCCAAACTCAACGGCACAGTCAAAATTTCCATCAGAGGTCATCTCGATAAAAAGTGGGTCCCACTTCCAAAAGCCATTTTAACCAAAATCCACTGAGGGGCTCGAAATGAGTCTGGAGGCCTTGGGATTCGAACGAAAGGTTGTTCTAGACCAAACTCAACATTTCGGAGCTAACCGCGCTGATGGAATTTTCATTCGAGCGCGTTTTCCAAAAATATTGACCAAAGTCAACCTTAGGCCAAATTTCAAAAGCTAAAACGCCTAATGATCCAAACTAGCATTGAAGGCCTCAATACTCGTGCCAACTATGTTACTAGCCTAATTTGGCCATTCTGGAGCTGATGGAACCGTCAGAATTCTATTTTATGGTCGTCTTCTTGAACTTTTGATCGAAAATGATAGTTCAAGGTTCATAAGCTCCAAAACACTAAAACTCGCACCAAAACCAAAAGAACGACTAGGTGACCGAACTGTCAGTCCCCGCAAGTCATAAATGACTCGGGTCGATACAGGAACGCTCTAAACGACACACAGAAGGCAAGATACAAAAATGACCGAGAGGGTCATTACATTAATTTAATTTAATTTAAGTAATTTTACTGATATAATTTCTTGCATTAGGTTTCTCTTAAGGATTGAGAACAACAGATAAAACTTCCTTGGCTCATGAGAAAGAGAGTTTGCATTCTGATATTCCAATTTCTCCTATTGATTAAAGTAAACAATCTGCCCAAACAGCTGAAACAAGTATGCTTTCATTTCTCAAATCTATTTGATCACAAGTTTATCATATGTACAATATTTTCTACCATTTATAATTTATGTAAATGTAGGTTCATGTGCTACTGGAATGGATAAAAAGGTTCGAGGAAGTAACAAGTGCAAAGAAGTTGCATCGCTTTATATTGGACAAAAGCTAAAAGTGACATTTTACAATAATCAAACAGTTGGGAAGAATAGTAATCTATTTTTGAGGCACTTGGGAAAAATAGTTCGTGATCGTAATATATGTCCGTTGGGAGTATCATCATGGGAACTTAAGGAGGAAAAGCTAAATCACATATGTGCTGTTGCTAAGGTAATTGGATTAAGTATTTCAATTTCTTCTTGGGCTACTCTCTTCTTAATACAATTCTCGCTGCTTAATTAGTGTGCTCCTTCATGTTTCAATTTGATACATTGTAGGATAAATTTGATAGTGATGACATGAATAGTCATCGAGATCATGTTTTGGGATGGATGAAAGAGTTATGGAATAAATGGAGAGGTCCATTGCATGAAAAGTATGTGAAGGGTAAGCCTATCCAAGAGGTTCTTAAGAATATGCCTATGGGGGGTAGAAAAGAAGCAATGGGAGTGGTTGGTGTAAGAACATTTTACTTCAAAAGATTTTCAGGTTTGACATATTACCTAATTATGTAATTTGTTTCGTACTATGATTTCATTTTGATAATTTATTTATAAAATTTAAATTTAATGTTGTTACTCAAATATAGGCGAGAAGCAATAGAAACACAATAAATAGAGCTAAGCTGAAGATGCTTCATCATATTAGTAGCAAGCCAATTAGAGAAATTATTTATCAAAAGGTGTTATCATCAAATCTTTTTCTATCTTAATATTGATGAATCGTTCTTTGACATGTTTACCTTTATGTAAATGGTGGAAAAGATGGCAATCCACCAGATTTGACAACTATCTTTTACGAGACTCGCAAGAAGAATAACACACTTGTTGATTATGAAACAATCGAGAAGCATGTGTGTTTGGTTAATTGAACATGTTCTTAACATTTAGTTATTATGGGATCTGAAAAAAAAAAATCTCCTCTATACACTCTGTAGGCTCAAATTCAAGAATTGTGGAGTCTGAACCATCACTTTCTAGCATAGAAATTGTTGAGAAGTGATTTGGACATCAAAGTCGTAGTCATGTATTTGGCATTGGAGGTGGAGTAAAAGCAAGAGATTTGAAAGGTGGGACTTCCTCAAAAGCTGAATTGTTGGCTGAGCTATGTTCAACTCAAAAGGAAAATCAGTATTTGAAGGATTGCATGTCTAACTTACAAAATGAGATGAAAGAATTGAAACAATTGAAAGAATTTTTTAGCACAACACCCAAATTATCAACCTCCAATTCAAGAGAATGACTATTCGGATCCTTGATTATACCATGTGAGTAAAAACTTACCTGAAACATCAGTTTATTGTTCTGGTTCTGCATAGTAAAGCTATTAATTGTTGGTTGTTTTATCTTAAAATATATTTGCACGTTTGATATTTTTTTTTAGTACACTAACTCGTGATAAAATTTTACAGAAAAAATGGACTTTTGGCTATTTAAGGATTTTCAAGTGATGATAACAAGCTCATTTAGAACATGTAAGGTCTTCTTCCTCTCTTAACTTTAACTTTTTGACTAAGTTTTGTTCCTTGTAAATTTTCATTTGCGATTATAGTTTACTCGTCACAATATAAGTAATTCTTGATGTTTTACTGTACAATCGTCATAGCAACATTAAGCTGGCTGGAGACTTAGACTATTTTATGACAATATGTTTCTATCTTGTGTAGTCATCGAGTACTTCATATGATGATATTAGTTAGTATGACGTGAGGAAGAGTTAAGAAATTGAACTTATTATAAGTGGTAGAAAGACAGAGAAGAAAATGATTAACCAAAGAAATGATATCATGAGTTAAAAAGGGTTGTTTATTTGATTCTGTTTACCCCTGCTGCTGCGGTGTATTGCTCTTTCGTGGTCTTGCGGATTTGTTGCAGATGCCATGGATACCTTTCTCCTTGAGCTTCTTTTCTATAATCTTTGATCACGACAATATTGTGTTCAACACTTCCTAAAAGAAAATAGCCTACAAAGTTCCAACTGTTGCAGCAATTAGTGTTGCAGCTGCTGCCACTATATTATATACAATAGTTTCCCACAAAAAATGGCCACCAAAATCTCAACTGCTGCAGCAATTAGTGTTACATCTGCTTCATAAATTGTTGTTTGATTTAAGCACATCTTTCTGTTTATCTTTATATATAGGTCTTCTAAATGAAAGTTTTATTTCTTTTACAAATTTTGGATGCTGAAATTTGCAAAAAGCTGATGTTAAACAGCATGTAGATTGACCATTTTTTGCTGGGAAGGTGAAGGCAACTTTGGATTATAGTTTAAGGCTAGTATATTATTTTTTTTGCTAAGGGTTCATGATCACAATATTGTTACTAGCTTACCTCATTGTTGTATATAGTCAGATGCCTTATACTCACCTTATTTTGTAATTACATTATATATTATATATGAAAGAGACAAGTTTATATTAATTATCGTATTTTCTAGGTGCAAATGCAATGTGATTTAAGGACTAGATTGTAAATCCTTAAAATCCTTTTGAGTAGGAAATCTGTAATGGTTGCGAAATGATTTATGGATCACCTTCAAAATGGTCATGAAATGATTTAGGGACCAGCTTAAAAGTTTTCATAAATTGATTTATAGACGAGCTAAAACTGGTCGTAAACTGATTTATAGACCAGCGTCAAATTGGTCGCAAAATGATTATGGACCAGCATATAAGTCGTCCCAAAATGATATATGGACCAGTTAGAATCTAGTCGCAAATGATTTAACGATCATAATTTCAATTTCAATATGTGTGAATAGGTACCAAAAATATGGTCCCTAAATGTATTTTAAGGACCAGCATTATACTAGTCCCAAAAAAGAATCAACGACCGGCACTATAATCTCATCCCTAAAGGGACCAAGGCTATAAGGACAAGTGCAGGTGGCCGCTATTGTCCTTTTTGGGACCAGATTCTTACTTATAGCGATCAGTTTTCCCTTTGTTGTTGGACGGTTTTCTTGTAGTGATTGTTGAAGCATCTCCTTCTTGTATTACAAATGTTCTTGAAAGAGATGCAAATGAAACTGCTTCATTTAGATCAGTTCTCTTTTATATGGATGCACTTTAATTATGAATAAAATCCTTCCATTCTAAGCAACAAAAAAAAAAAAAAATCGACGGTGAATTACAATGCTTATGAAGAGTAGAACAAAGAAACTTGGGAGTGGTTGAGATGAAAGTTGTTGAGAATACAATTAACTAATAAAAATATGTTCTCTAACAACTTAAGCTTTAAGATGAGATGGCCATATGTACACTTTAACATGGTATTAGAACAAACAATGGTCCTGTGATCGAATCTCACCATCACCCATATCAAAAAGAATTTTCACATGCTTGATCGTCTATGAAAAAAAATTAGGCCTGCACGTGAGGGGTTGTGTTGTGAATATAATTAACTAATAAAAATGTGTTCTCTCTAACTGCTTACACTTTTAGATGAGATGGTTAGATACTTTTAACAAAAATACGTATGGTTGCATATTGAATCAGTTCCATGCTCCTTCTTTCAATAATGGTTCATCATGCTCTAGTAAATCTGATAGTTGCTTCATATGTCTTGATACGATGAATCTTCTATTTGAAGTAATGTCTTAATTCTTTGATACATTTCTTGACCCAATTATAATATATACCACCATATTTGAATGGTATAAGAATTGTAATGATTAAATCAAATTTACTTGTTATAATTGATCATTCTTGCTTCCTAATGTTAAGCTACTTTAATCCTCTTGATAGTTTTTCTTGTGCTTATGTGGTGATATACATCTAGTTTTTGATTGCAATTTTGGTTTCTAATATATAATATGTAATAAAGATATTTGCTATAAATGATGCCAATAATTTGAACTCCCCTTAGATCTTCCTTTTTGATTTTGAAAAATAATAATCTATTTCCATTATAAATATTCACTCAATATCTTTCTTTTCTTTTTTTTTTTTTACAGTTAACAAATCTACATCCACGTACAATCTTCACAAAATTTTTAGATGTAATGCATATTTTGGCTTCTTTTCAACTCACAATTGTAATAGGTATCACATATAGTTTGCATAATTGCGTTCCATAATAAATTTTATGTTTGCTATGGAGCTTTTGATTTGTATAATTCGCTACAAACATCCAATTTTATACAAATTGTTCAATTTTGTATAAATTCATTTATACATTGCAATTTGTTTAATAAGATTTGTATTTGTATAATTATAAGTGTATAGGACGAAAATATATGTATTAGGGAAAAAGGTCTGAAATATATTTGAACTTTGGCTGAAATTGTTGTTACGATACCGAACTTTGGAAAGGACCTTTTACCCTCCTGCACTATTTAATAGTGTGTTTTAAAGGTATATATGTGCCCACGTGGACATCATAAATATTGCATAATTATAAATAGTAATGTGTCCACGTGAGCACATATATACCTTTAAAATACATTATTAAATAGTACAGGGGGTAAAATTCCTCCATAAAGTTTGGTATCGTAACAACAATTTCGGTCAAAGTAGAAGTATTTTTAGACCTTTTTCCCTTAAAATTAATAGTTGAAACCTTGAAGGCTTGGACCAACACCACCAATAACCTTTCTCCTTCTTCGATCCCCGCTCCCCCACACACCCCACCCTTCCCCCCACCCTATTAAATTTTGCACCTCAATCCTCATATTTTTTCTTAGTTTTCTTTTGTAGTTTTTTTCTTTCTTTTAAAATAAACTGAAGAGAGCAAAAGTAATCCATGGTAATTATCAAACTTTGTTTCTATTAAATTATTATTATTATTATTATTAATAATAATAATAATAATAATAATAATAATAATAATAATAATAATAATAATAATAATAATAATAATTATAATAATAGAATCTTCAAATTTCCAATACATAGCAATAGCAAAATAAGTCATATAATGGAAGGTGTCTCTATTTTCCATCAAAAGAAATTTTCGTTTAGAAATGAAATTTTTATTAGCACTACAATATTATGTTATGTTTTTAAGAATTAATTACAATATAAAAATATAAGTAAGGAAAAAGAAAAAGATTAAAAATTAAAAATTAAAATTTACCTAGTTTCCTACGTGGCTCTAATATGGTGTTGACATGACTATGACATGGTGCTCATGTGGGTTGTTTGTAATGCACTTCCATTTTGAAAATGGTAATTGAATCTCAAGGTGGTATTTATTATACTTCAAATAAGAATAAAGGGTAAATAATGCACGTAAAGTTAAAATGTTATCGTAAGTTTGATTGTCAAATTTAAGGCTGATTTTATATATTTTTACAATACCGATACATATATATATATATATATATATATATATATATAGCCACTCAAAAATAACTTAATTACACTCTATAATTATAGATTGATAATTACAAATCTTAGCTACTTGTTATAGGGAGGAGATAGGCGAGCAAGATTGAGAAAGAGAGGAGAGAGGCGAGTGAGAGAGGGCAGAGACTGGGAGAGATGTGAATTGTATATGTATATCGGTTAGATAATTGTATATTATACATATGCATTTGTATATATGGCAAGCGAGATTGGGAGAGGGAGGAGAGAGGCCAGCGAGAGAGGGCAGAGAGTGGGAGAGAGGTGAATTGTATATGTATATCGATTAGATATTGTATATTATACATATGCATTTGTATATATGGAAAGCGAGATTGGGAGAGGGAGGAGAGAGGCGAGCGAGATTGGGAGAGGGAGGAGAAAGGAGAGCGAGATTAGGAGAGGGAGGAGAGAGGCTAGCGAGAGAGGGCATAGAGTGGGAGAGAGGTGAATTGTATATGTATATCGGTTAGATAATTGTATATTATACATATGTATCTGTATATTCTAGTTAATTATACATATACAAACGTGGCTAATTATACAAACTCGAAGTCAGCCCACGTAATTAATGTATAATGTTAGTCGCGAATGGTAATTATAGCAAACTATAACTATGATGAATAATTAAGTAGTATAAATTTGTTATATAATCATTTTAGTTAGAAAAGAATTGTCACTTCGTAAAAACTCTGATTAAAACATCATTCAATTTATTGGATATTTTGGTAATTGATCAATTTTACACCTAGGCTCTTTTCATGGCTTTTAGTATAGTATGATGATTATTAGGGGTAATAACTGATAACGATATATATCTATATTTAAACGCAAATGCTTAATCAATAAGATATCATAACATGGGAAACATTATTATTTCTAGATCCACCGAAGGACGTATATACCATCTTTTTCCATCAATTTATTGCTTTCGATGTCTCTAAGTATTTGTCTATTTTTTTTGTAGTTATCTCTAATTAATTATTTGTCCATCTTGACAAATCAAGAAATGACATTTTTTACATATTATACCCTCATTACTTAATATGGTAAACTCACTATGTAATCAGTATTTTCTTAATAGGTGTATTAATTCAAAAGTGAACAAGTAATTAGAGATCGAAAGAGTAGTTTTGATATAGCATTTATTTTTCATTTAAAAATGTTGTTAAAACATCAAGGCAAAATAATGGACCAAAATATTGACAAGTATGAAAACTATATTTCACACACAAAAAATAAAAAAAAATAAAGTCCTTAGCTAGGCGGCAACAATTAATAATGTATTAATTGCAACTGTAAACCCCATGAATTGGACCCCATAACATTAATTTCCATTACTTCCCACCTATCCCCCTTTGACATAAAACCTTGCCATAATGTCCATTATCTAACTCCATATATATTTTTACACTTTTTTTGTACTCATCATTATACTCATCATCATTTTATGACAAACCAATCTTGTCAATATATTTTTTGAGACATTTTTTTGAAAAAAACATATTTTGGTTGGATATGGAGATAGAGGTGACAAGTGGTAGTAGTGATATTGAAAAAGGTGTAATCCATAGTCAAGGTGTTGCATATTTAGTATGGGAAGATTTAACAGTAATGTTGCCAAATTTTGGTCAAGGACCAACTAAGAAGTTGTTACATGGATTAAGTGGTTATGCTGAACCTGGTAGAATTATGGCTATTATGGGTCCTTCTGGCTCTGGAAAATCTACACTTCTCGATACGTTAGCAGGTAAGTTTGTATGCACTTCGATTATTGTACACGTTATATCTTGGAATCAGATATTTATATTGTTTGTAAGGTTTAGACAGATGAAAAGAAATTATCTAGTATTTAAATCCTAATCGATCTCGTATAGTTATGGAATATGCTTGAGCTTTGTGTTTGTTTTTGGTAATATTTTTTTTTTTTTTTCCTATTTTGATCAAGAATGTTATCTGTGAAAGAGGATGTACATTTCTATAGTTGAAGAAAAATACAATGCTTCTATGTCCCAATTTTAATAGGGGTTTTTGGGTAGTTTGAAGGATTGAATTCCCCTATGTTAGCAAGAAAAAAAAATAAAGGTTCATGTGAAAAATAGTTGAATAAACATATATTATTGCAGATCGGGAGTTTGGTTTTGTAACCTGTTACAAATTTGTTTTTAGGTTTATGATTTTTCATTTTTTTACACATTAAACATCTAGAAATATCATTTTTTTCTATTCAATTTACAAGTAGTCATAAGAGATCATTTTGCAGATAAGTGTGTAAATAATACTTCCTCTCTGTTCCTAATTACTTGTCCACTTTTGAATTGACACACCTATTAAGAAAATAATTAATGACATAATGAGTTTACCATTTTCTCCCTATTAATTATAAAGTGTATGAAAAGTTCTACATTTTTCAAAATAATTAGTCATTTAATTGAGAGAAAAAATAATTTGTTCTTTCTTGATTTGTCAAAATGGACAAGTAATTAAGAATAACTATAAAAGGAAAAATGGACAAATAATTAGGGACAGAGAGTATATTTTCTCTATTTCATAATAATTGAATTTTAGGCTTTTTTTCTTAGTTCAGAGTGAATTATTCAAAGTTTTCCATTTTTGCCCTTTATTTACATTTTTTAGGTGATAAGTTTAAGACAATTAATTACTCATATTTATAATTTTACTTTGAACTATTTCAATTTTTAAGAAAAGTTTGACAATAAGTAAAAGGGTAATAGTGGAAAATAATATTCAATTTATATGCTAAACTTTTTTTAATACTTGTGTATTGACCACAAATTCAATTAATATGAACGAGAGAGAGTAATGCCTAAAGCAAAATTGAGATGCCCTTTAATTAAATGTCGGCAAGGGTAGTTGGGCATTCATTAAGCTTTGTCTTTGACCACATACTACTACTGCAGCTTCAAAATTGATAAAATTCTATGAATTTTTTGTCCCTTTATCTGGAAGATAAGAATACTGAAACCTGCATTTTTCACATGCAATTATGTTGTTTGTGTTAAAGTATACTCAGTTATCAATATAGGTTGTGGTGTAGTGGTGTGATCACTTTATCAGATCTCGGGTTTGAGTTTTGAATATAGAGAAAATTTTGTTGGGAGCGTCTATTCCAAACGGGTCATGCAGTGCGCGATCTGAATTTAATCGGGACTCTTATATGGACTCCGGACACCACTATCCTTTAAAAAGATCCTATCTTGCCTCCCTGAAATAAAGGGTTTTAAGTTTTAACTACCTGGTGAGAAGCCAAAAATAAAATAGAATAGTTAGACAAAAATGGGCATTCCCATTCCTATTGTATTTGGTTTAGAAAATACTCCCTCTAGTCAATTTCACTTTTACTTGTTCACTATTTTAAAAAATAAATTTTTATTTTTACTCACTTTTAACACATCAAGAAAAGACAATTATTATTTTTCCATACTTTTAGCAATATTAGTTACTTATTCCCCAAATCATTTTCCAAGAACTAACACTAAACATCAACTAATAGGGATACTGTGGTAAAATAAACATATGAATCATTGTTTTTAAATGAATGTGTCAAGTTCAAATGTAACAAGTAAAAGTGAACGGAGAGAGTAATACTTTGCAATTTGAAATTTGAAATTTGCTTGGAATGAATTCATAAAACTATGCATTAAATTCATATAAATTTTTATTTAGTTACCAAATAAAAGCTGAAGTTTGTTGTACTAGGATCTTTTCAATGAGCAAACTACCTGATCTGCTGAGGATAGGATTAGTAGTGTTATGAATTTTGATGATAAAAGGTAAAATCAATATTAGAACATAGCCAGAAAGGCTGAGAGCCCCGTTGTGTTCGAATCCTGTCACACCATGAGGCATTATCTACGAATTGAGTAGTTTGGGAATGTATCCCAAATTGAGGGGTCCAAGGGTAAATACAAGCGAGAGATCGATAGCAATAAATATATACGAACATAAATCTGGTCTTCAGTTTGTCAAAAGGAATAGGTATGGGTATTCATTCCCTTGGTTCTTAATAATTAAAAGGCATTCCTTCTGTTTAAATTTGTTTGTCATTCTTTCCTTTTTAGTCCATTTCAAGAAGAGTAACTTTTTCCTTTTGTACCAACTCTTTATTCTAACGTTCTACATGACATGTTTAAGACCAAAAGATTAAAAGACATTTTGATAATGATATATATCTTTAGTTTATGATCACTATATTCAAAAGTCTTTGTATACTTTCTTAAATTCTGAATCAAGTCAAAAGCAGACAAACAGATGGAAATGGAGAGAGTATCTTTTCTATTGGTTATGTCTTGATCTCTATACTCTTAACTAGAGCCTTGACAACAGTTCTCTTATCATCTCCTCTTTATCTACTCTCTTCTATAACTTCTACTTTTTGTTGTCATACCAATAAGAGATGTCTCTTGTGGAATATGCATGTATGCATGCTAGACAATCCAAATTCTGAATTTGTTGGTTGCAAGTGATAAGAGGGGTAATGAAATTCACTTCTTGTGGTTATATATTACATCCACACTTTGCTAAATCATATATATCTTGGTTTGGACTGCAGGTAGGCTGTCGACGAATGTCGTTATGACTGGAAATATCCTTCTCAATGGGAAGAAGAGGAGGTTGGACTATGGTGTTGTTGTAAGCTGTCCTGATTGAATCTTTTTAATCTGTTATATATACAACATTTTAGGCACTTTGAGTATTTGCCATAAGCGTCCTGTTTCGCTTAAGCAGGACGCGTACTTGTGCTAGTTTATGTAATAATATCTGCCTAGCATCTTTTATTCCAATATGGATGGAAACGCGGGATTGATTTCTCATATGGTCTCTAATATATGTATTATCTCAGAAAGTCATCTTTCGTTTTGATTCCAATTTACTTCAACAAAGAAAGTGATTTCCTTAGATAATAACTATCAACTGAGTGACTTCCTGAGTAATCAACTCTGGATAACATGTCGAAGTTACATAATCTCTTCAAAGCACTCAATAGACATAAGAATATTACATAAAACTTCGAATTGTCTAAAACTACATTTCCATTATGACAAACATTTTTTAGTTAACGGATTTGAATGAAGAAGTTGTACTTCTTTTGTCTTTCTGATGTGCTGTGTGAATTTTTCAGGCTTATGTTACTCAAGAGGATACACTGTTGGGAACTCTAACACCTAGAGAAACAATAACTTATTCAGCACATCTTCGACTTCCAACTAGCATGACGAAAGAAGAGGTAGACGATATTGTGGAGGGAACAATAATGGAAATGGGGCTAGGAGATTGTGCTGATCGGCTGGTAGGAAATTGGCAAGTAAGAGGAATAAGTGGTGGGGAGAAAAAGAGATTAAGCATTGCACTTGAAATCCTTGTACGACCTCGTATACTTTTTCTTGATGAACCTACCACTGGTCTTGACAGTGCCTCAGCATTCTTTGTTATTCAAGCTCTTAAGAATATTTCACGCGATGGAAGAACAGTTATCTCGTCAATTCATCAGCCTAGTAGTGAAGTTTTCTCCTTGTTTGATGACCTCTTTCTGTTGTCTGGTGGAGAGGCTGTATATTTTGGAGAAGCAAAATTGGCAGTACAGGTATGGCGCGCAATATCTTAATGAAGACAAGCACATTTACAATTGCTCTTTCTGATGAGATTGAATTTACCGTATACATATTGTTATTGATATTTCAGTTCTTTGCTGAATCGGGATTTCCATGTCCAAGTAGGAGAAATCCATCCGATCATTTCCTACGTTGTGTCAATTCAGACTTTGACGTTGTTACAGCCACACTGAAAGGATCACAAAGACTCCGGGTATGATTTCTGTTGAAACATAATATAATAAAGTAATAAAAACCGTGCTAGCTCTTTGTTAGAGCTTAAACTTTTAGATGAAATGATCACAGACTTCAACAACTGCTACTACAGCTATGCAGTCTTAACACCTCTTATTATAACCACTCTGGTTAGTCTTTTCCTGTGGCTGATGGATGTGTAACTATTTCTATACCAGTCTACTACTCCCTCCGTTTAAATTTGTTTATCTTAGTCCGTTTAAAAGAGTCTTTTTCTTTTTTGGCAATTCTTTAATTTCAACTTTCCACATGACATGTTTAAGACCACAAAATTAAAAGGACATTTTAGTGCATTCCACGTATCTTTGATTTAGAATTTTTCTTTACTCTTTTGAACTTTGTGCCAAGTCAAAACTAGACAACCAAATTTAAACGGAGGAAGTATATATATCAGCTTTTAACTTCAACCTGAAGCTGGCTATTGATTCCCTTCAAGTGTCAGGATTTAGACTTGTTGATGGTAGTTTTGTGAAGCACTGGCAAAGCCTTCAACATATGTTAACCGAGTTCCCAAAGACTCAGTGTTACATAAATGGAAAATTTTATGTTAAACATGCTCGAGGTGTTACGTAAGAACTATGATTCCTGTCACAAATACACTGAAAACCTATGGACTCAAGTGGTGGATTTCTAGTTTTTCTATTGGCAATACAAAAAATAAGAAACTTGAGGACTACAACTTTTGCCAGTATAGTTTTACTCCTTTTCTATCTTTGATATCAATTAATTACTAATTCATACTAACCAATCATTTATCTTACATAATTTTGGATCATAGGTTGTGTATACTTTTCTCAAAACCATATACTCAAGAGACAATCATTGTTTTTTTAATGCAGGAAACACATAAAAGTGACTACTTAATGAACATGGCAACAGCAGAAATAAAAGAAATGCTTTCCAGCAAATATAAGCATTCACCATACGCAACGAGGGCCAGATCACGGATGCGAGAACTCTTAGCCACTGTTAGTTTCTTGTCCCACTCTTCATATGTGATTACTCATTGTGATCCTCTTTTCTCTTATAGGAGCTAACTGAAATATAGGCTGCTAAACTTGCAAACTAACATTAAACGCCGCATTTAGATTCATATGTGCTGATACTTCTCATATGATCAGTACTATTCAGTTGACAGACTACAAAAAATGTCGTGTAGAATGCTTTCATCACGGATGCATATTTTGTCGTTCTAACAACATTGACATACTTTTACTCCATCACCATTCTGTTAACGATGATTAGCATCAATTGGAGGAGCTCCTAATTAATGCATCCTTCTGTTTGCAGCAAGGTGTTGAGATTGACAGAGTAAAAGGAAGTCAAGCTGGTTGGGGAAAGCAACTTTTGACATTGACACGGAGATCTTTTGTAAACATGTCAAGAGACAAGGGATATTATTGGTCTCGTATAGTAATTTATATTATTGTAGCTTTTGCCGTTGGTACCCTCTTCTATGATGTTGGCACCAGTTACACAGCAATCTTGGCTCGGGGAGCTTGTGGTGGATTTGTCACAGGCTACATGACTTTCATGTCCATTGGAGGCTTTCCCTCATTCATAGAAGAAATGAAGGTAAACATCCATTTCCTATGATCCTAATTTTCAGTCGAAGATCAATTTTATCCGACTTCCAAGTACAATACAGGACAGCTACTTTTGAGTGTTTTTGTCGCGAGTTTTGAAACATTTTGGACTGATACTATATCTCATTTTACAGGTTTTTACCAAAGAAAGGCTTAACGGGCACTATGGTGTTGCAGCTTTCGTATTGGCAAACTTCCTCTCATCATTTCCATTTTTAGTTGCAGTTTCACTCCTCACTGGGACTATCACCTATTACATGGTGTTTCGGGCTAGATTCTTCCGTTATGTGTTTTTCTGCCTAAATCTTTTTGGTTGTATCGCTGTTGTTGAAAGTTGCATGATGATTGTAGCTTCACTTGTTCCAAACTTCTTAATGGGAATCATAACAGGAGCTGGTGTGCTTGTAAGTTACAACTGCTTAACACACTTAATTCTCTTCTCATCTTATTATATCTACTACACTTGTTATGTAATTTGACTCGTCGTGTTTCCTTATACAGGGAATCATGATGATGACTGCTGGATTCTTCCGTTTACTGCCAGATCTTCCCAAGCCAATTTGGCGCTATCCAATTTCATTTATTGGCTACGGGGCATGGGGTTTACAGGTATCGATAACATCTATCACATACATAATCTATGGAGAAAATGGAGACTATAAACAGATTCTTGTGTATTAAGAATAGTTTTGACGATGACATATATAATACTATTGCAGGGATCATACAAAAATGACATGATTGGACTTGTATTTGATCCACTAATTCCTGGCGGAGAGAAACTAAAAGGGGAATATGTGATCACGAACATGTTCAAATTGTCGTTGGATCACTCCAAATGGTGGGATTTACTTGCATTATACTCCCTCATCGTGATGTACAGGCTTCTATTCTTTATTATTCTCAAGCTAAAAGAACGAGCTACACCATTTTTCCGATCAATGTATGCCAAGAGAACGATGCACAAACTCAAAAGGCGTCCGTCATTCAAGAGGAAACCATCTTTATCCTATTCAAAAAGACAACATGCTCTCAGGTCATTGTCTTCTCAAGAGGGTCTTAGTTCTCCAATCCCATAGAACTATAAGAAAAAATCAAAGATGTTGTCATCACATTACTGTTTATAATATCTCATAAGTTCATGAAAATTAAACTTGAATTGTCCTTGAGGTTTCATTTGTTGAACCATGACAATAAATTTGCTTCCATTAAAGAGCCAGACAAATTGTTGTATCAATCATCACATATATACAATAGAAGTGTCCCTACTTTTGCTTGTTTACCTAAATTGAAATTACTATATGTCTAACTAGCATTGTTGATGAGTGTCATTGCCTTAAGCATAAAAAATATCAACGGGTTGGATGTGTGTCAGATACTTCAAAAGTAGTACATTTTCGGAGTATATGGCACGGGTGTGGCAACAGTTTTGGAGAGTACGAGCTACGTAGCTCTTCATCACTAAGTCTTTGAGAGACGTTAAATAATTTTCTTGGTATTTCAGTAGTGTTGTTTCTTGTCCTGCCTTGGCTTATGGTATTGGAAATGTGACTATATTTTTGGAAATTTTGGTACATATATCAAATTTTTGGTACCACTTAGATACACATATTTATCTTTGTTGGTTATGGAATACAATGTTTAAATAGCCAACATTTGCAGCACATACTAACAGATAATATTCTGAGCCTTCTATGTTAGATACTACTGAGGTGTGGTAGGGTTGTTGAAATTCTTCCATTATTAACAAATGTATCAGGTTCAAGCACTATGAATGTAGAACTCTCGTAAGAAGTCGAGTGTGTTTGGTATGAAGGAAAATGTTTTTCATGTAAAAGTTTTTCGAAAAACTGTTTCTTGGAAAACAAATTGGTTTGTAACTTATTTTCTCATGTTTGGTTGGTGAGTAGAAAATATTTTCTACAGCTTGATTGGTGAATGAAGAATATTTTTCAAGAAACATCTTTTATTATTGGCTAGAATAGAAAATACTTTTTAGAAAGATAGTTTTTGACCCGAAAATCAACACCAATAACCAATCCGAAATCCAACAAGACACTTGAATCGGGACATGACTTCGATGATTGATTTGAGATCCGGTCCAACACTCGACTCGGGACCTAACTCCGACTCCAAGCTCAACACCGGACATTTGAACTAGGATCCGACCCCAACACTAGAACCAAAACACGACCTCGATCACCAATCTGAGATTCAACCCCGAGATCCAACCTAGGACCTGACCCCGACTTGATCTGAGACCTAATATAAGATTGGACCCGACTGGAACACTCCGAAAGTTTTTTGAGCTAAGACTCGAACCATTCTTCGTTGTGAGTAAGATTTTACCGAGAAATTTAAAATTTTTCTTAAGTGTTAAGGTCATTAGATGTAGCAACTTGAGTTCCAAAAAGAACTAAAGAGAATTCATTCAAGTCATTTGTAAATTCTTTTAAGTTTTGGGTCACTTGAAATGACCATAACTTTTAGCACAGGATGAGTTAGAAGACTCATAAGATATCAAATGAAATATCTCCGAGTCCTCTTTCCAATGCCATCGAGTTTGCTAAAATCCAAGCTAGTATAAAGGAGATATGACCGTTTGAGTGCACCCTCTCTACATAGGGCTTTTCCACCCGAACTAAGGAGGGGTATTTTAGTCTTTTCCTTACCCACTTAGTCTAAACGTGAATTACACCCAATTAAGGGTCTAAACTGATTAGAATCCATTTCTTTCATCCCCAAAAGCATTTAGGGTTATAGAGAGAAGATTCAAGAGGAGAAAAAGTTCAAGGTTTCAAGCATTCATTCAAGATATTCAAGATTTCGCCAAGAACCTAGTTCTTTGAGGTATGTAAGTTTCCATAGTCTTGGGTTTGTTCACTCACACGCCAATCATGAGTTTCTTTTACAAATTTCATCCATGATATTGAGTATATTGAGAATCTTGTTGAGTTCTTGAGGTTTTGTGCATCGTTCTTTGATAATGAAGTTCTTGTTAAGTTATTGAGGTGAGAGTTGCGAATGAGTGTTGTCCTTGGTAGGCTTTGGTGTAGAATTCATTGTAATTATGCTGGGTTTAAGGATCTAAAAGAGTTTAAGGGAAATCGTTCGATTCTAGATGAGTTAGGGCATGAGTTTGAATAAGAAAATTCATCGATTTTCTGGGCAGAGGCATGGGGCGCCGAGTCACTCAATGCGAGTGTTCTGTATGTTATGGTCTAGCACCCTGCGCCACTCAGTGAGCCTAGGTCACTAGGTCCCTTACCTTTCCGTCCTTCTTTCCACATGAGTCCCCTCGAATCGTACCTATATTTTCTACTTGATATTCATAATTAAAATCTTCATGAATCCTTGAGAGATCATGCCTATCCAAGTTATAACTCTTGAATTCATAATTCAAATGCAAGACAGAGTTAAGAGTAAAGTTTGAGAAAGTCCATTAGAGTCTTTTCGAGGAGTCTTATACAATTACTTATAAATTGTTTCAAGACTCGAGTAAGTGAGTATGAGAATGAGGCAAATGTATTCATGAGTCTACATTATCATTGAGATCCTTGAGTGGAGTCGTTCATGTCCATAATTCCTTATGAACTCCATAAATTGAGTATCTTTGAGAGGAGTGTATCTTCGAGTTCTAAGTTCTTGAGTATTGAATTCCTAATCCTTTTGAGATTATATTCCTAATTGTGGGACTACTACATGTTACCCATGAAGGTCCTTGAGTTGAGTTGTTCACGCTTATAATTCTGCGTGAACCCTATGAGTTGAGCATTCTTATGATGAGTAGTATCATTGAGTCCTTCAGTTCTGAAGTTATTGAGTTCCGAGTATTGAGTTCTATATATAGTTATTGAAACCCTTGAATTGAGTCGTTCACATCCATAATTCAACATGAACTCTATTTTGAGAAGTCTTTTACAATTATTTATAATTTGTTTTAAGACATTGAGTACATGAGTCTGAGGGTGAGGAGAGTTGAGTTTCATTTTTCAAATTATGGGAACTAAGTATTCTTAAGAGTAAATGTTTTTACATTTAAAACGAAAGGAAACATCGATTTCCAAATGAGTTCATGATGAGTTTTAAGTATAATCTCTTTTAAGAGAAACCTTTTGAGTAATAATCTCAAAGTTTGAGGATGAGGAAATATTTTTTAAAAAAACATATGAGCATGAGTTATATTATTGGGAGTAGTATTGAACACCAATATGGGGGAGAGTTCAGATAACTCATAGCCCCCATAAACCATGTATGCCAACGTAGGTAAAGGGTCATACTTTTTAGATGATTATTTATTACTTTTTTAGCATAGCTTAGTGGATCCACTTAGTTGAGGATGTCTTATACTCCGGCAAGGTATATGACAATTCTGGTAGCGTAGATGAGACGATATATCATCACATAGCTCATAGTGATGGCTATCGGACCAGGATGAGGGTTCGCTTGGGGACCAGCAATGGTTCTCGAGTGCCGACCACGTCTAAGGTGTATGCTCGGGTCGTGACATCGACCTAACCTCGATACCAACATCCGACCTCGATGATCGATTTAGAATTCGACCCCGAGACCCTATTAGGACTTAACACCAAATTTTGATGTGGGATCCGACATTCAAATTAAACTAGGATCGTACCTCGACCCCAACATCTGAATTTGGGTACGATCCCAAAGTCCGATGCAGGATTCGACCCCGACATCCTACTCAGAACCTAACCTCCGGGCCTAATATTCATATTGGATATGACCGTGACCTTGACCTCAACACCAACACTAACATCTGATCTTGATGACTAATTTAGGATTCAATTTTGATTTGGGACTTGAATTTCGAATCAAGACCTAACTTTCGAACAAAGACCTAACTCTAACATTGGATGCGGGATCCAATTATCAAACCATGACCCAACCCGCAACATCCGACTTGTGATTCGATCTCAATTCTGACCCCAAACCCTATTCTCAATTAGGACCCGACCTCGACTCCCGACCTGAGACTTGACTTTCGAATCAAAACCTGACTCGGACACCCAACTCAGAACCAAATACGACTCCTGACTCAAGATCCGACCCTATTATTCGACATGGGATTCAACCTTGAATTCTAATTCGGGACTTGACACCGAAATCGAGATTCGACTTTAATTTTCTTAGACTTAAAACCCAAGAGTTGATTCTCAGATCAAGAATCAAGAATCGACTCCCAGATTAGTATCAGGAATCGATACTCGATACTTAAGTTAGGGTGGGAAGTTGATGTGTGAGGTTGAAAATATTTTTCTAACTTTTTGGAGGTAAGTCATTTTTCTTAAATTTGAGGAAAATATGATAATTTGGAAAACATTTTCCAAAATATTTAAGCAAACCAAACATAAGAAAATTAAAAAATATTTTCCTTCTTACCAAAATCACTCTTAGTGGACCTAACTATACAAATCTAAATTAGTTCGATTATTGGACTTTGTAGGTGACAATTGACATGGTTAAGCCCAAAATTTCCTCTAATAATGGGACTCCCCTTGTCAGCTTGCTAATTAGACTCATTTGTACGAGGAAAACTTACATAGATATACTATATTAAAAACAATATTTATCATTTATAGTAATACCATTTCTTTTTCATTGAACACTTATAACACATTTATAATATAATTTTAATCCATGTTTAGAGAATAATTTATTAAACACATATAATACAAATTTCATTGATAGATAATATATTTATCACATTTTTCATTGTGTCAATTTCTTACAAAGCAAACATAATATATTTTAAAAATACTTACAATATATTTATATTGCATGCAGAAGTCACTTTTAATACATATGTAGATTTATCATAGTATTGTTATATATTGCTATAAATAGTAATAAATAAAAAGTATCACTAAAATCACTAATTATATGTTAGAAAGTACTTACACAAGTGATTAATCTTTCATTTCTACAAGGGACTTCATGGTGATTACTTTGGGTTATTTGCACTTTTGCTCCTATTTTGTATTGTTCTTTAATTTTTTTTCTTTCATAAGATATACTTTTTTTTAGGCGCATACAAATATTTATATTTTTGCATCATAATTTTTTTTGGATCATAAGTTATGTGTCACATGACTTTTGCCCTTAAAGAATTTATGTTCCACTAGGCATAAGTTCAATTCTAAAATTCAAAGATTAAAAATCAATCTATTTAGAGTACAATTCTTCCCATGTCTTTTATTGGGTCAAGCTCAGAAATGTCTCTAAGATGAGTTGACCTAGATATTTTGTCCCCTATCAGAAAAGTTTCACAAAAATGGCTTTTATAGGGGTGGTTTTGATTTTTTGACCTCGCTTAACAATATCTTTAAAATCAGTTTATGCTTCAAATTTTTTTACCTTGCGTCCATAAGGAAGACATTTAAGATCTTAGAAGATAGTGCCCCTCCTTAAATGACCAAAAATTCTGCTTTATAAGTAAAAGTTAGAACTTGTATGTTTCTCATCAGACATGACTTCAAACTTTAGCCCATTAGACAGATACTCGGAATATTTTAAGATAGTAAATTTGCTCAATTGATATTTTGTCTTATGGAAAAATGTTAAGACTTATGTCTAATGCACAATATAAATTTTTTCTGATGAATTTTTTCAAGTTAAAATTATTTCTTAAAAAAATATTAAGCAGAGAAAAAAAAATAAAGATTGAAAACTTTGAAAAAATATATATCAAAACCTAACACTTTGACAGACACAAGGTGTAATTCCTCCTTTACTCCAAGCTGAACATTGCAAACATCTAATTTTGAGGGAAGACAACACAAATCCAATTAGTTTACTGTTTATCTATTTTCTTATGAGTATTATATGTTATAATCGAAAAAAGATCTAAAATGTTCTTGATCTATTAGAAATAGTATAAAATTACCCTTCATCCACCTATTAATCCTAGAATACCCTTGGTGTTAACCTTTAGGTCTCATATTACTCTTGTTTTTAACAGTCCCAATTTAAACCCAATTAATAAACATGACAATTATCTATTGGTCAGCTTTTAAATAACCTAAATTAATTTTAAAACCCATCCATTCCCAAATTAGACCCGCCCACAACAAAATGGCAAATCATAGAGCATAAAAGCTACAACCTTTTCTTTTTCTTATTGTCATCCCACCTACATTTTTTGAAAAAGAAATAAAACCTATCTAGATAATTTACATAAAGGAAATTATGATATTTCTTGAGCAAATTTTTGAGTAGAACCTATCTAATAAATCCAAAATAAAGTATATCCAAAATATTTAGTTTCATTCTCATCAAATACAAGTGGGCAATGGTGATGAGAATTTCACGTCATTGACTGGATTTGATTTTATGTTTATTTATGCAATCGTTGTCCTAAAATATAGAATACATACCACTGTCTTAGACGTCCAAAACAAGTAACTAAAATCTGAGCAATGCGCTTAATTAAATAGTTAGAGGTAAATAACAAAACTATATACCAGTAATTGTTATCTGAAAAAGCAAAAGTTGAAACTCCCATTTCACAGCATATACAGAGTCTACCATAAATTAGAATTCCTCCAGAGTAGAATAAAAAGAAAATGAAAGAACTCAAAACTTATTTCACCATCTTTACGATTAACCAATGTTTGTATCATCACCATGTCTAATAACAGTAACATTTACAAAATGATCAAGTTATGCACATATATGTTCAGATATCATTTTAGATGTCCAAACTAAAGGTCAAGATTCAATTCAAAAAAGTCCGTGAGGAAGATGGGTTAAATGAACTTGGGGCACGTAGATTTTATTTGGGTCTAATTTGAGAATAAGTGGGTTTTCAATTAGTTTAGATTATTTAAAAGCTGACAAATAGATAATTGTCATGTCATTAATGAATTTATTAATTGAATTTAAGTTGGAGGCTGTTAACAATAAGGGCAATATGGGACCTAAAGGTAGACACCAAGGGTATTTTAGGGCTAATAGGTGGATAAAGAGTAATTTTGTACAATTTCTAATAGTTTAAGAATATTTTAGGGCTTTTTCCATATTACAATTTCTATCATATTGGGTTTTCAGATGCATATATGTAGCGCATCCAAATACATATATATATCTCAGATGCATGCTAAGTAGATATGTCTATTTATGTGTATCTAACTATAAAATGTAACTGAAATACATTAATTTAAAAGCAAATCACGGGTTCTTCTCTAAATTTCTTCTCAAATTATTAAAATAATTCAAATTTATTCTCATTTTTTTCGAGCATCAGTTTCCCAAAGATACATATAATCAATATATACGACATACACTTTAATTATATACGAAAGATTAATAAAGATTATGATTAATTATTGTTCTAGGTTTATTCACCACTAAAACAACTATGAAAACAAATCTCAAAACATCGATCTCTAATAGGGGTGCTCAGGCTTAGTTTAGTTACAAGGGACGGATTTACCCCCGAATTTTAATAAATGGTACGTATATGCCCTCCGTTATACTTTCCGTCCGCATAATCCCCTGCCGTCCAATTATAGGTACACATATACCCCTCTCACTAACGGACCCCTAATTTCTTACACGTGTCTTAATCCTATTGAACAACCTGTTCAATAGGATTAAGACACGTGTAAGAAATTAGGGGTCCGTTAGTGAGAGGGGTATATGTGTACCTATAATTGGACGGCAGGGGATTATGCGGACGGAAAGTATAACGGAGGGCATATACGTACCATTTATTAAAATTCGGGGGTAAATCCGTCCTTTTTCCCATTTTTAAATTATTAAAATTAAATTAAATCAAATATAATTGTTATTTATCGATTTAATTGTTATTAATTTTGATTTGGTTTTGGGTTTTAAGTTTTAGCCATACGTACATAAATATATATTTTTTTTCCTTTTTTTTTTTTTCTACTATTATTTCTTAATATTCAACAAACAAATAAAGCAACAATCTTTTATTAGATAAATGTAACATTATTTCATTACAATATACTCATAACAAGTTAAATATATTTAATTATATCGTGTCTTCATTATAATTAGAGGCTTTTGATGTGAATGCACTAAGTACATATAGTTTAATTTTGTGTAATTAAACATCGTGAATTCTATGGTAATTTCGATCTATTTTTTTTAAAAAAACTACAAATATGTTAGAGCGCAGAATAAACTTGTAAATGAAACTTATATCGATTCAAGAAAATTAAAATAATCATTGGTACAAATAAATCAAATCTACCATGACACAAACCAAATATGTTTCACACGAGAACTGATAGCATAATTATAAACCAAAATAAAAATAAATTGAAGAAAAATATAAGATAATTTATAGTTATTTATAAGAATTAATATATTAAGTAAATATATAATTACAAAAATTATATATATAATTTGTCAATTCGATTTTTTTTCTTCATTTTTTTAATTATTTAAAATTAAATCAAATCAAATATTATTATTTTTTAAAAAAAGTTAAAACCCAACCGAAAATGTATTGCTATCTTTAATGAAAAAATTATCTAAATACACAACTTATTTTACCATATTTTCTAAAATTCCCTACCATTTGAAAAAAATATTTTTAGTTCTTAATCTTTTTTAAATTGATTAAGCAAATATTTTAGATGTAGCTTTCGCAATTGTGGAAAGATCATTTTCTTTCATGAAGTAGATAAAAAATGAATTATGAAATAAAATTGGTGATTAATATTCAAATGATTGTTTAGTTTGTTACATAAAGTGTGATGTATTTACAAATGTAAGTAATGATGCTTTCATTGACCGTTTTCAAAACATGTAATGAAGCAAATTAAATTCTCAATACATATACATAAACCTTATATCCATTGGCAACCAAATTATAATAACAACACTTGAATTACAAAGAGAAGTACTGAAATAACAAGTAATTAAAGATAGAGACAAGAATGAGGATGAGAAGTTAAGACTCTAGAAAGAAGATGATAGGAAAATGCAGCTTCTTCATAATACGCATAATCTTTCTATCTAACCACTATTCCTATTTAACCAATTGATAATTGGGTTTGGATCCCAAATAAAACTCTCTAATATTTTATGCGGCCCAATTATCCCATCCAAATCAGCCTCATTCGCTACATCTAACACAAATGCCTGTACAAAATTGACTTGATTCACAACATGTAAGCTCATCGAGAATTATTATAAATGAATAATATTACTATATATTATAATATTAGTAGAATTATTTTTAACAAATTATGCTTTGTAGACTTTGCGTGGAATCGAAGTCTGAGGTTGATTTAGTGATCTAATCAATGTGTCTACTTGGCACCCAAGAACTTCAAATCCTGAATTCGCCTCTAAATGTGATGTATCGATATCGGAACATTGAACGATGTATTGGGACAGATGTATCTTACATCAATAAAGATAATGTATCAAGACGCGATGTATCAGACATTGAGTGATGTATCTGAAACAGGACACGATGTATATAACAATTGAGTGATGTATTGGGACACGATGTATCGATATATATGTTGAGTGATGTATCTAAAATTCTTAAATTTTAAAGAAATTTTATAATTTCAAAAAAGTAGGAATATAATATAATTAACTCCTAATACTATAAAATTTATACAAAATATACATATTTAATCGGTTTAAATAGACTTTTAACTAAATCATAAACACCCCTCCCCGACCCCCCCCCCCCCCTCCCCAATATCATTTTCTTATAACCAAAATACAGAAAAACTAAAAGTTGGTTTCTTTAATTATTATTATTTTTTTACCAAAATTATATTATTTTTAAATTCTATTGCCACTGCAACACTGTCCTATCAAATTAGCACATGGAGTTTGTTGTATATATATTTGACTAACTTTAAGACTTGTACACATACATTTTTTGGCCAAATAGCTTTTTAAGTCCTTGTATCAACTTTTTCCTCTTTTATATGGTAATTTGCCTATAGATCACATCCCAAAAATCTTTTTCCTTATTGTTGTTTCTAAGTGTTTGTGACTGTTGTGTAGTTGATAATTACAACCTAAAACCTCTGTCTGGCATTTGTGTCACTCCTTTAATTTGATTAATGTCTTTTTCGATAATTTCTATTCCTATTACTGATTAGACCGCGTTTGCACTTTCTAATTGAATTTGAAACACGTACCGCTCTTTGTGGGATTCGACCCCAACTCATTTTTAGGTTTTATACTGATTTACGATCATTGACACCTAGAATTGGATGAGGTGTGCTTAAAACGTTAAAATCAGACGCGATATATTGAATATGTTGAGTGATCTATTCGAAATCCTTAAATTTTAAGGAAATTTTGTAATTTGAAAAAAAAAAGTAGAAATATAATATAATTAACTCCTAATACTATAAAATTTGTGTAAAATATATATAGTTAATCGATTTAAATCGATTCTTAACCAAACCATGAACAACCCTCACAGATATAAGTTGGAAAAATTGTTTTGATTTTTTTTTTTTTTTTAATAAACCGACCTCCCATATCGTTTTCTTATCACCAAAATCGAGAAAACTAAAAGTTGGTTTCTTTAATTATTTTTTTTTTAACCAAAATTATATTATTTTTAAATTATATGGCCAGTGCAACACTGTCCTATCAAATTAACACATGGAGTTTGTTGTATATATATTTGACTAACTTTAATACTTGTACACATACATTTTTTGGCCAATATAGCTTTTTAAGTCCTTGTATAAACTTTTTCCTCTTCTATATAATATATTTTTTTTAAAAAAAGGTTAAACATGTTCTTGGCTTCTAACTATTCTTGAAGAGCGAAGTATTGTCACTTAACTGTAAGAAGAAGAGCTTGAGTCACGTTACTTTCACCGTGTCATCGTGTATGGAGATAGAGGTAGCAAGACTAGGTGGTGACGTTGAAAAGGGAATAGAGAGTAGTGGAGCCTATTTGATTTGGGAAGATGTAACAGTTGTGTTACCAAAATTTGGAGGAGCACAAGGACCAACTAAAAGATTACTCAATGGGTTAAGTGGTTATGCTGAACCTGGTAGAATTATGGCTATTATGGGTCCTTCTGGTTCTGGAAAATCTACACTTCTTGATACGTTAGCAGGTACCTCTCTTTTTCTATCTCTACATTTCATATTTGTCGTTCCGATTCTTTAAAAATGTTGACATCTGTGAAGTGTAGTGGTGAATATGTAGAACTTTTACTAGGTGAGGTTTGAAAAAATAACAATGTAATACGTGGAGTTTGAACTTGAAACCAATCTGGTGAATTTTTGAAACTCATAAATCAGTAAGTCACTCTCTAGGCATGTATTTTAAGAATTTAATATATATATATATATATATATATATATATATATATATATATATATATATTAAATATATACATGGATTTTTTTTTTTTTTTATCTGACATATATACATGACAATATTTTTACCGAAGGGATTTGAGTGAAACCATAGCAACTCCCTAGATTTGTCCTTGCATGTGCGTGTCAGATTCTCTAAAAATCAGGAGCGAGACCACCTTGTGTCAGGGGTTCATTCAAACCTTCTTCAGTGGAGAATTATACTATTTAAACATTGTTAAATTATTTTTTTTTATGTATATATAGTATATATTGAATCCCCTTTATTTTTTTAAATTTTGAACCTTCTTAGTGAAAATTTTAGTTTTGCCACAACAAAAAATAAAATATTTTTTTTAATAATTAATAGATGCAACAATGTTTTTAGAAAATCTGATAGCAACATAGGTGCAATATAATCATTTTTTCAGCTCTCAATTATTGGTCTCGTTTTCTATCCAAACATTTGCTAAAAACCGCCAAACTTTAGAGTTCGGTAAATCAATTACGTTTCCTCCAAAATTAAAAGAGTTTCACATAGTAATTCGATTTTATTAACAGTTTGTAATTCGAAGCTACCTCTTTACATTAAAAAAAAAGGCAGTTTTTGGTATAGAAAATTAATATAGCTATCCTTCTTCGAACACATTATAGGGATGAGGGATGGATGCTTATCCATAATAAATATGTGTAAATATGGGCATATTTTATTATTTTCAGTCATATACATTGTCTACCACATTTGATTGCCTTATTTTGCTTAACTGAAAAATTGTGAAAAAAAAGAGATATTTTTTTTCAAAACTGGCTAAATATAAAAGTAAGATAAATAAATTAAAACGAAGAATATATAGAAACTGAAAAATTATGATAAAAAAGAGATATTTTTTTCAAAACTGACTAAATATAAAAGTAAGATAAATAAATTAACACGAAGAATATATATGACTTTGACGGTTCATATTAGTACTAAAGCAGATTCATTCTTATATCAACTTTTTTTTTTGGTTGTTGTACAACATTTAAAGAAGACTTCTTTTTAAAATTTGGACTGAAGTAACCAAATTCATTCACTATATATATTAAATGGGTGTAAAAAATTAAATATAAAATTAAATATAAGTAACAATGGGGATGGGATTTATATATCGTAGGATTCAAGTGATAAATATTAATATATTAAAAATATATATATTGATAATAATGTATTTTTAGTCAGATAATTGCATGTTATTACTTTAATTTCCATATTATCATATATAGCTTGCAAGTGATAAATATTAATATAGTTGTATTTTTTTTGGTCAAACTTAAGTAATCTGACCGCGTAATAAATTGGACAATATTCCATTTGTTTTAAAATACTTGTTGTATTTGGCATTTTTTAAAAGTCAAACTTATATTAACTTATCAATATTTTAATATATATTTTTATCATATTGATATGAGAGAAAAAAGTAACTTACAATGTTTTTGTATGATTTTTTTCATAGGGTAAGACACAACTACCCCTCTAGATTATGATCGAAATTTCAGAGACAGGCCTTAACTAAACTAAGGTCTTATTACCCCCTCCTGAACTTATTTTTTTTGTAATTTTATACACCTTTACTTGGCACATTTTGTGACTCCACGCAATTGAGGCATGTGGGAGGTATTTGAATGACACGTAAGCCAAAAAGGTGCATAAAATTATAAAAGAAATGGGTTCAGGGAGGGTAATAGGACCTTAATTTAGTTAAGGTGTGTCTCTGAAATTTCGATTATAGTCTAGAAGGTACTTGTACATTTTCCCTTTTTTCATCTAAAACATTGAATTAATTTAATTCAATTTAGCTCTAAATATTACTTGTCAAATTAACTATCAGAGTGAAAGGTGACTATTTTTGGGACAAAAGACGTATTGTCAATGCATATTGTTTCTAGTAGTGATGTACAAAAATCGAATCGATCTATAAATCAAACCAAAAAATATTATTGGTTTATTGTTATAGGATTAACGAGTTTTTAATGATTTTATAAAAAAAATATCAGGTTATCGGTTTGATTTTGATTTTCTTATATTAGGTTATTAGGTAAATCGATAACTCATTAAGACGGTAGTAATTCACTATTTTACTCCCATATAAATATTAAATATTAATCTTAGTACCTTATTGATTATTGCTTTTGCCAAAACCTTCAATTCACACTTCATAATCACTTTGACAATGTCACATTATATAAAACATTAAAATCTAAAGTAAGAACTTAATTACTCTTTCTATTTTATCAGAGTTCTGTAAAGTTACATTATTGTCTTGTCGCATCAAATTATTGTAGAACTCACGTATTTGTTTTATAAGCATTTTCTTATTGGTTAAATCAAAAATCGAATCATTAAGAACTAAAATCGATAAATCCAAAACTAATACAATAAAAAATATCTTATTAATTTTGTTATTGATTTAAGATATTCAAAAACTAAAAACTAACAGATCAAATTAATAATACATAAAACTAAACCGAACAAATCGATATACAACCTAATAAATTACTAACCATTAATGCAAGGATAGAAGATGGCATGACATGGGGTCCTCCTGTCATTTGGAAATTAATAAATTGAATTATCACAAATGTTTTGTATACTATATAGATCATTTATTCTGTTCATTGTACACTTGGAAACTTTAAAATGGGATATCAATAAAGTGAGTTTTATTGTTATCTCTGACTGGTAGTTTGGAGGTAGATAGAACATGATAAATAAGGCATTAATGATGCAGTTGCTCACCTAATTAATACTCCCCTTGTTTCAATTTATTTATTTTAATAATTTTTTAATTTTATTTTTTCACTCAATATATTTATGACAATAAAATTAAATAATATTTTAATACATTTAACATAATTTTTATTTAAAATTATAAAATTAATTTTTTTTAAAAAAAATTTCGTATCGAATCAAAATGAATAAATTGAGATTGGGGATGGAGTACTATGCGAATTTATTATCCTCTAATATAATACTAAATTAATACTATTGTATTTATTTCCATTTGCCTACTATCCTATGCGTATTTATTATCCCCTAATATAATACTAAATTAATAATATTGTATTTATTTCCATTTGCCTACTATCCTATGCGTATTTACGTCACACAATTTTTAATAAAAAATTAAGGTTCATATATAATATTCATTATTCTCAATTTATAACATTTTTTTTGTAGTCCGACTAAAAAATTAACATATATTTTCTTCATATTACTTAACCTCCATATAAAAAACAATTATTTCAATTTATGAAATTAAGAGAATTTTATCATTTTTTTCCCTTTATACCTTTAAAATAGCTACATTAAGTAGTAGCAATCATTAATAAGATTAGTTTAGTAAAATAAATTTTTATTTTTTTTAAAAAAATAAGGATGTGTCAGGTCAACAAAAACTAAGGGATACTCTATAAAACAAAGGGTGTAAGAATTTAATTTTAAACTTTAACTTGATCCTTAATTAGTGAGATTATTTAAGATCCTTATTTTTATGATCTGTATAAGATCACAAACTCCAAAAATGTCATCGTACTAATATCAAATTCTCCGAAAAAAATTATACAACTTTTAAAGAATCCAACAACAATGTTTTCGGAAAAAAAATCGAGCAATAGATGATAATGTTAAGAAATCTCAAATCGATAGAGGGATGACAAATTGATCTCATTATATGGACTTGGATAAATCTTTCTTCAAGAACTAGCTTTTGAGATTGAGTTAGACCCAGATATCATATTTTTACATTATATCAGAGTCAGACTTATCACAATTGTTGTTCACCGATTTATAAGTGTTTCACATTCAAGTTGAAATCTGGGCATGCGGGGAAGTGTTAAGAAGTCCCACATCAATAGAAAGATGAAACATTGATCTCTTTATATGAACTTGGACAAACCTCCCTCATCAACTAATTTTTGATGTTGATCAGTTAGGCTCATGTGTCGTACCTTCATAGATAATACTGAAATTAAGGTATTATAGACCTCCCTTAATCGCCACTCTTGATTTGGCCCCTCATAAATCTTTCGATATAAGTTAGTGATCAATAAAAATATGAAGATGAATTAAATGATAATTGTAATTTGTTTGACTTAACAGGAAGACTCTCCGCAAATCTTGTTATGACTGGAAATATTCTTCTCAATGGAAAGAAGAGAAGGCTTGACCATAGTTTTGTTGTAAGTTCTATATATCCAAATTAACTTCATAATATTTAGGAACAATTATCGTGATTTTTTTAAAAAGAAGTTTTTAAAATTATATATATAATTTTAAATGACAATTTTTTTTTCAATTTAATTACTCTTAATAGTTATTATTATTTTTAACACTATAAACACCTCAATTATGAAATGATGTTATGATTAATTATAGTAATAATACACTAATATCGTAAATAACTATTACCTCCTTCTCAGATTATTTTTCCTTATTTTAAAAATAGGTGGCTCAAATTATTCGTCATTTTAAAAGTTTAAGATAAAATTAATTAGTTTTTCCACTCTTTATCCTCGCTCGTAATTGTTCTTGAATACTACAAACATCTCAAACAAATAGAATGTATATTCAATGAAAGAAAAATTATATCTTAAAATATAAAATAATAAAATAGTCAAAATCCCCTCCTAATTAATATCTTCTTGCACGTACATGTGCAAAAGAGAAATATGATAAATAATTTGAGACAGAAGGAGTAATTACACTATTTATAATGATACTTTTGAATCCTTATGTATATAATGTGTATATTATATGTATATTTTTTACACGATATGTATATATAAGTTGATGCTATAACTAATAAATATTTGCGATTACATGTTATTATACCAGGCTTATGTGACACAAGAAGATATACTAATGGGAACTCTAACAGTAAGAGAAACTATCCAATACTCAGCTCAATTAAGGCTTCCAAGCAACATGAGTAAAGATGAAGTAAATGAGATTGTAAACAATGTGATAATAGAAATGGGATTAGAAGATTGTGCACAAAATTTGATTGGAAATTGGCATTTAAGAGGAATAAGTGGTGGTGAAAAAAAGAGATTAAGTATTGCACTTGAAATAATAACACAACCACAATTATTATTTCTTGATGAACCGACAAGTGGACTTGATAGTGCTTCTGCCTATTTTGTTGTTCAAGTACTTAAGAATATTGCATGTGGTGAAAATGGAAGGACTATAATATGCTCTATTCATCAACCAAGTAGTGAAGTTTTTGCACTATTTGATGACCTTTTCTTGCTATCTTCTGGTGAAACTATTTATTTTGGAGAAGCTAAATTGGCAGTAGAGGTAAGACAAAGTTTATAAATTGGTCGAACTGATTTATACGTATTTTAGCTTATTTACGTGTTTGGTAAATATCTAAGGTGCTTATAAGTCAGAAGTCATAAGCTGATCTCATCATTCCTAACTTATGACTTTTCCAGCTTATAAACACTTTTGATTTGATCAAGTTTTTTTATTATTTTACTATTACTCCTCCCGTCCCATTTTATATGACACTTTTCGGATTTCGAGATTCAAACAAGTCTATTTTTTACCATAAATTTTTAATAGATCTTTTAAACATTTTGAATTATCAATTGTTGTGATTTATAGTACTTTTTACGTAGTGTACAGTATATAAATTTCATTTCAAAAAAACTAAAGATTTCATGCGCAAATTCCCAGTCAAACTTAAACAGTTTGACTTTCGAAAAACGAAAAGTGCCACGTAAATTGGGATAGAGGGAGTAATATTTTTTAATATTCTCAAATACCCTTTCGAAATTCATATTCATCGTTCCTCTTTTTCTTTTTAGAGATACTTTTAAATTCATATTTTTGGTTTAAAAACATAAAGGGTAGTTTAATCATTTTAATAAAAGAATAATTTATAAGTGTTTTTTTTTTCAATTACATTAATTGCTTATTTTTTAATTTTAGGACTTTTACTAAGCACGTAATTATTTATTTATAAAACAAAATTTAATTTGTTTGATTATGTGTTTGCAGTTTTTTGGTGATTCAGGATTTGCATGTCCAACTAGAAGAAATCCTGCTGACCATTTTCTTCGTTGCATTAATTCAGACTTTGATGATGTTACTGCCACTTTAATAGGATCAAGGAGAATAAATGTATGTATGGTAATGTCTGTTTGTCCATTTTTATTTGTCATATTGCGATTTTTGAAAATTAATTTAATAATGTTACTACCACTTTAATAGGATCAAGGAGAATAAATGTATGTATGCTATAGTAAGTTGTAGTATATAGTTTGATTCTCGAGAAGCGGAATGTGACAGGTAAAAAAGTGAATTGGAGGAAGTAGATAATATTGTTGAAATATGTTATTTGTAAATGCAGGATATGAAAGAGTCATCAAGTTCACTAATTTATTTGCCAACATCAGAGTGTAGAGTAAGACTTATTCAAAATTACAAATATTCAAACCATAAATTGATGACAAAAGCTAGAGTTCGACAACTTGCAAATATCGTAAGCTTTTCTTTCCCTTCTTTCTATTATTTCATAATATATATATATATATATATATATATATATATATCTTTTCGCAGCCTAAAAGATACTCCCTCTATCTCTAATTACTCGTCCACTTTTGAATTGACGCACCTACTAAGAAAACAATAATTGACATAGTGAGCTTACCATTTTACCCCTATTAATTATGAAGTAGATGAATTAAAAACTTAAGAATTTCAAGAAGTTCTACATTTTTTAAAGTAATTAATTGAGGGTATAATAAGTAAAAAAAAATTATCCTTTCTTGATTTGTCAAAATTGACAAGTAATTAGGGACAACTAAAAAAGAAAATGTGGATAAGTAATTAGATACAGAGAAAGTATTAAATAACCAGCAAATAAATATGTTTTGTATATTAACAATAAATATAATATTATGTATGTAATCAATGTATATGTTTTGTATATTTTGATCAATGAAAAATTTCATCCTAATTTCGTTTTAGCTACGGATTATATGAAAATCCAATTAGTTAGGAGCTATTTAGTGATGGATTAGCTAGGGACCGGAATACCGATAAATTTCATAGCAAATTTTATATTTTCTAGCGGTGTATCCAAATTAGTTATATGGAATTATATTGCCTTTAAAAAAATTGTCTCTAAGCTGCAAGATCAAATATAACAATCTTAACTAGTGATTAATTTTTTGTTTTCAGAAAGATATTGTATTTAAAGAAAGTGGAGGGAGTCAAGCAAGTTGGTTAAAGCAATTGTGTACATTGATTAAGAGATCATTGAAGAATATGAGTAGAGATTTTGGTTATTATTGGTTGAGGATTATAGTGTATATTATATTATCTATTAGTGTTGGTACTGTTTTCTATGATGTTGGAACTGGTCCTAATGCTGTAATTGCAAGGGGTGCTTGTGGTGGATTCATTTCTGGCTTCATGACTTTTATGTCCATTGGAGGCTTCCCATCTTTCATTGAAGAAATGAAGGTAAATCATATATTTTATTTTGGCATAATACATAAACGTACTCTTTAAACTTGGTTTCAGTTGGCATTTGTGCCCTCTAATTTTTGGTGTGCACAAATCAGGGGCAGAGCTTGAAGTCTGGATACAGGTTCTGCCGAACCTAGTAACTTTAGCTCAAATAGTGTATTTGTGTTAAGGACGTTTATTAAATGTGTACAAATATTAAGGTTAGGATTTAGACCCTAGTTATTAACATTTGAAATCGTCGTTATAAAATTCAAAACACATAGGCTATAATTCTGGCTTCGCCTCTGGCACAAATTGACATTTAAACTTGTATAAAGTTGAACAAGTAGACAAAGGTCTCCTACATGTCATGATATATATATATATATGTGTGTGTGTGTGTGTGTGTGTGTGTGTGTGTGTTTTGTATGGTATAATACAAGTCAGTTTGAGTGTATCTCACGTGAATTGTCATTATTTGCAGATATTTGAGAAAGAAAGGAAGAGTGGACACTATGGTGTTGGTGTATTCATTCTTTCAAATTTCATTTCATCATTCCCATTCCTAGTTTTTATGTCTATAAGCTCAGCGGCCATTACATACAGCCTAGTGAAGTTTCACCCTGGCATCTTCCATTTTTTATATGCTGCCATTGTTCTCTTGAGCTCAATAACTGTTGTTGAAAGCTGCATGATGGTTGTGGCATGCTTTGTTCCTAATTTCACCATGGGTCTTGTTGTTGGTGCTGGAATTCTTGTAAGTATCCACTATCCTATCTTACTTTCATGAATAATGTATTAGTCTATATTGATTTCCACCGACTTGTCAGTAAATTTCATTTAGACATTCTGACTACAGCATATTTCAATTAAGCACTTGACATGTGATAAAGTAAGTGTTCCTATAAGATACTTTCGATTTTGTTTGAGTTCTCAACCATCCTATTATTTTACTTGATGAATAATGAATGAACTCTTTGTTCCAATCCTTACTTGATATTCATGTACAGGTATCATGAATAATGTATTAGTCTATATTGATTTTTAGTGACTTGTTAGTAAATTTTATTTAGACATTCTAACTATAACATGTTTCAATTGAGTACTCGACAATATGATAAAGTATTCCTACTAAATACTTTCGATTTTGTGTGAGTTCTCAACCAACCCATTATTTCTTGATGAAAAATGAATGAAGTCTTTGTTCCAATCCTTACTTTGATACTCATGTAGATGTGTGTATAATTCCCTTCATAGGATATAAACAATACTCCATCCGTCTCAATTTGTCTAATCCTATTTTCTTTTTTTAGTCAGTGTAAAAAAGAATGATACTTTTTATATTTAATTTCTCAGTTTAACCTTAATGAGATGATTTATCGTAACATGAATTTGTGTATGCAGGGAATTATGATGGCATCAGCTGGTTTTTTCAGGCTAATGCCTGATCTTCCAAAAGTCTTTTGGAGATACCCTATTTCATATGTTAATTACATGGCATGGGGCTTACAGGTAAAATTTCTATGTCCTGTAGTTATACAATAATTTCTTTAAATTATTCATTTAGTTGGTTATCCAATACTAGATACATGGTTTGTTCCAGTACGAGCCCAATATATATTACTCAATTATGCGCTTCAATATAATTACCATCCCTAATTGGGATTTAGGTAAATGTGGCATAACTATATTAACTTCAATTATGCGCTTCAATATAATTACTAGAAGTGCATACACTGTTGTCAGATAAATGTGACATTTTATAAGAAATAATTTTCTTTAGTATTCTAATTTGGTAACATAGGATTAGTGGATATGATAAATGATATGCCATGTAGCTTAGTTAAAATACACCAATTGCATGAAAATCTTTTATATTGTCTATGTGCAAAGTACTTTTTGGTGGTAACACTACTAGAATCAAAGGTTTTTCCCATTGTGAATAAATGATTTTTTTTTTTAATTATAGAACATGATTTTTCTACTCATTTCCAATCGAACTAGCTCACTGAGAAAAATGCAAAGTGAAAAACAGACTCTCACTAAAATAGTAGAAAACTAACTAATTTTTCCATATGAAAACATTACTACTTCTCTTCTCACCAGTTCAATTAAAATATCTATGGGACTAGCCACCAAACATTTTTCACAAGGAAATTTCAATGGCAAAATAGTGTTTTTTTTTTAAAATATATATTCCTTAAAAATATCCTTTCTATTTTTTGCAAAATGACAGGGTGCATACAAGAATGATTTAATAGGACTAGAGTTTGACCCTGTAATGCCAGGTGATCAAATGAAGAAGAAGATGAAAGGTGAAGAAATCATCAGCTCAGTTCTTGGATTTTCAGTAAAACACTCCAAATGGTGTGATTTGGGTGTTGTAATAGCAATTCTCATATCATATAGATTGCTTTTCTACATTATTCTTAAGCTAAAGGAAAAAGCTTTACCAATTTTACACACATTATACACACAAACAACTCTTCAACATCTTAGTAAAAGACCATCTTTTAGGATAACACCACCTTTTCCATCAAAAAGATATCATCATATCCACTCATTGTCTTCTCAACAAGACCTTGATTCCCCACTTCATTAGGGTTGAGTAGAGGTACCGTTTTGTATCGGTGAAAGTCTACAAGACAGTTGTCTAAAGTGTAAGGGGTAAACTTGGATTTGGATATCTCGATATAAATATTCTCAAGATAGACTATAGTTGTCAATGTAAAACAACATATTATTTTCCGGGTGATTCATCTATGGATTAAAGAGTTGTAATATATATAGCATATGCTTAATTTATATATTTGGCACTATTTTCAAACTAGAAATTGTTTGTTCCTTGATGCTAGATATTAAACTTTTAAGGCATTATAAGTTTTATGTGTTGCTGATGTAAACAAATATATTTACAAAATAATCAGCTAGACAAGTTGAGTAAATACACTATCATGAAGTCCGCAAATTTTATCCCTATCTTTTAATCTCGAGTTTTCACTAACCTAATGAACTTGTGTTTTGATACCATAATTTTAGTATTTGAAAAATAAAATATGAAATTTGAACGTTTTTCTCAAAGAGGCTATTTATGCCATTCTAAAGTAGTAAAACCTTTTTTTTTTTCTTCTTCCTAAACTTGACAGCAAACATTCATCACATTTAGGATACAACTTAAATTGCAATAGCATCCTCTCCTATCGCACTAGCAAATTCATAGTTTAGAGTCTGTGAATCCTAACTTTTAACACACGTATAATTATATACGTAATCCGAGCTAGAAATAGTGCATTAAAACTCAGAGATCAAGAAGGAACATCATCCTAGAGCAAATGAGATGTTTATATTAAGACATTAGATATGGATATATAAGTTAAATTGGCAACATTAGTAGAGGGAAACATGTTAGCATCAGAAATAGCTTGTTTTAGATACCCATTATCGAAGATAATATCAACAAGGGTTAGTGTCCGACCCAACTTTCGTACACCTCGACTAATTTTACGATATACCTATCACCTCCCACTAGCAACAAGTACCAGATAACGCTATCAACAGGGGTCATAAGAGAAGAAAACCTAGACTTGCATCCATCTCTACCTCTCCTTTACAAGAAATTGTAAAACACAAGATCAACCGGAACATCTGCCTGCATAAGCATCTCTAACATCACATCTAGAGTTAGTCTTAGAGAAAGCATGGACCATGACACCACCTAAGCGACTCGGCGAAAATAGCCACTTACTTGTATGAACGCAAAACGAGGACATGAGAATATTTAATAAGAATTGAGAGATAAATTATAATTTGAAGTGTAAAATTATCATTTTCACCAAAAATCAACAATAAACAATGAAAACCTTTTGTGCAGTTGAAGCTTTTGCTAGTCTGCCTACTAAAGTTGCAAATAAGGTGAAATCAAAATAATTCAAATATGAAGGATGATTAACTAGTTAGTTACTTAATACCAGGGTGACAAAATGAGTAAAATTATGGTTATTCATTCTCTATTCATTTTAAATTAAATAGATTGGTTGTCTAAATATCCTTCGGGGTGGCCCAGTAGTTTGGGCTTCTATGTTGGAGGTTTCAAGTTCAAAACCCCTTGCCAGCGAAAGCAAGGGGTTTGCCTTCTGAGTCGAGCTCGTCGCATCGGGCTTGCCTAGTGTGGGTTACCTCTCATATGTGATTTGCGAGCTATTGCATAAGAGCAGGGATTTTACCCTGTGCGCACCCAAAGGATAGCCGCTGCGGGTTTCCCTTGTCATAAAAAAAAAAGATTGGTTATCTAAATATTTTTAAGTGGATCAATCCATCATAAAATAGTCCACTAATTGCACTCCCCTTAAATTAAATGCTCATTATAAAAATAGATGTCCATTTTTATTTGTCCAATTTGAAAAAGCAAGAAATAGTCTATCACTTAATTCCTAATTTACCCTTACTATTAATTATATTATTTTGTCAATGTATTTTCCAAAACACCGGTACATACCCTTTATACTTAAATGGTATGCTTACACCCTTTGTTATACTTTTGGGACATCAGTGTACTTAGCGCCCAAATTTTGAAGCGGTATATACTATTTATACTAATGGACATACACATGTCTGAATCCTATCCGTTGCTCCAATATTTATTAAATGTCTAAAATAAAAGCCCACCAGAATTAATTAAAAAGCCATACCCAAAAATATAATCCAAAACCCCCAAATCAATTCACTTAATTGTGACTTAGCCCCCGTAACCCTAGTTTCTTCTCTGATCTTTCCTGTCAATCGAATCCAACCTTCGATCATGGAGACACCGACGCCAACACCACCAAGTCCTATTAAAGCCATGGTGGAATTTGCACTGTTTTGATACATCATATATGATTGTTGTTGAGGAGGTGCAGTGGCTGAATTGCCCCGTAAGCATACGACCCAGACTTTAACCTAGAATTAATCAGGTGTTAGTTCACTGAAAGTAGCCTGTCGTTGAGTGAAATTACTATTACCGGTTTTGGGGGTCTAAGTCACCACTAAGTGAATTGATTTAGGGGTTTTGAGTTATATTTTTGGGTGTGGATATTATATATTTGAAAGAATTTTTAATTAATTTGGGTGGGGCTTCTTTTTTTTAGGTAGAGACTTAATAAATATCAAGACGTGGATATGATTAAGACACGTGTATGCTTGTTAGTATAAAGGGTATATACGCTCCAAAATTTGGATGGTAAGGACAATGATGTTTTAAAAATATAACGAAGGATATACACATACCACTTATGATAATTCTGAGATATATTTGTCATTTTTTTTGTTTACTATATTAAAAGGGTTGTATAGTAGAATAAACAGTTTATTTATGATTTCTTAAAGGATGTGTCAAGTCAATATTGAACAAGATAAATGGATAGTGGGAGTAGCAAATTTTTTCTCATTTTAGTTAGTAATCTAAAGCTATAAATGTAAGCTTCAAGTCATCAATAAAATTGTTTTCTTCTATGTCATTTCCTAATATGTACTTCTTATCATATTTCTCCTTTCGATCTTTTTCTTTCTTATATTTTCTATTGTTTGTTCTCCTTTAATTAGTATCAGTCATTTTCTTGAGGAACTTAGTGAGTAAAGAGATGAATTAAAAAAATAGTTTTTCACGAATGACTATTAATTTTTAATGGTGTAAGCTATCAACTATGGGGCTGTGAAAATGAACATTTACTTAGAGGTCCTCGATCATTGGAGAGTCGTAGAAAAGGATTATGAAGTTAGTCCACTACCAAACAATCTATCATGACCCAAATCAAGAGTCACAAAATAAAGATCAAAAGTCCAAGGAAAAAGTGACTTTGTTTGTTGTTGTTTCAACAACTATTTCACGAGTATTATCTCTAATATCAGCAAAAGAAATTTAGGATTATTTGAAGAAAGGTATATTGGAGATGAAAGAATACAATGAATGCAAGTATTGAATTTAATAATGGAATTTGAATAGGAGAGAATGAGAGAGTACAAGATCGTCAAAGAATACTCAAACAAATTGCTTGACATTATTAACACGGTAAGATTGCTAGGCATTAAGTCTAAAGATTCAAAAATTATTGAAATTGTTTTTTAACAGTAACCACAAAATATGAAGCACATATAACTACCTTGGAAAACACATAAGATATGTCCAAAATTACATTGGTAGAGTTGTAAACTCTTTCCAAGCACAAGAGCAAAGAAGACAAAATGGTATGGTTAAAAGAGCCTTAACAGGCAGCCACAAAACTCAAAACGAGGATAAAATTCTGAAAAATTACCCACATTATCGACATTGTGGAAGAATGGGTCATCCACAGAGCAAGAAGAAATACCAAAAAGTTTTGGTAGTAAGGGTTCCAACTAAGTAGGAAAGCAAATTTAGTTCAATACAAATCCAAAGATGAATTTGCAGATTTATTCTCAAGGTCACTTTCAGTTATCAAGTGTGAAAATTCAAAGACAGATGACTAAAGTTTTGTAGTTCCTAAAGCAAATAAGAGTGTTAAAAATTGCTTTTAAGACTACACTAGAATTTATCTTTTAGTTAAGTATTTCAATTTGGATAAATATTCCCTAATGTTTAAACAGACTCAACGCTTTCACAATGTGAAGTAACATTGCGTACAGACCACCCTGCAACAAAGTTTTCTCATTTTAGTTAGTAATTTGAAATTATAAATGTAAACTTCAAGTCTTCCTGCTATATCCTTTCATCTTTTCCATTCTTTATTATTTCCTATTGTTTGTTCTCCTGGAAAAACAATAATTGTTATCGAAGTCATTTTCTTGAGGGATCTGTGACTGAAGAGATGAATTTCAAAAATAGTTTTTCACAAATAACACCCTTATTTTCAATAGTGAAAATTACAAACTATAAATTGTGAGAATGGAAAATTACTTGAAGATACTTGATCTTTGGGAAGTCGTGTAATAAGATTATGAAGTTAATTTGATATCAAACTACAACCATAGCCCAAATCAAGAGTCAAAATATAAAGAAAACCAAGAAGTACCTGACAAAAGCAACTCCATTTGTTGCTATTTCAACAACTATTTTGAAGAGAATTATGTCTCTCATATAACCAAAAGAAATTTGAGATTATTTGAAGATTGTGTTAGAGATGAAAGAGTATGAGGGGTGAAGATATAGAATTGAACGACGAAGTTCAAATTACAGAGAATGAAAGAGCCTGAGACAGTGAAAGAATACTCAAACAAATTATTTGGCATTGTTAACAAGATAAGATTGTTAGGTGTTGAATTAAAAGATTCAATAATTATTGGAAAAAATCTTGTAACGTGCCGAAAAGATATGAGGCATATATAATTACCTCGGAAAACACACAAGATCTATTCAAGATTACCTTGGCAAAGTTGTTAAATTCTTTCCGAGCACAACAAATGAGGCAAAACGACAGGGTTAAAAGAGCCTTAGAAGCCACCCACAATACTCAAAGCAAGGGTAAAATTTAGAAAAATTACCCACCTTGATAGCATTGTGGAAAAATGAGTCATTCACCATTGAAATGTTGGAAGAGGCTAGACACAAATTGCAGCAAGTGCAATCAGCATGGTCATGAAACAGAAATTTGCAAAAAACAAATCTCAAAACCATGAAGTAGAAGCACATGTTGCCAATAAAGAAGAAGACCATTTTCTTGTTGCAACATGTATCTCATGTAAGCTTTCAACAAATTCTTGTTTTATTGACGGTGATTGCACTTATTGCACGACTTGTGACAAGAGTTTGTTCAAATAGTTAAAGCCTACTGAAATATCCAAAGTTTAAGATCGAAAATGGTGACCACAAGAGAAGTAACTGTCGTTATCCAAACAAGTTTAGCTAATAAAACAATTTCAAATGTTCTTTAGGTACCTAATATTGATCAATACTTGTTGAGATCCATTAATTGGTAAAAATAAGATTCGAAGGATATCCTTTTAATGATAAGTATTGTTTCATCAATGGTGTTGTTGAAAAAGAAGTTTAAAAATTAAAGATGAGAGTAAAAAACAATCTATTCAATCGATGAAAGATATTCTTGTAGAAGAGGCAAAAGATCCGAAGGCTTAAAACTAGAAGATGATCCTCCCATTTTGAAAGCTAAGGGTAGTACCTACTGAACACTTAGTGAAGACAAACTATGTCTATTAGCCACACAATGTTGACATGGCACAATGTGAGTATACACCACTTTCTGACGAGCGAGAAGATTCTTTTATTTTTCAATGTTCAATCTCTTTCCTCTCCGCCCCACAAAAGTAGGGAGTAAGATTTACGTACAACCTACCTTACTTGAATCCCAATTGTGGATTACGCTAGGCAGAGGCAGGTCTAGAGGGTAGCAACAAGATTCACCCGAACTCCCTTGGCAAAATTTACATGATATATATAAGGCATTTAAGATTGTTTTTTATATATACACACATAGTTTTGAACCTCTTGAACATAAGATTAGAGGTTTACTTAGTGGTTAAAAGGGTTTAAAATTCACTATGAGACTCTAACGTTGAGCGTATAAACGACCCAAAATAAGGCTTTTGGAGATGAGCCTAAAGTTGAGCTCTCCGAGAACAAAAGCATCAATGAAATAAGAGAACCCAACTCCAATTGGCTCTCCAAGTACAACATAATTGTCTTTGAAATATTTCTAGATAACAAGTCCTTTCCTACTATGCCTTTCTAAAGAAAAACAATGGAAAAATTTCTTGAATAAAATGGTATCAAGCTATGTTCATTTCTAGCCAGATTTAGTCCTCGCGTTCTAAATGGCACATATATAGAAAATCTGACCATCTTCACAAGTCCCCTCCTCTCAGATCCAGTCGAAAAAGGTGTAATTTTTTGTGCAACTATAGGAATCACGCAACCTCTATCACTTCTGATGAAAGATCAATCCTTAAGAATCTAGACTCACCTTTTACAATAGTGTTGGTACTCTATTATCACAGATTCGGTCACCACCGCAAATCTATCCACCTTCCCTCCCTCTTCTTCCTCTTTATTCTTCATAGTGACCACCTCCTCCTCCTCTTCCTTAAACAATTATCACCACCACTACCTCCTCAAGTTAGACCATTGCTTGGCCCCCACCCTCTCTTCCTTCCAACCACCTCTTTTTACTCTCTATTTGTTTTTTTTTTCTTGTGGAAAATCTTATCTTTATTTCACACACCTCTTCATTTTTTTTTGGCTTACATGTATTTTTCTGATTGGTGTTGTTTAGAGCCACTAGCTTAAGGGGAGAAATCTATTATCTCTGCTAGTTCCTTGTCTAGTAGCCAAGAACAAGAGAGCTAAAATATTCAAGTGGTTGAATAATTGAGGATAGAAAACGAACCATAGAAGAGAGGCTCAATAAGATAAGTTAAGGTCTGTAACTATAGCGGTCACTCATTGGTCTTCACCTCAAGTGCTTTCTTCAATGAGTCCAAGTCAGTCCTCATAGATGAGAAATCAAGAGGCTCAAAATTATAGTATAGATATGGAATAAAAGTTCAACATTAATTGGATGGGAAATCTATAGATCATAATAGTTCAACCTCTCTAACTAACATCCAATACAATTTCACTTCAAGGTACAAACAAAGAAGAAAAAAAGGCAAGAGCTCCGCTCGATTGGACTTCCTACACTGACAGGGCGATAAATACTACAGCAAGAATTATGAAACCATATTCCAAGAAGCATCCATAAATCACAAACAAGAAAATGCAAAAGCACGTTCTACTTCAATCTACGAACTAATCACAAAACAACACAAAATTTAGTGTAGCATATAAATTTGATTGTGGCCTACATCCAATTATTGCATAATGGTATATCTAGGGTTCAGCAACATTATATTCTAGAGAACAGCCCTTGGATCTTTAATACTGTCTAACTTCTTTTCATTACTAGTAGAGTCTAAGTATATATACCATACCTTTATTTGCACTTCTCTTTTAAATTTCTTTATGTAGCCTCAAAAGTCAAAACTATCCATACGGTGCGTGCCCCCTTAAATACCACAACTATCAAACTGTGGCAACCATGTGTTTGTGCATCAACAGTTACAACAATAACAAATAAATCCACATGAACCATATCCAGATATGTTAGTGCTCCCTAGCTCAAAACAAAAGGGGCACAATTAATATGATCAACCATGAGGGTCAAGCAACAAATCACAGCAGTAACCACTAAATTCATCAGCTGAAAACTTTTCATCAGAGAGCACATTTATCTAGCAGAGAACAGCTAATAAAGACTAGAATCAGGGTCACAACCAACTACAACAAGTCAACAACAAAGCAAAACTGTACAGCAGGCTACCCAAATGACTGTGATCACCCATTCTCCAGCACTCAGTTGTTTACCACTTACAAAAGTTGGAACAACTAGGATACCACACCAAGTAGTACTCTTACATTCGATTTACAAAAAGCTGAAACATAACCAACCTGAGTGCATTGCTCAAGCTTAGCTAACCATTTCAGCAGCTTCTCCAATTTTATTTACATGTTCGTTTACCACTTTGAGCATGGGGCACATCCTAGTTGAATGCCATGAATTACCTGTAATCAGAAAGTTAAATCATGTTCAATCTGCCAAGATAGCTTGCATCATATTCAATCTACCGACATAGAACCTTCCATCTCATATCAGAACCAGCCGTTAGACAAGATGGAGTTAGGAAGATGCAACTGCTAGTTAAGTAAGTTGTTTTTCTCTTCCAAAACCACCTTTCATTAAAACTTGCAAGTAAAACAAAACCAAAAAAAAACATCAACTGCTTTTTTTCTCTATGGAAAAACATAATCTTGCTTTAGGATAAAAGAGATGGATTCAGCAGCAATGATAATAACTGAAGCTGTCAAAATTGAATAAATAAATTCAATGTTTTTCAATTTTTAGGAAGAATCTTTTACAAGGTTTGACTGTCACATAACAGCCTAAGTCAGTAAATCCGCAAATTACAGTGAAAATCTGAGTCAAACAATGGGTATTCTGTGTATTGGTCAACATGGTAAAAGACAAATAGCTAACTCTTTTGCTCATTGGACACACCATTCTCAACTCTTCCATCAAATCCATGATAAGGAACTTCAACCATTGGTTTTGGAACAAAGCGCCCAGCAAAATCTTCAGGAAAGCATTCAAAGTCCGGACCGAAGTTGAACTTCACAGTGCAATTAGGTTGGTCAGGAAGTGTATACATTGAAGCAGCAGGATAGTAACGACCACCATAAAGATCTTTGAAAGCAACACCTTGACAAACTCCATTTTTGAAGAAAGATATCTCACTCCCTGCTCAGAGAAAATGCAAGATTTTGTACACAGCTTAATGAACATGACAATTTGAGAATACAAGAAAAAGAATTTACCATACACAAGGAAACAGGGTTACTGACTTTCTCAAAAATGATTTCCCAAGAGATGCCTTTACAGAATCTTTTGGAAAGTCAATCGTGTTTATTCAGCATTTTGGGATCAAGAATATGAAGTGAAATAGAGTTTGAATATTGCACTAAAGGAGATTACTCATTGAGATGGTCAGCACACACATATATACGAAGGACATAGTACACTAACCTAATGAAACACCCATTTCTCTCACCTGCACATCCAATTCCCCACTCCCTTACATGATCTTCTCCACTACTCATACACACACATTACATAACACACACACTCACAATTAAAAAAAAGACCCACAACTCACGAACAACAAAATATTACAAAGAAAAAAAAAAAGGGAGATTAGAGAATAGATAGAATACAAAAACAGAGGCAAGAAAGAGAGGGGGAAAAAATGAACACCTGGAGAGGACAAAATATAGAGAGCAATTTAGGAGTTCTGCAAAAAGATATGTTTGAGAATTAAGTCAAGGTCTTGTTTGCGGTTTCGAGTTATTGAACCTGAAAGTTGTTGTTATGTGTGTGCAAATATGTTTATATGTCAACATTGTTATATATACTGTTTAATAGTTTCGTTTTTTTCAGTATTAGTTCTGGCAATAACCTGCAACTAAACCATTTCCAAAACAACTCAACTTTGTTTATTCATTACCGATCAGCTTTTGAAACAACAGCAACCTAATAGTTCCAAAGCATCAGATCCTTATGTATGATATGTTTTCCAAATTAACTCTTATTTAGATCATCTTCAAGTTTTTAAAGATCATTTCAAGTAGCACTCAGCATAAAAAATGAATCTTTGTATAAACAACAGCAAGAAAGTTTGAATAAAGTGGAGCAGTTGAAGCTAGTTGTCAGTGACATACCAGGAATTATTTTAGGAGGATCTTCTTTAGGATCAGCTGCACACATATACCTCTGTCCCTTATACCAAACAAGCCGAGGCGGTTTTGGGGCATATTGAGCACCTTCAGGTAAATTAATATATAAGCCAATAACATCGCCTTCTCCATATCCTTCTTCCCCGTATTTCTCCCTTAATGCTTTATGAATCTTGCTACCATCAATATCTCTATACCCAAAACTATTCCCATCATATCCAACAGGTGCTTGCAAATCCCCTTTATCTGTTGACCACCCAAGTCGTGTATGTCCTGTGTCACCTAACTTCACTACCTTAATCTCGAAATACCATGCTCCTTCTAACACCCCTCTTGTTGCTCTCACCATCCTGTAACCTTTTGTACTTCCTGCAGTTAATCTATCTTCACTTACATCAACTTTTTCTGCTTTGTAAACCTTTGAAAGACAGATTTTTACATCTGGACTATCATCATTTTTGTCTGGAAACCTTGGAATTGGTATAATGTAAACTTTGTCTTCTGCTTCCTGTTCTGGAACGACTCCATTTTTCTTTCCATTGCTTTTTTGGTTGCTAGTGTTGTTCTTGTTCTTCTTCTTCCCTTTTCTCGAACTTGATTTCGTCCAAAGATTGTTATTGTTGTTTTTCTTCTTCGATTTGGACTTTGCCTTCTTGCTACTAGACGACGCCATTCCCTTAGCTGTTGTAGGTGTTGACAAGGGTAATTTAGTCAAATCACCTTGTTTCTCCTCTTCCTCTTCTTCTACTTCTTCTATTTTTGGTGATGTTAGGGTTAAACTGGATAGCGGCTTCTGCTTCTTCGCTGGTGGCTCTTCTGCTTCTTCTTCTTCTTCCTCCTCCTCCTCCTCCTCATCATCATCATTTTCTTCGTCGTTAGCTTCTTCCAATTTGGTGGATTTCAGGGGACTTTTCGGGTCGGCAGATGGTAAATCGGATTCGGGTTCTGGAGTATCCACACTGCCATTTTCTGCAAGTAACTGTAGAACTTCATCAAGGGTCACCGGAGCTTCGGCGGTGGATGACGGAGCTTCGGCGGCGGATGACGAAGCAGGGTCGGCGGTAATTTCCTCTTCTTCTTCGTCTTGGTAAGTAGCCATGAGATTCTCCATTGTTGGGATTTGAGAGGAATGTGTATGGACTTCAAATATATAGTGCGGAAAACTTGGCCCATAATGGAGAGGTTTCTCATGTATTATAGCCCAAACACAAACATTGACATATTTAGGAAAAATTAAGCGAAATGGCAAACATATAGAATTTATGATGTAATATAGATATAATTTTGATAATTTTTAATTTGTGACTATAGTTTTGGGAAATTTTGCTATTCGATTTCCTAATTGTATAAATTCAGATTTGTATAGTTCAGTTCATGATTGTATAAATTCAGAATTTGTACAGTTTAATTCCTGATTGTATAAATTCAGAATTTATACAGTTCAATTCCTGATTGTATAAATTCAGAATTTGTATAATTCAGTTTCTGATTGTATAAATCTAGAATTTGTATATTCTTACCCTTGCTATTTTTATACGGTTTATGAAAAAATCATAATAAATTACTATGTTTGTATATTGGCAAGTGAAATATACAAATGGAATTCTGATTTTTTTTAAATGTATATATATTCGCAAGCGAAATACACAAACGAGCAAACGAAATATACAAACTGCAACCTCCATAGCAAACAAAATTATACTTATGAAGCGTAATTATCAAAATTATAACTACAGAACTTTATTATGTCTATTATTTTTTTATTTCTGAAATTTTCTAACATATATACCTACACATACTAGATATAGGAGTCATATATTACTCCTTTTTTTTGTGTCAAATTATATCATACGAGTGGAAGCTGGAGTGTTGATTAAATTGTTTATATATTTTAAAAAATATTTAAAATTATTAGTTATTGTGATTTATAACATTTTTACGTTTTAAACATTATATGTTATTCTCGTTGTCTCAATTTATGTGGCATAAATAGAATTTGGAGAGTCAATCAAATTTCTGTATGATTTTTAATGAAAGCTATTGAACTTCATACTTAGTAGAGAAAGAGGGTTAGGCTCCCAGATGGCTTAAATATTTTAAATTATTAATTACTGTGATTTATATTTATTTTACGTAATTTTCAAATAATATATGTTACTATTTCTATGTTACTATTTCTTTACCAATTTATGTGACATTGAGAGAGCCAAATCTTTTATATGTTTTTTTTTTTATTAACTATTGTAATTTATAGTATTTTTAATATAATTTTTAATAATTAACAACTTTTTTTAAAAAATAAATAAATTAATTAAAACGGAGAAAGTACTAAATTTTTCAAACATACCATCGGCTAAAAGCAGGCATGTCAACAAACAGTTGTCTGTTTCTAGTCAAGGTGGCCCCCATATTTGGAGCAAAAAATCACCCTTGACTACAAACACATAGCCTCTTGTTAAAAGTTTGCCTACTTTTGAAACAACTTTAGCCTGCAAAAGGCGAAATCAAGATTAGGAATTCAGAAATTTTAAATTTTTGAATCTACAACTCTAGCTTGAAAAGCATTTCAACGACCTCTTCCTTACCACTGAGTCATCCGTCAATTTTGTTAGGGGTTCACAAATTAATATACATATATATTTATTTAATTTTTTATTACAAATATAGGATCTAGTGAAAAGTTATTGGGACGAGTTATTGGGTTCGTCCGAACCCACAAAACCCACTTAGCTCTGCCTCTGAGCGTGCATGCCTGAAGTAGCAATCCACATCTCAAGTTATTTGAGTGTTTATATCCCTCAAAATCAAATAGCTACAGTTTTCAAGGATAACAGGCCCTACCATTTCTATTGCAATGAACTGATTACATTCAATATGGAATAGAACTGGTTAATCTTTTTAATAGCCCCCCTCAGCTGCTGAGGAATGACCAAGATAATGTTCATGGTGTGTACAGTCCTTGTGGAGTAATCGAATATGGCAAACGCTATCAACACATTTAAGAATAACTACAACTTCAATCATCAGCTACAGTACAAGAATCACTAATCTTGATGATATCCAGCCACCATCCATAGCACAACTATCAAGGTTCATGTGGCTCAAGAAATGCAATTCGAAGCTATGGGAGATGCACTAATATAATCTTATCACTGTATTCTGCTTTCAATAATTTATTGAGAAGCCACATTCACCTGAATGGAATGGTCATTCGATCTGAGCTCTTGCTTTGCTGCTGAGATGCATGATGAATCTCTGCTCCTATCATCCCTGGAATTATCCATTTGTTGCAGGAGGATTCTAAATCCTTCTCAAGGTGTTGCTGCTAAGGCCTACTGGGGAATGGCATCTAGTGGTCATCCTCAGTTATCCCAGGGCAGTTAGACTGCAGTGCCTCAGTTGATTCATACTGCAAAAAGAAAAAAGAAATTAGCAATAAGATGCAGATACAAATTGACGAGTTCTCTTCAAGAAAACATGTTTACTATTCCCTATTTTCTGTCCATTCCCTTACATGATACCTCCTACTAGAAACTGGAAAAATTCAAATGCCTTCTTTACCGTCTTAATCTTCGTGTCAAGTCAAACTAAACATGTAAAATGAATCAAAGAGTATAATGTGTCTAATATATCCCCTACTTACCTGGCATCCACAGAAAAGACAGTAATGATACTCATCTCTCAGCTTCATCAATGTATTGAGCAAATCCTGCATTGTAAGTAGTGAAGCAGTACCCAAAATCAGTAGCGGGTTCAACCAGAGAGGACAAGCATTAACCAGCAAAGCTAAATAAAAAAGTAGGCATCAAAATGGTCTGGACATCAGAAACTATGGGAAGAAAGTTTTTTTTTTCTTGTGACTTCGTCAATATATGTGATCCTTTCAGCCCTCAAGCTCTAACCTTTTGAAAATCTCTCAATGTTCAGAAATCTTCCAGAGGTATGTGACTTCAACAAACTATAGCTGGTCCCAAATCCGAATAAAGACAGTCTACTAATGGATAAAAAAGTCTCGGCATGATAAGTCCTCTTAATACTGGACTTGTAAGAGCAGAACGAATACAAAAGATCTATATAACTCATACTGGATTTATTTTTTGTGTGTGAGCCTGCATAGATATTGAGAGGGAGAGGGAGACAATACAATAGACTTGGAAAATTCTGATTTCTATGTAGATAATATATTCATTTTCAATTTGCACTTTGATCTTAATGTGTCAATAATCAGCTATAGTTTGTTGAAGTCATGGAGATCCGACATTCTAACTTTCAAATGAAAATGTTACACGCTTAATAGGCGACATAATCATATACTACAAATTCTGCAGGAATTTCTGAGGGATAGAAGCAAAGTGCAACAGCTGGTTCAACTATTCGATCCAGTTGTTCAAGCCGTTGATGGAACAGTTGGAAAGGCAGTCTTAATGCGAGTCAGATGACTGCTAATTATCTTTAATTTATTTAGTTTTATTTGTTGAATGTGTGACTACCTCATCTGAAAGCTTCAGTTGTAAGAGAAGGTACACTTTTATGTATTTAACTATATCTTCGATACACTTCGACATTATCTCTGCTGAGAAAGGCAAAAATTCTGGAACACTACTTGCAAATAGTAAGCTCATGAGGTTGTTTTGATCTTTTGTGAAACAGGCAGATTTGGAATGCTCAGCTGGACACAACAGAATTTGGCATATTTAGTCATAAAAATCTTTCTAGGTAAGTCAATTATCTCTTTCTACCCCAGTCAATGTAAGTTCTCTTAATTTGTTGATATAAGGACCCGTTTGGCCATAGATTTCCCAAGTAAAATTTGGGGAAAAAATTGGCAAATAGTGTTTGTCCATACAAGTTGCTATTATTTGGCAATTTTTATTTTTTTTTTGGGAAATAACCCAAATTCCCAAATACTAATTTTTTCTAGTATTTGGGTCAAATCTCAATATTTGTGAGCTTTTAAAAATTCAAATTCTACATGAAATTTTTATATTTTACGAAAACACCCTCTATAGTAGTTGTTTGCGTTGTATTACATAATTTTTTACATGAACACCAAAACAGTGATGGAATATTCAGTGAATATGAAAGTAATGAGTGAAAATGAAAGTGATGATATGATTATTAATGAAAATGACGAACAATCGGCTCAGGGTAACAAAGTCATGTGCTTCGTCTACTTCACAATGTATGAAATAATGCTTGTTACACTCACTCAAAACTACCACATTGCTCCAGTGTCCTACTTGTTATTTGTTGCAATGAAGATCCAATTGACTTGTTGCGGAAGTCATGAATCTTGTTAACCTATCTTGCTATGTAATACAAACTAATGGTTAGTTTTGATAGTTTTTAAAACTGATGGGTATAAATCACATTTCTTAAAAAAATGAAATATGTTTCCCAAATACTATGGCCAAACACAAGGTGAAATGTCACCCAAATAGTATTTGCCAAAAATATTTGGGAATCTATGGCCAAATGCTAGCTAAATTTTTGGTCAAGTTACATAAGAATGGGATGTTAGTTCCCTCATGACTTTCTTGACCAAATTCCAAATCTAAGCAAAAATATAATGGGAATCTCTTCACATAAGGTTGTAACCTATTTGTTTCTTTTTTAAATCAGTGACAATTTCAACAGTTGCATTTATCCTTGCAATTCTTGAGGGCAGCATAAAACCTGGGGTCAGGTTTCGTAAAAGAGGTATGTATTGACGAACCAACTGCCAACATACCTGTGGATTATTATTTCTGTCAACTTCAAAATTAAGGAAAATCACATTCGGCCTAACTCAACCTCAAAAGCTAAACCATATAAGAAAACTTAGACAACAGCCTGTACCCTCAAACAATGTGAGACACTTGATGTACCCACACACCCATGACTGATCATCCGGTGTGTGGACAATACAACATGGGAGCCCAACATTAGTTAAACCAAGATGGGCATGCATCGGACTTTAATACCATATTAAGAAAAATGGACTTGGGCCTAACTTAACCTCAAAAGTTGTTCCCAAGGTGAGGATTACCCAAGATCAGGGGCGCATCTACAACATAAGTTATGAGTTCGGCCGAATTCAATAGCTTTGGCCTATCCCATATATGTATTTAAAGAATCACTAATATGTTCACAGTACAATATTAAATTTTCAACCTAGTTATTAGCGCTTCAGGTCAATGTCCTAGCAAGAAACTACACATTTGGTATTGTTAATCAATAACTTCCCTAGAATTATTTACAGTGCAAACCTAAGCCAACTCAGTTTTTTGCACAAAATGGTTAAAAGGAAAGTGGACCAAATGTTAGTTTCTAACATAGCATTCAGTTTACTTTAAAAAATCATACATAAATGATAAAAGTACCTCTTCTGTGATCGGTTCTTCCTCTTCCTCCTCCTCGTCCTTTCCTACATCCTCTTCTTCCTTTTTCTCCGTTACGACCTCCCTATTCTCTAACTGAGCCAGTACTGCATCAGCCTTGTGAAAATTGCTGACAATCCTCTTATCCTTCCATCGCTCCTTCAGGTGAGATCCAAAATTTTCCATTAGCTCTTCTTCTCTCCTTCTATCCCTGTTAGCCTTCTCCATTTCCCTTCTCATCTTCTCTACCTTATCAACTTCTTTCCCAATCCCAGCACGCCCCCTTCGGATTTCCAGTCCCACAGGTTCAGACCTACCAGAACCATCCTTGCCTAATGCTGATCCCGGAGTATAACCCATTTGTTTCAACATTTTGAATCCAAGGTTGCTCTCAGGAATTGCTGACTCTAAATTGACTAGAGTTTTTTGGTCCTCTTCAATTTGCTTCTGCTCTCTCTTGAGCTTTTTCCTTTCTTGCCAGTTTAACACCTTACGTTTCTTGTTCGCAACTTCAGGCTTATTTGATGCCTGCCAACCCAAGACAAACAGATCAGGGCCAGAAGCAACTCATACCATATGATCCATTTCGACATCAATGTCTTATTTTTATAATTTATCCACTGAATTTAGACTCGATTTTGCAATGAAAAGCTAAGAAAATACGAGAAAAATCTAAAATTTAGAATTTGACAGTCGGTCCAAATTTTTTATAACAAATAACTCAGGCCATTGAAAATCTATGGAAACAAAGGATGTGCTAGTTAATATTAGAGTGTGTTTGATATGGAGGAAAACATATTTCGAAAAATGTTTTTCTATTTTTTCATGTTTGGTTGGTCAAATTATTTTGGAAAACATTTTTTCTGCAAAAAAAATAGCTCCTTAGAAATGAGGAAAATGATTTCTCTAATGAAAGTAGGGAAGCAAGCTCCATAAGTGACATCCCAAATTCATTGCCTCCTCTCCACCCACCCAACATATCCAATCCCCACCCCTTAACTATCCCACCTCCACCACCACCACCCAAACCCCACTCTCTACCCTCTCCCACCTACATAGTATTTCGCTAGATTACATATTAATGTTGTTGAGCTAACATTTTTTTCTTACTTAAACACTAGAAAATAAGTAAGAAACTCATTTACTTTCCAACAAAACATTTTCTAGAAAAATATTTTCGTTCATACCGAATCTATGTTGTTCGGACTCTTCAAAAATGTCAACGGATGCGTGTCTGATCCGACACAGGTGCGGCAACATTTTTGGAGAGTCCAATCAACTTAGTACCAAACATACTCTAAATGGTGGACTAGTTTTCATCCTAGCAGAAAATATGCAACTAAGCATTTTGAAACTAATGAAAACCAAACAGTGATAATAATATATTGATTCCAAGCTGATTAGTGTGTGAATGTTGAAAATACAAGCCTACATGACAGTATGCATACAGAGGAAATCGAAAAGAAAAACGAAGGTCATCAGAAATTAAACTTCGCTATGATTATAGAATACTAAAATACATTAAAAATCTTTAAAAAATTGATGTATTCGACTTTCAAATAACTATAGTTGAGATTTTAGGAAATTTTGTCAAAATACACAAAATAAATGTATAAATGAAATCTAGGGTTTGTATGGGTGAGGGGAACTAACCGTTTTAGAGGAGGGTTTAGAGGGAAGAGAAGAAGCTCCTGGAGGAAGAAAGTGAGAAAGGTCTCCCATGTAATCATCTTCTTCATTTTCCGCCATTGTTGCTGACTGCAAGCTAGGGAATCAAATGCTTCTAAATTGTTGAAATGAAATGTGCTTCCCCTTCCTTCAAAATTTTTATATCAACTCCTGGCGATATGAAATTGTGATTTTGAAATTATGATATGCAATTATAAAATTAAATTATGACATAAAATTGAAGTTTTACGTGAACATGAGATTTGAACCTTTAAAATTATTTAAATTGTTTCAAATTTTTATATAATCTTACCAAATAAATAAAAATTTATAAAATTCATAATACAATATTTATTGATCAAGTTTTAATTCAATAAAAAAAATTAAACATATATAAATTGTGGTGTACTAGTCTTTAATATAGTCTCTCACTTAGTACTAACAATTTTTTCATGTTGAACTTGTATTTCTCGTTCATGTGACTAAGAAGATGAACTAACATTGTCACTTTGAGTCATTTATTGGTCAATTTGGTTAGTAAATAAATTTGATAAAAAATAATGAATTTGGTAAATATAAATGGTAAAGTAGAAATTGATTTGAAGTAATAAAATAATGAGGGAACCCATCTGTGGCCCTCTAAACTTGGCACAATCTTTCATTTAGACACCTCAACTAAAGCATTTTCATTTTGAACACCTAACATAGGGTCCCCATGTGTCACATTAACACTTTTTGCACAGCTGGAGTGTTGCATGATTTTCACTGATTCAAGACGCGTAAACATAAAAAATTCGTCTGATGTGGCGTCCCCAACGGTAATATTACTCCACATCATGTATTATATTATTTTTTCTCCAATTGTACCTAATTTCTCTCTTCTTCAACCTTTCTTTAGTTCTTGGCCCTTAATGCTTTCATGTCGAACTTCTCCAATTCTTTATGGCATCTGTGGATGAAGGTCGATATTGTAGGTGTGGTAATGAAGCACTATTAAAGACTTCATGGATCCAATTAAATTCAGGGCGTAGATTTTTTACTTGTAGAATTTCAAAGGTAAAGTTCTTTGTTTCCCCTTTTTTTTTTCTTTAAGTCAATTAGATGATTAATTGTTGGTGTCTAATTCTTTTTGATTGGTTTTATAGAAAAAGGGTGGTTGTGACTATTTTCGTTGGTATGAAGATCGACACCCTCCACAAGCAAATAGGGTAATGTGGGGATTGTTGATGAAAGTCAATGCTTTTGATGAAAAATTAAAGCGACCAAGAAATATATTTATTAGTGGTGTCATTGCTACTGGGCTACTGATGTTTGGAATATGGAAATTGAAGCCTAATTGTTAGTGTTATTGAGGTGTTCGGTCTAGTAGTATTTTGATGTTGTATTTGGTGTTTGGTCTAGCAGTATTTGGTGTTAGATCTAGTAGAATTTTGATGTTGTTACTGCTGTAAATGTAAATGTGCATTTTGAATTCAATGAAATTCTATGTTATTGTTGCAGTAAAATTGATTTTTTAGCTACATACAAATCTCAAATTCGTTCTCACAATGTGTCGTCCATGAATGAAATGGATAAGGGGGACTTTGGGCATGGGATTGCATCTGCCATGGAACGGAAACTATATATAGAGGAGTCCCTGGAGCATTGTTCATCACGGAACTTTCTAATTTAGTTCCTCCAAGAGACGTAAGCACCAGTGGTGTAAAACTAAGTTACCTACATTCTAACACCCAAATTACACAAAACGTAGACAATTATATTGCATGCTCTATAATAAGCTCAAAGTTAGCATTATGCTACATACCATTCAAGGCTACAACCTTCAAAAAAATATACCAAAATAAGGCCCCAAAATAAAGCTAGCATAGCCAAAATAAAGCCCAAAATCAACTTATTCTAAATTGGTGTTACTTCTTTTTGTTTGCTATTTGTTGCAATTGGGAAGTGGTGACAACATCCTTGTTTTTCCATCTCAAGCCTCTAGGCTTAAAGCCAAGGTCTATACCCGTTAAACTTACATCCTTATAACTTGAACCTGTTGGTAGAATCCATTGACTTGAAGTCCCAGGCTGTTTTTTGAAGAAAAAACTAAAATTAATATAGGTATAAACTTGCATTCATTTAAGAGACAGTTTGTGACAAACTTACGTTGAGTATTTGAGTTCCACTTGCACTTGTGTAGATGCCAAATCCAACATTACTTGATCCACCATTAATTGGCGTCTTTGGTCCCTCTCTCGCAGAAGCTTCTCCAGTTGCAACTCTTCCTTTTTTTTGTCCAGCAGTTTGTCTTGTCCTTGAGGTAGTTGACTGGTTATACCTCTTATAACAAGAATACTTGTATCCACAAATGGTGGTGGTTGGCTTGTTTTTGCAGTTTCCCTTGCCCTCTTAACTCTACTGGTATTACCACAAACTGTTGTTGAAGAAGCATGACTGTTTGATGTTGTTGATGCAGGTTGGTTAAATCTTGTTGGTCTAGGTTGGTAGGAGTTTGTTGGTTCAAGATGGCTACTTCCTTGTGAACTTTGACCAGCAGTAAATTGTGATTGTGAACTATGGCTAGTTGGTTGTAAAGTATGGACACCAACTTAAATATCAAACTGTTTGTTCATTACATTCAACAAGAATTTAAAAAAAGCACAAACAAATAATAAATATTTTTACCTCACAATATTTCTTGTTGTGGTCTTGTTGTTTACACTTGGAACAAGTAATTTTCACCCCTTGTTTGGACATCTTTCCATACTTCTTTCTTGGTTCATCTTTACTCTTTCTTCTATTTCTTGGAGGTCTACCAAGCATTTGCTTAGGTTCAGGAGGCTCAATCCTTGAATTGTTAGTTTCAGGCCACATCTTCATATTTGGAATTGGTTGAATGAAATGACTATAAGCCTTTAAGAAGGTATGCTTCCTATACCAATGCTCCACAAGTGATTCATGTTCCTGTTCTATGTGGTATAAAGTAGAAATAGCATGTTGGCATGGAATGCCTTTCAATTGCCAAGTTCTACAGCTACAAACTCTATTAGTCAAGTTGACCGTATGCCTATACTGCCCTTCTCCAATCTCAAACCTAACATCAGCATTCCAAAGCACCTTGCATTCCCTAGACTTTTCCTTATTCTCCTCCAACATAAGTCTAGCCATAGGTGCAATATCACATATCCAGGTGTCAGCAAACTTAACCATATCCACAGTTCTAGTCATTAATTTTCTTCTAATTTCCTCCAACATGGTAATTATAAATTTGTGTCTACATGATAAGTTCCATGAGTTAAAGGTTTCACACATGTTATTTTCAACTGTATCACATTTGGAATGCTCTTGAAAGAATGCTTTAACCCATGACACTTGTGGATAATGCAATAAATCATCATTAATTTCATTACCAAGTTTGCTCATTTTGTAAAGCTCCTCATTGTACTTCACTTCAAAAGTTGCCTTGAAACATCTCCAAAATTGTTTTCTCCTTTCCTCTCCCTTCCATCTTTTACTCCAATTAGATCAGATGTGTCTAGCACACATTCTAACTTCAGCATTTGGTAGCAGTTCACCAACAGCTACTTGAAGACCCTACAATAAAATACAATTCAAGAAATAAAATACATTTCTACATATCTACAACTATAAAAGTAATAGACAATTACCTTCTGCATATCTGACATTACAGTAAGACCCTGTCCAGTACCCAACTACAAGTCCTCTTTCAAGTAGTTGATAAAGAAACTCCAGCTATGTTTAGTCTCCTTGTCCACAACTGCCCAGACTATAGGAAACATCTGATTGTTTCCATTTCTTCCAACTGCTACAAGAAGTTCACCCTTGCAAGCACCCTTTAAGAAACATCCATCAAATCCTATTATTTTTCTACATCCTTCCTTCCACCCTTTCTTCAATGCATCCAAGCATACATAAAAGTACGCAAACAAATTCTTTCCTAGTACAGTTTCTCTATCCATTCTTACCCAAACAGCATTAGCAGGATTGGTTTGTTTTATGACTTCAGCATAATCACATAACCTTGCAAATTTCATATTCCAGTCACCCATGTTTTCTCTAAAAATCATCATCTTTGCCTTGTAACAAATTATTTCACCCACATGCAGTCCTAACTTCTCCCTGCACAATTCTTGTCTTTCCTAAATCCTCAAAGATGGTTATTTAGTTATTTCATCCTTGAATCTACTTGCTAGGAACTACACATTTTGTTCTTATTTGATGGTAAACACTTGTGTATAGGATAGTAATTCTTAATCATAAAGTTATCAGAATCCCTACCAATAGCACCATAGAACAACCATTTGCATTTTTCTTTGAATTTACATTTAGCTCTCACTCTATGAGCTTTATTAGACCTTAACTTAATCTGAAAATGTTTTTCAACAGCATATTTTGCTAAAGCCTTTCTAAATTCCTTAGCATTCTCAAAAATCATTTCAAGTTCAAAAATAGCAACAGTACATTCATCATCATACCTAACCTTTTTGCTCTTTCTTCTACCTGGTAGATCAACACCTCCAACAACTTCTGCATCTAGCATATCAGTGCTATCATCACTATCACATTCTGAGCTATCAATATACTTCTCATCTCCTCCCAATCTGCCAACATATCTATCCTTCTTATTTATTCCAGTATCTTCAAAACCTCTATCCACACCAGCCTTACCTATTGATACTTCTTCAGTCATTGTTTTCTTCTCCCTATCTCTTTTCTTTTTAAGATTAGGATTTCTTTTGTTTCTCCTTTCAGCCCTAAGGGATCTCAATTCTTCATCAACATCTGAATCATCTTCATCTGGAATAGCATCTACATCTATATTACTACTAGGCAGACATGATTCAGCTTCATTCTAGTTTGTATCACCTCCAGGCAGTTCTGTATCAACTTTATTCAAATCTAAATCATTCTCCATAGTTCCCTTAGTATTTATACCTACAGATTCATCAACAGGACTAGACCATGATAAAAGGCCAGTTGGAGCAGGCAATTCTTCCAACTCATCAATTTCATGGACCACATATACATGAAGCTCATCACCATCTATCAAGTCTTTCACAAATTCTAACAATTGAGTATCAAAAGTAACTTGAACTAATTCATTGTTATCTTCACAGTAAAATCCCTTCACATTTGTATACCCAAGGTCTTTAGTGTAGGAAAGAAACTCGACAAGACGAAAATGATCTTTATCTATCCCAACACCAAATACATCTACTTCTCATTGGTAAGTAGGGTTAGTGTTTCCAACAGCACCCCCCTCCCCCCATGATGAAAACAAGTTAAAATATAGCTGTCCATATCTCGAAAAGAATACCCCCAATAAAAGAAAATACCCAAAAAGCCCCTTACTTTACCAGCCAAAACCTATATTAAAAATGAAAATAAAAAAAGCGGAATCAACAACAATATACACCTTCAACAACAATATACACCTTCTTGAAGAAAACAAAACACAGGTATAAAAGAAAATACACCATTACCTTTAATTTCTTCAATTTCTCCAATGTCGCACAGCCCGATACCTCGTCAATACAACCTTAAACTTGAAAAATGGTGACATAAAATACAACAATGGTTATTACTAACAACGAATTGAAGGGAAAACAAATAAATATATGTGAAAAGAGGGAGATTTACCTAGGGTTTTCATCGGAGAAGAGAGAGAAAGTTTAGTCCCTTTTCTTTGTTTGAAATCAGCAAAATGGTTCCATTTTTCCTTTAGTTTGGAAGAAAACTACGTGTAAAGAGGTTTAAAAGTTGGCATCATATAATTGGTCAGTTACTCCACGTAGACCAGTTGTCTTGCATGCGCTTATGGTCAACAGAAGTATGTGCAAAAAGTGTAAAAGTGACACATGGGGACCCTACGTTAGGTGTTCAAAATGAAAATGCTTCAGTTGAGGTGTCTAAGTGAAAGATTCTGCCAAGTTTAGGGGGCCACCGATGGGTTCCCCCTAAAATAATCAATATATGAGATGTAAATGGTTTAAAAAGTTGATATGAATTATAAAATTTATTTACATATAAAATAAATGGTTATTAGATATAAATGTGTGAATTGTTTTTACAAAATATAAATTTGTGGGTTAATTTTTGTATTTGAATTTCCAAACCATGATTTGAAATTCCCAAATCACGATTTTTGGAGAATATGAGATTTCATCTCGTGATATGAAATAATGAGATGAAATCAGCGTAAAATCACATGTCCAAACAGTGACTTCATCTCATGATTTTATATCGCGATTTCATTTCATGTCCAAATAGACAATTAATATCCAACAAAGAGTACGCATATTCATCTACCTATTTTTAGATCAATTTACCAGCAGTTTGAATATTGAAACAGCTATAAATTGGGAAATAAATCATAAATAAACAGTAAGGAATAGGAAATAAGGCTCGTAAAGCGTGTACCTTAAAACTAGTTATAAAAAATAACTGATATAACATATTTACGCGCGTGCACGGTAACATAACAAAAAATACAGTATTTTAATTAATTTAAAGTTATATGACAAGAACTAATATTTGACCAATAATTAATTGACCAAAAGCTCTATTGTCTTAACATTTTAGATCCGCCTCTAGTGCTAACCACACGATTACTAGGGAAATCATAACAAACTCTTGACTAAGGTAATAATTTTGTACCTTCTTTTTCTTCCAAAATCAGCAAAATTGAATTTTTTTTCCTCTCCTTTCTTTGTTTAATATCTTCTTGATTTAGAGTTGAAAAGAAATGGAATGATCGATCATGGCTTTGAACAATAATGGCTTGAAATTATTTGCCTCCACTATATCACTTCTTCCCCTGTCTGGTTACTCCCTCTCTTTCTATCACTTTATTTCTAAAGTTTCATCATGATCATTTTCTTTTGTTTGCTTATTTCTAACAAAGACTATTATTGGAAACTAGAAGGGGAGTCATGAAGAAACGGTAAAGTTGTTTCCGTATGATCTATGTGTTACGGGTTTGAACGACTCTTTTCGAAATCAGGCATGATGCTTTGTGCACTGGGCTATCTTACTGTAATTGAAAATTAGCCATAACTTGAGGATTGGATATTCATGAAACTTTAGTGAGTCTAAAGTTTTATGCATTAACGTTATAAAAAATATTTATACAAGTAGGTTACTTATATAAATAATATTGGCTAGTAATTCAAATTAAAATAATGACTAAATTGATATAAGATGTTGAAATACAATATGAATATATTTGAGCGTATATTTGAATTCATAACTTTGACCAAACACACAATAATACTTGAAAAGATTTCTCTTGAATGGATTTAATTTATAGATTTTTTTAATACTAACTATTAAGTCATTTAAAAGACAAATATAAGTAAATGATCATAATAAGGACATAAAACTTTCCTTTTGCTCAAACAAACCAAGAAATGCTTTCAATTACTTAAATACAATCAAAGAAGAGCTAATTATTAGAATTTTCATTTGACAAGTTGTTTGTTTTTGGTCTTTGCAGAGTGGTGTTGGTTTCATGTGTTTTTCTTTACTTAGCTTCAATTTTCCTATTCAAAGATCCCAATTGTTCATCTTTTGAGCTCTTACATTACTCATCAAGATTTACAACCCCACAATTTGGTCATGATTCTAGTCCAACAAACCTTAATCATCTTCTTTTTGGACTTGCTGGCTCAGAAGAAGCATGGCACTTTAGGAAAGAGTACATTGAATCATGGTGGAGGCCTAATCAAACACGCGGTTATCTATTTCTTGATGTGGCTCCAACGGGCGATGATCTTTTGCCATGGTCCTCATCTTCCCCACCTTATAGGGTATCCGATAATATAACTCAATTAATTGAAGAAACTAAACATGTAGCACCAACTATGGCGCGAATGGTGCATGGGATAATGGAGGTCTTTAGGGAAGACCATGAAGGAGTGAGATGGGTGGTTATGGGAGATGATGATTCCATATTTTTTGTGGATAATATGGTTGATGTTCTTGCGAGATATGATCACACAAAGTATTACTATTTGGGGGGTCAATCAGAGTTTCTAATGTCAAATCATTGGTACTCATTTAATCAAGCATTTGGTGGAGCTGGATTTATTTTGAGTTACCCTTTGGCAAAAGCTATGTCTAAGTATATAGAAAGTTGCTTGAGGAGATACCCTTTCTTAACATCTGCTGATCAAATAACTATGGTTTGCATATCTGATGTTGGAGTCATTCTTACTCCTCTTAAAGGTAGTCATCAGGTATGTTTTCATTTCTTTCTTAAACTCTAAAGTTCGTATTGATGGAAAAATTATTAAGTAACCACAAATGCTAAAATATTATTTATGGACAAATTGTTCAATAGCCTTAGTCGTTGAACACGTGTGCTTGTGACTTTTTCTTTATACAATAACCTATCATTCGCTCTGAATTTACTTACTCTTAATCTTTGCATTTGTCTCTACTTGTAGATAGATTTGCGCGGTGATATATCTGGTTTATTATCGTCTCATCCAAAAGCTCCATTGATGTCACTTCACCATCTAGATGCTACGGACTCTATCTTCCCTTCAATAGAGAGGCGACAATCTGTCCGCCACCTTATGAAGGCAGCAAATTTAGATCAATCGCGCATGTTACAACAAGTTATTTGCTACAACAGGCCTAGCAATTGGTCATTTTCTATTTCATGGGGTTACTCAGTTCATATTTATGAGAACATTTTGCCTAGAAGCCATTTACAATTACCAATTGAAACCTTTCAACCTTGGGGAGTTACACCTAAAGACCCTCCATATTACATGTTAAATACAAGGTGGCGTACAAATGATTCTTGTGAAGCTCCTCATGTTTTCTTCATGAAAAATGTAGAAAGAACGAAGAGATATGAAATCCTTACTACATATTCGCGATCATCACCTCGAGAATTGTTGTCTTGTTCATATAGTGGTAACCATTCTGCTGATTATATCTCCAAGATTGAAGTCTATTCTCCAAGAAGGAAACGAATAGAGGTAAGCTCTTAATTTTCTCCTTTATTTTATTTGTAATTTCTCCTAAATCATAGAATAAGTTACTTTAGGAAGAAAGGGTGTTCAAAATAGCACTTTTAAAAATTAAGGAACACAAAAAAGAATTGTTAAGAAAAAGGACTATATAAGATATATATATATATATATATATATATATATATATATATATATATATATATATATATTACTATTTTATATCTATAACAAGTCTCATATATAACAATTACTATTATTTTTTCTTTTTTCCTTTTTTACTTTCAGATGGATAGATGTGAATGTTGTGACGTGATACACAAAAAGGGCACCAACAGGGCAAAGATTAAACTAAGGGAATGTCGTGTGGATGAAATAATTGCTTAGTGGAATATTATAATTTTTTTTTTCTTTTTTTTGGGTTTAGATAGTTATTACTATTCTCTAGGGTCCATCAATTTTGACTGTTAGATGCATACCATCATTTTGTATTTATATTGATTATATTAATTCCATTATTTTAAGTTGAATTTTCAAAGTTATTGAAAGATAGATTGAAATAAAAATTAGCTACAATAAATAAGAAAATTTTGAACTCCTTTATCCAGAACTAAGTGAAAGAAGTTCCCCCTATTCTATCAAAATAGTCCGAATAATGGATGAATACCATTGAAAGTTATAGTATGCAGTAATTCGTAAAATTTTATATGATTGGCTCAAACTTGAAGATTTTTGCAAACAAATTTCGAAACAATGTGGTATCAAAAGAGAGTGACAAATAGGTCTTTTGCGGAACATACAAATTTTGATGCGTTTTGTGTTACCGGAGGATTTCATTAGTATGCTATCAAACAATGCTTATTTTATCAAAGCCAATTATGGTTTCGTTTATCAGATGAGACCACTGATTTATGATGCTGAATTTAAAGTAGATGAGGAAACAACATAGAAATGACTTGGATATCCTTTAATTTCCCAATTTACTGGCCACCTATTTTGTGAAAGAATTCCTATTTATTCTTACTTTTGTTGTAGGAAGCCTCTACACTTGGATTCAACCACAATAAACAAAACTCGGCCTAATTGTGCTAGAGTTAAGGTTCAGGTGGATCTTCTAGCAAAATATACAGAGAGATACCTATATGGTAGGCAAATGTGTGGGTCGAGTCAGATATGATTGGGTCAAATATGACTCAGTGAAAATAGATAAATTATTTGACCCGACCATATCTGATATGTAAAGAAACAATGTAAACCAACGGATAATATGGATATTCATATTGGCTATTATTTCTTATTATGTAAAGAAATAAATACTCCCAAATATAGGCATTTTGTAACACCCCAAAAATTTTTGAGCTAAGAACCCGAATCATTTTATAACACCTCGCAACTGTACTCTTAAAATTTGAATAGTTCATGTAACACCTTGAACTTTGAGAAAGTCTAAAGAGGACTAACAGACACGTCCACGAACCCAAAATTTACCATGGACCCTTTATAGAACCCTAAACGGTCCATTTAGAGGTCCACAACCCGCTTAGAGCAAGGTGGCCAACCGTCCAGGCTACAAAGGTGGGGGTCACCTAGAAGGGACCCTAGACGGCTCGTGGTGGCATGTACAGTCCAGGGGTCTGTACACCTATCAGTTTCAAACGATCATATCTCTCAGCACATAATAAATTAGGTGGTCCATGTCCTATCAAATTAAAGGCCTTTGAGTCCTCTTTCCAACACCATCAAGTTTGCCTCATTTAAAGTTAGAAGTAAAAAGTTATGCTCGTTTTAATAAGGCTCTATCAGATAGACAAAGGTTCACAAACACCTACACGGCCCGTGAAGTGTTTCATGGACCATGGAGCCTTAAACAGTCTATGAAACCTCCCTTTTAAGGCACCTCGATAATTTTTAAGCTGGGGTCGTTTTGGTATTTCTCATATGCATTTGGTACTTAAACTACGTTGTTTTAATTTCTATTCTAAGCCTAAACCACAACGTTTTACATCTAATTAAGAGCTTAAAAAGTGTTAATCAGTTCTTTTACATTCATTAACACTTCAAGTCATTAGATTAAGGTTCCAAGAGGAGAAAAGCTAGGGTTCAAGCTTTCTTCGAGTTTCGTCGATTTTGCCAAAAAACTTCATTCTTCCAAGTATGTGTCATGCCCCAAGCCTACACCCTGAACGTGGTTGGCACTCGAGAACCATTGCTGGCCCTAAGACCCTTGGCCTGACTTACTTACTTAGTGGAAGACTTGACTCAAGATAATTATACTTTAAAAGAAAAACTAAACTGCTCAATAAATAACTTAGAATGTAATAAACAACATTCACTGCCAAAGTGACAACTCAAGTCTCAACTTAATTGAAAAGGGAAAGTAAAGACTCATGAACTAACATCACTAACTCTGTCTATGAAGCCTCTAAAAAACTGAGATGGACGTCGGGACAAGACCAACGACATCCTAATGAACTAAAATACTGAAAGCAATAAAAAGGATCCTCCGAAAAGCTAGGAGGCCCACCAACTGACTCTAAGTGCTCAACTGGATCAACGAGGCACTGAATGTTGATCTTGGTTACCTGTGTCTGCATCATAATAGGATGCAAGCCAACTGACATCAATACATTGAATGTACTAATATGCAAGTTGGAATGTTAAACATAACTTAAGCTTGAAAAGAAGCTGAAAGAATTACTCAACTCCTGAATAACTTAACTCAATATAAAGCAATAAAACACATACAATATATAGAAAGCCTTTAAAACAGTAGAAAACAACTTAGTTCATTAAAGAAAATGCAATAACAAACTCAACTTTACTCATATAATAAAGTAATATAGTTACTGTGAGAGTTACTCTAACCGACAACCACCACTATGAGCCTAAGTAGTGATACAACGTTTTGTCCATACTACCAGAACTGTCCTATACTTTGCTGTCATATAGAACACTTAACTAAGTGGATCAACTAGTCTATGCTAAAAGCATCTTCAGGAGTCATCTAAAAAGTATGATCCTTTACTACCCATGATGGCTACATAGTTTATGGAGACGTAAGTTATTTGAACTTAAACTCGTTCCTATATCGGTGCTCAATACTACTCTCAAAATATACTTAGCTCATATGTTTGTAAAAATAAAACTCTTTCTTTTGTTTGAGATAGCTACTCAAAAACTAAGCTTAAAAGCTCATTTGGAAATTTCAATTTCCTTTCTTGCTCAAATGTGAAAACATTTTAACTCTTGGGAATACTTCGTTCCCGTATAATCTTTGAAGAATGAACTTTACTCTTACTCTTTACTGAAAACTAGCTCAAAGGCTCTTTGGAAATCTCAGTTTCGTTTCTTATTTAAATGTGAAAACATTTACTCTTTGGGAATACATAGTCCCGATATACTCTGTTGAAGAAATGAACTTCAAACTTTACTCTTTACTCAACTCAATACTCAAGTCTTAAAACAAATTTAAAATATTTGTAAAGGACTTTTGGAAAACTTTATGAACTTCTCTTGACTTGACTCTTAACTTTCCTTGAATTGAATTATGGATTCAAGGATTGTGATTTGTGATAGGAAAGATCTCATGATGTTTAGGAATGATTTTAGATAGCTAAATATGAGAAATGATCAAGAAATAACTGTCTGAAAGCAGGTCCGCGACGCGGAAACACATTTAAATATTTGGTCGCGAAATAACTTTTGAGGCAGAGAGGTCCGTGACCTCTCCGCGACGCGAAGAGAATGTTACACTTCTGAGGAACAGGTCCGTGACGCAAACCTGGTACCCAGTTTATGCCCGACTTGTTCCTTCTTCATTTTCTAACCCAAATTCGCCTAAATTCGGTTCTTTTTCTCAAATTCCCTTTAGATTCAGATACCCAGTATGTATACACAAGAATCTAGCTCAAACAACTCAAGGAAACAACATTTTAACCTCAAGGAACTCCTCAACCTCAACCTAACTCAAGAACGAAGGCCAATTTCAAGAACACCACTCAAGATTCATCAACTTTCAACTTTCTAGAACGAACACAATTCTATGAAAGACTCACATACCTCGTAGGGATCACCCCTTGACGAAATCCACGAGCTTAGCTTCAAGAACTTGACGATTCCTTGCTCTTTCTCCTCTTCTTTTCTCTTCTCTCAAAACCCTAACTTATTTCTCAATAGCGTAAACTAAATCCAATCAGTTTAGACTTCAACTTAATTACCCAAAATGAAATTAATTAATTGGGTGGTGAAAAGACCAAAATGCCCTTCTAAAATCCGAATTGGACTTTCCTTATTTGAACAACCCAACTTTCAATGGGCATAACTCACTCATACGAAATCGGAATCACGCAAACTCGGCGACGTTGGTAAGATTATTCCAAAGATATTTGGAAACACACCTAACTCATCCTGACATAGGAGTTATGATCATTTGAAGTTGACAAAAAAAAACTCAAACTTAAGTTAACTAATTTTCCAGATTTTTATTATTTCCAAAAATCACTCTTTCTAATTCTAGCTCTTTCTAGTTCTTTCAATTTGTGAGATGTTACAATATGTAAGGCTATCATAGTGTTGAATTAGTTCAAATCAATAAAAGAGTAATCTAGGGTTCTATCCTTAGATTTGAGTATTCTTGATATGAGTTATGTTATTGATTCTGAGTTCTAAATCCTTGATCATAATTTGTTATATATATTATTATACATTGAGATATTGAGTTGATTCGTTCATGTCTATATTTCAGCATGAACCCTAATGTGAGTCATAATTTTTGAGAATATTTTAAAGCAAACATTTTTGTCTTAAAAATGATTTCCTAAGAAAACAAAGATGAGTTTTGAGAAAGAGTTTTAACCAAGATTTGAGCAAGAGTATTTTAAAGTATCTTTTGAGAAGAGTTTAAGGGAATACAAATAGTTCCAAAAACAATATTTTTACATTGAGAACCATGATTCATGATTAGTATGACAATCGAGTATTTCATTAATGTGTAAGCATTATGACTTCAATGATTAGATCACAATAAACATTTATTTTAAACTTTTTTTTTTGAGAAAGTAAATCAGAGTTCGAGTAAAGTTTTAAGAGAATTTTTTAGTAAGGTTTAAGGGAACCGAGTAGCCCCAAATGCATCATTTTGTTATATTGAGAAATGAGAAAACGTTGATTTCTAAATGAGTTTATGAGTTCAGAGATATTTTAGAGCAGTTACCTCTTTTAAGAGGATAGTTTGAGTAATTATCTCAAATCAGAGAAAGAGTAAGTTTTATACATTTGAGCATGAGTATATTTATTAGTGGGATTAGTATTGAGCATCGATATGTGGATGAGTTCAGAAAATTCAAAAATGCTCATAAACCATGCCTTGCCAACATGGGTACAATATTATACTTTTTAGATGAATCCTTATTGCTTAGAAGATCAACTTAGTTGAGAGGTTCTATATCCCAGCACGATATAGAACAGTTCTGGCAGCATGGACAAGACGTTGTGTCATCATGTAACTCATAGTGATAGTTGTCGGTTAGAGAATCTCCCAATAGAGCTAAAACGTATTTTCATATAACACTTATTATATTGAGTTCAGAGATGAGTAAGTATTTTGTAAAACTTTAAATGATTTAACTCATTTATTTCCTTACATTAAACTTGAGTATATTTTATCTATTGCAGTCATGTCATTCAATTATTTTGCGTTGGCTATATTACATACTCGTACATTCAATGTACTGATGTCATTTAACTTGTATCTTTTTATGATGCAAATACAGGTATTCAGGATCATCAGCATGTGATTCGTTGAGATCACTTTACACTTCAGATAGCTTGGGTGAGCCTCATTGTATTCCGGGGGACTTCACATTTATTTTCCAGTTAGTTTTCTTCAAATGTCATGGGTCTTGTCCTAACATCCATATTGAGTAACACAGGCTTCATAGATAGATAGAATTATTCTCTCAATATTTACTTTTCCCTTGAGATGTTTTTGCAAACTATTATACATATGTCGTTGAGTAATTTACAGACAGTTTAAATTGAATATTTACTTTGAGTTTAAATATTCTAAATTTTGTTTTAAGCCTATTATCTCTTGAGTAAGTCTTTCGCTAAGTAATCAATCAGGTCAAAGGTTTGCTTGGGGACCAACAATGATTCTCGAGTTCCTGCCATATCCAGGGCGTAGGCTCAGGCATGAAACATTTTCTCTTTCTTTTTTTGTTTCTCTTTTTAAAGGTTTTTTGCTATGAAGGAAAATAATTTTTTTTTTTATAGAAAATAAGTGTGGTACCAAGTCTGGGATTAAATTTAGATCTTCGTTGGTGTCGAATCTCGAGTGATGATCAAGATCAAGAGTTACGAGTCGGGGTTATGGTCGACATCAAGAGTTGGGGTTGTAAGTCGGTAATAAGGTCCCACATAAGGAGGTAGGTTATGGGTTAAGATCAATTGTCAAACAATAGGTCAAGGTCACCAGTTGGGTCCCAAGTCGAGGTCAATATCGGGATTTGGATCCTGACACAGAGTCGGTAGTCAAGATTGATATTTGGTCTCAAGTCGGATCTCAACTTGAAGTCGAGTCTTGAGTGAGTGTCAGGATTTAGAATTGAGTCGATGTCAGGATTTAGGTATCTAATTTGGGTCGGGAATTTGGTCTCGAGTAGGTATTATAAATAAGTTCCTATTCAGGAGTCGGGTCTTAGGTCACCGTCACCGTCACGATTTAGGTCTTGAATCTTGAGTTGGGTTCCTAAGTTTGGGTTGGGTTGGGTTCAACGTTAAAAGTTATGGTAAAACATCAAGAGTTAGGTCCCGAGTCAATATCGAAAGTCTGGTCTCGATCAAGATTAGGTCCCGAGTCAATATCGAAAGTCTGGTCTCAATCAAGTTCAGGTCCTGAGTTGGGGTCAGAAGTTAGGGTCTAGTGTTGGGTCTTGAGTCAAGCTAATAATTAGGTCGGGTTGGGTATTCAAGTCTCAAGTCGAGATTGGGAGTTGGGTCTCGGGTCTCGGTAGAGAGTTGGGTCCTGGGTCGTGGCAGAGAGTCGGGTCGTAGTTGAGGCTAGAAGTCATGTCCCCATCGGGGCATAGTTGGGAATTGATTCTCAAGTCACTAGTTGGGATCAAGTTGAGGGTTTAGAGTCAAGAGTCGGGGTAAAGGTAAATTCAAGAGTCAGGGTCAAGAGTCGTGTCTTCGGTTGGGGCAGAGAGTTGGGTCACAATTGAGGTTGGAAGTTGATTCCAATTAACGAGGTCATAGTCGGGAGTCTGGTTTTGGGTCTCGGGTCGGGGTCTAGTTCGTATTTGAGAATCAGGTTCCGAGTCTCCAGTTGGATCTCATGTCTGGGTCGAAAGTCGAGTCCTAGGTGGGGACCCTATTCGGGGTGGTGGAGGTTTGAGAAAAGATTTGAAAAATATTTTCCATATCAAGGAAAGTTCTGAAAATATTTTCCTTACTTTATGTAAGGAGTCATTTTCCTTAAATTAGAGGAAAATAATTACATTTGAAAAATATTTTTAAAAACATTTAAGTCAATCGAACATGACCAAACACACCCTTAATAAGTGTACTTTTTAGAGGTTTCTATACTCTTACATGCTTTAAGAAAAGCGCAATTGGTAGAATATCCATGAGTTAGGTTCTAATGTATTCTTATGCTTATTTTGCAAGTAAGTTCTGTGTATCTATGTGTATAGAAAGTTATAGTCATTAATATAGGAATAGTAGCTCGTTATCAGCAACTATTATTTTTATAATGAACATTAATTTTGGTTGAATGAAAATCATTATTTATCAAAAAAAAAAGGTTAGTAATAAAATTTTATGTAAATATTTAGAGAAAATTAAATAGAAGAAAGTGAATGAGGAGGAAACGTTTCTCCAAAAGTAAAGACATTTAGTAGATGAATATGATTCATGTATTAAATTTTTAGTTAATTGAACTTAGTACATTAATTATTAATTAAGTAACACCTCAAATTCTTCAGATTTCCCATAACAATAAAATAAATAAAGAGAAAGTTAATGTACCGTTCCGCTAAGGAGGTAATATACATATGTATAATTGAAGGGTATTTTAATCGCTCAACTTTATAAACTTTATAAGGTTATTTTAGTAATTCCAACTTTTAATTTTATTATAACGAAACCGTCAAAATGTAGATAAGAAGTACCGTAAAGGAATGTAGTAAAACAATTAATAGTTAATACCTATGTAGAGATCTCAAAGTCACAATGTAGTTCACAAAGAATTAGGATCTTCATTCCTTTTTTTAGGTCTATTAGACTATATTATAGAAAAAAATGAAAAAGTTGGATGTTGAAGATTATATTAATTACTATAGCAAATACTAAAACCTTGAAAATAGAAAACAAAAAAATAGCTCATATTGGAGTATAAAAATCAATGATCATTGATTTAACTTCATCATGTAGTTCTCTTTAACCCAATCTCTCTAACATGCCTACATTTGAAACATCACTTGTGATTGGCATTTGCAAAACAGTATTAATTTGTGGTTTAACCTTATATGTGGCTACACTTATCTTTCTCAATGAATGTCCATCTTATCATCTTTTCTCTTCTTCAAAATTCATAACATCTTTTCCAAATAATTCTCAATCAAATACATCATCATCATCATCAAATCATGCTGTACAAATCAGTATTAGTGTGCCTACTAACATTAGTCACCTTGTTTTTGGACTTTTAGGGTCAGAAGAAGCATGGCATCATAGAAAACCATATATTGAATCATGGTGGAGACCAAATGTTACGATAGGACATCTTTTACTAGACGTACCTCCACAAGGTGAAGATATTCTACCATGGTCCTTAAATTCACCTCCTTATCGAGTATCCGATGATGTAGCAAGACTCGTGAATGAAACAAATCATGTTGATCCAAGAGTTTTAAGAATGGTACATGGAATTATGGAGGTGGTTAGAGAGGCACATGAAGGGGTACGATGGGTAGTTATGGGGGACGATGATTCAATATTTTTTGTGGATAATATGGTTGATATTCTTGCACAATATGATCATACGAAATATTATTATTTTGGAGGACACTCGGAATTTATAATGGCGAATTATTTTTTCTCATTTCATCAAGCATTTGGTGGAGCTGGAATTATATTAAGTTATCCTTTGGCTAGAGCATTTGCAAATAATGTGATTTCTTGTTTAAAGAGATATGCTTACTTTAAATCTGCTGATAGAACTACAATGAGTTGCACAGCTGATATTGGAGTCAATCTTTCTCCTCTTATGGGTAGTCATCAGGTATAAATTTGATCTCAAACTTTATTGAACAATCATTTCTCTCTTTCCTCTTGATCCTCAAAAGTCGAATAAAATATATAAAAAAAAAATAGCATTGTTGTCACATTAATGGATAAAAAGTAAATCTATACTTTTCTGAATTTTATAAATCTTTGATCTACAGTTTTTCTTTTATTAATTAATTAATTTCTTCTTTAGCACAGATTGATCTACGAGGTGATCTATCAGGATTTCTATCATCTCATCCAAAATCTTTATTAGTATCCCTTCACCATTTTGACACGGTTGACCCAATTTTCCCCTCTATGGATCGTGCACAATCGGGATATCATCTCCTAAATGCTGCAAAATATGATCAATCGCGAATGTTACAACAAACTATTTGCTACAAAAGATCCAAAAATTGGACATTTTCAATTTCATGGGGATATTCAGCTCATATTTACGAGAATATTATGCCTAGAAGTTTGATACAAAATCCTATTGAAACATTCAAACCATGGGGTAACATTACACTTCCACCACATTATAATTTTGATACTAGAAATTTTTCTTGGGATCCTTGTGAAGCCCCTCATATGTATTTCTTCCGGTCTATTGAGAAAACTCCACAAAACAAAATTCTTACAAAATATATCAGAGCATGGCCTCGAGGGATAGGAGTTTGTTTGTATCCTGGAAGTTATCCTGCAGAGTATGTTAATGAAATTCATGTCTACTCACCAACAACAAAACGTCTCCAGGTAATATTTCTTTTTACTTAAATTTCTTATGAACTTTATATGAATTTAACTTTTGTACACTGGCTATATAAAGTTTCTTCAATAGAATCATCAATAGAAAAATGGGATTACTAACTTTGAGATAAAAGGCAAGTTACCTTCTATAATAGGTAAGCAAGTTAAACTACACTGTAAGTATAAAACTCTTTATATTGACAATGTAATATAAGTTAAATTCGATTATATTTTAACATACATGATTGCAATCATGTAAAAAATGAACTTAGAAAATAATTTTCTTGAGCCTATGCAATCAAAGAATAAATAAAATTCAATAAATGTAGGGTCCCGTGGCTGTTGTGTTTATTGTTTGGTTATGTTTCATTTGTAACAACATCTACTTGTTGTATGAAAATTACAAAAAAAAAAATGTCCAATGTGATATGTTTTTTTTTTTTTTTTTTTTTTTTCAGATCAATAGATGTGAATGTTGTGACGTAATTCATAAGGCTGGATCATTTAAGGCTGCTGTTAGGTACAGAGAGTGTAAGCTAGATGAGATAATAGCTTGATCAAGTTGATGTATACAAATTTTTATTGATTTTGTTTAATTATCATTGAAAAAATGACCATCCTTTGTCTCTTATTCCCTTATATTTAGCATATTTATTTTTCTCTTAAAGGAAAAAAAATGTATAGAAAACTTAACAATAAAGATATCTAAGTTAATTGCGTATGCACAGTTTATTTTAAATTTTAAAAAATATATAATTTGAATAGATCATATGAAAGATTTAAGAAAAAAATAAGAAAATCGAGGAAGAAAAAAATGAATAAATGCCAATGACCGATAGCCTCGTGAAAAATCTGTGAAAAAGGAAGAGAACCAAGGAAGAAATGTTGGAGAGAACTAGGGTGGGCATGGTATGGTATATATCGAATTATTATATCATATCAAAATTTTTGATACCGTGGTTTTGGTAGTATTGTATTTGATATGGTATACATTTTAATTTTATTGGGTATTCAGTAACCTAGTATTAGTATATACTAATATTTAGAAGATGAAACTTTGACTACACTATTTTAATTGACATTTGAAATGTAATTGATTAACAAAAGGAGTTTTTTGTACTTTATTTTGAATATATATTTCTACATGTGTAATGCGTTAGTATGATACAGTTGAGACCTTCTTTTTGATTGACGAAGTTATAATTCTCTATTATACGAGTATATATTAGTCGAAGTTGAACAAACTATAGTTACCGATTACCATACTGCAAAATAACAAATTCAAACTTCAAAATACTAAATCATACCAAATTAAATTGGTAGGACAATGGTATAGTTGTTTTAAAAAACAAATAGTGAAATTACGGTACACAAGTTTTTAAATATTGTACCATACCATACCCAGCTAGAGAGAACAGTGTGGCGCAGCAGCTGGAAGAAAAAAATGGAGAGGGAAAGTGAATTGATTGTTAGGGTTTTATTTCATAAGGGTAAATCTGAAATTATCCAAAAAAATATTAGGGGTAGAGAAGTAATATACTTAATTGATCAAACTTGAATGGCGTTTAAGTAAAAAAAATAAAAAAGTATCGGAGTGCTACTTTTGGTTTTTAACTTTTTTTAAAGTCATTTTAAACTTATTTTAAGCTATTTTTAAATTTCTCAACTTCCAAAACCTAAAAAGAGCTTAAAAATAGGTTTTGCCAACTTTTAAGCCAATTCAAACATGCTCCAAGTGTTAAAGTTAGTTGTGAAAAAGACTTGTGTAGTAAACTTGTAATAAAAGATTATTTATAAATTACAATTGATTACATTAAATATGACATTAATTTTAAATGGTAGAGGGCAACTTTCACGATCCTGACCCACCGTGAGTGACACCCACATTAATCCCGGTGGGAGAACCAACCAACTACTCAAAGTCTAAAATGCAATCAAAGTAAGCAGTTTCAAAGATTTTCAAGTAAATAGTCTTCAATAATTATTTGTAGTAAAGAAACCATAATCATCCAACAATGCGGAAGTAACCCCCTAGAAACTAAAGTCGCAGTACTAAAATGTTTGAGTCTAAATGAATGGCCTAAGGAAATAAAGAGGAATCTATTGCTGCGTGGAAGAAGTGTCTCACCCTTGGATTTAGATAATGGAGTTAACACAGTTAAGGTCGCAAAACAGTCACTTGAGTACTCAACAAAGAAAAAATAAGTGTAGTATCAATATACATGTACTGGTAGGATAATCGGCTAGTTCTAGTTATCTGAGATATGAACAGACAACCATAACTTAGTAAAACAAATAATATTCAATCATAAACTCAATTACTACATAGCCCGGACTTCTGGTCCTTACCATGAGCCGATATGCACAATAAACAGAACCATCACAATATAACAAAACAATCTGATTCTCTCATGGAACCCACATATACAACTGTTAGTGTACCGACATGGTACCCATTCCCATTGTTAGTATATCGGTGTGGTACCCATTCTAATAATATTATATACCACATATTACCCGATCTCATCATCAAACACAAAACACAATCGCATCAATAAACAACAATCACACTTACATATTCAAGTTAACACATTCTTTGCATACAATTGACAACATCTTTCATTTCAAATGATGTTCCTTCTTTTTCTCCTAATCATATATCATACATGCAGTACTAATAAAGCAGTTGACAAGCACATATAACATAAATGGCGAAAACAAATAACTATCACGTACCTCAAATCAAGCTTTGGAAGCTCTATTGAACTTGAGCCTTCCCATTTTTTGAGGCCTTAACTTGTTCTTGGTTAAAAACAATGATAAAATACAACAATCAATAAATAATGGCCTAATAATATCTTAATTATAGCCAAATCCTAAACCTCAGGCCACTCCCATGATCATCCCACCAAAACTAGAGTCTTTTCACCATTAATTTAAATCAAACTCTCCTTAAGATTACCCAACAATGATTCTAAGAACTAAGAATCACAATACCAAAGTAGGGAAGAAATTAACTTAACTTTATCAATGAAATTTATGGAAATAGGTTAGAATTCATCTTAGGTCACCCCTCTTCCTTCCCAAGATGTAATTGCAAAATAATGAGCGGCTTAAGGAAACTTTTGCATAAACTCACAACTAATCCTATTATAATGGCACCTATTATAATCCACCAGTAAGTAAGTCAACCCATAACCTAGAACGAAAAGTAATGAGTGCTAGGGTAAAAGTAAACATAAAATAATAGTAATAATAAGAAAAGGCAGAAACGCAAGAAAACCAAAATCTATAAGCAATGGGAAACCCTCCAAAACTTGGAAGTCACGAGTACATAGTTGTCTAATATGAGCAAGTACAAGTCTCAAAATTGGACTATAACAAGCCGTGTCAAAGGTAAAAGACTAGCTAACATATATAAAAAGAGACATGCTGATCTAGGATACCAAGTGCTCACCCTCGTCTCTGATATCCACAAGCTGCAAAAAATGGCGTGACCGATCACCACTCATAGCTGGTGCTAGGACCTACATCACAAAAATAATGCAGAGTGTAGCATAAGTACCAAACCAAAGGTACTCAGTAAGCATCATAGGCTGATTGAGCAAGAAAGGTAAATACAATCAGAAAACATAAAATATAGATAAAAACAGAGGTCAGATGATTATGAAAAGATAGCACATGAATATACCGAAAGTAAATCTAAGTACACCTAAACTAAACCTAACTGGGCCCTCATAATCACATAAGGTACACTCGTCTGCAAGTTTAAATAAAACCCAAATGGAACCTCATAATCTCTACTGGTACACAAAATAACTATTTCTACAAGAGGTAGAGAAATGCCTCCAAATCAGATCCAACAGGTGTATGCCGGGCCTTGAACCCCAAGTTATAGCCTCTACTAGAGGTGACAGGCTCGAACCATTAAGTATTTGCCTTAAATCGGGAATACGGCCTCGAACCATAAACATCACCTTAAAATAGAGATAACAGCCTCAAACTACAATTATCAGCCTCGAATTGGAAATAGTCATAGTGTCCAGTCGACTCCCACCCCAGCTAGAAAGAGTGACAAAAGAGTTAGTCGACTCCTAATAAGATTCAAATATCGATACTAAATCATCGTAGAACAACGTCTACCCACAAGCATTCACATGAGGCTCCAAGCCTAGAACAACCTTATATCAAATCATCATAAGAAGTGTGCTCTTCGGCAACCCATTAGAGTTGTCTAGATAGGGAGAACAAGTAAAAGGCTTATAAAGTTGTGCATATGCCTAAACTAAGCTCAACCTATCAGACCCAAGTTTGGTAATTCAGTCTATAAGGACCTATCCCATCTGAAACAACATCAGAGACATACCAAAGTCACAAGGTTCACGGGTCTAAGGAATCACTAGTCTATCTTAGACTAAGTCCAAACATGTTTCAAAACATACGTAGTAACAAAAGTAAATAGCATGGCATGCGATAACACACATATAACCCTAATTAACATGGTACTACCCTCGAAACGGTGCCGATCAACCCTAAAACATGGTATCTAAGAAGAGAAGGTAAGAATAACTAGGTACCCAATTCACACTAATCATCATGAATTCACACATTCAGGCTCAATCTAAATAAAAATAAAATCGTAGCTACCTATATGCTGACTACGCACACTCCAAATCACCAAACAAGATCTTTTCCTTTACTTACAACCTCTAAATGTTGTCACACTATCAAAAATAATATCACAATGTAAATACGATCGTTTAGACACCAAAATACATAAACAAAAATGGACCAATTTTAGATTCAAATGGAAATCATGGGATCCGTGCCAAAATTTCTAGAGTTGACTCTATCAAAAGGTCCTAACTATACTCACACTTGTGTTCCAAAATCAAACATAATTCGAGGCCTAAAACAACAGAACCAAAACAAGGAAAGAAAAACCCAATTTCAAGCTCAAACAAAAATGATGCAACAACTTAAAAGCAAAATTCACCTTTAACGAAGTTTTATCAACAAAATTCAATCAACCCACCGTTTGCCCTTAGCAATTACGGATGTGTAAGACTTTGAATCACCAAAATCAGAGCTAAAGCGAGGGAGAAATCGCCAAAATACTAATCAAGCCTAAGGTTGGTCACGACCTTAGCCTGATTAAATAGGTTAGACGGCTGATTGGCCCTCACGAATGTAGGGCAACGCGTGCCATGCGAGCTGTTACCTGCGAACATTGCAGCCTTGGCATGAATACGAAGGCCATGATGCTTTCCACGAATGTGGCGCCTGTATACAAATTCACTAGCCTTCCACGAATACAGCCCTACGCGCGCGAAAGTAGGGCTTGCCACAACTGACAGCACTCTAGTTGAAGTGCCATGGTTCAAAAGCTCTGATGGGTGCCCTGGACTCATTAGAAACCTCGTGCGTGCAAACAAAATATGCTAACCCCTAAAATTCCACATTTCAGACTCAATAGAATCATCAAAACATCCATCTGAGGTCGTCTTGATGAAAAGTGGGTCACAATCTAAATTTCCATTTTAAGGCAACATCTACAAGGGTCCTTAGAATCAGCCCGGAAGCCTTAAGACCTAAACGAAGGGTTGTTCTATACGAAACTCAACATTTTGGAGCTAACTGTGTTGACATAATTTTTATCTGAGTGCGTTTTCTTAGAGTATTGACTAAAGTCAAACTTATGTCTTAACTTGAAAGTCAAAAAGCCCAATTGCACAGACTCATACTAAAGCCTTAGAAGTCGTGTCGACTATGCTACTAACCTAAAATTACCCATCTGAAGTTGATGAAATTGTTAGATCTGGATCCTGAGGTAATCTTCATGAACTTTTGATCAAAATTGTCTGTTCAAGTTTCAAAAGCGTCAAAGCATTAAAAATTGCATAAAAAACAAATGAAGGACTATGTGACCAAAGTGTCAGTCTCATCAAGTCCTAAATGGTTAGAGGTCGCTACGAAAAGTCTTTAAACGATGAACATGAGGCATAAACACAGAAATAACTTGAGGGTCATTATAGTTTAGCAATTTATCCTACTCATTCCATTCTTTCAAGGAATAATCGTTTAAATTCGATGAAGCTATAAAAGGAAATTCAGGTAGTTGAGGTTATATTTTCCTTGAAAGTATTCTTTGAAATTCGTAGATAATTCACTTGAATTCAGCACATTAAAATGATGTTCTCCATTGAAGTTTATTAAAGTGACTGGTTGCACATTTGAAGTTTGTTGTTTTTGGGATCGATATTTCTTCACAAGGACCAAAAAAAATGAAAAGTATTAGGAAAGTTTGACAAAATCTCGAATCATAAATGTCAGAACTAGCTACTTATGATCGATGCCTGTGCGCTAGTCTAGTTATGACATTTATGATTTGAGGTTTTGTCAAACTTTCCTAATAGTTTTCATCTTTATCGTGCTTATGCAGAAATACCGATCCCAAAAACAACAAGCTCCAAATGTCCAATCAACTACTTCAAAAAACTTCAACGAGGAACATCATTTGAATGTGTTGAATTCAAGTAACTTCTATATAAATTTCAACAAATTATTTTAAGAAGCATACATACCTCAACCACCTGAATTTCCTTTTATAGCCTCACTAAGTTCAAATAGTTATTGTTTGAATGGATGAATTACTAGAACTGGATAATTTTGATGCTGAAATAATGTAAGAAAAACAAGGTGCCAAATCTAACAACTTGCCAGATCACTTTCCTATTTTTGGAAGCTCAATTAATGATAACGTTTACTCCAAAAAAGGTGCCCAAGGTTATTTAATGGAGTTTTTGGTGATTTTATTGCATGTTGTCCTTTGGGCTATTTCTAGCATCGAATTATGTCTGATTTTGGGTTACAAGCTCAGTAAGTTAGTTAAGTCCTTTTAACAGAGTTAATTTCAGGATTTTCGAACCTGGGTCCCACATTTTTTTTTACTTTATTTTAGGTTCATTTTAAATTATTGTAATCTTGGTGTCTAAATGATCATATTGATGTTGTGATCAATATTTTGTTAGAGTGTCAGTGATCAAATGTGCTTCAGAAGTTGAAAACTCATGTATAACATATTCGGAGCGCATGTGATTGGTTTAGATGTAGGCTACAATCTACTTTCTTATTAGGCAAAAGTTCAAAGGATAGTAGGGGAAAGCTTGGCTCCGATCGATGATATTATTAACTATAATGGCGGTAATATTTTGACAATTATTTATCTAGTATGGATTGTTTAACTTAGGAATCGAATCAATTGTTATAATGATGCCCTATAGCCTCCTGAAGATAGAATACATACGTCTCCACAGGACTTTTCTAGGCACTTTCTTTTATACCAACGAAGTAGGCCAACCTTGAGCTCTGATATCAACTTGTCATGACCCGATTTCTTAGGTCATAATGACACCTACTATATCCCACATGTAGGTAAGCTTAACTAATAGCCCGGAAGCAAAAGCAACAGGCTATCATGCGGAAGATAAGCAAGAGCCAAAAAGAAATGAGAACAAAGAGGAATCAATAGAAATATATACATGAAATCTTCCCAATTCCTGGCAACGGTACTGGAACCGAAACGGAACTGGGCACCACGGGCTGAAACCGGTAATTCCGGAAATTTATATGTAGTCCCGTCCCGGACTGATAACGGACCGGTACCGGACTGGACAGGAAATCGGGTCCCAACATCTATATTTAAAAAAAAAAGTTATCAAAATTAAAAAATAGGAATATTACTTAAATAATATTAAACCTTTTATAATTTTAAAGTTAAAAATTTATACTTTTATACTTTTAAAGTTTTAAATACAAACTTTCAAACTTTAAAAGTATAAAAGTTTAAATTTCACACTTTAAAAGTTTGAAAATTTAAATTCAAATTTCAAACTTTAAAACTATAAAAGTTTAAAATTCACTCTTTAAAAATTTGAAAATTTAAATTTAAACTTTAAAACTATAAAAGTTTAAATTTCACCCTTTAAAAGTTTGAACTTTGAAACTTTAAATTCAAACTTTAAAACTATAAAACTATAAAAGTTTAAATTTTACCCTTTAAAAGTTTGAAAATTTAAATTCAAACTTTAAAATTATAAAACTATAAAAGTTTAAATTTCACACTTTAAAAAGTTTGAAAATTTAAATTCAACTTATTCAAGAATCAAGACAATAATAAAAAAAAAAATTAAGGCGAATAACATATACTTTTATTAATATTAATTAAATAGTACAAGACTACATGTTGAGTTACAATTTACAAAATATTAGTAGAGTATTAAAAAATCTAATCTACATAACCATCTTCTAGGAAGGGTTCTGTTTGAATTAGACCTTGAATTATTATACTCATACTAATAGGCATTTAAATTTAATAGTTCATGCTACGAAGGAAATCTTTTTTTAAATCATTTAACATTTCCCTAGTGACATGCTCTGGAATTGGTTGATTAGCTAGTTCCTCCATTGCATCAATGTCATCGTCACTAAAATCTTGCATTATTTCATCAATGTCATTTTCAAATTTGGTCGGTAAAGGTGGACAACCATAACTCCTTCTCTCGCCATTAATCCAATCTCTAACTAGTACCGATATCTCCAAACTATTTGCTGCTAATGAATATCTATGCTCTCCTATTTGATATCTTGCTGCACTAAAAGCGCCTTCCGAAGCTACCGAAGATGCTTGAATAACTAACACATCTCGAGCAACCGACTGAAGCTTTGAAAATCCTTGATCGTGATTGCTCCACCATTCTAGAGGATCAACAGTAGTAGGTTCTGTATTTTGATTAATATACGCATTAAAATCATTTCTATCATTATGGGAAATTCAAGATAACAATCTATCATATCATCAATATCATCTTCATTATTATATCTACTCCTAAAAGTTTGAGGCTCTTCATTACGTACTGCATTAATTATATTCGAATTATACAAGTCATACAATTTTCTAGCTTCAATTTTTATACTATCTTTAACATCTTGAGAACCAGGTATTTGATCATCTTCACTATCTATACCCAAATTAAAATATATTTTATCAACCATTCGTGATGCACCTTCATCTTTGTAATGTGGATTTAACAAATAAGCGGTTAAATAAATTTGAGGAATAGGAATAAAATATTTTCTAAATTTTTCAATCATTTTGTTAACAGATTCTTCAAATCTTGGTTTATTTTTGAATTTATAAAATTTACTAGAAATAGCACAAATATTAGGTAAAACAAAGCAAATAGTTGGATAATAAAGTGCAAATATTTTTTTTGTGGTTAAATAAAAAACTTTTAAAAATTCTATAAGTTCTTTTATGTCATTCCAATCATTATCATCAAGTCTATATGTCATATTTGAATTATGAGCATTCCAAACCATTTGTAAAGGTTTCCTATACTCAGAAGTGACTTCAAGCATTTCATATAAAGAATTCCATCTAGTACACACTGATTTAGGAATTTTTCTAGGTGGAAGATTAAATTCACGACAACAATTTTCAAAATCTTTGCGTCTAGATTTAACTTGACATTTAAAAATAAAATGACATGCAGTTTCAATTTTTATGCAACCATCATTATACATTGATATATCATCTCTAACAATCAAGTTATATATGTGTGCATCGCACCTAATATGAAAACCATCAATATAAATAGGGCAAAGAGACGATTTTAGTATTTCAACAACAGTTCTATTATTAGAAGCATTATCTAAGGCGACACTACTTATTTTATCACAAATTCCATAGTTTTGTAAAACATCTATAATTGTTTGAGCTATATAACTACTGGTTTCATGCATTTCACAACATTTATAATCTAAGATTCTTTTTTGCAGCATCCAATTTTCATCAATCCAATGTGCAGTAATAGTGAAATAATCATTACCATTTACAGTACGGCCCATATTAGAAGTAATAGCTATGTTACAATTATTATAATAAAATAACCAACAAAGATATTGAAAATGTTGAGCTTGATAATCAAAGATAGCCTTTTTTATTGTATTTCTAGTAAAACCTTTAAAATGTGGATTATACACAATTTGAATATAATGAATAAAATCGGGATTTTCAGCAAAACTAAATGGCAAACCCATAACAACAATCATTTTAGCTAATTCTTCAAGATCTTTTTCTCTACTATATGACCGTTGTATACTAGAGCCAGAAACATTAGAAGGATTTAATTGTGTTTGGACCATATTAGAGCCCTCTACTCCTACATTTTCAGGAAGGGTGGTACCATTCTTTTTAGCTTCGGCTACAGCTTTAGCATGCGAAAATTCATTTTTACAACATGACATTAAATGATTACTTAAATGTCCCGTCCCACCCTGTTTTTCTACAGTTTTATGATTCATTATATGTTACATTTATTACAAATACCTTGTATTTTATCTTCATTCTGAGTCATAAATTGCCACACAACTGATTTTTTAGCGCGTTCTACCTTAGTCCTAGGATGCACGGGGGGAACGGGAGCAGGACAATAAAAGGGAGCGGGAGGGGAAAGGGGATTGGGAGTGGGAGTAGGTGTAGTTGGTTGAGTTTCATCATCATCATATTCATCAACATTATTATCAAAACTATCAATATAATCATTAACATCATCATGTTCATCATCTTCGGGTAATTCCTCATCAAAATTACAAAACCTTCTTTGTAAATGTTCATGATAAGGATCTAATCCACTATTACTATCAACATTAAAAACACTATCATCAACATGCGTATAATCATCCATATTTATTCTTAATTGAGAAGTTTTTTTAGTTGTAGATTTAGACGTACTATCGGTTTTTTTTTCTTGGATTTTGAGCTCCATAAATTAGTGATCGAATCAACTATTTTTGTTTTACCCTTCTCAACATTGTTTTTACCGAAATCCATATTCAAATATAAAAAGTAGTAAATTATATATAATTTGAAAATGTAATGCAAAATTTTAACCAAATAAATAACTAAATAAGTAGAGACTAGAGACTAATTACTCACAAAATAAATAATTAAATGCAAACAAATAAATAACTAAATAAAAAGTGAGTTGGAACGAATGTACCAAACGTCTACTTAAAAAAGTAGACGTGTATGATCAAAAGCCGAAAATTGAAAGTTGAATTTTGAAGCTCCAATTTCCAAAGATCAAATTCGTAATTTTAACGAGAATAAGAGAATTAAGAGAGTAGAGAGAAGATAATATTTTTGAGAGTGAAAAGAATGAAAGATTAGGAGTATTTATAGTTAAAAAAAGAAGGGATGAAAATGTAGTTTTTAAAAGGTTGGGGTATTAAAAAAAGTTTGGGAGGTAGGGAGGTGAATAGAGCCGTTGGTGGGGCCCAAAACCCGTTGCCCAACGGATCTCAACGACTAAATTTGCCAAAAAAAAAAAATTTTAAACTGCCAAACCGGACTGGACCGGGTCTAACCGGTAAATCCCGATTTTCGTCCCGTTACCCCTCCCAGACTCGGCTATTACCGGCACTAACCGGTACATATCGTAACCGAGACGAAATCGGTAACAGACCGAAATCGAAACCGGCACCTCCCGATTCCGTTGCCAGGCATAATCTTCCCCAAGACCTGACATCAGTCAATAATCGAGTATCTAGTCTAAATAAGAACACAAGGGTTTTAAAAATACAATAATTATAGAATTGTTCTTTGTTTTTTTGAAGTCGACTTCATGGAGACATTATCCTTAATTTTGCTTCGAAAAAATAGGAACATGATTTAGCTAGTTGTTAGAGTTGACACCTTACTTTTCTGGCATTATTTAAGCATTGAAATTGTCAAGTTCTAATAATTCGTCCCACTCATTCCATATGTTCAAGGGAAAATCATTTGAACTTGGTGAAGCTATAAAAGGAAATTTGGATGGTTGAGATATGAATGCTCATTGAAATATGTAGAGAAGTCACTTGGGTTCAACACATTGAAATGGTGTTCCTCGTTGAAGTTCATTGAAATAGTTGGTTTGACATTTAGAGCTTGTTGTTTTTGGGATCAATATTTCTGCATAAGGACTATGAATATAAAAATAATTAGGAAAGTTTGAAAAAACCTCAAATCATAAATGTAATAACTAGCTACTTACGACAGAATATATAGTCTGAGTTTGAAAAGAATGGACTAAACTAATGATGGATCAATGACAGCATGAAAGAACTAGCTCACCCTCAAATTCGATCTCGGTCAATGATCTCCTTGCTGGGGTCTGTCAATAGCCGTCTGAAGATGCTCTGTACTCAACAAAGAAAGAGCAAGTGCAATTTTAATACACAAAACAACGGTATACTAGTAAGATCACGCGGCTACTCCAATAAGCGAAATACAAGCAAGTAATTACAATACAGTAAACACATATACAGGATGCATAATTCACCTATCATTTTAGGAGCAATATGTAATTCCACAATATCAATAAAAGTAGATATGACAGTTATAATGGTCCTCTTATGGAACTCACACCTAAATTATTAGTGTGTCGGAACATGACACCCGATCTAATATATGTGTCGGAACATGACCCTAGGTCCAGTCAACACAACCACAGTCACAATCACACCTATAATGAACAGTGCACATAGTCACAGTCAAGTAACAGTTTCATGACATATAATTGTTCATACTTAGTCATTTTATTAAATACAATTCATGTTTCCCTATTCACATATATGCATGCATACAATGGAGCAATTAACAAGCATTTATAATACAACGGGAAGTCGAACCATCACCTACCTCGAAACTAAGCCTGAACACTCCTAAGACACTTGAGCCATCTCTTTTCGGAGTCTTTCAATGTGTTCTTGGTCTAAAACAAGTAATTAATGTAAGGATTAATAAATAAGGCCTAATTTACCCAGATTATAACAAAATATCAACCCAAGGCCAAACCCATGATCCTAATGCTTAACTAGTGCTTTTCCCACCATTTACTTCAGGCCAAAACCCTCCCCCAATGATAATTAAAGAGGATTATAAGTTCTAAGAATCGAAATACGGATTAGGGGAGTAATTAACTTACCTTTGGCACGAGAATTTGTGGAAATTTGAAGAGAAACTTCCCTAGGTCATCCTTTAGCTCTTAAGAATGAGATTTTGGAGAAAATAACCTTTTTGGGATATTTTCGCCAATTTAAGTTGCGACTGGGCCACCACAGTGGGCCCGATCCTGGGCGAGATTAATCCCGCCCCAACGGCTTGCACAGAGATAGAAAATTGGAATTTGAGTTCCAAGCGCCCATTTCACAGCACACCCTCAAACCTTGACGTTCTAAAACTACTCTTTCATGCCAAGATCAGTTTCGGGAATTCTACTCGCTCAAATTCGATTCCATAAAGCGTTATAGGCTCCTTAGCGTCTTGGCTATCCACTCTTGTGATCAAATTCATAATTAAATCCCTTATCCATTACCGAATTACCCTACCCTTCACCTAACTCAGATTTCAACCAAGTCTGGCTTAGGCTGGAAATTTCCAAGTTACTACTTAGAAGTTTTCTGGCCCAAATTATATTTGCGTTAATAACAAAACTGTAGTTATACAACGCAAATATAATTTTTATGTTTGTTATTTCTAAAATTTACTCATGGTCAAATGGCCAAACTAAGATTGCCAGCCGTTAATATGGCCACTTGCCACATTTTTTGAAAGCCAAATAGCCAAGCGGCTATTTTGAGTAAAAAAAAAAATGGGCTATTTTTTGTGTAGATAATTTTTGTTAATGGACATTTGGCATGCTCCTCCCCCCGCCCCCCTCTTTTTTAAAGGAAAAATCACCCTACATATATATTTAAGGGATAATATTACAAATTTTAAATCTATTTTTAAAATATTAATCCTTATAATATTTTAAGTCTGCACAACTGGGACTTTACTTATTCTCTATAGGACAAACTATCAAACATTTACTACGAAAGCAGTAGAATTAACTTTCTTAGGGTAAATTAGTACACCAATATTGAAAAATCTAATACTCCCTCTGTCCCTTTTTACATGTAAAATTTTGACTTAATGCATCTATTAAGAAAAAAATAATTGATATAGTGAGTTTACTATGTTACCCTATTAATATATAAGGTCCCAAATATATTTACTCACTACATTTTTCAAAGACATTAACTCAATGTTAATACGGTAAAACCTCTATAAATGCAGCTTGGGACCCAAAATAATATTCATTTATCGAGATTATTAGTTTATCGATAAATGCATAAAATATTTATTTATCGATAAATAAATATTTATTATTTTAGAGAGTATTTTGCAGTATGTGCCATAAGAAAGAAAAAAAAAATATTTGAATTAAGAATTTCAAAAGTTTAAATCTAGGAAACTAAAAAGTGTAGTTTTATATTTATTATTTAAATCTAGGAAAGCTAAACGAATTTAGTGAAGTTTAATATTTCTAATTGTATTCATGTATATAGAATATGAAGAGATTTTATGTTAACTATAAAAGGGAAAAGCTAGATGTATGAAAATTATAATCCAAGTATAATGTCTTCTCATCATTTGAATGGCGCACAAAAATCATCTTTAACTAATAAAATAAGAAACGCAATATGTGTGCATAAGAAAGAGAATCCAACTATTAGCCAAAAAGATTCGCAAGCATGGGTGAAACAAAAGTTTGATTTGAATATTAGTCAATCAACAATATCACACACCCTCAAAAGGTTGGCAGAGTATTTGTCAAATGAGATGAAAAATAGCGATGCCAAAAGGCATAAACCGGCAAAATACCCTGATTTAGAGAAAATTTTGTACGAGTGGTTTCTTCAAATGCAAGAGAAAGTGAACATGTCAGGGGAAATTATCCAAGGAAAAGCAAAAGATCTTTTCCTGAAAATGTATGGTGAAACTAATCCAGAATTCAGTTTCTCTTCGGGTTGGTTAGAACATTTCAAGTCAAGATACGGAATCAAGTCTTACAGACGTTTTGGTGAAACTAATCCAGAATTCAGCTTCTCTTCGGGTTGGTTAGAACATTTCAAGTCAAGATACGGAATCAAGTCTTACAGACGTTTTGGTGAAAATGGTTCAGTTATCATGGAGAATATTGAAAACGAATTGCCTAGCATACGATCAAAGCTAGATCAGTTTGAATTAAAGGATATTTATAATATGGATGAAACTGGACTATTTTACCGATTGGAAGCTAATCATTCACTTGCTACCAAGCAGCTTGAAGGTCGCAAAAAAGATAGAGAGAATTACTCTTGCTCTCAGTTGCAATGGTGATGGATCTGACAAAGTACCATTGTGAATTATTGGTAAGTTTGCAAATCCTAGATGCATTAAAAATGTGAACATGAATAATCTTAATTGCATGTATAGATCCAACAAGAAAACTTGGATGACTGGCTTGCTTTTCCAAGAATATGTTGGCTGGTTTGATAAGAGAATGAATGACAAGAAGGTTTTATTAATAATATACAATTGCTCAGCTCATCCAAAGATAGTTGAAGGCCTAAGAAATGTAGAGTTGTTTTTTCTACCTCCTAACACAACGTCTAAGATTCAACCATGTGATGCTAAGACTATTCGAGCATTCAAAGTTCATTATCGTCGTCGTCTTTATTTCAGCATCCTACAAGGCCTTGAGGTTGAAGCACCAAATACTGAAAAAATTAATATTTTGAATGCTATTAATTTTGCTAACGTGGCTTGGAATTTTGATGTGAAAGAAATAACAATTGCAAATTGTTTTCAGCATTGCAAGATCTAATCGGAAGAAAACAATGTTTCCGAACCACAAGTTGGTGAATTAGATGAAAGTATCCAAGAAGTTGGTGAATTAGATGAAGGTATCCAAAATTAAATGATGTCATCTCTAATTTAGCCTACAGAAATGTGATGGATGTTGAACATCTTTTGAACTACCCTAATGAGAATGATACAATTATAGAATCACCTACAGAGAAAGAGATTATTCAATCTGTAATGAATAATGATGATGAGAATGATCCTGAACAAGATGATAGTAGCATTGTCCCACGTGTATCGTCAAAGGAGACATTTCAAGCAATGACTATATTGTCAAACTATTTGGTACAACACAAACAAAATATTTCTGAAATTGTGTTCGCTCTTCAAAAAGTTAAGGATGAGATTAATTTTAGTTTTGGTGGGAAGAAAAAACAATCAACTATAGAATCATAGTTTAAAAAGAAATAGTTATTGGTATAGTATTATTGACTGATTAAATATATATAAATTCTTGATGTATTCTAGTAATTATTACTTTATATTTTTTCTGGGCCTTTTATACTTTATTTTTAATTATTATTTAATGCATTTAGCGAGAATATTTTAATTTAAATATATATCGAGGTTTTAATGTATGTGGGTATAATAGGAAGAAAAAAAATGTCCTTCCTTGATTTGTCAAAAATAATAAGTGAAAAAAAAATTAAATAAAAAAATATTTGACAAGTAAATAGGGATCGAGGAAGTATAACGATAAAGCCACATGCTATCCTTATACTCCTTACGTTTCATAATAAATGATACTTTTAATTTGGCAACTCCCTAACAAAACTAGTCACACCTAGAAAGTAAGAGATATATTTACTAACTTATTTTTAATCAATCTCTCAAAAAGAAGCAGTTTTTAAAATGATTTCCTGCTTATTTAAGATTCTATTTATTTCATAAGTGTAAATTTGGAAAAAAGAATTCAATGTCTTCTTTATTTTGAGAAATATAAATTTTAAATAAAAAGGTAAAAATATCTTTTATTTTGAAACATAGTGAATACAGTTAAACTCTGTTATAGTGACAATATTTGTTTTACAAATTTAATTATGTTATAGTGAAATGTTGTTATATATGTACTTTGACATTTCGTATTTAGATCTCATATAGTTATTATAAACAAAAGTATGAAAAAATAATTTAATAATTTTGTGTATCAAGAAGAAGGAATGTATTGATTAATTAACCAATGTAGAAAAGACAAACAACAATAGGTCTTTCCTCGTAAAGTTATTACCATGATTGATTGCCATCATAAATATAGTTTTTCTTTGAAATATTTGTACGAGAAATTTTATGTGCACGACATTAATAATAATTAACACAAATATTTTAATATTTTATTTTATTTAATATATATATATTTCCTTATTATTACATAATATTTGAGTATGACTATTATAAAGGGATAATTTTACAAAATATAACTCTATAATAAATGTCACAATTATTATAAATAAAATGCTATTATAACAGAAAACAAATATAGGATAAAAATCAATTCTAAAATTATTAGATAACTTAAAGATTCAAACCCAAATTCCAATATTCCTAATATTAGGCTGGGCTTTAACAATAATTATGTAAGCTAACTCTTTTGTCATACTTTCCACTTGTCTACTCCTTTTCACGAAGACTCTATTGTTCCTTTCAATCCAGAACCCATATACACACTCAGCCAGAATGATTTTAAAGATTTGAGCTTGCTGTAATTTCCCTTTCCCATGTTGAATACTTTATTGGAGAAACTGAGTCCAATATGAAGCTGAGAAAGCTTGTTAATGAACCCACCTGTGTAATCTTTTTCACATACAGGTGGATAATGGACAATGCACAAACAAGTTCTCAATAGATTCTCCATTACTTTGACAAAACACACACTTTGTGGATACATCCATGCCCCATTTCGTCAACCTGTCTATTGTTGTCAGCTTCCTATGGAACATGAGCCACATAATAAATCACGCTTTAGGTCTAGCTCCATTTTTAAACACAAAGCATTTCCATGCTACCTTGGGTTGGTCCCCTATCAAAGATAAGTACATTTGCATGATCAAGCTCCCCTTTATGCTATTACATTGTTGCATTCTATCAACTATACTTTTTTCACCCATAATTTTTCTAGTCATTCAACTCACTTGACTATGAGGAATCCATGAGTTCTGATCCTTTATATAAAAATTATGTATCCACTTGATTCATAATTTGTCTGCTTTATTTGCTAAATTCCAACACATCTTTGCCATTGCTGCTTGGTTCCACAATCGTATATTGGGCAGTCTCATGCCTCCAACATATTTTGGCCAACAAGTTCTCTACAAGGCTACAAGTGCTTTACAACATATTCCATCAATCACCTTGACAACTTTTGTAGGGATAAGAAACAATTGTGCCCAGTAGGATTGGATCCCAAAGAGCACAGTTTGTATAAGTTGTGCTCTCCCTACATACGACAATTTCCTGGCTGTCCAAAAGCTGATCTTTGCTGTGATTTTTTCAATGAGGGGTTACCATTGTAGCATTGTCAACTTCTTCGTAGTTAATGGTATCCCCAAGTACTTGAATGACAATTCTCTTATTGAGTATCCAAGTTGCTGGATAATTCGCTTCTTTTCATTTGATGAGACTTCTCCAAAATATATAGAACTTTTACTCAAGTTTGCTTGTAATCCTGAAGCCTGGGAGAACTGATTAAAACAATGTTGAATAGCTGTTATAAATCCTATGTCACCTCTGGAAAAAAATTAGCAGATCATCAGCAAAACAAAGATGAGTGATTCTCAATTTAGAGCATTTTGGGTGGTATTTAAACATCTTTACAGTGTGGAGCCTGCTGAGTAATCTACTGAGATATTCCATGGCTATAGCAAATAAGAATGAAGACATTGGATCACCCTGTCTAAGTCCCTTAGCAGCCGCAAAAGGTTGGGAAACAGTCCCATTCACAACAATAGAATAACTCTCTATTTTCACACATACCATCACCCATTTATTGAACAAATTAGGGAATCCTAATGCCATCAACATATGTTCAAGATAAGGCCATTCTACTGAATCATACTCCTTTTGCAGGTCAATTTTCAGCATGTTTCTAGGGGAGATATTCTTTATCGTATAAGCTTTTATCAGTTCATGAGCAATAATTATATTATCTGATATTTTCCTTCCTCGTATGAACCCAGCTTGACCATCACATATAATAGTGGCCACAACATCATGTAGTCTCTTTGCCAACACCTTCAAAATGATTTTGTATAACACAAAATAACATGTGATAGGTCTATATTCCTTTAGAGTAACAGGGCTATGCACTTTGGGGACAAGTATGTACAGTTAATTTGTTTATAGAGTGTCCTAGTGGAAAAGAACCTCTTGACGGCATCAATAATATCTTTCTTTATAATCTGTCAAGTGTTCTTAAAAAAAATAAGAATTATAACCATCAATACCTGGGACTTTGTCATTACCATCTTCAAACCTTCATAAATCTCCTCCTCTGATATATTAGCACATAACATGATTCTTTGTTGTTTAGACAATAATGGCCTTTCCTTCATAATCTGTACATCTACAGGTGGCAAAGTCATTGCTAAAGTCCCCATGAGACCTTTGTAGAACTGAGTAAACTCATCTTGGATTTCCTTTGGTTCAGTCAGCATTCCTCCTGCTAGACCTGTAATGGTTCTAATTTACTTTCTCTGAGTTCTTTATTTTATGATAGCACTAAAATACTTATTATTTGCATCCCTAAGTTGAATCCACTTCAATCATGATTTTTGTTTTAGTGCACTTTCCTCTATCATGGACCATTTCTCTAGACTCATCAATGTCTCATTCTCTTGGTCAATTAGCTGATCAGTAACTTGTGTAGCAATGTTCAGTTGAATTCTGTGAAGTTCCTCCATTTCTTTGTTAATTTTTTCATTTACAAACCTGAACTACCTGCTATTAAGTTGTCTTAATAATGGTTTTAATGCCATTAGTTTGTACCACACATTCTTCATACTATCCTTTGCCAAATTCTTCTTTCATATACCCTCCACAATGGACCTAAATATTTCATGTTCAATTCATATATTGAAAAATTTGAAAGCCACATTTTCACACCGTAGTGGTTCTTTCATATTAAGCCTTAGACAATGGTCAGATATACTTGGGTTACCATAGTCATTAGTAACATGCCCTCATTACATCATCCATTTATAGTTTCCAAAGGCTCATCAATTCTGCTATATATCCTATCTCCTCTATATTGTTTATTGGACCATGTATAGTATTCACCCTTCCATGGCAATTCACTAACTCCAATCTTATTGACACACTCTGTGAAATCCCTAACCTCAGCTAGTGTAACCGTTGCACCTGCTAATCTGTCTTAGGCTGCTAGAAAGGCTTTAAAATCCCCATCTATGAGCCAAGGTTGGTTAATTCCCTGTGATAAAGTATGCAACTCTGACTAAAGATTCTTTCATTGCTTTATGGCATTGAAACCATAAATGACTGTGAGTATAACTAACCCGACAGTGAAGTAGTTGAGGAGTATTGCAACTTATATGCATTTCATAATAATTCTCATCCCAAATCAATCAAATTCTTCCATTAGTTGTTGTATCATACTTCTGCACAATACCCCACCCTGATTCAATTTTTTAAGTCTAATCCTATTTGCTCCCCATGCTTTCACACCTCAGCGTCGGCAGGGACCTAGAGAGCTGCCTTCGTTTTTGGCATTCCTTTCAACCCTTAAGAGGCTAAGGTCCAAGGGGCTACTGCAGGAAGTAAGCTTCACCTGTAACCTTAAGGAATACAAAAAGATATCGAAATTCCTAGCAATGACTTTGCCTGCTATTCATTCCTAAATCCCTTTCACCCTTAACTAGCTAACTCGATAGGACGTTAACAACGGAAATGCCAGAAGAAAGTGACTGAAGCAGAGTCAATTTATATTAAACCAAGATGAGAGAATTCAATGCTAATCGTCATCTCCTTGGCATACTCTGTTTTCCATATTACATTCCTTCACTCTAGTTTCAACAAGTCCAGTAAGAGTTATTTTATTTTCCCTCAAGTAATGCTTCAACTCTTTTTGCTTGTATATTTTATCCACCCTCGCAAGTTTGTGGAGCTCCACCCCTATCAATAGGCAGTGAAACAAGCTTACTATTCATAAGGCTCTCAAATCCATTCTTTGTTGGAATGGTTGTCAATACAGGAAAGTTTGTGAGGTTAAATTTTGGGCTTGGCTATATTGAATTTGGCCTTAAATTGTACTTTTGGGGATTTTTTTCTGCTGGTGTCTATTTGTCACTTCCTGGCTCCATCACCTTGTTCTCCTCCTCTCTATTTTGGGAAGTCACTGGTGTACTATTTTGGCCCTGTTCAGTCTCCTACATCTGATGTGGAGGTTGAATCATTTCCTTATATTGCCATTCTTGTGTCATTGTCTTTCTTGCCTTTTTCCTCCTCCTCGGAACAATCTTATCTATGTTGGTCTTGGATGACTGACATTGATGGCCCACCTCTTGACATTTCTCACAGTACTGAAGCCTCCATTCCAACACCACTACTTGCGTGAAGATCTTTCCACTAGAATCCATAACTGTGATTTCTTGGGGTATTGTTTTAGTGACATTCACTTCAATAAGCATCCTTGCATATGAGATTCGAGTCTGTTTAGTGGTACATTCATCAGCAAATAATGGAGTCCCTAGTGTTCTTGCTATCCTGCTAAGCGATCAAACTCTCCAACAGTGGAGTGGTAACTTAGGGAATGTCACCCACAATGGAATTTCTTTCAAAAACTCATTCCCCAGATCAAATTCAGGGCACCATGGTTTCAAAATAATTGGTTGATTATTAATGGTATAAAGGCACGCATATAAAATCTCATGCATATCATTAAGCAAAGCAAACTTAATAATATAATACCCTTCCTCATGAAGATATACCTCAATTTATCCACACTTGACAATTTTGCGTAATGTATATGTTCATGGTGTTGAACCCAAGACATACTCCAATAACATAGGCAATGAGAGCACATCTCCATTTCTCCTCCTCTAAGTGAACATCCTCCTCCTCCAGTTGAACTACAATCTTCTCATCTATGAATTGTGGTGGTACGAAAGTCAGATTCATATAATTATGTGCTACTCGATTAATACGAAACATATTAGCGTAGGGTTCCTTGTGTCCACTTTCATTAATCTTCTCCTTCCTTAGATTACGCCTTAGCTGACCTTCACCTCCATCAACTTCTCCATCATGATTTTGCAACTTCAGCTACAATAGTACCTGTATTTACTGTTCCATTGCCTTCTACTTCGCTGGGTATGCTTACCTTTGACCTCCTCCCTGGATCTGAAGTTATTGGCGGAGTCACACTCAGACTCAAACGCCGAGATACTTCCGACCTGATCGACGATTCTGCTTCGCCTATCTGAACCTCGTTCATCATATCTGGTGTTTTTTGGTTCTCCTCGCCCCCTGCCTCTTCCTCTCGCCATGACTCCACTCCCTATACTCGTTAACTAACATGTACCGAGAGCAACATTTTGAAAGGAAAGAATAACTGATAATGTCGACTTGTTTAGTTAACTTGGACAAACAAAATTGAATGCACTAAAAGGAGAAACTCAAATGATCATGACCTACATACGTGTGTTACAAGAGTTTATACGTGCCATCTAGGGGTGTATATGATCGGATTGGTTCAAGTTTTTCAAATATTAAACCAAATTATTTGTGTCAAAATTTTAAATTTATAAATCAAAGGGTTGGTTCGAATTTTTCAAATACCAAACAAAACCATTTGTGTCACATTTTTAAATTTTTAAATCAAGCCAAACTAATAAACCTCAGATTTTTTCGAATTTTTGATTTTTTCCGATAAAGTATTCAACAAACATATATTTCACTAGCGCTCCAAATATTTCTCCAAAATATTACTATATAAGGTGTTTCTTAAGAAATTAACACAATATGATGAGTGATGATGCTAAAATATTCAATGAAAAATAATAATGAAATCGTATAAAATAAATATTGCAAATTGATCAGTCATAATGAAAAATGATCATAATTTAAAAGTACTAAATCATACTAATATAAGTCTAATAAGTATTAATTACATGATTAAACATTAAAGAAAAAAATTAAAATTAGGTTATGCATTTTAAATGTCTAAATCAATAAAACTAAAGAACAAATATTCAACATTATTGTCATTTGTCATTCTTAGTGTTGAATTAATTTATTTTGTTAGCATTAGTATTGATTTGATTTTGAATTGAGCTTTATTAGAGTTACTAATATCTATGGACTATAACATTTATTTGACCAAATATTTTCATATTATGCCTTTAATATTATACAAAATTTTGTGCAATTCATATATCCTACGGAAAAGATAAAGAATGAAACAAAAATTGCATCGGAAGGAAAGAGGAAATGAAAAACGTAAAAATGAAAGAATTTAGTTTGCTTTATATTTGCATCACTTTTTAAAAAGGGAAAAAAAATTTAAATAATAGTTCAAAATTAACACTGTGAAATTAAAAGCAGGACAATTAGGTACTTCACATGTTTAGGTATTTAAAATATGATTTTTATTTTCACCTTTTTCCTTATTATACTCCATTCAATCTGAATCCTTCCATTGTGAGAAAAGCGGTTTTAGATTATAGATTTGTGAATGAAAATTTTACTCTCCCTATTCATCTTTACTTGTCGACTATACTATTTTAAAATGTCTAATAATATTTGTCTTGTTGTCGAGTTTATAAAATAAATAAATAATTTACTATGTTGTGTCTATTTAACTCTTACTATTCATTTTTCAATGTTTAGATGACTTATATGATCCGTTTGGCACCAAGAATACTTGGGAAAAACTTGGGAAGGTGGTGTTTAGTTATATAACTTGGCAAATATAAGTATCCCAAGTTACCCAAATACTAGTATTTGGATCAAGTTCTAATATTTGAGAATTTTAAATAATTCAAAAATTACCCCAAACTTTTATATTTTTTAAAAAATACTCATTATTTATTAATTCCAACTAATATTTGTTACTACCGCCCTCGAAAAAGTTTGAGTTCTAATTTGAGTGATAAAATTGAGAAAAATGAATAATTTTTGTTTAATGAGTTATAATTATAATTGAATCAGTCACAAGTTTGAGTATGTGATTAATGTGTGTCTTGCCTATATCGTTATTTTGTTATTGTTGATTGTTATCAATTATATTATAAGATTATTTTTTAATGGAACGTATTCATTATAAAATGATAATATAAATTTGTGGGTATTTATAATAATTTTTAAAACTTATGAGTATAAATCATATTTTTTGAAATAGTCAAATATTTTTGGAAACATTTGGGGCCAAACACATGGTGAAACTTCACCAAAAACTTCACCCAAATATGATTTGTCAAGAATATTTGAGAACTTGGAGCCAAACACTAGCTTAATAAGGGTGATTTGGTAAAATTACCTCTATCAATTACGGCTTCTTAATTCTTGTGTCAAGTAAACAATGAATCACTATTATTAGATGGAGAATAGACTGAGGAAGTAATTAGTACTCGGAAATGCAGAATTATTGGTACATTAAATTTGTGGCGGCACAAGTGGTGATATTAATTTCTTAGTACCTATGGACTTATCATTGTGTAGGTCACAAGTCAAGTGGATTTAGGAGTTCCCTTCTATTTTTTGGTCTAGATTATTAGATTAATGATAAAAAAAAAACTATGATCGTGATGTCCTGGTTAACATTTATGTATCTTGATTAAAAAATTTACGTATCTTGAATTTGAGATGTTAAAGTTCTCAACTACTTTATTAACCATTAGGCCATACCCTTTAAGTGTAGATTAATGAAGAGTTTGATTGTTGAAAGTATGATGCATGTGAGAATATTTGTAGGTTTAAATTTCAAATGTCAAGCTATCATAGGATGGATCTAGAGTAATTATATTTTTAACAAAAGCATAATTACAATTATTACAAGAGAATGATATTTCGAAAGGTAGATAATACTACTATGTAGTGTACATATCTATATCTAGATTTTAATAGGTGCTTAAGCCAGCTACTATGATCTCTTTGCGGACTAGACAGATCCCCTTTGTTTGTTAAATTGGCGGTTCGAATTGAATTAAACGATTTAAAATGGATTGAGTTAACAAATAGGCAGGTTGTTGATCCATTAAAAGTTACTTGAGCGGAAATTGATTGGGCTGAAATGGGTCATAACCCTATCAATGACATAACCAGAAATAGCATGAAGAGTGTTCAACCTTTGGATAGTAAATTAAAAAAAAAAAAGTGACCCTAAAGGGATTCAATCTTACATACCCTACAAACTTCTATGTAGGGTCATCAAACTACTACTCACTTCACACAAAATTGTGTATTGTTAATAACTTCCAGATTTTAAGCAGACTACAATAAAGAAAAAAAGACAAAATGCGTTGAGACAAGGATTTGAACCTCGGCACCATATGTTTTGTGCAACACATGATTGCCACTGTGCTACTGGAATCGCTTGGGTGAAAGGATATCCAAAGTAATATATATACCAATATAAAGTAAAATTTGATTTTTATTATAATGTAATTTTCTGATGAAGGGTGTCCAAATGGACACTCTGACACCACTGTAGCTCCACCTCTGAGCCCTGCCAGTTTTATTCTTACTAAGTTTTAATTGTTAAATTTATTTTTAATAACTTTTTGGATACCTACTAAAATTATTATTTTCTTTATTATGATTTTGTATAACATATCAAGTGATAGGAGTGGGCTGCTTGGATAGTAAGCACCCTCGACCCTTCACTTCCCAACAAGATTGAAGGCATAAAGCCAAACTTTATAAAGAAGATTTTTTTTTTCATAAATTGAATGACAATATAACAATAATAACATACACAGTGTAATTTTACAAGTGAGGTATGTGGATGGTAGGATGTACCTAATCCTTATGAAGTAAGAATATAAACAATGCATATTTTAAATGAAATATATAATATAAAATTAGAATAATAAAATTTGGCTCATGAATTTGATATATTCAAATAGTGATATCGAAATAATATTGCGTTAAATATGATAAATTGATATAATGATATTTAAATAGTGTTATGTTGCTTCATTATAATGATAACTTGTTGCAATGCTTGAAATTTGAAGACCTCAAAAAGCAAATGTGCATCTTTTTGAAAAATCGATAACAATAGATTTTGCGTAATGCAAAAGATTTGACCATTGGAAGACTTAAGAATATTCAATAATAAGAGAATGCTTGAATGATAAACACTCCTCACTTCCAACCCTACAATACAACACAATACAATACAATAGAATACAATACAACGGGAAACAACCATCCAAACAAGGTATAACTTGACCACGGTAGAATCATGCACAACTGAATTTTGAAGGAGTATTTTTTTTTTAGTTTTTTCTTCTAATTGAGATTTAATTTGATCAGTAGGATATGGGTTGTAAGGGTCTAATTTCTATCACAACTTCACATAGACCATAAGATTCAATATTGGACTTTGTTTTTTACCAACTAAATTATTTGATATTTCTTATGAATGAAAACTTATGACGGAATCAAAGAGAGGATGTTGCTTGCTATGTTAAAAAAAAAAAAAAAAAAAAAAAAATTGATATTTAAATTGTACTTTTAAGTGAAACACATCGATTTTAAATTAACACACTAATAATTAAACAACTAAATAATCCAAGGCATGGTCATTTTGAAGCTATTTCCCTATTATATATTATTTTATGTTGTACAAAGATGACTGCCTCTTTAAGAACGGGATTTGGAAGATAACTTAAAAGATTGAATTCCTAATAAATTACTAATTGTGAACTTAAAGAGACAAACTTTGACTTGTAAAATATAAAGATATTGCTATGATATCTTAATATACACATTTAATTTTGACTAGGAGATGCATGTATACGCTGACCTAATTTGTTAGTCTATTTATCAAAGTTCCAACATATTAGTTATATTCGAAGATATAAGTAAAAAAAAAATGAAATATGGAGAAAAAAAATATACTATGTATTATGTATATCGGGAATTACCATAAGCAATTTTTTGATTAAAATATATAGTTTTTTTAAAATAGATATATCAAAGTGAAAAATATTGTTATCTCACACATAATACTACTTTTGAACTCAAGGATAATCTCATGAAGTTTCGAGTTTTCGGTATTTGTATTGTAAAGTTTTGTGATAATCGGAGCAAAGTATAATGATTGTGTTTGAAGCTATATTTTCTCCATATTAAGTAACAAACACGCATGGGCGGATGTATGTATGGATGTGGAGTGCCACGCCACCCCCAAACTTCGACGGAAACTCTATATATATATATATATATATATATATATATATATATATATAATATTTATATAAATAAAAAGCATGGCACCCAGTAAACAAAATTGGCTTGTGGTGCCACGGTAGGAGGGCAATTTTAGATGGCTAATGTTGTGGGTTTGAATTCCATTTGTACCTATTTTTTTTTTAGAAATTTGCTGCAGACATTTTTTTTTAAAAAAAAAAGGCTCCAACCACGTTTTTTTAAGGAAAAAAACTGGCACATTAATCAATAAATCTATTTGGCACTCACGGACTCTAAATCCTGAATCCGCCACTGCAAACACACAATATTTTATTCAAATTGTCATAATAACTAACTTTATATTAACGTTCTAGAAAGTAATCTTTGCCAATTTATCCCAACTTTACCTTTCGAAAATACAACAAAATTTAACTCAAAGAATTAGTAGAAAGCCACTGAGACAAATTGTGGTGGAGTGGGGGGTTTGGGGGGAGGGGGTGGGTTGTAAAACCTTGAAGAGTTAAAATGAGCTAGCATTGTTTCATTTGTTTTCATGTCACTAATTCTCTCAACCAAATATCTCAAAACATGTCTAAATTTGACAACTATTATGCCCTTAGCATTTGCAAAACATTACTAATTTGTGGTCTAGTCCTATACTTGTGCACCATTTTCTTTTTCAATGACTCTAATCATTTTGCATCTTCTGATCTTCTCTCTTCTTTGAAATCCACAATATCATGTCCATCTACTACTCAAACAACAAGTATATCATCCACCAACATTAGTCACATTATTTTTGGACTTTTAGGGTCAGAAAAAGCATGGCACCATAGAAAATCATATATTGAATCATGGTGGAGACCAAATGTTACAAAAGGACATCTTTTACTAGATGTTCCTCCTCAAGGTAATGATCTTCTCCCATGGTCCTTAAATTCACCTCCTTATCGAATATCCGATAATGTCTCAAAACTTCTTAAGAAAACAAATCATGTTGAACCAAGAGTTTTAAGAATGGTTCATGGGATTATGGAGGTAGTTAGGGAGGTACATGAAGGGGTAAGATGGATAATTATGGGAGACGATGATTCGATATTTTTTGTGGATAATATGGTTGATATTCTTGCACAATATGATCATACAAAGTATTATTATTTTGGAGGACATTCAGAATTTATATTGTCAAATTATTGGTACTCATTTAATCAAGCTTTTGGTGGAGCTGGAATTATAATGAGTTATCCTTTGGCTAAAGAATTTGCAAAAAATGCTATGTCTTGCTTAAAGAGATATGCACACTTGAGATCTGCTGATAGAACAACAATGAATTGTATAGCTGATATTGGAGTCAATCTTTCTCCTCTCCGGGGTATCCATCAGGTATTTGACTTATATACACTGATAGTATCAAAGAAAAATAAGTCAACCTTTGTGACTATACTATGAATCTACTTTTCTCTTTTCCCTTAATATATTACTAAATACTTTAATATTGATGACTTGTAGATTGATCTTCGTGGTGACGTATCTGGATTTCTATCGTATCATCCAAAGTCTCTATTAACGTCCCTTCACCATTATGATACGGTTGACCCAATATTTCCCTCTATGACTCGTGCCCAAGCAGGTTTCCACCTCCAAAAAGCTGCACGATACGATCAATCGCGCATGTTACAACAAACTATATGCCATCATAGGTCTAAAAGTTGGACATTTTCAGTTTCTTGGGGATACTCAGCTCATATTTATGAGAAAATTATGCCTAGAAGTTGGATACAAAGACCAATTGAAACGTTTAAAACATGGCAACCAAATCCTAATCCACCATATTACATGTTTGATGTTAGAAGTCCTTCTTGGGATCCTTGTGAAGCTCCTCATGTATTTTTCTTCAAGTCCGTTAAGAAAACTCAAAGCGGTGAAATTGTTACTACGTATACTAGAGGATGGCCTCGAGGGATAGGAGCTTGCTTATCTTCTGGAAATTTTTCTGCAGAGTATGTTTCTGAAATTCATGTTTACTCGTCAACAACCAAACGTATCCGGGTAATGTTTTCTATGTCCAATAATTTTCTCCCAAAACCTTGTGTTTGTATTACAAAATTATTTACTATGTATGATATAATTTATTTAAAACCGGTACTGTCTTTTTTAAAATTCGAAACTCATAAATACAAAACTCAAGCTTTTAGAATTTTAACTTTGCACGAGCAATTTCAAAGAACTTATTCAATATGTCTAATATCTTCACAATTTTTTAAAACAATTAAAAAATTTCAATATATATATATATATATATAAAATTTTACTTCTTTCCTTTTAATTGTAATTTATACCTCACGGCTCACATGAATGTTTTAGTGATGTTTTGTTTAATTTTAAAAATAATTATACCAATTAATTAACATGCGATCGAATACACGTGGTGAACAGAAACTAGTTTATAATGTAAGTGGTTTGCACATAATTTTGAGGAAAGTATTTCTTTCTTTAACTTGCTCTTTTTTTCTTTGTTTTCTTCACATATACTCAAGTATATAACGTCGTGAATGAACTTAATATTTGAAGGTCCACTAATATATTGAAAGTCAACAAATATCTAATCCGACATCTAAATATTTATTAACCTTCTCTTTGTCTGTGTTTTTGTTTTTTCAGATCGATAAATGTGAATGTTGTAATATAAACCATGAGGCAGGATCAAATAAGGCTGATATCAAATATAGAGAGTGTAAGATAAATGAGATAATAGCTTGATTGATTTATCGAGTTGTTGTATAAGCATCTGTATTTTTCTTCTTCTTATTTTTAGGGGAAGGGGATATAAAGTAGGGAATCAAACATTCACCAATAAGGTGAAAGTTCAGGTAGCCAACTAACTGAGCTACTAAGATTTTCATAAGCATTTATATCAATCTTATTTCTTGCGATTGAATTTACTTTTCTCAAATGTTAATTGTTATGTATTGTTTATAATTATAATCTATCACGTGGGTAATAAGCCCAAGGTACTAATGTCTCATACCAAATCCAAACCTGAATACCATAATTCTAAAATTTTACTCCTGAATATCATACCAAATACTGGATTATCAAATACCAAATAACCAAAAATTTCGATGGTTAGGCTCGACCCTCACACCTTTTTGGGACAATGTGCATTCCAGAGCAGTAGCCTTTAAAGGTTCAGTCCAAATAGAAACAATTGATTCTAAAGTCTCCATTATCTCCTAATAGCTGATGTATCAACAATATCATGTGAACTTCTGATAGCCACACCACCTACCTCATTGGGGAGACAAAGGTTAGACCAACTGTTCCAATGATATTTTTTGATTATCAGGAGTGGAGAAAGATCTTAGCCATGTGTTTTACAATCAATTCCACAGATGTCTTAGGAAGATTAAGGGCTGAAAGAGTGTAAATAGGGAGAGACTAGAATGTAGGATACTTGTTCTTGATGTTCAATTGTCGATAGTCAATGTACATTTTCATAGTCTTGTTCTTCTTTCTCATAAACTATATTGGAGTGTCCCAAGAGGAGGTGTTCGGTCTAATAATGCCATGGCTCAAACTATCGGACTCTGTGAGCACTTACTCTAACACCTAAATTGGAGAATTCTTGCCACCTGATTTAAAATTGGTAATGCAGAAGTAAACTGAAACCTGGTACTTCATCTGTCATCTTAATAACACAAGAGAAAACAACCTCAACCTTGATTAAATTAGAAAAATTATTGTAAAATACACGAAAACCCTCCCTTTAGGAACTAGTCTAAACATGTACAAGAGCTTCTAAAAGAATACAAAATCTAAAATCAAGACACAACTCCCATCATAAGGAAAATGAGTAGAAGTTGTTGGAGATCATCCTCATCTTCACTTAAGAAACATCACTAATCCTGCAACCAAACTATACCAAGTGGCATAGCAAAAGTAGTATCAGTACAAAAAACACATACTGGTAGACATCAACGGCCAATCTGAATCCACCACATAATATATATCATATAAATAATTAGAAACATATAACTTGAAGCTACGCAACCCCGATCATTTAACCACAACCCTTACTATCTAGTAATACTACCTCTTAACTCATACACTCTACCCCAAGCCTCTCTACCTCGTTTATGTTGTCAACTCTATCATTAGGAGCCATTTCACCCTCCTATTCGGTCATAACTTAACCCCTCTGTCACATAAAGACTCCCGATTTCATGAATTCAAATCTACCAACTATCTTTGTTAGCCGGTATGCTACCTCTTTTAAGATTCCCTGCCAACACTCGAGCCCTTGGCCGCTCTTACTTACCCACTCCCCCCTTGACTTAAATCATACATGACTCAAGCTTCCCTTTCGGTGACCCGGACCACCCAAAGATCCCTAAGATATATGTTAGAATATATGAAAATATATTCTGACAGATTGTATATATTTACTTCCTATATATAGATAGTTAGTTTCCTTAATTATATATTGCTTATACTATTGTATTGTGTATATAAACGGATGATGGGAATGAAAGAAATCAAGGGATAAAACTCTTTCATGGTATCAACTGTCTAGGGCACAATCCGACCTTCTTCTTTCTTCTCGGATTTTCACTGCCGCCGCCCTTCTCCTCTTCCTCTTCCTCTCTTCCTAATCACCATGTCTAACTCCAAATCTTTCTTTCATCCTGCTCTTGTTGTCTCCAACAACAAGAACTATGTTCCCATCACTTTTGAGATGGAGAACGTACAATATTCCACATGGGCGGAACTCTTTAAGATTCATACAAGATCCCATCGGGTAATTGACCATATTATTCCTCCAGCAGCAGGCACGGAGAAACGGCCTCAACAAGAGGAGGACAAAGAACTGTGGTCCACCCTTGATGCCACCGTTCTCCAATGGCTCTACTCTACTATTTCTCATGATCTTTTGTGTACAATTCTTGAACCCGACCCAATTATGGACAGCAGCAGCCACCACGAGCGGGTGTTCTTGACCCCCGACCTCAGCAGGCCTACACAGCAGCCCCTACGCCTACAGACATTGAAGTCGTGATGCTTACTCTTGGGATCACTCCTCCGGATGCAAATTGGTACATGAACACCAGTGCCACTTCTCACATGACATCCACCCAAGGTAACCTCATGTCTTATTTTAATAAGAGCAATAAAAGTGGTATAATTGTTAGTAATGGTCACTCAATTCCAATTCACGGCTATGGTCACACGACATTGTCTTCCCCGTGTCCTCCCTTGCATTTAAACAATGTTCTCTATGCCTCTCACCTAGTTAAAAATTTGGTGTTCATCCGCAAATTTACTACTGATAGCTCTGCCTCTGTTAATTTTGATCCCTTTGGGTTTTCTGTGAAGGATTTTCAGACGGGGAGGCTGGTAATAAGGTGTAACAGTCGGGGAGAGCTTTATCCAATCACAAATCCAGTCACTTTACCATCTACTTTTGCTGCTTTGGCACCTTGTCTTTGGCATGATCGTTTGGGTTACCCGGGCGCACTTGTGTTGAATTCCCTTAGGAAAAATAAATTGATTGATTGTAATCAAAGTAGAGATGTTCGTATGTGTCATTCGTGTGCTTTTGGAAAACATGTTAAGTTGCCATTTTATGCTTCAAATTCTAGTACTCTTATGCCATTTGATATTATACATAGTGATCTTTGGACATCACCCGTTTTGAGTTCCTCCGGTCATCGATATTATGTCTTGTTTATGGATGATTATTCTAAATTCTTGTGGACATTTACTTTATCGAAAAAATCATAAACCTTTTCCACATTTTTAAATTTCAAGACATTTATTCGAACTCATTTTGAGCAGGACATAAAGAATATACAATGTGATAATGGCAAGGAATTTGATAATGGCCCCTTTTGGGATTTCTGTAAAGCCAATGGCTTGTCGTTTCGTTTATCATGTCCTCACACATCCCCTTAAAACGGGAAAGCCGAATGACAAATCCATACGATTAATAACATTGTTCGTACCTTATTGGCTCATGCTTCCCTCCCTCCTTACTTTTAGCATTATGATTTACAAATGACAACTTACCTTCTCAACATCCTTCCTCATAAACAGTTAAACTATCAATCTCCTCTTAGCATTCTTTATCAGAATGATCCATCTTATTCCCATCTTCGTGTATTTGGGTGTTTATGTTATCCTCTCATTCTCTCCACTCTCATAACCAAACTTCAACCCTGGTTATCCTCGTGCGTTTTTTTGGGATATCCGTCACATCATCGTAGGTATAAATGCTTTGATTTGTCATTTCAAAAAATCATCATTAGCCGTCACGTAATATTTGATGAGACGCAATTTTCTTTTGCCAAGTTACATACTCCTCCACGTCACTCGTACCAATTTTTAGACGATGGACCCTCTCCATATGTGGTTCGCCATTTCACTAACCCCACAAACCCACTGACTCCACCCTTTCCTATCGCACCACTGCCTATCCCGTCGTGCCCAGCTAGCAGGTCTACCCCCTCACTTGGGCAGATCACTCCGTCGCTGCCTGCTAGGCCGCACCCAACGTCTTCTTCTGCTCTCCTACCTAGCTCTTCTCATTGACCAACTCTCGTCTCTCCCTCTAGTCTACCCACCGATTCTGTTACTAGGAGTCAGCATGGGATCTATAAACCTAAGAGGTCTTTCAACCTTCTTACATCCGTCTCGAAGTCCCCTCTACCCCATAACCCTGTGTCTGCTCTTCGTGACCCGAATTGGAAAATGGCTATAGATGATGAATATAATGCTCTTATTACAAATAAGACGTGGGAGTTGGTGCCCCGTCCTCCAAATGTTAATGTTATTCGGTGTATGTGAATTTTTGCTCATAAAAAATATCTAATGGTTCATTTGAGCGACATAAAGCTCACCTTGTAGGTGATGGTAAAACCCAATAGGTGGATTGTGGTGAGACATTTAGTCCAGTTGTCAAACCGGCAACTATTCGTACGGTTCTTAGTTTGGCTCTCTCCAAGGCAGGATCGATTCACCAACTTGACGTCAAAAATGCTTTCTTACATAGCGCACTCAAGGAGACTGTTTACATTTATCAACCTTTGGGTTATCGGGATACTGATAGGCCTAATCATGTGTGTTTACTGAAAAAATCTCTTTATGGGCTGAAACAGGCTCGGGCTTGGTATAAGAGATTTGCTGATTATGTCCATACACTTGGGTTTTCTCACAGTAAGACCAATCATTCCTTGTTTGTTTATCGTCAAGGTACTTCTATGACTTATCTATTATTATATGTCGATGATATTATCTTAACTGCTTCCTCCGATGAGCTCCTCCAGTTTATCATATCGCTTCTTAGCTCTGAATTTGCTATGAAGGATTTGGGCCTGTTGAGTTATTTCTTGGGCATTGCTGTCACTCATCATACAACCGATTTATTTTTATCTCAAAAGAAGTATGCGGCTGAGATTATTGATCTCGCTGGCATGTCATCGTGTAAACCCTCTCCTACTCCGGTTGATACAAAGTCGAAGCTAGGGGCTACTACGAGTATACCATTTGCGAACCCATCACTTTATCGCAGCCTTGCCGGGGCACTGCAATACCTCACGTTCACGAGACCCGATATTACTTATGTTGTGCAACATGTGTGCTTGTTCATGCATGACCCACGGGATGAGCACATGCACGCTCTCAAACGCATCGTGCGCTACCTACAAGGTGCTTTGGATTATGGTTTTCACCTGTATCCCTCTTCCAGAACCAATCTTGTCTTGTATACTGATGTTGATTGGGGTGGGTGCCCCGATACACGGCGTTCGACGTCGGGTTATTGTGTCTTTATGGGTGATAACTTGATCTCATGGTCTACCAAACGTCAAGCTACTTTGTCCTGTTTGAGTGCAGAGATAGAATATCGAGGGGTTGCTAATGTGTTCTCTGAGTCATGTTAGTTGCGCAACTTACTTTTGGAACTTCATTGTCCTATTTCACAGGCTACTTTGGTTTACTGTGATAATGTTAGTGCTATATATCTGGCTGGTGATCCTCAGCATCAACACACAAAGCACATTGAGATGGATATACATTTTGTACGGGAAAAGGTGGCTCGTGGCCAGGTTCAAGTGCGACATGTCCCCTCTCGTTATCAGATTGCGGATATCTTCACCAAAGGCCTTCCGTTGGTGTTATTTGAGGATTTTCGGGACAATCTTAACATTCGATGACCTCCCGCTTCGACTGAGGGGGTGTGTTAGAATATATGAAAATATATTCTGACAGATTGTAACAAATTGTATATATTTACTTCCTATATATAGATAGTTAGTTTCCTTAATTATAGGTTGCTTATACTATTGTATTGTGTATATAAACAAATGATGGGAATGAAAATATTTACTATTGTATAGTCTGCTTATATTATTGTATTGTGTAATTATAGGCTGCTTATACTATTGTATTGTTAGAATATATTTTCATATATTCTAACAGATTCGTTTAGGAAAAATTATAGTAACCCCCTCCTCAGTGCTCAAGTATATTGGGGCCTCACTAATAAATAGGGTCGGATGGATTGAATGAATGAAACATGTCTACGAACCTGGATCCCGCTATAGTGGTTGACGGGTCGTAAACCAAATGTAGAGTGAGAAATGGGTTTCTCACCGATTCTTCCCTTTTTTCATTTAACTCTATTTTCTTGCCAGATCACTTTGCTCCCGATGACAAAAACTAAGGTAATGATTGCAATACTAACTCTCCTTATTTAATTGTATGAATATAGATTGTTGTATGCTAGAATTTGGGTAATTAGAATAGGTATTAGGCTGGTTTTGTATTTTGAAATTTTTTCTTTGATTTGGTGAAATTTTTGAAGCATTTATGTTTCCCTTAGGGTTACAACACTCCTACAACATTCTGGGCATAAGGATTACAGTTTTAATGGACAAAATCAGGTTTGAAATAATGGGAAAGATAAAGGTTTGTTCTTGGTTTGAAATGTAGATTTGAGCAATATTTAGAAGTTATAATGCACTATTTTTTGCATGAAATAGTAGTAGGGTACTTTGGAAACATTGAGCTGATGTTAATTTGTTAAACAAAGTTTTTTAAGTCAAGAGGTGTTATTGAAGCACCTGATCTTGAAAATATGGGACCTTGCTTTGCTATAGTGGGAGCCATTGTAGCAGAAAAATTCTCACCATAGCCGAAGCCAGCCTGCTATAAGGGTAGGGAGGCTGCATGCAGTAGCTCCCCAATATGGCCATTTTTCCTTGTATTTTATGAGTTCTAATTATACACTTATTTGAAAATCTTACAAATTCAACGACTCAATGACTACCATTTCAGAATAAGATCTACCATTCCGAAGGTTTCCAGATGATGCTAGTTGGGAGAGATATAAGGATTACCAGAGGACATGTTTCGATTACGAAAGAGTCTTCCGCATGTGAGGAGTGGAAGATAAATCTAAGGACTTCTATGCTCAACTTGAAGAGTTTGATTGATCCCATTAGTAGACGATTCCCCTGTTGGGCGCTCGGGCTGGGTAAGGGATTTATATGCTCTACTTCTTACCGTGCATAGGGATGACCTCAAACCTACTGTTTGTATTCGAGAAGTGGACGTACTTGTGGATAACCAATCTAACAGTGAAGTGCAATGAGTGACTGATGTTTCAAATGCCTTATGTGAGGCCAAAATCCGAGGGATGGACATGAAATGAAATGGTTGAGGGACACATTAATTGAGGAGGAGTTCAGGGGTCAGGTCTACTGGCCTAGTATTGGGGCATCACCCGTACTTACTTCACAGTCGATGCTAGGAGGTGGTTGAATTGGTGTCTCGGCAGATTCATCCGTTGGGCAACTTCACATGTGGCATTCGGCTAAATGTGGGGGGACAGATCGTGTCGAAGTTGAAAAACTTCTACTGGCAATAAGAAAGTCCCATTTCTTTTGAGTCTAGTGTCAGCACTATGCAAGTGAGTTAGGGTGCCCATGATGGGTACCGATTCAGAGTTAGACATGAATGCCCCCGACCTTTAACCCTCTCCGAGTAAAGGTGGTTGTCTCTAAGGGTAAGAAAGTGAGGAAAGTGGGTGAAGTAAAGAGTACTCTTATCGAACGATGATAACGATGACCCGACTCCTTTTTCCCAATCCCAACCCTCGATCACTAGCACCGTTTGGAGGAGGACTTAGCCACACTCCGGAGATTCATGAAGTGCACCCCTGCCAGAGCCACAACCCCACCTCTTTGTGTGTTGGGTTCAAAAGTGATTAGGGCGTAATGCGGAAGCTTACAATTGCAAATTATGACATCGATAAATCAGATGACAAAAACTTATACTAAAAAATAAAATGTTATTATATGGAATTTGGTCAATTGGCCTACATATTAAAAACTAATAAAAAACATAAAAATTATATAGAGAAAATCTCCCCATAAACAGAAATTTCTAAATGACTACGTTATGGATGCTATTATATTATGTTATGAGAATAAATATCTTCAATTTATAGATTTCCAAACTTTTCCTATAAGGAAATAATAGACCAAATATGGAAAAAAAAAAAAATTCTTTCAGGAAAAGTTCAAGCATTTATGGTAATACTTTGACTTTTCCTTAGGAAAAAAATAAACTTCAAATAAGATAACAAAATTAGACCAAAACCCTAACATTCTGCCCAGGACTATGCAGCGCTCCGCAAGGGATCTTGATGAGGAGAAGACAAAAATGCGCTCACAGGCCTGCATGTTTTCTCGAATGTGGAAGACCATCAAGGTCATGTTTAGCTGTGTCGCTCCTTCCGCTCAAGGACTTGCGGAAAATATCTTGTACAACTTATAGATTACACATTTGTGAGTCCCGACAACCCCACCAGTGGAAGCGTGTATGTATACATGTTGATTATTGGCCAATGCATTTGTATTACATCACAAAACATTTTATCTGTTTTAATTCATATGATCTACCATCTATCTTGGTGATATGTAATATTGTTTGACTTTTATATTAATGAACGGTATGTATGTGCTAAGTCAATTTTGTCGAGGTTAATTTTGTACTTAATATGATGTAATGAGAAAAAACCTAAAATATTCGTCCCTTATTTTTGGGTTAAGACTCAAAGTCATTCTTGAGTTTTCACACGGAGTATATATAGTCCCTCAGGTTTGCAATATTACTACACTTTTGATCTCCAAACTTTTGCCTATTTTTTAACCGTGATTTTATCCACAAAATTTATGTATGAAATATTTAATTATTTTTTTTATGTATTTAATAGAAATAATAAATTTATGTGAGAAAATATGAAAAGAAGAATACGTTGTTTTGTTTAGTAGAAGTTGGTCGCAATGATCTCTATTCGAGGAGGCCTGTATTTTCGGATATCTTTGGTGAGCTGTGGCTGATTTGCATTCCAGACTTTCTCTATCCATTACTTTTGTTTAATTCATCTTCAGACAATTTACCCATTGTTCAGCAATCATATTCTACTCGTATTCACTCTTGTACACATGGCACTAGAGTTCGACCTCAAAACGAACACTTTTTATTAAAAGGGAATTTCTCTAAAATTACAGATCAAAATAGACACTTCACCCATTTGTGGGCGTTCGTGAGAAATAAATTTAACTCCATTAGTTGCCTCCAGAACCTAAAAAAATATCACATAAATTTTAAAGGTAAATTGCCCACAAATGAACGAACTACAATTATTTTTATTAACTTTTTATGTGAAGCTATATTTCGTTCTTCAACAATAAATATGGGTTATTCACTTCACATTTTCTCATTCATCTTTTTTTTTTCTAGTTTATATTTTAATTTTTGAAATTTGATAGTCATCTCTCAACAATTCAGAAGGTCTATCTATTCAATTGAATCGGATATTTATAAATGAAAAGAGTATTGTAAAATGAAAACATTGAGGACTCCAAGAAATCACGGTTGTAAGTTTTGAAGTTGTATGCGCTCAAAGGTAAAAAATTTAAGTTGTTCACTTCAAAATATCTTTTTTTTTCCTTTCCTTTTCAGTTACACTTCAAAATATCTGGATATTCACTTGTTTTCTTATTTTGTTATTTCATAAGAGGAATTGTTTTCCCCTTGGACCTTAGTAGTTTTTTTACTATGATTGTAAGAAAATAAATAGTAAAATTTATTTTATGAAAAAAAAAAATCTCAATTTTTTATACTTTTATTAGTGAAGAAACTCATAAATTTATGTATTAGAAAGACTTCACAATACACTTAAAATTGAGACATGATATAACTTCACGCGAGAAGTTAATAAGAAGAATTATAGTTCATCCACTTGTGGGCAAACTACCTTTAATATGTGCGATATTTTGTAGGTTTCGGGATGACAGATGGAGTTGAATTTGTTTGTCACGAACACCACAAATGAGCGAAGTGGTATGTATTTTTAGACAAGTTCCCTTTTGATCTGTAGTGTTTAAAAAGTATTCATTTTAAAGCCGAACTCCGTAACACCGAGTGTTGGTATTGTATGTTTACTTTCATATTCTTAATTTTTGTCAAAGATTTTCTATGATTTTAAACTAATTGTTAATATCTTACTTCCACATTAAATACTTTATTTTTATATCTCTTGAATAGTAGCTTGGGCACTTATCTATGAGAGGAGAAGATAGGTGTCATGATTTGACTTGCGGCCTTTGGATTGCGATAGAGGAATATTATTTTTGACAACTTACTTGGAAATCCATACTCGATAGAGATGGATAATTGTTTTGTTTTTTAATTAAAAAATTAAAAGGTCTAAAAACACAAGAGAGAACTATTGAAAACGTCTTTAAATTTGATGTGAATTGTTATTTTTATCTCCAAATTATTGGCAGTCTTAAAAATACTCATTTACTTGACTGACTGAACAAAAATACACCTTCAATCTTGCAAAATGAGTGAAATACACCCCTTAATTCTCGTCAAGTTTAAGGGTGTTTTAATTTCAACACTTCTTTCGATTTTTTATTAAGAGTTTCATGCTCCTACAAGTGTTTGAGGCCGCTTGTTATGTCATGTTGCAGATTGGAAGAGTATCTAAGTTTAGTTAGTTAAGTAAAATAATGTTTTTAAGGCTATAAAATTAATAATTTGCGTCAAATTCAAAGGAATTTTTAATATTCCTCTCAACGCAATGATGACTTTAATACACATGTTGACAAGGAAAAGTATACGCTGACCTAATTTGTTATCCGTAGTCTACTTATCATTGTTAGGCAAAAGTTGAAGTAAAATGTCATACACATTAATTATATTTGATAATTAAAGTCAACAAAAATTAAAGATATTGCTAGTAGCAAACTCTCAACTTGATAAAAGGTACGAATGAAATGTAATGAACAATAAGGTAGTGATTATTTTGTTTATTTATTTTATATTTTCACCGGTCACTTCCCTTAATAAGTGAGAACACATTACAGGGAAAATCTAGGATTACCTTGTCAATTAAACAAAATTAAAAGAAGTATCAAACAAACTATACACTTTAGTTATTGATTTCCCTTGTTTTAAATGCCAGCTTCTTCTTCGATTTCTTCAATTTGTTATAAATGACATTTATAACAAATTGAAGAAAAAGAACACTAATCTTCTAGAAGAAAATTGAAATAAGTTGGGGAAATGGAGTGTTTATTTGGGAACAAGGTTTTAGGGTTGTTTTAATTGTTCTTTTTGTATTGGGTCGGGCGGGTTCACTACTAAAAAATTATTAAAAAAAGACGGCAAAAAGCGTCGGACTGCATCGCTTTTCGGGTCAAAATCGATGGAAAAGCGACGCAATCACTTCCGTCGCTTTTTAACTCGACGCTTTTCAAAAAGCGACGGACTGCGTCTCAAAAAGCGACGGACTGCGTCTCTTTTTATAATTTTTTTTTTTAAAATTTTTTTCATAAAAGCGACGGACTCCGTCTCTTTTTTTTAATTTTCATTTTTTTTTATTTCTAAAATGCGAAGCAATCCGTCGCTTTTCTGGAAATTTTATTTTTTTAAAATTCAAAAAAAGCGACGGACCGAACGACGCAGTCCGTCGCTTTTCTGGGATTTTTAAAAAATAAAATCCAGAAAAGCGACGGACAAAATCACGCAGTCCGTCGCTTTTCGTGCATTATTTTTTGCAGCAAAAACTCCCAGTTTCTGCTGGCCACATGCAAATGCAATTCAATTCAATTCTACACTATTTCACCCAATCAAACACACAATTATAAACAATATAAACAAAACTTAAAATAACATTCAAAAGTATCTAAATCATAAATTAAAGAATTATAAAATCTTTCAAAATTCGTTTAAAAAAGTTCACAAATGTCTAGAGATCTAAACTAGGAAGTGAGATCTACATAATCATCCTCATCACTCTCGTCGTCGGTGTCATCGGGAGCTGAAGTGTTAGGTCGACGAGCGAGGTTCATCACTTGTTCTTTGATTTGCTGAACAGTGTCATTCATGTTTTCTTGTTCAGCTACTCCTCTGCGCTCTGACTCTGCTAGTGCCGCTGTAAGTTTACCTATTTGATCCGACATAGCAGCAATTTGAACAACGTCAAGTGCCTCGGCTTGACGTGACGATCCAATACCTTCTAAGCCTAATTGGAGTCGTCTAATACCTTCTCCACAAACGATGATCCATCTACAAAAATATAGATAATCAATTATATTATAAATAATTACTTAGTTTAACTTATTTAAACAAAATAACAATTTAAACTAGTTTAGTTTTGACTTAATACAACAACTAAATCCACCAACTAAAGAACATTATTTATTTTAACTTATTTAAACAACTTGACAACTTTAACTAGTTTAGTTTTGATTTAATACAACAACCAAATCCACCAACTAAACCACATTATTTATTTTAACTTATTTATACAACTTTACAACTTTAACTAGTTTAGTTTCGACTTAATACAACAACCAAATCCACCAACTAAATCACATTATTTATTTTAACTTATTTAAACAACTTAACAACTTTAACTAGTTTAGTTTCGACTTAATACAACAACCAAATTCACCAACTAAACCACATTATTTATTTTAACTTACTTACACAACTTTACAACTTTAACTAGTTTAATTTCGACTTAATATAACAACCAAATCCACCAACTAAATCACATTATTTATCTTAACTTATTTACACAACTTTACAACTTTAACTAGTTTAGTTTCGACTTAATACAACAACCTAATCCACCAACTAAACCACATTATTTATTTTAACATATTTAAACAACTTAACAACTTTAATTAGTTTAGTTGTGACTTAATACAACAACCTAATCCACCAACTAAACCACGTTATTTATCTTAACATATTTAAACAACTTAACAACTTTAACTAGTTTAGTTTTGACTTAATACAACAACCAAGTCCACCAACTAAATCACATTATTTATTTTAACTTATTTAATTTACACAACATAACAACTTTGACTAGTTTAATTTGGACTTAATACAACAACCTAATCCACCAACTAAACCACATTATTTATTTTAACTTATTTACACAATTGTACAACTTTAACTAGTTTAGTTTCGACTTAATACAACAACCAAATCCACCAACTAAATCACATTATTTATTTTAACTTATTTATACAACTTTAAGTAGTTTAGTTTCAAATTAATACTACAACCTAATCCACCAACTAAACTACATTATTTATCTTAACTTATTTACACAACTTTACAACTTTAACTAGTTTAGTTTCGACTTAATACAACAACATAATCCACCAACTAAACCACATTATTTATCTTAACATATTTAAACAACTTAACAACTTTAACTAGTTTAGTTTTGACTTAATACAACAATCAAATCCACCAACTAAACCACGTTATTTATCTTAACATATTTAAACAATTTAACAACTTTAACTAGTTTAGTTTTGACTTAATACAACAACCAAATCCACCAACTAAACCACATTATTTATTTTAACTTATTTACACAACTTTACAACTTTAACTAGTTTAGTTTTGACTTAATACAACAACCAAATCCACCAACTAAAACACATTATTTATTTTAACTTATTTACACAACTTTACAACTTTAACTAGTTTAGTTTCGACTTAATACAACAACCAAATCCACCAACTAAATCACATTATTTATTTTAACTTATTTAATTTACACAACTTTACAACTTTAACTAGTTTAGTTTTGACTTAATACAACAACAAAATCCACCAACTAAATCACATTATTCCTAAATTAAAGCTAAGTGTCAACACTAGATGGACACAAATCGATCTTGCAAGAAAATCAATTTTGTCATCAATAGGATCAACTAGTGTTGGTACTTATGCTTAACAAACACATTATTCCTAAATTAAAGCTAAGTGTCAACACTAGATGGACACAAATCGATCTTGCAAGAAAATCAATTTTGTCATCAATAGGATCAACTAGTGTTGGTACTTATGCTTAACAAACACATTATTCCTAAATTAAAGCTAAGTGTCAACACTAGATGGACACAAATTGACCTTGCAATAAAATCAATTTTGTCATCAATAGGATCAACTAGTGTTGGTACTTATGCTTAACAAACACATTATTCCTAAATTAAAGCTAAGTGTCAACACTAGATGGACACAAATCGATTTTGCAAGAAAATCAATTTTGTCATCTATAGGATCAACTAGTGTTGGTACTTATGCTTAACAAACACATTATTCCTAAATTAAAGCTAAGTGTCAACACTAGATGGACACAAATCGATTTTGCAAGAAAATCAATTTAGTCATCAATAGGATCAGCTAGTGTTGGTACTTATGCTTAACAAACACATTATTCCTAAATTAAAGCTTAATATCAACACTAGATGGATACAAACACATTAGGATCAACTAGTGTTGGTACTTATGCTTAACAAATATATTATTCGTAAAATTAAAGCTAAGTATTAATACTAGATGGACACAAACACATTATTGAAAACAATTGTACTTGAACTTAAGAAATTTATCAACCTTATCTCCGACTTTGAAGCAATATAGTCTTGTATCAACTTTTTTAGATGTTGAGCTTCCTCGGTTGCCTAGCACGAAAAGTTCTTAAATTAGTTAAATATAAACTTCAAATCCAAGAATATTAGTTATATATATATATATTCAAGTTTTAATAAGTTCAAGTTTCAATTCAAGTTCATATTTAATTTCTAAACTTAATTAGTTAGATATTCAAGCTAATTAGTTCCAACTTCAAGTTCTAATTTCAAGTTCATATTCCTAATTAAGTTCAATTTATAGTAAATTCAAGTTATAATTAATTATGAGTTCTAATTAAGTTGTAATTCAAATCCCTAAAATTTTAAATTCAAACTAGCTAGCTATTTCTAATCCCAAATTCAAACTATTAGTCCTGAAATCTCAATAATAATTCAAACTAACTCAAATAATACCCAAGTTCAAACAACTCCCCAAATATAATTCAAACTATTAGTCCTAAATTTCAAATTTAAACTAGTCTTAAAATCACAAATTGAAAGTACTCCTAGAATTCAAAAACCAAACTATATTGCTAAAATCTCAAATTCAAACTATTAGTAGTCCTAAAATATCAATAATAATTCAAACTAGTCCTAAATTCAAAATTCAAACTAGTCTTAAAATCACAAATTCAAACTAGTCCTAAAATCCCAAAATCTAACTAGTGCTAAAATCCTAAATTCAAACTAGCTAGCTATTCCTAATCCCAAATTCAAACTATTACTCTTAAAATCTCAATAATAACTCAAATAATATCCAAATTCAAACAACTCCTTAAAACCTTAATTCAATCTAATTTTACAATTCCAAAATCAAACTAATTAACTCAAGAGATACCAAATTTCAAAACAAATCCTTAGATACTCTAATTCAAACTAACCCTAACATTAAATTTTCAATTCACAATCAACAAACACAAACTAACAATCAAATAATCCCTAAGTCAAACTAACAATCAAAAACCCTAAATCATTCACTTACTAATTAACTAACAATCAATAAAAAACTAATTCAATACACTAATTAACAAATTCAACACTCAAATTGAAAGAAATTAAAAATAATATTATGAAACCCTAACCTTGAATTAAAGGAGAAGGGCAGTGGGTCGGGATGGAGGCGGCGCCGGTCGATAGGGAGGCGCTGGCGCGAGCTGCTCTTGCTGCTGGCCGGCGCGAGCTGCCCCTGCTGCTGGCCGGCGCGAGCTGCTCCTGCTGCTGGCCGGCGCGAGATGCTCCTGCGATGGTGGCGTGGCCTGGCACCGGTCGGAGATGGGTAGAAATGGGGCATCGATGAGATGAGAGGAGTGAGACTTGTCACTTTAGAAAAGAATGAATATTTCTAGGGTTTTACTCTTTTGGTAGCTTAGAAAAGAGAGAAAATGTTGATTCGATCTTGACCGTTGGATTTGAATTAGATGAGCGGCTAGGATTTGATTTAGGATTTAATTTAAAGATGAACGGATGAGATTAAAATGAATGGATCTTGAGATTGAATTGAAATGACCAAAATTGAAATAAAAATTGGCTACAATTGAAATAAAAAGTGGCTATAATTAAAATAAAATTTGAAATCGAATGGGCTAGAATTGAAAGAAAATATAATAAAATCGGCTACAATTTAAATATATATATATATATATATATGAAATTTAATTACACGTCAACAGAAGTTTAATTTAATAAATTAAATTTATCGATCAAGTTAATATATAATTTAACTACACGTCAATAGAAATTTAATTTAATAAATTTAATTTATCAATCAAGTTAATATATATATATATATATATATATATATATATGAAATTTAATTACACGTCAACAGAAGTTTAATTTAATAAATTAAATTTATCGATCAAGTTAATATATAATTTAACTACACATCAACAGAAGTTTATATATATATATGAAATTTAATTACACGTCAATAGAAATTTAATTTAATAAATTTAATTTATCAATCAAGTTAATATATATATATATATATATATATATATATATATATAATTTAACTACACGTCAATAGAAGTTTAATTTAATAAATTTAATTTATCCATCAAGTTAATTTTATAATATAATTTAATAAATTTAATTTATTAAATTAAACTTATGTTGATGTGTAATTAAATTTATTATATATATATATATATATATATATATATATATATAAAACTACACATCAACAGAAGTTCATGTTTTAGATATAAAGTATAAACTGCCTAATACACGCATTTGTTTGCATACCGCATTTCTTTTTTCTTGGTCAAAAATCAGTTATACCCTCTAATATATATATATAAAACTAACTACACATCAACAAAAGTTTAATTTAATAAATTTAATTTTATTGATCAACAAAAGTTTATCAATATCAAATTTAATATATAAATCTCCTTGAATTGATCATACGTATTTCTTTAATTGATAATGCATTTCATATCTGAACCACCAGTATATAAGACTTGATTTGTTAAACTATTCGAGGAGTATATAATTAATCAACGTATTTCATACTCCAACGAAGTATCCTTTACATGTCATCATAATTAGGAAGTGATCACTACACTTGACATCCATTCAAGGTTGAACGTATATAATAATACTTTCTCGCATTTCATACTCGAATGGATTATATGTTAGTTCTTCACCTCTACATCATGAGATGAGATGTTAAGTTCATGATTAGACGACGGACTGATAAAATTTGTGCATTACTCTAGAAATATAAGTATATATACTTTTCTCCTAATTCATATCAATGTAGTTTCATACTCTAAATATGGATTGTAGATATTTTCTTATTTATTCCACGAATTCCAACTTTTTATTTATAAAAGTATACAAAATTGTTACACTTTTTGAACAATTAATTGTAGGTGTAAACGAAATTTTAGTATTATGCACAATAGCAAAATTCTGATTAATAGGAATATTTTAAACAAATCGACCTCCAGATGTCGTTTTTATTAAAAGAAATTAAACTTAAAAAAAATACAGACCTCATGAGGTCGGTATCACATTAAATTTTAACATAAATAAAAAGCAATCATGTTAATTAAATAATATTGACATCGGAAGGTCGGTATTTTATATTAAATTATTTTTTAACTTATATAAAACCGTCATTTGGAGGACGATTTATTTAAAGTTAATTGAAAATATTAATTTATTACATACTATTTAATTTTACCAACATCCGAAAGTCGATATTATAATTTTTTTGTTTTTTATTTTACACAAAACCGTCCTCAGGTAGACAATTTAAATAAAAATAAATCAAAATATTTCTCAAAGCGATGGACAGAGTCTTTATGTCCGTCGCTTTTTTTGAAAAAAAGTTTGACCAACATTTTGACCAAAAAGCGACGGAAAAAGAGACATTGTCCGTCGCTTTTTAAAAATATTTGACCAAGAAGTAACGGACATAAAGATGTTGTCCGTCGCTAATTTAAAAATAATTAAACAATTAAAATTAATAAAAAGCGACGGACGGCGTGACTTTTTTAAATTAATAAATAATTATTTTTAATAAAAAGCGACAGACTGCGTCTCTATCGATATAAAATAATTAATTATTTATTATATATATTGTTGGTGCAAAATTCTACGAAAAAAAGTGACGGACTCAGCGATACAGTCCGTCGCTTCTTAAAAAAAACAATTTTTTAAAAAATTTAAAAAATTAATTGAAAAGCGACGGACTCTGCGACGTCATCCGTCGTATTTAAAAAAATTAAAAATTAAAAACTAAAAAAAATTAAAAAAATAAAAAATAAATTAAAAAGCGACGGACTCTGCGACGCCGTCCGTCGCTTTTTAAAAAATAAAAAAATTAAAAAAATAAAAAATAAATTAAAAAGAGACGGACACTGCGACGCCGTCCGTCGCTTTTTAAAAAATTAAAAATTAAAAAAATTAAAAATTAAAAATAAAAAAATAAAATAAAATGCGACGGACTTTGCGATGCCGTCCGTCGCTTTTGAAAAAAAAAAAATTTAACTAAAAAGCGACGGACGACATCGCTTTGTCCGTCGCTTTTGGGAGCGACGCCGTCCGTCGCTTTTACTTCCGCCGTTTTTTAGCAGTTTTTTAGTAGTGGTTTAATAAGTATTGAGGCGGATTTAGTTAAAAATGGATGGGTATAAAATTATATTAAATAATTAAATTGTCCACATAATTAAAATGATTATTTAATTATTTTAAATAGTGCTCCATTAATGAAGTGGCTAAAATTAGACCCAAAGGTGGATGGGGAGGGTATTTCTGAGCCAATAGGTGGATGGGGAGGGTATTTTGGAGCCAATAGGTGGCCGGATGAGGTATAGTTGTGTACCATTTTCAATACTTCGAAGATATTTTAGGTCCTTTTCCGTACTTAGTAAAAGATATAAAAGTAATTGGCTTTCAAAAGTCAAATGAATTAGTGAAAGCCAATAAAATAAATATTTATTTATTTCCTTTGTTTTTCTTAGAGGGTTTTGGAGGGGGGACGGGGTGTTATTACTCACTGCCTAATTGAAAAGTTAAAATGAGCATTGGTTCACTTGTTTTCATTCTACAATTCTCACTTCTCTCTACTCAAACATGTCTAAACAAGACAAATCCAATGTCCTTAGCATTTGTAAAAAAATGCTAATTTGTTGTTTATTCTTATACATTTGCACCATTATCTTCCTCAATAACTCTAATCTATTATCTACTTCTCAAACAAGAACATCATCCAAAATTGTTGCACAAACCAACATTAGTCACCTTGTTTTTGGACTTTTAGGTAATGAAAGGGCATGGCATCATAGAAAACACTATGTTGAAGCATGGTGGAGACCAAATGTTACAAGAGGACATATTTTTCTAGATGTTCCTCCTAGAGGTGATCTCCTTCCATGGTCCTTAAATTCACCTCCTTATCGAATATCCGATGATATTCGAAAACTTGTTAAGGAAACAAATCATGTTGATCCAAGAGTTTTAAGAATGGTTCATGGAATTATGGAGGTGGTTAGACAGGCACATGAAGGGTTAAGATGGGTAATTTTGGGGGACGATGATACGATATTTTTTGTTGATAATATGGTTGATATTCTTGCACAATATGATCATACAAAGTATTATTATTTTGGAGGACATTCAGAATTTATATTGTCAAATTATTGGTATTCATTTAATCAAGGTTTTGGTGGAGCTGGAATTATGTTGAGTTTTCCTTTGGCTAGAGAATTCGCTCACAATGTGATGTCTTGCTTAAAGAGATATGCTCATTTGAAATCGTCTGATCGAACAACAATGGTTTGTATTGCTGACCTTGGAGTAAATCTTACACCTCTTCAGGGTATTCATCAGGTATGTTCATAATACATAAATATTATGATCTTTAACTTGGCCTTAACTGATATACATATATGTCTTCTAATTATTGATCTGCACAAGTAGACACTTATATTTGTATATAGTTAAATAAGTAGAAACATCCATCCTCTTATGTGACATACTACGTCTATTAAGTCACATATATAGAACAAGTGTGTATGCTTGGCGTGGCGTCCTATGTATTATATATGCCGTCTTTCTTCTTCTTCTTTTTCTTCTGAATTTGACCTATCTACCCTTGTGAATCTTCTAATACTATTAGGATATTAATCCTTTATTTCTTTTCAGGTAATTTATATTTTTATTTTGTGACTGATTTTCTTGTACGTAGTTGAATAAAAATTGTAAAAATTACTTTTACTTTGTCAGTGTGCAAAATTAAATTATTTTATTATTCTAAAAGGCAAGAGAATTAATACTCTATTACGTACTAAAGCCACCTACTTTACCCTCCAAAAAGTCAAAGAAATGAACAATATTTGTCTAAATAAAGTGCCGTGCGAAAATAAATAATATTTGAAATAAAGCAAATTTTTAAGTCTCCTTTTTTGCTATATTAAAATATTTCCTTATATTAAATGAATTTAACAGAAACAAATTATATGCATAAAGCAACCCAACATAAAGATTTTTTGAGTTTGAGCATAGGGTGAGAAAAGTCTTGTCAACTATTGTACAAATTACTTTTGAGTGTACTTTTCTCTTTTCCCTTAAATGCTACATACACTTATACTTTAATATTTATACCTTTGTAGATTGATCTTCGTGGTGACATATCTGGATTTCTATCATATCATCCAAAGTCTTTATTAACGTCCCTTCACCATTATGATATGGTTGACCCAATATTTCCCTCTATGACTCGTGCCCAAGCAGGTTTCCACCTCCAAAAAGCAGCACGATACGATCAATCACGCATGTTACAACAAACTATATGCCACCATAGGTCTAAAAGTTGGACATTTTCAGTTTCTTGGGGATACTCAGCTCATATTTATGAGAAAATTATGCCTAGAAGTTGGATACAACGACCTATTGTAACATTTAGAGCATGGCAAACAAGTCCTAGGTTACCACAATATATGTTTGATGTTAGGGGTCCTTCTTGGAATCCATGTGAAGCTCCTCATGTATTTTTCTTCAAGTCTGTTGAGAAAACTCAAAGGGGTGAAATTGTTACTACGTATACTAGAGGATGGCCTCGAGGGATAGGAGCTTGTTTGTCTTCTGGAAATTTTTCTGCAGAGTATATTTCTGAAATTCATGTTTACTCACCATCAATAAAACATATCCAGGTAACATTTTCTACATCCATAATCTCTCATAAGTTTCTCTATGAATTAAACTTTTGTACGCTGACACTAAAAATAATAATTTACTATTAGGTCTCCTAAAAGATAATTAGTAGGCAAATTCTATAATTTATGAATGCACTTATTGCAACTCGACTAATACACACTTTGTTATTAGTAAATACAATTGAAGTGAAACATTTACGTCTTTTAGGAAAAACCCAAATTACATTTTCCATTTTCTAAATCAACCAAATATTTAAAGTCAACAGCTCGACTTTTGTATTTTTATTAACTTTTTGATCTTTTTTATGTCCTTTTCAGATCGATAAATGTGAATGTTGTGACGTAATCCATGAGGAAGGATCAATTAGGGCTGATATCAAATATAGAGAGTGTAAGATAAATGAGTTAATAGCTTGATTGATTCATTTAGTCGTTGTCTAAGAATTTGTATCATGATCCAAGGAAGAAGAGGCTACAATGTCTATGTTTCAAATGATTCAATTAAGAAAATAGTTAATGTAGTAGAGATATAAAATTTTAAATTTGACAAGTGCCACAAATCTAAATATGTGATACAAATTCTGGAAGGATATGTTGTCCTAAAATTAAGCGCACAAATAAATCTATTATCTTAAAAAATGAGCCCAAAATCCTAGTCAGTTAATAATTTTAATAAATACATTTTTTTAAAAAAAATTAAGCACAGAATTATGAGTAGTTAATAATCTCAAATATGATGCAAAATGTAATAAGAAAATTTATTTCTGCAAATAATAAAAATTATATATATATAAATTGATATGAAATCTTGTTTAGTTATAGGGAGTAAAATATTCAATAATTAATTAAACCTTTGTGGCAAGTTAGTGGTCAATCACAACTATTACTTTCTTTTTTTTTTTATTCAACTCCAACCACCAAGGATACAATCAGAATATTTACTTGCAGGCATCTGAAGAGGGATTAGGAAAAAAGTGTGAATCGATGAGGAAATGATTGGGGCAATCATTGTTAATTAGTAAAGACTTGGAAATGTTATTTTAAAATGAACATGTTATACCGTCTAGTTTTGATATGATCGGCCATTCTTTTTATACGGAAAATGACAAAAAGTGTCCTTAAGTTATAATCAACGAATGGGTCGAGCTTTTCCTTAATGAAATGGATTGCACAGAAAAGTTTTAGAATGAGAGGCAAAAGTGTCGGCTAGTCTATCTTGTCTCGAATACTTAGGAAAAGTAATGTGATTATTAAAGAGATAGAACTCATTGGTAGCCCTCTAAATTTGGCACCAATTTTCACTTAGACACCTCAAGTAGGCTTTGTTCATTTTAAACACCTCAAGTAGGGGTCCGTTGTGTCATTTTGACACTTTTTCTATTTTCAAAATTACATATTAAGTGCATACTCCAGACGCAAGAAGAAGAAGAAAGAGGTGAGGGCATGGGGTTTGGGATCTGGAATAAAGAAAAAAATAAAGTAAAATTGAGTTTTTAAAAAATAAAATAAAATCTCCACGTATCACATATCAATTCGTTTATTTTTCCACATAAGAGCGTCTGGATATACGCACTTTATATGTGATTTTGAAAATAGAAAAAGTGTCAAAATGACACAACGGACCCCTACTTGAGGTGTTTAAAATGAACAAAGCCTACTTGAGGTGTCTACATGAAAATTAGTGCCAAATTTAGGGGGCTACCGATGGATTCCCCCTTATAAAGACGACTATCATAATCCATGCAAACAGTGTGTCCCCTCCTTTTGAATGTGAAATGTGAACATAATACCTTATTACTTCACATTTTTAAGTATATTAATTATTAACTATGAACTCTTTCTACCTTTTAACTTATTATAAATCGCATTAAGAAAGTCAACGCCAAAATAATTGTGAGAAAAATAGTTTTAAACTTGTGAAGGAAAATATTAGTCAGTAATTCGAAATGCATAATTATTAGTTCATTACTTTCTGGCGGCACAAGTGGTGACACTAATTTCTTTGTATCTATAGCATTCTAAAAATTAGGAGGTCTAGTCTAGATTAATAGAGAAATGAAGAGTTTGATAGTTGAAAATATAATGTGAAAATATTATCAGTTTAAATTCAAATGTCAAGAGATCATAGAATTGGTAATTGGGTAAAAATTATGTTATATATTAAAGAAAATTTTTAGTAAGGGAGAGGATTACAAAATGAAGAATCGAACCCAGAATAATAAAGAAATTTTATATAGTCGATCAACCAATTAAATTATTAATATTTCCAAAAATTGGGTATTTATATTTTGAACTCTAGCATAATTACAAGAGAATGTCGTAGAATATATATAGAGAGAGAGATAGAGTGTCCATACTATGTGTAGCCCTACATATCTAGATGTGGAACAAGGGTGCTTTAACGGGCTACTATGAAATAAAATGGTTAGGGCGGAGTTGAAGTGGAGTAAAAAATTAAAGTAGAAAATTCGATTGAACATACTCAATAATTTTAATGTAAATTATGTATTTATCTTAAGAAATCTAATAAAATTTATAAAAAAATTATTAATTTAAAATCCTTCAAATTAGAAGAGTTAGAATTCTAAACCATAAATTTTAAATACTTGTTTTACCTCTGATTAAGGAAAGCAACAATAAATGACTACAAAAATCAATCACTCATTTGTTGATAATATATAATTATACATATTGACCAACATTTTGTCATTTATATCAAATTAAAATATTCACAAATTAGTAAAAAAAGAAATTGTCTCATTCTAAATTAAAATCACCTTTAAGAATGCGGAATACAATTAAATGGGATTGAAATTCATACAAATTGAGTCTGAAAAGAACAACTTTGTAACTCTAGGATTACCTAATTAGTCCCTCCTCACTTTTAAATGTTCTCTTTGAATTTTGCAACCCATTAAGAAATATTCTATTTGTCCAATAATAGTTGTTCACTATTGACTTGACACAGAAATTAAGAAGCAATAAATGATCGGTGTAATTTTATCAAATTACCATTATTAATTATAAATCGTCTAAACATTGAAAAATAAATATAGTTTTTAATAGCTAGGATAAAATAGACACAACATGATAAACTATTCATTACTCCCTTTGTCCAACAATACTTGTCCACTATTGACTTTGCATACTTCTTAAGAAACTATAAATAAAAGGGTAATTTTACTATATCACCCTTTGAATATAATAAATATAATGTCTTGAAAAATGTAATAGAGAAATGACTATAATTAGTGATAAGGGTAAATTAGAAACTAAGTGTAAAATTATCCATTGATTTCATAAAGTGGACAGGTATTGTTAAACATTTCAAACTAGTATAGTGGACAACGATTGTTGGATAGAGGGAGTAATTTTATAAGCTAGACAAGTATTGTTGAACATTCTAAAATAGTATAGTGAACAAATAAAGATGGACTGAAGGACTAATGGTTAATACAAGTATTAGACAATAATATCCATATTACATAATATTTTAGTATTAAATCTTGAAAAATGATTTAGGATATAAGTAACTAATGCGAGAAGCGTAAAATATGGAGGAAAAAGTTAGTCTTATCCTAATATGTTAAAAGGAACATGAAAAAACAAAATATATTTTGAAATAGTTAACAGGACAAAGTAATTACTTTGAGTAAATTAGCACACTAACAATCAAAACAACTACTTAATTTATTTCAAGGATTAGTCATTTTGAAGCTATTCTCTCTCTCTCTCTATATATATAAAAACATTATTTTATGAATTGGAGTTGCTAGATAACTTAGAGATGCAATTCCTAAAAATTCCTTGAGGTAAACTTAAAGAGATAGTAGACTTTGTTTAATTTAAAGATTATAGCACATGAAATGAAACTCAATGAAGCAACATTAAGGGAAAAGGGTTTGAAATGTATCTGAACTTTGATCGAAACTGTTGTAAAGATATCGAACTTTGGAAAGGACCTTTTACCCTCCCTGCACTATTTAATAGTGTATTTTAAAGATATATATGTGCCCACGTGGACACGTTACTATTTATAATGATGCAACATTTATGATGTCCACGTGGACACATATATACTTTTAAAATACACTATTAAATAGTGCAGGGGTAAAAGGTCCTTTCCAAAGTTCAGTATCGTTACAGAAAATTCGGTCAAAATTTGAATATATTTCAGACCTTTTCCCCAACATTAACATAGAATATCTTGATAAGAAAAAGTATAAGCTGACTTCATTTGTCACTCTTAAATTATTTTAAAGTTAAACTAATTTTGAAGTTAAATGTTCCACTAAATAATTATTTTGAAATATTCAAATTAATAAAATTAAATAGAAATAGATATTACTACTTGTAGCAAACTCTTGACATTTAAGATATGGATTAATAAACATACAGTACTAGTCCTTTTCGCCTCAACTAATTTGTTAAAATGGTACATCACAACGGAAAATATTAATACTATCAGGTCACATAAAAAATAAGTATATTAAGTATTTGTAAGTGGAACTAATTAATTATCATAAAAGATAGCAGTAACTCATTTAACAAGTTAATTTATATTTGATGATGCGCAAAGAATGATCATTACACTATCAATAATTAAGTTAAAGAATGATCATTACACTATCAATAATTAAGTTAAACCATGTCACATATGCGAAGAAAATTGGATTAAACATACAAAAGCTTGGCTTTAAAAAGTCAAACCATGTTTAAATAAAATTAACAACAACAGTATTTTAATTAGCCAAAGAATTTGTAGAAAGCAAAAGTGGCAAATTGTGTTAGGACAATGATTTATGTATTTTGTGTGTGTGGGGGGGTGGGGGGGGGGGTGGGGGGGTTGGAGATGGACAAAATAATCAAGTGAAATTTTAGATAGTTGATCAACCAACTAAACTACTAAACTATTAATATTCACAGTAATTGAGTAATTATTTGAACTCTAAGATAATTACAAAAGAATGTTGTAGAATATATAAATATATATTGAGAGAGATAGAGTGTCCATACTATGTGTAGCCCAACATAAAATTAAATGGTTAGGACGGAGTTGGAATTGAAGTGGATTCAACTGAATCCAGTAATTTTAATTTAAATTACGTATTTATCTTATAAATTTTATTATATGTATAAATAAAATTTATTAATCTAAAATCCTTCAAATTAAAAGAGTTAGAAATCTTAAATCATTAATTTTAAATAAGTGTTCTACCTGCAACAATGACTACAAAATCAATAACTGATTTGTTGATACTCTATATATTAACTACACATTGACCAACTTTTTGTTATTTGTATCAATTTAAAATATTCACAAATTGATGAGAACATAAATTTTCTCATTCTAAATTAAAATCATCTTTAAGAACACGGAATATAATTAAATGGGATTGAAATTCATAACAATTGAGTCTTGGAAAAGAACAACTTTGTAGCTCTAGGATTAACTAAATACTCCCTCCACTCACTTTTATTTAGAAATAATGACTAATATAAATATCACTCCGTTTACTTGTTCATTAAAAATAATTGTCCAACAATACTTGTTGAGTTTAAAAAATCAAGAGATAATTTATCCTTTTGTGTTTATTTTACCTTTGCTATTAAATATCATTTCAATATCTAATACATTTCTCAAAGCATTAAATTTATTATATTTAAAGAGTAATATTGTAATGTTACCCCTATTATTTATTATTTCCTAAAGTGTGTATCAAGTCAATAGTGGACAACTATTGTTGGACAGAGGGAGTAGACTATAATATCCATATTACATGATTTTTAGTATTAGGTCTTGAAATTTTTTTAGGATAAAAGTAATTAATGCGAGCAATGTAAAATATGGAGAGAAAAAACTATTGTCTTTTCTTGATTTCTTGATATGGTAAAAGGGACAAATAAAAATAAAAATCTATATTTGAAATAGTAGATAAGTAAAAATAAATGGAGAAAGTAATTGCTGTGAGTAAACTGGCACACTTATAATCAAAACAACTAATTTATTTGAAGGATTACTCATTTTGAAGCTATTCTCTATATATATATATATATAAACATTATTTTATAAATTGGAGTTGCTAAATCAAAACAACTAATTTATTTGAAGGATTACTCATTTTGAAGCTATTCTCTATATATACATATATAAACATTATTTTATAAAATGGAGTTGCTAGATAACTTAAAGATGCACCTAAAAATTCCTTGTGGTAAACTTAAAGAGACAGTAGACTTTGTTTAATTTAAAGATTATAGCACATGAGTTGAGACTCCATGAAGCAACATTTACATAGAATATATTGATAAGAAAAAGTACAAGCTGACTTCATTTGTCACTCTTAAATTATTTTAAAGTTAGACAAATTTTGAAGTTAAATGTTCCACTAAATAAATTATATTCAAATATTTAAATTAATAAAATTAAATAGAAATAGATATTACTACTTGTAGCAAACTCTTGACATTTAAGACATGGAATAAAAAACATACAATACTAGTCATTTTCGCCTCAAATAATTTATTAAAATGGTACATCACAATGCAAAATATTAACACTATCAGGTTATTAAAGATAGGTATTTGTAAGTGAAACTAATTAATTATCATAATAAAATAGCAGTAACTTGTTATTATTATATTTGATGATGTGCAAAAAAAAATGATCATTACTCTATCAATAATTAAGTTAAACCATGTCACAAATACTAAGAAAATTGGGATTAAACATGCAAAAGTACTTTGGCATTAGAAAGTCAAACCATGTTTAAATAAAATTAACGACAACAATATTTTACTTAGTCAAAGAATTTGTAGAAAGCAAAACAGGCAAATTTTGTTAGGGCATACAAATCATTGTTAACTTCCAAATGAAAAAGAGTTTTTCTATTGTGTGTGTGTGGGGGGGGGGGGTGGGTAAAGGGTCGGGGTGGAGATGGACTCATCCCTCAAAACCTTGTAAAAGGGAAAATAACTCATATTATAAGAATCAAATGATCATTGATTCATTTGTTTCAATTCTATAGTTCTCTCTACTCAATATTCTCTCAAACAATATGTATAAATTTGATTACTCCAATGTCCTTAGCATTTGCAAAACAGTCCTAATTTGTGGTCTAGTATTATATGTGACAACCATCATTGTTTTCAATGACTCTAGTTGTCCATCATCTGATCTTTTGTCTTCATTAAAATTCACAACTTTACCTTCTTATGATTCTCAAACAAGTACATCATCAAATGTTGCACAATCCAAAAGTTCCACTAACATTAGTCACCTTCTTTTTGGTCTTTTAGGGTCAGAAAAGGCATGGCACCATAGAAAATCATATATTGAATCATGGTGGAGACCAAATATTACAAATGGATATCTTTTACTAGATGTTCCTCCTCAAGGTGATCTTCTTCCATGGTCTTTAAATTCACCTCCTTATAAAATATCAGATGATGTTCCAAAACTTGTTACTGAGACCAAACATGTCGATGCAACGGTTCTAAGGTTGGTTCATGGGATAATGGAGGTGTTTAGAGAGGAATATGAAGGTGTAAGATGGCTAGTTATGGGAGACGATGATTCGATATTTTTCTTGGATAATATGGTTGATATTCTTGCACAATATGATCATACGAAATATTATTATTTTGGAGGACATTCAGAATTTATATTATCGAATTATTGGTACTCATTTAATCAAGGTTTTGGTGGTGCTGGATTTATATTAAGTTATCCTTTGGCTAAAGCATTGGCAAGAGATATGATGTCTTGTTTAAAGAGATATGCTCATTTGAATGCTGCTGATAGAACAACAATGACTTGCATTGCTGATATTGGTGTCAATCTTTCTCCTCTTTTAGGTGTTCATCAGGTAAAAACGTTGTTTTTGTATTGCCAAATGTGAAAATAAATATAAAAAAAAGGCACTTTTAAGCCAGTCAAACTAGCTTAGAAGTTTGTGAAACTGTCATATTTTTAACAAGTATTAATTCTTGGAAATTTGATTTGCAGATTGATTTACGTGGTGATCTATCAGGATTTCTATCATCTCATCCAAAGTCTCTATTAATGTCACTTCATCATTTTGACATGGTTGACCCAATTTTTCCCTCTATGGATCGTGCACAATCAGGATATCATCTCCTAAATGCTGCAAATTATGATCAATCACGAATGTTACAACAAACAATTTGTCACAAAAGGTCTACTAGTTGGACATTTTCAATTTCATGGGGATACTCAGCACATATTTATGAGAAAATTATGCCTAGAAGTTGGTTACAAAATCCAATTGAAACATTCAAGACATGGGGAAGAAGTCCTAAGCCACCACATTACATGTTTGATACTAGGAGACCTTCGTGGGATCCTTGTGAAGCTCCTCATGTTTTTTTCTTTAAGTCTGTTGAGAGAACTCCGAGAAATGAAATTCTTACTACCTATGTTAGAGCATGGCCTCGAGGGATTGGAAATTGTTCGTTTACTGGAAATCATTCTGCAGAGTATGTATCAGAAATTCATGTTTACTCACCAGCAACAAAACGTATTGAGGTAATGGTTTTTTTTACTTTAATGTTCCTCACTAATTTCTATATAAGTTTAACTAGAAAGATTAATTGAGAGTTACTCAATATAGTTAAAAATGCAATCATATAATGAAGGAATAAGTAAACAATTTTTTAGAGAATTTTATATATAGATATTATATATTCTAAAATTGACCAACTCTGATCCCATATGGCTTTATCTAAGTTTTATATATTTTTTGTAAGTTCTCTCCTGCAATAATGTCATGAATTTTTTTAATTAAGTCAATGGCTTATAAATTAATCTTTTGAACAATTCCCAAGTGAATAGCTATAAGTTGAAGAAAACTAACAACTTGCAACTTATGTCCTGATTAAACTTATTACACATTTAATTATTATCTTTTTGTGATTTTTTTTTTTTTTGAACTTGTTGATTTTTCTCATATATAAAAATTAGCTAAGATGCATCTCCTTTCGTATGTGCTTCTATTTTTTCTGTATAATTTTGTTTTGTAAATTCTAAAATTAATTACATTTAAAAGATGGAATTAGGTATACCCTATATATATTTAATATATAAAATAAGGAGTTTGTATATCATCTTAAGGACTAAGCTTTCTTTTGGTTGGTTTTAGTGCTTCTTTCGTGCATAAACAACATGTAGCATTAATTGAAAGTCAACCAATCACAATGTAACGTGCTATTAAATAAAGATGAAACATGAAATCACAATTTTTTTTTCATATATTTGTTTTTCAGATCGATAGATGTGAATGTTGTGATGTAATTCATGAGGCAGGATCGAATACGGCTGATGTCAAGTATAGGGAATGTAAGGAAGATGAGATAATAGCTTGATAAATTCATCAAGTTATTATATACGCATTTGTGCCGATATTTTTTCTTTTAATTATCTGTAGCGATAATTGTTGTGTATTTAATTCAAAATTGCTGGAAAAATGTGTAACACACATAAATTTGTAGCATATATACATGATTTATAAAGAATTTCAAGAAATTCTATTTTGATTTACATTGAAAGGAACACACATTGTTTTAATAAATATAGTACTTGTCAAACTTAGAATATTAACAAACAAAAACTGATTCTTTTTTTTTTTTTCATAAACAAATAAATAGAAAAAAAATATTAAAAAAGAATGTATCAAAGTAAAATATTTGTCATCCCATTTTTCTAAGGAGACAATAGCGTTTGTGGTACACTCATCAAAAATCAAAACTAGGGCATTAAATAGATGGATGGATTGAATTTGTGAAGTATTAAAATGAAATGAGTTAATAAATGAATGGAATATTGATTACATATATTTAAAAACTTAGATTTAAATAAGCTAAAAGTTAGGTCATAACTCAACAAGTTCAACTCTTTCTAAGTTTTTCAAATATTTTATTTATTTTCTTATAATTTATTTGAGTACCTAATAAAAAAAAATCTAGTGATATAAAGTTTCGCATATGTTAGTTTGACCTGCATATTCATCCAATTTAATTAAAAAAGGAATTTTCATAAATAAGTATAGTTTTGACCATAATTATGAATAGCAACCATAATTTGCCTAAATACAATTCATAGCAACAGTTTTAGAGAGAGATAGCAGATCGGGATCGAGAGATATATATTAAAAGAGAGAACCGAAGATACAACTTACATCTCAAAGGAAACATAGATACGTAGATCACATATATACAATCTTAGATATATCTCTCTCAAATCCCACTTGCTTTTGTTCTCTCTTTCCCAAACTTGCACAGAGATACATGCATTGGATTTGAAACTGAAACATAGATACGCATACAATGTATCACTTATAAAATAAATACACAAAATTTATATTAGTCAATACATGTCATGAGCTTCTTCTCTCTAGCCAAGTGAGCTCTTCTCGGCGAAAGCTGAAATGGCAAGGAAATCCAAGACCGAAGGGAGAGGACAACAGATACAAACAAGTACCCAGAAATTGAGATAGGGAAGCAGGGTATTCCCCAAACAGAAGATGCTAAAAAGACCAAAAATGTGAATGTATTATAAGGGATTACCCCATTAAAGCTGGGTAGTAGTGCAATGGAGAACACGCCAATGGGATCTCTGAGGGGAACTCCATTGGGAAGAAATGAAAGCTCGGGGGATACTCAGATAGGAAAACATAGTTCAGGAAAGGCATCTTGAGCAGATATAGTAGAAGAAGAAGCTAAGAAGATGGATGAGGGAGACAAAAGTAACCAGGTAAGTACATGGAGTAACATTATGGGAAGGGTACAACCAATAGGGGGTTTTGATTTAAGTATTAAGGAATAAGTAAAGGGAAATATTAATATTACAATAGAGGATATACAAGAGGAGGTTGATTATTGGGGAACAATAGTGATTTATTATGTGTTGGGGTCAAACATACCACAGGCAGTAATGGAGGGCTATTTCAAATAGATATGGAAAACCCTAGCAATTGATAAAATAGCACAGGTCAATAGAGAAGTATTTCTGGCACGATTCTGCAATGAAATGAATAGAGGAAAAGTAGTAGAGGAAGGAGTGCAAATGTTTGATAGAAATCGATTGTGGTAAAGCTATAGAGGCCTGATATTGAAGTTACAAAGGAAACAGTAGACAATGTGCCAATATGGATTTGTATGGTTGGCCTAGATATAAAATACTGGGGGAAGACAGAACTTACAAAGATAGCTGGGATGGTGGGTAATCCATTGAAAGCAGATAAAGCAACCACGCACAAGGAGAGATTAACCTTTGCAAGAATACTTGTGGAAATGCCTCTACATTAGGAGTACCATACTAAAGTAAGGTTTGAAAATGAAGTGGGGAAGATAATAGAGAAGAAAATAGAGTATGAATGGAAACCAGTAATGTGTACAAAATGCAAGAATTTTGGACATGACACAATTGAGTGTAGAAGACAACAAAGGGATACAATGGTTGAGAAGGAAAAGGCACTGATAGTACAAATTGGAAATGAGAAGAACTCAGGGGATCGAGAAGATATATATAGTAAGGAGGACAGAAGGGAGTCCAAATAGAGATATGACTCAGCCTAGAAAAACTGCCATTACAAATATGTTTGAAGTATTGCAAAAAGAAAAAGGAGATAAGTAGGAACAACCGACAACCAATAATAGAAGATTGAATGCAAGCCCAGCTATAAATAAGGGCGGGGGGAATTATTTTCCCCATGGATAGAATGGAGTTCTAGAATGCTAGGGGTCTAAACAAAGCCAACAAACAAAAGGAGATGAACTTGTTCATGCAAAACTCTAATGTTGGATTGTTTGGACTCCTGAAAATCAAGATTAAGAAGGCTAAGGCTCAACAAGCCTCTCTTAATCTGTGTAAGGGTTAGGCATTCACAACTAATCTCTCTGCACATTCGGGGGGCAGAATTTGGATATTGTGGCAGCCGAAAATATTTGAAGTAGATAGAAGGAAGGTTACAAAACAGGTAATACATGTTGGAGTGAAACACAAGAGTACAGGGCATAAATATAATTTGACAATGGTATATGGGTTTAAAGATCAAGCACTAAGAAGAGATATGTGGAAGGAAATACAAGAATTATGGAGACAAGTGAATGGACCATGGGCAGTAATGATGGACTTCAATTGTATACTTAACAGCAATAAGAGAATAAGAAGTCCTATATCTATGGCAAAAATAAGAGAGTTTAGAAATTGTGTGGGAAGTTATGGCCTACAAGACTTGAAATCCACTAGAGCTTTCTTTACCTGGTGTAATAAGCAGATTAGGAAAAGTAGGGTGTACAACAAAATTGACAGGGTTCTAGTTAATTTAGACTGGGATACAATGCTACCGACATCAGAGATTCATTATATGAATGAGGGATTGTATAATCATTGTCCTGCTATTATAAGATGGGAGGGAGCAAAACAAACGAGAAGGAAACAATTCAAATATTTTAATATGTGGAGCAAGGCAGCAGAGTTCAAAGAAAAGGTACATGATAGTTGGAGAATAGAATGTCGAGGAAGACGAATGTTTCAACTGTATGGCAAACTAAGCAGGTTGAAATCAGTCCTGTAAATGCTTAATAGGAAGAAGTTCACAGATGTTGAAGCTCAAGCAGAGAAAATAATGGAAAAGCTTATACAGTGTCAAAAAATGATCCAGCGAAACCCTTATATCAAAGAGTTGATTGCTGAAGAGAGGGAGAGATCAAAGGAGTATATTTTAAAGAAGCAAATTAGAGATAATTATCTTCAACAAAAGAGTAAGATCAACTGGATACTAAAAGGGGATCAAAATACTAAATTCCATCACAATTTTCTCAAAGTAAGGAGAAATGTGAATAAAATGTTCACCATCAAAGACAAGGAAGGGACATATTTAACAAATACAAAGGAGATCAGTAAGGAGTTCATAGATTACTATAATGAATTACTTGGGACGACAAATAAGAGGAGGAAGCATGCTAATAATGGTATAATAAAGGGATGCCACATGATCACAGAAGACCAAAAGTCTCAGCTAACAACCTCTTTTACTGCTAGAGATGTAAAAAAACATTATGGGAGATAGAAGGGGAGAAAGCTCTAGGACCTGATGAGTATGACAGTCAGTTTTATAAGGATAGTTGGGACATTGTAGGTGTGGATGTAACAACAGAAGTATTAATATTCTTTGGAAATAAAAACATGTTGAAAGGGGTTAATGATACATTGATAAATCTGATTCCAAAAGGGATACATGCTGAAAATGTAGGAGATTACAAACCAACAGCATGCTACAATACCATTTATAAAATAATCTCTAAGATGTTGTAAGGAAGACTGAAAAAGGTATTGCTAAATATTATAGCATATAACCAGAGTGTTTTTATGGCAGGTAGGAGTATAGTGCAGAACGTACTAATTTGCCAAGACCTGGTTAGGCTGTATAATAAGAACACCACCAGAAGCTGCTTAATTAAAATTGATCTCAAAAAAGCCTATGATACAGTAGAGTGGGAATTTGTGGAAGAGATGTTGTATGGACTCAATTTCCCTAGTAAATTCATCAAATGGGTCATGGAATGTATCAGTACTCCTCAGTATCAGATAGCGTTAAATGGAGGACTTTATGGAACATCATAAGAAAAAAGGGACTAGGGCAAGGTGATCTCATATCACCATTACTGTGTCTGATATGTATGGAATACTTCACAAGGGTGATGAACTGGGCGGCTGAACAGAGAGGGTTTACATACCACACAAAATGCAAAAGGCTCAAACTAAATCATATGTGTTTTGCGGATGATATGCTTATTTTTTGTAAGGGAGAGTTTCAATCAATAGTTCTCATGTTTTATGGGTTGAAAACATTCTCTGATAGTTTGGGATTAAACAAATGCACAGAAATCAAATATCTTCACAGCAAATATGGAGAACACAATAGTTGAGGATTTGTGTGAGCTCACCGAATACACTAGAGGCAAACTCCTATTTAAGTATTTGGGAGTTTCAATAATAGCAAAGAGATTATCAGCGATAGATTGTGAAATGTTGGTGCAAAAGATGATAATGAAGGTAAAAATATGGGGAACTATGAATTTGTCCTATGCAGGAAGAGTCAAACTAGTCAATTTAGGCTTATTGCATATGAATACATATTGGCATAGTATGTTTGTCCTGTCGAAAGGTTACTAAAAGACATCACTGAAATATGTAGGAACTATATATGAAGTGGACAAGTATATACTACGAAGCCACCATTAGCAGCTTCGGATATAGTATATATGTCCAAAAAAGAGAGAGGACTGGGGTCATAGATTGTATGGTTTGGAATGAGGTAGCAATTGCAAAGTATGTATGAAATATTGCAAATAAGCAGATAATTTGTGGGTTAAATAAGTTAATCATGTCTATCTGAAAGGGGAAGATTGGTGAAATTACAGGCCTCCACATGATAGCTTCTAGTATTGAAAGAAAATTCATAATGTCAAGAATAAATTTGCTGATGGATTCAGGGGCAATGAGTGGCTGAGGCCTGCTGGTATATATACGATCAAAAGTGGCTATCAATGAAAGAAAAATGAAGGCCAACAAAGGGACTAGTGAAGGGCAGTGTGGAACCATACAAATGTCCCAAAACACAATTTATCTTATGGTTAGCAATACGATGCAGACTACTGACTAGAGAGAGAATGGTGCAAATGGGCATTAAATAAGATATAACATGTCTATTGTGCGGCTCTCATTCGGAAACTAATGCTCACCTATTTTTTAAGTGTGAATTTTTCAAAGCCTGTTTGGAAGACACTTTAAATTGGCTGAAGACTAAACAAAGAAACATGGGACTACAGGAGATATGGAAAGGAGTAACAAGGAAAGTAACAGGAAAAACGAGTAGAGGGCTGATATGGGCAATACTGGCGGAGCTAATATATTATATATGGTAGGCGAGGAATGATACAATTTGGAATCAAAAAGTGCCAAGAACACAGATGATATTGCAGAAGATACAAATGAAAAGTAAAGTGAGAATCTTTGAAATACTAAAAAGGAAGTATATGTGTAAAGATAGATACTGGATAGAGCAATTATATAAATAGAAAAGTGTAGGAATAGTTGATGGAATTGTACAGGATGTACTAGCTTGTTTCATTTTCATGCTTTTGATTTGCTATAACTAGGTTCTATAAGTTTTGAGAATAAAATGTGCTCGTTCGACCAAAAAAAAAAATACACAAACGCAAAAAAACATCAATACAATGTTTGAATATTGTATAACCCCTAAAAGAAATATAATTTTTTCTAATAATAGTTGTATCATTTTATTATTTTTCGATACACCGATACAATTTGATCACTACAAGAAAAAGCCTTAATTAAGACCAACATTTAAGGACGAGTTTATATTATTGTCTCTAAAAGTATATATATTGGGATGAGATTATATTTCGGTCCTTATTGATATATTTTATAGGGAAGGTATTAAATCCGGTTCCTAAAAAACATACTAACTCGTCCCAAAATGTAACTAGAGGCATTGGGGCTAGAGCAGGAGATTTTTCCGCCAGATGAAAATTTTTGTTTTAACAAAAAAATTTGGGCACGGAAAAAATAGTACTGAAAGTAAAAGGAAAAAGACTCAATTTCTTATAATCTCTTCATCTCACCACTAAAAAAAAGATCTCCACTGAAACACTTCAGCTCACCATTGAAACTCAATGTTCTCTACCTTAAACTCAACGATTCTCTACCCTAATCTCAATTTAATACTCTGCCCTTAGATCGATAGTGGTGTCTTCTTCGTTGTGTTGTTGTCTGCCCTAATCTCAACGTCACTCTTACATTAAATAAACAAAGGTTTCTTCTTCTTCATCGATTTGTTGCTACTCTACTCAAAACAAATTCCATCGCAGCAGGTTTCTTCTTCTCCATCGATTTGTTACTGCTCTGCTCGAAACAAATTTCATCGCAACTTTTTGAGACAAAATTTCAGGTGGGTTCATCTTCCAATCGAGTTATTTAGTTTCTTCCATAAGTTATATTGATGGTGTTGTTTTCTTGTGTATTCAAGTAATTGCTTCTTCCTCTTTTTTAACATTAAATAGGTTAATGATTTCGTTCGTATAGTTAGTACAAAAAAATATTGGGTGTAGAGATTTTGTAAGCGTTTTGCTTAAGAAATGCAGACATATACATGTATATGAATTGTAATTAAATGACTCATCTTCTTGGTTACAAGTAATTATTAGAAATTCCAAGTATAAAACATAGATGTGGAAGACTGATTTGGTTCTTGTGGAATTATAGATTGAAGTAGGACTATCGAAGAACCTTTTGTTTCAATTCAAAATGACTTTGTTTCACTGTTTATAGGTCTTACCTATTCACAATAATAGGGTACAATCTAGTCTTTTTGTTTAAGTATTCACCAACATTTCATTAAATATAAATATAAATTCCCAAGTGTTTCTTTAGATTTATTAGTTAAAATTACAATGATGAATATCATTCAATTCTAATTACAGATTTAGAGATTCAGAGATTAGTTAAAACTCATATTCAAATATATATGTGCTATTCTCAATGTACTGTGATTTACTAAGAGATGGGTCCTGAGTTAGCTGGGCATAACCATAAACGTCATATCATAGTGTATACCTCAATAAAAACCACTCCAGTGGTTCGGATTACCCTGAGACTGGTTGCTTGTTTGAAGAACTAAGAGCCCATGAATTGTGGATGGTTTGTCCAACATGAAAAAATTGCCGGCAATTTCAAAATTACTGCCTGAGGCGATCATCTGTTACATTGAAATTCAAGTTTAATTCCAATGAAAATCTTAAGAAAAAGTCATAGAAGGTACTATTAGATGGCAATTTTTCCATGAAGTATGCAACATGGTAGCCTTCCTTTAATAGTACATAATGTCCACGTCTTCCGTCTTCAAAATCTAAATAGTGTTTCTACGGTTGAGGTTGCTAGTGTCTTGACTGTTGAACGCTAATCATGTCAAAAAATTGATAAAGAATCATGTTTTAGATGCACTTTTCTAAAATCATTATCAATGCACCATTCACTACCATAGGTAGTCAGTTTTTTAGTTTAATGACCCTTGGGAGGGTCAGGGGCTGAGCAGCACCCCCTAGACTTATTATTTCATAATAAATTCAAATACAAAGAGGGGACATAAACCTTACCTTGAAACCTGTAGTGTTTTGTGAGTCGGTCATCCTACTAAGAATAGCTAACTCAATCCCCATACTACTAAAGAAACCTAGATAATATGCATCTATTGAGAGGACTCCTCTCATTACAATAGTTTTAGGAATGCATAAATGAGGAAGATACTCCCCTCACAAAATAAGCAAAACAAAAAACAAACATCTATAAGATTCATCAAAAAAGCTAAAACTAATCTACAAACAACATAGCTAAAGAGTATATAATGACAGCGAGGGGAATTTCATGGAGGTTTTTTAATTCTCTTTTTCTTTCTCCTTCTAAAACTTGCCATGCCTATTTTGTCAAGGTCAAAGTAAGCCTTAGCTTCCTGTGGTAGTTCCTGTCTAATGAAGTATACCTGAGGAGTGCTGCACTAGTGACTGTGTTTTGATAAGGCATCTACAGTGTAGTTATCCGCTCTATAGATATCATTGCACTTAAAGGCATGGAATTTATTGATAACATTATAGAGCTTGTGAATGAATTATCTGATGGACCATGTGGGCTGTGATAACTGCTTGATCAACCTGGTTAGGAGCTCTGAGTCGACATCCAAAATTACCCTGATGTACCCCATGTGAAGACACCATGACAGACCAAAGATAGCTACTTCAATTTCTGCATGGTTATTAGAACCTTGTCACATAGAAGATGAAAAGGCAAAATAATATCTCCCCTTGCATTTCTTAAGATGCCCTTAATATCAGTTTTGCCAGAATTCTCAAGTGCATTGCCATCAGTGGTAAGATTGACAAAAAAAAAATCGGGACGCTTTTTCCAGCACACAGTGGTCACCTTGATATAATGAGTGCAATTTTCTAGCATGAGAACAAGTCTAGTCTAGTTGGAAGGCCAGTTGATGTAAGGAAAAGCACTAGTAAGCGATTTAGTCGAGATCAATGCAAATTTGTTTAAATATCATAGTGCCTCTGTGCTTTACTAAGCGGTAATAGGATGGGTGCAGGAAGGTATAGTCAGCATCTCACTTTAGAAATATACAGTTAGTATTCTGGTTCAGGTAGATATAGTCAGAGTTCTTGTTATGGCCCTTTTAGATAGCAATTGAAGTTGTTGTCCTATTAAAAAATGTTGCTATCCAAAAAATTATCTGAGTTTCAAAGACCTCACGGCTAAGGTCTTCATCATGTTATATAAGTGATGCATTGCAGCTTGTAATGCATAAATGAATTGCTTCTGTGCAGCTATTTCTTTGAGATCTACTATATATATGTGTACTACGGATGACTAGTTTTTGTTAGTGCTGAATTGGAAGAAAAAAGAAGGCAAAAACATTAGAAGTCTTTTGAAGCTCTAACTCTATATATATATTTTTTTGTGCTTGGTTTTGTGAATATTTTGACTATTGCATTGTTGATTAAATGGTACACAATTCTCAAGTATTAAGTTTCGTATTATTGGTTTTGAAGTCTTTTAAGGTTGGATTCTTGTTTGTTTATAAGTACTGCTTTGTGGATAACCTATCATCCTATCCAAAGTCCTAATCGACTTGGCAGATTGACATACAGTAGATGACTTCTTTAATTTTTTGATTCCTATGTTAAAAGGTCTCACTTGATAATGCACATATTTATGGTTAATAGTGATTGCTTTTTCTGAAGAAGAACAAATAAACTGTAAAGCGACAATCATTGTTACAAGCTTTAGTTCTTCGTAGTATATGCATCCAAAGCTTGTCTAATTCAGTGTTCTTGTATTCTCACAGCTTTGTTTATATTTTGGTTATTACCTGAAGGAAATTAGATTGCTTTTGAGGTAAGATGTTTAACTATTTCTGGTGTGAAATTTACATATGTTATTATACAAAAAACTTCTAATGTGCATGTTATTTGTATACCTTTCTTCCACTCTTATTTGATTGATGAAAATAAATGATATTTTGTTGGATTCCTTTTACGTTGAACAATCATTATGAAAGATGAAAACTATGTTAGAGAAGTTGAATGGCCTTTATGAAAGATGAAAACTATGTAAGAGAAGTTGGATGGCCTTTATGAAGTCTATATGTTGTGTAAAATTTTGATTGATGTCTTGATTAATGCTTTTCTCCGGAGTTTGAAACTAAAGCTTTCAATGGTTGAAATTATATCTCTCAGTTTAGTTTTTTGTTGGTATATGTTGCGCTTGTTAATGTTCGAAATGAACTTAATCTTAATGAGGCGTGCATAAGATTTGTTATCTCCTAGTAGGTTGTTTGCTACAAGTTAGCTGCAGATTGTTGCTTCCTATAGTGACTATAAATTAACAGTTACTAGTTTGCTGTAGTTTTAGTCTAGAATCATGAGTATTTCCATGTTAATATGCCATAGTTTGCTGTGATTTGGATGATCAGTTTGTGATTGGTAGAGGATGTTTTATACACTACTGTTATATGATTCTTGCATTGTTCTGTATCTTTCAAAAGAAAAATCTATTTTGAAGTGGATGTTGGGTGCTTTCTGTAATATGTCCAACTAGGTATATATGTTGTTTTTTGGTAGAACATGTGAAATACTACAATAACAAGCAAAAGAGTATAGCTTAATGAGCATCTAGAGTTCCTCAACCACCTTCTAGGAAGGGTGTCTTAAAACCACTAGATCTCCAGAAAAACTAGTTACAAATTAGCTATATAAAACTATGACATTTCTGTGCTTTCCTTGACCTCTGAAACATATCAATTCTTCTCTTAGTTCCTTTTGTATTAGTGCAGTAACAAATTCAACATTTACATTCTGGTGATTAAACACTCTCTTGTTCCTTGCTATCTAGGTGTAGTAGACCAATGCACCCTAGACTGCTACGATAACTTCCTTTTGAAACTGCTTCCACCTCCTTTTGAAGCATTATCCGAAGCTACCAATGCTACTTTTCTCTTTTCCACAGTTGCATTCCATAAGAACTCCCTAAACTTCCTATCAATCTCCTTAAAAACACTTTAAGGTAAGATAAAATCTACTCCCCAATAATTATGAATGGAAAAAGGCACTTGCATAACTATATGTAATCTTCCTGCATATGACAAATGCTTAGAAGAAGCAGCTTGTATTCTTGCTATAATTTTATCCACTAGTTGTTGACAATCCATCTTTGTCCACTTCTTTGAGGTAAATTGCAATCCCAAGTACTTGATAGAGAGAATACCTAGTGTGAACCCAGTTTTTTTCAGAATTTGGATGGAATTTGAAATCGAGTAAAGCGCTCATTTTGTTCAGAATGAATTCTTGACAAATAGTTAATTATCATGATATGTTGTTGTTTGTATTATATCAATAGTTTTTTACCCTCTTTTCAAAATTTTGTAGTTGCAGATTTTGAAGATTGAAGTTTGATAAGTCAAGATGCAAGTTTAGAAGATGCACAAGAACTTGAAATATATCATAGTCCAGCTTAAGATATTTCCTAAGTTTTTGTGAAGGTGTTGAGCAAATATTGAAACTAACATCAATTATGGGATGTTAACCGTTTTATTGTAATTAATAACACTCTCTCTATATATATTATCATTTTGTATCAAGATTTTCAGTAGCGATTTGATTTTTTGGGATGAAAAATACGTTTTTGTGACATAAAGCTTTGATGTTTTCAATTAGAGACAATAAATGTTACTTGTATCTAAAGGATATTCTAGGACAAGAAATGTTACTTGTCCCTAAAAGATATTCTAGGACTAGAAAGTTTTTGGTCCTTAAAGATAATCTAGGACGAGTTGGTTGTTTGTCGAAAAGATTTAGCGACTGAAATAAATCCATCTATTAGGACCAAGTGTGTGGTCCCTAACTTTATATTGCGACCATCCTTTTTACTGGTCTCTAAATGAAGTTTACGACTAGTATGTTGAACCCATCGCTATTGACATTTTGCGTCGGAGCCAATAAGGACGGGTGGCGGCCAACTGTTTCCCTTCGTAATTGATCTTTTGGGACCTGATTTACACTTCTAGGGACCAGATTTCCCTTTCTTATAGAGCGTTTTTCTTGTAGTGGATAATAATTTTATCATTTTTTTTGTTATCAAACAACTTTTTTGATAAATAGATACAATTAATTGTATTTATGTATCAGAATATATATATAAAAAAATTAATTGTATCAATTTAAGAAGAAGAGAAAATTCAAAGTGAAAAAGAATTTGATACAATCTAATAACTATAAATATTGAACGACAAATCAAAAATTTCGAATAAAAAATTATATATACAAGTTTGCATCAATTTGAGCCCAATTAGCCTCAAGCGAAGCATCAGAACACATGTGTATGCTACTTGACAAGCTTTTTAGTGCACAACGTATAATAATTTTTCATATTGAAGCGACGATTAATTTTTATAGCTTATAAAAAAAGGTTTCTTAGAAAGATTAAAGAATATCGAAAAATCCCATGAAACAAGAGAATTTGTAGTCTTTCTATTCGGGTAATGCTAAATGGTCAGAAAATTTGATTAGAATTTGGCCAGAAATTTTAAAAGTCTATAATATCCTTTTTTATTTTAAAATAAACTGATCTTCTTTTCATTTTTTAATTAAAAGGTATTAAAGTTAAAAAGGTAAAAATGTTCAAAAAGGTAAAATGTATTGAACATATTGAAATATGTATTAATTTGAGTTAACGTAGTATAAATCGATCAAGCTATTATCTCATCTTCCTTGCACTCCCTATACTTGACCTCGGCCTTATTGGATCCATCCTTATGAACGATGTCACAACATTCACATCTATCGATCTGGAAAAAAAGATAAAAATAAAAATAAATTAAAATAAATAAAACTAAATAATTATAGAGGTGATTTTTATAACTCAATTACTGTCGAGAATTTTATATTTTCCTTTTAAATTGGGGAATATGATTTCTTTTTATATGATTTTCTTTTATTTTTTTACTCCTTACATTCAAAAAAAAAATATCCATCTTTTATGTCATGTAGTGTATAAACATACGATTTAACCCATATTTATGTATAAACATCTTGTATACACTAGTATACACTTTATACAAGATTGATATACTATGTATCATGATGGGTTATATTATGTAAATATTTTCAACCCCCCCCCCCCCCCCCCAACCACCAAATAAAATCTCACAGGTTTCAACCTAAGAGCATTCACAAATGATAAAGAAAATTAATGTAATTTTGTTAATAAGATCTAATTAGGTGTAGTTTCAACCAAGGATTTGAAAATACAGTTAATGAATTAAATAACTTGTTAAGAGTATAATCATATTTATTTTTATGAAACGAGCTTTCTCCTACTCACGAATTACATAATTCTTTGTTGTGCCAAAACTATCAAGCGATGCTTAGAGTCATGATCTATACTACTTTATGTCTCAATTTATGTGATACTTTCAATTATTAAAAGTTAATTCGATTAATTTTTTAGGATCGAACTACCTACTCATTATTCAGAGGTGAATCATAGAACACCAAAGGTTGTGGTATCTTATAGACCTAACATAGGTCACATACCTCATGACATAAGATTGAAAGATCCAAACCTTCTTCTTCGGAGCGGAAAGGAACGTGGCCCAAACATGTAAAGATTGGTGTAGTCGCTTATAGGGACTTATCTATCCGGATAGAGGATAGTCTAGGCTAATTCATAGATAGATCTCTCTCCATATAGATAGTATCTACGTGGATAAAGATAAAGATAGGGATCCATCTAGATCTTGATTCACTATTTCCATATTTTTTCTTTTTTCTGATTGATTGCCTTTTTTTTTACGACAAGTTTTCGTTTTCAATCTTAATGCAGGAGCGGAAAGCCACTTGATTGTAAGGAAAGGAAACATTGTTTTTCAATTATTACTTGCTGGGGCGGAGTGTAGACGAGCGAGCAGAGCCAAGGAAAGAGGGAAGCCCTTCATAGAGCAATCGACTAGAAGTAGAAGACTGCTAGCCTGAGAGAAGGCGGCCTCTCTCGGGAAAGATGGCCCAATTTCTCTTCTTTCTTTTTGATTTCAAATTTCTTTTTTTTTAGGGGTCCAGAAGGCTAAAAGGTGGGGGAGAAGGAAGATGAACCCCTAATCGACCTGGACACATAAAGAATTCTCGGTGTCGAGAGAGATTTAAGATTTCGTAAGTAACTCAATGAGTGCTTTCTAAGAAGGGGTTGAAAGAAGAAAATGAAATAGGAACAACCACGCTGGTCCCTTTGAAATCAAATGAATCACAACATTCAAACAATATTCAAAATCTGTTTCAAGAATGACCTGCTTGTAACCCAAATCCCATGTCAACATAAGGGCACGGCAGATCTTTTTCTTTGCCTTTCAAGATATTGCGTATAAAGAGAAAGATAGTTAGTCCTCTTGGGCGGCCGAGAGTGTTATGTAAAAAGAACCAAGGAGGATCCTATCCTAAAGGAGAAGGAGGAGGAGTAGGAGCTAGCTTTAAGGGCGTAATCGAAGCGAAGAAATTCATTCATGCCACGACGATCTATATGGAAAGGCAGTTTTGTGCATTAAATCAATTCTATATTTTAAAATTAAAATTTAGATATTTAACAATTATACGAAAATTATTATAAGTTGTAATTATTTTCATGTCAGTATAAAAAAATACATTTTAAAAATATTAATCAAATTTCACATAATTTGAATATCAAGAAGCAAAAAGTGTCGAAAAGTTAGGACGAGATAGTAGTAGTTTGGACGGCTAAAAAAATTAGCCAACATATACTATAAGATAGATAAACTTATTACTTTTGGAGCCAATCTTTTGTCTTAATTATGAAAGTCGTAATTTATCATGATTAGTTTTCTTTTTTAAAAACCACGTTAAATGATGTTGATGCGATTCTAAATGGTCTAAGGAATCTTTAATTACAGAAAATTAAAGTCCTTATCAAACTAATACTATTTTTTATTTGGCATGACCTATTTTTAAAACATACACAAACAGACAAGCTAATACTATAATTTATTTATTTTTTTTACTTAACAATGTTTCTTTTACAATATAATATATATTCAAACATGTTAGGGAGATAATCACAGAATATGTCTGTCATTTATGAAAAAGTTGTGTTCTAATATTTCTTTATGAAAAAACATCAACATATATCGATGAAATCCATGCACATTGTTTTGTTCATTTTCAAAGCAATTATAGAATCCATTTTGATTAGTTATTTAAGAGTATGTTTGATATTGCTACTAAAAACTACTTATTTTTAGAAATATTTTTTTAAATATTTTTTTTTTAAAAAAAATAATTTGTGTTTGGCAATTTCATTAGAAAAGTGCTTTTGATAAGCAAATCGTGTTTGACTAATTTTTTTAAAAAAAATGCTTTTGAGAGTCAAATTACAAAAAGGATAAGTATCGATGTCCTTTTAATATTAAGATTGTTCATAGAGAGAAACTATTTTAAATATCTATTAGCAATTTTTTAATTAAAATATACATATTCAAAATTTCAATCAATATTATTCATAAATAAATAAAATATTAATATAATATTAACCTGATGACTTAAATATAATTCACCACAAAAATAAATAAAGTCTTTCATATTTTTAATCCTACAAAAATTTTGTTGTTACATATATTTCTGATTCTGTAAAATAGAACGTAGTGTAATGTATAAAATATAAAATAATAATAATAATATAAACATAAATAAAAAATTATTATTATATAAAAAAAATATTATTGAATGAAGCTTAACCAAACTTATGAGATTTGTTTATTAATTAATAAGAGATATATTAGTAAAAATGTATATATTGGAGGGATATTTTAGTCTTCAAGAAAATAATTTTCCTGCTTCTGCTATTTTTAAGAAATAGAAATTTTTAGCTTCTTCTCAACAGTAGAAAAATTGTTTATGTTTCCAATTAAAAGCAGTTTTGAGAATTTGCCAAACACTATTTTTTTTTCAAAAAACGTGTTTTAAAAAGAACACACTTTTGATCTCCAACAGCAATGTAAAACATGCTCTAAAAGTAGTTGATAAGCATATATAAAACTGTGAAAAGCACTCTAAGATGTTGAAATTGATTTTAAAAATAAGCAATAAAACGTGTTTAAATAAAATTATTGAGACCAAACTAAACAATTATTGCTTATAGTTTAAAAAAAATCCTAATAATTAAGCATTTTTCTACTAAAATGACTGAAATATAAATTTAAAATTCAAAAATAAAATTATATAAAAAAGGGATGGATGATGGAAATAGAATAAATAGACAACTAAAAGTGCTAGTGCTGTTTTAGGAAGAGTATTTTGGAAATTACAAAATATATATTAAAGAATAAAATTGTAAAAGGTTTGGTCTAACCAAAAATATTTATAAGCTATAAAACTAAATCATAAATTAGAGGTGACTAACTTATGGTTGTTGGATGAGTTTTGCTAGTAAACACTTGACTTATAAGCGTGCACTTTTATATCATAAAAATGTATTTATAAATTAACTGATCAATTTATAAGTTTAGTCGGATATACTTATAGCGAATAGAGAATATCCGATTTAAAAAAAAAAAGGTCAAGGAAAGGGAGCTAGACTGCACTTACAAGACAAAGAGTGGCATGCTATACTAAAGTAGAATGAAAGTACCTCCCAAAAACTCTACATACTATGGGATTCCTAAGTATAGAATAGTCCATTTCAACTTTTTTGACAAATAGCACATATCATTGCTTAGTTTCTATTTATCATGGGGTAATTATTTGATTATCAGTATTAATTTGTACCTAATTTTTAAAAAATTATTGATGTTTATTTACATCAAAATACTTTCAGATATGTGATATCTAAAGTTAGATTTGACAAAGCTAAACTTTATAAAGTTTAGATATTTCTACCTCAAAGTTCAACTTTATGTCTGAACTTCAAGCCATATGAAATTTCAAACATATCCAAAGTTATTCTGAGGTAGAAAACTTGCAAATTTATATATATACAAGTATGGCTTAAAGTCCCAATATCGAGTATACGTGCACTCTTAATTAAGAATACTCAGAGGATTTTTTTCTTTTTGCACACAAATTTAGTCCATTGAACTAACGCTAACGTTATTTAAATAGTAATCTCAAAAAAGCTATTTAATTTGAATGAACTATTATTTTTAAAAAAAAAAACATATTTTATCGTAAAACTAATATATACTACTCCTATATATATATATATATATATATATATATATATATTGAGAATTTATGAGGATACGAAAAGGAAATGAAAAAGCATTACCTGAATACGTTTTATTGTAGGTGAGTAAACATGAATTTCAGAAACATACTCTGCAGAATGATTTCCAGCGAACAAACAAGTTCCAATCCCTCGAGGCCATGCTCTAGTATATGTTGTAAGAATTTCATTTCTTGGTGTTCTCTCAACGGACTTGAAGAAAAATACATGAGGAGCTTCACAAGGATCCCCGGAAGGACTTCTAACATCAAACATATAACGTGGTGGATTAGGACTTTTTTGCCATGGTTTAAATGTTTCAATTGGTCTTTGTATCCAACTTCTAGGCATAATTTTCTCATAAATATGAGCTGAATATCCCCATGAAACTGAAAATGTCCAACTTTTAGACCTATGGTGGCATATAGTTTGTTGAAACATGCGTGATTGATCATATTGTGCAGCATTTTGAAGGTGGAATATTGATTGTGCACGATCCATAGAGGGAAATATTGGGTCAACCATGTCAAAATGGTGAAGAGACATTAGTAGAGATTTTGGATGGGATGATAGAAATCCTGATAAATCGCCACGTAGATCAATCTGTAAGATAATAAACAAATATTAATAAAGAAAAAGTAAAAATACCAAAAAAAATCAAGAATTTTTAGTTATTTAGCTATACAACATAATTTTTCAGTAAAAGAGTGTCAGGTGACAATTGACGCTCCTTGGATACACCCGCCACTAGAGGTGGCATGTTATATTGTTAAGTGTAACTGCGATAATCTCATTCTTTACTCTAAGAGGGGCCAACCCTCGTTTTTTTTTTCTATTTCTATGTATGATATTCGACTTGTATATTATATGGCTAACTTAATTACCTGATGAATGCCTTGAAGAGGAGATAGATTGACACCAATATCAGCAATACAAGTCATTGTTGTTCTATCAGCAGCATTCAAATAAGCATATCTCTTTAAGCAAGACATCATATCTCTTGCCAATGCTTTAGCCAAAGGATAACTCAATATAATTCCAGCTCCACCAAAAGCTTGGTTAAATGAGAACCAATAATTCGATAATATAAATTCTGAATGTCCTCCAAAATAATAATATTTCGTATGATCATATTGTGCAAGAATATCAACCATATTATCCACGAAAAATATTGAATCATCGTCTCCCATAACTAGCCATCTCACACCTTCATGTCCCTCTCTAAACACCTCCATTATCCCATGAACCAACCTTAGAACCGTTGCATCGACATGTTTGGTCTCTTTAACAAGTTTTGGAACATCATCTGATATTTTATAAGGAGGTGAATTTAAAGACCATGGGATAAGATCATCACCTTGAGGAGGAACGTCTAGTAAAAGATATCCTTTTGTAATATTTGGTCTCCACCATGATTCAATATATGATTTTCTATGGTGCCATGCTTTTTCTGACCCTAAAAGTCCAAAAAGAAGGTGGTTAATGTTAGTGGAACTTTTGGATTTTGCAACATTTGGTTGAGAACTAAAAGGTGTCCATTTCAATCTAAAAGAAGAGAAAAGTTCAGAAGATGGACAATTAGAGTCACCAAAAAAGATAATAAAGCTCAAGTATAGAACTAAACCAAGAATTAACATTGTTTTGGAAATGCTAATCAGTTTAGATTTGTCACATGTAGACATGTTTGAAAGAATACTAGGTGGAGAAGAAGAAGGGAAAATAGTGAACATATACTTATGTGGTTCATGGCATGAGTTATGTGTTATATATATTGGCAAGTTTGAAATAAAAAACAAATCTAACTTAGTTCATAATTTGACGAGGGTTGTAATGAGATGGTTGAGATCCCTCGACTCTTAATCAAATGTCTCAAGTTCAATTCTTGGTAATGAAAATAATCATATTGGGAGCATCATAAATATGGGCATTACCATATGCAAAGTCAGAATTTAGTTTGACTCTAATGGAGATACAGAACACCAACTTATAAAAAGGTAGATGACAAAATATGGGGAAGATATTGTCATATACAAATTCAAAATTTAATCAGACTTTTAAAATGAATATTCTAACGCCTAAATAAAAAGGTAGATGACAAAGGTAATTTACACAATCATTTTCTTTTGTAACCTAATAGTTTGTCTTAATGTATTTGTCTTATTGGCTTTCGACGAACTCTATGAGCTAAACATGTAAAACAAACTTTAGTATCTCTAGTCCCAACTTTATAAATTTTAGGAAGATACTTTTTTGTTTAAAAATTTAATAATATATCTAGCAACTTTTATTTTTATTTTTTTGGAACCTATGGGTAAATTCGACGAGCTCGATTGAATTGGTGTTGACAAGAAAATCAATCTCTAGTGTCCTTTATGGGATATCACATATTGTACCAACTCAGTCACCATCATAAAATCACTAGCAACTTTGAAAATGCTATTCATTTTGCTTTATCAACACGATAAAATATTATTGATGAGTAAAATAATTCATTTTAATCCGTAAAAAGAAAATAAGATTAACAAATTAATTAAATGGTCATCACATTCTTTTCTGATTAAGGTTGCTTCATATAAGCAAGTCAACGTTTTTTCTGTAGGTTGGAAACTTCTTGGAAGTGAATTTTATTGACTCCTTTAATAAGACTGCATATCGTGCAACACAAGATAACAATTAACGGAGAACTAAATGCTTTAGAAAACACTAATCAGCTGGCTTGAGTATTAATTTTTTTGTTTGTCTGGAGCCCTTGAGTTTCAACTAAATTCAGATCGCGCATTTGGCACTGCAGGGCTAGGAATGGCAATGGGGCGGTGTAGGGCAGGGGCGGTGCGGGTTGAGCTTAACCCGTAAAATTTTTAATCCACCCCGCCCCTCACTGCATAACATCTCTTTTCATTTTAAACTCATCCCACCCCGCCCTGCATAGACCCGCCCCGCATAATTTTTTTAATATTTTCTTTTTCTAGTTATGTTTGATATTAAAAATAAAATTCATAAAAATAAATTCATTTTTTCTTTAAGTTGTATTAGTTTAATAGGATAGTGACTTAAAATTTTATTTTTTAGAGGTCAATTGGGAAATATGTAAGAAATTGTATTATTTTTTATTGAACCATTTTCATTTATTATCTTGAATATTTTAGTAGTGTTAATGAAATTATCTTAATACATAATGCTCTATCACTCTCATAACATGTAAAAAGTTAAAATTAAGTTTGAACCCTCATAAAATCACATGTATCCGCAATCCACCCCGCCCCGCCCCACATTAATTTTTAAAAAACTCACTTCAACACGCCCCGCATCCAACCCGCTCCAACCTTAAACCCGCCCCGCCCCACATAGCCTTAAACCCACCCTGCCCCACATCCGCCCCGCCCCATTGTCATCCCTATGTAGAGCCATTTGGAGTAGTGCTCTCAATAAAATTTTCTCCGTACCTAAGCTCGAATCGAGATTTTTAATTAAGAATAAAGCAGTCATATCACTATATCACAACTCATATTGATGCTCGAGTATTACTTAATAATGACTTTTAGTTTCTCCAAGTCAACTACGTACGTATGAAACATTAATTTAGCCTAGTAATTGTGATAAAAGTACAGACTTAGGATCTATTTAGTCCTCGATATTGCAAACAGAAATTTTTTTGGGCAAAATTTGTTTGAGCATATAATTTGTGTTTTTTGTGTGAAATTTTAAAAATCAAATCTCCTAAAAACTTGTTTTGGGCCAAAAAGTTATGGCAAAATCCATTAAAATTTAAAACTTATCCCAAAATATTATATTTTACAAGACAATTCATCTATGACTTCCACTAATACGTATTACCCTTTTCGGTCATCTAATCTGAAAATTTATATTCTTTCATCAACGGATTGTTTGTAGAATGTGAAAAGATTATATTAAAGAATAACTCATTACTATTATTATTATTTTTATTCATAGTTCTTTGTAACTAATTGTAATATGAGCATTGATGTGAGTGTTGTAGTAGCTAATAATTGTGTTATTGGTAGTTTTTATAAAAATATCGTGTTATGATTTTAGAATATGTATTATCTAGTTCATTACAAAAATGATAATTTTGTGCCAAACTTATGGGTATTTTTTAATATAGTTTTTAGAACTTATTGACACGTTTTATGTTTTTTCAAAAATAAAAATGTGAAATATATTTTCAAAAACTATGACCAAACACATTTTAAAACGTTAATCCAAAGTTCACTCAAATCTGATTTTCAAAAATATTTTAAAATCTATTAGCTTAATTCTCTTTTTCAAGATCTATTTTCTCAAGAGATTTGAATATTCAACTTTTTTAGCTCACATAGGCATCAAGAAGATGCATATATATAGCATAAGTTACAACCAGAAAGGATGTTAGTTAGCTTATTTAAAAGGCAGAAATTAAATAAGCTAACTAAACATTTGGCTTTAAGAGTTGAAATTCCTTCAAATCATCTGTCATTTCTTTTGTTTCAGATTTTCTCACTCACATTTTTGTCAAGTTTAGTTAGGAATTATTTGGACCTATTATTGGGTGCCCCCATTGTATGGATGCATAGAGGTGACAAATTAGCCCACCAAGTATAACTAGACCTATTGAAGTTAACCTTTTCTTTTTTTTAAACTATTGAAGTGTAATTTGTTGCTATTTTGATTTGTTCATAAATAATTTCATTGTTAGTTGATTTTTTATTTTTAGTTAAGATAATGCCATATATATATATATATATATATATATATATGCCCACTAGTGAGCATAAATATCGGAAAACCAAAAAATTGAACCGACCAAACTAATTCGGTTCTTCAGTTTCAGTTTTTCGATTCGGTGTTGGTGTTATTTTCAAAAGCTCGATTCTTCGATTCGGTGTTCAGTGTAAAGGTCTCAGAAATTTGGTGCACCGAAGAACCGAACTTTTATTAAAAAAATTAAAAATTTAAAAAATAAAATAATATATATATATATATATATATATATATATATATATATATATATATATATATATATATATATATATATATATATATATATATATATGGGAATTCACTTAATTAATAATAAAAAGTCAACTAACAATTAAATCATGGAAAAATCACGCCACATGTATATTTAAGGGACAATATTACAAGTTTTAAATCTACTTTTAAAATATTCTCGCTTATAATAGTTTAATTACGGTTTATAATAGATCACCTTTTATTTATAAATCAATTGAATTTTACTTTATTAAATAATTAGTCTTTTATAATTTTATATTTATTATTAAATAATATAAATAAAGAATCTACCATAATTATCTCACACATTTTTAGGGATTTTACCTTGATTCTTGTTCCTTTTTTAATGTTACACGTCAAACCCACACTCCTCTTGTTACCACACTTGTTCTAGTCAGCACCCCACCATCCCATGTTCAAAAATTACCAATTCTTCTTTCACCTCTTCAATCATCTTCCATAGATATCGTTTCTACACCTCTTAAATCAGAAAATTTTCATTATACAATCAAAAGAAAGGGCAGATTCACAATACGACTAAGAATATTCATTCTACAATCAAAAGAAAGGGAAGGTTTCACCTCTTCAATCATCTTCCATAGAAACCATTTCTCCCTGCATATGTTGACAAGTCTTAATCTGACCCACTCGAAGTCAAGCATCTGACAAATGTGCCTCAACAAGAGCCAAGTTCAAAGTATGTATTTCTATCTTTTAGTGATTTCATCAGAAAAATCAATTCACTTTATCTCTCAAAATTATTTTTCTTTCAATTGTATTTCAGTGATTATGGCATGTACACATGTTTATTTGCTGAATACATTAGCAATGGAGTTTTTTATATGGGTTCCATTGATATCGATGCAAGGTACCATCATCAAAGATACGCCACAATCATATGGCAGTACGAAAAAATCAAGAACGATATGGCTGATTAGTGAGAGTAAAGTAACTATAACTGTTGCTAACAAATTTGGTGGATCCCGCATAGCAAAAGAATATGCTCTGGATACCAACAATTATCCTACACCAAGACCACATAAATCAAATGTGAGACAGTTGAGTGCAACTTAGACTATTATATGTTTATTTAAATTTTTGGATGATATATATTTGTTTTTGCTACAGTTTTAAATTTTGAATGATATGTAATATGCATTGTTTTCTTCCAGTTAGATACCAACTACATTCATTTTTATTTTAAATTTGTCAAAAGTTCTCAAGTTGGATACCAACTGTATACAATTTGGATAGCTACATTAGCCAGAATTTTATTGGACTTTAGTTTTGAAAAAAAAAACTCATAAGCATAGTACAAAATAATTCATATACATTGTTAAACTTAACTAGATCTGTTAACATATGAATTATAGATTTTCTCTTATAATTTTAGGATACTAGTTCTATACAAACTGCATACCAATTGAATAAAACATTAAATATTTTATTTTCGATATTAATTCAAAACCAAATGAACACCAATTTAGATTACATGAAATATGAGTGTCATTTAATTGGTATTCAATTTGTACACACTGTCATCCAAAGATGAATTACAGCTTGTCTCTTATAATTTTGGAATACTAGTTATATACAAATTGCATACCAATTGAATTCAACATTAAATAGTTTTAGTTTGGATATTAATTCAAAACCAAATGAACACCAATTTAGATTACATGAAATAAGAGTGTCAGTTAATTGGGATCCAATTTGTATACAATTGGCATTCAATTCATATATGATTGGTATTTTTTACTTCAAAATTTAAGACAAACTAAAAAATAAAAAATGTATGAAGTTGGTATCCAACTTATATAAATATTGGAAGAATGAATCTGAAAATGTAAAACAGTGATCATTATATTCTGTACCCACCTCAATTACATTTTGTTTTATATTTTTTTCAAGTGGGACACCAGATGGATACCAAATGAATACTAATTATAAATTACATTAACTAATATCAGTGTGGATTCAGTTGAATACCAAATGAATATCAACCATTATTACTTAATAAATTACTCAATATATATTTTGAAAAACAATGAATACTGTCACAATCAAAGCAAAACATGAGTTTAAAAGACAAAATAAAACAAAACATGATTTTGTCACAATTTATAAATTATGATTTTTGAACATGTCTTCTTGTTGTTGCCCTCTCAACGACATGTAATGCAAATAACTTTAGACCTTTTGAATTTCACATTAGCAAATCCCTTCCAACGTTCAAGTTGCGGTCATCCTACAGTTCTTTTTGAACCAGGCGACAAGAACTTAGGCTCAGAAACATAACTTGTATATCCCATGTACTCTCGCATGGGAGAGGTTCAACAGGGATCGCATATGCATCTTCAATACAAAAGAAAAAAAATACATGTGTTATATTTGTATACAAATACAAAAGAAAAAATACACGTGTTAAATTTGTATACAAACTTTATACAATTCTTATTCACACATTTCATACAGATTTTTTCTCAATTGTCATCAATTATTCATACCAATATCATGTCAGTAGAATATCAAAATAATTCCAACTTATAAATATTAATTGTAATTTCTTAATTAAACAGTATACCAAATTCATTACATTATTATTATCAAATTACATCCCATAATAATGCCAAAAAAAAATCCATTCAAACCAGAAATCATACCATAAAACATTATAGAATAGAGTATACACATTTCATACATTTTTTGGCACACTTTTCATACATATATCATGCTAACATTATTACTATTTCATCCCATAAGTCATAATTTTTTCAGCAGAATCATGTCAATATAATACAAACATACTGCTAATTTTAACAATTAATTGTAATTTATTAAGTAAACAGTAAACAGTAAACGCTATTCATTCAAATATAATTTCAAAATTGTACAAAAAAGGTATAAATAGTATACCAATTACAAATTATGTAAAAAAAAATTACGAGAAATCTTGAATTAAAAAAAAATCATACCAAAATCTATTCCAGTTTCAAAAAAATATTATCTAATCTCAATAAAAGAATGTTCATACAAAAAACGTCACAATTAAAATCTATTATACACAAACAAAATCTAAAAATTTCCTTTCCTGTATTATTGTTCTTAATTTTTATTTATTTTTTTACATTTGAGTAGTATAACAATACAAATAAAAAATCTCAAAGAAACTAATCTGAAGGATCTCATCTACCACCATGCTTTATTAATATTGATAAGAAGCCGTCTATTACAACAAAATAAGGATTGTTGAATAAAAACGAATAGAAACTAGTGTGAGCGACGAAAACTACAAAAAAAATTGAGAGGAGAGAGAAACGTTTGAACAAACGAAAAAAATCTGTTTTGAAAGAAATTTAATTGATTTGAGTATATGTTTTCCTTTTTCACTTTGTTTAAAAAAAATAACTGATTTGAGTTAAAAAAGGAAAACAAATATTTTTTTTTAATCTCCTAATTTTGTGGCACATATTAATTATCATTAACAAAAATAAATTAATTACCACTAATAATTCCGTTTTTTACCTTATATCTTTTTTCAAAAAAATTAATTTTTACTAGTATTTTAAAGTATTTTTTTTAATTTTAATAAAATGTTAGAACTGGTAATTTTTTATTGTTACAATTCTACTGTCATAACTTGAAATTATTAGTCCTATATATGTCAATTATAAAATTTCCACTTAAATCATTCATGAACAAATCAAAGTGGCAACAAATTTACAATTCAATAGTTAACTTCAACTATTAATCGCCAAGAGGACTCAAACATATTTTTATCAATGTACATTTATGTAAAGGAACCTGTCTTCGTCCTTGTTTTCTGAAGAAGTAGTTGGAGGCACAATGTTCTTGACAAAGACAAATATAATGTTTTAGTTAGCACAATAAGTGTTCCTTGGAGAGAGAAACCATTCCTTAACAAAGTTTAAAATTTTTAAGTATCTTATTCTTTGATTTTGTCCTCATTTTATTTTTCATTCGCACCGAAAATTGATTTAAAAACACCGAACTAAACCGAACCAAATTAGTTTGGTTTGAATACGGTGCCCACTTTTCTAAAACCGAACCGAAGTTTGATAAAACCAAACCGAACGTCCACCCCTAAGTTGCCAACCCTTACTTGTAGCTACAAATTGTAATATTTTAAACTAAAGCGGTTTAAATACATATATAATTTTCCCTTAATTATTAACTCAATGAAAATAATCATATTGGAAGCATCATAAATATGGGCATTACCATATGCAAAGTCAGAATTTAGTTTGACTCTAATGGAGATACAGAACACCAACTTATAAAAAGGTAGATGACAAAATATGGGGAAAATATTGTCATATACATATTCAAAATTTAATCAGACTTTTAAAATGAATATTCTAACGCCTAAATAAAAAGGTAGATGACAAAGGTAATTTACACAATCATTTTCTTTTGTAACCTAATAGTTTGTCTTAATGTATTTGTCTTATTGGCTTTCGACGAACTCTATGAGCTAAACATGTAAAACAAACTTTAGTATCTCTAGTCCCAACTTTATAAAATTTAGGAAGATACTTTTTTGTTTAAAAATTTAATAATATATCTAGCAACTTTTATTTTTATTTTTTTGGAACCTATGGGTAAATTCGACGAGCTCGATTGAATTGGTGTTGACAAGAAAATCAATCTCTAGTGTCCTTTATGGAATATCACATATTGTACCAACTCAGTCACCATCATAAAATCACTAGCAACTTTGAAAATGCTATTCATTTTGCTATCAACACGATAAAATATTATTGATGAGTAAAATAATTCATTTTAATCCGTAAAAAGAAAATAAGATTAACAAATTAATTAAATGGTCATCACATTCTTTTCTGATTAAGGTTGCTTCATATAAGCAAGTCAACGTTTTTTCTGTAGGTTGGAAACTTCTTGGAAAAGTGAATTTTATTAACTCCTTTAATAAGACTGCCCATCGTGCAACACAAGATAACAATTAACGGAGAACTAAATGCTTTAGAAAACACTAATCAGCTGGCTTGAGTATTAATTTTTTTGTTTGTCTGGAGCCCTTGAGTTTCAACTAAATTCAGATCGCGCATTTGGCACTGCAGGACTAGGAATGGCAATGGGGCGGTGTAGGGAAGGGGAGGTGCGGGTTGAGCTTAACCCATAAAATTTTTAATCCACCCCGCCCCGCACCGCATAACAACTCTTTTCATTTTAAACTCATCCCACCCCGCCCTGCATAGACCCACCCCGCATAATTTTTTTAATATTTTCTTTTTCTAGTTATGTTTGATATTAAAAATAAAATTCATAAAAATAAATTCATTTTTTCTTTAAGTTGTATTAATTTAATAGAATAGTGACTTAAAATTTTATTTTTTAGAGGTCAATTGGGAAATATGTAAGAAATTGTATTAGTTTTTATTGAACCATTTTCATTTATTATCTTGAATATTTTAGTAGCATTAATGAAACTATCTTAATACATAATGCTCTATCACTCTCATAACATGTAAAAAGTTAAAATGAAGTTTGAACCCTCATAAAATCACATGTATTCGCAATCCGCCCCGCCCCACATTAATTTTTAAAAAACTCAGTTCAACACGCTCCACATCCGACCCACTCCAACCTTAAACCCGCCCCACCCCACATAGCCTTAAACCCACCCTGCCCCGCATCCGCCCCATTGCCATCCCTATGCAGAGCCATTTGGAGTAGTGCTCTCAATAAGATTTTCTCCGTACCTAAGCTCGAATCGAGATTTTTGATTAAGAATAAAGCATTCATATCACTACATCACAACTCATATTGATGCTCGAGTATTACTTAATAATGACTTTTAGTTTCTCCAAGTCAACCACGTACGTATGAAACATTAATTTAGCCTAGTAATTGTGATAAAAGTACAGACTTAGGATCTATTTAGTCATCGATATTGCAAACAGAAATTTTTTTTGGCAAAATTTGTTTGAGCATATAATTTGTGTTTTTTGTGTGAAATTTTAAAAATCAAATCTCCTAAAAACTTGTTTTTGGGCCAAAAAGTTATGGCAGAATCTATTTAAAATTTAAAACTTATCCCAAAATATTATATTTTACAAGACAATTCATCTATGACTTCCACTAATACGTATTACCCTTTTCGGTCATCTAATCTGCAAATTTATATTCTTTCATCAACGGATTGTCTGTAGAATGTGAAAAGATTATATTAAAGAATAACTCATTACTATTATTATTTTTATTCATAGTTCTTTGTAACTAATTGTAATATGAGCATTGATGTGGGTGTTGTAGTAGCTAATAATTGTGTTATTGGTAGTTTTTATAAAAATATCGTGTTATGATTTTAGAATATGTATTATCTAGTTCATTACAAAAATGATAATTTTGTGCCAAACTTATGGATATTTTTTAATATAGTTTTTAGAACTTATTGATATAAGTCACATTTTATGTTTTTTCAAAAATAAAAATGTGAAATATATTTTCAAAAACTATGACCAAACACATTTTAAAACGTTAATCCAAAGTTCAATCAAATCTGATTTTCAAAAATATTTTAAAATCTATTAGCTTAATTCTCTTTTTCAAGATCTCAAGAGATTTGAATATTCAACTTTTTTAGCTCACATAGGCATCAAGAAGATGCATATATATAGCATAAGTTACAACCAGAAAGGATGTTAGTTAGCTTATTTAAAAGGCAGAAATTAAATAAGCTAACTAAACATTTGGCTTTAAGAGTTGAAATTCCTTCAAATCATCTGTCATTTCTTTTGTTTCAGATTTTCTCACTCACATTTTTGTCAAGTTTAGTTAGGAATTATTTGGACCTATTATTGGGTGCCCCCATTGTATGGATGCATAGAGGTGGCAAATTAGCCCACCAAGTATAACTAGACCTATTGAAGTTAACCTTTTCTTTTTTTTAAACTATTGAAGTGTAATTTGTTGCTATTTTGATTTGTTCATAAATGATTTAATTGTTAGTTGATTTTTTATTTTTAGTTAAGATAATGCCATATATATATATATATATATATATATGCCCACTAGTGAGCATAAATATCGGAAAACCAAAAATTTGAACCAACCAAACTAATTTGGTTCTTCAGTTTTGGTTTTTCGATTCGGTGTTGGTGTTATTTTCAAAAGCTCGATTCTTCGATTTGGTGTTCGGTGTAAAGGTCTCAGAAATTCGGTGCACCGAAGAACCGAACTTTTATTTAAAAAAATAATAATAAAAAAATAAATAAATAAAAAAAAAAAAAAATATATATATATATATATATGGGAATTCACTTAATTAATAATAAAAAGTCAACTAACAATTAAATCATGGAAAAATCACGCCACATGTATATTTAAGGGACAATATTACAGGTTTTAAATCTACTTTTAAAATATTCTTGCTTATAACAGTTTAATTATGGTTTATAATAGATCACCTTTTATTTAAAAATCAATTTAATTTTACTTTATTAAATAATTAGTCTTTTATAATTTTATATATATTATTAAATAATATAAATAAAGAATCTACCATAATTATCTCACACATTTTTAGGGATTTTACCTTGATTCTTGTTCCTTTTTTAATGTTACACGTCAAACCCACACTCCTCTTGTTACCACACTTGTTCTAGTCAGCACCCCACCATCCCATGTTCAAAAATTACCAATTCTTCTTTCACCTCTTCAATCATCTTCCATAGAAATAGTTTCTACACCTCTTAAATCAGAAAATTTTCATTATACAATCAAAAGAAAGGGCAAATTCACAATACGACTAAGACTATTCATTCTACAATCAAAAGAAAGGGAAGATTTCACCTCTTCAATCATCTTCCATAGAAACCATTTCTCCCTGCATATGTTGACAAGTCTCAATCTGACCCACTCGAAGTCAAGCATCTGACAAATGTGCTCAACAAGAGCCAAGTTCAAAGTATGTATTTATATCTTTTAGTGATTTCATCAGAAAAATCAATTCACTTTATCTTTCAAAATTATTTTTCTTTCAATTGTATTTCAGTGATTATGGCATGTACACATGTTTATTTGTTGAATACATCAGCAATGGAGTTTTTTATATGGGTTCCATTGATATCGATGCAAGGTACCATCATCAAAGATACGCCACAATCATATGGCAGTACGAAAAAATCAAGAACGATATGGCTGATTAGTGAGAGTGAAGTAACTAGAACTGTTGCTAACAAATTTGGTGGATCCCGCATAGCAAAAGAATATGCTCTGGATACCAGTAATTATCCTACACCAAGACCACATAAATCAAATGTGAGACAGTTGAGTGCAACTTAGACTATTATATGTTTTTTTTAATTTTTGGATGATATATATTTGTTTTTGCTACAGTTTTAAATTTTGAATGATATGTAATATGCACTGTTTTCTTCTAGTTAGATACCAACTACATTCATTTTTATTTTAAATTTGTCAAAAGTTCTCAAGTTGGATACCAACTGTATACAATTTGGATAGCAACATTAGCCAGATTTTTATTGGACTTTAGTTTTGAAAAAAAAAACTCATAAACATAGTACAAAATAATTCATATACATTGTTAAACTTAAGTAGATCTGTTAACATATGAATTATAGATTTTCTCTTATAATTTTAGGATATTAGTTCTATACAAACTGCATACCAATTGAATAAAACATTAAATATTTTATTTTCGATATTAATTCAAAACCAAATGAACACCAATTTAGATTACATGAAATATGAGTGTCATTTAATTGGTATTCAATTTGTACACACTGTCATCCAAAGATGAATTACAGCTTGTCTCTTATAATTTTGGAATACTAGTTATATACAAATTGCATACCAATTGAATTCAACATTAAATAGTTTTAGTTTGGATATTAATTCAAAACCAAATGAACACCAATTTAGATTACATGAAATAAGAGTGTCAGTTAATTGGGATCCAATTTGTATACAATTGGCATTCAATTCATATATGATTGGTATTTTTTACTTCAAAATTTAAGACAAACTAAAAAATAAAAAATGTATGAAGTTGGTATCCAACTTATATAAATATTGGAAGAATGAATCTGAAAATGTAAAACAGTGATCATTATATTCTGTACCCACCTCAATTACATTTTGTTTTATATTTTTTTCAAGTGGGACACCAGATGGATACCAAATGAATACTAATTATAAATTACATTAACTAATATCAGTGTGGATTCAGTTGAATACCAAATGAATATCAACCATTATTACTTAATAAATTACTCAATATATATTTTGAAAAACAATGAATACACTATCACAATCAAAGCAAAACATGAGTTTAAAAGACAAAATAAAACAAAACATGATTTTGTCACAATTTATAAATTATGATTTTTGAACATGTCTTCTTGTTGTTGCCCTCTCAACGACATGTAATGCAAATAACTTTAGACCTTTTGAATTTCACATTAGCAAATCCCTTCCAACGTTCAAGTTGCGGTCATCCTACAGTTCTTTTTGAACCAGGCGACAATAACTTAGGCTCAGAAACATAACTTGGTATATCCCACGTACTCTCGCATGGGAGAGGTTCAACAAGGATCGCATATGCATCTTCAATACAAAAGAAAAAAAATACATGTGTTATATTTGTATACAAATACAAAAGAAAAAAATACACGTGTTATATTTGTATACAAACTTTATACAATTCTTATTCACACATTTCATACAGATTTTTACTCAATTGTCATCAATTATTCATACCAATATCATGTCAGTAGAATATCAAAATAATTCCAACTTATAAATATTAATTGTAATTTCTTAATTAAACAGTAGACCAAATTCAATACATTATTATTATCAAATTACATCCCATAATAATGCCAAAAAAAAATCCATTCAAATCAAAAATCATACCATAAAACATTATAGAATAGAGTATACACATTTCATACATTTTTTGGCACACTTTTCATACATATATCATGCTAACATTATTACTATTTCATCTCATAAGTCATAATTTTTTCAGCAGAATCATGTCAATATAATACAAACATACTGCTAATTTTAACAATTAATTGTAATTTATTAAGTAAACAGTAAACGCAATTCATTCAAATATAATTTCAAAATTGTACAAAAAAGGTATAAATAGTATACCAATTACAAATTATGTAAAAAAAATTACGAGAAATCTTGAATTAAAAAAAAATCATACCAAAATCTATTCCAGTTTCAAAAAAATATTATCTAATCTCAATAAAAGAATGTTCATACAAAAAACGTCACAATTAAAATCTATTATACACAAACAAAATCTAAAAATCTCCTTTCATGTATTATTGTTTTTAATTTTTATTTATTTTTTTACGTTTGAGTAATATAACAATACAAATAAAAAATCTCAAAGAAACTAATCTGAAGGATCTCATCTACCACCATGTTTTATTAATATTGATAAGAAGCCGTCTATTACAACAAAATAAGGATTATTGAATAAAAACGAATTGAAATTAGTGTGAGCGACGAAAACTACAGAAAAAATTGAGAGGAGAGAGAAATGTTTGAACAAAAGAAGAAAATCTATTTTGAAAGAAATTTAATTGATTTGAGTATATGTTTTCCTTTTTCACTTTGTTTAAAAAAAATAACTGATTTGAGTTAAAAAAGGAAAACAAACCTAATTTTGTGGCACATATTAATTATCATTAATAAAAATAAATTAATTACCACTAATAATTCAATTTTTTACCTTATATCTTTTTTCAAAAAAAATTAATTTTTACTGGTATTTTAAAGTATTTTTTTTAATTTTAATAAAATGTTAGAACGGGTAATTTTTTATTGTTACAATTCTACTATCATAACTTGAAATTATTAGTCCTATATATGTCAATTATAAAATTTTCACTTAAATCATTCATGAACAAATCAAAGTGGCAATAAATTTACAATTCAATAGTTAACTTCAACTATTAATCGCCAAGAGGACTCAAACATATTTTTATCAATGTACATTTATGTAAAGGAACCTGTCTTCGTCCTTGTTTTCTGAAGAAGTAGTTGGAGGCACAATGTTCTTGACAAAGACAAATATAATGTTTTAGTTAGCACAATAAGTGTTCCTTGGAGAGAGACACCATTCCTTAACAAAGTTTAAAATTTTTAAGTATCTTATTCTTTGATTTTGTCCTCATTTTATTTTTCATTCGCACCGAAAATTGATTTAAAAACACCGAATTAAACCGAACCAAATTAGTTTGGTTTGAAATACAGTGCCCACTTTTCTAAAACCAAACCGAAGTTTGATAAAACCGAACAGAACGTCCACCCCTAAGTTGCCAACCCCTACTAGTAGCTACAAATTGTAATATTTTAAACTAAAGCGGTTTAAATACATATATAATTTTCCCTTAATTATTAACTCAATGTATTTTAACCCGCCTATTTGACACCTTTACTTGTGGAACAAAAATGCCAACAAAGATTGCAATAGAATACCAAAAGCAAACCACGCACAACAGGATATATTTTAACTAATATTTTATAATATATTTTTTCATCATATTGACATGCAAAAATTTGCAATTTATAGTGCTTTTCGTATAATTTTCGAATATCTGAAATTTTTGTTTGAAATATCAAATTAATGTAATCTAACTTAACTTTAAAAATTAATCAAATTGACTTTCGAAAAGCGCAACATGACAATGAAAAGTGAAAAATTAGTCAAATTAACTTTCGAAAAACACAATATGACAATGAAAAGTGAACGGAGGGAGTAGCTCATTTCGCCCCATTGGGGAAACCCTCAAGGCCAAAAGTCAAAAAGGTTTGCCATGAGATAAGATAGGTCAAAAACTCAAAATGAAGGCCATTCTTGCAAAATCACCCCTACCCCAGTATGGTTACCTTAATTAAACAGACTCAATTAGTAGAATTGAGAAACAAATCCATGAAAAGCAACTATTAATACTATAATATAAATCATGCTGAACTTGAACTTCACAAAAGGGTGTGTTTGGTATGGAGGAAAATATTCTCCTACATACCAAACACACCCTATGTCTCTTCATTTTCATGAATCATGAATGCATATCACCCATTCCAAGAGCCAAAAAAAGATGTATTCGATTTACAAATATCTTCGAAATCCCATAATTGGTACTTAGAAAAGTTACCAAAAATGACAGAAAATGTAAAGAAAAAAACTTGGCAACAAGCATCTCAGCCCAAAAAAGAACATAGGATCTTCAAATTATCAACACACATATAAATACTTGAGAGGCATAAGAAGATGCTCCGTCTATAACCTCTACTAAAGCAAATTATCTCCCATGTAATGTTCAAATGGTCTAGCAATCAGATATCGACTTTCTGAAATTCAAAACCAAGCGAATGCACCTATGCCTCATGAGCCTTTTCGCTAGGAGCTTCGTCGTGAGCCTTTTGAATTCCGATTAAACGGGCATAATCAACCCACCTGTAAACCAATTTTCCAGTTTTTGTTATGTTGATTAATCAGTTGAAGAAATTGGGCAAATAGAAGGACAGATGTTTGCAAAAGAAGTGAAGGATCTTACAATAGTGAACCCAAGAATGTGTTGCCTGTTCGCACAGCAAAGCACATTGCACTCAACATCAACTTGTGTTTGTGTAGCATGGGCTCCAAAATCCGTTGTTCAATCACACCAGCTACAACTTGATATCTGAGAAAGAAGAAATGTGCTCATAAATTTACTTGCAGAAAGGAAGGGTATATATTTTAATGTCTAAGCATCTATAACTTTGCAACATAGATCTCTCTGACTACATATGACATGAATACCACTCATATTAGATTGTTCTCGCATTATGCAGCCATATTTAGACCCTTAAGTCCCCCATAAGAAAAAGTAAACTCTTCTGGGATAACAGACTAGGGGATGGAAGCCAAATGGCTGCACTAGAACACCAATCTGTATTCATTGAAACTATGAGCAATACTCTTCGCACACAAGATAACACCAGAAAAGTCATACTGCACTTTTTGATGGACATGAAAATTTATTTCTCTAGATACGAAGTTAAGAAAATAAACAGGTACTTTGCATGATACTTTAAAATATTGTGACCAGTGACAAATTCTTTTCAGAAAGATGCTTATCTTGGAAGAATCTCTCTTAGTCTAATATGCTTATCTTGGAGAAATATCTTTTGGAAATATAATATTTAACAATGTGGAGAGATATGCATGACTGGGGTGAAGCTTCTAGTTTGCTTCTGAGGACATGAAAAACTATATTATGAGGGGACAAATCATAAACGACGAAGATCTCAAAATAGTGGAAACACATGTATATACTCATCCAATCACACTCACCGAAGGTTGCTGGAAACTGCCATATAAACACCATAAGCTACACTGGTTGATACAACAGGCAAATTCTCCACTTCTTCAGCAGCAGACTTATTAACAGCCTTCTTAGCATTTAGTACTGCATTTGTCACCAATGTGCCAACCTGGTTATAAAGAAATTAATTCAATTAGGTACACCCTCTGGGACCTCTTGTTTCCTTGTGAAAGAATTTTGCCCAAGAAAGAAGACATTATTCAACAAAAGGCAAGCAAAGAAAAGAGTAGTGATATTTGTTGTACAGAGTGAAGTTAAAAAATTTTACAAATATAGAAGCCACGACTCTCTTTTGCATATTAATGAAAGAGGTCATTCCAAAAACAATAATCACGGGACAGTAGGTAATTCAAGTCCCCAAAAAAAAGCTCATTTCCCTTCCAGAAACTTCCAAAATAATCTAGTGTCAATGTGATTATCTTAGGACAAAAGTTCTAACCAGGCAGCAGTGAGATCCATTGAGAAAATGGTCAAATGCCCCCTTAAGCTATGACCGGATTCTCAACTACACACTTAATGTTTACGGGAGTCCTATCACCCCCCTAAACTGTTTAAAACTAAAATTGTTACCACCCTAAATGCCTACATGGCAAAGTGAGTGTATTGCACTCTCCTTGAGAGAGTGAAGATAAAAATAAAAAAATAAAAAAAAAATTTTACTTTTAATATTTTTTTCATAAATATATGCATTTTATTTTTTTTCTTATTTGTTTCTACTTCTAATTTGGTTTCTTCTCCATAGCAACTTAGTAGAGCATCAATGGCAGCCACCAAATTACACCACCTCTCACCATTTTGAAACCACCGTCATTATTACATTAATCAATATACCACAAATGTAGACAATAATTTCATCCCTTTTCTCTGCAATCAAGAACTACCGACCCAAAATCTTTCAAAGCAAACAAATTTAAGCTTAATACAGTGACACTCAACTGATTTTCTTCGATTAAACTTTCAATACAAGGAAAATTTTTTATCCTATATTCAATACCCAAAGGACCCACGAAATTTTTTGTATGCACTTGCAATTTTTGGGATTTGAATTTTCTCTGATTCGAAGCTAGTTTCAATCGATGGCGGTTTAAAGATTTTTCTTTAATGAAAAAATGCAATTCATGTTCTTGATCTTCTTTATATGATTGGTACAAAAATTTGATGCAAAACCACCCTAAATCTTCTCCAAATTGCTTCAAATTTTAGATATAAGCTTATCTTAACATTTCGATTCTTTTGATTTATTACCCATTCAAAACGAAGCTCGTCTGTGGTAAGTCAAAATTAGAACTCAAGCTTATAAACTAACTTTAATGGTGGTTTCAAGTTGTGCTTCAAATTTTCCACCTTTAGCTTCGATTTTCAACCATAAGAAATTCTTCAAACCATCAATGAACTCAGTTTCTCCTAATTTAAGAATATAGATTCACAAAATTCATATGAATGCTCATCAATTTTTATGGAGTTTCGACATTCTTCAAATCCAAAAAATCACAGCTATATATAAACTCAATTAACCCAGTGTTTTTAGCTTCAAACAATTAACAATCAACATTATAATAAAAAAGTTTCAATATATGAAGATCCAAGACACAAATCTACAAATTTCAACCTTTTGACCTTCAAAATAGTTTTTAGAATAATAAATTAAAAAAAGAAAAATTAAAAATAAAAATTTTAAATAAAATTTACAGTTGTTAAACGCGTGCACATCACCTGCCAATATAAATGTGGTTGACTTTTTAAGGGGGTAAAAATTTTAATTTTAAAAAGTATAGGGGGTGACACGACTCCCGTGAAAAACAAGTGTGTAGTTGAGAATTCGGTCATAGTTTAAGGGGGCATTTGACCATTTTCTCGAGATCCGTTTGTGCACAACAACTAACCTCAGCATAAGGAATGGAGCCCAGATTGCATGTCATATTAACGAGTGCAACACTCTTCAAAATTTCCATCCATTCCGTGACTTGACCCAAAACCCGACAAATAGTGTTGCCTCTTCCACTTGCATAAATGAGCAAATTTTCCGATTTCCTTTAATTTTAACTATTTCTCAGAGCAATTTTTCCTTAGGAAAACCAGCTCAAAATAAAACTCCATTGTGTTTCAACTCTTTGTCAATCATTAAGCTGGTGCAATGGGCTGTGTAAAACATGGTCTTTCTAAATTTAGATTACTTAAAGCTTCGTATGATGGATCAATTGAACCTTGGTGAAATCTTATAATAGCAATTCACTAGCAATAAAGGAAAACCCAGTGTCTTTAAGGTCCAATAAGAAATCAGTACATTGTAGACGTTGAGTAGGTACAAAATGTAGGTATTTTCGGGGCATGAAGAGATGGCCAACCAAAAGTCGAGGCATTGGACAACAATAAAGCAATTAATTTTGGGAGAACAAAACATGCCAAAAGGTGTTGGTGTGTGGTACATGCTGCGGTTTAGATGATATGAACCTTTTGTGTGCTACATGAATTATGAAGTGTCAGAAACAACCTCTCAAGGGAGATTTTGCTGTGTAGCAGATGCTACTTAGGTGGTGAGAAGACTGCAAGTGCTAGCCATCTCTTTCTACAGTGTCCTATAGAAGCTCTTCCTCAACTTTGTAAATCTTCTCAGAGTTATGCTTAACAGCTAAAGACTACAGAACAGATGTTGAAATGACAGCAAAAGAAGGATTCAAGGAAAGACAAAAGGGTGGAACACAGCCACCGCAAATGCATATGATGGACAATATGGAAGCAAAGTACCGTCAGATATTTTCAAGATAGTCAATTCCATTCAAAAGATTAAGCTCAATTGTATACTTTTGTTTTACTTTGGTGTAGGAGGAACTAGTACTAAAATCAGAACAAATTTAAGACCTCATAGAATCCCTAGAAGACTAGAGATGTGATATATTTTGCTCAATGTGTAATTGTAAAGCTACAGCACATCCTTAGTGCTGGAGCAATAAAATCACTTACCATTTAAAAAATGATAAACCTCAACAGGACTCTTTTAATTTTTAACAAGGAAACCTCAACAAAATCTTCACTAAATGATGAATTCTTCAACAGAAAAACAATCAACATCAACAATGAGTTTACTTGGAACATATAAGGATAAAGGAAAACACAAACAAGTATTAGTAAGAGAGACATCTAGAATGAAATATGAAGAGGTGAATATTACCAGGGAAGAGGCAGTTCCAACAGCAAAAAGTTTAGACCCATTGCGCTGCAAATTTTATCCAACGAAAACTAGATATTCAGTCAATAATTCATTTTTGAAGTTTTTTAGCTCTCGAGAATGAGGCATGAAAACAGAAGAATTGCATACCGCTATTGCACCTATTCTTTGCAACACTGAGTATGATGTTCCAGGCAGGGCCATCTGCATATAATATAGGGAGTCAGATTTTATTGTTTAGTCTTACTTAATGTACAACCAAGTATTTACGACCCAAACAAAATTTGGCATGATAAACATTAGTGACCTGAAAGGCATTATCTGGGCAGTTGTAAAAGAACTTGGCAATTCGTCCAGCATTAACAGCAGCCATTCGCGGTCGGAGAGAAACAGTTGGAGCAGGAAGATAGACAAGCATGAAATCTGCTATTACGGCCATCACCTAAGCAGAAGTGCAGAACAAACACAAAATATCAATGATAGAACTGTGTGACCGAATGCAATGTTTGGTCCACACTTGATTACCTTAGTTATGGACAAGCTTAACCAACACAATACAAGAAGTGATCCCATGGTGTATGCTATTAGCTGATGATATTTTGTTAATTGACGAAACTAGCAAGGGTGTTTAAAGCTTGAACTATGGAGAAGCACTTTAGAGAGTAAGGATTTTTAGATAAGTAGAACTGAGACAGAATGAATGCATAGCAGATTTAATCAGCTTGAGAAGAGAGAAGTTGAGGTGAAACTAGATGGAATTGTGGCGCAAAATGCAAAAAAAACTTGCTATCTAGGCTCGGTGTTTCAAGAGAATGGAATGGAATCAAACGGTTGTACTAGAGAAGTACTACCAGAGTGTTATGTGATAGAAGGACGTCTACCAAACTAAAAGGCAAGTTCTATAGAACAGACTGGTAATGCTATATGGTAATGAATGTTGGGCTGCTCTAAAGTCCATGTTTGGACATGTTTTATGTCAACCTACAGATGTGTATCGGTCGTAGGTGCGAAACTAAGATAAATGAAGATGTTAGAAGGGAAGGATAGACCTAATATTATATGGAAGGAAATTGTCTCAAAAGACCTACAAATCCTTGGTATCAATGCAAACTTAGCTAAAGATAGGGCGCAATGCAAGAAAAGATCCATATAGGTGATATCTACTAGTAGGTTTTAGACTTGTTAGAGAACTTTCAATTCTATTATTGTTACTACTATATATGTGTGTGTAACTAATTTTTCACTTCTATTTTATTTATTTAGTATGATGATAACATGAAATATATAGCTGACACAAACTTGCTTGGAAACAAGTAGTTGTTCTACTTAAAAGTAAAAGTTGCACAGAAGGGAATGGATATCATGCAACTCAACCGCATTGAGGAAGCTAACCATCTTCAGACGTACATGTAATCTTAAAACCAAACCGTCTCATTTACCAAGGATTAACAATACCTTTGAGAGAATTATTGATGATTATCCATTAAAATATCGTTCACTAAGGATAAACAGCACCGTGGTGGGAATCATCAATGACTTTCCATTTAAAATCTGAGTTTCTCATTGACCAAGGATAAACGACATCTAGTAGAGATTATCAACAAAGACAGACACATAGATAAAACAATAGTATGTTATGAGAAGAGCAATGTACCACGTCGGCGACAACAATTTCCAGCTCATTAAAAAAGTTTTCCCTGCGGCGCTCATACTCCGCAGCAGTCTGGAACAAAGCAGATAAAATAACAGATAAATATCTGTACTATTTTAACAGTATCAAAGAAACAGAGAGCTGGTGAAAATGAGTCACCAATTAAAAGCACAGACAAAAAATGTCAAATTTCATATATAAATAGATATAGGAGACACATGAAAAAGATCTGCAACAACGAAGTAACACGATGCTATTATTTATTTTTTTGTGAAGTACAGGCAGAACAGCTTATCATGCTGGACCTTTAAGATCTTTGGGTAAGAGTCCCTGGTTAATTGGGTAGTTGGAACATTTGCAATCACTTCCTCTATAGAACATGATTTAAAATTATAACATTGTTGACTATATATTTTTATTTTTTTAGACCATGGTGTCCAGGTCTGCTTTCACGCAGCTCGACTAATTCCACAGGATAGTTGCCACCTCCCACCAACAACTAGATAGCTCTATCCACCAAAACTAGGACAGATGAGAAGAATCACCTAGTTTTTTTCGTGAACTCTTCATTGACCACTACGCCACACCCTTGGGTGATTGTTGACTCAAGTTCTTATCGATCCATACATCCACAGATATAAAGATGTATAGATCTATGGTGATATTACAAAGCATAGTAATAGTGATAAAAAAGTAGACTTATCCCAAAAGGAAAGTAATATGTGGGGAATAAAGGTTGGTAGACTATACAGTGTGGAATGGACATGAATCCAAAGAAGAAATATAGTAGTTGGAGTTTGGCAAGCGACCAAGAAAGAAAGAGGATTCGGCCAATGAGGATTGCCTTCTAACAGTACAAAAAACATAAATGGAGAAATGACTTTGGAATTTTGCACTTCCTAAAGCAAAGATGAAATAATTGCATGCTTGCACAAGAAAAAGAGTCATTTAGAAACAAGTTTTTCATAGTTGCTCTGAATGCCTCTCTGACTAGTCATCACAGGAAACTTTATCAGTTAGGTCTATGCGAATATAATTCTTGTTCAATGTATTCCTTTTTCCTGAGAAGTGGTTGATCTCACTCAGGGAAATCCAGCTTTGGCCAAATAAGAATCCAACGAAACAACCTCAGAAATACTCCACTGAAACATCCCACTCCACCCCACCCACCCTCGAAACTGCAACTGGATGAGGGATCACTGCAATCCGAGAGCACGGCTGTCCAACTTGCAAACCCAAATATACCCGCTTTACAGCAGAAAGAAAGGATAGATTTAATCCACTACTCTCATAAAATGTCTTCTTACCTGATCAACAAACAGACAGATATTTGGAATAAGGCTGTTGTGACAAAGCAATTGTGGGCTATAGCAATGAAGGACGGCCTCTATATCAGATGGATCCATAGCTTCTATATCAAGCACCAAACAATGGAATCTGCTCTTATACCCAAGACTGCAGCTTGGGTTGTCAGAAATATATTGAGCACTAGGGGCCTTATTATAGGGCTATAATGCATACAGTGGGGATCTCAGCTCCAGCAGAGTGGAGGCTTTAGCATTAAAAGTTTGTATCGCTATCGCACGATCTCACCTCAGTATCAAAGAGTTCCCTGGAAGAGTATGATTCTGCAGCCTAATTTGCGCCCAAGGGTTTAGTTCAATCTTTGGCTTGCTGCTCAAAGGGAGATTGTCTATAGTGTATAGGCGGCTATAATTTGGAATTCAAGTGCCTCAAACTTGTGTCTTTTGCGGGTCTTTCTGATGAATTGTTTGAGTATTTGTTTTTTTCATGTTCTTATGTGAAGGATCTATGGTCCAGATTGTTAGTCTGGCTAGGTCATCACAGACCTATTTGTGACTGGTCATCTGAGTTCAATGGATAAACAAAGGAGCTAAAAGAATCTAGGCACTGGCTATTGTTACCTGTGTGTTTGGCATGCTGGTTTACTTGGTTTGGAGAGACAGGAATGTGATCAGATTCCGGGGGGAGGAGTATCTCAGCAGACAGATTATGCAAGGAAATTGTTCTGCATATACACACCAGAGGCAGCAGCATCTCCAGCTTCCAAAGACCTTTACTTGCTTCAAATTCATACCCTAAGGTCTTGTAATTAGAGAAGTTGTTGTATTGTCTTTTTATTCACTATGTAAGATTGTTTTGTAGCTGTAGCATGTATAGGCTTTTTGTAATTGATAGGAGTGTAGATAGTTAGCATCTACTTGTTTTGTATTGAACATTACTGGATGAATACAATGCATTGTTCGCCAAAAAAAGACAGATATTTAACCAAGCATAACATACATAAAATAAAAGCTAGAAAACCCAATATTCTATTATAGCTAAAGAGAAATATTAAATATTCTTATTGTCAGAGTGACCACAGTGTACTTTAAGGATTTCAAAGGATTCTTAGAAATGATCGACAATTATTTAAAGAAGCCAGATTGAAAAGATAAATAGACTTCCCCTAGTTCAATTACTTTTGGAGGTTGCACGATAATAGAACAAAGCACTCCCAACATTCAATCATCTTGATCTCCTACACGATTAGCTAATTCTATATTGTCACTCACCCAAAAAATTCTTGAGTCCTCAATATGAGTAGAATTTCACCTGCACTCATCCCAATCACGGTTTAACTCAAGTCTTAATACTAAAACACCAGCAAAAGATCCGGTCATTTTAACACAAAACAGTGAAAGGAAAAAAGGCCAATTAAAAAGGAGAAAAACAAAAGTCTTCAAAGTAAAAATTTATTTCTTGTAACCCAAGTGTGCTTCCAGAAGAATGCATCCTAAAACTCAAATAGTACAAATTAACACAGAATTTGAGCTCGATGTTGATGAATCACCCGTGCTATTCATTATTATGAGTTGGCATTCATGTTGTCTGAACGGATGATTCCTTAACCTACTAGTATAGGCCCATCTACTGATAATCTCTTAGTGACGGTTTGTTGATCTACCCCAACACCTCAAAGCAAACAGAGAATAGCCACATGCCAACTATCCTCCCAAAACTTCAACTTTTACTGCCTATATCTCTACCCTCTTACAGCACTCTTAATTTTCCAAAAAAAGTGTCTAGTTCTTCCATATTAGATATTCTAGGTCATTGGAATTCTCCATATCCAAAATAATATGCCTCCCACCCATCCAGGAAGACAATGTAAATGCGTCAAAAGGACGATCAAATTACTTCATCCATCCCATAATTAAATCAACTTTGACCAACCTCTAAAGTTAAATGACTTAAATTAATTCACCATTTAATAAAAGAGGGATACTTATTAACTATAGTAAAAATTACAATTTTCTCCATTTCCCCATGATAACATAAGTACATTTAGAAAGAAAAAAATTTAACCATCTATCACTTTCTTCAAATTTTGAAAAGTAAACAAGAAAATAAGATTAATATAAAGAAAGTGCTATAGTTGTTAGGTCCGGACAGTTAAGGAGTAACCAACCACCCAGAAATGTCTGCCTACCACTAAAGAACCAACTTTCAAATGTGCTAGAAGTACAGGAAGATGACAAATATCTTTGAAAAATCAAGGGGCAAATGAAACAAAGAAAAGCATTGAACTTTAGGGTGGAAACTGATAATTTCCATCAATTGTATGTGCTAAAAATGCCAATTTAGAGAAGCTACAATTCCAGTCCCAACCTTTGTGAAAATACCGACGCCGCACTCCATCCCAACCTTGGCGAAGAAGAGATCATCTGCCAATAGCCGCTCCTTAAACCCACCAAATTGAAGCAACCATGCCATTAATGGAGATTTCTCTAGCTCAAAATACCTCAATACTATGGATCCAGGTATTCTCCCATCCTCAATAGCCGCCTTCAAATCCTTCGGCAAACTATCCAACGTCCTACCTGCAAAGAATTTAGATCAGTAAATGCAGATCATACTGAATATGTTGTTGTAGATCATAAATGCATAAAACTAGCGAAGATGTATTCAGGATTTTAAGTCAATATGAAGTAGATTTCGCTACCTGCCTCCGTCAACGCCATCAAAGCCTCCTTTTTATTCCTTTTCTGATCACCACTCTCCTCATTCCCCCCATCACCACCACCTCCACCTCCACCGTTACCGCCTCCATTTCCACCGTTAAAATTATCATCACTATCTCCACCGCCACCTCCAACAGCAGCGAAGGATAACATCAGAAATGTGCGACGGCCTGAGGTGAAATTAGGGCTGGAATTCATGGAAAGCGAGAGGGAAGCAACACGCGCCGCGTTAGTATTGACGGCGTTATTAGAAATAGAAACGGAGGTACGTAAGGACGGGGATGGTTGTAAGGCGAGTGCGCCGCCATATCGTGTCGTCACCGGGTGGAAGTTGACGGCGGCGGCGATTGGCATATTTGCTTGCCCTTCTTCTCACTGTTAGTTTTTCTACTTCTTCGCTATATATATGTTTTTGTTGGAGCAGAGTAAAGCTGTTTGAATGAACGTTTACTACAATGTTTGCAGAAACAGAAGGGGAGATGTGTTTAATGTGAGTGTGTGTAGGTTTTGCTGACAGAGAAATTCAAATGTAAAACCACGCGCACACCAAATATAAGTGCACTGCACGTTTACCTATATTGTTTGTATTTTTAATTGTATCATTCTTTATCAATACATAATGTTATATATCTAAAATTTTAGTAATAAACCTACGAGAAAGGAAGGTTACTGCCTACTGGGTAGAGGTATTATGAAAAGGTAGGATAAAAGATGAAATATGATTATTAAATAATAAACAAAGATAAAATGAGATGAAAATATTAAGGTAACGATGCGATCACACCAAATTAGTCGATATATAAATTGGGTCTTTTCGTCGTTACTTAATGATTTATTTAAATGATATGATACAATAGAATTTAATTAATAATCAAAACAAACATTATATTTAAACTAATAATACAATATAATATAGCGAGTAACAACCATCCAAACAAGGTGTAAATGAGCATAGATTAATTTATTTTAATTAATTAAATTGACCAATGAACATAAATTAGTAATTTAGTTTTCATATGTTGATCAAATTCATACTTTCGAGGCTGATTAATAACTCTTGAGTGTAAAATAGAAAAAATAGTGTCATTTATGCATTGATTTTATAAAATAACAAATATTAAGAACTATTTATTTTTAATAAGAACGACATATAAATAGAAACAAATGAAATATTTATTATTGACATTTGAAGTTCGATTAATTTGAATTTTATTTAAAGGAACTATATCTTTTGTTAGTCGTGTTTACCAACTTTAGTTTACAGTTATGATTTTATTGCGATTCGGTATACTTTTTCACCAAAAATATTCAAATTCCCTTTTTAAAAGTAAAAATGGTTCTTTTTTTGGCATATTGTCAATTATGCTATACGATTCAATTTGGCTCTTCGTGAATAATTCGAATTAGATATGTTTTTTGTAGGGCTAAGTGCACCAAGGAGACATTTTTACGATTGTTGTTCAAAGTCAAGCCACTATTAATATTTTCTCTAATTTATATTGTACCATTTAATTATATATAAAATTTAAAAATTATTTTTTTTATCGCAAAATTGTAAGTATATTTTAGGGATTCAAGATATTAAAATTAATTATAATTTTATACTCCGTCTATTTAATAGTTTTTACTATTTAATATGAATCTTTTTGTAAACTGCACATTATATTTATTAATCTATCTATATATAATATAAAGCGAGATATATACAAAGTGATGTAGCACTTTTCTACGATCTCGGATCATATTTATCTTTTTTTTTCTCTTTTAGATCATTTCGTAATATTTCAGTGATTGCCGCAAGAAATGACGTTCTAGGTCCTGCAAAAGTAATAACAATCAAAGTTCTAGGTGGGAATTCAAATAAAAGGGAGCACATTTCTATCAGGCAAATGCCAATTCTTATCATAGTAGCTACAAGAATCAAAACGAATATTGAATTGGCACCCTCCATAGCATCAAGTGACCACTATTACTTTCTCCGTCGATGGTACTAGTGACATTTCTCTCTCCGTTTCACTTTATCATAAGGGAAAAGGCATAATTAGTACCTCTTGAACTATGACCGGAATCTTAAGACACTCTATTTTTACGGGTATCCTATTATCCCTCCTAAACTTTTATATATATTTATTATTTATTTTCGCACCTTATATACTGATGTTGTCACGCCCCGAGCCTACACCCCAGACATGACCGGCACTTGAAGACCATCGCTGACCCCCAAGCGAACCCTTGGCCTGGCTTTCTTAACTCAGCGAAACTTAACTCAACAGGATAACTCAATGCAATGAAAGGTTATAAAACAACTCAACTGAAAGTAATTTGCCAACAAGGCATCTCGAGTCTCAAAATAGGATATTTAAATATATACATGCATGAGAGACTCCAAACTAACTGACTGACTGTCTGACTGTCTATGAAGCCTCTAAATATTGAGATGGATATTGGGACAGACCCCGCAACATCCTAATAAAACAAAACTAAGAACACAAAATAATTGAGTCCTCCGGAATGCAAGGAAGCTCACCACTGACTCTGGAGTGCTCAGCTGGATCAACGACGTGCAGGATGTTGATCCGGGGTACCTGTATCTGCATCATAAGACGATGCAGGCCCACTGGCATCAGTACATGGAAGGTACTAGTATGCGAGCTGGAAAACTAAGCAACATAGGCTAGAAGGAAATTTGAAAGAAACTGAAAAGTTTACCTTGTTCAACTCAACTCAACCTGACTGACTTCTTTCAATATAAGGCAATTTAAAACAAGTGTGATATAAAGAAAGACTGTTTAAAACATGCTATAAACTCTGTGTGTATACAAGTATACAATAAGCCCGAGATGTATATAGAAATACAATTGAACTGATGTATATAAAATACAATAATTTCCGTGTATAAAAATACAATAACTGCTGTGGGAGTTTCTCTAACCGACAACCATCACATAAGAGCTAAAGTGATGATACAGCGATCAACCTCACGCTGCCAGAGCATCCTATACCCGGCCAAAGGTATAAGACCTGAACTGCCTAATGGATCCACTAGTCTAATATGAAAAGGATTCATCTAAAAAGCATGATCCTTTTCTACCCATGGTGGCTAACATGGTTCTATGGGGGCTGTGGGTTCTTTGAACGCTCCCCCAATTCGGTGCTCGATACTACTCCCAAAAATGTACTGGCTCTTATGTTTTAAAACACATTTCTTCCTGCTGACATGAGATAATTACTCAAAAAAAAACTATCCCGAAGGCTCTTTGGAAATTTCAGTTTCCAACCTTGTTTAAATGTAAAGACAATTCTTTAAAACTTCTTTGGGAATACATAGTTCCCTAATAACTTTGAGAAAATGAACTCAACTTGAAACTTGAGACTCTTTACTTAGCTTGAAACTCTAAGCTCTTTGCTTGACTTGACACTTGAGTCTAAAAATAAAGTTAAAACGTTCAATAAAGACTCTTGAACAACTTTACAACTAGCTTGACTTGCTTAACTTCTAAGCTTAACTCTTAATTTCTAACTTCAATTGACTTCTAACTAACTCTCCTTGAATTGAAATTTTTGGATTCAAAGTGATTGCTCACATATTACGGATGAGTTCTTGACTTTTAGAAGTACCTTGGAGTGTTGAAACAACTAGAAAACATAGGTATAATACCTAGGAACAAAATAAAATACAAATGGGGAATTAAGGTAACGGGAAGGATTGGTGTTCTAAGAGGCGCGGGGCGCCAGCCCTCAACTTCAAACGGGACTGCTAGCCACTCTGCCAGGCACCAGTCCTCAGCTTCAAAAGGGGACTGCTGGCCACTTCTGCTAGGCAACAGTCCTTTTCCAAAAAAAAAACCCGACTTTTCTCCCTCTTTTCTTCAACTCTAAACCACCCTTACTTCAATGGATTTAACCCCAAACACTAGGAATCATCAATCTCTCAACATACAATAAATTACAACTCAAATACACAACCCAATCATGTCCCACAACCAACAATAACTTCAACAACACAACTAACAACATCAACAACAACTAACAACTTCAAGAACTTCAACACCAATCCAATCTTTTCTCAAATCATAAAAAAAAAAGCTTGGTGTGTGGGGGAAAGGATCAAACCACACAAAGAACTCACATACCTTGATAGGGATCACCCCCGACAAAAATCGACGATGGAAACTTGTTGATCTCCTTTCTCCTCTTCTTCTCTTCTTCTTCTCTTCTTCACTCTCAAGAACCCTAACTCTTTCTCTTTTAAAATAGGATAAAAATGATCCAAAATCAACCTAACACACAATATAACCTCAAAAGAAATGGCTGGGGAAAAGACCAAAATGCCCTTAAAATTTCCGGACGGATTCCCTGCCAGCTGCCCAACTTTCAATAGCCATAACTCGCTCATACGAACTCGAAATCGAGCAATCTCAGTGGCGTTGGAAAGATCATTCCACAAGCTTCGCAACCATAACTGGAACTACTCCTAACTCATCCTGATCTAGGAGTTACGACTGCTCAAAGTTGGCCAAAAATCACTGATTTCTACACTTAGCCAATTTTTTCCAGATTCTGTATTTTTTTCAAAAAAATGGTTACTTCCAATTTCAAGCTTCTTCATAGCTATTTCAAATTGTCGGATGTTACAGATGTGGAACCACAATTTAATTTAATTACACACGATATATACGCGTCACCATGTGTATATATTTTTTATTCTACTCAATAGCACTGAACTTACGTATTAGATAAACATTCTCTAAAAAAATTGTCTACAAAACTAGATCGTAATTAAGGATATTGATCCACAATTTTTTTATTAAAGGAACAATAAAAACAAAAATCAAAGATCACTAATTTGAGAGCATATGATTTTAGTGTCCATCTACTATTATTGATTTGTTCCAAATATATATTTGACTCATATAACATCACAATGTTACGACCATCACGTATGTATACTAGTATTAGTAGAATAATTTAGAGCATCTTTCACATATAGCAAACAGAAAAATCATATTTATATGTTATAGCTATAGTTTGTATAATTGTGCTTCATAGCAAACTTTATGTTTGTTATGGGAGCATCAGATTGTATAACTCACTAGCAGGAGCTTCAGATTTATATAATTTCGCTGGCAGGCCATTTGTCTAAATCGCTGACAGCCTCTTGTTTGTATAAATCGATGACAGCCTCTCAATTCAATTTTATGTGTTTGTATATCTATATAAAATTTGAATTTATATACAATTGAATCGAAATAAAACATTTGTATGTCAAATTTTTCTCTCTCTGTCGCTTTATACAATACATTGTAATTTGTATAATTTGTGTTTATATAAAGCGAGAAAGAGAGAAAGGCAAAAGAGAACTGTGCAAAGGAATATCAGTAATTGTATAATTATAAATGTATAAACGAAAATATATGTATTCGTATTTGTATATACAATTTTCTCTCGTTTTATACAAATACAAACGCATTTTATACATTTATGTTTGTATAAAAGCGAGAGAGGCTAGGGAGAGACTGGCGAGAGTGGCGAGCGAGAAACCTAGGGAGAGAGACGAATGACAACTGTTTGCTACGGGTTACAATTAAATCAAACTGTGGTTATATCATTTAATTTGAATTAATAGTTTGTTATTTTATATAATTTTCCCAATAATTTATGTACTAGCAGGGTGCGACTCACATTGTCCCTCTTCTTTTTCCTCCCTTGATTTTCTTAATAAAATTTATATACTAGCTAGGTATGACTCACATTGCGACTCACATTGTCCCCATATCATATCAAATTAAATCATTCATTTCAGGATTTTAAATTTATAAATCAAACTAAATTAATAAATTTGGATTTTTCAGTTAAAATATTCATACAAACATATAATTAACTTGTGTTTCAAAAAGTCTTGAGGTTTTATCAAAATATAATTATTTAAGGTGTTTCTTAACATTTAATTTAAGTATATATATATATGATGTCGGATTGATTTGATCTCGAGTTGATTTTTTAAAGTTAAAATCAAACGAATCCAATATAATTCATTTTTTTTCTTCAATACCAAATCAAGTCAAATTAAATTATTAGTCAGATTTTTTGACTCAATTTACAAATTGATGCAGTTTTTGAGTCGATTTTATTCCCCCTAATAAATAGCACAAGTAGAAATATTAGTAAACAAAATACTTTCTTTCACAACTGATGGATGTTGCCCTTCCTCTTTTTGTGAAGTTGAAAAAAAACGTTTATCGTAATTTAAGATAGGTATATTCACTTTTCCTTTAATTAAAAATTTTAAATTTGAGCTTTATGAATGAAAAATCATAATAGAAAATATTACTTCTTTTAATAGATTTTAAACAACGAGAATCTAAATTGATTAAAATCTCAATGCAATCCGTTGAAAACCCAAAACCAAAAAATATAATCTCAGTAATAGAAAATGAACGAGAGAATAGAGTATACGATGTTTAAATTAATAAATCTCAAAATCAATTACAATAATAAAACATGGTACTAAATAAGAATTAGTCATTAGTAGAATCAAACAATGTAATTGCTTGTGTCATATCTAACTATAAAAACAAATTAACGTCTTACTCTTTATTATCGTCATTTATTAGCCTTCCTCAAGATAACTCATATTCAATTATCACACTTATAATTAAATTTACATTTATAAATTATCATATAACGTAAAATTGTTAAAATATAAAAAAATACTTTAAATAATGTAGCCGAATTTTTCAGTAGGGACTAGCTTCTATTAAATGTCCTAGAAATTATAATAGAGGTTGAAGCTAATGCAGGTAGATTCAAAATTTTTTATTAAAAATATTTAGAAAATATAATATAGTGATTGAAAATTGAGTTTGAAATATTAGAGTGAATTTTAAACTCTTTCAATTACTAAATCAACCTCTAATCTTGTATTTAGAAAGTTCAAAATCAATATATACACATAAAAAATTTTTAAAATATTCTATATATGGGGTATATCTTTTTGTCAAGCAAAATTGGGTAAAAAAGGAAAAAGAAATAAATATCTCTCTTAGTCTTGCGATTCAAAAAATGGATGTGTCTTTCATTTAAAAAGTAGTAGTGTATATATCTTATTGTCTAATAAATAATACATTATGTGTTTGCTTTTTCCGTTAACGAATCTATGTTTACTGAATTTTTTTTCTTTCTAAAATTGGTTTCTTAATTTTAAAAATATCACCTGACATCAAAAAATTACTTCAACCATTTTTTTCATCCCTCCTGACCCGATTCAAATGGGGAAAAAATCGATTCACTCTTCTACTCGGTCATAAAATGGGTTTGGGTCGGATCCAAATAAAAAAAGGAATGAGTTTTTTCTTAGTTAGGCCAAATATGGATGGATAAAAAAATGAGTGAGGTAAATTTTGAAATTATTAAATCAGGTTTAGAATTATTACTTTCTGAATTCAATTTGTTAAAAAAAAAAAAGGTAAATATATTATTTATAAGATAATATGAATATATATAAATCATTTTGTTAGACGATAATTTGATAATATAGCACTACGTTTTAACAAAAGATATATTTTACTCTAAATTATGAAGTTTGAATGATATATTTATTATAGTTTGGTCAAATAGATAGAGAATAATGTACTCTCACATTTAAGTAAAGTGATATATACTTATAATTTTTTGTCACGATCCAAACTGTTGTGATTGACATCCACACTAACCCTCCGGTGGGAGAACCATTACTACAATGCAAGCTAGACAACTTAATCAAAAACTATGCATTTAAAGATGCGAAAGCAGAAAAATACTAAGGAAAGAAATAGAGTTCCCATAAACTCTAACAAAAGTCTAACATTAATAAACTAACAATGCGGAAATTCAACCCCTAGAACCTGAAAGTCAATGTACCAAAACTCTACTAACGACAGGTCTAAGAACAAGGGGTACCATCCCGAAACTAAGCAACACCTTAAACCAATAGTCTGAGTCCGAAAGAATGGACTTAAACAAGAGGGATCCATGGCAGCCTGAAAGAATTGCTCACCCTTGAATCCGGTCACGCTCAATAGTCACCTAGCTGAAATCTATCAATAACCACCTGAATATGCCCTGTACTCAACAAAGAAAGAGCAAGTGCAATATCAGTACACAACCACAGTGTACTGGTAGGATCACGCGGCTATCCCATTAAGTGTAACATACATTAATCAATACAACAGTATAATCACATGCACATATCGAACATATACAATATCACCAACATATACGAACAATGAACAACTTAACGATTCTCACATATCACAGTTATATCAATTTAGAGCAACGTATCGTCTTTTAATATCAATCATCATTAGATATTAATGAACTCATCACAAGTAAATACGCAACACAATTCAATGGTTCTCTCATGGAATCCACACCCAAACAATTAGCATATCGAAACGTGGTATCTGATCCCATAATTATGCCGAAACGTGGCAACCGATCCCATAGTTATGTCAGAATGTGACAACCGATCCAAGTTAGTTATGCCAAAACATGGCAACCGATCCATTCGACACACCACAATCACAATCACAAGTATATCCTTAAGATCATACACTTAAGTCATGATTTCATGGTAACTTCATCTATCTCATTTACAACAAGTGTGATCAATAATGTAACATTCATATACATACATTTATCATAATGAAGCAAGAACAAACATACATCACACAATCATAGAATCACAGCCATCACCTCCCTCGAAATAAGCTTGAAACCCTAAGAAACTTGATTCTTCCCTTTTCGGATTAATTCCGCTTGTTCTTGGTTTACAAACAATCAATATAATACGGCAATTAATAAACAATCACTAATTACCCGAATTACGAACAATTCTATGAACCCTAGATCAAACTCATGATCCCAATTATCCAAATTAGGGTTGTTTCCACCATATAATCCATAACAAACCCTCCCCCAATCAATATTCATTCATTCTCTTACGTTCTATGGATCGAAAAACAGATTCAGAGAGTGAAAGGCTTACCTTTAGCCTTAAGAATGGTGAAAAACGAGTACGAGTTGCCTGGTGTTCGTTTCTTATCTCTAAAGATCAAAAAGTGCTTAATAAGGTCGTTTAGGGGTTTATTAACGACCTTAAGTCACATCGAGCCCGCCACAACGGCCCTTATCCTGATGTAGCGGCCCGTCAAGCGGCAAAATCCAGTGCCAAAGCGGCTGAAATGAAACAGAGAGCTATTTTGAAAATTTCAAAATCCCTATTTCACAACACACCTCTAACCAAGGATGCTCAAAAAAATACCCTTAGTGCTAAGGTTGATTCCGTGAGTTCTACTCACCCGAATTCAATTCCGTAAAGTCGTACGGATTCCTTAACGAGTTATCTAACTACTCATGCAATCAAACTCATAAATGATTCACCCGATTGTTACCAGATTTTCCTACACTTCAAAGACTCTGATTTTGTCCAAATCTGAACTAGGTTGGAAAATCCAACGTTACTACTCAAAAGTTTTTTTGCCCCAATTCTTTTCCCATTAACTTTTCCCTAACGACGGAAATCAGGTGGTTACATTTTTTCAAAGGACAAAATAATACAAATATAAAAATACAACACATACTTTTTTTTTTAATCTCCAAATATTGGTGTATGCTACTTTATGCAAAGTGCATACATACTCAATACTCTCTCTATCCCCGATTACTTGTCTACTTTTGAATTGACACATCTATTAAGAAAATAAGTATTGATATAATGAGTTTATCATTTTACCCCTATTAATTATGGAGTGGATGAATTAAAAATTTAATATTTTCAAAAAGTTCTATCTTTTTCAAAATAATTAATTGAGGGTATAATAGGAAATTTTTTTTGTCCTTTCTTGATTTGTCAAAATGGACAAGTAATAAGGAACAACTATAAAAGGAAAAGTGGACAAGTAAATAGGGACATGGAGTATTATTTTAGTAAAAATTGAAAGAATAATTGCTTTGTGCTCGTTTTGTGGCCACTTTTAGACCGGGACTAAGCGTTTGTTTGGATAGGCTGAAAAAAATAATTTTTAAGTCAAAAATAAAAAAGCTATACTTAAATGACTTTTAGGTTAAAAAAATAAAAAGTAAGGGGAGTCAAATTTTTGGTTCCTAAGTTATTTTTAACTTTACCAAATACTTCCAAAAATTAAAAATAACTTAAAAATAGGATTGACCAACTTTTAAGTCAATCCAAACAGACTCAAATTCAAAAGAAAATCTTTTTTTCGTCAAAGAAAAAAGACTTTTAGGGCTCATTCGATTATGAAAAAAGTTATTCCAAAACTAGTTATATCATGAATATTATTTTATTCTTAATATAAAATAAAAATAATATTACAATCATGAAATAATTAATTTCAAAATAAATTACTCTTTGATTATTCAATTAAACGTAAAATATTTTATTTTAAAATATTTTTTTAAATTAGTTATTTCATATCTGTCGTATTAACAAGCCATTAGCATTAGTAAACTTTGTGTTATCCGCCGTGCGAGTCACATAGGGAGACAGACGCGTCGGTACGTTGGGTCTTTGTCTGGGGAGGATCGTAACATTAGTCATTTAGTGGAAAAGTCGAATATGGTTGGTGTATTATTTTAGACAATATACTATTACACTTTATCTCATTGGCTCCCCTTTCCTTTTCACTTTGCAATTTTTTCCTTTTTTTTTCGGTTTTCATTCGATATTCAAAATTCGTATTAAAGCTTTGACTAAATTTAAATCGCTTATAGTAAGATTTATTCAATGATGACGCTACTTTATCACTTTTTTTATCTTTTCACGAGACATGATGAAAGATAGAGTCAGAAATTTTACTTTTATGAATTTTAAATTTTAAAATAATTATATCAAGTGTTAATATATTATTTGAACAAAAACTATGAGTATACTCTGATCTATGCCCTTGCTTTTGAAAGAATAGATGGGGAGTAGTTAGTGCAAACCTAGTCTCATGTTATAAAATACTCTTTTTCTTTGTAATTAATGATCGGTAGAATGTATTAGAGAAAATAAATATATTAATTTTGAAATTATTTAATTTATTATTTGATAGTGTTTTCAATCTATGTATCTATTTTAGCATTATTCTTATTTATAATAAACAATTGGTAAAAGTAATATTGATATAACTAACCCAACATTACAAAAACATCATATTTCTTATACACCATATCAAATAACCGATAATAATTGGAGACCTAAATAAAATTTTATTTAGAAGCTTAAAATTTAAACAAACTTCCTCTATATCTTATTTGAAATACAATGTCCTAACTTTTTAGATGCACATTTATTTATTTTTTATTTTAATTACTAATTTTTGGTAAGATTTTATCAACTTGTCAAAATTAGGAACTTGATTTCTAATATTCTAAGTTTTGTCATAAATCAAGTCGAGTTACACATGCATGACCATCCAATAAATATATATTTAGTTGAACCTAATTTGAACAGATTAAACATGTTATATTTCATGGATTAAAAATTAAAATTAACACTCTAAAATTTGTAAACTACCTAATATGGCATTAGATGTGATGTGACCAGTTACAATATCTTTTTTCTTCATTACGATTTTTTTAATTAAAAAATATAATTTTTAAGACAATAATTATTAATCAAGTGATCATCTAAAAAATTAACTCGACTAATTTGATTAAGGGAGCTTTTTGGAAGGCTTGAGATCTAAATAACAAATGAAGACGTACTTCTTTTTCTACTTGCTATTCTTTACTTCTAATTTATTTATTTCTCTAAAAAAAAAAATTATTCTATTTCTTTCTCAGTTCAACAAATTTCTTGGGGAAGTGGTTTTCATTTTTGTGTTATTTAAGACTTATGATTCTCTAATCAGTTGATCTAGTTAGGCAAGCCGAATGGTTGAGTTAGGTTAACCCTCAAAATCAATTCAAGAAAATTAAGGCTCTTTTGCACTTTTAGGCCTATTTTGTTTCTAATAACAAATCATTTTTTTCTTTACGGGAAATAAGTTTATATTTTTATGTCATAATATTTCACATGATATGTCTGGACATGATTTCAATTTCTAAAGAATTTATGTTCCACTAGACATAAGTTCAATTTATAAAGAAAAAAAAAGACCAATTCATTTGAAGGACAAGAATTGAAAGGGCAACTTACAAAAATTCCATTAGTTTAGGAGCTAGTTACTTAGATATACGCTACTTTGCAGTATTACGAATCTTACCAGATTTTGGTGCATCCAGATACGTCCAAATACATGTATCTCGGGATACATGGAGGTCAAAATGAAGTATAACTTGCTATAGATAAATTGTACTCAAATGGATTCGCGTGTATATGAGATTCATAGACAAATCTCGCTCGCCACTCTCCTATGTATCCAGTATCCCAAATACATATGAATCACACCAGATATATAGAGATATATGTATTTAGTGTAATTTATATGTATATGAGATACATAGACAATTGCTTGCATCCCTACTGTTCTCGCTCGCTTCTCTCCCTATTTCAATGTAGGTAGCAAAATATATATATCTAGTAGTATAAAACATGTATCGAGGTGTATCTGACTTCAAATCTGATATGAAATTATTAATTAGTAATATAATATGTAATTATTTCAAACTATAAAAAAATTTAATAAATATGATAGGAATATTTGTCTAATTAGGTAGTTTCTCCAAATTAAAAACCAAAATATTTGAAGGACAAATTGTGTAGTTTTGATTTAGGGTCAGTAGCCCAACCCATTTATAGAGAAGGCCCAAAAGTCTGCCAATCCATGAATCAAATTTGAAGTCCATTGATAATTGTTGCCTAAGAGAGTTAACATGTAAGTACAGGTCCTACGTAAAATTGATATTTTCTTAAATTAAAATTGTTTATCATATTTTAGACCTCAAAATATTGGCGCTATATAGCCAATTATATTAAGTAAAGAGGCACGAATTACTAGGTAACAATGTCCTGTCCTTTATAAAGACAAATTTTTTTCTATTTAGCTATCTTAATAATAGTTACTTATCATTATCGATTTAATATTAAAAAATATGAATATTTATTTTCAGAAGATTCTTTTACTCGAGTATGTTTTGTCTGCAATCTCAATAACTTTTTATGTTTGTATACACATTAATTTGATTAAGTATACACATATTGATGATTTGTTGATTGGCTATATAGTGTCAATATTTTATTTCTTAGGAGCACAACCTTATTTATTCCTGAGAATCTTGCCTATTTACAATTTTGAATATATAACTATTTATCATATCAATCTAATATTTAAAAAATGTGTATATGTTGTTGAATTTTATATACACGTCTTGTATACATTTGTTGACTGTAGTTGAGATTTGTATACGTACAATGTATAAAACAAAGTATTGGTCCTTTGACATTTGTTCTTGTTGAATTTACCATGCACATGTTGTTATAGACAATAAAATTCACGTCAAGAAAATAATAATCAAGAATGGAAAAATATCGCAACAATCATATTTATTTGATTTCAGATATGAGCATTACAATCTCTATGAATCATCTGATTCGTCTTTTAGAATATAAATTCAAGGGCTCTTGAGCTTGAATTTGAACTTGACTTGTACTTTGGATTCAAGGGCTATTGGGCTTGTTCTTGAAAATTTTGATGAACTTGAACTTGACTTGTACTTTCGAATTTTTGGGTTTGTTCTTAAATGTTGATCTTGATTTGTACTTGAATTCAAAGGCTTTGAGATTGCTCTTGAATATTGTGATCTTGATCTTGATTTGTGGATGTGATAACTTCTAATGGACTTGTACTTGAATTCAAGGGTCTTTGAGCTTGATCTTGACTTATACTTGAATCCAAGGGTCTTTGCGCTTGTTCTTGAATCTTGTGGTCTTGATCTTGATTTGTGGATTTGATGAACTTGATATGGATTTGAACTTGTAAACTTGATCTTGATTTGTACTTGAATTCAAGGGCCTTTGAGCTTGTTCTTAAGTCCGGTGGTTTTGAGCTTGTTCTTGAATTTGGAGTCTGGTGGTTTTGAGCTTGTACTTAGGGTTTGATCTTGGTTTTTGCCCCTGTTCTTAAATCATGTGGTCTTGATCTTGCTTTGTGGATTTGATGAACTTGATATGGACTTGAACTTGATAAACGCGATCTTGACTTATATTTGAATTCAAGGGTCTTTGAGCTTATTATTGAGTTTGGTGGTTTTGAGCTTCTTCCTGAATTTGGTGGTTTTGAGCTTGTTCTTAGGGCTTGATCTTGATTTGTACTTGAATTCAAGGGCTACAATCTTGATCTTGTAGAGAAATCCCATTGTTTGATCCATAAGCTCTCTCTGGCTTCTTGTTAAAATTATGATGTTTTTTTTCTAAATTGTGAGCACACCTATTTATAGTTGTGGAATAGAGGAGTAGTGATAACAACAAACTTCTATCCGGCCAATCAAATTTAAGTGACATGACTTATTAGACTTTAGCGAATTGGGCATGTCATTTTGTAGCCCAAATTAATGATTTGGACTTTAATTAAAGAACAAATTAGCTAACTAGTCAAAATCTCTAGCATAATTATTAAAAACATCTAACTTTAAAATAATTATTAAAAATGTCAAATATCAATATTTTTAGCAAATAAAGTGTATTCTAATATAATTCATTTACCTCCCTTTTATTTCTCAAATTGAGCCCACTTTTTGACTCCATTATGGCTGGAAGGAAAAAACAAAAGACCCCATTATCCACTTTTCTCTCTCTAAATGTTTTACCAAACTTCTACCTCTTCTCTTTCTCTCTCTCACGATTTCTTCCATATTCCATATCCTCAAGTAAGTTAAACCTTGCTTTTTTAAAATCAAATTTCTCATTAATCTAAGAAATCTCAGAAATTATTCAAAAGATTTTCAACCTTTGTCAAAGTTAATTTGACTGATTTGTGATTGTTTCCAGTACGAAAGAAAATTTTGAAATAATTGATTTTGACTGATATTATTGAACTTAGAGATTGTCAGTGAAATATAAAAACGATCAGGTATTCATTAACTGCTAATTCTTAAATTTGTTTGGAAATGATTCAAAAATGGCTATTGAAAAATGATTTGAAAATGTATCTGGATCGTATTTTGTATGTTGGATCTCACCTGAAGAACTTCATAAGTTACTATCCGAGTATTGGATTTAAAGGTTAGACAATCACTGAGGTATTCAATTTGGGAGTTTCGGGTCAATATCTCATTCAAGACACTTTGTTGGACGACATCATAAATTCTAGCTATCTTTTCAATGAATTGAAGTATTTTTGCATCTTTCTCACATGCAGAATTAAGGACCCAAAGGAGATGAAAGTACATAATAACCAGCCATATTTCAAAGTAAAAAAAAAAATACATTTTTTAATTTGTAATCTGTTTGGGATACAAACAATGAATGGTTGAAGTGTTTAAATTTTTTTGTGTTGGGTGCTTGGAATTCAAATTAATTTGAAATCCTATGAAGTAGATGTTCTACAAATTAGACATTAAATATAATATATTTTTAAAATATAGAACATATAAGAAATACATTTTTTGTCATAAAATATAATTTTTTTAAAGAGAAAATGGTCTAAAACCCCTTCAATCTATACTCGGAATCCCAACTACACACTCCAACTTTACGAGAGTCTTATCACCCACCTGAATTGTTTAAAATTGTAATAATTACACCTCTAAAAAGCCTCAACCAGATCTGTGTTGTCATGTGAACTTCACGCGTTTTACAGGTGAAAATTCAATTAATTTATTATTTTTTTTCAATTTTTTTATAATTCCTTTCCACTTTTTCGTATACTCTCCCATTTTCTTCAAATCTCTAAAGTAACTTCTTCCCCCAATTCTTTTAAATTCCTATGAAATTGTGAGGAACAAAGATGAATATTGATTTGTGTATATCGCTGCTACGTCGAAGTTTTGTTTGCTTCGCCGGAGCTTGCTGGTTGGAGCAGTGCAGCCACAAGGTTTTGTTGTTGTTGTTGTAGTCGACCTTGTTGTGAGAATAGAGGTAGGTCTTCATGGTGGTTGTCTCGAAACGGGAGAGAGATAAGAGGAGAGGGGAAGAGGAGAACGGGGTTTTGTTGGTGGTTTGGGTTTCGCCGGAGGATGCGACAGTGGTGGCTGATGGTTGGGAGGCGAGCAATGCCATTAATGGAGGTCAAAATTAACCTTCTAACGCGCCTAGAGGAGGTGAGAACACTTCCCATGACAGGTCAACACTTAGGTGTGTATAAAATAGAGAAATATAAAGTTCAGGTGGGTAATAGGACACCCGTAAAGTTGGAATGTGAAGTTGGGATTTTGGGTATAGGTTGGGTGGGTGGGGGGGGGGGGGGATTTAAACCATTACTATTTTTTTAATACAGGTTTTGATTGTTACTATGATTGTAATTTTGTATGTTTTGATGACTAAAATATAAATTTTGTTGGAATTTAAAGAAAGAATATATGCTTTTGAAAAATATACAAGCCAATGATGTTTCATTTCTGAATGGACACGAGTTTACATAAGTATATGGATATAAATATGCTTCTTAAATAACTACAAATCCATTTGACATACCTATTGGAATGAATAGAAACTAATAAAGAAATACAAATGCCATTATACAAACTGTCATGACCCAACCCATCGGGCAGTGCGGGCACCTACATACTACTACCTACGTAGGAGAACCCTCATAACCCAACAACTTAAAACATGCGGAAAATTAAATAAACGAAAATAACATACTAACAGAATTCATTATTAAAAACCTTTAAAAAAAAATTCGAGTTAAGACTTGTAAAGTAATTAACACTCCCAAGGATCTAGTCTAAACAGGTACAAGAGCAACTAAGAGTACAACTGGATATGATAATTAAAAGACACAGCTCTCACCATGCGAAAGGAAGAATAAAATCTGTTGGAGATTTTCTTCGTCTTCACCTAATGAAACCTCACCGATCCTGCAATCAGACTATGTCAAAAAACATAGCAAGAGTAGTATCAGTACAAACACACGTACTGGTAAGCATCATCGATCAATCCGACGCCTGTCGCATAATATAAGAAATCGACTAGTAAGATCATGAAATAAATCACTCGCTTCTCCACCTTTACCCTCTCTTGAAATACCTCCAATATACACTAGTACTCCGACTACTAACATCCTTCTCAATCAACCTACCTACCAGGTACTTGATCATAGCCTAATCGTTCTGACACATTAGCAAATCCCCAATTACACCCACAAGCATTCCAACTAACCGCTCACTTCGTACCCTTACTTCCTCATCATATTACTTTACCATGGTCACATAGTACACTACAACAAACTTCCTTACCACTAAGCCCAATCTCTTTCCCCAAGGTGAAATCCACCTATGCACATTTCATCACATACACTACCTCTACTTCCCACCATTACGACACACGAACTATCAAATATACGCCGTTATAACCCTTACCACTAAGTGCAACATATATATAAGTCAACACAACCATACAATCACATGCATATATCGAACACATCAATATGTACGAACAATGAACAACTTCATATTTCCTAAAAATACACTATCACGACCTGATTTCTCGAGCCATGATGGCACCTACTATGACCCACCAGTAGGTAGGCCGACCCGTAACCCAGAACAACAAGTAATGAGTCTGAGGGAAGAAACTAAACAAAAGTAGACAAAATTTAATATAACAATAAAACAGAAAAGCGCAAACCAAAACATATATACAAATAAAGATCCCTCCCAAAACCTGAAAGTCACTAGTACAGAGCTACTAACAAAAGAGTACAAGTCCCAAAATTGGACTACAGAGATTCGACTATCTCGAAAGGCAAAAGACAAGTCTATATATACAGATGGAGACTGAAATAGTACAGAACGCCATGTGCTCACCCCTGTCTCCGAATCAAACTACTCCAAGTTGGATCAACGCTGGCCACTGGTGTTCGGACCTGCATCACGAAACAGATGCAGAGCGTAGCATGAGTACCAAAATAGCAGGTACTCAGTAGGCATCATAGACCGACTGAACTTGAAAAGTAAATACAATATGAAAAGAAGGAATAACACAAATAGAGGTCAAGAACGAAAAATTAAGTAACAATGGAATGCACACGAGTGTAGAAAGAACTAACTAAAGTAATCTATAAGCTAACTACACTTAACTGGACCCCCATAAGCGCAGAAGGTACACTCGTGTGCAAGTTAAATTAAAAACTCGAACGGACCCCCATAAGCCCGACGAGTACACAGAAAAACTATAGCTGAAGGGAATTACATATGAGAACCCAAGAACAAAGAACATCGAACCAAAACCTCAACCTCAAATAATACAATCTGATAATACGGAGGCCGAAACTCGAACAGGATGTTCACTAGAAATACCCAAGTAACCAATCATAAGTATCAAGTAACTGAGGCCAGACCTCTAACCGGATGCTCTGTATAAGTAACTAAGTGATAGAGGCCGGACCTCGAACCGGATGCTCTATATAAATATCTGAGCGATAGAGGCCGGACCTCGAACCGGATGCTCTATATAAATATCTGAGCGATAGAGGCCGGACCTCGAACCGGATGCTCTATATAAGTATATAAGTGATAGAGGCTGGACCTCAAATCGGATGCTCTATATAAGTATCAATGAGGTCTAAATCGGAGCTCAAATTCGAAAAACCGACAAAGGTGCCAATGTAGCTGTTGAAAGAGTCTCAATCGATCCATGTGCAAAAATGTCCGTGGAACACCATCCACACTTAGCCAATCAATGTAAGTCCTTGAAATTTAATCGAAAACCAACTTTGAAATCGCGAAGTAAAACTAGTGTCGTCAACGTAACTCGTGAAGCCGCAATCTCGGGAAAAAATTAAGATAACTATCGTCGAAGTAAGCGTATCGCCTAGCTAAGGTCCAAACTATCAGACTCCAGTCTACTACACTAGTCTACAGGGATCTAAGACGGCAGAGCGACATCGAGGCAAAATTAAAACCTATCGGTTCGAATTATGAATTTCAAAGGCAAGCATTAGTCAAACCTAAACTAAGGCCCAACATGCTCCAGATAAACAGTGATCAAGCATGAAAGCACTCCACATAGCAAGGAGGGTCAATTAGTAACACATATCATGCTCACAGTTACCCGGGGAATCCCAAAAGAGGCCGAAACATGAATTCTAAACACCTATGCATTATTCACTAACTACCAACCCAAATCCCAACTAATCAATATGCATTCACACTTTCAAGCTCAATCTAAGAGAGGAAAATCGTAGCCTACCTGTAGGCCGACCACGTGCGCTCCAAAGTCACTTCTCCGGAGTTTTCCCCTTTCTAACAGTCTCGAAACGCTGACACACTATCAAAAATAGAGTCACAACATTATTATGGTCAATTAGACACTAAAATTGCGAGAAACGAAGACAGACCAATTTTGGGGTCAAAACAGGAAAAGTGGGGCCCGCACTGAAAATCTCAAAATTAGCCCTAAAAATAGGTTCTTAAACACCTCCCCGAACTTGTGTTCTAAAATGAAACACAATTCAGGACTCGGAACAGTCCAACACGAACATACAACGAAAAACCCAAACACACTAAAAAGAAACAACAATAGCAGCAGCTATTTTCCAGAAAAAGAAACCAGAAACGATGGTCTAGATGCTAAAAACAATCACACCAAGACGATTCTCACGAAAAACCCCACAATCTAGGCTCTCGAATCACCAAATTCGGACCTAAAATGACCAAGAAATCAGCTTCTAAAATTTCCCAAAAATGTAGTTTGAAAATGGCAATGGCAGCAGCTAAAACGCAAAATTTTACCTTCAACGAAACTTTGAATACAAAATCTAACCATACCAACGCATTCTCCTCAAAAAGTCACTCAAGATAGCCCCAAGAATCACTGAAATCGGATCTAAAATGATTGAGAAAACAAGTCTCAAAAATTCCAAAATCAAGCTCACAAAAAAAATCTCAGCAGTAGGTATTTTACAAAAATTACCTCAAACGGGGACCCCAAATTAGTTTCAGAGCTCACCAACGCGTTCCTTGCGAAAAACCCAATGAGGTGGACCTTTGGATCACTAAATTTGGACTAGAAATGAGAGAGTTATGAGGGTTTGAAGTTGGCAAATGAGGCCGATTTGGTCTGCACCAGATTTGGCCATCGATATTAAAGTCTCCGACGGAGGGCTCGAAATTCATTCGGGACCCGATAAAAATAAAATAGATATGCTACCTTACTAAACTCAATATTCTAGACTCAACGGCGCAGTCGAAATTTCCATCAGAGGTCATCTCGATAATAAGTGGGTCCCACTTCTAGGAGCCATTTTAACCATAATCCACCGAGGGGCTCGGAATGAATCCGGAGGCCTCGGGAGTCGAACAAAAGGTTGTTTGAGACCAAGCTCAACATTCCAGAGCTAACCGCGCTGACAAAATTTTCATCCGAGTACATTTTCCAAAAATATTGACCAAAGTCAATCTTAGGCCAAATTTCAAAGGCTAAAACGCCTAATCGCACCGACTCACACTGAAAACCTCGGGAGTCATGCCGACCATGTTACTAGCTTAAAATGACCCTTCCAGAGCTAATAGAACTGTCAAAATTACATTTTAAGGTGGTCTTCTTGAATTTTTGATCGAAAATGATCGTTCAAGGTTTATATATTCCAAAACACTAAAACTCACACCAAAACCAAACGAACGACCAGGTGACCGAACTGTCAGTCCCAGCAAGTCCTAAATAACTTGAGGTCACTATAAGAATGCTCTAAAGGACACACAGAAGGCAAGATACAGAAATGACTAAGATTATGACAAGTCATTGGTCTTCTCATGAAACCCAAACCCAAAACAGTTAGCATACTGGAACGTGGTACCCGATCCATTGATTATGCCGGAACGTGACAATCAATCCCATAATTATATCAAAATGTGAAAATCGATCTAAGTTAGTTATGTCGAAATATGGCAATCGATCCAAGTTAGTTATGCCGGAATGTGGCAACCGATCCATTCAACACACCACAATCGCAATCACAAATATAATTTTAAGATCATACATTTAAGTCATGATTTCATGATAACCATCATTCATTTATCTCCTTACGACAAGTGTGATTAATAATGCAATATTCATATACACACAGGTATCATCATGAAGCAAGAACAAACGTACACCACACAAACATAGAATCATAACCATCACTTACAATGGATTATTCATCAGTACACATCATGCAACCCTAATTCGATCATACTCAGCCCTAATTCATCTTCTAAGTCTTTTTATTAGGGTTTAAATCAATAATCATTCGGTGCACGAAGGCCTATGCATAAATCCTACATTCGATTCTCACATATTATGCAATAAACATAGATTTAAACTACTCAATTCATAAAATCTAGCCTACCTGGGCGCCAAACAGCTGCACAAAGTTTTTGACTTCGATTTCGGGTTCCCGGGCTTCGTAATGGTAATTCGGCCAAAAATCCGCAAGATATCACCATCCTTACGTTAGAAATCTTCTTCTCCTTCCTTTTTAAACTTAGATCAGCATTTCTGAGGTTTATAGGGTGTTTTATGACTTATTTAGGTATTTTAGGAATATAAAGAAAATAGAATTTCTCATAATTTACGTTCTATCTTGCCTATCCTGCTCTGGTGCCAACTGACCCTGCCCCTGGCGCCGTCGCCCTAGTGGCAACACGCCCGCTCTAGCGGGACAATGGCCCAGAATTTCCTTTTTTTTTGTTTCACTTAAATAATGACAATTCGGGTCACTACAATAGATACCAATTTACCCCTCGTTCACCCCCGAACAATTAACACCGGATAATCACACGCCCTATTTTCGGAGTACTCCCAAACTAACGAATAGGGCTATTGCGAAACCACGAAGAATAGTGTCTAATTTTCTAGTCAATATGAGAAAAGTACTATACTCAAGGACTAGGAGAAAAATTGAGGCAACATACGAAGAAACAAAACGGTTGAAACTACACAATCTAGCCTGCTTAGGGCGGTAGCCTTCCCGCTAGGAAATCTAGAGTCAGTAAAGGGGGAAAAAGGAAACATTTTTCCCATTTTCTCCCTTAAACTCTCAAAACTCTCCTAAAATCCTTTCGATTACTCTCCTCCGAACGTCAAAACTCAAGGTAAATTCTCATTTCTCATGCTCTTTACTTCATTACTTGATTAAACAACAATTGCATGCTGCTATTTGAGTGTTTAGAAACGGTTTTGGGGTAGTTACTTGAATTTAAACTATGTTGCTTGATTGATATAATAAACGAAGCATGGGTACTTCCTTTACATCCCCAAGTCTCCACCACGTTCTAGGCGTAAGGATTTCATAGAAATACAGTTAACTCAATCCAAAAATGGTTGGGGGAAGTTGAAGGGTCGCTTGGTGCAAAACTCCAATTTAGGCCTCATTTAGGAGATATTTTGCCGAAATAATCGCTTATTTATGTTCTAGGGTAGTTTATATACCCTAATCTACTGGAATTCTATCGAAAATGAGGTTTTGGAAAGAAATGATACCATAACCGCGCCTGTTGTTTATACCAGATGAAGGCCGCTATGGCGGCCTTTATCCTACTATGACGGCCTTCATAACCCCGCTAAAGCGAGATTATGGCTACTGTGGCGGGATATGTCAGGCAGTGGCTTGCCCTTTAACAAATACATTTCGCTCATTTTCATTTTAGACTCATCCGAATATCCCCTCGTGTTTTAACTTATATTCAACTTATTGCAGGCTCTCTAAATGAAAGATCAGAATGACGAACACCTACCCTTCATCCGATTTCCAGATGCCATGAGTTGGGAAAGACATCACGACAACTACAACACGAGGTTCTGTTGCGAAAGGGGTTTTGTATTACTTAATCTAGAGGAGAAGGCGCTTGAATTTCATGCCCGCCTGATGGAGTTCGGATGGGCTTCGCTGACTGAGGCTTACCCAGATGCATGTTCCAATAGGATGAGGGAGTTTTATGTCATCCTCCCTACCATCTACTGGGATGACTCTTACCCTGTCATCCGTGTCCGGGGAGTCGACATCCTCTTGAATGCCACCGTCATTAATGAAGTATTAGAGTTTTTCGATATCTCAAATGCGGAGTTCGAGGCCAAGCTAAGGAAGATGGATCTGGAGTGGCTGAGAGACTCTTTGGTTGAGCCTACGCTCCGGGATCAGGTATACTGGGCAACTGCGGAGGGTATTACTAGCACGAATTGGTCACCCAATGCTAAAGGTGGTTACACTTGGTAACTAGGAGGATCCGCCCGTTAGGCAACTGCACAAACATGACCTTTCCTTGGGCTCTGGTGGCGGCGTGCACTATACAGGGCATTCAGTTAAATGTGGGGCACAAATCATTTTAGAGTGGAAGATGTTCTACCCGGATAACAAGAAGACTTTCTTTCTACAGGGACTCATTACTACGCTGTGCAAGTGGGTGGGAGTGCCACTTTTTGATGCCGATGAGGTACTTCATAGCTGCAGTAAGGCGGCCGTGTATTCCGACGACGAGGACCTACTCTCAGGTGCACGGATTAAAGAGGATCTGAAGGCTGTTCGAAAAAGGATAGAAAGCGCCTAGGCCAACTTCACTCCGGTTCCACCCATCATTGCCCTAGAGGTTGAGATGCTCCGTCGCCAGATCCGCCAGGAGAGGAGAAAGGGTGTGGAAAGGGATTGCCTGATGACCCTGATATGGAAGATTATTAAGGGCATTTTTTCTTGTGTTGCCCCATTCCCCGACTTGATCCGAAGGACTACACGCAATTTCCTATGCTGAATGAGGCCTGGGCTAGCGTGATACCCCCAGAGGACCTTGACTCTGACATGGACACCACTCAGTTTGAGAGTTCCTGATATGACTGTTATTTCACGCTTTTTATCTTGTAAATTTTTAGACAACTTTGCTTTTATCTTTTGACTTACTTAAGTTTTTGTAAGCATAAGGATGCTGGTTTTTACTGCCTGATGCAGCCTCATATTAAATCTTAAGGTGTTACGATCTATTAACTCTGTTTTTGAACACTAATAGATTGATAGGGATGAATTCGGATACCATTCGGGGTTTGAAATTATGGTTAGGAAAAACAGGGGAGGCAGCGTTGAGGTTCTGCCTCACCTTGTCCCGGACTGGCGGGAATAATCCCGCCCTAGCGGTCAAAACAAAAATAGATACTGGCCAAAAATTTTCTGGGGTTTTTCTCTTTTCTAAAAATTCCCAAAGGTTCCCAGCTTTACCTTGAACTTTTAGGATACTCCTCCTACTAGGAAAATCATTGTCTATTTCCAATCAGTCCCATGATATACAAACCAAAATTTATCCATATTATTTTAGCACGACAACCCACACATTCCCAGGATACACCTAGACATTCGCACAGTAATTGCACAAGCACAATGCGCGTCCAACTCTTTCACGCAATTTATTTCGATCAATTTGGCCCACACATAGCACACATTTATAGTACACCTAATAATATCACAGTCGAACAAGTTCAACTTCACATTCACAATTAATTTCGAGAACAAGTAGCACGCATTCACAAATTCCAAAATACCACACACAAACAATTTTTATTTATTAGTTATTTCGTTCTATAGATGACTATTGCTGGTCATCCATGCCCTTTTCAGCCCCTAAGGCTAGATACCAATTGGAACCTTCCCAGTTCCAATTTACCTTGCTTGTGTTCCTTCAGTTGTGACCACGACGTCCGGTTCACCTTGTTGAGATACCATTTGGAATCGGAAGATACCAATTAGACTCAACTCATACCACAAGCGACACTTCGCACGAAAAGAGAAAATGAGTGGAACAATTTCCTAGAATGCTTTCTAGCTTCCTGAAGATTAGATATGGATGTCAACACACCAATCCGCAGGAGTCTAGTTCATATTTTCTTCTTGTATGAGGAGACCGATAACCTAGGCTCTACCAATTTGTCATGACTCAACCCACCGGGCTGTGCATACACCTATATACTACCACCTAAGTAGGAGAACCCTCATAAACCAACAACTTAAAACATGCTTCTTAGTTGAATATAATGACCATGCATGCTTTTTCTCAAGCTATTGTAAAGTATATTGTCCTTTGTTCTTGCATCCAGTTTCTGTTATCAGACATGTGCTTCTCATTTTGATTTATTCTTCTGTCATAATTTCCTCTGAATAAATCCTATGTTGTTTCATTTTACTTATCTCAATAATCGGGTCGTAAACATGTCTGAATTATACAAAATTAATGTTGTTAGGTTGTCATACATTTTTTGTTTTTGTTTCTATCACTATTAAAATTGAGTCATGTTAATCTCAAGGTTTACATGAGAGATTGAAAATGATTGATATTTTTGACAAGATCATTCTTTTAACATTGTTTGACTCGAATGTCCTCAAGTGTTCTATATCTAGTTATGATACGCATCTAACTTAAGTTGCTATATCCAGATTGCTTCATTTAACATTGCTTTTTTAAATTGTAAGTTCTATAATGGCTACTATATACTTCAACTTTAGATGGAAAATTGGAGGGTTATTGGTGAGTGAAATATGACCCCCCATATATGTTGGAGGTAAGAGTGAATACTCATTAAATGTTGATTCTGATCATTTATCTATCCCAGAACTAGTAGATATTGCTGAGGAATTTGGGGTTACTAAGTTAGGAACAACTTATATTGCACATAAGGGTGACTCTTTGACAAAATCAACAAATGATAGGGATTTGTTAGACCTTGGTGTACTGTTAAATACTGGAGATACAATAGAGATATATGTGTGCAATGACTCTCCATTTGAGGAAGATGTAAGACCTTCTGAACTTACTGAACTTGGTGAGGAAGGTGGTGGTAGTCAGTCATCAAAGCCAAATGGGACAACAAAGAATCTGTCAATATTCTAGATCCATCATTACTTAATGCAACATCAACTATAGATCTAGATCCAACAAATTCCCCTTCTCCATACTCTTCTAAGAGGGTTGAACAAGCTGCCAATGATGATTTTGAAGGACATAAATAATTTGTCAATAGGTATTTATACATGTAACAAACAAGAATGTTGTTTTGGTAGTTTTTGTTGTCACACAATGTAGCTTAATAACAAACTTGTGCTATGTGTGGCATTTTTCTTATAGTACGAGAAGGGTGTGAAAATAATTATATTTTTATGTTTATTGTTTTAATAACAGACTTATGCTATATGTTGCATTTTTCTTGTGAATAAAAGAAAAGGAGACAAATTCAATTATTTCCTATTAAATGTCCAATGTTAAGGGATCCTAATTTCTTATTTATTACTAAGAATTATTTTTAAAAAACTAAGTGCATATGTATATATATAAATTTGGGGGGTAGGTGCGGAATTCGGGCTATGTTTAAATTTTTCATAGGCTTGTATTAATTAAATGCTTTTTTGTAGTATTTATCTTCTTGTTCTTTTTTACTTATAAGTATTTGGGTTCCTTCTATTAACATGTGTAGGTATTGTATATCTTGTGTTCTTAAATATATTTCTAGATATGTTTTTATAATTTGTTCCCATGAGTCTATTTCAGTTTTAATTTCTTTCCAAAGTTGGAAATATTCTTCATTTATCATGTTAATTTAATCACTATTGTAATCTGATGAGTATATTAAGTCTAAATAATCTGTATTATCGTATAATTCTTGTATTATCTGTCTTATGTCATTAATCCATTCTTGTTTTATTAATTTATTTGTTTCTTCTTGTTCATATTTTATTAATTTTTTCCATATTAATTTTCTTAAATTAGGTTCGTCTATTTTTTCTAATATCTTAAAAATAAGTATCTTATGATTATCTTCAAAATAACTATTATCTATTACTATAGTTGGTGGGTTTGTTATATTCATGTTTATAAAATTATTTTTGCTTTTATCAAATTATTCATTATTCCTGCCTTCCATGTCTACCATATGGTAATCTTATGACAGCTTATTATGACTTAAAGTATTCGTATTTTTTCATCTGGTCACTACTAGCATGATACCTTCTTCGGATATTATCTTCCTAAACAGCGCCTCAACACTTAGGTACTCCCCTAACACGACCTTCTTGCCTTTCCTGGTTTCCCAATTTTGGATGGCATAGTTCTGAAAGTTTTCTCCTACTTTTTTCTATGCTAGTAAACTAGATAATAAATTATTGAATAATTCTAAATCATAATAACAAGCATAAGCATATCACATAATATAATATGGTTGACAGGAATTAATAATTTAGCTAAGCATAATCATAAATTGGTATACTTGTTGAGTTGCAGTTTCTACTAAGTTTTGCTCCATAAGTTGGGGATAAAAGTAATTATTTTATTGGATATTTTATTTTTACAAAGCTGAATATTAGAGAGAGGATTGTTTTTCTCGATTGCCTAATGATCCTCTGCTTACAAACTTCTATCCTTTATATACAAATATGCTAAGGATTAGAGTTGTAAAATAAGAAAAATAATTACAAAGTAAGTCCCTACTTATTTACATATCAGTCCCCGACAATGCTTTTTATCTTTTTCTTCTTATGCCGTTTTCTCCTTATCTTTCTGTCTTTTTCTTATCACATGCCGTCGTCTTTTTGGAAAGTAGATTCCTTCTTTAATAAGTGTTTGTCCACATGGTTATCTTTTGTGAAAAGCGGATGTCTTTGTCAATAATTGTTCCTTCTTCTTTAGCTCTTATCCATCCATTTGTTTATCTTCTTTAGTTTATGTTGACGTCTGGTATATGATTGTTTGTTCCACTGCACTTGCTGCATATGTGCTCCGTATACTTTTTCCCAATTAGTTTACAATATTGGTTTAGACTGTCTTCTAAAATAAATCCTTTTTTAATTGCTTTTGTAATTGGATCTTGCTCTGGTTTAAGTAGCGATATTGCCCAATTTTTTATCTCTTCCTTATCCATAGGTTTAATTCCTTCGCTGTTGAATAAATCAATAAGTGATTCCTGGAATGATATTTCCATATATAATTTGTTTCGTCATATGCGTTTGCTAATTCTGCTAATATCGTACTTAGTCCAATAATTCTTTTGTTTGCATAGAATTTTGGTAGTTCTGTTTTCGGTATAAGTGGTTGTTCAGTAATTTCTTCTGGAATAATATAGTCTTTTGTCATACCTATTTTGATAACTGTGATAACTGGTTTAATTTCGTCAAATAATACTTCTGCTGTTGCTGAGTAAAATCTGACATAAAATAATTGTTATTTGGTAATTCGTTTGTAACTCATAAATGCTTGATGTAATTCTGGTATTTGGCTAAGTTCGTCTCCTGTAATGGTATATGCTGTTGAAATAAGTCCATAGGCATAGCAAGTTGCTACTAAATTTGGTTTAGTTCCTGGCAAGGCTATTAGTTTATTATAATTTTGTAATTTGTTTGTGATATATCCTTGGTGATTTTTTAGCTTTTCTTGGTTTTCAATAGGTTTGGTATTCCATAAAGTTTGGATTTTTTTCAATATTTTCAATATAGGTTCGGGTTATATGGTTATAAGTTTTCTTTGTTTGGGTAAGTGAGGTTGCATATGTATGTACTTGAGGTGGTATAAATAATTCATTTTTTGGTATTTGAGGTGGGGCATAAGGCTTTTCAAATACCTTATTCAAATTATAATTTTTTCTTTTTGTGACTGTTGTAAATGATTCCTTTGTACCTGTTCCTGCAACAATATGTAACTCGTTAGTAATTTGGGTTTTTAGGTGTTTCCCATCGTCACCTTCTAGATCTGATTTTTTAAAGTGCTCCGACTGCACTATTAGCTCTGGTTTTTTTACCGTGGTCCGACTTCACATATCTTGTTTCCATAATTGATACTCTTTTGTTGAGCATCTTAAGTTGTTCCAATAATTCGCTTATAAGTATTGTATTTGTAACTTCTTCTTCAAAGTCCGCTTGCACGGCTTTGTCTTGATATGTAAACGCAATAACATTCTTTTCAGTCTTAATTACTTCAATAGTAAAAGAGAAATTTAAAATATTTAATACTAGTCTTCTTATTTCTTTTGTCGTAACTGAGTCTTGTACCTTCCTTGTTAGCCACCATTTAACTTGTGTATTATCTGTTCTAATAATAAATTTATTATATACAATATATGGTTCGAATGCTAGTAAACATTTATATAATGCAAATAGTTCTTTTCTATTAATTTCCCATTTTATTTCTATTTCTGTAAATGTTCCTGAGTAATATCTACAGTGATGTTCTATTTTATCATTTTCATATTTATATTTTAATACTCCTCCATAATTATTTTCACTTACATCTGATTCTACTATATAATTAAATTTTTTATTTTCATCTGGAAAACATAACTTTGGCAATTGTTTACATTGTTCTTTTATCTTTTGAATTTGTTTTTTATCTATGTCATTAAAATTATATTCAATATCTTTTTTCAATTTTCTTTGTAATGGTTTTAAATATTCCGCTAATTTTGGTATATATTCTCTTACTTGATTTACTAGTCCTAAAAAGGATTGTAATTTATTTTTTGTATTTAGTATTTCTTCTGAATTTATAATTTTTTGTACTATATGTTGCTGCATTTTTATTCCATTTTTGTCTATTTGTATTCCTAAGAATTCTATTTGATTTTTCATAATTTCTGCTTTAGTTTTACTTAAGCTTATTTCTGATTCTTCTACTATGTTTATAAATTGTGTTAGTAATTCTATATGTTCGTTATATGTTCTTGAGTATAATAGTATATCATCTATGTATACTATGCAATTGTGTAGTTTTGTGAAATATGTATACATAAAATGTTGAAATCTTCCTTGTCAAATTTACTAAAATAATTATATCCTTGTATTTGTCTAATTTTTAATATTTTATTTGGGATCGGATAATTGTAAGTTTTAGTTTTTGCATTTAAATTTCTATAATCTATAACCATCCTACTTTTTCCTCTTTTTTGTTCACTATGTTTATTAACTATGAATGCTGGGCTAGTATGTTTACTATTACTTTCTTGTATATATTCTTTTTCTAATAATTCTGTTATATGCATTGTAAATTCTTTTAAATCATCAAAATTATATTTTAAAGGTTTTTGGATTATTATACTATTTTGATCTATTAATTCTATTTTTACAGTGGTTTTATGTTTATTCCATCCTTTTAATGGATCTTCACTATATAATTGTTCTAATTTATTTTTTATTGGACTTAACTTGTCTATTGTGAATACTATATATTCTATATTGTTGGTACTATTTGGCATATTTTCTAATTTTTGTGTAATTTTTTCACTTCCTTTTATCCATTCTGTATCTTGTTGTATTTTATTTACTACTCTTTTTGCACCTATTTTGTGATTACATGGTGTTGTTAACCATCAGTGTGTTTTAGTTATTACATGTGGGTAATATTTTTCTAAAAATGGTATTCCTAAGATTATATCTTTTGTAGGTAAATCGTAATTATATATTTCATTTATCTTAAGTATTTTATCCCATATTTGTATTTTTACATCTTTTGCTTTATAGTGTATTAGACTTCCTTCATTATTAAATCCTTTTACTACTATGGGTGTTTTTAATTTTATCCATTTATCTTTTGGTAAACAGTTATATTTACATATGTTAACTTCTGCTCCTGTATCTATCATTGGCGTATAATATCTATTATAGTATCCTTCTATTATTATTTTCATAAGTACATGTATTTTCATAATATTATTCTTTTTATTGTTATTGTCTTATTATTATAAGTGATAGTTATGTGAGTAGACTCTATTTTATAAGGTTTTACTTTTTCTAACCATTTTAAGCCAAATATTATATCTGCTTGTAGTTCTTCTTTAATTTCTAACTTTATTTTCATAGGAATATCTGCTATTATTATGTCTTTTTCTATCTCTAATTGAGCTACTATTAATGCTGGTAAATCTGAGCATTTTTGTTTTGTTACTTTGTTTATTTCCATTTCATCTTTATTTAGTAATTTGTCGATTATGTAATTATTTTCTTGTTTATTGTTTATTAATATTAAATGTTCTTTTCCCTCTATTACTCTTACTATGTAGTATTTATTTGGGATTATATCATATGCTAACTTTTTTGTATATTCTCTTTGCAAATTATTTTTAATTTTTCTAGCTCTTCCTATTCTTTCTTCTATAATATCTAAATTTTCAGTAGTGTCTATTTCTTTATATGAGTAATTATTGTTATCTATTATTTTAACAAACTGTTCAAATGGGGTTTCTATCTCTATTCCTTTTATTTTACTTTTTGCCGTTATTTTGTGCTTAGTAATTAATACATATAAATTTTTACATCTAGCTATACATATTTTACTTTCTGGGGTTAAAGTTATTCCATTAATTTTTCAATATAAGACTAATGCTTTATCTATATTCTGATCTGTTAATGCAATTGAATAATTCGTATTAATTGTGAATTTAAATTTTTGATAAATTAAGTTTTCTCTTACTGTTGTTATTACACTTTTTTCTATAGGTTCTAGTATTCTATCATCTGCTAAATATATTTCTATTGGAGTATCTATTCCTTCCTTAAAACAGGCTTTTATAAGTATTTCTATTCCTCCTAAATGTACATATTTAATTTGATCTTTACTTTTTATTTTTTGTATTTCTTTATTTAATTCTCTTTTATTTATAATTGACACTTCAACTTTTCCTTGGGCATATTTACAATCTATGATATGTTCTTTTTGACTAATTATATAAAATTCTTCTTTATTTCTTTTAAAAGGGTTTTTATTAATGGCATATTAAATGTTTTTTCTACACTTAAATCAATTTCTTTTCCTTTTACTTTTTCAAAAATATTGTTATCAAACATTATTTTTTGTTCAGAATAATCGTCTGTTGTATATTCTTCTTGTATTATTTGTATATTTTCTTCAGTCATCTATTTGTTCTATTTCATTATCTGTTTGGTATTCTTCTTCATTATTAGATATTTCATAAATACTATCATCACTTTCTAATTCATAATCTATGTAGTCTAATTGTAAACAAATTTCTTCTTCTATAATTATTTCTGATATTTGTTTATTCTTAATATTTTTTGGTTCTTTGCAGTCTCTTGCTAAGTGTCCTAATTTTCCACAATTGTAACATTTACATTCACTTATACTTTTCTTTTTCCTATATGGTCGTTTAGTTTTTGTAAACTATCTTTTTCTTGGATTCTTGTCTTTATGTTTTAATTTTTTATATTTTTTAAACCTTTTCTTTTTATATTTTTTATAATATTGGTCATTACAACCAAACTGTGGTGCTATTTTATCTTTACAACATGCTAAGTTTTTTATTATTGTTTTTTCCATTTTTATTTCTTCTCTATATTTTTCACACATATTTGCATACCATTGTTTTACAAATTTTATTCTAGCTCCTAATGTATCTTGTAATCCTGCTTCTTCCCATGCTTTTATTATTTTTGAACTAAATGGTTCTGGTAATTTTGTAAAATATAAATGTCTTATTCCTGGACTTTCATGTATATTATAAATTCCTTTGTAATAATATTCTTTATATGCACAAGTATATTCATCTAAATAACACATATTACATATTCCTAATTTATTCATTAAATTTCTGTTTATAATTTTATCTTTTTGACGTTCTTCTTCCTCTGTTGTCATACTACTGAATTCATTTCTTATAGTTGTTTCATATTTATAGAGTATATCCATTACTGATGCTGTTTCTTTAGCTTGTATATCTTTATTTGATCTTAATGTCTTTTTACTTTCTTCTTCTAGATTTAAAAACTATAATTTTACTTCTCCTATAAATGTTCTTTCTATGTATCCTGGTACTTCTATTATATTAATTTTATTGTCTATTATTTGTTTTGCTATGTAACCTGTCCATAATTGTATAGTTTGATTTATATCTATTACGCAATCTAAATCTAAATATTCAGGCTGTGTATTTATTTGTTTAGGATTCCATTTTTTTATATTTAATCTTTTATTCCATAAAGTTTCATTTATATCTGAACTTGTATAATCTCGGGTATATATTTGTGGTTTTTTCTATTTTGGATATATTCTTGAATTATTAGTACTAGTTTCTATTTCTTTCATTTTTTTCATCATAATTTATTTCTACTTTTGTATTTTCTATTAATTTTTTATTATTATCTATAATTTCTGTATATGTTTCACTTATTTCTGATTCACATATTTCTGAAGTTTGGTCAATTTCCATATTTTCCTCTTCTATAGTTTCTATATGTAATTCGTTTTTATTTTCTATTTCAATATTTTCTTTATTTTTTGTAAGTTTATCCTTATATTGTTGTATTTCTGTTAATAATTTGTTTTCTTCTTTTTGTTTACACTATTTTTCATATAATTCTTTTAATGTTTGTAATTCTTTTTCTAATTCTTTTATTCTATCATTTTTTGTATCGGTTATTTGTTGTATTTTTTCTATTTTTTTTTTGTCTATCTATTTCTTCATTTTCTTTTGCTATTCTTATCATAGCTGTCATACTATCTTCTAATTTTAATTCTTCTTTTTCTAGCATTAAATATAATTGATTTCCTATTTTTTTTATATTTTCTACCTAAATTTGAGAAAACTATTTTTATTTTTAGTCCGTCATAATTTTCATATGTTTTTTCATTTATTGAGAATTCTTCTTTGTTCATTTTTATTTATGTTTTAATCTTTGTTTTAGTTGGATAATAAACTTATATTCTAATGATGATATTTTTGTGATTAATGTATCTAATTTTTGGATTTCTTCTGTACTTTTATTTATTTGTTTATTTAAGTTTTTATATTCTATATATAGGTATTTTAACTCATGTTTTATTTGTTTATAGATTTGAGTATTTTTATGTGGTCTTCTCATCTCAGTTTAATTTTATTTTATTTTTAATTTAGTTATTAGCTTTTTATTTATTAATTTTTTATCCATTAGTTTTTTATTCATTAGTTTTTTATTCATTAGTTTTTTATCTCTTAGCTTTTTATCTCTTAGTTTTTTATCTCTTAACTCTTTATCTCTTAGTTTTTTATCTCTTAGCTCTTTATCTCTTAGTTTTTTATCTCTTAGCTCTGATTCCAATTTGGGGGGTAGGTACGGAATTTGGTCTATGTTTAAATTTTTCATAGGCTTGTATTAATTAAATGCTTTTTTGTAGTATTTATCTTCTTGTACTTTTTTACTTATAAGTATTTGGTTCTATTAACATGTGTAGGTATTGTATATCTTGTGTTCTTAAATATACTTCTAGATATGTTTTTATAATTTGTTTCCATGAGTCTATTTCAGTTTTAATTTCTTTCCAAAGTTGGAAATATTCTTCATTTATCATGTTAATTTAATCACTATTGTAATCTGATGAGTATATTAAGTCTAAATAATCTGTATTATCGTATAATTCTTGTATTATCTGTCTTATGTCATTAATCCATTCTTGTTTTATTAATTTATTTATTTCTTCTTGTTCATATTTTATTAATTTTTCCCATATTAATTTTCTTAAATTAGGTTCGTCTATTTTTTCTAATATCTTAAAAATAAGTATCTTATGATTATCTTTATTATCGATTTTTGGTTAATCAATTTTTGTTCTTTAATGATTCAGTTTTTGATTTAACAGATAAAAAAATATTGTACACACATTGTGTTCGAATTTCTTCTAAACACTTGTGCAATAAATTGTGGAAACAAACATTAATTGTCTTTCTTTGACACACTCAAATATAAAATTGAGAATAGAGAAGATAATACTAGTTTGTGTCGAGAAGAGAGAAGGTCTCACAATAAGATTGGTAAAATATTAAAAATCACTATAATTATATAAATAGAAGTAAAATAGTAGTTTTAATAGAATGTTATTGGATTATCAATTTAACCATTAACCAAAATCATAAAGTTAGAAATTAACCTATAACCCAATATTTTTTTGTTACAAAATCATTTCAAAGTCGATAACTCAATAATCCAATATCAATAAATTAATAGCGTGTTTTTCGGTTAGATTAAACTGATTTTTGCATAGCTCTAGCTGAAGTCAAAATCTTCTCATTCTATCAGATTGTTGTCAAGCTTATAAAGCTTCCAAAAAATGAAAAATACAAAGTCTGATATTATGTTGTTATTGTTTATGCACCATTAATTTTGGATGTTACAAACTTTTTCACCGACACCCTTTCATTGCTATACAAAGTCTGATAAATAATCATAAAAAATATCAAGCAGTGTTCTAGATATAAAACAGACAGAATCCTAGTTAGGCCACTAAAGAGAATATTTGAGAATCGGGACATACTGGATTGTATAGGGACTACAACTGGAAATCAATATGACAAACTTTTTGGGTTGTTTAAAACTAACTTCACTATGAAAATTGCCTCCTTTATGTCACATCAAGCTCTACAACAACATAACCACTTATATATAAATTAAAATAATGAAAAGAATGTTACCAACATGCGTTGTGGTTGCAGTGGTAAAACTGTTCATTCCTTAACAAAGATTTCAAATTCGAGTTTTGAATATAAAAAAAATCTAGTTGAAAGCATCACACCATCAGAACGAGCCTTATAGTGTATGATCAAATTTAATCAAGCTCTAATACGAACATTAATTATCGAGTAAAAAAAATAAAATGAAAATGATGTTTCTAAACTATTTTGTTTTCTCATTATTATACCGTCGATGTAGAGAAATGTAAACTTAGGTCATCATCATGTTCTTAACTTATTGTCATTATTTTGAAACTAGAGGTGACCCTACTCAACAATGACCAACTATTATTGATTCAAATTGATGAAAATTCATAAATGAAAATTTGTTCAAAATTAGATTTCTCAATTATTGTGAGTAGAGACGTAGAGGGTAGAATTTAGGTACGTCAAATATATTTTTTCTTTTGCTAAATACAAAGGTAGTTTGATTTTCGAACAAAGCTATTCTAAAAATATTTTGATTTTCAAATTATATTCATCGGAATAAAAGAGGTCCGGTACTAACCAATTAGACCATGAGAACAAGAGGGTCTTTTCGAACAAAATCAAAACAAAGAAAGGAGTACTTTTTTATTTTTCTTAATATTCTCGGCTCTTCTGATCCCTTCCTTTATTTAAGATAAAGAAATAAAGAAAATTGATGATAAAAATTATACATATCTATATAATATAGACAAAAGAAAAGAGAGAAAGAAAGATTATTCTCCTTTTATCTTATGTACTATCTCATGTAATAACTATTTGAGATCGTCGTTTTGATTTTTGATATTATAATCTTTGAATTAATTTTTCTCATTTAGAAGGTGAAATAAGATAATGCTACCAAGTTGGATGAGATAATGTGAAATTTTCAGAATTAAGTTTATTAATACAATATTGTGTAAACTTAATCTTAAAACTTAATTCTAAACTATCCCACCTTACCAGGCTATTACCCTATCTAAGTAGCCTTCCCGTCTCCTCTACGGAAGTAATTTTTTTCTGAAACGAATAAACATATAAATATTATTGATATATCCAAAACCCTTGTTTGATTTCTTTTGGACAGATGTTTTACGTACAAAAAGACGTACTAAGTAGTCAATGTAGATGATAAATAAAAGTTGTAGAAATAAAACCAAGCAAGCATAATTTTGAAATGACAATTCTTAGTCACTTGAGTATCACAATATTCTTCAAAGCACTAAATTGAAATCCACACATTCTCATCATAGCTAGCAAGTCCACTTATGTAATTTTTGTTTACAAAAGCAAACTTTATTGAAAGGTAAAAACATAACGATTAATAATTATGGTAAATTTAGCCTTGCTCTCGCAAGTTTAAGAACTTGTTGAAAATGATGGGCCGTATCAGGTGGATGGGCCTCAATTACAGGCCTCTCCGGCAACACCCATTGCCCATCGCTCGTTCTCACCATGCCTTTATTCTCATCTTGCCACCAAAACGGTGGCACACCATAATCCTCCTTCAAGAAACTCGAATCCTTATTCACAAGGGCAACATCCCTACCCGTGGCAGAGCGAAAAGCGTGTACCTTCCCATGGTACCCATCAACAAGATGTAAATGGGCCTCAAGGTTATGTGCACAGCCCAAATCACTATTGGGTTTTAGAAAAGGAGAACGATGATGATCTAAAGCTAGCTCCGCCCCTACATGAGCATAACTCCAAGCAAATGAGAATTTCTCTTCCAATTGTTTTTGGAATATAAATTTCTCATTTGTAATAATTCCAGGCACTGTTGGAACTTTATCATGCACATTTATAACTCTCAAAACTTTAATTCCAAGCTCTTCACATCTTTCTTTAAATTTAAGATTTCCAACCCTAGGTCCAGCAAATGAAAAAACACTAATAGGAATAATTTTTGTAATAGACTTACCATTATGTAAAATATTCAATTTCATCTCAGCTATATCATAAGCACTTAACAAAGCCAATGCTGCACCAAGACTATGTCCTGTTATAGTAATACTTAGCTCTTCACCTTGGTATTTTTCGATTAATCGATTAATCTCCGCTAAAATTTGTTCACGAGCTGAAAATGAAGCATAGTGACAATTATTTTCTTTTTAGTATACATATCGAAGAACCCTGTCTCAATCTTGATGTTAGGATCATCGCGAAAATGAGCAGGATGTAAAATGTCTTGTAGGTCATGGATCCATTCTAGGTAAGTCACCGTGCCACGCCATGCAACCACTATGTCACGTCTCCCTAGACGTTTAATTTCTTCAGGATCCATGGCTACGGCGACATATCCCATCCAGTTCGCGTGTTGGCTCCATACATTGCTCATTTTCGATTTTTGGAAGAAATTTGGTAAGTTGATATTTGAAGTTGCATATAAGTATCTTCTCATTTCATACCCTTTTTTCAACATGTTGATCTTGTCAAAGAAGTATGATGGTTGATACTTGCAAGTACCACAATATTTTGAATGAGGATCATAGTCAAATGAGTCATAACAAGATTGAGCAAATTCACCATAACGAATGATTTCTTTTCTTAGATGAGAATCCATAGGATCAAGTAAACCTTTCCAATTGTTACATCCTTGAATTTCTCTCCACATCTCATGAAGGGGTTTTTTCTCTTCTTGATCATATTGTTGCAGTTCAATATTGTTCGAGTCTAAATTTGAAAGACATGAAGATGTTTTCAAAGATAGGTTTGGTGAAAGTCTTTTGCTTGGGAAAGAGAGTTTTTTGGCTTTGAATGTGTTCCATAATGGAAAAACGTCTAGGGAAGTATGGTTTCTTTTGTGTTTGGGATTGGTGAGAGATAATTGAAAGGAGGCCATGATGAATATTGATGAGAATCTTTCTTTCTTGTGTTTGATTTGTTGTTATGATATGGGGCAAGTGATAAGCTTGGTGGTATAGGAGATAAATTAAGTACAAGATGCTTTAATTTCTTTTTGAGTGTGACTGGTTTGAAAAAGAAGTTCTCTTCGAAAATACGGCGAGAGACTTATTTTTGGTTTTATGTCCATTAAATCTTTATTTTTACATATAAAAGATCTAGAAAAAAATATATTTTTTAGATCATTTTCTCGAAAACATGTGATTTTATATATATATATATATATATATATATAAGTCAAATACTATGGGTGGTGCGCCGTTGATTTTGTGAAACATTTTAATCAATCAAACATGATTTTTAAAAAAATGTAAAATACACCCTTTATTTCCCAATATATCCTTGTATAGTAGTGCCACATCTTGGGAGAACATGCTAAAGAGGAAAGAAAATAGAGACGTTCAACGACCAGCAATAATGTATGATAGTCATGTAACAATAAATTAGGTCGATATCTTAATTACATTGTAGAAAACTATAGTTGGATTTTACCATCAAAGGGGAAAAGTTTTGTGGAAATGGAGAAATGAAAATGACAAAAAACGTGTGGTAGGAAAGTTAGGTGTAGATTTTATAAGTATTGACAACTGTCTAGTGTACGTATTGACTACAAAAGAGATTGTAATAATCATAATAAAGCAAAAATCACCTTGTTTTCTTGAACTTTACCTCAAAAGTCAAAGTCACCATAATCGACTGATACTAAAATCCCGTTTGGCCATGAAATATGATATCATGATATGAAATTATAATATGATATCATAATATGAAATTATGAGATACAATTGAAGTTTTGTTTGGACCTGCGATATGAAATTTTTGTGTTGTATATTTTCTCATAAACATAAAGTCTCATAAGTTGTAAAACTATTAAAATAACCTAAATTATTTATTCAATCTTACCAAATTAACAAAAATTTATAAAAATCGCATAATAAATTATTACAAAGTTTTGTTTTCCACTAAAGTAACTGTTTCATCTAACTTTAATTCAATATAAAAAAAATTGAACATAAATTATAGTGTACTAGTCTGTAATAAAATTATCTCATATAGTAAGGACAATTTCCTCACGTTGAACCTGCATTTCTCAATCAAGTGACCGAGAAGATGAACCAACATTGTTACTTTGAGTTGTATTAAATACAAAACGGTAGAAGTAATAAATTAGGTGTTGGAGTAAATGAAGAGAACAAATTTATTACTCAATAATGTTAAAGTGGCTACATGTTGGTGAGAATAATAAATTATATGTTGGTAAGAATAATAAATTTTAAAAAGTATTGATGTAATTATAAATTTTATTTACATATGAAATAAATAGTTAGTAGATATAAATGTGGGGTTGTTTTAACAAAATATAAACTTGTGAATCAATTTTTGTATTAAAAATATCTCAAATCATGATATGGAATTCCCATATCATGGTTTTTGAAGAATATGAAATCAGCGTAAAATCGTATGTCCAAATGCTAATTCCATCTCACGATTCCATATCGTAATATGGTATCGTAGTTAAGTCCTTGGACCAAGTTTACATATTATAAGAATCATTCAAGTTAATTTTTCCTATACTAATGAGTACCATTCCTTGTGAGTTATCACCGTGTGTTTGGTATTTTCAATTTTTTTATGTTTGGTTGACTTAAATGTTTGAAAAATGACTTACCTCACAACAACAAGGAAAACATTTTTGAAACTTGTACTATTGATTATTATTTGAGATTAAAAGTTAGAAAATCTCTATGTTGGATGTGCTATGTCACGGGAAGTACATCAGACCCACGCTGCATACCCACGAACTTAATACAACGAGAAAAAAATAAATTATATTTGTCATTTATACTTTATTTATATTATAAAATATTCTTTTAGGTTAATAAAATGTTAGCCATTTATTGTAATACAATACCTTGAATTTGTTATCAAAAATCTTATTTATAGATATGATATTTACGTAATTTAATTTAAGGTTCTAAAATAGTAGGCAAAGTTCTAGAAAAAAAAAAATTCTAACTAAAAACTTAAAAACTAGGAAATGAATTTACTGGATCTCTAATGTCATGACAATACAAATTAAATATTAATTGTAATCTTTTGGGAAATTAATTTTCTAATGGTTATAAAAATGTTTTTGCTTAAGAATTAAACTTAATAGTAATTCGAAATATAGAAATTAAAATTCAAAACTTTGAAAAGAACATTTAATGCATTCTTGTGTCAATATACAAGAAAATAATGAAATTTGATATTAAAAAGTCCTGAAAATGATATTTAATTATGTCAATATACCAGAAGATAATGAAATTTGATATTTAAAAAACTAGAAAAATGACACTTAACGCATTCATACGGACTTACCATTTTTTTTAAGAATAAATTATTTCTATGCATCCATTAAAAAAAATGTATGTAGGAATTAATCTTAAAATTATAAATTTATAAAAATGATAGTGAACTAAAAAAAAATAACTTTCACATATAGCAAACACAAAAATCATATTTGTATGTTATAGCTATAGTTTGCATAATTGCGCTCCATAGAAAATTTTATGTTTGCTATGGCTATTAATATGTATATTTCACTATACATATATACAAAAGAAGGAATTGCATAATCTATTTCGGTATACATATACAAAAGAATCAATTGTATAATTTATGTTTGTATAAAGCGAGAAAATAGAGAAAGACAACAGAAAAATGGGCAGGGGAAGATCTGTATTTGTATAATCATAAGTGTATAGGACGAAAATATATGTATTTGTATTTGTATATACAATTTTCTCTCGCTTTATACAAACACAAACGCAATGCATACATTTGTGTTTGTATAAAGTGAGACAGATGAGTGAGAGTGGTGAGCGAGATCTGGGAGAGGGGAGAAAGGGGAACGAAAAAATAATTTTCTCTTGCTTTATACAAACACAAACACATTTGATACATTTGCATTTATATAAAAGCGAGAGAGGCGAGGGAGAGACTGCCAAGAGTGGCGAGCGAGATTCACCAAGGAGAGGCGAAATAGCAACAGTTTGCTACGGGGTACAATTAAATCAAACTGTAGTTATGATATTTAATTTGAACTAATAATTTGCTATTATATATAATTTTCCCAAAAAAAAAAACCTACTTAGAATTGTATCTTAAAGTTTATGACATATTATAAATTTTGACTTTAGACTATTGATTATATTGAGTCGTCACAATTAAAACCAAGCACCTAGCTAGGTCGGGTACTTACCGAGCCACTATCCTGGAGGATACTATTGGGTATAATCCAAAATTTCCTTTTTTTAAGTCCCTGATTGTATAAAATCAGAATTTGTATATGCTTACTCAAGCTATTTGTATATGATTTATAAAAAAATCATAATAAATTACTTTGTTTGTATATTGACAAGCGAAATATATAAATAGAGTTACGAAAAATTCTTATATGTATAAATGCAGAATTTGTATATACTTACCTTGTTTGTATATTTACAACAAAATATTCAAACGGACAAGCGAAATATACAAATGGGCAAGTAAAATATACAAACCGCAACCTTCATTTGGATATAATTACTAGGGGTGTACAAAACCGAACTGGAAATCGAATCAAACCGCAAATCGAGTCAAATCGAAAAAAAAACCCAACTAATGGTTTGATTTGACTTGGTTTGATATTAGAAAAAATACCTTGACTATACTTGGGTTGGTTTGGTTTTAACTAAAAAAAAGTCAACCCGAGACTAAACCAACCCGAAATTATATATATAATTTTTAAATTTATTTTATACATAAAAACATTTACTTTGATGTAATTTCTAAATATTGCTTATACGTTTTCATAATTTTTATCTTCTACATATTTTTTCAAGTTTTTTAAGACTTGGAATTTTGTATGGTCCAATAAAAATTATAGTCCATAGATATTAGTAACTCTAATAAAGCTCAATTCGAAATCAAATCAGTACTATGCTAACAAAATAAATTAATTCAACACTAAGAATGACAATAATGTTGAATATTTGTTCTTTAGTTTTACATTGGTTTAGACATTTAAAATACATAATCTAATTTTAATTTTTCTTTAATGTTTAATCATATAACTAATACTTACTATTAGACTTATTTTAGTATGATTTAATACTTTTAAATTATGATCATTTTATTATGACTTTGCAATATTTGTTTTATATGATGATTTCATTATTATTTTTTATTGCATAATTTAGTGTCATCACTCATCTCATATTTGTATTATTTTCTTAAGAAACACCTTAGATAGTTGTATTTTGGTTGGAATAAAGAAATAATTGGAGCACAAGTTAATTATATATTTGTATGCATACTTTATCGAAAAAAATGCCAAAACCTGAAAAAAAGTCCGAGGTTTATTAGTTTGGTTTTATTTAAAAATTTAAAAATTCGACACATGGTTTGGTTTGGTATTTGAAAAATTTGAATCAACCCGAGGTTGAAAAATTCGAATTTTATTAATTTGGTTTGGTATATAAATTTAAAAAATTTACACAAATGGTTTGGTTTGATATTTGAAAAATTCGAACCAATCCGATCATGTATATCCCTAATAATTACCTTGTTTGTATATTTGCAAGCGAAATATATAAACCGCAACCTCCATTTGTATATACTTACCTTGTTTGTATATTTGCAAGCGAAATATATAAACTACAACCTCCATAACAAACAAAACTATAATTATGAAGTACAATTACCAAAACTATAGCTATAGAGCCTTATGATGTCTATTATCTTTGTTATTTCTGAAATTTCCTCAATTTTATTTGGTTAAAAGGGATCATGTCCGAAGGAACCTGGTCCTTTGGTATTTTAGCATAATTAATTTATATATTCACAAACATAATATAATATACAAACGGACAAGCGAAATATACAAATAGGCAAGCAAAATATACAAACCACGGCCTCCATTTTTATATACTTACCTTGTTTGTATATTTACCAGCAAAATATACAAACCGCAACCTCGATAACAAACAAAACTACAATTATAGAGCACAATTATGAAAACTACAACCGTAGAGCCTTATGTTGTCTACCATCTTTGTTATTTCTGAAATTTTCTCAATTTTATTTGCTTAAAAGGGATCATGGCTGAAGGAACCTAGTAAGGGTTGGGCATAAACACTAAAAAACTGAACCGAATCGAACCGAATAATTTTGGTATTTCGGTTTCGGCATTTCGGTTTTCTGTTTGGTATTCGATATATATTTTTGTTTTTCAGTATTTTAATTCGGTTTTTGATATGTAATTTTTGTATAATTTGGTGTTTCGATTTACTGAATATATAATATATATTAATATTATATTAATGTTAAATAATAAATATTAATATTAAATAATAAATATTATAATTTAAATTTAAAAGCAAAATTAGGTTAAACTTTTCTATTTTTCTAAGTTTCTTTACACTTTAGTCTTTACAGACTACAGCAGTAGAGCAGCAGTGCAGCCCTTTCCCACTTTCGTCTTTCCCTCCCACTTTGACACTTTTCACTTCTGGTGACCGGCGACATTAAGCAGCAACACTTTCCCACGCAGCAGCGACCACTTTCCAGCGACGACCAGCATTAAGGCCCATAACAAAAAACTGAACTAACAAAAATCGAACCGAAATAACATAAATCGAACTGGAAAAAAAACCTGAATCGAACCAAAATAATTCAGTTCGGTGTTCGATACACGTGGTACAAGAACCGAAAACCGAAAATCGAAAAAAAAAAATCGAAACCGAATCAAATTATCGAATGCCCAGCCCTAAACGTGGTCCTTTGTATTTTAGCAAAATTAATGTTTGAAAATTTTTTGAAATTGAAAATTTTGAAAAGAGATAAATTATATATTTAACTAATTATCAAGCTTCTTAACTTTAACAATCTAAAAAGAATCACTTTAAAATTATAACTTTAAAAAAACTTGCCGTATCAATTAAATTGTAAATTGACTGATTTTATGAAAATGAAACACACACAAATCAGATGACAAAATTTCCCTGAAAAATGATTTGAAAATAAAGGATCTTTTTTTTTTCATTTAAAAATAACTAAACTTTGAATAGTTTTAGCTAAATCTTAATTAGCGGTCCAAAAAGTCCCTAATGGTCAATTTTATGATTAATAATTAGAAAAAACGACATGATAAACTGCGTTGACGTTTGCAAATTTAATTAAGAGATGATCCATACTCTTTTTTTTTTTTTTTATAATTAGATAGCCATTTTCTTTTCTTTATTAAATATATAAGCCTAAGTTATTAGATAAGATGAAAATATTTTCTAAATATTTACCTAATCTTTATCTTTTTTGAAATTAAAACAAATTTTACAATTAGAATTCTACTATATTGATGATGAAACTGATAAAATGGTGTGTAACTATATTATATCTACAAACAAAGAGATGGTATTTAACATAACGAATAATTCCATATTGAAAAAGTCTCAAAATTGCAAACAATTTTGATCGGTATTCAACCCTACTTGTATGTAGGAGGAGCTACTGTCTTCCTTCTAATAGGTTCGAAGAGAAAAGGAAACGAAACAATAAAGGTTCACCTTCATTGATACTTCCCCCTACACGTATATTGGAGTGGATGCGGACGCTTGCTTCCTAAACAGGATTTTCTATGAGGTGTTTGACATGAGAGAAGTTGATGAAGAAATATATGAGAACGAGCCATACCAACAACAAGAATTTGAATTTTATTTTTGTCTTGATTATGAAAATATCCAAATTTCAATAAAGGAGCATATGTAATTATGATATGAGTTTCTATGATTTTCTTGTTGTATTTAAGACTACTAGTTACTGTTGTTTTCTTGAAGTAATATTATTCACTAGATGAACTAGTAATCGGGACAAGTTTTTTTTTTTTTTTTAATCTTATGTTAATTGTAGATATGGAAAAAATTTATATTCACATGTGAATTTCTAAGGAATGTGCACAAATTTATGTGATATATATATAATAAAATAAAATAAAAGGAGAGTATAAATAAAATAAAGGAGAGTATGGTTAAGCCAAGTGGCAAGCTAATGAAAAGTCACTGATAATTTTAAAACAAAGTTAATAAATACCGCAATAAAATTTTTGAATTAAAAGTATTCGAATTTGAAAATTCATTAGATTTTTTAAAAGAACTATTTTTTTATTAGATTAAAAATAGAAATTCTTAGGTAGAAGAATTCTAAATGAACTTTTACTATTTCATAAACTTATATTTTCAAATATAATATTTGAATTAATTTAATTTTAACATTAAACAAAATATACTATAATTGTTATTAATATTATTATTTAATAATAATAATAATAACAACAACAACAACAACAGAAACAACCACAACTGTAACAATAGCAATAGTAATAGTGGGAAAAAAAATCACGAGTACTAATTTTATCTAATCATATTTTAAATTTAAATATCTTACACATGCTTTTAATGTATGTTGGTTGTTTTTTTCGAGAAAATAAGAAACAAACAAAATATTTTTACGTATCATATTTGGAACTTAATCATACTTATAGAGTTTTTATTTACAACTTTTTTTCTCTTAAATGATTGGGTATTCTATGTATGATCTCTTTACCATATAGATTTTGTTATGAGGTTGTACCATTCATTTAAATTTTGTATTTTTACAAACATATATAATTGTGATTTTTATTTGAAACTTTTACTATTGATTATTATTTGAGATTAAAAGTTAGAAAATATCTATGTTGGATGTGTTATGTCACAGAAAGCACTTCAGATCCACACTTCATACCCACGAACTTAATATAACGAGAAAAAAAAAAGTTATATTTTTCATTTATACTTTATTTATATTATAAATATTTTTTAGGTTAATAAAATGTTAGCCATTTGTTGTGATACAATACCTTGAATTTGTTATCACAAATCTTATTTATAGATATTATATTTAAGTAATTTAATTCAAGGTTCTAAAATAGTTGGCAAAGTTCTACAAAAACAAAAAAATAATAATATTCTAACTAAAAACTTAAAAACTAGGAAAGGAATTTACTAGATTTCTAATGTCATGACAATACAAATTAAATATTAATTGTAATCTTTTGAGACATTAATTTTCTAATGGTTATAACATTGCTTTTGCTTCTGAATTAAACTTAATTGTAATTCGAAATATAGAAATTTAAATTCAAAAATTTGAAGAGAACATTTAATGCATTTTTGTGTCAATATACAAGAAAATAATGAAATTTGATATTAAAAAGTCTTGAAAATGATATTTATGTCAATATACAAGAAGATAATGAAATTTGAGATTAAAAAGACTTGTAAAATGATATTTAACGCATTCATACTCACTATTTTTTTAAGAATAAATTATTTCTATACATCCATTAAAAAAAAATGTATGTAGGAATTAATCTTAAAATTATAAATTTATAGTTTACCATCTAAAAAAAATGATAGAGTGAACCAAAAAAAAAAAACCTACTTAAAATTTTATCTTAAAATTTATGATATATTATAAATTTTTACTTTAGACTATTGATTATATTCATGAGTCGTCATCACAATTAAAATCAAGCAACTAGCTAGGTCTACCTAACGAGTCACTATCCTGGAGGATACGTCCTCTTTAATAGACTTAGCAGATTATCGAGCCATGTATCGTATTTTGTATTCCAAATATTAGTATCTTCATGACTTGCTCACTTTGGATTGTATGAGAGTAAATTTGTGTTTTATATTTGCTTCCACACTTTTATCTAATTATTTTAGTGTACATGCATCGTATGTCAGCACGTGTGTATCACATCAAACAATAGATATAATTTTTTTTTATTGAAAATACTAATTAACATTAAAATAAATATAATAGTTGTTTAAATGATAGAATAAATGATATTACACAACTTCTGAATACAAATATGATAAATTTCGTTACTATTTGTATCTCACTATCACCAACCACTGTTATCATAACAATCACTAATCATAATCGACAAATCCTCTCCATTACTCACTACTATATATCGCCAACCACCGTTGTTATTCACCACCACCTATCATTTTTATTCACCACAACAATTAGTCACCACACCAATTACTACCACCATCAACTACTTCTAAAAGCACAATAGCCGCTAACTGTTTCTACCACAACCATTAGCTAACATCATCCCTAACTAACATCCATAACCATTATTGCTATCCATCAGCATAATTTTTTTTATTTTATTGATATAGTAGTATATTAATTTACTATTCTGTTATTTTTATATTTATTAATGTTTAAATAAAGAAAAATCTTATATACTCAGATATTCAAAAAAGCAAACAGTCTAAATTATTATGAATTTAGATCTTAATATTTAAATGTGTATTAAGATTCAGACATCTAAATTATAATGCATATCTTAATATTTAAACATGCATTCGCATTCAAACATTTTAATCTGAAAACAAATGAGGCTTTATAGCATCTATTGCCAAACTTTTGGGAGGGAGGTCAAAATGTTTTTTTTTATTTTTATTTTTTTTGGGGATAAGGCACAAGTAAGCTCCCCCCCTCCTCCTGAACTATATTCATAATTTCAGCAACACACCTTAACATAACTAGGATCCTATTCCCCCCTAAACACATTTTTTCTAAACCTTTTTGTTTCTTTTGTGCTGGCGTGACATTAAGAATGTGTTCACTCTCTTGGAAGTAAGTGTGAGGCAAAATATATGAGAAATTTTTATCAATATCAGACAAATATCCTTTTTTGATTGGAAAATTTGAAATTAGTTAATACACATAATTATTAACATTAAAACTTAAATATATTTAATTATTTTCATATCTTTATTTATCAAATATTTAAATTCTCCCCACTTTAAACTTTTTTTTTCTTTAATTAATTTCTTATCTTTTAACATTTAATTATTTTTGAAAATACGTATATTTAAATTTTTTAAAAAGCATTCTTTAATTTTAATTTTAATTTTTTTTATGTTTTATTTGATTTCCTTCACTTATTTGATATCAGACATTAAATTTAAATCAAATGAAAAAGGCAAAGAAACTAAAAATAAATTAATAAAATCAATAGAAACAAAATTAGTAATTTTTTGGGATTTAGTATCTTATCTGGTTAGAACACATAAACCGCTTTGCATGTCCATCTTGTTATTGACAAGAAATCTTGTCGACTTCATCATAGTAAAACGTGGTTTGATCATTATCGATTTTGACAAAAGATCACAAATTCATACTGATAAGAGATCGTGTTGATGGAAATATAGAAGAAAGAAACCTCCCAAAAAACTTATCAAGATAAGATATTTTTCCAACAAGCAAAGTTGAATATAAAAGAAAAGAAAATAGACGAAGTAGTGTAGGTAAAAGTTCAACTCAATATATAGTGGAGGAAAAAAAACATATCCTTTAATTTTCCATACTGGAGATTCAACTTGTTAAGTCATAACTTATATGTTATGAATATTGAAAAGAAAGTATTTGACAATAATATGTACATTTTGTTAAATGATAAAGAAAAAACAAAGACTCATATTAAGGCTCAAATATATCTAACACATATGGGTATGAGATTGGTCAGATGAAAATGATGATTTTCACCTTGGTGTACTTACAATTTTAAAGAATAAGAAAGTGACCTTCCTTACAACCTCAAAGAATATCTCAATGTATAATGGTTATTCGAGTAATACATCCCTTTGTATATATTTAAAATCAAATAGGATCTTTGAATTAAAAATTCATGATTGTTACATCATTATGGAACAATTATTGCTGATAACAATTCATTGTGCTTCAAAATCAAGTTGTTGCAATTTTGATAGAATTTTGTTCTTTTCTTAGACATTTTTGCTTGTAAAATTTAAGTCTCTCGGACCTAGATAATACGGGCATCATGCTTGGAGGACTACGTAAATTTGCTATCCAAGCGTGCATATTACTTACTACATAAGGGATGGACATACCAATGAGAACCTTAAAGTGGGATCCATTGTTTGATCCTGGGGAAGAAACGTCTACGACAATTGCATGGATCTCCTTCCCGGCGTTACCACCCAATTTTTTACTTGCAGTAGCGGTAGGCAAACCTTTACAAGTTGACCTAGCCACGAGGAATCAAACAATGTCGAGTTGTGCAAGAGTCAAGGTTGAGGTAGATCTGTTGAGTGATTTCCCAAAAAGAATCAATGTAGGGATGAGGAAAAAATCAGGAGAAGTTTGCGAGAAGTGGATTAGAATTAAGTATGACAACGTACCAAAATATTGTAAAAATTGCAAAATACAAGGGCATAATGAAGATGAATGCTTTGTCATTCACCCAGAGTGAAAGAGTTTAATCCCTTGATTTCTTTCATTCCCATCATCCGTTTATATACACAATACAATAGTATAAGCAGTCTATAATTAAGGAAACTAACTATCTATATACAGAAAGTAAATATATACAATCTGTCAGAATATATTTTCATATATTCTAACACAGTCATAATATATTTTCATATATTCTAACACACCCCCTCAGTTGAAGCTGGAGGTCGTCGAATGCTAAGACTGTCCCGAAAATCCTCAAATAACACCAACGGAAGGTCTTTGGTGAAGATATCCGCAATCTGATAACGAGAGGGGACATGCAGCACTCGAACCTGGCCACGAGTCACCTTTTCCCGTACAAAATGTATATCCATCTTAATGTTCTTAGTGCGTTGATGCTGAACAGGATTATCAGCCAGATATATGGAACTAACATTATCACAGTAAACCAAAGTAGCCCGTGGAATAGGACAGTGAAGTTCCAAAAGTAAGTTGCGCAACCAACATGACTCAGAGACCACATTAGCAACCCCTCGGTAATCTGCCTCTGCACTCGAACGAGACAAAGTAGCCTGACGTTTGGCAGACCATGAGATTAAGTTATCACCCATAAAGACACAATAACCCGACGTCGAACGCCGTGTATCGAGGCACCCACCCTAATCAACATCAGTATATGAGACAATATTGGTTGTGGAAGAGGGATACAGGTGAAGACCATGATCCAAAGTACCTTGTAAGTAGCACACGATGCGTTTGAGAGCGTGCATGTACTCATCCCGTGGGTCATGTATGAACAAGCACATTTATTGCACATCATAAGTAATATCGGGTCTCGTGAACGTGAGGTATTGCAGTGCCCCGACAAGACTGCGATAAACTGATGGGTTTGCAAATGATATGCTCGTAGTAGCCCCTAGCTTCGACTTTGTATCAACCGGAGTAGGAGAAGGTTTACACGATGACATGCCATCGCGGTCAATGATCTCAGCTGCATACTTCTTTTGAGATAAAAATAAATCGGTTGTATGACGAGTGACAGCAATGCCCAAGAAATAGCTCAACAGGCCCAAATTCTTTATAGCAAATTCGGAGCTAAGAAGCGATATGATAGATTGGCGAAGCTCATCGGAGGAAGCACTTAATATAATATCGTCGACATATAATAATAGATAAGCCATAGAAGTACCTTGACGATAAACAAACAAGGAATGATTAGTTTTACTATGAGAAAACCCAATTGTATGGATAGAATCAGCAAATCTCTTATACCAAGCCTGCGGAGCCTGTTTCAGCCCATAAAGAGATTTCTTCAGTAAACACACATGATTAGGCCTATCAGTATCCCGATAACCCAAAGGTTGATACATGTAAACAGTCTCCTTGAGTGCGCCACGTAAGAAAGCATTTTTGACGTCAAGTTGGTGAATAGGCCATGCCTTGGAGAGAGCCAAACTAAGAACCGTACGAATAGTTGCCGGTTTGACAACTGGACTAAATGTCTCACCACAATCCACGCCAACCTATTGGGTTTTACCATCACCTACAAGGAGAGCTTTATGTCACTCAAATGAACCATCAGATTTTTCTTTATGAGCAAAAATCAACATACACCGAATAACATTAACATTTGGAGGACGGGGCACCAACTCTCACGTCTTATTATTACGTCTTATTTGTAATAAGAGCATTATATTCATCATTCATAGTCATTTTCCAATTCAGGTCACGAAGAGCAGACACAGGGTTACGGGGTCGAGGGGACTTCAAGACGGATGTAAGAAGGTTGAAAGACCTCTTAGGCTTATAGATCTCATGCTAACTCCTAGTAACAGGACCGGTGGGTAGACTAGAGGGAGAGACGGGAGTTGGTCGATGAGGAGAGCTAGGTGAGAGAGCGGAAGAAGACGCTGGGTGCGGCCTAACAAGCAGCGACGGAGTGATCTGCCTAGGTGAGGGGGCAAACTCGCTAGCTGGGCACGACGGGATGGGCAGTGGTGCGACAGAAAGGGGTGGAGCCGGTGGGTTTGTGGGGTTAGTGAAATGGCGAACCACATATGGAGGGGGCCCATCGTCTAGAAATTGGTACCAGTGATGTGGAGGAGTATGTAAATTGTCAAAAGGAAATTGCGTCTCATCAAATATTACGTGACGGCTAATGATGATTTTTCGAGATGACAAATCAAAGCATTTATATCCACAATGATGTGACGGATATCCCAAAAAAACACACGGAAATGACCGTGGTTGAAGTTTGGTTATAAGAGTGGAGGGAATGAGAGGAAACATAAACACCCAAATATTCGAAAATGGGAATAAGATGGATCCTTCTGATAAAGAATGCTAAGAGGAGATTGATAGTTTAACTGTTTATGAGGAATGATGTTGAGAAGGTAAGTTGTCATTTGTAAAGCATGATGCCAAAAGTAAGGAGGGAGGGAAGCATGAGCCAATAAGGTACGAACAATGTTATTAATCGTACGAATTTGTCTTTTGGCTTTCCCGTTTTGAAGGGATGTGTGAGGACATGATAAACGACAGACCATTGACTTTACAGAAGTCCCAAAAGGGGCCATTATCAAATTCCTTGCCATTATCACATTGTATATTCTTTATGTCCCGCTCAAAGTGAGTTCGAATAAATATCTTGAAATTTAAAAATGTGGAAAAGGTTTGTGATTTTTTCGATAAAGGAAATGTTCACAAGAATTTAGAATAATCATCCATAAACAAGACATAATATCGATGATCGGAGTAACTCAAAACGGGTGATGTCCAAAGATCACTATGTATAATATCAAATGTCATAAGAGTGCTAGAATTTGAAGCATAAAATGGCAACTTAACATGTTTTCCAAGAGGACATGAATGACACATACAAACATCTCTACTTTGATTATAATCAATCAATTTATTTTTCCTAAGGAAATTCAACACAAGTGTGACCGGGTGAGCCAAACGATCATGCCAAAGAGAAGGTGCCAAAGCAACAAAAGTAAATGGTGAAGTGACTGGATTTGTGATTGGATAAAGCTCTCCCCGACTGTTACACCTCATTACCAGCCTCCCCATCTAAAAATCCTTCACAGAAAACCCAAATGGATCAAAATTAACAGAGACAGAGTTATCGATGGTAAATTTGCAAAGGGACACCAAATTTTTAACTAGGTGAGGGGCATAGAGGACATTGTTTAAGTGCAAGAGAGGACACGAGGAAGACAAAGTCGTGTGACCATAGCCGTGAATTGAAATTGAGTGACCATTACCAACAATTATATCACTTTTATTGCTCTTATTAAAATAAGATGTGAGGTTACCTTGTCATGTGAGAAGTGACATCGGTATCCATTTACCAATTTGCATCCGGAGGAGTGATCCCAAGAGTATGCATCGCGGCTTCAATGTCCGTAGGCGTAGGGGCTGCTGTGTAGGCCTGCTGAGGTCGAGGGCCAAGAACACCCGCTCATGATGGCTGATGTTGTCTATGATTGGGTCGGGACCAAGAGTTCGAAGGATATGGACACGGTGGTATAGCCCAAGGACCCCAAGAGGCCATCCACGGCCACTGCTGCTTGGCAGCCTATGGAGAATATGGCGGAGGGTGCTGCCCCGCTGACTGCTACCCAGTGCCGCGGATGTTGTCACCTCCCAGCTGACCACCACGGCCTGCAGGGCCGCCGCTACTGGCAGCTCCTTTGCCGCCTCCCCGACCAGTATTGCTGCCCTGAGACCTGCTGCTATAATTGCTGCAGTTGTGGTTTCTCTTCCCACCAGTAGTATTGCGGGTGGAAAAGGAATTATCAGGAACATCAGGAGAACCCTCGGACGAGCGAGCAAGTAAGGCAGCGGAGGAGCTTTGGGCTGCTTTCTTAGCACGGCTAGCCTCTTCAAGAGTAAGCATCTAACGGGCTTAATAAAATTGCGGCAAAGGGTCGCGTTGGCAAATAAGAGTAGCCATACCTTGGTAGGGCTCTGTAAGGCCAGAGACAAATTGAAGAACCAGACGATCGTTAGCAACCGAGGAGCCGACATTCTTGAGTTGATTCGTCAGAGATTTGAGATGTTGACAATAGGCAGAGACATTCGAAAAATCTGTCATGTCTACATGAGTAAAGTCGTACTAGGGTGACAGCACGAGAGTGTTGGTTATCCTGGAATATATCACGCAAGCGATTCCAAGCCTCCATCGCCGTGGTGTCGGGTTCAAGAATTATATGCAAAAGATCATGAGAAATAGTAACGTAGAGCCATTGGAGAACGGTGGTGTCAAGGGTGGACCACAGTTCTTTGTTCTCCTCTTGTTTAGGCCGTTTCTTCGTGCCCACTGCCGGAGGACTAATATGATCAATTACCCGGTGGAATCTTGCATGAATCTTAAAGAGTTCCACCTATGTGGAATATTGTACGTTCTCAATCTCAAGAGTGATGGGAACATGGTTCTTAATGTTGGAGACAACAAGAACAGGATGAAAGGAAGATTTGGAGTTAGACATGGTGATTGAGAAGAGAGGAAGAGGAAGAGGAGAAGGGCGGCGGCAGCGAAAATCCGAGAAGAAAGAAGAAGGTCGGATTGTGCTCTAAACAGCTGATACCATGAAAGAGTTAAATCCCTTGATTTCTTTCATTCCCAAGTAGCCTATAATTAAGGAAACTAACTATCTATATATAGGAAGTAAATATATAAAATATGTTATAATCTGTCAGAATATATTTTCATATATTCTAACACAGAGCTATACCCCAAGCCCTAGCGAAAGAACAAAAACCAGGAGACAACGAATAAAGTAGAAAAGAAATTAAGCAGAGGCGCAGGGAGAAATTATTCTCAAAAAGGAAGAACAATCGAAACAAAATGAAAAACGGGGAGTCAAAGAACAGAAAAACACCAAAGAAGGAGGATGAACAGTTTAGGGAAAGCAAATATGGACTAGAAAGATGGTGCAATAATAAAAGCAGGGAATTACCACTGATAATCAATTCGGAGTGCTGAATGAAAATGAAGACACTGGGGAAACACAAATTAAGCAACAAATGAAGGGAATGGAGATGAATACAAAGTGTTGGGTAGAAAAACTTTTAAGGACAAGAATATAAGTGCCTTGGGTAGTAGCACAAAAGATGGGGAGGAAGAGAATACTCTAAGAAGTGGCACAAACGACAAGGAGGGAGTAGAAGTGAAAGAAAAAGAAAAGGAAAGGGAGAGTTCGAATAGTTGGGTAGAGCAGAGCCCCATACTAAAAGACATAGGAGATGAGAGGGACGCAAGTAGTAGTAATATGGGATCTGGTTACAAAGAAAATAAGCAGGGCAACGTAGGAAAAAAGGAGGACGAAACAGGGTCAAAACCAAATGAAACAGAGGGTGTACATATGAAAAACATTCTGGATCTAGAAGAAATCACTGATGCAAAAGTACAACGGAGAAGAGAGTGAGAAGAGGAAGAAGAGCTTAATGAAAACATAGAGGCAGTTGCAAGAGAAGGTGACTTGTCACCACAACAAGTCAGATTGCTGGAAAGTGCTGCCAAGAGGGGCAAGCCAAGTCAGCAGTCACTATCGCTACAAGTTAAAACAAAGAGTAGCAGGGAAAGATCGGAAGAAATTTCCCAATGATTGGGAAGGCCATCTTTTGGAACATTAGGTCCGTAAAATCTCAAAAGGCCTTTGAATGATTACGGTACCTAAATAAAAGACATAAATACAATTTTACAGCTCTCATGGAACCTTTTCAAGGACCACAAGAATAAGAACAATACAAAAGAAAGTTAGGGAGGGATAATGCTTATTGTAACAGTTCAAATAAGATCTGGAGTTGACACCCAATTTTGGACATCCACATTATAGATTAATCATTGAGCTTCTTCAATTTTAAACAATTTAAAATAATTAGTTTTATAAAATTTCAAGAAAAATATAGTTTGCAAGTTATTTTAAATAGTTGTATCATTTTTATAATTTTTAAATAATATACATATTTTATATAATTATGTATATAATTAATGTGTTTTATGAATATTCAAAAACCATCTCAAAAAGATTTTATATTTTTAATTGATGGTCTTAAGTTTGAATTAAGGAGTTTTATGAAATTCAAAATACTTTCAAGTTATTTTAATTTTGTCTTTTAATAGTTGTAATAATTTTAAATATATTTTTACAATCGCATTATTTTATAAATATAAAAAATTATCTCAAAAGATTTTACATTTTTGATTAAGTATTTTATTAATTTACTTTAGTTTAAGTTATAGTTATAATTTGAGTTAATTAGTCGATAATTAAATTAATTATTGTATAATCAATTTAATTATTTTATTTCGTTAAGATTAAGAAGCTCACTAATTAATTATATTAATTCGTCCTATTTAATTATTATTCGAATCTACTAATTTAATCAATTCGACTAAATTCTTAATTTCAATTGGCTAGGATTTCAATCAATTTGGCCAAATCCTCAATTCAAAATTTAGCACTTTCTTACAAATCTAGCCCCTTTCAACTCTCAATTTTAACCCATCTAAAAGACCCATTTTTGGCCCCTTTTCTTAGAATTTTCCAAGTCCAAATTTAATTACAAAGACCAAATTATTTTTCAAACAACATAGCAACACCCGATCGACCCACTCTGCTTCTTCTTCCTCACCACACGAGAATAGCAAGCAGAAGGCTTCGAACAACAACCCCATTTTTTTCTTCATTGCAGCGGAAATCACGGACAACAACAAAAAATCGCGAGAAACCAATACCCTCATCCAGCTACCCTGCAAAACCCATAACCCTAGCAACCTAATCCATCATGTCGCTGTTCCCTTTTCCCCATTTTCAAAGATCTTCAAATCTCTTTCACTGTTGGCCTTGGAAAGGAGGAGAGAAATTCAAATTTTGTTTGAATTTTTCCAACGGATTTCCCCCCAAATGGCCCCAACTTCCCTTATAAATAATCCTTTATATTCAAGTGATGGAGAGGTTTTTTGAAATTGGATTTTGACAAGTTTTGAGCTTAGTTCTGAGGCAATAGTCATTTTACACTTCAAAACCATATATCTAGCTTTCTGATTTTAAGTTCCAAGGATATCTCGCCGCTCAAATTTTCTTAGCTTGCCATTCGTGTTCGAAGTTCGTGGTAGGAGAAGTCGGTGTTCTCCCCTGCTCATTATTTCCAGTATCGCTGCCCGAAAAAAGGTAATGCCTCATTTTCTGTTTACGTTTTCATTTCAATTCTGAATATTATGTAATGTGTGTGTCTCTATTGGGTTATCCTTAGCTTCATTCATGCTTCGTTGGAATATGAATGTTCATGGCTTATTGCCTTTATTTTGGAATTTCTGGCAGAACATTACATTATTCATGCCTTGTCCCGATTAGATGTTTGAATCAGATTATAGTTGTTTGAGTCTAACTTGTGTTGTTTTGAATCACATGTTCTTTTTGCCTTGATTCTTATGCCTAATGTGTTCTCAAGCATCAATGAAGTTGTCTCGATATCAGCTGTTGGAAGTTAGAGTCATTGATTAATTTACGATGCTCTAAAGTGGGTTGAATCTTCGTTTGTTCGAAATAGTTTGGATATTTATGTGGTATAGACTTTGAGTATGCTAACTGTGTAACTCTATCCCCTCACTTTTTGTTTGTACACTAGGCTATCTTCTCTGTTATTTTGAACTTTCCTATGCTAGCTTAATCTCGTAGAATATATCTCTGTTTCTCGTATTGTTTGAGTGTTGTTTGTATCTTTCGTATTCCAGCTAGTAATGTCGTGTTTGCAACTCACTATTGAGCTTGTTTTTCAAAGGCTTCCACAATCTCATTTCATTGGATTTAGTGTTGCTAATCTTTCTCTTTCGCTTGAATGTGGCAGAGTCTATTTTGAATACTGTCAACGTGTCTTTTGTCAAGATGTTTCGAATCGATCTCATGTTATTTTTAGTACTTCTAGTTTTGAATCATTTAAGTAAATGATTGTTGAGCTTATTCTTATGCCTGTTTGTGAAATATGGAATTTCTTTTTCATCTTTAATAAGTTTCGAAATTGAATCATTCCAGCTTTAAACCCCACTGGTTGCAGAGAGTAAGGTTCGTTTATGTTGCTAACCTTGAGCCTTGCAATCCGACTCTATAAATTGTTTAGTTTCAACTTGTGCCGTTTCTTGTCGTGTTGCTTTATAAATCATCCTAAAAATGTTCATCATGTCAGCCTTTGTGTTAGGATAGTTCCAAACAATAGTCTCTGATTTGCCTGTTGTATTATCATCTTTTGTTAGACCGATGTCTTGAAAATGTTAAAGTATATCTACCCCTTCCGCCATCCCTCTCATTTAAAGTGGCAGAGATGTTAAGATTCCATTCCTATTCATGTGTAGACACTATGCAAAATTTGTCATACTTTGTTAATTTTCTTTACTAATTTGCTCATGTTAAAAAGAAGGAGTTTAGTTTTATTCCATTAATTCATAGGTTTGCTGCTGACTTTTCTTGGTTGATGTGGATTTTTTTATGTTAAAACAATAGCTTAAGTGGCCATTATTTTATGATTAGCATGACTTGGATTTTTGTATCTGTAGAATTTGTACCCTTTTACCAAAATCTATGTTGTTGGTTCAATCAAGTTAGTTCCAGTGTATTAGTTTTGACACTGTCATGATAATTTGTCTTGGGCACACTATTACTCTTATTATTTTGGGTGCTAACTCTTATCACCATTTCTTTACATGTGAAACATGCCTCGAGTCTTTTTTTGGACTCTCATCTCCTATCCTTGCATCTCCTCGTTGGGCCAAAGGCCCAACTTTACCTTTTATCTAGTCAGCCAAAGCAATAGAACGAAATTACAGGGCTGGAAATCCAGATTGCAGGTGTCCGAAAGTCCTAAGATGGACTGCATACATTCAGTATACACTGTATACATTCAGTATACATCAATATATAAGTAAAAAATGTGGGAATACAGGGTTGAGGCAAAATACAGGTGTTCGAAAGTAGGAAATACGTGAAACGAGCTGATATATATGCTGATATACACTACTATACAACCGGTGTATACAAAAAGGGGATTGGGTTAAAACCCAAAAACTTGCAGCGAAATTGGCCCAAGAAAGGGCCCAATTTCATTTTCTCTTTTACTCTCCTAATTGTTTTGATTATGTTTGACTAATTTTATGTAACTCTAACTTTAGAACTATTAATTAACTTACTTAGATTCCCCAAAAAATGAGTTATTTTCTTTGTGTTGGTTTACTTTTAATACATTTTTTTTTTTTGTGTTCATTCATTTTATATCAAGTACACCGATCAAATTTTATATCTTTAATTAAGTTAAATCTTTGTTTTTTAAAAAGATACGTTCTTTAATGGTCTTCGCTTAAATCACATTTTTTACTCATTTTAAAATTGTTTTATGTTAAAATATTTTTCTCAAATAAAATTTAAAAATGTTAGTCAAAACTTTTTTCAATTAGTTTAAAGAATACTTACTTAGTCATTTTCTAAAAAAAGGTTAGTCAAAACTCGTATTTTTCAATTAATTTAAAATGGTTTTCATGCTTAAATTTACCAATTTGGTTTATGTTATTATTTTAAAATGAGTCAAGTAAATCCTAATTAATCTAGTTTTGTTAAAATTCTATTCACATGTAATTTAATTCAAATGTCTCATTTTTAGGTCTCTTTCTCTAAAGAATAAATTTTTTTAAAAAAATTGCTCTTTGTTTAACTATTCTCTCAAAGTTAATCGAATATTGTAAATTATTATATATTTTTTATGTTAAATCATATTCCTAAAAAATAGTCAAATATATTTTAGTCAAGTCGCAGGTCAATCGCGTTTTAGCGGGCGCTTCAAGTGCCTTAAAAACCTTCTTGAAGCGTAAATAAGAACCTCTTACCCATTTTCTCTAAATTTTTAAAGACTTAATCTGTTAGAGTCCTTTAAAATTAAGTTTTCTTAATTTCTTTAAAAAATTAAGTGGCAACTCTTTTCTAAGTATTTTTTTCTCAAATTATTTTATACTTAGAACATTTCAAAAAAGTGATTTTTCTAAAGATAGTAAAATTACGGCATAACATCTGGTTATTCTGGTAGATGATTGGAAAGGGGAAGTAGTTAGAGACAATGGACAACACCTCACAGTGAAATTCAGGAGAAATAGCTTTGACGTTCTGATAACAACAGTTTACGCGAGATGTGCTGCTATTGAAAGACTAGAGCTATGGGAGGAGCTAGAGGTTATTGCATAGGAAAATAATCTTCCACGGCTAGTGGGGGTGATTTTAACATCATCTTAAATGAAGAAGAGAAGCAAGGAGGCCTGAATTTTACTCAAATGGAGGCTCTAGATTTAGTCAATGCATAAATAATTGCGCTCTAACGGAATTAAAGTGCACAGGCACTAGATTTACATGGTGGAATAGAAGAATTGAAAGGCAGTGCATTTTTAAGAGGCTTGATAGAATCTTAGGTAACGAAGAATTTTCAACTGGCTACCAACAAGTATAGTTCAACACTTAGTGAGGCAGGGTTCTGATTATGCCCCTCTTCACCTGGTTTGCAACTCGGAGGAAGAGCCAGTGGTGTAACCATTCAAGTTCTTAAACTTTTGGACAAAACATCCCGATTTTAAGAAGGTTATAGAGGAAAATTGGAAAATAGATTTTGTCGGAAATCCTTTCATTGAGTTTCAGACAAAGATTTAAAAAAAAAAGTAAAAGGGGCACTAGCAATTTGGGGCAAGGCGACTTTTGGAAATATATTTCGACAAGTAGCCACGCTGGAAGATGAAGTAAGGGTCAAGGAAATTCAATTAGAAGTGAACCCAACTCTTGAGAATAAAGAAGAACTGAAGAAGTCAGAAGCGAAATTAAAAAAGTATCTTCATGTAGAAGAAGAGTTTTGGAGGCAAAAGGCAGCAATGAAATGGTTCCAAGATGGAGATAGAAATACGAGGTTCTTTCATAATTATGTTAAAGGAAGGAGAAAGAGGCCTCAGCTGGCATAAATACAAACGGAAGAGGGGGATATCGTCAACACAAGTGAGAATATTGGGGCAGAGGCAGATCTTTCTTTGAGAATCAATTCAAGGAAAAGAGGGTCTCAGAAGATGAAGGAATGTTGAATGTGATATCAAAATAATCACCACTGGGCAAAATGAAGAGATGGGCAGGGTTCCTAGCATTAAAGAGGTAAAACATATGGTTTTCAATCTAAATGGAGATAGCACCAGCGGGCCTGATGGTTTTTCGAGCATATTTTTTCAAAGTTGTTGGGATATCATAGGGGAAGACATAACAAGAATGGTTAAAACCTTTTTCTGTGGGCAAGAACTCCCAAGGTTCATCACACACACCAATTTGATTCTTCTACCAAAGAGAGAAAATGTGAAAGGCTTAACAGATTTAAGGCCAGTGAGCCTGTGTGCATTTGTTAGCAAGATCATTTCTAGAGTGTTGCATGAAAGAATTGATGCATTATATTGAAGAATCAATTAAGATTTGTAAAAGGAAGAAGCATTACGGAGAATGTTCTTCTAGCACAGGAGATTATTAGAGACATTAATCTGAGAAAGAAATTCCATAATGTGGTGGTTAAGCTTGATATGGCAAAAGCGTATGATAGAGTATCTTGGGTGTTCCTCACTAAGGTATTAAGGAGGTTCGGATTTTCAGAAAGCATCATAGATATGGTCTAGCGTTCACTCACCAATAATTGGTACTATATGATGGTGAATGGAAAGGTCTTTTGTTTATTCCAATCCTCAAGAGGACTAAAACAGGGTGATCCTTTATCTCCAACTCTATTATAATAGCAGTTGAAGTATTGGAAAGGAAACTAAATAAATTGCATGAAGAGGCAAACTTTAAGGGATATAGAATGCCTAAATGGAGTCCTCCTATAAACCACTTATCATATGCCGATGACACAATCCTTTTTTGCTCAGGGGACAAGAAGTCAATTGGAAAAATGGTGGACGTACTTAAGAAGTATGAAATGATTTCGGGGTAAATGATCAACCTAAACAAGAGCTTCTTCTACCTACATGACAAGACACCTCTAATTGTAGGGGTAAGACCAAGGAGGATGACGGGAATAAGACATGGAAACTTTCCTTTCACCTACCTAGGTTGCCCAGTGTACTATGGCAGAAAGAAGAGAGCCTGTTTTGAAGAACTGGTGAAAAAAGTTAAAAATATGGTGCTAATGTGGCACAACAAATGGTTATCTTATCGGGGGAAATTCATACTAATAATGAATATGTTACAATCCATTCCTATTTATTTACTCTCTGCTACGAATCCCCCTAAGAAAACTATTGACCAATTGCATCAGATTTTTGCAGGCTTTTTTTGGAGCAAAACAAGTAGAGAAAAAGGAAAACACTGGATAGCATGGGAGGATATCACCAAAGCACTATTGACCAATCATTGCATGAAATCACCAAAGCACTATTTGGAAAGTTGTGGTGGACATTTAGAACATCCACATCATTATGGAGTACTTTCATGTGTAATAAATATTGCAAAAAACATCATCCTCTTATTGCCAAAGGAACTGGTGCGTCTCATGTATAGAGGAAAATGTTGGAAGTTAGAGAAGAGGTGGACCATGATATATGGTGGCAAATCAAAACAGGAGAAACAAGTTTCTGATTTGATAATTGGACAAACAGGGAGCATTATACTACATTGAGGACCAGAATGTAGAGGAAGAAGAAGTAGAGGTAAGAAAGTTCATAGTAAATGGGGAATGGGATAGAAATAAACTCAGAGAATTACTCTCAGAAGAGATGACTGAACACATCCTGGAGAATATCAGACCCAAAGTGGAGGAAGGTGCAATGGATAGGCCATGGTGGATGGGCAACTCTTGTGGAACCTTTACTTTGAAGTCTGCCTATAAGTGTCTAAGACACAAAAAAGAGAAAGGGTGGTGGTGGAATAGCATTTGGAACAGGGGTGTTCCTTTGAAGATCAATTTTCTCCTATGGAGAAGTTGGAAAGGAAGAATAGCTACAGAAGACAATCTTCAAAGAATGAGAATTAGCATGGCTTCAAGATGCTATTATTGCAACAACTATGAACAGGAGACAATGATTCACCTATTTCTAACAGCTCCCGTAGCTACTAAGTTGTGGAAGCAGTTTGCTACTTGTGCATGTATCAGAACTGATGAAGGACTACAACAAATACTCACAAGGTTGTGGAATGCAACAAATAAGCCTAAACTGAAAACAACTTTTCAAGCAAAACCATCAATATTAATGTGGGAATTGTGGAAAAGAAGGAATGCAAGAAGAAATGGAAAAGAGGTGACATATGGGCTTTATCAACAGTGCCAAAATAACGTATTTCAACTAACAAAGACATTGTACCCATGGATTAATGTCCCAAATAGTTGGGAAGGATTAGTTGAGGTCTTAAAAAGATACAGACCAAAACTACATTATCATGTTGTTTCCTGGATTAATCCACCAATGGGCTGGGTAAAATGTAACACAGACGGAGCAAGCAGGGGAAATCTGGGGGAAAGCTCATATAGCTTCTGCATAAAAAATAATGAAGGTGATCTACTATATGCTGAAACACAAAATATTGGACAAGGAACAAGTATAGAGGCAGAAATCAGGGGTATTCTCTGTGCTTTGAAATATTGTAAACATAACACCACTTATAATATTGTTGTGGAAACAGATTCATTGAGTTTAACTAAGATGATTCAGAGAGAAAATAAAGTTCCCTGGAGTCATATAGAGGATCTAGAAGACATACAAGTTCTACTAAGAGAAACAAATGCAAGAATCAACCACATATTCAGGGAAGCAAACCAGCTAGCAGACAGTTTAGCCAATGAAGCTTTCAGGCAAAATGATAGGACAAAATGGCATAATTTTCAGCAGCTACCCTCGGAATGCAGAAAGATACTGAATGCAGACAAGTCAAACATTCCAACAATAAGGATAAGGCAAGAAAAATCATAGCACAAGATAGATAAACAAGAACATGATGTACATCAGATGCATTGTCTTTAACAGATTTCACAGTAATGTTATTTACAAAAGAAGAGTATGCCAACAAAGGGCTTACACAACTAAGAATATAAAGCTACCTAGCTAGACAAAGACAACTTACTTAAAGCTTTTCCATAAAAAATGAGGTCCTCGAGCTTGAATGGGGAATCATAGAGCCATGGTTGGACGGGAATTCCAGAAGGAAAGACGACAAGAGCAGTGGGAAAGTAGGAAATCAGAAATGGGAAAATAATCAACATACCTTGGTGAGCTGATAGATGAGATCGGAAATGAAGGAAGAGGAAGAACACAATTTAGATACCCTATGTTCTGGGTCTTGTTATAAACGCCTAAAATTGCATTTTTAGGGACTGAGCTCCTGTTTTGGACTGGTCCAATTTTGTGGATCAGCAAATGTTTGTACATAATGGATTATTGAATAAAAAGAGCTTAATGCTCCAAATTTATTTTTTTTTAAAAAAACTACAAAATGAAATTACAACTTTTTGTCACCTAGTGATGTTTTTTCCCTCCCACCCTTTTAACTATAGTGGTTCATTAACTATCTATCTAGCTAGTGGATTAAGTAATACAAGGTGGTCTTATACATTTTCGATAAATGTATTTTTTTTAAGGGTAACATATTTCTTATTTGAAAGTAAATGCTTATTTTAATACCATGTCATTTTGATTATCAATTGTTAGGTCATTTGAAGTCCCTTATAGGGAATAAATCACAAGCAGAAAGATGTATAATTAAAGGTCATCAAGTTGAAGAAGCTCTAACAACTTTTTCTCATTACTTAGAGGATATTGAGTCGAGGGTGAATGAGCCTAAGCAATCGATAATCAAAATGCATCTCTGATGATAATCGATGACATTTCTGGTTTAAATTATGAATCCAAACATAGCACACACAATTCTTTGATGATATAAAGTTCTTAGCACAAGGTCCAATATCAAATTCAAGAAGATTCACTGTTTATAACAAAGACAAGTTCAAAGTTCAAATTTCAAATTTTGCCTAAAGAACAAGAATTGCAAACTCAAAATAATGGAGTTTTTCTTATCTGTGACACTTCTTGAATTGCATTTTGTGGTGATAGAAAAGTTGGAAGATATTATTGATCTTAATTATTATGGCAGTTTAAGATGGTATTTTTCAAATGCAAGTGGGCTGACACACAGATAAAAGGTTCAAAGAAGATGTTTGAAATTTTGATTGTGCCAATTTTTCTAAATTAATTCACACCAGTGATCACGAGGATGGGGATGAGCTTGTACGTGTTTATGGATTGAACGAGATTCAAGTTGAGGAAATGATTGAATTTGTCAGCGGTATGAAAGGAATTGCCTTAAATCTTGAGAATGAGAATGTAAAAATTGTTGTCTAAGTCGTACCCAATATGCAAATATGATCTACTATATTGATGAGAAACTAATAAATAATGGTGTGTAACTATATAACTACAACCAAGAAATGTGTTCGACATGAGAAAAGTTGATGAATAAGAAATATATAAGAACAAGCCATACCAACAACAAGAATTTATTTATTTTTTATCTTGATTATGAAAATATCCAAATTTCAATAAATGAGCATATGTCTGAACACATATAACATGATTTTCAATTCAGTGTGAAGAAAAAAATAATTGTCTTGGTTTATCACATCCCTCGTTTATAAAAATGTAATCTTTTCACATAGTATTTGAGACTATTGGTTACTGTTGTTTTCTTGGAGTAATATTATTCACTAGATGAACTAGTAATTATAGTTTTGTTTTGTTTTTTTTTTTATCTTTGTAATTTTATTTTATCTTTTGTTAATCGTAAATATCGAAAAAATTTATGTTCACAGGTGTATTTCTAAGGAATGTGCAGAAAGATAAATAACATACCAGTTTGCAGGAGAGAAATTAATTTGAAATAATTGAAGTAACAACCCTAAATGGCCAAATTTGATCAGAAAATTAAAAAGTCTATAATATTCTTTTTATTTTAAAATAAGCTGATCTTTTTTCTATTTTTATTTAAAAGTTATTAAAGTTAAAAGGATAAAAATGTTCACAAAGGTAAAATAAAATAGTGTGAAATATATTATTTTACCATTTTTGCCAAATTCTCTGGCAAAAAGGATTTTTCCCATATTACTCCTATATAGAAGAGGGAGTTAATAGGACTAACACAGCAATACAATTTGTACAACAAGCTAACAAAGGTGTACTATTACCCTATTGTATAAGCCAATAAGGCTGAGACGAACAAAGCATCAGTTGGTTGTACCGAAGGCAGCATTTATTGTACGTAAATTTAGGCTGAGTACAATCCTATCACAAGAGACATGTGAATAACTATGGGACACCTGGCTCAATACATGGAAACTTGTGACACCTGTTTTCTTCTTCAATTTCTCACTTTTTCCCTTCCTCTCTTCTCCAATTTTGTCAGCATCATATTTGTTCTTCAGTTTTCCAATATTGGGTGTTTTGTAATTTTCATTTGCTTCTGGTAAATTGGATATCCATTCTTGAACTTGAATCCCCAATTTGGGTTACTTATGAAATGGTTAAGCTCACTGTTCTTTCCATTTTTTGAATCAGATTTACAGAAATAGCATCAATTGAATATCAATCAACTAAACAGCTCTCAAGTCAGTTTAGTGCCTGTAGAAGTGATAATGGTCAAATGGGTGAATTTGTTGTTTTCCACAACCCAACTCTGCAAGCATGTTGGAAAGGAATAGAAACCTTGTAAGTGTTTATTTTTGGCATCGCAAAAGAGGGAAGTCATATTCGTTGCTTTGAAAAATTTAGTGCTTTTGTTTATTTGTTTCTTCAGTGAAGGCACACCCAAGTATCCAATTTTATTTTATTTTATACTCAACTATCATGGTGTGACTTTTCTATTTGAATTATTACTATTGTTTATGTAGGTAAAGTGGACTATCAATAGTTGAGTGTGTGTTGAAAAATAATTAGTGATAGTCAGGTGGAAAAGTCGTACACATGATAGTTCAAGTATGAAAACTAAAAAATTGGAAGCTTTAGGAGTGTTTTTGATCATTAATTCATTGTTTTTAATTTTTCAAACAATAATCTTTGGTTATTCTTGCAGGGATCTTATTATGAAATATGATTGCAAAACAATTTCAATATTATGCATTTATATATATTTCTCACAACTATATATTAGGTGAAAATGAACTTTTGCTTATTCCTTTCGCCCTTTTTGCATGCTTATGATAACATGCCTTCCGATTAAATTTTTTTTCAGGAGTTAGAGGTTGTTTGAATTGACTTAAAAATTAGTCAAACCTATTTTTTTAAGTCAGTTTTTGACTTCTGAAAGTGTTTGGCAAATATAAAAAATAACTTAAAGTAAGTCAAAAATGACTTAAAATAAGTTAGAAAATGTTTGACAAGGTAAATAATGACTTAAAATAAGTTTAAAATGACTTAAAATAAGTCAAAAATCAAAAGTATGTCTCCTCCTACTTTTTATTTTTTGTCTTAAAATTCATTTTAGTTTGACTTTTTATTTTTGACTTAAAACCATGTATCAATTTTGAAGAGTAAATTTTATCATTTATATGGGATATAAAGTTATAAAATATGTATAAATATTATTTTCGACATCACAAGTGTATAGGGGATACATTGATGGTAGCAGCCTGTCAGCAGTATGTGGTACTATAAGGTGCATGTTTTAACTCTCGACTGTTTCACCAAAAATTAAATTTCTCATTCAAATTTTGTCAACTGATGATTCAGTATGTTGTCTACTTGTCTCTATTGTTGAGCCTAAATTTTTCTTTTTTGGCCAAGTAGACTGGGATTGAAATTTTGATTTTGTTGCTCAATCCTACGTCAACATAGGTTAGAAAAAGTTGTTTCAAACTATGGGGGAAATAGTGCTAATTAATAGTAGTATTTGGATGAATGTCGTCTTATGTGATGTCACTCTTCCCCGATGCTAAAAAGATAGCATCGAAGTCGGATGAAATGAGAAGGAAAAACATGACAAAGAAACAAGGAGAACAAGGTGATACATCTAATGAAGTAGGTGAACATCACATTGGACATGAAAATAGTAGATCTAGAAATAAATAGAATAAAAACAACAAATCATAGTTTACTCATGAAATTGTTATGAAGATATTACGTGGAAGGAGAAGCACTTCAGAGAACGTTGAGAGTACAAAAGTGTGGGGTGAAAAAGGTGAATGATGCATAAATAAGTTTACATGGCCATACAAAAATGGAGTATGGATAACATATAAGAGGAATGAGATTTCTTATGGAACTAATGTATGTTTAATTTCAGCTGATGGAAGAAAAATAGTATTGTGGAACGACGATAGAAGAAGTCAGTTACTTTTGTTTTGTAGCACCATGTCATCTATTTGGTACTGTTATTTAATAAAATTACTTTTTTTCGAATAAAATAACCTTCTTATAATACGTTGTTTGATGCATTTCTTATACTGATTCTTCAAACCTTAATTTATATGTTGTCTAATTATGTTCACCGTAACCTATTAGTAAGAATGTTTCTTGTGTATCAGAAAAATGGGCTCTCTTTTTGATAAAAATAATGTGTATCAGCAAGAAACACATCAAAAGTCGACCATGCTCAACTCCTTTTATCTTCTAGATTAATTCCCTGCATCCTCTTTCCTTGATTTGAGTTGTATTTTAAAATTTTCTTTGTAATATTTCAAACAACTTTTTAAGTTTTCTTTCTTTTTTTTCTTGTGTACAGTTTGTATGTGCTTTGAATAAATGAATTACATTTTGTTTCTAACTCACTTGCCGATCCCTTTCACCATACATACACGACTTGAAATAAATTGATTCCTTGTCATTTATGGTTTAGATATATAATTGCATAACATTTAGCAGACTTTATTATTTGCAGAGACCAGATCTATTATATTGGTGCATGTGATATTATGTTGGGCTCGTGCTTAGCACGGGTCATTCCCTTCTAGTGTATATATATGAGAGTAATTTGTAATACGGTTAAGTCAAGTGGCAAGCTAATGAAAAGTCACTAGGTAATTTTAAAACAAAGTTAATAAATACTTTTGAATTGAAAGTATTGGAATTTGAAAATTCATTAAATTTTTAAAAAGAACTATTTGTTTTAGATTAAAAATAGAAATTCATAAGTAGAAGAATTCTAAATGAACTTTTACTATTTCACAAACTTATATTTTCATATATGATATTTGAATTTATTTAATTTTAACATTAAATAAAATATACTTATTATTGTTATTAATATTATTATTTATAATTAATAATAATAATATCAACAACAAAAACAACCACAACCGTAGCAATAGCAATAGTGGTAAAAAATTTCACAGAGTACTAATTTTATCTAATCATGTTTTAAATTTAAATATCTTACACGTTCAGAAACAAACAAAAGAAGATAAATGAGAAAAGACAAAAAGCGTGTGAAAAATTATTTCATTAATATTCAAATTTTTTTTTTCAATTCACGTTTGAAGAAAATGTGCATTGTATTTTCAAAAGAACAATAAGAAAGATTTTTTAGAAATTGATATGATAAAGTGAATTTAAATATAAATGGAATTTGAGTTAGAATTAGATCTGTTCTAACTTTTTAACTTCTCTTATATACTTCTACAATGTTATATAATGATTAGCTTTATTGTGAATCTGAAAAGGATTATATTTGTGACTATACTCTTAGAAAAGGGTTATATTTATGTTTGTCATATTTTTTTGATATATTTTTCCTATCATCCAACTTTAGATACATATTTACCCGGGGGCATGAGAATTACCAGTCCAATGATAAATATCTACCTAAAATTTGATTGTAGGGGTAAATATATTTTAAAAAATATGACAAAGAGCAAATATGATTTTTTTTTCTAAGAGTACAGGCGCAAATATGATCCTTTTCTAAGAATACAAAGGCAAAATGAACAGTTCACCCATTTATGAGCTTTTAATGCAGTAGTCCCCGTTAACTCCAAATTCATCTCAATAACTATTCCCTACAAAGTATATTTCTTTTCATCATTGCATTTTCCAACTTTCCTTTGGTATGATTAGGCCTGGGCATATTTCGGTTCAAACTGAAAAAACCGATCGAACTGAAATATTTTTAATTTCGATTTCAGTTTTTCGGTTTGATCGGTCGGTTTTGGTTTTTAGTTTTAAAATTTCGGTTATCGGTTCGGTTTTCGATTTTTAACAAAATTAATTTGGTTTAACTGAAAAACCAAATTTTAATACATTAACACTACTAAAATTTCGGTCGGTTTTTTCATTTTTCGGTTTGGCTACAACCCAACCTATCCAATGTCAATAGCCCATTAAAATTTGGCCCAATTTGGCATTTGGGAGTGACCCATTGTATCTCCTATACTTATGTCTTTTACCTTTTACTCCCTTTGTACTCTATACATTCACATTATCCTTGTAATATAATATTGTTTATTTTATTACACGCTTTTGTTCCACGGTAATTGTACTTTTTTAGGGTAATTTATCTTATTAGCTTTTGTTTCTATTATAGAAAATAATATTATTTAATTTTTTATTTAGTACTTAGTATTTTTAATTCATTTATTATATAACCAATATAAGTATTTATTAGTTATACATCATATTTAATGTCATTTTTATATATAGTAAATTATTAAATTAATAATACAGTATATTATTTCTATTAATACACTATTCGTACTATCATGCTTATTATATATAGTTAGGGCTGGGCATAATATGGTTAAAACTGAAAAAATCAATCTAACCGATTTTTTAAAAATTTTGGTTTCTGTTTTTCGGTTATTTCGATCGGTTTCGATTTCGATTTTCAATATTTTAGTTTTTCGGTATAAAGAAGGGTGTCTACTGTCATGCACTTGTTGATTTATGGGTCTTGACTCTTGAATATGGTATCCTCTGGAAGCTCATTGCATTTGTTTAACTGCCAAGAAGCAACTTGAATGGTTGAAAGTTGAGACTTGGTGAAACAAATTAAGGCTAAGAAAGTCAAATTTTGATCAGTTTATAATCAAGCCAGCAGAAAATAATCCAGATGCTACAGCCCACAGGCCGCGTTAATTAAATTTGGTTAAACCAAAAATCAAACACGAAATAAACCGAACCGAAGTTGTAATAATCGAACCAAACAGAATTTATTTCGGTTTGGTTTGGTTTCATATTTTGCCAAATTGAAAACCGAAAAAACCGAACCGACCGAACGCTCAGCCCAAATATGATGTAAATTATTTATTTTATAACTAAAAGAAATCTCTTAAATTTTTAGGAGTATCACCTAAATTCATTCGACGTAGCAATTATGTCATATGAAAAATGTCTATATACGATTAAATATCCAAGCTTCACAAATTATACTTTCGTCGGCTGTCACAAATAAAATTGGGTATTGCATTTTATTGGGAAACATCTAGATATTATGTAATATAGCTATAATTTTGATTATATTGATCTGTAGTTATAGTTTTGTGAAATTTTGCTATTCGGTTTTCTAATTGTATAAATTCAGAATTTGTATAATTTGATTTTTGATAGTATAAATTCAAAATTTGCTCTTTCGGTTCCTGATTGTATAAAACTAGACCAGAATTTATATATGCTTATTTTGACTATTTGTATACAATTTATGAGAAAATAATAATAAATTTACCCTGTTTATATTGACAAACGAAATATAGCTATATATGTTTATTATCTTTGTTATTTATGAAATTTTCTCAATTTTATTTGCTTAAAAGGGATTATTATCTTTGTTATTTATGAAATTTTATGAATTTTATTAGTTTAAAAGGGATCATGGGTGAAGGAACCTGGTCCTCTGGTATTGAAGCAAAATTAATGTTTGAATTTTTTTTTAAATTGAAAGCTTTGAAAAGAGATAAATTATATATTTAACTAATTATCAGGGTTTCTTAACTTTAAAAATCTAAAAAAAATTACTTTAAAACTAGTCATATCAACTAAATTGTAAATAGACAGATTTTAAGAAAATAAAACACACAAATCAGATGACAAAATTTCCCCAAAAAATGATTTGAAAATAAAGGATCTTTTTTTTTTTCATTTTAAAAATAACTAAACTTTAAATAGTTCTAGAAGTTAGCTAAATCTTAATTAGCGGTCCAAAAAGTCCCTAATGATCAATTTTATGATTGATAATTAGTAAAAACAATATGATAAACTGCGTTGATCGTTTGCGAATTTAATTAAGAGATGACCCGACTGTTTTTTATTTTAATTAGAAGATAGCCACATTTTCTTTTCTTTAAAATATATAAAAGCCTAAGTAATTAGATAAGATGAAAATATCTCCTAAATATTTTTTACCTAATCTTTATCTTTTTTTTTTTTTTGAAATTCAAATGAATTTTATAATTCGTATTAACCGTATTAGAGGATTAAGGAGTCTATTATAAGAGTCCATGAGCTATAAGTTTGTTTGTCAAACAATTTTCCTCTATCGATGGAGTCAAACAAGAGTTGGAGTTATCTGAGTACTCCTCATTCCCCTAACCCTAATATGGTTGGAAGAAGGAATAATAACTTTGTTTATCCACCAGGTTATCGTTTTTGTCCACATGATGAAGAACTTATTCTTCATTATCTCAAGAAAAAAGTAATGAACGAACTTTTACCATATAACATAATCAAGGACGTTAATCTCTACAAGTATTGTCCTCATGAGCTTGCAGGTTTTGTTTCTTTTTAGCGATTATGTATATGTTAAAGAAATCTTTTCTTGTAGTTTTACTCGTTCATATTCACAATTTTTCATTATTGTTTTTGTTTTTGTCTACATGATGAAGAATTTATCTTTCATTATTTCAAGAAAAAGTTATGAATTAACTTTTAGTCTTGTTTTGTTCATGCCTAATAATTTTCAATTGTTAGAGTTTATGTATATGTAAAAGAAATTCTTTTCTTGTAGTTCATAATTGTTCATAGAATTGTTTATTATGTTCTTCATATATATTTTTATTTCTTTTGACATTAGATCTAATCACATTTAAACACGAAATCTTAATCAAGATTGTTCTTTCTTAGCGTTTTTAATTATTACTTCTTTCTTTGCTAAAAGATTGTTTAGATTTATATTATACATATCTAACATCTTTTCACTCTACATACCCTTTTTACCTTTTGTATAAACATCTAAAAATAAATTATCTATTGTAAACACATGAACTAGTAAAAGGGGTCAACATCTATTATTTCTTTTAGTTCTAATATAAATCATAGATAATCTTTTCTTAACTTTCTAATTTAAAAATATTAATTGTTTTAATTTTTTTTTGACAAATCAAATAGAGAACTATTCAATCTTGGGAGAAAAGGAATGGTACTTTTTTACTCCAAGGGCTAGGAAATATCCTAATGGTGAAAGGCCAAATCGTGCTGCTGGAACAGGCTACTGGAAGGCTACTGGAGCTGACAAGCCTATTATACACAAAAATGTTAAAGTTGGATTCCGAAAGGCTTTGGTTTTCTACGAAGGTAAACCTCCCAAAGGCAATAAAACAAATTGGATTATGCACGAATTTAGAGTGGATGAATCGCGCACGATCAAAACAGATGCATCTGACATGAGGGTAAATTATCTATTTCATCTTTTCTATTTCGTTTACTTGTTTTCAATATGATTAAATCTTTATAGCATGTTATCTGTTTTTTATTTTTAGTTAACATGTAGGTAACCTAATTAAAATATTATACTGTGTTGGTATGCTTAATTAAGTTGTTTTCATTTTACTATAATTATAGTTATCATTTTTGTTATTGTAGCTCGACGATTGGGTTCTATGTAGGATTTACAAGAAAGTTGACAAGTCATCCAAATCTCTTCAAAAAGATGACCACGAGCAAGAAGATTCTATGAATTTTGCGGAGGTCGAAAATCCTATTAATTTAGCTGAGGTCGAGAATCCTATCAATTTAGCGGAGGTATGGAATCCTATCAATTCAGCGGAGGTATGGAATCCTATCAATTCAGCGGAGGTCGAGAATTATCCTTATGAAGAAACCATGAATTCATGTGGAGAAGTTGGTAGACAACAATATCAGCCAATTCATCAGAATAATCCAAATATTGCCATAAACTATAATTCCCATTATGGAGCAAGATTAAACTATGGATTGAACCTTCCACCACCATTTCCTCACGAAAACATGTATAATGATCCAAACAACAATTGGTTGGATTGGATTGACAATGGTTATGATTATGGTAACACTGATAATTATGATCCTGATGAAAACCAATCCATCGATTAAACTTGATTATTCTATAGGATCGTTATTGACGAGACACATCTATTTATATTAAGAAATTAGTGATAGCTAGTTCATTAGCTTAATTTCACTGTTTTTTTAAAATTAGATATAGAATGAATATTAGTGTTGATATTTCCTCGTTGTAATTGGTTTGAACAATGTATTGTTTAATTTTTACTAGTAATTAAGTTGTCTCGTTCTACTGTATTGTTTGCTCTATTTTTTATTTTATTTTATTTTATTTTTATCATTTCCATCTACTTATTCTAATCAAAATTATTGGCTATCACGATTGAAAATCACATTTTAGATTCGTATATTTGATTATTATATATTAATCAGTTTTGAAGGGGAACCAATAAGGAATTTTCTTATATTATGCCAAGATTCTATTTTGCAAATGCCTTTCAATTTAAGAAAAAAAAATTAATTCGTAGACTCCATTGCTTTTACCCTATTTCTATACTATCATGGATCACCCACTACCTGGTGTTGGTTCCTCTCTTGGTAATGAAAGCCTCCATTTTGAGTTCGAGAAATTAAATTTAAAGTGGAATCAATTCAATTATTCAAGTCGGATAGTATTTATCTATTCGAAAAACTCGATTGCAATAAAAGATAAATAACTTGGGGATTTGACCTAGACCCCTAGAATATGTTATTTTCGAAAATAAGTGGATTTCTTGTTTTTTTTTATATATATGGAGATAAACAAAAATACTATATACTCAAAAGTATTTATATGTTATCTAACAAAACATTAAGGTGATGGGGAGGTGCGGAATGGGAAAAAGATAATGCGAAAATTAAATAAATCAAGATATGAAATGAATGTATCAATTGTCTGAATAGTAGTAGACAGTTTTAACCAAAAGTCAGAAATTAATATTAAAAATTGACATTGTTATAACTTGATAGCACAAAAATTAATATAAATAAATGATAGTAATTGAGAGAATAAAGATGAGAATTTGCAAGAAAGGAGAGGGATGGCAGGGTATTTATAAGTGAGACAATTTTGTATTTAAAAATTTTTTCCAGTAAAGGATAAAATTGTGCAAAAATTGAAGCGACTTCACTTTTGTTTTTTATTGTATACAACCAAGTATATTTGGTGTAATGATCAACAAAAATGCAGTAATACAACTTTTTATCAATAAATAAAATGGATGATGGACCCAATAAATCACTAAACAAAGTTTGAAGTGGGGCATTACTAGTTAAAGTGAGTCGAAATGGCAAACGATGAGTTTTATTTGATGAGCAAGAATTACAAAACTGAAACTTTTCTTTGGTGGAAAAGGGAAGGGAAAATTTATTTAGTACTAAGTCAAGGATTTTTAGATGAGGGTGACCTAAGCGATGGTGCCATAGTTGATGAGAAACTTTGGTGGAGGTGATGTGGGCGGAAGGTGACATATGATCCCTCTGGGGCCACTCATAGAGTCCATGTTTATTCCGGCCTTGTACCAGTAGTCTCCGAGTTTTGAGATCCTTCACAAGAAAAAAGTGTGGAAAAAATTCGATTGAGGTTAGATTGTCAGTGCAGAACTTAGCAACAGAAATAAGGTTCTTTTTTATAGCTGGAGCACAAAGAGTGTTAGAGAGCAGGAAATTGGAGTTAGAAGCCTTAATTTGAGTGAAACCAGTGTGAGTAATGGGAATAGTTTTACAGTCACCCATGGACACCTCCTCATTGCCATTGTATTTTTCAAAATTATCTGAATTTGTTGTGACATGATGGGTTGCTCCAGAATCAAGGATCCAAGGATTTGCATTTGTTGGATGATTTGACACAAAGTTGATCTTGGCTTCAGAGTGGTTGTGCGATTTTGAGCGACACACATCAGTTGTGTGACCGATCTTGTGGCAGAGTTGGCATTTCACTGCTTGCCTAGGTTGTCTCCCATTTTGTTGATTTTCAGGGACCATCTGTCGTAGAGTATGTGGTTGCGAAGATTGATTGGGGAAGCGATGATTATTCTTCTGATGTTAAGGCTGAAAGTTGGTCCTTTATGCAACGGCAACCGTGATGATGGAGGATGACCTGTCAATACTTGATGGTTGAGAAAGAGTTCATGGTTTGTAAGTTTCTGGAATATCTTGACTGCTAGTTCATCATCAGCCACCGGAGAGCCTGCTACTTTGAGAGCATCAGCAATTGATCTGATCTCTTGTAGGTAAGTAGCAACTGTTTTGGAGGCATTTTTCACGTTTTGTAACTGATCTCGCAAGCTGAAGATGCTAGTGTGACTCTTATTTGCATACGCTGTATGAAGGAGATCCCATGCTATTTTTGCCGAAGAGGCAATTGCAACAGTAGGAGCAATGGTGGGGTCAACGGATGCCATCATTGCCTGTTGAATTAGTTGGTCTTGGCAAACCACATCTCATATTCAGGATTTGAGATGGTACTATCAGTTTGTGTGATAGTGGTTGGCGGAGCAGATTTGGCACCAGTGAGATGCCGAAGGAGCTTGTGTCCATTGAGTAGCATCACTAGTTGTGCCTTCCAGGTGGCAAAGTTGAGGTTACCTTTCAGTTTGATAGGTAATTGGGCAGTTGAATTGAACTGTACCACATGAGTGGTAGTCTGAACTGCAACAACAATGTCACTGGTGGTAGCAGGAACAACCATGTTTGGACGCAAAAAGGGAGAAAAAAATTGGATCAGACTCGTGAGAGTTTTAGAGGGACTCTGAAACCATAAAGAGATTGAGAATCAAAGAAAACTTCTTAGATCCCTTTATTCAATCGTAACATCAACTTAAATACAATAAGATGCAACTAACTTGAATAATTCTGTGAGACTACTCTAACAACTTAATATGTAACTAACTTGACTAAATCTAAGGAAAAAGATTGAGTCAAATGATATCTACTCTAACAACTTGATAAGAATTGATAACAGACTATTAGTATCTCAACTTATCTGAGACATAATTAAGAGTATATATAGTATGACCATCTTATAAAAAAAGGTCAAATTTTGATTATTGAACCATGGTTTACAACAATATAATATCACTATCAAGTAATGCCACATACTATTCTTTAACTCGGCCATCAATCAAATTAAAGCCTTTAATCATACAAGTGTTTATAAATGTGATGAGAAAAGACATAAAGTCAATATCTTAAATTTTTAAAAAGACACCTTAATTATGCGGGTGTCTTATTATCCCACAAAAGAAATAAATATTGTTATAAAGAGACTATCTTGACCCATTTTCTCACCAACCCAAGAATTCTAATAGGAGAGTGATGCATACCCTCTTTTAATAAATTAATTTAAATATTAATAAAATGCAGACTCAAAACTAAAATATTGGCACATCTTTGCCCGTAAAGGACGCTTTCGCTGCTTTCAATTTATGGGTTTCTTCAGAACCTTTTCAATTGATGATTTCAATTTCTTGGGAGGTGATTTGCCTCCGGATGCTAAAGCAAGCTTTCGCTTTTTGAAATCTTCTATTTTTTCCGCTATTGTTATGAAGAGTTGAGCTTCTTTAAGTTTGGGGGTTGGGATTTTGCTAGGAGTTAATTTGTGGTATTTTTTTCATAATGAAATAATGCTCCAGACTCACCCATCTCATGGAACGAAATTCTAAAAAAAATAGAAGCTTTTAAAAATGAGAAAAGACAAAAAAAAATAAAATTGCTTTGACCACTAAATTTACACTAAAAGTAAGTTTTCATCTTTGCATCGCATCACACACAACGTCGATTCATTCTCATCATTACAAATATGATTCAAGATTTGTATTTGACATTATAAGAATGTTTTTCCTCAAAATTTAATCACAAAAGATAACTTGATTTCTCAATTTTTAAAGAAATTAAATCTCGATGATTGGAAATTAACAAGAAGTTAGAAAGTGCTTATCTTTTTGGGTTGATTTCATTCAAGAGAGAAGATGATTTTTTATTTTTATTTTGAGTTTAAACCTTCAACCATTGATCTTTTAGAAAGAATTGGGGAAGATGAAGTATTTAAAAAAGAAGTAATTAAATAATAGAGAAGGAAATGACACGTGGAGCCTTTACATTCGTTTTTGGAAAAAAAAAATTCACACCCACGCGCATTATCTGTGTGAATGTAAACATAGGGAGAAAATGGGTTAAAATGGTCACTTTACAACGATATTTGATATTTTTGTGGGGTAATAGGACGCCCACATAGTTAAAATATCTTTTTGAAAATTCTAAATAACTCACTTTTATGTCTTTATCATAATTAACTATTTAATCATCAATTTAAAATCTTACCAAAAGTGTGTACTAATAGGAATACCTATCTAGTCAAGTATTTCACAACGATGTTATGCCTTTTACAAGCCTATTAAGGAAATCAATTTTTTTTTTTAAAAAAAAAATAAAGCTGAAAGAGAGAGAAGATAAATGGGTGACTATAACTATAGGAAAAAGATTTAGTACTGGATGTTGAAACTATAGTAACAATATCAAATGAATCTTAAAAGGTTAATATTAATGAGTGGTCTATTCTAATATGGTACGAAAATCTAGAAATCTGACTTAACTTTTAAGAAAAGTATTTTTTTTTTTTTTTTTTTAGATTTTCTTGAAAATGTATTTACACTTAATTGTGGGGAAAGGGGAATATTTATTTTTTTTTCTCTTTTTTGGTCTGAGGTGAATATCTATAAATTTGTACCATTATGCATTGAACAAAACCATCTACAACACCTGCCACAGTTGTCATTTTTAGTTTGACCTAATAGATCTTCAGTTTTCATTAACTAGTATAATCTTTGACACAAATTCACTTTTGCCTATCAATCGATATTGAGACGCCTATGAAAAAGTCTTCTCAATCTATTGAAATTATCAACATTTGGTTGGTAGATGATTATGGGACTTGTCATTTGTTTTTGTTGTGATACTTAATAAATGTGACTACCAAATACTTATATGTCTTTGATACTTACATTTGTCGAGTAGCATAGCAACAGTGGAAAAACAAGTAAGCATTATCATCTACCATTGAAATGATATGCTCATTTTTTTAAAAGAATTTATTTTTATTATTTTTCTTTGTCATAGATTGAATTTTTTGAATTCAAATGCACACATATGTTGAATGTAGTCCACAAGAAAGTATTTTAGAAATGGTGAAGAGGGAGGAAGGAGATTGGAAGGTTGAGAGAGAAGTTAAAATATTGAGAAACTTTTTTCTTGTTAAGAATAAAGGTTGAATTCATTTTTTAATGAAAAATAATTTATATAAAAATAAATGATGATATGTCCTTATTTTATACTGAAGTACTTTAGATTTTTGAAATTTGGGTGAAATTTGATTTAACTTTCATGAGATTGTTAGGAAAATTGCGAGATGAAAAATACAAAGCCCTCACTGCATGGTCCAAGATTAAAATTGATAAATTTCAACAACTTGAAGTGTAGGTTAATCAATATGATGAGAAATACATGAAATCACTTGATTAAGGAGGAAAGAATGATCAACTTATTTACATGTTGATGCTTTGATTAGTTGGTGCATTTAAAAATATTTTTAGTGTTAAACAATGTGTTCTTATAATCTGAATTGTTAGTTACATAGATTAAATTCTTACAAATTTGAAGCGTATAAATGCAAATATATATATCGATTGAACTGACTCATTCCACCGATTTATTTAGACGATATATGGCATATACAAAACTTTAAGGTACTCCGAACTATAAATTCTTGAATCTGTCTCTAGACAAAATGGCTAAATTTATATTAAGAGTAAATGGAGTGTAACACCACGCCACTAGAAATACTTGTAATTAGAAAGAAACCGTTTTTGGAAATAATCAATTTTAGAAAGTTTGACAAAGTTAAGCTAAGTATGAATTTTGGGTCAACTTCAAACGACTATAACTCCTAGCTCAGGATGAGTTAGGTGTGCTACAAGATATCGTAGGAAATATCTTTGAATTATCTTTCCAACACTGCCAAGTTTGCTCAATTTCGAGTTTGTATGGGGGAGATATGCCCATTTGAAGTTGGGTTGTCTAGATAAGGAAAGTCAAAACCGAATTTTTGAAGGGTACTATGGTCTTTTCACTACCCAATTAATTAAATTCGTTATTGGTAATTAAGTTGGGGTCTAAACTGATTGCATTCAGTTTACGCTTCATAAACATAAGTTAGGGTTTTGAGAGAAGAAAAAAGATGAGGAGAAAAAGCTTAGAATCATCGCGTTCTTGAAGATTTGCTGGTGGATTTCTCCAAGGGTTGATCCCTACGAGGTATGTGAGACTTTCATAACGTTGGGTTCGTTCACCCATGTGCCAAACATGTTTATTTCAGCTTGAAGTCGTCCTACAAAGATTGAAAGTTTGAATGTTCTTGATGTGTGTTCTTGAATTGCTTGTGTTCTTGAATTTGGGTTGAGATTAAGGAGTTTCTTGAGGTTATAGTGTTGTTTCCTTGAGTTGTTTGAGTTAGATTCTTGTGTACATATATTGGATATCTGAACCTAAAGAGGAATCGAGAAAAAGAATTGAATTTAGGCGAATTGGGGTTAGAAAACGAAGAAGGAATAAGTCGGGCAAATCTGTTCCTCAGAATTGGAAGAATTTTCTCCGCGTCGCGGAGAGGTCACGGACCTTTCTACGTCAAAATTTATTTCACGACCAAATATTTAAATGCATCTCCGCGTCGCGGACTTGCTTCCAGATAGTGATCTCTTGATCGTTTCTCATGTTTAACTATCTAAAAACACTCATAAACATCATGAGATCTTTCCTATCACAAATCACGATCCTTGAATCCATAAATTCAAATTCAAGGAAAGTTTAGAGCCAAGTCAAGAGAAGTTCATAGAGTCTTTCAAAAGTCTTTTACAAACGTTTTAACCTTGTTTTAAGACTTGGGTTTTGAGTTGAATAAAGAGTAAAGGTTGAAGTTATTTTCTTCAAAGAGTATATGGGGACTATGTATTCCCAAAGATTTTAAAATGTTTTCACATTCAAATAAGAAAGGAAACTAAGATTTCCAAAAGAGCCTTTGAGTTAATTTTTAGTAAAGAGTAAATGATTTCACAATTAAGCAAGAGAGGAAACTTTAATTTCCAAGAGGAGCCTTAAGTTTTGAGAAATTATCACAAACCACAGAGTTATGTTTTTAAACATATGAACTAGTATATTTTGGGAGTAATATTGAACACCGATATGGGGGAGAGTTTAGACAACTCCCAGCCCCATAAACCATGTAGCCACCATGGGTAGAAAAAAGGTCATACTTTTTAGATGATTCCTTAGTGTTTTTTAGCACAGACTAGTGGATCCGCTTAGTAGTCAAGTTTTATACCCTCGACAAGGTATAGGACGGCCCTGGTAGCATGAGGCAAAACGTTGTATCATCACAATAGCTCTTAAGTAATGGTTTTCGGTTAGAGAAACTCCCATAGCAGTATTATTTTATATTTTTATATACATTCCAGAGTTTATATTGTATCTTTGCATACATCCAGAGTTATTATTGTATTTCTAAATACACAGAGTTGTTATCTATATTTTAAAAAGCTTTTCTTTATATTGCACTTGTTTATATTGTTTTATATTGAAATGAGTTCAGTTCAGTTGAGATGAGTTGAGACCAGGTTTGTTCTTTCCGTTTCTTTCAAGCTTGTGTCTTGTTCCCCTCGCATGTTCGTACATTTAATGTACTGATGCCATTTGTCCTGCATCTTTTTATGACACAGATACAGGTAACCAAGATCAACATCCAGCGCATCGTTGATTCTTGTTGAGCTCCAGAGTTTGTTGGTGAACCTTCTTTCTTTCGGAGGATCCCTTTTTATTGCTTTTCAGTCCTTAGTTCATTAGGATGTCGTGGGTCTTATCCCGACATCCATCTCAGTTATTAGAGACTTCATAGATAGACAGTTAGTTAGTTCATTTGTCAGTATTTTGTTATTGGCTTACGTTATGAGATTTGAGTAGCCACTTTGGCCAGTTGAATGTTTCCTTTATAACATTCTAGTTTATTACATGGATTTATCTTGTTGAGTAAAGTTTTCCGCTGAGTAGTAAGTCAGGCCAAGGATTCGTTTGGGGCCAGCAATGACTCTTGAGTGCCAGTCCCGTCAGGGTATAGACTCAGGGCGTGACATGGAGATTTATAAATCAATTAAAGATCTCTAGCTAGTGGAAATGCCCCCCAACAAACAAGAACTAATTAAAGATCTTTGTCCCTTGTACACTCTAGGGGAAGTGTATGGTACCTTTTTCTATCACTACAATTGTTATGTGTTGTGAAGTTTTGTCTAACCCAATTAAGTCTTTTATATTGAGGGTCATCTAAATCTTGGAAAGCCTTTTGATGTTTAGTATTAGGTATTGAAAAATGATTTGAAAAATAAGTAATTATCGTTTAAGTTAAAATATGAAAAAAAAATTAAAATATTTTCTTGATATATTAAAGGTGACAAGTAAAAGTATAAATTTATTATTGGAACAGTGAACAAGCAACAATAAATAGATGGAATATTATTGTTGTTTCTTTTTTTAACGACCTCATTCTTCACTATGAGTGCATGGTTAGTAAAGAAATTGGGTTAGAAAACTTTAGGAGTAGTGAGTTAAAAATTTCAAGCTAGGCTAGACTGGAATGAACTCTGAGTAAGGTGGGGTTTAAGGAAATCCGAAAAAGGATTGAGTTAAATATGTAAGCTTGGATTTTTTTTCGTTAGCTAAAACGTTAAAAAGTCCGTATGACTTTTGAAAAGTAAATTCGGGTGAGTAGAACTCCTGATGTCGAACTTGACGTGAAGGGGTTGGTTCAAAACATCAAGGTTCGAAAGTGTGTTGCGAAATGAGCACTTTTTGGGAGATTTAAGAGTTTTTGTCATGTGCAAGCCGCCATAGCATGTGACATCTCGCATTAGCGGTGAATTTAATTCCAGCTATAGTGAAAGGTCCCGCTACAACGTTGTCGCTATAGCGAGGTTAGTCACAATTAATATTCAGCAGATTTTTAATTGGGAACTTGATAAAGGTAGGTAATTCATTTTCCAAATTTGTTACTTTGAGTTATATGCCTTAGAGGCAGTATTTGTGGCCTTAAGGGTGGGTTTGGGTTCATCCTAAGGTGGGAAAACTCTAGATTTTTGAGGATTTTGGGGTGTAAAACATTGGGAAGTTTGTGAAAACATTTGTTCTTGATTTATTTTCCGTAATTCGCTCATATAATCGTGGAATTTGTAGTCTTAGGTTATTGGGTGGGATGATCATGATTTTTGCCTTGAGTTTGAGATTTAGTTTTGATTCGGGTGTTTTGAGATTATTTGGGTCTGATTATGTGTTATATTTTTTGTTTGTAGACCAAGAACACGCTAGATATCATAACAAGGGGAAAACTCAATGAAATAAAGCATTATGGGCTTGTTTCAGGCAGGTGATGGTTGATCATTTCCAAGTTACATAATGTATGCATGATAACTATTTCTATAGTATAGCTTGTATAGTGCATGGTTAGGGAGATCAAGGGAATTAATCTGTAATGATAACTTGTTGATAATCTCATGAAAGGAAGGTGTCATATTTTTTGTGTTTATAAGTGTAGTTGTATTTCATTGTGATTGTGTGATGAGTGAATTTCTATTGGCTTGGGTACCACACTTGGTATGGGATATTATCGATTGGGTTGAGTATCATGCCTTGTATGGGGCATTCTCGATTTACTGGGGTACCACGCCTGGTACCGAATACTATCGATTAGTTTGAGTACCACACTTAGTACATATTTAATTATTCTCTTGTGTGTTGGATCCTTAAGTGAACCGGAATTATTTGTGATCATGTGATACGTGCACCATGTAATTGCTAAATTAGGATTGGTGACTGGGGTCTTTTGTGTAGTAGACTTGGTTGATATATGTGTTGTTTGTTTTGTACTATGCTTTAGTTATGTATTTACATTTATATCTTTGAAATTGGCTAATGATCCTATCAGTACACTATGGTTTTGTGTACTGATACTGCATTTGATCTTTTCTTTTTAGTACAGGGCATATTTAGGCGATGGTTACACGACCTCAATTGCGAAACATGAGTAATCTGAATCCAAGGATGAGCTACTTTCTCCAGCTGCCGTGGATTCATTTTTTATTCTTAGTCCATCTGTCCAAACTTAAACTCTTTAGTTCTTTCTTTAGGGGTTGCATTTCTCTAATTTAGACTATGTAGAGTTTGGTACACAACTTTTAGGTTCTAGGGGAGGTATTTTCCTCAAGGTTGTTTGACAATGATATTTAGTTATAAAAATTATTTTATTGCTAAATTGTTATTTTATCTATTGGGTAAATTCCAAGTTGGTTGGTAGGTTGTTCTCCCACTGGTTATTAGTGTGGGTGTCACTCACAGTGGGTTGGGATCGTGACAAAGTTGGTATCAAAGCCCTAGATTGGATAATCTCGCCGTACTAAAATAGGTCTAGTAGAGCCTTCTGAAATGATACGTAGATATTTTTACTTTTCTTTAGGAGGCTATAGGACATTAGGAAATTTTCACTTCTTTCCTTCCTTCGTGTTATAACTTGAATTCAATTGGTATCCAATTTCATTCATTCTTTGACCGCAGATGATTAACACCAGACGGAATGGAGTGAGAGTACCAGCTTTAGTTGCAAAACTGGTAGTGCAAGGGCGAGTAAGAGGTAGAGTTAGAAGAAGGAGCAAGGGTAGAGAGAGAACAACACCCATCAGGGGTGGAGCTCAGGCAACGGATGGGTAGAGGCCGCCAACCACTACCCCACCCCAGGTTCGTGTTAAGGGGAACATGGAGGTAGAGTTTGAGAAGGGTGTTAAACCTGAGATGGCGACACGGGTTGGGATACGGGACTTCCCCCTATGACTTATGAGGTTGTTCAACAAGTGCAGACCTTTCTGAGTGGGATAGCGAATACTGGAGCCACCCAGTATGTCAGCTACTCAGGATCGAGGTGCTCACCTCATTGCTACCATCTCTCCTATAATGGATGAAATTTCAAAGTTAATTGTACTTTACTTGATTATGTCTACGGTCATATTCTTACATGAGGTCAACTCTTTCTTTTGGGTTAAATTAGGAGTATACTGATTCTTTTCTACAATTATTTATTCATGTGAGACTTAGAACTCTATTTGTTGAAAAAACTGTTGAATTTTTTTTTTTGATAATGAATGATAGTGAGAATTGAACTCAGATCATTTTTCTGTTCTAAGATCATGTTTGAGAGTATAATCACCTTGTCTACAAGTTTAATTGTTAAAAAAACATATCCGTATTACTCAATTATGCTTACAACAATATCACTTTAGAGATATAGTATAAAAGAAAAGATGCACCAATGAAATTCAATAATGTCACATACTGTACTTTTAGAACATTTTGCTTCAGTTAAAGCCATTATCAACTTGGTCATCAATCAAATTAAATTCATATCATGCAAATGTGTATAAATGTGAAATCATAATCAACTAGTTAACCATCAACTTAAAATCTTACCAAAAATTATGTACAAATTGAAATATCTTTTTACAAGCCTATTAAGGAAATCATTTAAAAAAAAAAAAAAAAAAAAAAGAGAGAAAGAAGATGAATGGGTGACAATAACTATAGGCAAGAGATCTAGTAGTGGATGTTGAAACTATAGTAACAAAATCGCTAAAATGAATCTTAAAAAGCTAATATAATTAGTAATGGACTATTCTAATATGGTAAGAAAATCTAGACATTTGAACTTTTAAGAAAAGTGTTATTTTTGTAGATTTTCTTGAAAATGTATTTACAATTGATTGTGGGGAAAGGGGAACATTTATTTTTTTCTCTTTTTTGGTCTGAGGTGAATATCTATAAATTAGTCCCATTATATATTGAACAAGACCATCTAAAACTCCTGCCACAATTGTCATTTTTAGTTTGACCTAATAGATCTTCATTTTTTATTAACTAGTATAATTTTTGACACAAAGTCACCTTTGTCCATCAATAGATGTTGAGACGCCAATGAAAAAGTCTTCTAAATATATTGAAGTATCCCATTTTGGTGGTAGATTATCATGTGACTTGTCTTTTGTTTTTGTTGTGATACTCAATAAATGTGACTACCAAGGTACTTATATGTCTTTGATATATAGTTACATTTGTTGAGTATCATAGCAACAATTAAAGATAAGTAGCATCATCATCAACCATTAAAATACTGATATTTTCAATAAATTCAGAAGCCTTGTTCATAGGTGTCTCAACTTTTATTGATAGATAAAGATGGATTCAGTGTCAAAGATTATACTACTAAATAATATAAATGAAGATCTGTTAGATCTATTGATAAAGGAAGGTTAACTCTATGGCAAAGATTATAGGTAATTGAAATGATATGTTCATTTTTTTTATGAATTTTTTTTATATTTATTATAGGTCATTATTTTATATTAAATTACTTTAGGATTGAACTAACTAACTACACCGGCTTATTATGACAATATGACATATTCAAAACTTCAGTACAGTCCAAACTTTAAAATCTTGAATCCGTCTTCAAACAAAATGGATCAGTTTTTATATAAAGAGTAAATGGAAATGCCTCCCAAACAAACAAGAACTAATTAAAGATCTCTATCCCTTGTACACTCTAGAGGAAGTGTAGGGTACCTTTTTCTATCAGTACAATAGTTATATATTGTGAATTTTTGTCTAACCCATTGAAGTTTTCTATATTGAGGACCATCTAAATCTTGAAAAGCTTTCTGATCCCACCATTTCATGCCATTAGTGTTACAAACTTGCACTTCTTGTTGGGTGACAGCCTCACAGCCATCGATGTGGAATGAAGTATAGGAAGCGGTGAATGGCGCCCCGGACCAATCGGTTTTCTCTAACCCTCCTCTCGTCGCCCAATCATCCGCGTTCCATAGGCTTGAGTAGATCTTCATCGGCTGATTGAACGGAAATTTCACTCCTATGTCTTTTGAATTCTTGAATACTCTTATTGGAACGTCGTCCACAAAGATCCTGTTGATTTTTAGAAATGATTAAACGTGACAAGAGCTGATACATTCTCTAATTCATCGAGAATATAGCTCTAGATAGAAAAATGTTTTAGAATATAGTGTTAGTAAACATGTCATTACTATAATTCCCTTTATTCTCTATTATTTGCATATTTGACTTGTTACACGGTAAGAAAATAATGATTGATATGACTATTATCATACTAGTTGTATTAATTGATGTTTACAACTTTAGATATTATAAAATGTTTTGCAGAATAAGTAATTAATAATAAGAATAAAACACGAAGAAAAAATATTAAAATCATTCTTGATATATATTAAAAGTGAAAGTAAAAATAAAAAAATTATTTTTAAAATAGTGAACACAGAGTATGATTGTTGTTTCTTTTAATTGGGTTATTGTACTGTTTTTGTTGTGGTCTTTCTTTTCTTTTGTTTCTAATAAGATAGGAGCAAGATTTGCGTACCTCACCCTTCCTAGGAATCTAATGCAAAAATGTTTGAAAAGATCAAATATCAACTTACACAATTTGGTAAGTGTTCCAAAGAACAGAATAGGAATGAAAGTCCTTGGTTGGATCAAACCAAAGATAGATCCTCTGTTCTCTATCTCCTTTGCCTCCTGTGAACACATTGGTCTGCAATATGTATGGCTGACCGGTTCTGTTCCCGAGGAACTCGAAATCTATCTCATCGTGTTCAGCATTGCTTGACGACAACTGACCAAAACCACCAATAATAGAAACATCAATATAAGAATATGATCTCTTATAATCACTTACAAATTGAATTTAAAAAAAAAAAAATCAGATCCTTTGTGTTATAATGAAAATATCTTGTAAAAGAATATAAAATTAAAAAGAAATTTATAAAGGACTACAAAATCAAATCTCGATTCTCTTTTTAATATCTACTAGTAAATGATTAACTTACATAAAATGCAGTGACAACACCAGCAGAATCTCCTCCAACAAGCTTCATTTTCATGCTGAAATGACCAAATAGATATGATCTTTTTGATTGAAATCCAGTTCCTTCAATCATCCAAAATTCAAAAGTTAATAAACAATATTATTCAAAGGACTTTAAGTGGCGAAGCTAGGACTTTCAATTAGGAGAGTCGAAAATATAAAAAAGAGAAAATATAAAAAAAGCCTGGGTGTTTCTTTTTTTATTTTAGTTTCCCATCCAGAGTGTCTGCTATCTACATTGAAGTCAGACTAAATTTGAATTTGCACTAGAAAGTCCCACATTTATGGGTAAAATGCTCTCTAACAAAGGCAACTTCGTACTTAGAAAACTCAAATCTGAGACCTCTAGTTAAGGATGAAGTAGTACTTATCACTCTATTATAATCCTTGTTGATAAAAGCATAGGTGTTTCAACATACTCACTCCATTTCAATTGGTTTTTGGGTTTTTATTTGACATGGAGTTTAAAAAAATAAAATAAGAGTTTTGAATCGAAATATATATATAAAAAAAAAAGTTTTGTTTACCTGAAGATTTGTCAAGAAGAAGTTCAGCAGTGGTACCACCATTAAGGTACTTAATATGGTGACTAGACCAACTTGGTTCATAGTTGTTCCAAAAAGGCACATCAATTACCTTCCTTGGAGCTCCACAACTTGCCAATATTGACAAATTAATCAAAACAAAAGCAACTAAAACTCCCTTCATATCCATTACCTGCTATCTTCCTTTGTTTTGTTGAATGAGATATTGGTCATATGGATGAGGCAAAGTTAATAGGGATATGATTCATTATTTATAGAAGGGGATTTTGAATATTACTCTCTCTCTCTCTCTCTCGTTCTTATTAAATGAATTGAAAAATATATAAATATATTTTTTAACTTAATTTCGGCAAGTGTTTATGTCTTGTAGTAGACGCACGTGTCTTACATGACGTCTTATGAGGTAATTCATATCCTGCATGACGTTTTATGTGCATTATGTCATATAGGATATGTGCGTCTATTTGTTCAATTTTATATAAATTTAAGTGTCTATTTGTCAAATTCAAAGTTGAAGACATAAATATCAACAGAAATTAAGTGAAAGAGCACGTGTTCACGTATTATGAATAAATGAATTGTTAAAGACTTTTTTTATAGTCTAAAGTAAATGAATTATTTAAAGTTTAAGAAAATTATTAAAAAGAAAACATATTATTTATCCTTTATAGTCAATAATTCATTTAATATGAACTAGACGAAGTAGTGCGTTGAAAAAGAGCACTAGTCATGTGTCAAGATAACATTGAAGCAAGTGAGATATTTTGGTGCTATATTTAGAGTTCCAACTGTAAGAGCGTAACTGTCCCAAAATACTCATAAATAAGTTGAAGCCGTTAGTTTGGTCCACATTGGGGGAGCAATCTACGGTGTCATGCACATGTTTCTCGTTACCGTCAATCAATCAATAACTGTTACTTTCGGAAATAATAATTGATATACTGAGTTTACTATTTTACTTTTATTATTTAATAGAATTTCAAAATTAATTTATTCATTAGAGAGGTTTTACCTTTTTCAAAAACATTAACTTTTTAAATAAATTGAGAATGTAATAGATAAAAAAATATTGTATTTTCTTGAATTTGTCAAAAATGAGTTAAACTATAGTTATGAAACATAATTAACTATTCTATGTTAGTTTAGTTATGTAATTTTCTCATAAAAGAATTGTGACAAAATACAAAAAAATAAATGTACGACAAAATATTCAAAAACCTACAATAAAATAACATTATAATCAAAGTACAAGAAATACTATGTAGTAACAAAAACGTCTACTCGTTTAGAAGGATAGCCAAGACTATGATTAATCTACTTCCTCCATTTTATATTACTTATCCATTTAATTCCTCCTTTAAACGTTCTATAAAAAATTATAAATAAGAAAGATATATTTAGTAATTTACACTTGATTTTTTTAATATACTCTATTTATGGATCTTATCTATTAATATCAAAATTAACAATGAAACAGCTTTTTTAAAACTTTATAATAATATTTACAGTACTTCTAAAAAATACTCAAAGATAATTCAAGATGTTTAAATAATTTTGACCGCTGATACGGCTCCCTAGGGAGTCAATATGCACAAGGAACAATAGGGCGGCGCGCGGAGTTATTTCCTCTTGTTCACTTCTTGCCGCCTTCTTCACATTTCATTGATTTTATCTCATAATTTCATATTATAAAATGTAATTTCATATTAATTTTATCTCATGATTTTGTATCATGAAATGAAATCTCAAATTCTCCACAAATCGTGATTTCAAAATTTCAAATCATGATTTGAAAATTTTCAAATATAAAATTCACCTATAAATTTATATTTTATAAAACAACCCAGTCTATATATATATATATATATATATATATATATATAAAGCTTTGGAAGTTGTTAAAAGAAGCACGTGCGTTCATGTATCTTCTCACATCGTAGATGGTAATACTAATACAAATAGGCAACTCCAACGTAGCTGAGATAATACGATTGATGGTCGATGCATTGATTATATGTTGGCTACTGTCTAGCATATGTCCCTTTTTAGAGGACCAACCTCACTTTAGGACCCTATTTTATTTTCGGAGTTTCTAATTCATCATAAATTACTTTTTTCGTTTCTATTTATATATCGACTTTAATAAAAATAAATATTTCTTAATATTTGTGATTTCACAAAATGAATGTATAAATTGTTGAGTCTGAAAGTAACTAAAGCGTCATGCGGAAATTTACAATTGCAAATCATAGAGTTGATAAATCAAATGACAAACTCTTATACTAAAAACATAATATTATTATAGAGAAAATGGTCTAAAATCCCCCCAACCTATATCCGAAATCCCAGTTACACACTCCAACTTCACAGGTGTCCTATTACCCCCCTGAACTTCATATTTCCCTATTTTCTACACATTTAAGCGCTGACCTGTCATAGGAGGTGAAAATACCTCCTCTAGGCGCGTTAGAAGGTGAGAACACCTTAACTTTTGACGAAAATTTTCTTTTTCTCCAGCGGTCATCTTCTCCACCATTAAATAAACCATTGTTTCTTCTTCCCCACCATTAACCCTTGTTCCTTTTATAAAAAAAATTCACGATTTTCTCTCAAAAATAAGTAGGGTTTAGTTGTTTATGTTTATTTCTACTTCAAATCTTGAATTTAGGGTTTGTAATATGCTCTAATTTCTTATTTAGGTCTCTAATTTAAATTTTGAATTTTCTCGAAATTCATCAAAAATGGCAAATGAAAACTTGAATAAGCTCTGTATGGATGAATCAGACCTAATGTTGCTCTTAATTTCACGAATCAACAGAAACCCTAAGGGATAAAGCAAAAACTCGAAATAAGGGATAAAGAACTAACCTTTTACTAAATCAGTTGATAAACTACTAAATCAAGTTGAAAATACACAGAAAAATCCTTCGATCATCAACAAAAATGCATATGCAAATGGAGAAGGAGATGAAAAGGAGAAAGGATATTTTTTTTTTGGTCTTTTACGTTTTAGGAGGGAAATGGGGGAAAACATGAATTGGGAGTTGAAGAAGTGGGGGACCCGGCGCATGCAATCACGTTGGAATATTTGTTTGGTTTATGTGTTGAGGTCAGCGTTTAAGTGGGTAGAAAATGGAGAAATATGAAGTTCAGGGGAGTAATAGGACACCCGTGAAGTTGGAGTGTGTAGTTTGGATTTTGGGTATAGGTTGGGTGGGTGGGGGGGTTAGACCATTTTCTCTATTATTATATGAAAACTAATATAAAAGAGCAATATTAAAACTATTGACAGAATAAATCTCCCCATAAAAAAAGTGAAAATTTTATAATTGACATATATAGGACTAATAATTTTAAGTTATGACATTATAATAATTCTTTCAAGTTGTAACAATAAAAAATTGCAGAGTCAAACATTTTCCTAAAATTAAAAAATGTTTAAAAATAACAGTAAAAATTAATTTGTTTGAAAAAAATATAAGGAAAAAAATGAATATATTAGTAATAATTAATTTGAATTCATTAATGATAATTAATATGTGCCATAAAATTAGGAGATTAAAAAAAATATTTTTTTTCCTTTTTTAACTCAATTCAGTTAAATTTCATTCAAAACACATATTCTTCTTTTTTTCAAATGCTTATCTCTCCTCTCAATTTTCTCTGTAATTTGTCGTCACTCACAACTAGTTCCAATTCCTTTTTATTCAATAATCTTCATTTTGTTGTAATGGACGACTTCTTTTCAATATTAATAAAGTATGGTGGTAGATGGGATCCTTCATGTTAGTGTTCTTTGTGATTTTTTATTTATATTGTTCTACTACTGAAACGTAAAAAAAAAAAAATTAAGAACAATGATAATAGAAAGGAATTTTTTTCAGATTTTGTTTGTGTATAATAGAATTTAATTGTGACGTTTTTGGTATGAACATTCTTTTTTTGAGATTATATAATATTTGTTTGAAATTGGAATAGATTTCTGTATGATTTTTTTTTTTAATTTAAGGTTTTTGATTAAAAAATAATTACACAACAGTACATGCCATTTTTTTTGTACGATTTTGAAATTATATTTGAATGAATTTCGTGTACTATTTATTTAATAAACGACAATTAAATGTTAAAATTTGTATTATGTTTGTATTATATGCATGATTATGTTGTGAAAAAAATTACGACTTATGGGATGAAATAGTAATAATGTTACCTAATATATGTATGAAGTGTCCCAAAAAAATGTAAGAAATGGGTATACTCCATTCTATAATGTTTTATGGTATGATTTATGGCTTGAATGGTTTTTTTATTTTTTGGCATTATTATGGAATGTAATTTGGTAATAATAATGTAATGAATTTGGTATATTGTTTATTTAAGAAATTACAATTAATATTTATAAGTTGGAATTATTTTGGTATTCTGTCGGCATGATATTGGTATGAATAATTGATGACCGTTGACATTTGCCCTTTCTTTTGATTGTAGAATGAAGATTTTTTGATTGAAGAGGTGATAGTGAGATGTAGAAACGGTTTCTATGGAAGATAATTGAAGAGGTGAAAGAGGAGTTGGTAAATTTTGAACGTTGGGGTGGTGGGTGCTGACTAGAACAAGTGTAGTGACATGAAGGGTGTGGGTTTGCCATGTAACATTTAAAAATGAACAAGAATCAAGGTAAAATCCCTAAAAATGTGTAAGAGAGAATTATGATAGATTCTTTATTTATATTATTTAATAATAAATATAAAATTATAAAAGACTAATTATTTAATAAATTAAAATTAAATTGATTTATAAATAAAAAGAAATGTTATAACCCGTAAATAAATTGTTATAAGCAAGAATATTTTAAAAGTGGATTTAAAACCCGTAATATTGTCCCTTAAATATATATGTGGGGTGATTTTTTGATAAAAAAATTCTTAAATGTCTACATTGTGGTTGTTATTATGTTCTACTATAAGAATATGGATCTTCAATTTATAGATCTCCAAATTTTTCCTCTAAGAAACTAATGTTTTCCTTTCAGGAAAAGTTAAAGCATTTATGGTAATACTTTGTTTTTCCTTATATAAAAAAGTAAACTTCAAATAAGGTAAGAAAATCATGGCAAATCCCTAACATAATTCTTTCTATTTTATCCTTTGAAAATTACTCACTTCGTTTAAAAGAGAATGACCTAGTTTGACTTAACACAGAAAAAATTAAGAAGACTTTTCTATTTTGTGGTTCTAAATTAATGTTATATCAATGTACCAAAATATTCCCTCAGTCCAACAATAGTTGTCCACTATACTAAAAATGATTATGCAGGAATACTTGTCCAATTTAGAAAATCAAGAGAAAATTTATTTTTTGTATTTATTTTACTTTTGCTATTAAATATTATTTTATCATCTAACACACTTTTCAAAACATCAAATTTGATAAAGTCAAAGGATAATATAGTAATATTACCCCTATTATTTATTATTTCTTGAAGGGTGTGTCAAGTTAATAGTGGATAATTATTGTTGGACAGAGGCAGTATCATTTAATTTTGTGCTCGTAAATATGTCACGTGGAAAACTAAAATTAAAGTGTTGCCAAAAAGGGAAAGGAATCATTCTTTTTTAAACTGACTAAAAAAAAGCAGGTCATTCTTTTTTAAATGAAGGAAAACATAGAAAACCTAAATAAGTAATCCATGTTCATTTATTGAAAATTTGACTTCAAGAGAACATCAAATAAAGATACAATGATAATTTACTTGGTTTTTTTAAGGGGCATGAAACATAAAATGATGACACTTAAATAGAAACGAAGAAATTATAGGTGGTGTTTAAAGTTTAACGGGTAAATTAAATTTTAAATATGCGGTGTTTGAAGTTCTAATATTTGCATTTAAAGTTTGGTGGCTCGTCGAAATCTGACTTCACACAAGTTGAAAGCATGTAATTTTCGGGAAATTTATGCAAGGCTTATATGAGCTCGAATTTGAAATACAAGATTCAAATATCCTAAAAAGAAAATTAATCATCAATTTATCAAAACAACAAATTTAATTAACAAATTCATTATACAATAAATGCGATTTATCAATATTTGCAAACTTTTCGGGGAAAAACAAAAGTACCCCACCCACTTTGATCTATGGCTGAATTTTGAACGACACACTCTATCTTTATGGGTATCCTATTACACCACTCCACTCGGAAACTTTTTTAAGTGTTGGATGTGGCATACTCTTGGTAGGCAATGAATTACACGTATTTATAAAAATCTATTTCATTTTTATTTTCTTCTTAGTTTCAAAATATTAGGGTTGGGCATTCGATAATTTGGTTGGGTTTCAGTTTTTTTCGGTTTTTTCTGTTCTTGTACCATGTGTTTCGAACACTATTCAATTCAATTTTTATTAATTTGGTTCGATTTATGTTATTTCGATTCGATTTTTGTTAGTTCGATTTTTTGTAACAAAAGTAAAAATCAGAAAGAAAAAAAGATGGATGAAGAAATCTTGAAAACAAAAAATAATCAAAATATCATATACAAATATACAATTCCTGATGTCTAATGGTGGCCGCCAGTTTATGCTGCTGGAGTGCTACTGCGCTGGTCGGTTGGTGGCTGCTGCTGGTCGACTGCTACATGCTGGAGTGCTGCTCCGCTGGTCGGCTGCTGCTGGTTGGCTGCTACCTGCTGGCCTACTACTGATCGACTGTTCACTGGTCGACGCGATGACGACAGAAGTGGAAAGTGAAAGTGGGAAAGCGTTAAGGTTAAGGGTTAGTGAAAGCGGCGCTGCTAACTGCTAAGGGTTAAGGCTTAAGGGTCAGAAAAATGAAAACTAAAAAGTGAAAAGCGTGGTCACTGACCTAATTTGCATATAATATTTATGATTTAATAATTAATACAATATAAATATATATTATAATATAATATATTTTAGTAAACCGAAATATCGAATAATACAAAAGTCACATACCAAAAACCGAACCGAAATACCGAAAAATATAAAAATTTATACCGAATACCGAAATACCGAAACCAAAATATCAAAAAAATTCGATTCGATATTTCGGTATTTATGCCCAACCCTAATTATATATTCAACCAAATTCAAAGGAGAAAAAAATAAGAGTTAAAGAGTACTATTATTGTTCTTGTATGAACTTGAAGAATTGAAGATTGTTGATAGAAGAGTTGAGATTCATTTTGGATCCTTAGTAGTCGCTGAGGTTGAAAAATAGAGAGAATTTGGAATGCATCATTGTTGAACCCTGAAAAACCTTGAAGAAAAAATAAAATGCCTCTCAAAAAATTTGGTTGTTGGCTAACTAGGGTGATGATATTGTTATTAAGTTGTAACTGAAATATGAGCTTGATTGGTATGGATTTAACTTAGATTTTGTTAAATTTAGCTACCCAAAATGAAGAACGTTTCATTCATTTTAAGTTACATTGGGAGCCAAGTACAGCTAGCAGAAATCAAAGACTTCAAAGATAGTATGATTATTAGTAACCTATCAGAGCTTCAAACAGTAAGGAGGCAATACACATGGACTAATGGGCATGAGTCAGCAGGATAGATAGAGCACTGGTTAATGATGAATGGGTAATTAGAATGCCACCATTACAAGTGATGGTGATGGAGCCTCTATTCTTAGATCATTCCCCCCTGAGTATAGTATTGAAATCACAAAGGGGCATAAGGAAGAAGCCATTCAGATTCTATAATTGTTTAGCCAAGCACCCTGATTTTAAAACCACAATACAGTCAAGCTGGAAGAGACAAAAGGGAGGAATGCAAGGGGTGTGGCAAAACCTGAAGGTTGTAAGAAGAGAAATGCAACAATTAAACAAAAAGGAATATGTAGGGGTCACGGGGTCACGGAAAAAGTTCAGCAGATTAGAAGAGAACTTTTGGCTAAACAGAATCAAATGAGTACTCATATTCCCCAACATATGGTAGAAGAAGAGAAGGAGATGAGGGCACAACTGATTAAGTGGATCTTGATTGAAGAGTCAATTTATAAGCAGAAGTCTTGAATGCAATGGCTCAAATTGAGTGACTCAAATACAGCTTATTTTTTTGCTAGTATGAAGGGAAGGAAAGCTCAGAATCATATCACAATGCTCATCAAAGAAAATGGTACAATCATCAGGGATCTAGATGCCATTACAAAAGAGCTGCGGGATTTTACAAGGGGATAGGATACTGTCTTAACACACCTCATAATCCATGTTATAAACTGTGCAGGTATCTGTAAACCAACTAGGACCTCTTCAAGGAAATGTCATTCCAAAGAGTCATAGGCCTTCTGCATATCAATTTTAAACATGCATCTAGGTGAAATCCCTTTCCTTCCATACCCTTTAACTAGTTCATGACTTAGTATCACATTATCATTCAGCATTCTTCTAGGTACAAAAGCAGCCTAACTAGGATCCACAAGATAGGTCATTACTCCTTGTAATCTATGTGTAAGCATCTTAGAGATTATCTTGTATATGGTGGTACAACATGAAATAGGCCTATTTTCTTTGATGGAACTAGGGTGCTATACTTTTGGAATCAGTGTTACAGAAGCTCTATTAACAGGACCAAACATTCCATTAGTTTGAAAAAATTGTAGTACTCCCTCTGTTACCTCATCTCCAATTGTTAACCATGCTTGTTTGAAAAAATGTTCATCGAAACCATCTCCATATTTGTTTGTTCTAGCCATGGAGTATCTCCATCCGAGATGCCACAAGCAACTGATCATACAACTGATATTCGCTGATGATCTGCTTTTGTTCAGCAGAGGAAATGTACAATCAACTGTCCTCCTTTATGAATGTTTTCAGCAGTTCTCACAAGTATCAGGTTTAATAGCAAATCAGGCCAAAAGTTGTGTGTATTTTGGTGGAATGTCAGAGCAAGATCAACAGCTGATACTACAACATACAGTATTCACAAAAGGCAAGTTACCTTTTAGGTATCTTGGAGTCCCTTTAAGCTCCAAAAAATTATCAATAAGCCAATGCCAACCACTACTAGATAGGATGTTGGGAAGAATAAACACATGGACAGTGAAATTTTTATCCTATGCAAGGAGCTCCAGTTGGTACAAAGTGTATTAACATCCATTCAAGCATTCTGGGCACAAATATTTCTCCTTCCAAAGAAAGTGTTGCAGCAGGTAGAAACTATATGCAAGAGATTCCTATGGAATGGTGATGCACAAACTAAAGGGAAAGCTCTTGTAGCATGGGATAAATATGTTGGCCAAAGGTTGCTGGTGGACTGAATACTACAGATGTGTGTGTGGAATAAAGCAGCAATACTCAAATATTTGTGGGACTTGTCTAAGAAAAAGGATAAGTTATGGATTGTATGGGTCTATACTTACTACATCAAAGATAGGAGACCATAGGAAGTACAAGCTAAACAAGCTTATTGGGTTGTGAGGAAAATCCTACAAGCTGGGCATTGGATATCAGAAGCAGGATTACAAGTGACAGAGGTTATGGAGGCGGAAACATTCACAATTAAGGCCATGTACAAAAAACTTAGAGGTGAGTTAAGCAAGGTGCCATGCAGAAGAATGATATGCAATAATCAAGGCAGTCCTAAATGGACATTGATCCTATACTTAGCTATACAAAGGAGATTGTACACAAAAGACAGGCTAGACAAATGGGGGATAAACACTGATTCAGTTTGCTCACTGTGCAAAGCAGAACCTGAAACACAGCAGCACCTATTTTTTGTATGCAGTGTGGCAAATGTGATATGGCAAAAATTACTTCACTGGCTGTCCATCACCAGAAGCAGTGGAGGGTGGAATGAAGAGATAGAATGGGCTACAATGCATGCTAATAGGAAAACAATACAAGATGAAGTGTATAGAATGACATTAGCTGCAGATCGTTACTAGCAAGAGAGGAACTACATAATTTTTCAGCAAAGGAAGAGGAGCATAGAGGAAATTATAAAACAAATCATTCAGGAAATTAATTGTAGAAGTAGCATGAATCCTAGACTGGCTAGTGCAATGCATAAACTAAATTTTTATCCTTAGTAGAAATTCTAGCATAGAGCCTGGACAAGGCAAAGGTGATGGGCTTTGAGACTTGGGATTATGTCCATGTCCTAAGCTTCAAATATGTACATATTTGAAAATCTGGTAATACAGTTACAGTTGTCAAAAAGTTCTTGAAAAATCAACAATGACTAGGAGGGAAGACATCATTCATATCTATTCGTCTTAACACTGCTTCAACAATTCAATCATCCGACATTTCATTTCCCTCTTCATCATTTGATATTTTTGCATCTAAGAGCTAATGTTGCAAAAGGAGTACAGTTGGATAACAAGTGATTTGTGATCAATAAAAAGTACCACCGGATTGATTCTGTATCCATCAACCTGGGATCCTCACCTTAGACAGTTTCATTTGGTCATGAAAGAAGATTTTATCCCCAACGTATTGATCTCTATCAAGCACTCTGAAGAGGAAGTGTGGGTTGCATTATGTATATTGAAAAATCCCCCTCTAGGTTATGAAGACACAAAGACCAATTACTGAGTGTGCCACAAATATACGATGATAAAAAGAGAGGTTCTGATCATTTCAGGGAATGAACTATTACAGAACTAGACACTTGCTTCTTTGAAGAAAATGGAACAAGAAAATCTACAAGCAAACACCATGAATCCTCTAAAGAAACAAACATCAAGTCTTTTAAGTTCAAGAAATTGAGTTATAAATGTTGCGCAATCAATCAAGGAATAAAAGAGAAATTGCAAAACTCATATTCAATGAAGACAACAAAAAGTGTTCATATGATCTGATTGTTTGAAAATAGAAAAAGCTTGCAAGAGGATGTTAATGATGGGAGATAAGTCATACACAACATATGGTAATGTATCAAATCAAGAAATTGTGTTGTGAACCAAGGTGAGCAAGAAATCACTATACCAAAAACCTGGTTTTTCCAAAGTGATACGTGAAAAATAATTGATAGGGGGATGAGCATGACTATAAAATAAAGAAAAGACTAATTCTCTAGAATAATGCTTACCATAATTTTTTAGGAGAGGAACAACTTGAAGGATTGGCTATGATGAGACATAGTTTTAGTGGATATAAGTAAGATACTCCCTCTATCCCTAACTACTTGTTCACTTTTGAATTGGCACACCTATTAAGAAATCAATTAATGACATAGTGAGTTTACCATTTTACCCCTATTAATTATGAAATTGATGAAAAGTTCTGCATTTTTCGAAGTAATTAGTCATTTAATTGAGGGTATAATAGGTAAAAAAAAATTGTCCTTTCTTGATTTGTCAAAATGGACAAGTAATTAGGGACAACTATAAAAGGAAAAGTGGACAAGTAATTAGGGACAAAGGGAGTAAATATTTTGCGGAGTCTTATACCCTAAATAGTATGTATGCACATAGCATGATCAAAGAGGATGAGGACTAATGATGTTATTCCTATTCTTGAAAAACACACCATAGAGTAGCCATAACAATCAGCACCACCGCTAATCACCTCTGTCATAACAACCAACACTACAACTATCGTCAACCACCTCTGCCGTCACTATTGACCACTAAAACCAATTCCACCATCACAATTAACACCATCAACATCATTGGCAAATACCACACATTCTTCAGCCACCGTCACAAAAATACCACCAATTACTAACATGAACTACCTCACCCTTACTATCAAACCCTCTCCATCATCACTTGCGAACACAAATATTCTCTTTCTTTTTTGTTCAAATAATAATTTTATTATATATATTTTCTAATATCTAACTACTTACTTTTTATTTAAATTGTATATTTATTTATGTTTAGAAACAAATAATTATGCACATCCATATGCTGAAAAACAAAATGTTTTAATCATTCAATATTTAGATGTAGAGGCAACATCTTAATTCATTTAGTTGTTCATTCAGATCTAAATATCTTCACAAATGGGTTTATGGTAAATGTAAAACCTTTTGCAGGGATTGAAGTTGAGCTAAACAATAAGAAGAAACCAATACCTTTTGGATACTAATCATTGAAAATGCAAACGAGTTATGAACATAGTGAAGAAAAATGTTACAGAAAGATAGCAACTGAGTGTTCAAATGGTTCCCATCATTTCTTACAAACAAAAAATAAACAAAGTAGCCTCAGCAACCAAAATATAAGGGTCGAGAAAAGAGCCTGTTAAGTTTCAAATGATTACTTATATTCTGATAAAGCAAATGCTCACTTATGAACCAGATATAGATAGCATAAATACAAATGAATAACAAGAAAAACATTGCAGGAAGCAGATAAAGGATAAGCCAAATATATAAGGAAATTTGTACTTCACAACAAACCAATATTACCAAGTTAAACTAGGAACAAAGTCCTCCTTTCAAATGATCAAAATTTTAAATAATACAGCCAGGTCAAAAAATTTAATCATTGTATTTTCTCCCACAAAGTTAGAACTGTGTCCAATGCCTTCAAGAACATAATGGCCTACCTTTATCCTTCCATTCACTCTTGTTTTGTTCGGGAGTCCGATGAGTCCCCGTCTTGATTTTGCCCCAACTGCTTTACACTAGCTTTGGCCTCTGCCAGGAATTTAGGATCAGGCTCATGTTTATCTGAGGGTTCTCTCATTGCCAGACAAATGTAAAATGCAATAACCACATTGACCGATATGACAGCAACGAATCCACTCACTAATGTCATAGAATGGGGAGACATGTCGGTCACACCTGTTCCAAATTGATAATGATTAGTGTAGAATCATAAATTCGTAATCCACTTAGACTACCAAGGAAAAAAAATATCAGTCCAGAAAAGCATAATAAGTATGCTATTTCATGAAGATATCAGCCTTCTAGTTTAACAAGAAAAGAAGTTATCTTAATGCTAATAGTACCAAGAAGAACAAGAAAAGAACACTATTTCCAGCACACTGAAATGCACGTCAGGGGAACATACCTTGGACGTAATATAGTTGTGATAACAATGACACTATTTACTATTTCATAGTTCCACTCAAACCTCATACTATCCATCAGACATAGTTGATGGAGCTCTCTCTAGAACAATGCATGGAGCATTAAAGCTTTTCTCAAAGCTTTCATCCTGGTGAAAATATTTGGTTGTATTAATAGGTCCTGCTTTGTGGCTGTCTGACACTTGGGATAAAAGGCCGCTGTGAAGCCATCTAAAATCCAGTGCTTATTCTTTACATTTCCAGAATAGTATCAACCAATTTTTCTAGAGGTGGAAAATGGATGGATCCGGTCAAATTTCGGTGGGTCGACATGGGTCAAGTCAATGAAACAGGTCATAACCCAACTCGGACAAATTTTATTTGGGTCAATATGGGTTGGTGGTATGTATAAAATAAAGGGACATAACCCAACCCGCCCAACATAACCTGGGTATTCTCTCTTTATAAAAGGACCAAATTATAGAACTAGCCCAAATACTTATTCACAAGTTCTAACTTGAGTAATTATGTGGCCAAATTACGAAATTTCAATTGAGATACTTTCTGTTCTCTGCTCAATTAGTATTAATGATTATATAACAACAAACCCAATGAAATCCCACTAAGTTGGGTCTGGGAGGGTAGAGTGTCCGTAGACCTTACCACTACCTCGAGGAGGTAGAGAGGTTGTTTCTGACTAAGTTGCTTAGACTCGGGTGCGGGTGTCTAATACGGGTGCGGATCTAGAGGTCGGATCCTTCATGATCTAATTTTTAAGATTCGGGGATATGGATCCATGTATGGATACGGGTGCGGGGATTCACCGAAAAACAATTAAAATAGCTAAAATAGAGTTATAAAACCAAAATTATGAGATATTATGTAGAGAACTTGAGGAGAATCTTGGAAGGAGATTAAAGGAAAAAGAGTGACATAGAAATTTCTATATAAAAGGTATTCCATTTTCTTCAATTTGACCTGCGTTTTTGTATTGATTATAGGAATCATTAAAATCGTGCAGAGCCTGATGCCTCTATTACTGAAACATGGAGCCAGCAGGGTTGGAATTTAGCTTCAGGAGACTACCAAATGACTGGGAGGTAATCAGAGTGACTGAGTTCCTCAAGATACTGGACAACTACAAGGGAGTAGGGACCAATTGAGCAAGTGGATGGACTTGTGATGGGATACCAACAAAACTGTAAAATATGCATGTAAGATTTTAAACAGCTCGTACTCCAACAAGGGCTCTGGCTATAAACATATCTGGACTTTGAAGGTCCCTTTCAAAGTAACTGTGTTTTGCCCGTTTGTGGTTAAAGAAGTTCTCGCAGAACATGAGAGCTTAATGAAGCGAGGAATATAACTATGTTCAAAATGTTTTTTTGTGTAGCAGGGCCAATGAAACAAATAACCATCTTTTCCTCTATTGCCAGGTAACCAATAGACTTTGGCAGCTATTTTTGAGTATTAAAGGTCTGAGTTGGGTAGTGCCTAGAGATACTGTGGAAATATTGGTATGCTGGAACAAATTAGATGCACACCAAGTCAGAAGAAGTGGTGGGGTATCATCCTGGCATCAGCATGTACATGGTGAACAGTGTGGCTGGAAAGGAACTCCAGATGTTTTGAAGACGCAACAAATTCTGAACAGGAGATTCAAATGAATTATATACTATTACACTTTTGATGTAAACAAGCTTTAGTACAAGATGTAGAGTCCTTAGTTAACCTCATTGGGTCCTTGTAACTGACTCAAAACTGTCTTTTGTTTTGGTTTTTCTCTCCTTTTTGGAAGTCTTGTATCTTAGAGTTTATTTCTCTTAGTAGTATCTTTGTGCTGAACTTATTGTTATTAATGAATTCTGTTACCATCTCAAAACACAGGGGAAAAAGAACTAGAAATGAGTGATATTTGTGCAGCATACAAAGCCATTCAGGAGCAAATTAAGTACTCAAATCATAGAGAAACCTCAAAGATTTACAGAATTAATTCACAAGACATAGACTCGAGTTTTTTTTTTGAGAATGGTAACTTTTTTTTTTTTTAATTTATCCACAGGTATACTACATCAAAGTAGCCCCCCTTCCAAAAGTATTACAAACTAGACTGACTCCATCTGTGCTTTTTGTCACAAATAGTCTAAAACATCAAAAAGTTCTTCTGCATGTACTAAGACTTTCTGTTTACACCAAAAATAATACAGAGCTATACAATTCATCTTGAAATTCTGCAAATTGTTCTTCTTGCCCTCAAAACATCTTTGATTCCTTTCTTTCCACACTGTCCACCATATACAAGCTGGGACAATCCTCCATCTCTCCTCCTTAATTGTAGTATTGCCAATATTGATCCAACAATTTAGGAGTTGTAGGTTTCACCCAAGTGATCTTCGTAAGGCTGCTGAATATTCTCCATAATTGATCTGTCCATTTGCAATGGTTGACTGTCTCTGCCTGTTCCTCACACAAATAGCATCTTGAGCATAGTTGGAACTTCCTCTTCTTTATATTTTCTTGTGTCAGCACTGCTTCCTTTGCTAGTAACCATGTGAAACAGTTTACCTTTTATGGGATTTTAGGTCTCCATATCATCTGCCATGGCCAGAGCTCCATCCTATCATTTGAATTTGAGTGATTAAGATCTTTGTAAGCTGACTTGACACTGAAAACCCCTTTGCTGCCAATCTTCCACACAACCTTGTCTTCTTTCCTAGTCAGATTACTAAATTGTGTCGTTGTATCATGGAACGCCGCTGTGTTCCCCATCTCCCAATCGTTTAGATTCCTCCTAAGATGTAAGTTCCACCCCTGTCCTGTCCACATTTCAGCCACAGTTGCATTTTGTTGAAGGCATAGTGTATATAAGTCTGGGAATAATTGTTTCAGGGTTTTTTGGGCTATTCATCTGTCCTCCCAAAATGACACCTTCATTCCATTACCCACTTGGAATCTGATTTTAGAAAGAAATAGAGGCCAAAGATTTCTTATTGATCTCCAGATACCACATCCATATGGTGTAGTTACCATCTTTGTCATCCACCTATTCTCCATTTCATATTTTACCCTGATCACCTCTCTCCATAACATATTCTCTCCTGTCATAAACTTCCAAAGCCATTTTAACATTAGGCTTTTGTTTTGTTTCTTCATGTTCCTGATCCCCAGTCCCCTCTCGTTCTTATTTTTTATGACCTCTTCCTACTTGACTAGATGAAACTTCTTTTTATCTTCATTTCCCTGCCAAAAGAAATTTCTTCTCAAAGCATCTATCCTCTGTATGACCTTGTCTGGTACTGGGAACACAGACATCATATAAGCAGGTATTGCATCTAGCACACTATTAACCATGGTCAATCTACCTCCCCTAGACAGATATTGGCTCTTCCAGTTGGTTAGCTTCTTTTCGCATTTTTCTATCACTACATACCAGATCCCTATTGATTTGCTCTTTCCCCCCAATGGCATACCTAGGTATATGGTAGGTAGTTCCCCTACCCTACTTAGCTTCTTTTCGCATTTTTCTATCACTCCATTCCAGATCCCTATTGATTTGCTCTTTCCCCCCAATGGCATACCTAGGTATATGGTAGGTAGTTCCCCTACCCTACCACCCAAAACCCCTGCCAAACTCTCCACCTGAGCCACTTCATTTATGGGATAAATGGAACTCTTCCCCCAATTGATATGTAATTCAGAGATTACTTCAAAGATGATGAATATTACTCTTAGGATCAACATTTGCTCTGTCATTGCTTCCCAAAAAAAAAGAGTATCATCTGCATATTGCAGATGGGTAATCTCCAAGCCATTTTGTGCACTGCTGTCCACCCTAAAGCCCCGTACCCAACCCTTCATCTTTGCTGTGTGAATTAGGTTACTCAAACCTTCCATGGCTAAGATGAATAAAAAGGGTGACAGGGGGTCACCTTGTCTCAGTCCCCTTTGGGATGAAAAATAACCACTGGGAGTTCTATTAACTAAAATAGAAAACTTAACTGTGCTTATGCAAAATTTCACCCATCGAATCCATTTGTCTCCAAAACCCATCCTTTGCATCATAAGTAGTAAGAAATTCTAGTTTAAATGATCATAGGCCTTCTGTATATCAAGCTTGCATAGAATTCCAGGGCACTTGCTTCTCTGTCTAGACTCAACACATTCATTTGCTATCAACACTGCATTCATTATTTGTCTACCTTTTATGAATGCCATTTGTTGGTTGTCTACAAGCCTGTGTAGCACCTTCTTTAACCTTTCTGCCAGCAGTTTGGCAATGACCTTGTAAACTCCACCTATTAGACTAATAGGTCTAAAATCTGTCAGTTCCTCAGCTCCCACTTTCTTAGGAATTAAAGCCACAAAGGTGGCATTAAAACTGCTGCACTGTAGCCACCAGATCAGGTTTAATGATGTCCCAACATTGGCTGAAGAAAGCCATGGAATAACCATCTGGCCCTGGTGCTTTGTGCCCTGCACATGCTTTTATGCTCTCTAGAATTTCCTGCTGCTCAAAAGGTGCCAAGAGTAATTTGTTTTCTTCTTCATGAATCATAGGACAGTTTCTCACCTCCAGGTATGGTCATAGGACAGTTTCTCACCTCCAGGTATGGTCTCCATTCTTCTGGCTCATATTATAGTTCCTCATAGTAAGTTACTATCTCCTTCTGTATCTTCTCTGGTTCAGTCAAATTTTCTCCTCTCACTTTCAGCTTTGAGATTGTTTTCATTCTCCTGTGTGCATTTGCAGTTCTGTAGAAGAAATTAGTGTTTCTATCCCCCTGCTCTAGCCACACTGCCCTAGATCTTTGCCTCCAAGTTATTTCCTCCCTTTTAGCTATGTCTTCAAACTCATTGATTAATGTTGTTTTAGACGTTATCTCTTCTGGCCTCAGGGTTCTGTTCTCCTGTATCTTCTCTAACTCAGTTGGCTGTTTCAAGACATTTTGTTTTTGTGTTCCCAAGTTCCCTTGTGCAGTTTTGCTCCATTCTTTCAGCCTTTCTTTTAGTGCTTTGAGCTTTGCAACCAAGGCATAGTCAGGTTTCCCTATGAAACCGAAGGAGTTCCACCATCCTTTAATTCTGTCATTGAAACCCTCTATGTCCAACCACCAGTTCTCAAATTTAAAGTATGACTTTGCGCTTTCCCAAGCACCGCATTGTAACATTATGGGAGAGTGATCTGATGTCACTCTGTGAAGTATGTGCCGCCTTATATTTCTAAAATTTGCTTCCCACTCTTCCGAGAACAAAATTTGTCAATAGACTTGAGTTAATATTGTAGTTAGTTAAGATAAAACAAATTCTGTCATTGACCATACAGCAGGTCTTCAATCACGATATAAATGGCATTCCATCCTTCCAATGCTGCCAATGGGAATTGATTTGTAACTCCAAACAGTACTCAACAAAAAGAACTATTATGATAATGAGAAACAAAAGATGAAAAGGAAAGTGTTTATAGAAGTCATAAGAACAGAGATCTGCAGAGGTTGGGAATTAACAGGAGATAGTGCTAAGCCATCTAACCGTTCACAATCTCAACTTAATAATCTAAGATGACAATATCTTATTATGATTCCCTTATTACATCAGCAAAAAGTGTCTCAAAAACTCATCCATCTAGAACATTTCATAATAATTGCACATAAGTTTCCAGTAACTTCTTATTAATATTATCTAGAAGTACCCCAAATGGTGACAGGTTCTCTGGCAACATAGCATGGATATTATACTTCTCTTCTCCTAGCTATTGTATCATGTATTTCATTGATATTCTTTATTATAACTATTAATAGATAGAGCAGGAATCAAGCAAGCATTGATTGGGTAATCACCCAGATATGTATCCTAGAAGCTCAGCACAGCTATACTTGGCCGCACCATGAGGCAAACTAGTCACAAATCTGTCATAAGTACCTGCTATATTTCATCATCTTCCACTCTATCCATGTTATGGTCAATTAATAACTTAAGAAGTGGAAATCTCAGTATTTGTCCCTCGGAGGTAGACTCAGTTTGATTAATGTTGTCTTGGATGCTTTGCCTACTTATATGCTTCCCTATTCCCAATCCCTTCCGGAGTCATTCAAAGACTGGACAAGATCAGGAGATTCTTCCTTTGGCAAGGTAACAAGGAAAAAAGAGCTTTTCACCTAGTCAAGTGAAAGGAAATCATCAGAAGCAAGAAACAAGGGGTACTTGGCATCAGGAATTTGAAGCATCATAGCAAATCTTTGAAGCTTAAATGGCTCAAGACATATTCACAGGCTCCTCAAACACTATGGAGCAGAGTCATAAAGAGCAAGTATGGGGAAGAGGACAGTTGGGTTACCAAGGAGATCATACTCCATATGGAATCAATCTTTGGAGGACTATCAGAAGCTATTGGCTTTTTCTCAAAGCATACTCCCACATCCAGCGTTTTGGACGGCAAAAGGCGACAAAGAAGACGACAAGGATCTGCCTCGCCTTGCGGCAAGGTGCTCACCTTTTGAATTGAGGCGTCAATTAATACCAAAAACTTAAAATATTTAATTGCATATATAAATATCCAAAATCGCAACAATAACGTATATTAGCAAATACTATATTAATTAGTATAAAACTAAATTGATTAGGGCAGAAACAAATATAGAAGGATTAATTTTTTTTTTTTAATATGTAGGCAGATTGCAGTAATGCAGTCAGTTAACAGTAGCTTCAAAATAGAAAACAAAGCAGAGTCTGCACTTCATCTTCCGCATATGAAAGAAATAGAGGAGAAAAATGGAAGAAGAGAAGAAAAAAAATCTAAAACCGTACCTACTGAGTGTTGAGCAGCTGACGTCTCATCGTCAGTACTGAGGAGAACTGGAGAAGAGAAGAAGAAATTTGTGAAGTAGTGAGGGAGGAGAACTGGAGAAGAGAGTCGCGAAGTAGTGAGGAAGGAGAACTGGAGAAGAGAGGGTCGCGAAGGTGCGAGGAGAGTCGCGACGGAGAGAAGTCCTAGGTTTGCAAAAACACCAAATAAACCCTAATATTGACTTTTAACTATTAAATCCGATCTTTAAAAAAAAAGGTGACGCCTTGTCACCTCACCTCGCAGCGTCACCATTCACCTTTTGGTCACCTTTCTGAACTCGCCATGCCTCATCGCCTTTGGCGAGAAGCGAGCGCCTTTAAGAACACTGCCCACATCAGAGTGGTTAATGGGAACAAGACCAGGTTTAGAAAGACAAATGGATTGGGATAAGGAGCTTTAAAGACATGTTTCCAGATTTATTTGTTATAACCTTATACCAACATAAATGAGTTGCTGAAATGTGGACACAACAAGGGTGGGACCTTAGATTCAGAAGAATGTTGAATGATTGGGGGATACCTAGACTTGTCGAACTGTTTAACCAGTTGGAGAGTTATCAAAGGTTACAAAGAAGGTGCAGATTGCCTATGGTGGAGTGGACATGAAAGTGGAGCATATAAGGTCGCCTGGCTTCTAGCTAAAGAAGCAGTTTTGACACATGAAAACTTGATCAAAAGGAACATTGCTTTCTGCTCTAGATGATTCCTTTGCAAAAAGGAAGCTGAGACAATAAACCATTTGTTCCTACACAGCAGTATTACAGATCAACTATGGAAGATTTTCATCAATCTCAAAAGCATAGCCTGGACAATGCCAAGCAAGATTGTTGACACTCTTTTTAGCTGGGAGGAAGCAAGAGCAAGTGCAGGAAACAGAGAGAGATGGAGGATCATCCCATCATGTATTTGATGGACTATTTGGAAGGAAAGAAATGATAGATGTTTTGAGGATGGGAGGAGTTTAGTACAGGATATTAAGCTAAAATGCATTTTGCTTTTCTGTTTTTGGTGCACCAAACTGTATGCTAGTGATACTGAATCAATCCTAGATGTCCTAGGCACCATTTAGGATTGGTTCATATCTAGTATATTTTGTATCCAATCCATTTGTAAATTGTGTTTTCCAGTACTACCTAAGTACTGGTTTTAATACAAAGTTACATTACTCAAAAAAAAGTTGGCCCAGACACCACAGTCATCAAAAAAAAAAAAAAAAATAACTTAAAGAAAAATGTCATGTGTGCTATTTAAGACATAAGCAAGGGGCACATTTAAGAGTGATCTACCAAACCTTACAACCCCCAGCCAACAAAACAAGTTTTCTTCTTTCTCATTTGAATATTTGACAAAAGACAACTTCATAATTGTCTATTCACCATGACCAACCTCTCCCATTCTCGAGCAGAGCTCGGTGTCAGTATAATCACACAATCAGCATAAAACATAACTACTACAATCCCCTCACCAATATCCCATTAATTCAATTGACAGAACATATTGTGAAGCCAGCATATAGTTATTGTCCCTAGAACTTAGATAAAAGTGTGAAACAACTTTGGTTCTCTTTGGATACATTGACTCAGATAGGCAAAGAAATTATCATCTCAAGCACCAAAGACTGCAGGGCAACAATTGTTGAGCATTAATGGGCATAAATCTGCCACACTTATTCTCATGTTCCATAAACTGATGGGAATACGAACAAAATACCACTGTGATCAAATGTAAAAGCACAAAACAGAAAAGGGCAAGATTTTCAAGCATAACAATGAAAAAAAAGGCATTGTCAAAGATTTTTGAATGATGAATTAGTTAGAAGAGAATATATTAGTTATCTAAGACCAAACAATACCTACTTTAGACGGGCTATCAGCTTCTGGCACATATGATAGTCCAGACTTTTAAACAAAATATTTTATCAAGTAAAATTTGTATCAGAAAAAATCAGGGAAGCTTTTCTTAAAAAAATATAAATAGGGAAAGCTTACCAGGAATTAAGTTGTGATTGAAGGCGTACAAAATTGCAATTGGCGCTGCCCACATAATCAACGATGTAATAAAGAACTTATTAACAACTCCCGCCATAGTTGCTGCTGTCAACCAGTGAGACGAAACAGAAAGGATGAAGTATAATCTGATAGAATCGTCTATGAAAGGACAGAAAAAAGAATCCAATTAAAATGAAGCTGAATCATGGAAAAAAGGAAGATCATAAGGTAACCTCTCTTTTTTTCCTTTATACATCATTCTCGTCATAGACATGGACAGTTTTATGCAATAATCACAACTATATTACGTCTAAGGTATATTCCCCTGAGATGCATTTCAGAGTGCTGGAAACAGTGTCCTTTTCTTGTTCTTCTTGGTACTATTAGCATTAAGATAAATAACTTCTTTTCTTGTTAAACTAGAAGGCTGATATCTTCATGAAATAGAATACTTATTATGCTTTTCTGGACTGATATTTTTTTCCTTGGTAGTCTAAGTGGATTATGAAATTATGATTCTACACTAATCATTATCAATTTGGAACAGGTGTGACTGATATGTCTCCCCATTCTATGACATTAGTAAGTGGATTCATTGCTGTCATACCGGTCAATGTGGTAATTGCATTTTATATTTGTCTGGCAATGAGAGAACCCTCAGATAAACATGAGCCTGATCCTAAATTTATGGCAGAGACCAAAGCTAGTGTAAAGCAGTTGGGGGGAAATCAAGATGGTGACTCGTTGGACTCCCGAACAAAACAAGAGTGAATGGAAGGGCAAAGGTAGGCATTGGGCACAGTTCTAAGTTTGTGGGAGAAAAGGGCACAATGATTAAATTTTTTGACCTGACTGTATTATTTAAAATATTAATAATTTGCGGGGAGGACTTTGTTCCTAGTTTAACACTTTAACTTGGTGATATTGGTTTGTTGTGATGTACAAACCTCCTTATATATTTGGCTTATAGCGAGGGTGACTACAAAACTTACAAGACTCTAGATCGACATCCTCCTTAAAGTATAACATGCAACCTTTTTCACAACAATCAATTCTTACGAGGAGAGTCCTAACTTAGACACCAATGCATTTGCTTTATAATAAGAATAAGGAATCTCTACATTGGGATCAACTAATTCCTTCATAAGATCTATCATCGAGTCCATTGCTCCTTGAGAAATATTATTGTCAGATTTGATACTTAACAACCTAGCTGCAAACAATTTAGAGTGTGGACTCCCACTGAACAAAGGACGACTACAATCACGCAATTGTTCATAAAAAGTGTTTGCTTCTTTATTGGGAGCTTCTTCTACATTTTCCCCAAATTCAAAATCAGAATGCATCCCAAAAGCATCATCAACCATATCTGTCATTCTAGAACCATGGACATAATTATGCTCTGTAGATCTACTACTTTCACCGACAATAAAGTTATTAAACATAGTGTCACTTTCAACCTCACCATGACTAGTCCAAATTGTATACCCTGGTTTGAATCCATTCATCATAAGATGCATAGCAACATTCTCTGTTGTATGATATCTCACATTTTCACAATTAACACACGGACACCTAATCAATCTTGAAGTTAAAAAATCATCAAGTGTCTTTGCTTGATTTTTAAAACTAGTGACACCTTCTGCAAATTCCAAAATGATACCCGCTCGACCAGGATTGTTTCTATTATACATCCAACTACGATCAGGTTCCATCTATACAAACAATAATGAAAATTTAAAACATTCAAATAATGAATCAAACAAGCTAGGGTTTAATTCAAAACTAGTTAGAGTTAATGTTGTTTAGTTGTTTAAATAAGTTCAAATAAACCACATTATTTCAAATAATGAGTAAAACTAGCTAGGGGGTTTATTAAACTTTATGTGAACTTATTTCAACAACTAAACAACATTAACTCTAACTAGTTTTGAATTAATTCCAACAACTAAACCACATTATTTCAAATAAGAAGTAAAACTAGCTAGCGGTTAATTAAACTTTATTTGAACTTATTTCAACAACTAAACAATATTAACTCTAACTAGTTTTGAATTAATTCCACCAACTAAACCACATTATATCAAATAATGAAACAGACTAGCTAGGGGTTAATTAAACTTTATTTGAACTTATTTCAATAACTAAACAACATTAACTCTTAACTAGTTTTGAATTAATTCTACCAACTAAACCCACCAATTAAACCACATTATTTAGTTGAACTTATTTCAACAACTAAACAATATTAACTCTAACTAGTTTTGAATTAATTCCACCAACTAAACCACATTATTTCAAATAATGAATCAAACTAGCTAGGGGCTAATTAAACTTTATTTTAATTTATATCAACAACTAAACAACATTAACTCTAACTAGTTTTGAATTAATTCCACCAACTAAACCACATTATCTATATGAACTTATTTCAACAACTAAACAGCATTAACTCTAATTAGTTTTGAATTAATTCCAACAACTAAACAACATTATTTCAAATAATGAGTCAAACTAGCTAGAGGTTAATTAAACTTTATTTGAACTTATTTCAACAACTAAACAACATTAACTCTAACTAGTTTGAACTTAATTCCAACAACTAAACCACATTATTTCAAATAATGAGTCAAACTAGCTAGGGATTAAACTTAATTTGAACTTATTTCAACAACTAAACAGCATTAACTCTAACTAGTTTTGAATTAATTCCAACAACTAAATCCACCAACTAATAGGATCAACTAGAGTTGGTACTTATGCTTAACAAACACATTATTCCTAAATTTAAAGCTAAGTGTCAACACTAGATGGACACAAATTGATCTTGCAAGAAAATCAATTTTGTCATCAATAGAATCAACTAGTGTTCATACTTATGCTTAACAAACACATTATTCCTAAATTAAAACTTAGTATCAACACTAGATGGACACAAATAGATCTTGCAAGAAAATCAATTTTGTCATCAATAGAATCAACTAGTGTTGGTACTTATGCTTAACAAACATATTCTTCCTAAATTAAAGCTAAGTGTCAAGACTAGATGGACACAAATCGATCTTGCAAGAAAATCAATTTTGTCGTTAATAGGATCAACTAATGTTGGTACTTATGCTTGATAAACACATTATCCCTAAATTAAAGCTAAGTGTCAACACTAGATGGACACAAATCGATCTTGCAAGAAAATCAATTTTGTCATCAATAGGATCAATTAGTGTTGGTTCTTATGCTTAACAAATTTATTATTTCTAAATTTAAAGCAACACTAGATGGACACAAATCGATCGATCTTGCAAGAAAAACAATGTTTCATCTATAGGATCAATTAATGTTGTTACTTATGCTAAACAAACACATTATCACTGAAGAACACTATAAAAATTCAAACAGACATAATATAAAAATTCAGACAAACAAACCTAAGCAAAATGCAAGTGTTGTACATTGAATAAAAGAAATCTAATATATACAATAATTAAACTTTTGGAGGAAAAAAAACCTCAACTTTTTTTAATTAGGGTTGGAGATGGAAGGGTTGGCGGTAGTGGGTTTGACGGCATCAGAGATTGGAACCTTTAATTAGATTATACCCCTGCACTTAAAATTTTGTACACCAAATTTAGTACATTCTATAGTTGTGAAACTTTTTCTTTAAAAAAACTAGTCTAACAACAGATAGATACCACAAATTCTGTTAAAATTAACCTGGCCCCAACCCTCAGTTTGGACTCTTAACCAAATTTGAATCATCTTTAGTCATATCATTTAATACTTTGAAAATTGGTGAGGGGTGGGGGCCAATGCTTCTAGATCCAAAATTGGAGAAAAGTCACTATCATTGTTCATTAATTGGTACTATTGACGTCTAATTGGACTTTTTAGTATGAATGTGAAATTTAATTACAAAAATAATTGCATTTAGGTATAGCTCTTTTAGATCCTAACTCGTGCTAATTGATTGAGCTACATATAGGATCAGGAGGTATGACATAGCTTTTTTCTAATTTAATTTTTTGAAGATTATTTCGGTATGAGTGTGAAATTTGATTTTTATATTAATATAAGGAAAAAAAAGTGAAAAAACAAAAAGGGGTTGAAAGTAGGTTGTAGCTTTGGGCGGGCGAATGAAGAGGTTATATATATTGGAGGAATTTGATTATTTCTGATGGAATTTATGCTTGTGAAGATGTGATCTTTCTCATCCCTACCATAGTTTCAGACCCAAGTTCTAACACCTTAGTTCTCGATCATCTAATTTGATCCTAAGTTTTTTTTTTTCAATTTGAATTTGATAGAAATGAGTCAACTATCAGTGGTGCTAGCAACGGCTCCATTTTTACAACTCATCTGATGGAAAATATGCATGTTTAACTCAAAATAATGAATAAATAAATCCCAACTCAAAAATCAAAGTTTCATTTTTACATGGGCAATGATTTTTCAGCAAATGAATCAAAAAAACATGAAAAAGTAAACTTACCTTATAAAGAAAATGCCTATCTTGAATTCTGATTCTCACCCCGAGCTGCTGCGACTGAGAGCTGTGCGACGGCGAGCTGCTGCGACTGAGAGCTGCGAAGCCAGCGATCTACTGCGACGGCGAGCTTCTGTGACTGAGCTGTGGCGCCGGCGGCCTGCTGCGATTGCGAGAGCTGCTGCGTGGGCGAGCGTGAGCGAGGCGAGCAGCGGTTTGCGCGAACGTGAGCGAGGCGTTTGACAGCACGAAAGAACACTTAGGTTTTTAGGGATGGGGAAAAATAATTAGCAGCTAATATAAAAACTGACTTACGGTAGTCCATATTTGTTTCTTAAAAAAAAAAAGTTACGGATTGAAACGACATATTCCCGTTGTTATGAAAAAATCAATGGAAAAAAAATTTGGGCCAGAAAATTTATGAATAGTAACTTGGAAATTTTTAGCCTAGGCCAGACTTGGACGAAATTTGAGTCAGGTGGAGTCTAGGGCAATCTGGTAATGGATGAAGGATTTAATTGTGAGTTTGATCGCATGAGTGGATAGCCAAGACATTAAGGAGCCTGTACGGCTTTACGAAATCGAATTCGGGAGAGTAGAACTTCCAAATCTGATCTTGGTGTGAAAGAGTAGTTTTAGAACGTCCACGTTTGAAGATGTGTTGTGAAATGGGAGCTTGGAACTCAAATTCCGAGCTTTTGTCTCCGTGCAAGCCACTGGGCGGAATTAATCCCGCCAGGGCGGGGCAGTGGCAGGATTGGGTCCCGCCGTGGTGGGACAGTCGAGCCTTAAATCGAAGAAAAACCACAAAATCGTTATTTTCTACAAAACTTTGTTCTTAAGAGCTAAATGACGACCCACGGCAGTTTCTTATCAGATTCCCACGAATTCTCGCTCTAAAGGTAATTTAATTACTCCACTAATCCGTATTTCGATTCTTAGACTTAGAATCCTTGTAAATTATCATTTGGGAAGGGTTTTGGCCTGAAGTTAATGGTGGGGAAAGCCCTAGCTGCACATTAGAATCATAGTTTTGGCCTTGGGTTGATATTTTGATATAATCCAGATAAATTAGGCCTTGTTTGTTGATCCTTGCATTAGTTACTTGTTTTAGACTAAGAACAAGCTGAAAGACTTCGGAAAAGGAAGGCTCGAGTGTCTTAGGAGTATTTAGGCTTGGTTTCGAGGTAGGTAATGGTTCAACTGCATGTTGTGATATATGTCTGTTAATTGCTTCATTGTATGCATGCATGTATGTGAATAGGGAAACACAAACCAAATCAAATGAAATGATTATGTGTGAATAATTACATGCCATGAACCTGTTGCTTGATTGTGTGACTATGTGCACTGTTCATTGTGGTGTGATTGTGACGGTGGTTGTGCTGATTGGACCGGGTTTCACGTTCCGACACATATATTGAATCAACTGTCATGTACTGACACATGTATATTAGATCGGGTGTCACGTTCCAGCACTAATCATTTGGGCGTGGGTTCCATGATAGAACCACTTGTGATTGTTACATTTATATTTACCTGTCATGGTTTTTGAGAAATTGTATGTTGCTCCTAAAATGATGATTGAATTGTGTATGTTGTATATACTGTGTTGTAATGACTTGCTTATATTACACTACTGGAGTAGCCGTGTGATTCTACCAGTATACTGTGGTTTGTGTACTGACATTGCAGTTGCTCTTTCTTTGTTGAGTACAAAGCATCTTCACGCGGCTATTGACAAACCTCAGTTAAGAGATCATTAATTGAGACCGGATTCAAGGGTGAGCCAGTTCTTTTAAGCTGTCATGGATCCATCATTAGTTTAGTCCATTCTTTTCGGACTCAGACTATATGTTTTGACTGTGTTTATGTTTAGTTTTTGGGGTTGCACCCCTCTTTTTCTTAGAATTGTTAATTAACAGAGTTTTGGTACACTGACTTTCAGTTCTAGGGGTTGAATTTCTGCAATAGTTGTTTGTTAGATCTTCAGAGTTTATGAAAACTTTGTATTTTTTAGTCATGTAAACATGTTTTCGTATCTTTAAATGGTGTAGTTTCTTAAAATTGCTTAGTTGGGTTGTAGTAGTACTGGTTCTCCCACCGGAAGATTGGTGTGGGTGCTAATTACGGCGGTATGAGTCGTGACACTGATGAAAGACTTCAAAAATTTCCGAAAAATGCTTGAAACATCCTGTTTCCTTACTTATTGTTTTGATATTATTTTATTAATCCCTCCAAATAATTTTGTAGAAGAAGATAAAGAAAGTGGGAGAAATGGATTTGGGTTTGGATTGATGGATATGATTGAGAATGAAATAGGGTTAAATTACATGTCCATCAATAAAGTTAATGCTACATATTTAATTAAAAAATTATTTATGTCACATAAGATTCTGTTAAAGAGAGGGGTATTTTAGGCTTAAATTTAACTCTAAAGGTATTGGATGAAAGAGCATTTTTGATCCAATAGGTGGAAGGAGGACATTTTTGAGTCATTTCCAATATGTTACGGATATTGACCATTTTCCCAACAATTAATTGTAAGCGTAAAATGTAAATTTAGTGTTATGCACAATAGCAAAATTATGATTAACACGGTATTTTTTTTAAAAAATTGTTTTCGCTCAAGATTTTGTCATTGCAGGATTTGAGTCTTCATCTGTTGATGTTCAAGCTGAGAATAAATCTAAGCATAAGAACGATCTAATAAAAATGAAAGAACTACACGAAATTCTACTCACCAGAACAGATACATCACTAAACTCAGATACACATCCAGTGCAAGATGTGGTTTCTAACACATATTATTAAGGATACAAATCCATATACATATTCAGAACAAATTCATCTTCTCAAGGATGTAGTCCAATTTAAATAGTATCTAAAATTCATGACCCCGAATGCCTCAACAATGTGGCGATATTCGTCATTGTGAAACAAACTCACAACCGTAAAAAAGAAAAAAAAATTACAGACAAGAAAATGAAGTTTAAAATAAGAGAATTATTTTGGGCTTATGATTTCGTTATTTTAGGAAGATTTGTTAGACTTGATACGCTAAGGAATTTATAAATTTGTACTCTGTTAGAGTTGTTAATTAATACTCAATTACTCTTTTAATTAAGGAAAGCAGTAACCCACATCTAATTCAAAATTAATAAAATATGTATCTCAATTTTTTTACCCGCTAGATATATGTATCTCAATTTTCTTAACCTCCGGATACATGTATTCAAAGACTAAAATATGTTAAAGTTTTTAATTAATATTCAATTACTCTTTTGATTAAGGATGATAGTTACACACACATTTAATTCAAAAATAATAAAACATGTATCTTGGCTTTTTTAACTATCAGATGCATGCATCTGGCGAGTCATGATACATGTATCCAAATGTCGAAATATGGTATATGAAGTAACATTCTAAACTAAAGTGAATCATAGTAAGTTGGACCTAAACTAGTGGAATTTATATAGTTTGCTCTTTATTTTCTCCCAAAAATTTTGTTACCTACCTTACTTTTAAAAATAATTACTTTTGGTCATTCAATAGCTTTTGAGTAGTAAAGATGTGTAATAAGTTACCATAATGATTTAGAGAAATGTATAATACATAAACACGATCCTTAACTTGGTGTCAATTGTCAATTATGACATTTAACTTTGGGTGTACACAAGTAGACACTTAAACTTGTATAAAATTGAACAAATTGACACATTCGTCCTACTTGACACATTCGTCACTACATGACAATTTTGTGTCCTACATGGCATCCTATGTGTATTATGTCATGTAGAATATGTGTGTCTGTTGTTCAATTTTATACAAATTTAAGTATCTATTTGTGCACACTCAAAGTTTGAGGGCATAGTTGTCCACTGAAGTTAAGTTAAGGATTATGTTTATGTATAACGTCTTAGAGAAAACTATTTACTCAAATTGGACTCAACCCAAATGATTTATCCTTAATGGACCCGTGACCCAAACTATTTACATGCTCCCCACTTTCTCCTTTCTTATTTCGCGCATGATATCAGCATGACGTCAACATCACTACTATGAATTAATCCTTTGTGATACTCCGTCGGTATATTGATACCATATCAGTATCATATAAGACTGAGCTTAATCCTTTGTAATATTCCATCGATATATTGATACCTTATCGATATCATATATGACAATGCTCTTTTTTTTAATAAATAAATAAGAAACAATTAAGAGAAAATTATTAAAGTCACAATCTTATTTATTAAACCCTAAATTAGTATAAAATATATTCTTTGTGATACTCCATCGATATATTGTTGCCATATCGATATCATATAAGACTGAGTTTAATCCTCTGTGATACTCTGTCGGTATATTGATACACTATCGGTATCATATAGGATTGGACATTTTTTTTAAAAAAAATACATTAGAAATAGTTAAGAGAAAATTAATGAAGTCACAATCTTATTTATTAAACTTTAAATTAGTAGAAATATTTTCTTTGTGATACTTCGTTAGTATATTGATACCATATCGGTAGGACTGAGCTTAATCCTTTGTGATACTCCGTTGGTATATTAATACCCTATCGGTATTATATAGTGTTGAACTATTTTTTAAGAAACAATTAAGAGAAAATTATGAAAGTCACAATCTTATTAATTAAACTCTAAATTAGTATAAAATATATTTTATATTTTTTAAAATTAAATTATTGAAGAAATTGAAACATACCTCAATGATACCACGACAATGTGTAAATATACAATAATTGTATCATGAGTGATTGAGTAATCTAATTGAATGACTAAAGCAAACTTCAATGAAAACACTATTCAATTACTCATTGATACCACAACAATATATTATACTTTGATGGTATCAAGAAAGAAGAAACACTCCTTAAATGAAGACACTGCTCAATTACTCTTTGGTACCATTAGAGTGCATTCATATATTGTGATGGTATCAGAAGGGAAAAAAAAGAGTGGGCGTTGACGCTAGTATGACGTCGGTGCATTTTTTTTTTTTGATATATGTCATTTTAAAATAAAAAATGGTATGAAAGTAACGGGACACTTAAGGATAAATATTTAATTTTTTTGGGTGTATATGTGTTATTTTTCCAATAATTTAAGTATGTAATTGACTTTTCGGAACAAATTCAGAAAAAATCTATGTCTTATCCCTATATTTTTTTCTAAAGTATTTGTCAAGGAAAATATATTTTTTTAAAAAGCACCTTTCCCATTTTTTCAAAATCTTTGATCTTGAATAAACACAAGATAGGCTGTTGTCAACTAGAAGATCGTGTTTTTTTTATTTGGTTCTTCAATCACACGAAAAGACCATCAATTATTTATTTTTTTCTTATATAAAAGGACCCCAAAACGAATGCTTTGGTCCCCACTCCTTAATTGTGATTAAATTAATATTCGATCTTGTTAATGTTTGCTGATCAAAGTGATGTCGTCAAAGTCAATAATATGTAGTATTACTTACTTAATACTTTATTATTATTCTGTTTTTTTTTTTTCAAATTAAGAAAATAATTTGGTCTCTTTTGTAGACCATTCAATATTATTCGTTAAAGAAACTTTTTAATATGCTTTGAAACAATATTATGGGGGACGTACAAAAACTATTTAGTAATATTCTTTGAAACAAACTTTTTGAACTTTATTCTATATTCCCTTTATTTCTCATACAACAAGAAATAGACTTTTGATTGGGGAAAAAAATACAATCTGATAGAAAAGATTTTTAGAAAAAGTGTTAGAAAATTACTTTTCATGAAATTCTTGTACAAAAGTGAAAATTTTGTTTCATTTTATTTTTAAAAAATAAGGTTTAATTAGGTAATTGCAAATTATTTCTAATTCAATTGCATGAAAGTAAGAAGCTAGTATTTCAACCATATAAATAATTTTAACTTTTTAGTAAAATTTGATAGCTAATATAGCATGTTATATAATCAACAATTAAGTGGGTTGAGTCAAAGAATTGATTCAAATTTAGGGGTGGATTGATCCTAATTAATTTTAAAATATTTTCCCTAAAGATTTATAGCTATCACATCATTAAACAATAGGTACTAGAAATTTACTTTCTAGAATGATCGTGAAAGTTAAAGTGATTTTAAAAGACAAAATAAAAAATTATATTAAATATCATAAATTGAATATGTGAACAACAACTAAATAAAACTTTGCGTGAGTATTATTATCAAAAGAAAGAAAGGGAGTACGAGTTTGTTGCTATGTGAGTAGAAAGTCACAGATTTAGTATGTTACGATCTATAAAAATGATCTCTCACATAAATGCAGAATAAGACTATTTTTACTATGCATTTTTATAATTCGATTCTTTTTCCAATTTTACTATAACGAAAACTTAAGGCATCGGTTTGTCCAAAAGAAAAAGGAAAAAAAAGTGGTGGCGGCCCTAAATTAGTTTTGTTTAAATGTGAAAAACTTCATTTTAGCATCTACGTATTTGATGAAATAATCACTTGCTAGATTCCCTAATTTAATATTGTCCAGATTCAATGTACTTATCAGTCCCCACAAGAGTCCAATTTGTTTGCCAAAAAATATTAATTTATTGTTTAAATTATAATTACTATAATTAAAAAAGAGAACAAAAGTGCAATTTCACTTATTGTCTTTGACTACATATTAGCCCACTCGCATGGTTCACGCGCTACCACTCTCTAATTTTAAATTCACCAATGGAAAAATTGAAAAAACAATTTATTTTTTCTTTTCGTTTTCCAACCGATATCCGATACCCATATTGAGGTCCAACTAAATTCGAATTCGCGTAAAACATTTCCCAACAAAGGCGACTTCATACCAAAGGAAACTCAAACTCGAGACCGCTTAATTAAGAATGAAAGAGTACTTACTACTCCACCACAACTTTTATTGGTAAAAACAAGTTTAATTTTTCTTTTATAATTTATCTCTATCTTTAAAAATTATCTATTACAATAATTTATCTTATTATAAAATCTACTCTATAAATTTGTTAATATTATGAATTAATCACCTTCACCTTTTTTTATTAGTATTGTAATATCAATTATCACATGTATAACATATTCCTCTTTTCTTTTTATATATATATATATATATATAAGTACATAATAGTCTGTGCATCGATTCAATGATATTCTGCTGAATATTTAAAATGCAGAATTTTTTATTTGAAAAAATTTCATAAATTTTTTGTCCAAATTATCACCTAAAATTTAAAGTTCATTTTTTCCCCTTAATTTTCAAGTCACACCAATTAGCATGAGTTAAAAGAAAATTTATAACTTTTGTGTGTTGAAAATATAATTCTTTTTATAGTATTTCATGTGATATATCACTTGAAAAACAATTATGCTAAAATTAATTATTAACATTATTTGACTAAGTTATTTTTTATATAGCACCATTTTCGCATTAAAAAAACATGTGATTAATTGAATGAGATCGATCGGTTGCTGCACCACAAACTGAGTTATTATATTCATCCTTACATGTTTGACTCCAGTCTCTGCCGGCCCAGCATTAGCTTCTTGAGCTAGGCCACCAGCTTGAGGTTTTTCTTGATGTTAAAAATCAGCAATGATAGCCAGAACTTCTTTACTTTGAGAATCCATCTCTTAGTCGTTCGCGGCATGGGTGACTTGATTTGATCGAGCCATTTTCTATTAATTGAATTTTATTTTACTTTCTAAAAGCTATTTACACAAAAAAGGATTATACTATTATTTTTATAACATAAATAAATTTTATAAAGAGTTTATTTTATTTAATTAACTTAATTACTTTTTTTTTTAAAATGTGGCTACTATTACTTAATATAATTATTTAATTAAAAAATATAGTATTGAATAAAAATAATAAACTTGTCTTGATTTATTAAAATAAACAAACAAAAATAAAGTTTATTTTACAATAAAGTGATGCATTTGTAAAGTAGAAAATCATTAAATGACAAAAATATCTTCTAATTCAATATTAATTATGAGTAGTACACGTTGACGGTAAATTATGAACTATTTTCCTTTATTGGTAAGCATTGTAATCTATTGTTTAGGTGTCATTTTTCTCTTATTCTTCGTCGTGTATATATATCTTTATATTTCGATAGTCATTAACAAGATATAATTTTAAATTATAATACCAAATAAATAGATTACTTTTTAAAATTTTCTTATAAAATATATTTTTATTTTTATTGACTCCATATGATATATATTTATAAAGTTAGTTCACTCTTTCGTGCTCAATGACATAATTAAATTAAATTTGATTTTTAAATGTGATAAATTACAAATACGAGCAATAAAAATCTAATTTTATTCTGCTTATTTGTTCAATAATTAAACGTCATTAATTTATTTGTTTGATTATTACTTTTCACTCTTTCTTTACTTAGAAGTATATTATTCATTTCATGTATAAGTTCACAACAATTTAAAACAAGAAAAATATGATGGTGTTGGGGGGGAGGGGGGTGGAAGAAAGATAAATATAATTATTTTAGAGGATAAAATAAATATCTAAATGAACTCTTGAGATAAGATAACATGAATGACTATTATTTAAAGTAGTCAGGATTCGAAATTTTATTAAGTCATAAGGACTCCATTACTCTCTGTAAACAAATTTCATTCATAATTATCATTTAAGAGTAGCAAAAAGCAGAAATAAATAAAAATTTAATTAAATATTACTATTAATCAAGTTTTATCTCAAAATCATAACAAACACGAAAAAGAGCAAAAAAATCTTGAAATTGGTGACACAAGTTCAAAAAAATCTCAGATTCAAAGTAAACAAGTATGAGAGTCTACAAGTTGTTTAGAAACAAGAAAGGATAATAAATGTAACTACATCTAGAATTCAATTTTGTCGAATAACTAAAGAGTTGTCACGATCAAAATTATCAGACACCTATACTAAGTTTTCGGTGGGGAAACCAATCACCAAGCCTATACATAACCAACTAAACATCTAAACGTAAGAGTTCATTAATTAAAGTCAAGGTTCACCATGAAATCATTAACAAAAAATATTTGTGGAATACTTCCCTTAATCTGAAAGTCGTGTACCAAAACATCAAACATAGTCTAGAATAGGAATCCAACCCTAAAACAAAAGAAATCTAAATCCGAAAATGGACTAGAGATAGGAAAGATGAATCCATGATAGTCTAGAAGAAACAACTCACCTTTAGATTCAGGAAATGTGAGAATCATAACAGAGCCGTGAAGCAGCTACAACTGCTGGAATATGCCTTATATTCAACAAAAAAAGAGCAAATGCAATATCAATACACCAAATGTAGTATACTGGTAGGATCATTGGCTAGATCCAAATATAACAAATTTGAACATGACATTATAACTTAAAAAAATAGGACATCACATGTATAATCCAAGTCAATAAAAGTAAACAAAACTCTTAGGTCTCAATCTGCCTTAACAGCCACGTGAAACATGATCAACATAATCACAATGAATAAATTCAATTCACCTCATGAAACCAACACACAGAAGAACAATCAACATGTTATCAGGAGTGATACTCGATTAACCAATATAAAACCTATATCAGAAGTGATACCCTAGCCTATCAATAAATATATCTCATACTAGAGATGGTACCTAAGCCAACCAAGAATCACCGATATCGAGTGGCGGATCTAGGATTTAGAGTCTGTGGGTGCCAAATAGACTTATTGATTAATGTGCTAGCTTTTTTCCTTAAAAAAACGTGGTTGGGGCCCTTTTTTTTTCTTAAAAAAAAATGTTTGCAGCAAATTTCTAATAAAAAAGGTACAAATGAAATTCAAACCTGCAACATTAGCCATCTAAAGTTGTCCTCCTATTGTGGCATCACAAGCCAATTTTATTTACTGGGTGCCACGCTTTATATTTATATAAATATTATATATATATACACCTATATATATATAGAATTTTCGTCGAAATTCGAAAGTGGCGTGTCACCCTACACCCATACATAGATCCGGGCATGCCAATATCACACAATCATATTAGGTAGTGGCATTAAAGGCATTCTAAAGGAAACTCTTTTTAGCTCGTGTAGAAACAGATCCAAATAAGGGCGCGTGAAGAAACTAAAGATACTGCCCCGTGCCAGGCACGTGACTCAGCACTAAAAAGAGGCCATCAATCTTTTGGCTTTCATCTTCACCACCCAAATATTTTTGCTCAAATATCTGAATACTCTGTCCGCCATTTTCACAAGATTCTTCATTTCTTAAAAACCCTAGCTTACCTTTCTTTATCCCATTTTGGCTACGGATGACGACGTCGTTTGGAGCAGCGATCAACATCGCCGCCGTCGATGACCCTAACCCTAAGCTCCAAATTCAGAGGTTCAATGGATTGAAAAGCACCTCCAATTCGATTTTGCTTAGCAGATGTATCCATCGCTCATTTTCTCATTCCAATTCTACTTCTATCGTCCGTGCTGTATCTACGGTATAAATGATACAAATTTTTATTTTTTTGAAATCTTTCTGTTCCGGTTCGATATTGCGCATTGATTAATTCCTCCGATTTGATATAAAAAATGTTTTTTTTAGTCTCCACCGCCTTTTCCATTCTCTTTATTTAATTTTTTTTTTCTTTTTTTTGTAGAAATGCATTTTTTTTGTTGTTGTTGTGGCTCGATTGAGCATTGATTGAACTGCAGATGTGGGTTTTTCTTTTGATGAATTTATTTCAATTATCGTATGTGTATACAATTCATTTTTTCAAAATTGTTTCCTTTGTTTTGCTTATCCAATGTAAATTTGCCTATTGTCCCTGTTAATTAGCCGCCTTGCTATCTTTTTGTTCTGCATGGATTTATTTGGTTTTTTTTTTCTTGAGTGCGTTATTCATTTTTCTTGGGGGGACGGGTAGGGTTGCCGTAGTAGAATTGGGAGCTTCTATGATGTAAGGGATGAAATTCCCTGAGTCTAGAATGATGCTTCTTATGGCTGGTGAACGTATTGAATTTTCTGTATGGGTTCTATGCTTTGTGTTGCTTCAAGTGATGCTTGGTAGTTATTGTGAGATGTGTTATTACTGCGATTTATGTTTCGGTTAGGCCTCAGTTAGGAGGAATGCTGTCATTTTCCATTATACTGTGTGAGTGATAGAGCTTTGTTAAGTGTGATGTATCTGTTGATCTTTTGCAGCCAGCAAAGCCAGCTGCGGTGGAGCCCAAGCGTAGTAAGGTTGAAATCTTTAAAGAACAGAGTAACTTCATAAGATATCCTCTTAATGAGGAGATTCTTAATGATGCCCCAAACATCAATGAGGCTGCAACACAATTGATCAAGTTCCATGGAAGCTATATGCAATACAACAGAGACGAGCGTGGAACAAGATCATACTCATTTATGCTTCGGACAAAGAACCCTGGTGGTGAAGTACCAAACAAACTCTACTTAGTCATGGATGATCTTGCTGACCAATTTGGGATTGGGACGCTCCGTTTGACAACAAGACAGACCTTTCAGCTGCATGGGGTCTTGAAAAAAGATCTAAAGACAGTAATGAGTACAATCATCCACAATATGGGTTCAACTCTTGGTGCATGTGGTGACCTCAATAGGAACGTTCTTGCTCCAGCTGCCCCGTTTGCAAAAAAAGATTATGTGTTTGCTAAACAAACCGCTGACAACATTGCAGCACTTTTAACTCCCCAGTCTGGATTTTACTATGACGTTTGGGTGGATGGGGAGAAATTTATGACAGTAGAACCTCCTGAAGTTGTGAAAGCTCGAAATGATAACTCCCATGGAACGAACTTCCCTGACTCACCTGAACCCATTTATGGAACTCAGTTCTTGCCAAGAAAGTTCAAAATTGCAGTCACTGTGCCAAGTGACAACTCCGTGGACATTTTCACGAATGACATAGGTGTTGTTGTTGTATCTGATGAGGATGGAGAGCCTCAGGGATTCAATATATATGTAAGAAGGAAATATATAGATTCTCGTCTCTTGCTTCTTTTGCTTTCTATAAGGACTAGTATAATCCTCGGCTTCATTTGCAGGTAGGTGGTGGTATGGGACGAACTCATAGGATGGAAACTACTTTTCCTCGTCTGGCTGAGCCATTAGGTTATGTTCCTAAAGCGGATATACTTTATGCAGTTAAAGCTATTGTTGTTACTCAGAGAGAGAATGGGAGAAGAGATGATCGCAGGTATAGCAGATTGAAATATTTACTCAGTTCATGGGGGATTGAGAAGTTCCGATCTGTCACTGAACAGTATTACGGAAAGAAGTTTGAACCCTGCCGTGAATTGCCTCAATGGGAATTTAAAAGTTACTTGGGATGGCATGAACAGGTTAGTGTCTGTAGAAGGAATTCATCAAATGTCCATCTCTGACAATGAGTTCTGTTGTAGCGCCAATTGTGATTCTTAAACAGTGATATGCTTTATTAATCTTTTCATTCCCATTAAACTAACTTTCTCAGATTTTTCCATGTCTTCAAATAATTCTGTCAGGGAGACGGTAGTTTATTTTGTGGTCTACATGTTGACAATGGTCGTGTAAAAGGAGAGATGAAGAAGGCACTCAGGGAAGTTATTGAGAAGTATAATCTGAATGTGCGTCTCACACCCAACCAAAATATTATCTTGAGCAATATTCGGCAATCTTGGAAGCGCTCCATCACCACAGTCCTTGCACAGGGTGGTTTGCTGGTAAGGCTAAGTATTCAATTGATCCTTATATGCTTTCCATGAATAAGTGATTGTGCTTTCGCAATAAGTAGAAAAAGGTTATGCAGAGCAGTGTCTTTGGAGCTGTTCATGAATATGGAATGCCATAATACACAAAAAATATTCATTTAACTAAAGAAATGCTTATGGAATGTAATCAGTCTGAAAAAGTATAAACATGTTGTTGACATAATTATGTAACTAAAAATGTGCTCTCTAAGAGGGTGTTTGGATTGACTTAAAAGTTGGTCAAACCTACTTTTAAGTCAGTTTTTGACTTCTGAAAGTGTCTGGCAAATATAAAAAATAACTTAAAATAAGTAAAAAATGACTTAAAATAAGTTACGAAGTGTTTGACAAGGTAAAAAATGACTTTAAATAAGTAAAAATTGACTTAAAATAAGTTAGAAACCAAAAGTAGGTCTCCCCCTACTTTTTATTTTTTGACTTAAAAGTCATTTCAGTTTGACTTTTTATTTTTGACCGAAAAGCTACTTTTTTTAAGCCAATCCAAATGGGCTCTAACAACTTAAGAAGAAATCGTCACACACGTCAACATGGTATCAAAGCAGGTCCTGCTTCGAGTCCCACTGCCACCCATCATCATTTTTTTTTTCCATGTGCTTGGCTCATTAATAAGATTCAAGCCACACACGAGGGAGCGTGTTGAAGACATAATTAACTTAGAAGTGTGCCTCTATCTAACAACTTGAGCTTTTAAATGATGGTCACACAACACATGTTAACGCAGTGGTGTAACTATAGCCACCTCAGGGTGTCCAACTAAACACCCTTCGTCGAAAAATTACGTTGTATATATATGTCAAATTCTACACTTCAAGGATATATATTTTAAGTTGGACACCCTCGACAAAAACTATGCCTTTAGTGTAGTGGTAATGGATGTCCATTTGAATGAAGGAGTTCTGGGTTCGAACCTCAGATAGCACAATATTTTTTTTGTTTTATTTTGATAGCCAAACACCATTATTCTTGGACACTCTTAATAAAATTTCTGCCTCTGCCTAGTTCGTCGGTCAAACCAACGATTCTCTTCTCAAAGTAATAGAAAGAGTCTTTTTCTAGTTAGACTTCTATCAATGGAATGAAAGAATCGTCAACTCCAATTGTAGAGCGGGAATGTCTTCACCACCAGATATTGCATTAAGAGCTTCTATTGCATCAACGGTGGAAATGGAGAGTAGGCGGGTTGCTTTCTTTTGAAAAGAGGGGTTTTTTCGGGCTCTTCTCCTCCATGCTTCAGTTGCCGAGTATGATTTGGTATAGTTTCAAAGTTTTAAGCTGGAGCCTCACGTCACAGAACGAATATTTTGTTTTCAAATCAGCTTCGAATCTGGTGTTCCTAGAAATCCTGAGTTGTCTGATAGTTCCTCCCCCATTTGGTTTATTTTACTTTTTACTACTCCCTCCGTCTCAAAAAACATGGTCGGTCTGGAGGATGACGGTCAATTGAACGTTATAACCTTGATGGTAGACTGATAACTTTTTTGAGGTACACATCCTGCAGAAAATTTGCCAACTTTGTACCTGCAAGTTTGTCACTTCTTTATATATATATATATATATATATATATATATGCGAGTTTCGAAAATTTGAGCTGCTTGTTTCTTAACTTGAATGAAGTGATATTTATGTTTTATAGGGTTGCCTAGGTGAACCATGAAGTTGATGTGAATTTCCTCTAGTTTTCTTGATAGTCCTTGCGTAAAATGTAGAGAATAGGAAGTTGCCAACTTCTCCTGATTGTCCGATATAATCTGTCCTATAGTTTGTGTTTAGCATTTCATTATGGTATTCCACTTTGGTAATCATGGTCATTTTTCATTGAAAAGCAACCTAGGTTTGTGGATCCTCTCAATCTAACAGCAATGGCGTGCCCAGCTTTTCCACTTTGTCCTCTAGCAATAACTGAAGCTGAGCGTGGAATACCTGACATCCTCAAGCGCGTTAGAGCTATGTTTGATAAGGTATGAAGTATTTAAAATTTTCTGTTGTACTGTCGGTTTGTGGTGCACATTGAATGAATTGACCTTCGTGGTTCCAGGTTGGTCTGAGGTTCTATGAATCTGTTGTCATAAGGGTAACAGGTTGTCCCAATGGATGTGCTCGACCATACATGGCTGAACTTGGATTGGTTGGAGATGGCCCAAACAGCTATCAGGTAGTTGAATTTTTGAGGTCTATTGATTTGTTTCTGTAGTGTTCCATATTTATATAATGTGGGATCTAGTGAAACTAATTGTGTTGTTTCTCTTAGATCTGGCTCGGTGGAACTCCCAATCAAACTGTATTGGCAAGAAGTTTCAAGGATAAGGTTAAGGTTCAGGATCTTGAAAAAGTTCTGGAGCCTTTATTTTTCTTTTGGAAAAGAAAGCGACACTCTAAAGAATCATTTGGGGAGTTCTCAAACCGCTTGGTAAGGAACAGTTCTTCTGGTAGTTAAACATTATATTTGTCAAAAGCAAATCAGATTGAAACTGAAAACACCATTTCTGTTTCATCCTGAAATTCTGCGAATGAGGAACCTGAATCATACAAGATTTCTTTTGTAATTTTCTTATAGGGATTTGAGAAACTAGGGGACTTGGTTGAGAAATGGGATGGCATCCCTGAGTCATCATCTCGTTATAACTTAAAGCTATTTGCTGATAAAGAGACGTATCAAGCCATGGATGCGCTTGCAAGAATACAAAATAAGAATGCCCATCAATTGGCGATTGATGTAATTCGCAATTATGTTGCTTCCCAACAAAATGGGAAAAGCATGGACTGACCAAGTCATCTTTTGTGTTGCAAAATAGCAAAGATAATGCAAAGAGATTTGACTGGTGACTACGGCTTGATCTTGTTATGGCTTGGCTGAAACAAGTGTAGAATTTTGACATAATGTTCTGCAAGCTTTTGTAGTACTTCACTTGTAGACCTGACAGTACACTGTATTTCTTTCCCTTCTATTTTTCGTTGTTCATTTTCCAGTTTCTTTTCATGAGTAAACAAAATCTGATAATGGCCTGTATCTTATTTTCTTTCAAATTAATTTTTGAAAGGGTGCCTTTTTAAAGTACATGTCCCAATCCGTTTTTACATTACGACGTATTTCTTTTTTTGTGTTGGAGCTGTTTAGGGCTGGCAAGGGGATGGGGACGGGGACTGGGGGACGGGACGGGACGGGGGACGGTGCTGGGGGGATTTTGGGGGGACCGGGATTGGGGGGACGGAAATACGTCCTGTCCCGTCCCACTATATATACGGGATGGGATGGGATTTTGCGGGACGGGATGGGGGATTTTTTATTTTTTATATACTTATTTTTTTGTATTGAAAATTTGAAATTACATGTTAATAAATAATATTTTTAGTTTATTTGGTTTTCTATACATTTTTAGTTAATAAATAATTCTTAAGTTTTCAAATTTCAAATTTGAGAAGTTCAAATTTGTTTTTTAAATATTTTAAAGTAATTTAAATTTGAAATTTCAAATGTCAAATTTCTATTTTTAAATTAAGTATTTTAAAGTTAGTTTAGTATAAATGTAAATATGTATCTATATATTAAAATTAAAATGCAAGACCATATACCATAGTTATATAAAAAAGACTTGAATAAAGCTTTCAAATTTATTTAGAAGTTAGAACTTACAATTTACAAATATTAGCGGAGTAACTAATCTACGCAGCCACCTTCTAGGAAGGGTTCTGTTTCAATAAGTTCTCAAATGTAAAACTAATATTTGTTACAAATATTATATGAGTAACTAATTTACCCAGCCACCTTCTAGGAAGGGTTCTGTTTCAATTAGTTCTCTGATGTAATCTAATATCTGTGTTCTCCTTTAAAACTCAATTCTAATTGTCGAATCATATCGATGGTGACATCCTCCGGTGTTGGCAAACTTGCTAGAAACTGTTGTGACTCTAATTCATCGTCAGTAGATTCAATGATCGATTTAATCCAAGATTCTTGTTTGAAACTTATCTTTGGCAAATTATAATTTCTTCTCTCGGCGTTGACCCAGTCTCTAAATAAAACTGATGTTTCCAAACTTTCTTCCGCCAATGAATATCTATGATCACCAATTTGAAACCTTGCCGCACTAAAAGCAGCCTCCGATGCAACTGATGAAGCTTGAATAGCTAGAACATCACGAACCATTTTGCTCAAAATTGGAAATGCAACACTCCGCCTCCTCCACCATGCTAATAAATCTTCATTGCCATCTTCGTCTTCCACTGTTTCTAAAGATTGATTAAGATATTCTTCAAAATCATCACGGTTAGTAGAATTAAGACCAAGAAAACCTCGCATATAACTTGAAATTCGAGCTTTACTCTGAGGATTAGAAGTTTGACCAACTTCTCCTTGAGTATTTCCCGTAGTTCTATATTTTTCATACAAATATTTTGCTTCTACTTTTATGCTAGACTTACACATTTCACAAGTTGGACTTTCTTCCGGTAAAATTTCTAAAGTATCATAAAAAGTATCAACAAGTGCCTGCACACCCCGTAATTTATATTCAGGATGAAGTAAAGTAGCAGTTAAATAAATTTGAGGAATAGGAAAAAAATATTTTTTAAATTTTACAATCATACCTTCAATTGCAACTCTAAATTTTTCAATTTTTTTGTATTTAGAAAATTGAATTGAAATAGCACAAATATTTATTAATATTGATGAAATAGTAGGATAATAAATTCCAGAAAACATGGTTGTAGCATCATAAAAAAGTCTTAAAAATTCTATTAATTCATTAGTTTGTTCCCAATCTTCTTCACAAATTCTATCTAATGGGTCAGCATTATGAGCATTAAACACCATTTGTAGGGGATTTTTATATTCGTAAGCAACTGAAAACATTTCGTAAAAAGAATTCCACCTTGTTTTAATATGTCTTGGAATTTTTCTTGGTGACAAATCACAAAGTACACAACGCTCATTAAATTCCCTAATTCTAGCAACTTTATGAGCATAAAAAATCCAGGCAACAACATATTCAATTTTCATACAACCACAATCAAATAATTCAACACCATCTTGTACAATTAAATTTAATACATGTGCAACACATCTAATATGAAAAGCATTAACATCAATTGGACATAATCTAACTTTTAACATACTAGCAGCGTTTGTATTATTAGATGCATTATCTAATGTGACAGACATTATTTTATCTATAAGCATGTAATAATCTAAAACACTCAAAATATTTGAAGCTATATATGGACCAGTTTTTTTCTCTACACATTCTTTATAACTTAAGATTCTTTTTTGCAAACTCCAGTTATTATCAATCCAATGTGCTGTAATAGTTAAATAATCATGTCCATTAACACTAAGACCCATGTCTGAAGTTATGGACACTCTACAATCTAATATGCTAAACATACAACGAAGATATTGACAATATTTACCTTGATGTTCAAAAACGTCAGATTTAATAGTATTTCTTGAAAAACCTCTATAAGAAGGATTATAAGTTTGTTGAATATATTTAATAAAACCGGGATGTGAAGGAAAACTATAAGACAAACCACAAACAGAAACCATTTTAGCTAAATTTTCGCGATCTCTTTCCTTATTATATTTACGTTGTGTTAGTGGACCACCGGGGTTAGAAAGATCTAATATTCCTTGAACCATGTTAGAAGCCCCTACCGATTCATTAACATTAATATCAAAATCATTAACTGGAATTCCTTTTTTCCTATCGGCTAATGCTTTAGCTTTTTTATATTCAATCGGCACACAAGATAACAAATGTCTATTTAAGCCCCCCGTCCCACCTTGACCCCCACCTTGTCTATGTTTAAAAGGTTGTTTACATTTATTACAAATTGCAATAGAATTTTCTTTATCTAAAGTCATAAATTGCCACACAACAGAAGTTTTAGGGCGTTGATACTTCACCTTCTCCCTTGTAGGAGGTATAAGGGGTGAGCGTCGACAATTTTGCTCCGTTGAATTTATAGTTTCAGTTGGAACTTCTGTCACCGGACTAGTAGGTGTATCTTCTAAATCTTCTTCTCCTGGATCAACTTCTACTTCTTCACCTGAATATTCATCAAGATTAGGATTAATATTACCATAACGTCGTTCTAAACTTTCATGATCGAGTTGAACATTTGAATAAATATCATAAGAAGTATCATAAACATAAGTAGAATCATTTGTATTAAATCTAACTCTAGACATTGATTTAGAAGAAGTACCACCATAGTTACTCTTATTTTTTTCCTTACTACTTTTTTTATTAAAATTAAATAATTTACTAATGACACTTGGTTCTTTCTCTTTTCCTTTACCGGTATCTTTTTTGCTAGAACTCATATTTAATTATATGTAAAGTGTAATATAAAAATAATAATAACACAAAAATTAATGACGAAAAATAAAATATAAATATTATGAAATGAATGTACCAAACGTCTGCGTTAATAGCAGACGTTATAACCGATTCTTGAAACTTGTAGTTTGTTGTAACTTGTAATTTGGAACTCCAATACTTGATAGCAAATATGAGAATTATATATATTATAATATAATATAAAAATTTAGAATTGAAATATATGTATTATGATATAATATGAGACTTAAATGAAATAAAAAACTAAGATTTGAGATTGAGAGGATATAGAAAATAGATGAGAGAATAGATGATTTTGTAAGAAATAATAAGGGATAGAAGGGTATTTATAATATTAAAAATGGGTTAAAGTGTATTTATGATAACTTGAGGGTTTAAATTAAAATATTAAAAGTAGGGGGATGGTAGGGGGTGTTGGGGAAGTGAAAAAGTGGGATAAATCCGTTGGGGGGGCCCACTAGCCGTTGCCCCAACGGATATAATTTTAAAAGTAAAAAAATAAAAAATAAAAAAATCCCGCAAACCGACCGATTCAACCGGGCCGGGACCGGGCCGGTTCGATCGGGACCAAAAGGGTGAACCGGCCCCTAACCGGTCCCCTATCCCGCATGGCCCCCTAACCCGCGAACCAAACGGGACCGGGTCCGGCGGGCCGGTTCTCGAACCGGTCTCGGGCCGGTTCGGGGCCGACCCGGTCCCCTTGCCAGCCTTAGAGCTGTTACATTTTCCCGGCCCTGCTGTAGGATTAAAGAATCTCTCCACATGTTGTGGTGGGGTGATGTTGCTGGAGCAATAATCTCAACAGAGCAGTATGTCATAGTTATCGTACCAAATGCATTGATGGTTGTACTTTGCTTTGTCAAGACTGGAAATCTGTCTGGACTAATCAATTTCCAAATGGTATATGCTTCCACCAAATTTTCTACTATGATCAATTTACATCAGCAATGTGGGGGAAAGAATGAGCAGCAGGAGTCCTACTAATTGAGTTAAGGAAGCAAACCTCTACATTTTCACTGCTGATGCAATAGAAGTTCTTAATGCAATATTTGGTGGTGACTGGTGCTGACATTCTCGCTCCCTATAATTGGAGTTGATAGTACTAGTTATGTTAGAATAAGAGGTCTCACTAAAACATGTTATGCAAATATCTTTCGTTATACTTTAAGATTGTATGTATCCTTACCGTTAATATTTTGGCATGCATATTTCCTTAAAACTAATGTCTGAACACGTGACTTCATTTCTATAATTTACCAAACATTTTATTAATATTTTTTACCAAAAATTAAAAAAAACCCATTTTCACAAAATCATCCACCCATGACCCAATTATGACCCAAACCTTATTGGTAATCCAAAATCCAATACCACCGTCGTCAGACTTAGGAGTCCGCTCTGTCTTCTTCTTCTACTTAGATTTTTGGGAAAAGAACACTTGTATCCCAAAAAGAGAAACTATCTACAAATGGCTACCCATTTACTTTCATAACCCCCATTCTTAACTACTAATTCGTGTTTATTGCTTGATACAATCAATGTATGTATGTATGTATATATATACTATGATGGTATCAAAGAGGAAGAGACAATGCTTTGGTGAAAACATTACTCAGCTACTCTTTGATACCATTAGAGTTTATATCTATTTACTGTAAAAAGTTTGCTCAATTACTATTTGATACCATCAGAATATATAGATACCATCAGAGTACATATATATATATACTCCGGTGGTATCAAGGATGAAAAAGTTGTGGTATAGTGAATAGCATAAGGGGGCAGTGACGTAAATAGTTTGGGTCGTGAATCCAATCAGGGTAAATAATTTGGGTTGAGTCTAATTTGGATAAATACTTTACTTAATGGGTTTAATTTATGTAGTTTTCCCTAGATTTTCCTATTGTTATCTTATTTTCCTTTTAACTGTATTCCTAATTACTGAAAATTAGAAGAGACATTACATTAATTAAACAAGATTATAACTAATTAATTGAAGGATAGTTCTAAACCCATGCAAACTCTCTTATTCGACAGTGTTCTCTGTTGCCGGTGAAAAATTAAGGTCGAACTCAATGCGCTTATCATTACCTATAAGATCACTGAGGAAGAATCTGACTCGTCGATGCAGGGAACAACACCCCATCTTCATTGATGAACACCGTTATCTCCTTATGATAGTTTATTTCTTGATGAATAATTTTACATCGTTGAAATATATTATCCAAAACACACAACTAATTCAATGGAAGAACACCTCAGTAATCAGAGAGATTAAGATGAAATTGAGGACTTTGAAACAAAAAGTTACCTACACAATTGGTAAACATATCAACGGAGGAGGATGAGCTGCTGATGCTTCTGAGGCTTAGATCAAAAGGCGACAGTGATTCAACTACGAGCACCACATTTGATGACTCAATAATACTATTCTTACTTGGAGGCCAATTCATGGGCAATATCGAAATCAATAATTTGTCTTTTCTTTTCTCCTCAAAACTTAATTACAGCAGGTAAATAGTTGGGTGGAGAAAGTGAAGATGAATTTTTCAATTTCGGTGCCACCGGTGAATCAGCCTCCAAGTCAAAATAGTAATGTTGAGTCATCAAATGCGGTGTTGGCGGTTGAAGAACCTTTGCCTTTTGATCTAAGCCTCGGAAGCATCAACAATTCATCCTCCTCCATTGGTATGCTTACCAATGGTGTAGGTAACTTTTTATTACAAAGTTCTCAATTTCATCTTTCTACGATTGCTGGAGGTGTTCTACTGTTGAATCACTTGTGTTTGTTGGATTGTTTTCAATGATATGAAATGAATCATTGCGAAATAAATTATCGTAAAGAGATGACGCTGTGCATCGACGGAAATAGTGTTGTTGTTTCAAGCATCGACGAATCGTATTCTTCCTCAGTGATCGATTTTATAGATGATGATGATTGTATTGAGTTCGATCTTAAATTTCCATCGGCATCGGAGAACATGTGAAAATTGTCAAATTTGAGAGTTTGCATGGATTTGAAACTGTCATTTAATTAATTAATTATAAGTTTATTTAATTAATATAATTTCCCTTTTAATTTTCAGTAGTTAAGAATAGTAATTAAAAATTAAGATAACAGTAGAAAAAGAAGGTAGAGTAGATTTCTAGGGTCTAACATTGGCGGTATTGGTATAATTATAGGGTTTGAGTTGTAATTGGGTCATGGGAAGGTAATGTTATGGAAGATGAGTGGGTTTTTAATTTTTTGACAAGAAAATAAATTAAAATTTCAGTAAATTATTGAGATGAAATCACGTGTCCAGCCATTATTTCAATGGTAAAAAATTAAATAAAAATTTGAGTAAATTATTCAAACAAATCTTATCTTAATCCCTAAAAGAGATAATATGACTTCTTTTCCAGATTTAAGGCCAACCAGTCTTAATAATTTTCTAAATAAGATCATTTCAGGACTTATCCATGATAGGCAAGGAGGTATTGTTATCAAATCATATCTCTGCTAATCAATTTGAATTTGTCAAAGATAGGAACATTACAGAGAATATCGTACTTGCATAGAAAATCATAATAGATATTAGAAAGAGGAGTAAGACTGCTAATATAGTCTTTAAACTAGATATGAGAGGAACATTTGATAGAGTGATCAATTGAAGTGTTTTGATGAAAATTCTTAACAAAATGGACTTTAATAATCTATTTTTCTTGAAAGATTTGGAGACTAGTTGCTAATAATTGGTACTCTATTTTTATTAATGTCAAATTTGTGCTTTCTTTACTCTGCTAAAGAGGTCAAGTAAGGGGATCCCCTATCCTTTTCAATATTCATTCTAGCTAATGATAAGTTTTTTTCAAGGACTCCGAATAATCTATACTCTTATCCATATTATAAGAGTTTTGGTCTACCTAAGTGGAGTGAAAATATTACTCACTTGGTCTATGCTGATGACACTACAATTTTTTCTAATGCTGACAGTTTCTTTATAGAGTCTTCGATGAAAATTTTATAGGTCTATGAAAGACAATCAGTTTAGAAGATTAACAAAGACAAAATTACTTTTTTTTTTTGCATAATATGACTGCTAAAAGAGATATTCAACTGGTGTAAGAATGCATAGGTTTTCCTAGATAAAAACGTGTATAATAAAATATAAGGTTAGAAAGAAAATTATTATCTTTAGAAGGAAAAGTTGTTCTGATTAATAATATTCTACAAAGTATCTCTATATATTAACTATCTGTAATGATTCCACCCAATGTGTGGTTCATGATCTACACAAAGTGTTTATTAGATTTCTGTAGACCTTCAAGGAAGGGGGCAGAAGCACTGGATCAATTGGGCTGAAATTTGTCAATCTAAAATTGTAAGAAGTGTGAGGTTCAGGTCTTTATTTGATGTCTCAGGATCTTTGTTTGCAAAACTTTGGTAAAACTTTAGGACAATTTTTTTTATGTGATCTCATTTCATGTGGAATAAATAATGTAGAAGGCGTAAGTCTCAAATAGTGGAGTGGAAGGGAAGTTTTCAGACTTGAATACATATTCTAATGACTAGAGACTCCCATTGATTAGGAAATTTGATGGAAACTTAACTTTGAATCCTTTAGTGTTATGTTTGATAATTGGTCTCAATTTAGTGCATTACATTACTATATACCGATGTACTTTTCTACTAATCTCTTTTGGGATGATATTAATCAACTGATGCAACAATGCACATGAAATGAAGAGTTGATAAGATATACTTTCTCTAAAAGAGGGGGTAGAACATACTATTTAAGAAGATTGATATTGTGAGGAGTGTGAGGAGGTGGATAAACTTTACTAGATGCTCAATTATTCAGGTAAGTTCTTTTTCAGTTCAGCATGAGAGATTATAAGGGCACCTTTGGGTAATTCAGGAAAAGTTTACACAGATTTAGGAAAAGGACATTCCTTTCAATTTTTTTTCTTTCTTAGAGATCGGTAAAAAAAAATAAAATTCTATTGAATTTTTTTTGGTCAGAATAGGATAAGAGGAGGTGGTTCATTGTTGTTGCTGTGACCTTAATGTAAATGAATTACGGGAATTTCTTTATCTCTTGTCCTAAAGCAAAGTTCTTATGGAAAATTTTTGCTAGTGTAACTGGTGTGTAGGGGCCTTTTCTTGCAAGTAAAGGACACTATTTTTAAATGATGGAATGTAAATTGTACATCTAAATTGAGATCTTTGTTAAATATTATCCCCGATCTTATAATCTGAAAAATTAGTAAAGGGAGAAACAAAGTAAAATATGGAGAAGAAATCTCTAATTTCAGCATGATATCAGAAATCAATAGAAATATTCATAATCTCGACGTGATTAAATATCCTTGGTTGAGGCATATTCCTAAAGATTGGCCAATGAGAGTTAAATTCTTTGAGAGCTACATATATTTAAAAATCATCCACCCATGACCCAATTATGACCCAAACCTTATTGGTGATCCAAAATCCAATATCTCTGTCGTCGGACTTAGGAGTCCTCTCTATCTTCTTCTTCTACTTAGATTTTTGGGAAAAGAACACTTGTATGCCAAAAGAGAAACTATCTACAAGTGGCTACCCATTTTCTTTCACACCCGGATTCTTAAATACTAATTCGTGTTTATTGCTTGATACCATCAATATATATATATATATATATATATATATATACACAATGTGATGGTATCAAAGAGGAAGAGACAATGTTTTGGTGAAAACATTACTCAGTTACTCTTTGATACTATTAGAGTATATATATCTATTTACTCTAATGACATCAAGGAGGAAGATACAGTGTTTCAGTAAAAAGTCTGCTCAATTACTATTTGATACCATCAGAGAATATAGATACAATCAGAGTATATATATACACCGGTGGTTCAAGGATGAAAAAGTAGTGGTATAGTGAATAGAACAAGGGGGCAGTCGTGTAAATAGTTTGGGCCAATTAGGATAAATAATTTGGGTTGAGCCTAATTTGCTTAATAGGTCTAATTTGTGTAGTTTTTCCTAGATTTTCCTAATGTTATCTTATTTTCCTTTTAACTGTATTCCTAGTTACTGAAAATTAGAAGAGACATTACATTAATAAAATAAGATTACAACTAATTAATTAAAGGAGTTCTAAACCCCTGCAAACTCTCTTATTCGACAATTTTCACATGTTCTCCGTTGCCATGTCGAACTCAATGCGCTTATCATTACCCATAGAATCAATCACTGAGAAAGAATCTGACACTTCGATGCCGGGAATAACACCACCATCTTCGTTGATGAACACCATTATCTCTTTATGATAATTTATCTTTTGATGATTATCGTTGAAAAGAATTTCCAAAAAACACAACCGATTCAATGGAAGGACATCTTAGTAATCGGAGATATTAAGATGAAATTGAGGACTTTGAAACAAAAAGTTACCTACACAATTGGTAAGCATATCAACGGAGGAGGATGAACTGCTAATGCTTAGATCAAAGGGCGACGGGGATTCAACGCATTCAATGATTCAATAATGTTATTCTAACTTGGAGGCCAATTCACCGGCAACAACGAAATCAATAAATTTGTCTTTGTTTTTCTCCGAAAAACTTAATTGGAGTAGGTAAATAGGTTGGTGGAGAAAGTGAAGACGAATTTTTTGATTTCGGTGCCGCCGGTGAATTAGCCTTTAAGTCAGCATAGTACTATTGAGTCATCAAATGCGGTGCTGGCAGTTGAAGAACCGCCGCCTTTTGATCTAAGCCTCGAAAGCATCAACAACTCATCCTTCTCCATTGGTATGCTTACCAACGGTGTAGGTAATATTTTATTACAAAATTCTCAATTTCATCTTTCTCCGATTGCTGGAGGTGTTCTATCGTTGAATCAGTTTTGTTTTTTGGATTATTTTCAATGATATGAAATGAATCATCGCGAAATAAATTATCGTAAGGAGATGACGATGTGCATCGAGAGAAATACCATTGTTGTTTCAAGCACCGACGAGTCGAATTCTTTCTCAGTGATCGTTTTTATAGATAATGATGATTGTATTGAGTTCAACCTTAAATTTCCACCGGCACAGGAGAACATGCGAAAATTATCAAATTTGAGAGTTTGCATGGATTTGAAATTGTCATTTAATTAATTAATTATAAATTTATTTAATTAATGTAATTTCTTTAGTAATTAAGAATAGTGTTTAATTATTTTAGAACTTTAATAATCTATTTTTCTTAAAAGATTTGGAGACTAGTTGCTAATAATTGGTACTCTATGTTGATTAATGTCGAATTTCTACTTTCTTTACTTTACTAAAGAGGTCAAGTAAGGGGATCCCGTATCCTCTTCATTATTCATTCTATCTAATGATACGTTTTTTTCAAGGTTTTTGACCTATACTCTTGTCCATATTATAGGAGTGTTTGTCTACCTAAGTGGAGTGAAAATATTACTCACTTGGTCTATGCTAATGACACTACGATTTTTTTTAATGCTGACAGATTCTTTATGGAGTCTTTGATGAAAATTTTATAGGTCTATGAAAGACAATCAGGGCACAAGATTAACAAAGACAAAGTTGTTTTTTTTTTTTTTTTTTTTTTTTTTTTTTTTTTTTTTTTTTGCATAATATGACTTCTTAAAGAGATATTCAACTAGTATAAGAATTCCCAGGTTTTCCTAGACGAAAAACGTGCATAATAAATTACAAGCATAGAAAGAAAATTATTATCTTTAGATGAAAAAGTTGTTCTCATCAACAATGTTCTACAAAGTATCCCTATATATTAACTATCTGCAATGATTCCACCCAATGTGTGATTCATGATCTACACAAAGTCTTTGTTAAATTTCTGTAGACCTTCAAGGAAGGGGGCAGAAACAAGCACTAGATTACTTGGGTTGAAATTTGTCAATCCAGGATGAAAGGAGGAAAAATCTCTAATTTCAGCATGGTATTAGAAATCAATAGAAATATTCATAATCTTGACGTTATTAGATACCCTTGGTTGAGGCATATTCTTAAAGATTGGCCTATGAGAGTTAAATTCTTTGTGAGCTACATATATTTTAAAATCATCCACCCATGACCCAATTATGACACAAAACTTATTGGTGATCCAAAATTCAATACTTCTGCCATCGGACTTATGAGTTTGCTCTATCATCTTCTTCTACTTAGATTCTTGGGAAAATAACACTTGTATCCCAAAAAGAGAAACTATCTACAAGTGGCTATCCATTTTCTTTCATACCCCAATTCTGAACTACTAATTCGTGTTTATTTTTTGATACCATCAATGTATATATATACTATGATGGTACCAAAGAGGAAGAGACAATGCTTTGGTGAAAACATTACTCAACTACTCTTCGATACCGTTAGAGTATATATCTATTTACTTTGATAACATCAAGGAGGAAGCGATAGTGTTTCAGTAAAAAGTCGGTTCAATATCAGAGTATATATAGTCCGGTGGTATCAAGGATGAAAAAGTAGTGGTATAGTGAATAGAACAAGGGGGCAATCACATAAATAGTTTGGGTCATTGATTAACGTTTCAAAGATACTTCATCCAGTTCTAAGCGTCAACGATCACTAGTCAGTATATAACCTAACTAAATGAGTTGGGGTCGATCCCACAGAGAGTAGCTTTTCCTTCAAATTCAATTGTAGAAGTATGACAACAATTTTTTCAACTGAACACTTATTGCACCTTTTTGGTTTAACCTTCGAATTTTACGTTATAACTATCAATTCAATTCAACACTTGACACGAAATGATCGAATAATGAGGTAACACTTGTGGAATTGACCAACAAATTATTGAATTCAACTTAGTGGATGAACATTGATGCTCACAATGGGATAAATTGTCGTGGGTAGGTAGGACTATATGTAAAGCAATTTTCTATCGAACAATTACCTTATCTTTGTCGAATTCTCTCGAACTTCAACACTAGACGGAAGATGGCCAGCCCTTGTCCTTATAAAATCCACTCTCTCGAGCTAGACACAAAGGATAGGTTCCATGTTTCACTTTCTCAAGCTGAAATCTTGGTGACCACTACTAAGAATGCTAAACTTGCTACTTTGGCTTTGCACTTCTCTCTCGAGCAAGCACAAAGCTCTAAACTAGTGACAATATCCATGCAAGATGACCTTAAAATGCAGCAGCAAATTAGACCCACTTCAAATTAACACCATTATTCACAAATCACTGACACCCACTTAGTAAAACTCAACAATTGGTCGCTTAGTCAAAACCCCAAGGAGAGAGTTTTAGCCAATCATAGAAAAAAATGAAAATCAACATTTGCCATGTTTTCCATAGCTAGGTAAAAATGAAAATTGAAAGTTAAAATCAACTACAATCTTCTTTATTACAGAATCTCAATGAAAAGCCTTCCTCAAAATCACTTGAAATCCACAGTGGTAGTGTTTTTGCTCTCAATCTTGTGTTCCTCACATTTCTGAATGCTTTCTCTCTAGCAAAAATCAATTTAAACAAGTCTGATGTGTGACTGTTTAAGACCAATCGGCGAGGTAAGTCGGGCTTCGCCCACAGTTCGGCAACTCATCGATTGTCCTTCCTCTCGCTTTCATTTTTCACTTGATCTTCTTGGTCCAACTATTATAATCTTTAGGCGATCAAGATCGGGATCGCCGGATGATTCTGCGAGTCGCCCTTTCTCTTTTTATCTCGCCCATCAGCACTTGTTTGAATTTCCCTCGGAACTTTTGGTGACCTGGTCATCCCTCGCCGAATCAATCGACGACATGCCGAATGGAACTGCTGCTCGTCGAAGTTACCCTCAGTTCAACTCCAGCATTCTACAACTTTAGGCGGTAGAGTAGCAACTTGGCGATTCGCCGAGTGATATTGGCGATCACCAGCCTTTCATTTCTTTATTTATTTAGCTCGCTTCGTTCCTTTTTACTCATTAGTGTCCATGCTTTGTTCCTAGATCCAAATACCTGGAAATCAAGGATTTTACATTAGTTATTGGCACAAAATAAGCATTTGAAGACACTAAAATTTATCCAAATAAAATCCTAAATAAGTCCAAATCGCGGACTCATCAACATCCCCAACTTAAACTTTTGCTTATCCTCAAGCAAAACTCAAGTTCGGCAGTTCAAAAGGAATGTCTCAAACAGTGCTACACAAGACTCAATCATAAATGCACACAAAAAAACTCAAGTTACTCATCCAAGGATTAATTGTGCACTTAAAGATTCAAGTTGTGACTCACAATTATCAAAGATTCTCAAGTTCACAATACTTGCTTTAAATACAAGTTCAAACGCAACAAAGGTACTCAATGCCCTCACACAAAAAATGATTTCATATTCACACACCATGGTTCACCAATTAATAGCTCTGGAATTACTATCAACACTCACACTCACAAAGATGAACACAATACGTGATTCCACATGTAGGTTTGTCCGTATCTTTCAATCAACACTTGTTTTAGCTCACTCAAGATCAAAAAGGTCTTTTCAAGGTTTGTAACGGGGCTGAGTGCAAAGGTATGGTCAGTTAGGCTCAATGGCTTTAATCCTCATGAAATGTGGTATGAATAATTCTTTCTTCCCTTTTCTTCATCATTTTCATTCATGCTCAAAAGTCACCCCATTATTCACTTTCCATGGACTATTGGACACCCCATTTCTTTTTGTAATTTCACAACTTTATTCCACAACTTTTTTCATTCTTTTTCTCTTTCATTCTTCTCTCCTTTTCTCTTTTTTTTTTTTTATATGGAAAGGTTCTATCTTTCTCTAAACCATGGGTCAAAGGGGACTTCTTTGCATTTCTTGATTTACCTTCTCTTTTCGCCACACCCCCAACTTAGGCTTTTGGCCTAAGTTGGCTATTCAAGCAAACCACAAGAAGATTAAGGGTGATGGATAAAGAAAGGTCACAATTTCATCAAGTTTCTTTCAAGAAAAAGGTAAGGCTCAAAAGGTGTTCAAGCGAAGTTCACTCACTCACAAGGTAGGCCACAAAAGAGGTATAATGTCAAATTGTTTCACACTCTTCAAAGTTGCCTAAGATCATTTCAAGAGATTGCATCACTTAGTCAACCGGACCAATGGGGAAAATTCTAGGTGTCCTCACACATGGTTCACAGTAAGCTCATTACATAAGGCATTGACACCAATATCAAACAAGACTGCACACTTTCGCTAGTGTGCCATGTTCATCACAAGAGACTCAATTTGATAATTGGCTAGTCATTACGAGATGTAAAAAGTTCACATATTGTCTATGCAATTTTATTTAGCCTCATCGTAGTCGTATATTCATTTTTGTTCGATTATATGCACTATTCAAGTCATCGGTATTGATTAAGACTGATACCTAAACTTGCAAGAGAACAACTACAATTAAACGCAATCCAGAGGGTCCAAGAACACAGAGGAATTCAAGTGCCACTCCCCACCAAAAGCCTTCAACATTGTCCTCAATGTGATTAGAGAATGGACACTACCGCAAATAAAACAAAAACAAAAATAAAATAATAACAGAAAACTAGCAAATAAAGATAAAATTCTAGTAGGTAAACATGCAGAGCGAGGTAACAAGGAAACTTCACTAAACGCCTAGTCGGTGAGATAATAAACTAGTTACGGAATGATTCGGCGATGCGCCCAAGGGGCGACATCTTACCCTTATTTCCAGTGTGTGACACTCTCAGAATGGGCAAGTCGGCGGAGATGTAAAAGGTTGTCGAACAGATCGGTAAATCGCATAATGGACTTGGAACATCGCCGAACAATCACTGAGTTACGTTGCCAACGCTGAAGTATAAAGGGCGAGGAAAATTGGGTTGCCTAAGCATATCGGCGATTCATCGAGTGGTACAGGTCTCTCACCAAATATTCCAAAATCTCAGCCCTTTTTTTGCAATCCATAAGGCGGGCTAGGTTGTACTCATTGAACGGTTTCGGCAAATCGCTATATCATCTTTTTCTCGCACAATATCCTTCACCTGCAAAATCAACACACATTATTTAAAACACTAATACTTGGGTTGCCTCCCAAGAAGCGCCTTATTTAATGTCATGGCACGACATGGAAATGCTCTTAAGCATTTTCTATGTGCACCACCTCAATTAGAGAGATCTCTTGGCACTCGCCAAAGTATAACTTCAAACGTTGCCCATTCACCTTAAATGCAGGTCCTTCTTGACCTTCAACTTAAATGGCACCATTTGTGAACACTCGTGTCACTCTTAATGGTCCTGACCATTTGGACTTGAGCTTTCTTAGAAAGAGACGAAGTCGAGAGTTGTATAGTAACACCCAATCTCCCACTATGAACTCCCTATGAAGGATTTTAGCATCATGCAACTTCTTCATCTTTTCCTTGTAAAGGGATGAGCTTTCGTAAGCTTTGAACCTAAATTCGTCCAACTCATGTAACTGCTCTATTCTCTCTTTTGAAGCCTTTGTCCAGTCCAGATTTAGAGCCTTCAATGCCCATAATACTTTGTGTTCCAATTCAACAGGTAGATAGCAAGAATTACCAAAAACCAGTTGATATGGAGACATACTGATTGGTGTTTTGTATGCGGTGCGATACACTCATAGTGCGTCATCAAGCTTTCGAGACCAATCAGTCCTATTAGCATTCACTGTCTTAGCCAAGATGCTCTTGATCTCTCGGTTTGACACCACAACTTGGCCACTTGTTTAGGGGTGATACGAAGTTGCTACTTTGTGCTTCACTCTGTACTTACTCAATGTGGTTGAGAACCACTTATTGCAAAAGTGAGCTCCACCATCACTAATTATAGCTCGAGGAGTACTAAATCTGGCAAAAATGTAGTGTTTCAGTAATTGAACCACACTTTTCCCTTCATTGTTCGGAAGTGCAACAATTTCCATCCATTTATAAACATAATCTACAGCCACCAATATATACTTATTATCAAACGCACTCACAAATGGACCTATGAAATCTATTCCCCAAACATCAAATAGTTCAACTTCTAAAATAGGAGTAAGGGGTAACTTGTGTCTTTTGGACACTCCACCTTGCTTTTGATACTAAGTGCGCTTCTTAACAAATTCATACGCATCTTTATAGAGGGATGGCAAGTAGTATCCCACCAACCGGTGAAGCTTCACAAACATAGAGAATTTCTATAGCTTCTTCTTTCGGAACACACCTTCTAATGATATGATCTACACACTCTCTGAATAAATATGGTTCATCCTAAAAGTACTTTTTAACATCGAACATGAACCTGTTTTGTTGGTAGAAGTTCAATTCATCTAGCATTATTCCACACACTACGTAATTGGCAAAATCAGCATACCAAGGAGGTTGTTTGAGAGTTATCGTGAACACTTGTTCATCAGGAAAATAATCATTTATGTCAATCTCAAGCTCGTCATTCTCCTTGCCTTCTAATATTGATAAGTGGTCCGCCACCTGATTTTCACAACCTCTCCTATCTTTGACCTCAAAGTCGAATTCTTGTAATAGCAACACCCACCTTATCAATCTTGGCTTGGCATCCTTCTTTGCCATTAGGTAACGTAGTGCAGTATGATCATTGTGAACAACCACTTTAGTACCTAATAAGTATGCCCAGAATTTCTCAAACGCATAGACTACCGCAAGCAACTCTTGTTCAGTAACGGTATAGTTACGTTGAACACTATTTAGAGTCTTGCTCGCGTAGTAATTTGGATGAAATGGTTTGTTGCATTTTTGCCCCAGCACCATACCCAATGCCGTTCCACTTGCATCACATATTACTTTGAAAGATTCTGACCAATCAGGACTAATGATGACCGAGGTGGATACCAATTTCTCTTTCAAACACCTGAAAGCCACCATACAAGAATCATCAAATTGGAATTTCACCTCTTTCTCTAAGAGTTTGCATAGAGGATGTGCAATATTTGAGAAGTATTTGATGAATCTCCGGTAAAAGCCGGCATGTACCAAGACACTACGAACCCCCTTTACTAAAATTGGTGGTGGTAATTTCTCAGTCACTTCAATCTTCGCTTTATCAGCTTCCAACCCCTTTTGTGACATTTTGTGACCAAGTACTATACTTTATTTAACCATGAAATGACACTTTCCCAATTGAGGACCAAGGTTGTCTCCACACATCTTTGGAGAACTTGTCCTAAGTGCTTTAAACACGCCTCAAAGGTGTCACCCACAACCGAGAAGTCATCCATATATATCTCCATTGAATCCTCCACCATGTCAGCAGAAATAAATAGTATGCAATGTTGGAATGTTGCCGGAGCATTGTGTAACCCGAATGTCATTCTTTTAAAGGCAAAAGTTCCATAAGGGTATATGAAGGTTGTTTTATCTTGGTCTTCCGGAGCAATGGAGATTTGGTTGTAACCATAATACCCATCCAAAAAGCAATACCAACCTCTCTCTGAGAGTCGATCAAGCATTTGATCCATGAAGGGCATGGGAAAATGATCTTTTTCAGTCCACGAATTTAACTTTTGATAATCCATGCATACTCTCCATCCGATCGTCGGTCTCATAGATACAAGCTCCCCCTTTTCATTTAGGACTACTGTGATGCCTCATTTTTTTGATACACATTGTACCAGACTTACCCATTTGCTATCCGAAATAGGGTAGATCACACTTGTGTCCAACCACTTTATTATCTCATTTTTCACCACTTCTTGCGTTGGTGGGTTTAATCTTCGCTGATGTTCAACACTTGGCATACAATCACTATCAAGCTGAATTTTGTGAGTGTGAATGCCGAGAGGAATGCCCATTATGTCAGCGATAGTCCACCCTATAACTTTGATATGCCTTCTCAATACCTCAAGGAACAATTTTATCTACCAATCCAGTAAATCAACTGCAATGATCACCGGTAAAATGTTATTTGCCCTCAAGAAAGCATATCGGAGATAGGAGGGAAGTACTTTCAACTCTAGATTTGGTGGTTCTTCTGTTGATGGTTTTGCGGGAGGATTTTCTCATTTTTTAAATCACTTTCAAATTTCAACGGATTTTTTGAATACCCCCCTAAACCTGATAGAGCCGCTACCACCTCTTCATACCCTTGAATTTCGAACTCATCATAGTTAGCAAGTACGACTTGAAGTGGCTCACTCATACACATCAAATGGCTCACACTAACCACCGTCTCATCAATAACATCAACAATGAAGACCACGTAAATATCACTTGGGTGTTTCATTGACTTACACACATTAAAGGTTACTTCATCTTCATTCACCCAAAACTTTAAATCTCCGCTCTCAATATCCACCAACGCTCTTTCGGTTGCCAAGAATGGTCTTCCCAAAATGATGGGAATTTCAGCATCTATTTCACAATCTAGAATGACAAAATCAGTCGGGAAAATAAATCGATCAGCCTTTACCAAGATGTCATATAGTATCCCTACAGGGTGTTTAATTGATCGGTCCACCATCAAGTGTCTCATTGTTGTGGCGTTTGGTTCCCCCAACCCAAGTTGTTTATAGATCACATATGGCATCAAGTTGATGCTTGCTCCCAAATCGCATAGGGCTTTAGCAAATTGAAGCATGCCGATGTTACAATAGATGGTGAATGCGTCGGGATCTTCTCTCTTTTAGATCATCTCCTTAGTCATACTTGCACTACAACAATAGGAGATTTCGATTGTTTCAAAATCCAAACTCCTTTCCTTTGTGATTAACTTCTTCATAAATTTTGCGTACCCCGACATTTCCAACAATGCTTCCACTAGAGGAAGATTAATTGATAATGTCTTGAACACCGATAAAACTTCTTAAACTTCTCATCCTCATTCTTCTTCTTTAGACGTTGAGGAAATGGAGAAGTTATTTTAGGTAAAGGTTGCATAACTTTTGGGCTTTCATTTTGTTTCTCTATATCCTTTTGTGGTCCTTTGGCAATACTTTGATGGATAGGTGCCTTTTCCTCTATCCCTTTGTCTTCTTCATGCATTTGAGCTTCTTCATTTCCCGTCACATCGTTAATACTACCTTTCCACTTCGAGTCACCACATCCAGCTCTCTATAATCATCTTTCATTATCATTGTTGGTTTCAATTGTGCTGAAAGTGAACTCAACTGACCTTCAAGTATCTTGATTTGCATTTGCATGAGAGTTCACTTTATTGTTCAATGATGAAAAGTCAGCTTTTACCCCTTTCAACAAGTAATCCAAACCTTCGACTTTATCAAGGATACGTGATAACAAATCATTCACCCTCGAGCTACTTGCACTCCCTCTCTATTTAAGGCTCTCACTTAAGTGAATGTGGTCCTCTTCATAATCTTCTTCCCTGTTCCAATAGTCGCTTTGTTCGGCTCAATCTTGATAGTATCTTCTTTGCTCTTCTCCCTTGTGATAGTTGCAACCTTGATTCCCGCCCTGCTGTAGATAGCGTGGGTAGAAACCCCCATCGTATCTCTTGGAGTTCCAACCTTGATTCTCCTCCAACCTTGAGTAACCGGAGAAAGAAACCTACTCAACTCTAAACAATTCGTATGTCCCCTTCATATGCTCTTGTAGAAATTCCATTTAGGTCAATATCTTCTTGATGTTTTCATCCCCTTTTCTCTCTCTATCAAGTTGTTCTTGTGTCAATCTAAAACAAAATGGAGAGACTTGATCCTCTTGAGTGTACTACACTTGATTTATTTTAGTCGTGTCATTAAGAAGAAACAAAGCCACCTCAAATGATTGCAACATTATTCCCTCTCGTACCAATTGATCAGCCACCCCTTTATTAACCAAATCAAGACTCCGATAAAAATATTGGAGTAGTAAATTGTTTGGTAACCCGTGAGTTGAGCATTTAAGTAAGAGTTTCTTAAACCTTATCCACGTTTCATGGATGGGTTCACCCTCCCATCGCTTGAAACCTTGAATGTCGTCTCTAAGCTTCATCATCTTTGATGAGGGGGGTGGGTGGGTGGGAAAAATCTTGTATTGAATGCTATAATCAACTCCTCCCTTGATGTGATAGAGTTGTTTGGTAACTCGGCCAACCACTTGCTAGCCTCTCCCGTCAAAGATAGTGGAAATAACTGAAGCGGGATTGACTCTTGTGCCACATTCTTGAATGACAACGAGCTGCACACCTCTATAAAACTTCTTATATGCTCATGTGGTCTTCGTGTTCTAGCCCTCCATAGAGTCCTCTTATTTGGAGGAGACGAAGAGTCGTGCTAGAGACTTCAAATACTGCATTCCCATCAGCTTGTGGTATGCAAATTGCACCCATTTCACCTGCATGAGATAAGTTGTAAACATTATTGATATCATCGATATCATCCCGATGATCTGCTTGACTACCATTTACCTCTTCCTTACGCATTTTTTCGCTTCTATGTAGTCCAACCAACGCTACACAATGCAGCCTAAGCAAATTCAACTACAACCAAACAATTCACAAGTCAAATCTTCAATTAAAGAATTCTAAGTAACGCTATCTCCGGCAACGGCGCCATTTTGATTAACGTTTCAAAGACATTTCATTCAATTCTAAGCGTCAACGATCGCTAGTTAGTATATAACCCAACTAAATGATTTGGGGTCGATCTCACAGAGAGTAGCTTTTCCTTCGAATTCAATTATAGAAGTTGACAACAATCTTTTCAACGAAACACTTATTGCACCTTTTTGGTTTAAACTCCGAATTTCAGGTTATAATTATCAATTCAATTCAACATTTGACACGAAATGATCAAATACTGAGGTAACACTTGGGGAATTGACCAACCAATTATTGAATTCAACTTAGTGGATGAACACTGATGCTCACAATGGGATAAATTGTGGTGGGTAGGTAAGACTATATGTTAAGCAATTTTCTGTCGAACAATTACCTTATCTTTGTCAACACTAGATAGAAGATGCCCAACCCTTGTCCTCATCAAATCCACTCTCTCGAGTTAGACACAAAGGATAGGTTCCATGTTCCACTTTCTCAAGTTGAAATCTTGGCGACCTACTACTAAGAATGCTAAACTTGCTACTTTGGCTTTGCACTTCTCTCTCGAGCAAGCACAAAGCGCTTAACTAGTGATAATAGTCATGCAAGATGACCTCAAAACGCATCAACAAATTAGACCCACTTCAAATAAACACCGTTATTCACAAATCAATGACACCCACTTAGTAAAACTCTACAACTGGTCACATAGTCAAAACCCTAAGGAGAGGGTTTTAGCCAATCATAGCAAAAAGATGAAAATCAACATCTGTCATGTTTTCCATAGCTAGGTAAAAACGAAAATTAAAAGTTAAAATCAACTACCATCTTCTCTATTACAGAATCTCAATCAAAAGCTTTCCTCAAAATCACTTGAAATCCACAGCGGTAGTGTTTTTGCTCTCAATCTTGTGTTCCTCACGTTTCTGAATGCTTTCTCTCTCTAGCAAAAATCAATTTAAACAAGTATGATGTCTGACTGTTTAAGACCAATCGGCAACTTGCCGGTTGTTCTTTCTCTCGCCTTTATTTTTCACTTCTTCTTGGTCCAGCTATTGTAATTTTAGGTGATCAAGATCGGGATCGCCGGATGATTCTACGAGTCGCCCTTTCTCATTTAATCTTGCCCATTAACACTTGTTTGAATCTCCCTTAACACTTTTGGCGACCTGGTCATCCCTCACTGAATTGATTGGTGACACGCCGAATAGAATTGCAGCTTGCAGAAGTTACCCGTAGTTTAGCTCCAGCATTCTGTAACTTTAGGCGGTAGAGTGGCAACTTGGCGATTCATCGAGTGATATTGGCAATCACCAGCCCTTCATTTCTTTTGCGCGCTTCGTTCCTTTTTGCACATTAGTGTCCATGCTTTGTTCCTAGATCCAAATATCTGAAAATCAAGGATTTTACATCAGTTATTAGCACAAAATAAACATTTGAGGACACTAAATTTATCTAAATAAAACCCTAAATAAGTACAAATCGCGGACTCATCAGTCATGTATCTAATTAGGGTAAATAATTTGGATTGAGTCTAATTTGGGTAAATACTTTGCTTAATGGGTCTAATTTGTGTAGTTTTCCCTATGGTTATCTTATTTTCCTTTTAACTACATTCCTAATTATTGAAAATTAGTAGAGACATTACATTAATTATACAAAATTGAAACTAATTAATTAAAGATAGTTCTAAACTCATGCTAACTCTCTTATTCAACAATTTTTACATGTTCTCCTTTGCCGGTGAAAAATTGAGGTCGAACACAATGCGCTTATCCTTACCTATAAAATCGATCACTGAGAAAGAATATGACTCGTCATTGCCGGGAACAACACCACCATGTTCGTCAATGAACACATTATCTCCTTATGATAATTTATTTCTTGATGATTAATTTTATATCATTGAATTTTTTCCCCAAAAAACACAACTAATTCAATGGAAAAACACCTCAATAATCGGAGAAATGAAGATGAAATTGAGGACTTTGAAATAAAAATTTACCTACACAATTGGTAAGCATATCAACGGAGGTGGATGAGCTGCTGATACTTCTGAGGATTAGATCAAAGGACGACAGTGATTCAACTGCGAGCACTGCATTCGATGACTCAATAATACTATTCTAACTTGGAGGCCAATTCACCGGCAACTCGAAATCAATAAATTTGTCTTTGCTTTTCTCCTCAAAACATAATTGCAGTAGGTAAATAGTTGGGTGGAAAGTGAAGACGAACTTTTTGATTTTGGTGCCACCGGTCAATTAGCCTCCAAGTTTGAATAGTATTGTTGAGTCATCAAATGCGGTGTTGGCGATTGAAGAACCGCCGCCTTTTGATCTAAGCCTTGGAAGCATCAACAACTCATTCTCCTTCATTGGTATGCTTACCAACGATATAGGTAACTTTTTATTATAAAGTTTTCAATTTCATCTTTCTCCGATTGCTGGAGGTGTTCTACCGTTGAATTAGTTGTTTTTTTGGATAGTTTTCAATGATATGAAATGAATCACTGCGAAACAAATTATCGTAAGGAGATGACGATGTGCATCGGCATAAATACTACTTTTAGATTCAAGCACTGATGAGTCAGATTCTTCCTCGATGATCGATTTTATAGATAATGATGATTGTATTGAGTTCGACCTTAATCTTCCACCAGCACTGGAGAACATGTGAAAGTTGTCGAATTTGAGAGTTTGCATAGTTTTGAAACTGTCGTTTAATTAATTAATTATAATTTTATTTAATTAAAATAATTTCCCTTTAATTTTCAGTAATGAATAATAGTGTTTAAAAAATATGATAACAATAGGAAAAAAAGATAGACTAGACTTCTAGGGTCTAACATTGGCGGTATTGATATAATTATTTTAGGTCACTAATAAATAGTGTTTGAGTTATAATTGGGTCATGGGTGGGTAATGTTATGGAAGATGAGTGAGTTTTTAAATTTTTGATGAGAAAATAAATTAAAATTTGAGTAAATTATTGAGATGATATCACGTGTCCAACCATTATTTCAATGGTAAAAAATTAAATAAAAATTTGAGTAAATTATTCATACAAATTTGATCTTAATCCCTAAAAGAGATAATATGACTTCTTTTTCAGATTTAAGGCCAATCAGTCTTAATAATTTTCTAAATAAGGTCATTTCAGGACCAATCCATGATAGGCTAGATGTATTGTTATCAAATCATATCTCTTCTAATCAATTCAACCTTATCGACAATGTCGTACTTTCCCGAAAAATCATAATAGACATTAGAAAGAGGAGTAAGACTGCTAATGTAGTCTTTAAACTAGATATGAAAAACATATAATAAACTGAGCTGAAGTTTTTTTGATGAAAGTTCTTAACAAAATGGGATTTAATAATCTATTTTTCTTACAAGATTTGGAGACTAGTTGCTATTAATTGGTACTCTGTGTTGATTAATGGTCCAAAATTTTTTATTTCTTTTCTCAACTAAAGAGGCCAAATAAGGGGGCCCCTTATCCTCTTCATTATTCATTCTATTTGATGGTGAGTTTTTTTCAAGGGCTTTGAATAGCCTATTGTCACGTCCCGCCACTTCACAATTAAATTTTGCGTCCGGATAGGAGCGGAAGATTCTAGAGTTCAGGAGAGGTTTGCAGAGAACTCTAGAATCCTTTAGATTTTTCAAGAAGGATATGGGAGAACCTAGATCCTTCCTTAGAATTCTCTAGAAGAACTTAGATATTTTCTTGGAAAGTCTTAGAAATTCCTAGAAAGTGTAGAGAATTCTAGAGAGGGACCAAAGTGTAAATATCTTAGGGACTTGTAAGTAAATATTATTTACACTTAGGCCCCTAGATGTTAGTATAAAGAGATGCGTCATTCATTTGCAAGGCACCACCAACCAACCAAGCAAGAAAAATTGTAAAGCATTCCTCCAAGCAATACAAAAAGCCTTCTTCCAAAATTCTCTAAGTCTTTCCTTTCATTCTCTTAGCGATCTTAGTTTCAAAAGGCTTACTTGAGCTTACGAGATCTTGAAAGAATAGTGAGTAAGTTGTCAAGTGCCGCACGGAGTTTTAGCAAGACTCTAAGTCCGTGACAAGTGGTATCAGAGCGAGGTTTTGATACTAAGAGAATGGTTACCGAAGGAGACGTGAACGCCGCTAGCACCACCAACGTCCGTATAGATGTTGGAAAGAAAAGCCGCAAGGGAAAAAAGCATCTTAAGAGTAGCGAGGAAATGCTGCTCGACCCTACACCAAGCGATGCGCTAACATCTCACACACATTCGACCACTGAAGCAAGTGATGATGACCGTGGCGAGGAGCCCATTGACGCCACACCCGGAGAGGAGTGGATCGCAAGAGTTGAAACGGCGAGGCAGGCCGTGGAAATCTTAGGTAGACGCTTGAACAAGGTCGATGGCAAGTTCAAGACTCTGGAGGACTTTACCCTTGAGGAGATCGATAACATCTGCAAGGAGTTGGAGGGACGTCAGCGGGCTGAGTTCGAGATGAAAGAGGCTATCACTTTCTTGGAGTGTCGGCTCATGGAGGCGTTAAGCACGATTGAGACCATGAAGGCCGAGATGAAAGCACTCAAGGAGGGTGTGGAAGTTGGAGGATCATCGTCGCTTGACCGAGATAGGGAGGCCAAGGTCGAGGCTCCCAAGCCACCTATGTTTAAAGGCGTCCGTGAAGCGCAAGAGGTGGAAAACTTCTTATGGCATTTGGAAAACTACTTCAAGTGCAACAGGTTGAAGAGCGACAAGAGTAAGATCAACACCGCTGTGTTGTATCTTTCGGAGATGGCTATGCTATGGTGGAGGCGCAAGGAAGCCGAGATAGGGAAGGGGATGTGCACCATCAACACCTGGGAGCAATTCCGGGAAGAGTTCAAGAAGGCCTTCTTCCCTAACAACGTCATCTATGAGGCAAAGCGCAAGTTTAGGGAATTGAAGCAAGCGGGTAGTATACGCGCATATGTGCAGGAGTTCACCACCCTCATGCTTCAAATTCCTAACCTCACGAATGATGATATGTTGTTCCACTTCATGGATGGGCTGCAAAGTTGGGCCAGGACGGAGTTGGAACGTCGACAGGTCAGGACCATAGATGAAGCCATCACACAGGCCGAAGCTTTGACAGACTTCAGGCAGGAGAAGCCCGACAGAGCCAGAGGAGAGGAGATAAGAGGTAATCATGACCATGGTGGGGGAGATCGTGGTAAGGTCGAGGAGCAGCGGCCACATCCCAAGAAGCATGATACTTATAAGTCCGATGGCAAGAAGTCTGCACGTCCCGGCGATACGGAGAGAAAGGCAGAGACTGCCAAAAGAGGTGGTTGCTACATATGCGGTGGGCCGCATGGCTATGCAAGGTGCCCTGAACTGAAGAGCCTTGGTGCTATCCTGCGAAAGCGCAAGGAGAAAGACGCACAGGAGCAAGGACAAGGCGCAGAGACAACGCAGTTGGGCTTGATAGGGCTATGCGGAGCTATCACCAAGCAGCCAGGTAAGCTAAAAGGATATGGTGCACAATATGTTAACCTCTCGATCAATGGAAGACCGACTTGTGCTATGGTCGACACGGGTGCAGAGGTCAATATCATGACCAAGACGGCAGCGAAAAGGTTGGGGCTGAGTTACAGTCCAAGTAACGCCTAACTTAGGACGGTCAATGCACCACCGACTCCCGTGTGTGGAGTCGCGCATGGAGTAAGCATCACGCTAGGCGAGTGGCAAGGTAAGACCAATTTCACTGTCGCTCCTTTAGACTTCTTTGACATAATTCTTGGGCAAGAGTTCTTCCAGCAGTGCCATGCGGTGATCGATCCTTACCTCCAACAATTCGTGGTCTTGGAGCAAGGAGGATCATGCATGGTACCCTTGGTTAAGATACCAATGGCAGAAGGACGAGTTCGTCTAACAGCCATGCAGCTCGAGAAAACCCCTAAGAAGAAGGAGTCAACGTTAATAGACACCATTGCAAGTTTAAAAGAAAACAATGGTGCAAAAAGGTCCTTGCCACCATGCATGAAGAAGGTTCCAGAAAGGAACAATGTCGTGATGCCAAAGAAGCCGTCAAGGTGCGCGCCTCCTAGGAAGGAGGTAGATCATGAGACCGAGTTGAAAGAGATCAAGAAACAACTGAAGACGTTGCGCAAGGGCGTTGATCGAGTCAATGGATTATTGGCCACGCGCACGAGAAGACAAGATCCGGTTGAAAACGCAGTGACGATATGACGCGGTCGTCGCATCAATAGGTGGGGGAGAGTGTCACGTCCCGCCACTTCACAATTAAATTTTGCGTCCGAATAGGAGCAGAAGATTCTAGAGTTCAGGAGAGGCTTGCAGAGAACTCTAGAATCCTTTAGATTTTTCAAGAAGGATATAGGAGAACCTAGATCCTTCCTTAGAATTCTCTAGAAGAACTTAGATATTTTCTTGGAAAGTCTTAGAAATTCCTAGAAAGTGTAGAGAATTCTAGAGAGAGACCAAAGTGTAAATATCTTAGGGACTTGTAAGTAAATATTATTTACACTTAGGCCCCTAGATGTTAGTATAAATAGAGGTGTCATTCATTTGCAAGGCACCACCAACCAACCAAGCAAGAAAAGTTGTAAAGCATTCCTCCAAGCAATACAAAAAGCCTTCTTCCAAAATTTTCTAAGTCTTTCCTTTCATTCTCTTAGCGATCTTAGTTTCAAAAGGCTTACTTGAGCTTACGAGATCTTGAAAGAATAGTGAGTAAGTTGTCAAGTGCCGCACGGAGTTTTAGCAAGACTCTAAGTCCGTGACACTATACTCTTAACCATATATAAGGGTTTTGATCTACCTAAGTGGAGTGAAAACATTACTCACTTGGTCTATGCTGATGACACTACAATTTTTTCTAAAGCTGACAGGTTCTCTATAGTCTTTGAAAATTTTGTAGGACTATGAAAGGCAATAAGGGCAGAAGATTAACAAAGACTTTTTTTTTTGGCATAATATGGCTGCTCATGTTGTTATTTTGATGAAAAACGTGCATAATAAATCACAAGCTTAGAAAGGAAATTATTATCTTTTGAAGGAAGGGTTGTTCTGATCAACAATGGTCTACAAAGTATTCCTATATATTAACTATGTGCAACCATTCCACCCAATGTGTGATTCATGATCTACACAAAGTGTATGTTAGATTTCTGTGGACCTACAAGGAAGGGGGTAGAAACAAGCAGTAGGTTACTTTAGCTGAAATTTGTCAATCTAAGATGAAAAGAGGTTTGTGGTTCAGGTTTCTACTTGATGTCTCAATAGCTTTGTTTGCAAAACTTTGATAGAACTTTAGGACCAAAAATTTTATGTGATCACATTTCATGTGGAATAAATATTGTAAAAGGTGTACGTCTTAAATAGTAGAGTGGAAGGGAGGTGCTCAAAATTGAAAACAGATGTTAATGACAAGGGTTTCCATTGATCAGGAAATTTGGTGGCAACTTAACTTTGGATCTTCTAGTGTTATGTTTGATAATTGGTCTCAACTTGGTGCTTTAGATTACTATCTACCAATGTCCTTTTCTACTAATCTCTTTGAGGATGATATTAAATAACCGACGCAACAATGCACGTGGAATGGAGAGTTGATAAGACATACTTTCCCTAAAAGAGGGGTAAAACATACTATTTAAGAAGATTGATATTGTGAGGAGGTGGATTAACTTTACTGGATGCTCAATCATCCAAGTAAGTTCTTTGTTAGTTAATCATTAGAGATTATAAGGACCCTTGGGTTAATTCAGGAAAAGTTTACACAAATTTGAAAAAAGGACATTCCTTTAAAAAAAAAAATTCTTTTTCTAGAGATTGGTCAAACAAAAAGTTTCAATTGAAATGTTTTTGGTCAAAATAGGTTGAGAGGAGGTGATTAACTATTGCTGCTGTGACCTTAATGTTAATGAATTATGAGACCATTTCTTTATCTCTTGTCCTAAAGCAAAGTTTTTGTGGGAAATGTTTGCTAGTGCAACTTGTGTGTAGGGGCCTTTCTTGCAATTAAAGGACACTATTGTTAAATGATGGAATGCAAATTGAACATCTAAATTGAGATCTTTGTTTAATGCTATCCCCGATTTTATACTCTGAAAAATTTGTAAAGGGAGAAACAAAATAAAATATGGAGGAAAAATCTCTAATTTCAGCATGACAACAAAAATTAGTAGAAATATTCATAATATTGACGTGATTAGATATCCTTGGTTGAGGCATATTTCTAAATATAGGCCTATGATAGTTAAATTCTTTGAGAGCTACAAATATGTTATAGCTACTAAGGTGATTTACTGGTGATCACCTCTTAGTATAGGAGTGTACAAATATAACTTAGATGGAGCCTCCAAAGGTAATCTTGGACTTAGGGCTGGCAGTTTGTGTGTTAGGAACTGGGAAGGAGATTTTATGTATGTAGCATCATATGATCTGGATATCAAACAAGTCTTGGAAGTAGAAGCTTTGACAACGAATAAAGGGTTACGATTTTCTGTGTCAAACAATCTTCTACCTGTTATATTGGAGACTGATTCACTTATTGTGATTAAAATTTTGGATGGAATTTGGGAAATTTCATGGAATATTAGCTTGAGTTTTAAGAAGATACAATGATTGAAGAGGAATGTACAAGTGGAGGTGTCTCATGTGCTCAGGAAAGGAATCAAAATCGTGAACTATTTTGCTAATTCTATTTTTTCTGCGCAGGTACAGATGATAAAGCTCTTAAATCATTTATGGAGGAACTTAAGGAAGGAAAGTCACATATTGTCCTAGATGTCAAGAAAGTTCCAAATTTAAGAACTACTAAATGTTAAAATTCCTATGTTGCATTGTAATAAGAATGTGAACTATCAGATACATATCAACATCTAGTCAATTTAACACCAAGAAGAATAAACAAGATTTACCTGATAGGAAGAGCATGGATCTTAAATCTGAACTATTTAGACAAGGGTATTAGCTTCTTTGGAGCTCAATCTGTCAAAGGGCAAGGAATTAGGGTTATAGCTTTTGCGATTTGATATGACATATGAATAAATAAGAATAGTAACAAGACTTATCCGATGATTACTGGATTAGGAGTTTATGAGTACAGTGTTGCATCAACCAGAACACTTCTGTGAAACAAGCAGTTAATCATTTTATTTTCCTATAAGACTGAGATTATAGAGTTCACCTTTAACACAAAAGAGTTGATTTGAGCTACATTGAGTTGAAAAAGTCTTTATCAAACAAGATTACATAACGCTTTTGACAACTTTGAGCGTCCTGGATGTAATCTATCCAAGCTCATTACACCTCATTTCTATTCTCCTTCGTTAAAGAAGGTTGTCTTCCTTAAGCTCAGTCTGATTGAGCTCATCAATGGCGATTTGAAGAGAAGAAGACGATGGGGCGACACCTTCGAGACCAATTAATTTCTGATGAATTTTCTTTCCCTTTTTGTTTTGTGTATTTTGGGTCTTTATTTGCTTTTTCTATTTTGTTTCATTTTCCGGGTATGGGCCACTTTGGGCATGAACTCTTTGTATATACTCCATTTTATTTGGTATAACTTACATAAATCTCATAGTGTAAAATTTAAATTATCTTCTTTTCCTATTCTTTTTCTAATTACACAAATCTCATGTTTTTAGGCATTTCGGATACATAATTAAGGATCCGAATACATTATTTATCAATCTGTTGCACTTATTAAGGGAAAAAAAGCTAAAAAAATAAAATTATGATCTCATAGTATCCATTTGTTGCACTAATTATGGGGAAAAAATTGAAAATCAAATTAAGACCCCATAAATTACGTTATTTCATTCCAAATTATTGTCATGAATTCAATCATATAGTGTAATAAACCAAAAAAAAAAAATTAAATTTCTTCTTCTTGTTCATCGTTCTCTCTGTTTCATCCATTAGTCGAAAATTCCATACGATACATAATGAATATCTCGATCTTCTTACGTTTCTTGTTACTTTCAATCATATAGATATAAATCCTAACAGAACGAAGAAATTCGAATTTTCAAATTTCTTCGGCCCCTCCTATTTAGCGAAGAAACCTTTCAGATTTGATTCAAAAAATTTTGTCGAAATTTTGAGTAAGCGAGGTGAGTTATGAAGGATACAAAAGTGATAAAGTTTTTGTTGGACAAACGATTTCTTTTGTGAATCTTCAAGTTTATCGAAGATCGTTTCAATTTTGATTCAAGATTGTCGAAAATTTTGAGATTCAAAATTCTTCTTCGGTTCAAGATTGTCGAAACTTTTAATAATTTTGATCCTTTCGGTTTTGTTTCAAAATTGTTGAAAATTTTGAGTTTCAAAATTATTGAAAATTTTGAGTTTCAAAATTATTCTCCTAGTTCATTGAAAATCCTTTCAATTTAGATTCAAAATTATTAAAAGTTTTGAGAAGATACATCATGAAGATCCTTTCAATTTAAATTGATAAATGTTGTATTTCTACTAGATACATTAAATAAGAAAGTGTTACCCATAAGATTTTAGGTTTGAGATCGATACATTATTGTTTGATAATCTTTATGTATCAGATACATTTAGTATGAATTCGAATTTACATGCCATGCCTAAAAAATTAGTGCGTGATACATTATTATTTATGTATCTTATTTTGTTTGATAAATACTATATATATATAACATTATACATGTAATTGTTTCAAATCACATATTTTTTGGTGTGTTATACATAACACAAAGTTTACGTATCAAGTACATTTATATTGAACATGATAAAGACTAATCGAAGATTCAACAACATTAGAGTTATGTATCAATACCTTAAATATGAACATGATACATTGCATAAAACAAAGGCTATTGTAGCAGTGATGTATCAAATCAGTGATAACACTAAAAAAGACTAATTTAAGAATCAAAATAAACGAGATACATTGAAAATCTGTATCTTTGGTAGTGATGGTCGTGCAATGGCATATCCAACTTTTTTCTTTCTTTTTTTTTTGGGCGTTTTTGAATAGTAGATTTAGAACTTGAGCATGCATCCTTCTTCGACTTCTCCGCTCTCAAATTCTTCATGATTAATGGGTTGTTTCAATAGATTTTCATAAAAGTTTACATCCTCATAGTCAAATTGGGTAAGCCCAATACTAAAAGAGGGAGAGGAATGCATATGTATCAGAAAATTGTGGATGAAAAAGGTTGATACATAATAAATGATACATTTGGTAGAATTTTTGCATCAAGTATCAATACTAATTAAGGTTATGTAACAAAACTAATATTTGAACACGATACATTGTGCATGATAAAATTGTAATGTATCATAATGTTGAAATGAAGGCATTATACATTAGTTTAAGAAACAAAATTAACTAGATACATTAAAAACATGAACCCATATGTATCAGAAAAGATGAACAACCAAATTTTTTTTAAAAAAGTCAACAATCTAATCAGCGGAAAGCAAAGAAAAAAAAAACTAACGAAGAAATCCTCCTTTGCTCTGGATCAACTCTCGTATCTTTCTTTCCATTGTCAACAAATGGTGTCACCTATGGATCTCGATCCAAAGCCCTTACCATAGCCACCTCTATCTCGATATTTCTCCCTTTTTAAGCGTTTTTTCCACAGTTGTTTTATAAGTCGAATATGTATCCTTCTCAGACTAATTGGGTAAGCCCAAAAAACTGAAAGATCAAACGAACGGAATGAAGTGTATCAAGACCGCCATTAGAAATTCATGGAACCATTTCAAATGCACTCCAAGATGAACTTTGTGCATTAGGAAGGTTTTTCCACCTCTCTTACATAAAGAGACCGGGAGTGAAAGATTCAGTAATTTTTTAAGATGCAATTTTTAAAAAGAATAAAAGAAATCGAAAACTGAAGTGATGGAAAGAAATCTACCTCTTGAATAACTTGAAATCATTAATCGGAAAGAGAAAAAAATTGAAATTTAAAAACAGATTAATGAAAGTAACTCTAGAGAGATTTGTGGAGTGAAAAAAGGAAGGAAAATCGTGGGTAGGAGATTTGAAATTAATGTATCCAAAAAAGGAATGATGGGAGCAAAAAAAGGGATTTTTGATATTTTTTGAAATGATAGGAAAAATAAGAAAATATGATAATAAATAATGTGTAATTAGGTAATTTTTCATTTTATTCATGCCTCATGGGTGTCTTCAATTAAAAATAAAAAGTGTCTCAATTATTTTAAATTGGAAATAAAAATATTTATTAATTTTTTTAATTTAAAAAACAAAGAAGTGCCCTTTAATTATAGCTGACTTTGGTCATTTATAAAATTTGTAATGTAATATGAAAAGTAGCATATTAAAATGTGTACTAGAGTTTAAATAAAAAACTTCCAGTAATAGGTGAAGATTATGAACTTTTGAGAATTAATTTTGGAATTTCATTACACAAACAAATTAAAATGTCCAGTGTATAGGACAAAACAAGTCATTTATTTTTAGCTAATCATTTGTATTTTGTACTTTCTTTTAACATCAACATTGACTTTTAGCAGTTGTTTATGAATATTCAACTCAGTTGCAGATATACGTAGGTTAAGGGTACTACATGACATTGCTGCGTCGATTTTTTAATTAAATATGCCTATATAAGTAAAAGCAAAAGAAGAAAAAGTGTATATATTATATACAATGACACTTTTTATCACAAATGGCAATGCTGTGTATTCAAATCTAGATAGTCATTTTTTTTATACATTTGAAAGTTCTCCATTCACCCTTCTTATAGGCTTATTTTTATGTTTTTTTCCTTTCACCTTCTTTCTCACCAATAAAATTAATTAAGAACAATTCATGAAACATTTAATATTATTAATTTTAAAAAGTATTTTCAATACATTTTTAAAAAAAAACTCATGATTTTTCTATATAATTTTAATAAATATTTCTTTTTAGAAAAGGTATAGTAATGAGCGCGAATTGTATTTTATTCATATTTTGTTCTTTTTTTAAAAAAAAAATATGATATCACATTATTTTATTTATTGTTTTTCATTTTAAAAGGTGACACCCCTTATAAAAAATTCTGTGTACGCCACTGCTTCAACTATTAAAGATTAAACCTTCAGAAGATTAGAAAATTAATTAAGTACTTCAAACGGTCAATTTGGGAGTAATTAAATTAAGTTAACATTGTTAGATTACGTCATTATTGGAACTTGTGGCTCTTCACTCAATCAAATGTATGTTTTCCTAATTGTTATAATTATATTGTAAAATCCTCATAACGGTAAAATCGTGAATAAGCCAATAAGTTAAACTAATCATCGTATTAAAAATTAACTTGGATTAATTAACCGTATTTCAATTCAAATTTTCGAATACGGGATACTAATTAACTTAGATTTCATATTGTAACGTACATTTTTAATGTGCTAATTTATGTAAACTATATATTGCTCTTGTAGTTGTACGCAATATTCCAACATTGGATTACACTCAAATCCAATGTTGCCATAAATTAGTTGGTACCAATTCTTTTTCCCCAGATTTCATCCAAAGTATTAATTAACAGATTGACCATCATTTTAGAATGAAGTGTATAATTTTGGATAGATGATTCATTAATTAAATTTAGACAGTTTGACTGAGATATTTTACTTTTAATTCATGGCTTGAAGGGTAAGATATTAAGGTTTTGCCCTAAGCTTAAAAGTTTGAGATATTTAGACTCGACCCGACTAGCATTATTGATATTGTTAATCAATATTTTGCATAGATTGAGGCAATTGGGGGCTGTTTTGGTTGGTGTTCTACACGTGTAAGATTGTAGAACTTGTTATTTACAAGGTAAGTGAGACTTTAAGCTTTAGTGCTTATTTTTCTAACCTATTTTTAAAATATATTTATTTGTTTGGTCCATGTGTTGGGACAAGTATGTGTTTGGCAGAATTGTGGTCTTTGATTGGCAGCAGAAATGCTATTCTTTTAAGAACACTAAATATTTTTATAAGTGATATGTGGTGTAACGTTGGATATCCTATCTTCAGTTTTGTGATATAATTATTAGGGGCGTACATAGCTGTCGTAATATGTTGGGGGCATACTTATGCTGCCGTAATATGTTAGGGTTCTTGTACATGCTGTCGCAATATACTTTGGGGCATTATATATGCTACCGTGGATTTGTTAGGGTGCTAGGCTAAACTAGGGGCATACATCTGCCGTAATATGTTAGGGTTCTAGCACATACTACCACAATATACTTTGGGGCATTATATATGCTACCGTGAACTTGTCAGGGTGCTAGGCTAATCTCCTTTACTGCTGTGTATGAAAAGCTTTGAGTGTGGATTGAGTTTGAGACATTTAGTGTCCTTTTTGCACATTTGTTTGGACTTACTGATCATTGTATTACAGAACTAATTCTTGTTCATATCATTATGTGTTTGTTGTGAAGATATATTTTCTAATACTTATTCCAGTGGTATTAAAATAGCAGGTCAAGAATCTTACTAGGTTATATTTATATATAACTCACTCCTTACCTGCATGTCTATGCTTATATCATTGTAGAGGGTGAGACTAATGGTTGACGAGCTCATTTGCGTGGATTTGGTTACTGAGGTAAGTCTTCACATTATTCGTGGAGGCTAGTGCTTCAGCTATATCTATTTATAGATTATGACTTCTTTTCTTGGGGTTTGCATTTCGATCACAACCCAAAAATAGATGTGATGACACTTGTCTCTTCCCACCAAGAAAATGCCTCAACCCAATGAAAATGAAAGAAAATGAAAAATAGTAAAAATAAGAACAAGATAATGCAGAAAACTTATTCTTCTATATAAACCTCCCAAAATTTGGTTGTCACGTTTACAAGCCACTAACTACTTAGGTGCGAAATTAAAAAATAAATACAAGTTACAATCTTTGTTTCTCAAATAGAACAAAGTGAATGAAAAGGAAAAAAGAGGGCCTGCTAGTGACAAACATTTACCTCTTCAAGTCTTTGATGAGCCTTGAGATCAATAGATTGAGAATGAGATCACACGCGTCCAGGCTTGAAACCTGCACAAGTGTGGAAGCAAGGGTGAGTACCAACAACACGGTAACCAACACACTTAGAAATCGAATACCCCTTACACTCCAACTGAACCTCCTCAAACTATGACAACCACAAAAATTAGCCCAACGGCTCATAAGCCCAATATTCAGAGTTCAAGCTTCACAAATCAATAATTGAACAAGTCAAATTAGTCAATCTCAACGACAAGTAGCTCATTCACACATAACAAGCACATCAATTACTATTCATAAGTAAAGTTAACATAAGCATTAAGTGTGTCAAGTCACAAAGATTATCACTAGACGAAACCATTTTCCATTTGCTCATAACACTCGCCAGCAAAGACCTTGGCATAATAACACTCATCGGTAAAGACCTCTGCATTATAACACTCTTCGGCAAAGACTTTGGCATAATAACAATCCACATGTCTCATCACGATGTTCAACGATCAAAGCATACAAGCAATATCACACCATATAGAAGAGACAACAATTTGCACAATTTAAGTCCACACTCATGCTTTCAAGCATTCCATCAATCAATCATCAAGGGTCATAATAAGGGATTTCACATTATCATGTTCAACATATAGCCTTTTTCATTTCAACCCATTTTTATTCATTTTGATATAGCAAGTGTACAATTTAAACCCTTCACCTCAATCCCATTACTCCCAACACACAATCAATAAAAGAAGCATACAAATTTAAACTAGAATACAAGGTTTAGGAATTCACTTGCCTTAAATCAATCAACAATCACTTCAATAGTCAAGTCCTCCCCTTCTGAATCACTTCCAAAGCTACACAATCTATACAAAGAAAGTACTTTCAGTCACTCTCTAAAAACAACACCCATAACAATTCCCTTGAAAGGTAGGTCAATCCACAATACCCAATTCCAAAAATTATGGTTTGAATCCAAAAAACAATACTTGAAAACATTGCTCAAGGCTTTAGGAATTCATCAGGGAAAATCATTTCAAAATAGGACATGAAATCATCTCACAAGCTCTATTTTAGCTAAGAACTTGGGTTCTTGAATAACATCATCATTTACCAATCAAAACCTCATATTTTGATGTTAAAACTTACAATTAATCAAAGGAAAATGAAGGTTTAGGATCAAAAGCACTTACACAACTGATTTAGCATAGAAAATCCTTTTAAAATATTCCACCAAGGGTTTCCAAAAAATGGTGATATGGGGCTTAAACCCCAAAAATGACAGCAAAAATCCTCTCTGATGTCGTAAAAGCGACCAAGCGAACCCTGCTAAAAACGTGGGTCTCGCTTAAGCAAAGACTCCTTCGATTTTGCGAGCCTTGCTTAAGAGAAGAGGTTGTTAACTTCACTTAAGTGGACAGCCTTTGCAAAAGTGAGGCCCATAGACACCATCAAAATATAGCCAAGTCTCAAAACATCAAAAAAACATTCAGAATTCGTTCGGAACCCCGTACACACAAAACACATATGCAAATCAATTATACTCGACTTTTAGACTCAATGAAACCATCAAAACATGAATTTGAGGTCTTCTTGACCCGAAATCTTGAAAACTACTAGAAACCAACTCACACCTTAAAAGGATAAAACAAACTTGGGATCCAAAGACTAAATTTTCACAATTTCACAATTAAGACCTCAAATCCTCAAAAGGATTTGAAATCAGAAACCAATGACCCTTATGGATTAGATCTCATGTTTCGGGACTGATGGAATCGAAGGAATCCCATTCCGACACTCAAAACTCCAAAAGACACTGAAAACTTTTTCGTAACAACATGGCCTTTCAAACTCAAAACTTAGCAAATTCTCAACTTTGAACCCAAAGTTTAAAACCAACTTTTCAAACTTAATAAAAAATGACATAGGGTCGACATCGAGAGGGAAAAATGGTAAATTTCCATAGAAAAATAAAAAATGACCGATTGGATCATTACACGACAGTTGAATTCATGTAACTCTAGTAGATGCTCCATGATTTTATTGTGAGTTTTGAACTAGAGATATATTATTTAAATGATCTTTTTCTTTCATTAATTGATATATGATTTTAGTTGGGTCATTATTTTGTTTTAATGAGTACTAATTAGTTTTGGAGTTGCACATGTTTTATCTTTGTTCTTGAATAATTTGGTAAATGTATGGATATTCGGTAAGCCGACAGGTGGTGTCAGCGGGTATCAATCATGTTTAGGGGGTAGTTTGAAATGTGACAAAGTTGTATCAGAGCATATACTTTAAGCCATGAGTCATGGAGAAGTGTTTGGCAGAGTCTTGTTCATGGGTATATAGGCACCCATACTTATTACCTTGAAGCTACTGAACATTTATGATGTTTTCCCTTTTTTCATTCCTTGTTTGTGTGTTGAGTTAAATCAAGTCTAACCCTTGAATATTATTTCGCAGATGGCTAAGAAATGTGGTTCTTCCTCTACTATTTGACCTAGTGCATCTGTTGGACGTGGTGCGGGACTTGGTACGACCCCAAGTGGTAGTCAGGGTAGGCCTCATCCTACTAGGGCTCAGACTAGGACAAAATGTCGCTTCTCAGCCTGAAATTGTGAATATGGTAGCTGGTGATCCTAGCTCTTTCCCTCTCGACGATGAATTTTGGCATAATGTTCTGCAAGCTTTTGTAGTACTTCACTTGTATACCTGATAATAGACTGCATTTTCTTTTCCTTCTATTTTTTGTTGTTCATTTTCCAGTTTCTTTTCATGAGTAAACAAAATCTGATAATGGTTTGTATCTTATTTTCTTTCAAATTAATTTTTGAAAGGGTGCATTTTTAAAGTAATGTCCCAATCTGTTTTTATATTACGATGTTTTTCTTTATTGGAATTGTTACATTTTTTCTACCCTTGCTGTGTGGATTAAAGAATCTCTCCACATGTTGTGGTGAGGTGATGTTGTCGAAGAAATAATCTCAACAGGCCAGTATGTCATAATTATGGTACCAAATGCTTTGATGGTTGTACTTTGCTTTGTCAAGACTGAAAATTTGTGGACGAATCAATTTCCAAATGGTATATGCTTCCACCAAATTTTCTACTATGATCAATTTACATCAGCAATATGGGGGAAAGAATGAGCAGAAGGAGTCCTACTAATTGAGTTAAGGAAGCAAACCTCTATATTTCCACCGTTGATGCTATAAAAGTTCTTAAAGCAATATTTGGTGGTGATTACATTCTCGCTCCTATAATTGGAGTTGATAGTACTAGTTATGTTATAATAAGAGCTTTCGCTAAAACATGTTATGCATATATCCTCTGTTATACTTATATATCATTACCATCAAACTTTTGGCATGCGATTTCCTTAAAACTAATGCCCAGACACGTGACTTTATCTCTATAATTTATTGGATATTTTATTTATATTTTTTACCCAAAAAAAAACCATTTTCCATAAAATCATCCACCCATGACCCAAACCTTATTGGTGATCCAAAATCCAATACCTCTGTTTTTGGACTTAGGAGTCGGTTCTATCTTCTTCTTTTACTTAGATTTTTGGGAAAAGAACATTTGTATCCCAAAAAGATAAACTATCTACAGGTGGCTACCTGATGAGTCCACGATTTGGACTCATTTAGGGCTTTATTTTAATATATTTAGTGTTCTCAAATGCATATTTTGTACCAATAACTGATGTAAATCCTTGAATTTCAGGTATTTGGATTAAGGAACAAAGCATGGACACTATTAGGCAAAAAGGAACAAGGCAGCTTAAAGAACGAAGGAAAGAAAGCCCGAGGATCGCCTAAGCCATTAGGTGAGTCACCGAACGGCCAGGGTCTCACCTAATGTTCTAAAGTGCCAAGCCCTGAAGGAGAAAATCTAGTCGGTGAGAGAAAGGAGCAGTCGGCGAGTCACCAAACGATTCCGCGATGCAGTGCCATATCGTCCAAAGTTACAGAACCTGAAGATGCTGAAGGCAAAAGCAATACAACGATGAAAATGACCAAAGGGCGGATCGCCGATTGGATCGGCGATCCCGACTAACTGCGCCGACTGAACCTCCAAAGCACACTTTTTAACAACTATAAATACTTGTTTAAATTTTTTAGCTTAGTATCTGATCTCTTGTGGAAACATATTATTGTTCAGTTTTTGAAGTTTGAGAGCTTAGAACTGAATAGAGAGTCAATATTTTCTTAGCTTTGAAGATTTAAAGATTTCTATTTCTGAGAAATTGGAAGTGGGTGTTGAAGATTCTTCATCTTAGACCTTTGTAAAGACTATATCAATCCTATCTAGTTGATGGAAACACAACTTGGTAACTATTTTTACCTTTTTACTATGTCTAGCTAATACCCCAATTCTTGGGGTATGATTATGGATTAATTTAACTGCTGGGTATTGTTAATTGATAGTTTATTTGTTGTTTAAAAGTAATTTCGTTCAGTAATTGTGGTTGAACTTAATGGGTTATAGTTGCAAATATAATCTTAACTTCGTGTTCTTGACTTGCTCGAGAAAGAGGTTTTAAAACCAAAATTACTGAATCGCTGGTCTGTAGGTATTGGGTTGTCATGGGTTCAGCTCGAGAGAGTGAATCCTAAACCCTTTTCCACACATTCAGCTCGAGAGAGTGAATGGACTAATGCGAAGACTGTGTTTCATAGCTGCTTATTGGTGTTCGAGAGAAACCAATTTGATTCAGGGTAAATTGTTCGAGAGAAAGTTTACCCCACTAAAGTCTAGCTTATTCACCGATTTGCAATTGTTTACTATTAATTACAATTACCCGGTTGTTTACCTTAGCCCATAATCCAATCACTCCCAAGAATCCCATCTCCATATTCGTATTTTCGTGTTATTTGTTGTTGTAGTGTTAATTACAACCAAAACCCCTCTGTTATTTGACACTTGTGTCACCCCAAACTTGAATTATGCTTTTATTCGTAAATATTTTTAGCTATGATTGACTTGAACATATTCGCACTTGGCTATTGATTCTCAAAACCACTCCCAGTGGGAACGATCCCAACCCTTGGTTGGGTTATATTACTACTCACGATCGTTGGCACTTAGTATTGGATGAAGTGTCCTGATACGTGAAATCACTATCCATTTACTTTCATATCCTCATTCTTAACTACTAATTCATGTTTATTGCTTGATACCATCAATGTGTGTGTGTGTGTCTATATATATATATATGTATGTATGTATGTATGTATTGTGATGGTATCAAAGAGGAAGAGACAATGCTTTGGTGAAAACATTACTCAGTTACTCTTTGATACCATTAGATTATATATCTATTTACTCTGATGACATCAAGGAGGAAGAGACAGTGTTTCAATAAAAAGTCTGTTCAATTACTATTTGATACCATTAAAGTATATATATACTCCGGTGGTATCAAGGATGAAAAAGTAGTCGTATAGTGAATAGAACAAGGGGCAGTCGCATAAATAGTTTGGGCTGTGAATTCAATCAGGATAAATAATTTGGGTTGAGCCTAATTTGAGTAAATATTTTGCTTAATGGGTCTAATTTGTATAGTTTTCCCTAGATTTTTTCCTATTGTTATCTTAATTTCCTTTTAACTGTATTCCTAATTACTGAAAATTAAAAGAGACATTACATTAATTAAACAAGATTACAACTAATTAATTAAAGGATAATTCTAAACTCATGCAAACCCTCTTATTCAACAACTTTCACATGTTCTCCGTTGCCGTTGAAAAATTAAGGTCGAACTCAATGCGCTTATCATTACCCATAAAATCGATCACTGAGGGAGAATCTGACTCATCGATGCCGGGAACAACACCACCATCTTCGTCGATGAACACCATTATCTCCTTATGATAATTTATTTCTTGATGATTAATTTTATATCGTTGAAATTTTTTTCCAAAAAACACAACTAATTCAATGGAAGAACACCTTAGTAATCAGAGAAATTAAGATGAAATTGAGGACTTTGAAACAAAAATTTACCTAGACAATTGGTAAGCATATCAACGAAGGAGGATGAGTTGTTGATGCTTCTGAGGCTTAGATCAAAGGGCAGCGGCGATTCAACTTCGAACACTGTATTCGATAATTCAATAATACTATTCTAACTTGGAAGCCAATTCATCGGCAATATCAAAATCAATAAATTTGTCTTTGCTTTTCTCCCCAAAACTTAATTGCAACAGGTAAATAGTTGGGTGGAGAAAGTGAAGACAAATTTTTCGATTTCGGTGCCTCCGGTGAATTTGCCTCCAAGTCAGAATACTGTTGTGTCATAAAATATAGTGCTAGCGGTTGAAAAACCGCAGCCTTTACCGCTCATCCTCCTCCATTGGTATACTTACCAACAGTGTAGGTAATTTTTTATTATAAAGTTCTCAATTTCATCTTTTTCTGATTGATGGTGGTGTTCTACCATTGAATCAGTTATGTTTTTGGATTGTTTTTAATGATATGAAATTAATCATCGCGAAACAAATTATTGTAAAGAGATGATGATGTGCATCGATGGAAATAGTGTTGTTGTTTCAAGCACTGACGAGTCGGATTCTTCCTCAGTGATCAATTTTATAGATAATGATGATTGTATAGAATTTGACCTTAATTTTCCACCGGCACCGGAAAACATGTGAAAATTGCTGAAATTGAGAGTTTGTGTGGATTTGAAATTGTCATTTAATTAATTAATTATAATTTTATTTAATTAATGTAATTTCCCTTTTAATTTTTAGTAATTAAGAATAATGTTTAAAAAAATAATTTAACAGTAGAAAAAGAAGATAGAGTAGACTTCTAGGGTTTAACATCGACAGTATTGGTATAATTACTTAAGGTCACTAAGAAATAAGGTTTGAGCTATAATTGGGTCATGGGTGGGTAATGTTATGGAAGATGAGTGAGTTTTTAATTTTCTTATAAGAAAATAAATTAAAATTTGAGTAAATTATTGAGATGAAATCACGTGTCCATCCATTATTTTAATGGTAAAAAAATAAATAAAATTTTGAGTAAATATTTCATGCAAATCTGATACTAATCCCTAAAAGAGATAATATGACTTCTTTTTCAGATTTAAGGCCAATTAGTCTTATTATTTCAAGACTTATCCATAATAGGCTAGAGGTATTGTGATCAAATCATATCTCTGCTAATCAATTTGAATTTTTCAAAGATAGAAACATTACAGAGAATATTGTACTTGCATAGAAAATCATGATAGACATTAGAAAGAGGAGTAAGACTACTAATATAGTCTTTAAACTAGATACGAGAGGAACATATGATAGAGTGATCAACTGAAGTTTTTTTATGAAAGTTCTTAACAAAATGGAATTTTATAATGTATTTTTATTATAAGATTTGCAGACTAGTTGCTAATAATTGGTACTATATGTTGATTAATGTCAAATTTCTACTTTCTTTACTCTACTAAAGAGGTTAAGTAAGGGGATTCCCCATCCTCTTCATTATTTCATTCTATTTGATGATAAGTTTTTTTTTCAAGGGCTCTAAATAACCTATACTCTTATCCATATTATAAGAGTTTTGATCTACCTAAGTGGAGTGAAAATATTACTCACTTGGTCTATGTTGATGATAGTGTGATTTTTTCTAATGATGACAGATTTCCATAGTCTTTGATGAAAATTTTATAAGTCTATGAAAGACAATCAAGGCAGAAGACTAACAAAGAAAAAGTTGCCTTTTGCTTTTAAATCATATGGTTGCTCAAAGAGATATTCAACTGGTATAAAAATGCCTAGATTTTCCTAGATGATAAACGTGCATGATAAATTACAAGCTTAGAAAGAAAATTATTATCTTTAGAAGGAAAAGTTGTTCTGATCAACATTGTTTTACAAAGTATCCCTATATATTAACTATCTGCAATGATTCCATCCAATGTGTGATTCATGATCTATACAAAGTGTTTGTTAGATTTATGTAGACCTTCAAGGAAGGGGGCAAAAACAAGCATCGGATTACTTGGGCTGAAATTTGTCAATCTAAAATTGAGGTTCAGGTCTATATTTGATGTCTTAAGAGCTTTGTTTGCAAAACTTTGATAAAACTTTAGGACAAATTTTTGTATGTGATCTCATTTCAGTGGAATAAATATTATAAAATGCATAAGCCTCAAATAGTGGAGTGGAAGAGGGTTCTCATACTTGAAAACATATTCTAATGACTAGAGACTCTATTGATCAAGAAATTTGATGGAAACTTAATTTTGGATCCTCTAGTGTTATGTTTGATAATTATTCTCAATTTGGTGCATTACGTTACTATCTACCGATGTCCTTTTCTACTAATCTCTTTCGGGATGACATTAATCAACTGATGCAACAATGCACATGAAATGAAGAGTTGATAAGACATACTTTTCCTAAAAGAGGGTAGAACATATTATTTAAGAAGATTGATATTGTGAGGAGTGTGAGGAGGTGGATAAACTTTACTAGATGCTCAATCATTCCAGTAAGTTCTTTGTCAGTTCAACATCAAAGGTTATAAGGGCCCTTGGGGTAATTCAGGAAAAGTATACACAGATTGGAAAAAGGACAATCCTTACAAAAAAAATTCTTTCTTAGAGATTGGTCAAACAAAAAAATTCCATTGAATTTTTTATGGTCAGAACAGGATGAGAGGTGGTGGTTCACTGTTGTTGTTGTGACCTTAATGTAAACGAATTACAGAACCATTTCTTTATCTTGTCCTAAAGCAAAGTTTTTGTGGGAAATGTTTGCTAGTGTAATTGGTGTGTAGGGGCCTTTCTTGCAAGTAAAGGACACTATTTTTTAATGATGGAATGTAAATTGTACATCTAAATTGAGATCTTTGTTAAATGTTATCCCCGTTTTTATACTCTGACAAATCTGTAAAGGGAGAAATAAAGTAAAATGTGAAGGAGAAATCTCTAATTTCAGCATGATATCATAAATCAATAGAAATATTCATAATCTTGACGTGTTTAGATGCCCTTGGGCATATTCCTAAAGACTGGCCTATGAGAGTTAAATTCTTTGAGAGCTACATATATTTTATAGCTACAAAGGTGATTTACTGGTGATCACCTACTAGTATAGGAGTGTACAAATGTAACTCATTTGGAGCCTCCAAAGGTAATCCAAGACTTAGTGCTGGTGATTTCTGTGTCAGGAATTGAGAAGGTGGTTTTATTTATGTATCAACATATGATCTGCAGATCAAAACCAGACTTGGAAGCAGAAGTTCTAACAGTGAAAAAAGAGTTCCGATTTTGTGTGTCAAACAAACTTCTACCTGTTATATTGGAGATTGGAGACCGATTCACTTACTGTAACTAAAATTTTGGATGGAATTTGATAAATTCCATGGAGTATTAGCTTTTGTTTTAAGAAGATACGATGATTGAGGGAAAAGGGAAAATTTTTAAAATAACAATATTTTAGCATCTAATAAGACACCTTAATCACATTTTCAATATTAATTTAAAATGTCAATATTTTAGCTTTATATAGGGCTGACTTTTGTATTTATTTAGATTGAAAGAATAAAAAATATTTAATAACAGAATGGAGAAAATCATGGGAGAATATATTTCAGAAAAGGTAAGAATTGCTTAAATCTCTTATCAGTTACAATTGAAAAAATATGAAGTGTCATTTCTCTCTTGTTCTTTCTAACTCCTTTCACCATTGTTCTACAAATTTCCAATATCCATTTTCCAATAATTCCATTGAAATTGAAATGGAGTTTTCGTTGATTTGCGTCACCTTTATTTGGATAAGAAAATTTTGAATTAATCGATTGGTATTTCAAATTGAATTCCATCGATTTTTCTAAATATAAACTAGTTGGTATACAAAGCAATATTGAAAATATAGAATGAACAAAAATAAAATACAAAATTTGTTTTACTGATGCAATTAGGATGATTACCTATATAATAAATACATAAATAAACTCTATTTTGGTTGTTTAGATTTGAGAATGAATACGAAATCAAATATAAATACAAAACCTTATGGTATACCATTGGGACGAATACGAAATCAAATCTAAATACAAACTATTTGGTATAAAAAGTTATATTGAAAATACAAGATGAGCAAAATAAAACACGAAATATGTTTTTTATATGCAAGTAGGATGAATATCTATACAATGAATACATTGTTTATTTCTAGTTTTTTTTTTAAAAAAAAAGATGATATTGTCCCAATAACCTTAACACGATAAACCAAATGATTCTATAACCAAATAGATTCATAAAATTTCAGACATTTTTTAAAGATAAACCATAACTTCGTAACCTTAAAATGATGCCTTAGTAGAATAAACTGTTGCAAAATGTTAATGTATGGTAAATAAAAGTATTTAGAAACAAAAAAGATTAAGTATTCAAAAATTAAACAACAATTATTGTATTTCAATTATTTCACTATCATCATAAGCTATGTGAGTCTTGCTATGTCTCAGACGTGCCTCACTATCACCTATGGCTTCGACATCATTCTTTTGTTGGCCATAGTAATAAAAGAAGTGCACCGTATCTTGACCGTAGAAAAACTACATCGAATTTACAACAGTTATGCATTCACATGTAGTGACCAAAATAAGTGCTCTCACAAAACACATTATATACAAGCTCATTCAGATGTTTAATCATTTCAACTTTAATCTTGTTGTTAATATACATTGAACATGTGAAACTTTTTTAGGTGGATTTGTAATATAAAAATCATTTGTCTGCATATGTTGAAATAAATGAATACACAAATGTATTAGTTACTAATACATAAATGCAGTTCAAAAAAATAAATACAATGTAAGACATACTACAAAAAGAATACAATCTAAGAACATATTAATACACAAAATAAGAATACAATTTGAAAAAGGATACATAAACATGACACATAATGGATATAATATATTTCATAGGATCTCTACAAATAATATATGATACATATTGGAACTATAATGACAAAAATTCATGACTAAAAAATGAATAAATAAATACAATTCATTTTGAATACTAATTGAACTGAAAACATCAAAGAAAGCAACTACATAATGGAGCTAATATAATTCTTATTTTGGATATAACTAATTTGGGATACATAATGGAGCTAATAGAATACAATCTTCTTCATCACTAACCGAAATGTATAATGTAGCTAAAAACATAAATACTTTAAATTATGCAAGGATATAATAAAATACAAAATTCATATTGCAAATCTCTTGGGGATGACTATAACCATAAAAAATAAATACAATTTCTCAAAAAATATAAATCTTGTGTCGAAGGGAAACAAATAAGACACACATTATGCAAGATGACTATGAATACAATTATGTGTTAGATACAAATATAATACAAAATACAAAGTTATTTATGTACATTCAACTTATAGTTCTATCAAAAATAAACATGCAAACCCAAATTTAACTACGAACTGCAGAACATCAAAATATTTTCAAATACTTTTGTGAAACATGATTAAATACCTCTACATCGCTTTTATGATCAGAATATTGTTGTTCATCATGTTGATCTTATCAACATCTTCAGCGCCCCTAACTATTTTATTTTTTTTGAACTGCTCTCTTGCGCCATTTAAGCCACATAGCCTACATTTTCGAGCAATTTTTGGATAATACATAAATCTAAGAAGGTATATCACCAAAAAATTGAAAATTATTTGGGATATCTCTTGTTATTCTCTTTGCCTCAGAATTATAGTGATAATCATATGCTTTCCCAAACCTAAAACCCTAAAAGCCAAATTTCAAAATTATGATATATGAACATATATAAAATAAAAAAATATATATGATTTATGAATGTTAATGTAGATTACTACTATATCCCTAATATGAAAAAAAAAATAGAAAAAATTAACTATCGCGAAAAATAAAAAAATAAAAAAAATAAAGCGAAATCTCAAAAGATACTTGATGGCAATGTAATTACATGTATCAGTGGGCTAAAATCTTCCACAAATATCACCAATGGCTTATGAAATTTCTTTAAAAAGTAGATTAATTTCAAAGAAATTTCTTAAACAAAGTATAGGAGATGACAATGGTGGAAACAATAGAGAGAGAGGAGACAGATATGGGGTAAAAACCTAGAGAGATTTTTTTTTTTCTTTTACTCTTAACCGGGTAGTGAAGTCAAATTAGATAAATGTGGGCTTGATTTGAGAAATAAAAGGATAGTAAATTAATTATATTAGGTAGATGCTTTTACTAATTATTTTAGGAATTTTAACTAGTTTGATAATTTTTCCTTTAAAAAATTGTCTCATCTTTTTATAATTTGGAAATAAAAATATTTATTAAATTTTTTTTTAATAAAAAAAGTAAAGAAGTGCCCTTTAATTATAGCTGACTTTGGGTCATTTATAAAATCTGTCATACAAAAAGTAGCATATTAAAATGTGTACTAGAGTTTAAATAGAAAACTTCCAGTATTAGGTGAAGATTTTGAACTTTTGAGAATTATTTTTGGAATTTCAAAATTCAAACAAAATATAATGTCCAGTGTATAGGACAAAACAAGTTCTTTATTTCTAACTAAATCATTTGTATTTTGTACTTTCTTTTAACATCAACATTGACTTTTAATAGTTTGTTTATGAATATTCAACAATTAAAGTTTTAAATATTAAAAATTCAGAAGATTAGAAAATTAATTAAGTACTTCAAACGGTCAATTTGAGAGTAATTAAATTAACAATGTTTAGATTACGTAATTATTGGAACTTGTGGTTCATCACCAAATCAAATGTAGATTTCTCCTAATTGTTATAATTAATGTAAAAATCCTCATAACGGTAAAATCGTGAATAAGTCAATAACTTAAAATTAACTTGGATTAATTAACAGTATTTCAATTCAAATTCTCGAATACAGGGTACTAATTAATTTAATTTCATATTGTAAGGTACATTTTTAATGTGCTGATTTATGTATAAACTATATATTGCACTTGTACGTAAGATTCCAACATTGGATTGCACTCAATGTTTTCCATTTGGATTTGTCAAAAAATACAGTAGGAAAATTATACTGTCATGTTGTACATTAAGAAATTAAATTGCAAATTTGAAAGATGAAAATAAACGGTAACGTTATATTAAAGGTGACTATAAATTTACTCATTATTATTTACTTATAAAAAGCTTGAGTTCATTGCTCACGCGGTCACTCAATTGTTGAGAATTATTTATTAAAGTTATTTTATTTATAATAAGAAAATCGATCAATTTTGACTATATCCCTCCATAATCATCCTATTAAATTTCAATCAACAAAAAATATGACATGATAAAGTTTTCTAGTTCATACACTTTTTTTTTGTCAGTCCACGTGACATTAATAATTTATAGCTTGTAGTAATAAGGTGGAATACTTTTAGAAGATTTGTATTTTATTTGATAAAACTCATAAATTGTATCTGTTGTGGATCAAATTAAAGAGTTGATAGCGTAATTTATCTGGAGAAACTTATTTTGTTCTCTGATTTAGGAATTAGTTACCGTGTTTCAATTTATTTGTCTTGATTCGAAGTACGACAGTAGTCAAATTAATTAACGTTTGATATGAATTTGGATATAAAAAATTTTAAAAATAAAGTTTACAAATTTGAAAATAGTCAAATTAATTACTGTTTATCAAGATCTACAAGTTCTTCATCATGCTTCCTTATGTTTAATTTTAAGCAAAAGCAACAAAAGTAAGAAATATAACAATACACTCAATATAATCATAATTGAGGTTTCAGAAGGATGGAGGTGTACTTTTTTGTGAGATAAAAAAAGTTATTTTCAATAAATCTTCGACTTAAAAAATCATTTTAACAATAAGTTTTTGAAAAAATACAAAAATAAAAAGTTATTATAATTTTATTTTTTTAAAAGAAGTGCTACCAGTAAAAAATAAAGATACCCAAAATAAACAAACAACGTTAATATTTAACAATTAATAAAATTACAGAATAAAAAAATATTGACATAATAATAATATTGATAAAAGAATAAATAAGTGTTACATATTAGAACCCCACTCTACTAATAAAAAAGTAAAAATTCTGAATCTTCATATTCTCATATCTATAATCATATCCTCAATATAAAAGAGATATTAGTCTTTGCTGGCAATATAAAGAAACCAATATATTAAACATATAGTCCCTACAAAGAATTTTTATTTCAATTTTCTAGAAAATGTTGGGTTTTACCAAAATAAATGTTAAAAACAAGAGAATCACAGCACATATAAATGCATGCATGCAAAGTGTAAAGTAATAAAGAATTAAATAGTTGAGCCTTTTTTTGTGCTGTTTTCAGGCACTTGCATGTCTTGACAAATACGCAATAAATGACAAAGTGACAAAAAAAGATATTAATCCCTCTGTCTCATTTTATATGTCACCTTTTTACTTTATACTTGCATTAAGAAATTATATAACTTTACCTCTATACCCTTATTTAATTTCTTTGGAACTCAAGTTTTCAATTAATGAAGATGAATTAATTTATTTTGATTAATTAATTTAACCAATGAATATGAATCATTTACTTAACTTTTTTAAGTTGGTCAAATGTATATTTTCAATGTTAATAACTCACGAGGGTAAAAAATGAACAATATGGTAATTTATGCATTGATTTTGATGAAATGACAAGTGTTATGGACTAACTATTTATAACAAGGGATGACATATAAAATGGGACGGAGGGAGTATATTTATATTTTGTTCAATCTCCTTTTTATGTCAAACAATTCAACATTTTGAATTCCTAATATCAGTCAATACATATATTTTTATTAACATATGTATATGTATACGTAATATTTCAAAATATAAATTATTATAGACATATAAGTAATTTTAAAAGTAATGGTTCACAGATTATATAGCAAAAAGATATTATCTCAATGCTAAGAATGCTAAAACTCTTACTTGTATCACATAATTATTATTGAATCTATGTCGCTATAGACTTTAATTAGAGACAATTACATAAAGTGATAATTGTCACTAAAAAAATTATTTAGTGGCACTTAAATTATTGTCATTAAAAATCATTTTTGATGTAGTGTAATAACATCAAAACTATTACTTGCATTATCTGTCCTTTAAAATATAATTATAAGTAATTATTAAGTGAAACCAATTAATAAAATGTGTTCACATTTATGCATTATAAATACTATCCAAGGATATAAGTTATATTTCAAAAAAATATATATTATATTGTCATATTTATGCATTATTCCAAAAATGATTAGAGAATTATAAATTTTTTAAAGGAAAACAAATGGAGACACAATAACCTAGCGCATTTAATTTACCCATTGACTACCATAACATATATACACAACTTAAACGGCACGGACCAAGTTAATTAATTTATTTTAAAAATTTCTTAAAGATTGTAGTCTCATATTACTCCATTTCAAAATTTCATTTTGCTTCTTAAAGATCAACCTGGATTATTGTGAATGACCGGAATCTCTTCAACTTTAATCAAATATTTTAGGTTCGAATATTTGAAGATAAAAAAAAAAAAAAAAATTATGTTCAAAGTGCCTCCAGAAATTGATTTTAACAATGCACAAATTTAAGTTTAATCAAATTTCAATACACGTATTAAATATTGTAGTCTCATATATTAATATAAGCAAAATGAAAGATCAACATAAATTGTCGTGGAATGATTGAAATCTCTCCAGCTTTAATCAAATATTTTATGTTCGAGCAATAGAAAATGAAAAAACTTCTGTTGAACATGCATCCAGAAATAGGTTTTAACAATACAGTAATGCACTAATTCAAATTTAATCAAATCTTAGATATTGTTTGAGAAATATAAAATAAAGTAAAATGAAAGATCCACCTGAATTATCATGGGTTGTTCGGAATTAGATGTTTCAGATTAAAGCATTTGAAAAAATATATGCTGAATAGGTTTTAGCCATATACAAATTTGAATTTAATCAAATCTCAATACACGTATTAGACTTTGTTTGAAAAATGTAAAATAAAGCAAAAATGAAAGTATAGAGTAATAAATAATTGGAGTCACGCTGAGAAACAGAGGACACAACATCTTGAAACGTGTGATTTTGTTCTGCTTTTTCTTGGACTTTGGCTCCTTTAAAAATAAATAAATTAACTACTTGTATTTAATTTCCTTCGTGAGGCATCAATGTCTTTTTATTACTCCTTATTTTCTTTATTATTATCATTTTATTATTGAAAAAGAAACTCTTTTTTGATATGTCAACTGCGGTGAAGATCTGCCAATTGCAACTTTGATTTTTTTTTTTTTTCACAAAAAAAGAACCTTCCATAAACCAGTTATTGAACAGTTTAATTATGATTAAAAATAAATAATCATGGTTAGGCAGGAGCCAATTCCCTATATTTAACCATCAACACAAAGGAAACAAAAAAATTCGAGGATCAAAACACTTAATTTTAACTAAAAGTTTCAATCATTCAATTTATTTTTTACTCTCTCCATCCATTTTTATTTGTTATGTTGCGCTTTTCGAAAGTCAATTTAACTAATTTTTAAAGTTACATTAGATTACATTAATTCGATATTTTAAACAAAAAAAATTAGATATTCAAGAACTATACAAAACGTACTATAAATTGCAATTTTTTACTTTATCAATATGATAAATATATACATCACAAAATATTAGTCAACAATAAAAAAATACAAGTCAACGACTCAACATAGCTAATAATACTAAATATTTTGTCATTTCAAATACACCAACAATTTTCATTATCAGTTTGTGCTAGACAATATACATTATACAAAGTATATTATCATAATGTGTTTTAATTTGATTAGATATACAATTTAAGAACTTAAAAGAAAAAATTTAAAATTTATTATATCAAATTAAAGATATATATACATATAATGTTATCATATTATCCATTTTTTCCATTAAAGTATTTCAGTTATGAAAAATCACCCCACATATATATATTTAAGATGCAATATTACAGATTTTAAATCTATTTTTAAAATATTATTATTTATAATGTTTTAATTGCAGATTATAGCATATCACTTTTTATTTATAAATCAATTAATTCCACTTTATTAAATAACTAAAAAAAATTATGATTATATTTTTATTATTAGATGATATAAATAAAGAATCAATCATAATATCTCTCACCCATTTTGAGGGATTTTAACTTGATTTATTTTCCCTTTTTACTGTCACACATCAAATAAAAAATGGGTCAGACAAATAATGAACAAATTTCATTGTTCATACCAAAATAAAACGTTATACATTAAAAAAAAATGTCATAATTAAAATTATTATACACAACAAAAAATATGAAATTAATATACAAATTTCATACAATTTTTATGCACAACTTTCTTACAAATTTCATGCTAAAACTATAACTATTTCATCACATAAGTTGTCACTTTTTCACTTAAGAATCATGCCAATATAATATCAAATTAATACTAATTCTAACTATTAATTGTCATTTATTAGATAATGAGTACACAGAATTCATTCCAAAATAATGTCAAAATTGTACCGACATGGTATAACCAATATACCAATTTCAAATAAATTTTATGTAATTTTTTTAACTAGAAACATACAAAAAAAATATGAATGTTCATACCAAAATTTATACCATTTTCAAACAAATTTTATGTAATTTCAAAAAATAAATGTTCATTCCAAAAACGCCATAATTAAATATTATACACAAACAAAATCTGATTTTCCAGTATCATTGTTCGTAATTTTATTTTATTTTTTACGTTTGGTTAGTATACCAATACAAATAAAAAATCGCAAAGAACACTAACTTGAAGGATCCCATCAACCACCATGCTTTATTAATACTGAAAAGAAGCCGTCCATTACAAGAAAATGAAGATTATTGAATAAAAACGAATATGAGTTAGATGAGAGTGACGACTACCTAGAGAAAAAATTGAGAAGAGAGAGAAACGTTCGAAAAAAAAAAAAAGAAATTTGTTTTGAACGAATTTTAATTGCTTTGAGTTAAACAAGAAAAATAAATATTCATTTTTTATGAATCTCCTATTTTTATGCCACATATTAATTATCATTAATGAATTCAAATTATTTACTACTAATATATCCATTTTTACCTTATTTATTTTTCACACTAATTAATTTTTACTGTTATTTTAAATCATTTTTTTATTTTACTAAAATGTTAAAACCTGCAATTTTTTATTGTTATAATTTGAAAGATAAAAAAATAATGTCACAATTTATAATTATTAGTCATATATATGTCAATTATAAAAAATTTATTTTCTCACACAGTGATTGCTACCCTAATGTTGATTCAGATTCATGTACGTCACATAAAATGAGATGCTCTTTATCAGATTTTTTTTTTTACATTCTCAAATTTTGAAATCGAAACTATAAAGAAGTTTTATTAATTTTTGTTTACTAAATATAAAAAAAAAATTAAAAAAAGACAAGAGACGCATACTCCATTTTAATTTACTTGGCTCTTATATCAAAAATAAATATTTTATTTTATTTGCCTATTTTAATAAATCAAGAGATTCTTATTTCTTTTTCTCTCATATTACCCATAATATTAGATTACTCCATAAAGTACTAACAATCAAAGTTGGAGTTTTAAAGTAATAAAATATATCTCTAATTAAAATTTTCTTAAGATATTTGTCAAGTCAATAAATATCAAGTAACATGAAACGAACGAGATAAATTGGAAGTTTATGTACATGACATGTTGGCAACTTCACATATGTTTGTCATTTGTTAATCATTATAGATTTAGGTTTCATTAATCCAAAGAATTCATTATAAGTGATGAATAGAACCTCATAGGTTGGTTGAGGGGACCAATTGAGACACAAGATCAGTGGCATCAGGTTTGGTCATATTGCAAAAGAACAGTCTGTGAAGGGTAACTTAAAGTAAAAGTACATTAACTCAATAAATTTCAAGATTCTTGAATTTCCCCAAAAAAACATGTAGAAGTACCAATTGGAATTTAAACTAAAATCTTCAATTCCATTTCAAAAATATTTCTTCTTATATTTCTTTTTATTCTCACCTAGTCACCTTCATGAGGTTGTAAATCCTTGAGAATATGAAGGTGACAAGTGACCAATATAAATGTGTTAACTTCTTTGCAAAATGACTATGTAAATTGATTTTATATTGTTGGATCAAGTAAAACAAACAAAATTCTCCTTTATGACAAATGAAATTAGTAACTTAAAATTGTTCGTTATATTCATACATTGTTAATGATAATTACTTTTGTATTTCGGTATCATCTAGTCACTATGGAAAGAAGTTTGAAATACTAGAGGAACAAAACGCCTTAATTTTGATTATAAATTAAGATATAAATTCTTCAAAGATTTTAGAATAAAAATTACATATTTAAATACTATAAAAAATATTGTATAAGCCAATATAAATAATGGAGTAATTCAAATATTTAAATAATGTTAGAAAAAAAGGGGTCACTTTAACATAAAATAAAATAAAGGGTGTGAATGATAACTACAAGAATCACACATAAGTTCAGCTACCTGCTACGATACGTAAAATTAAATTGATAATATAAAAATAATATATTTATCCTAGTATGAGTATAAATTACTCCCCCTCTTCATTTTACTGGTCTGTCATACTAATATTAATAGATTTGTTCTATTACATATGCAGGGAAACAAATCAAGAAAGATTTATTATTATTTTTATTATTATTTATTAATTTTAAAATATAATTAATAAAAATAATTTACTTAGTAAATTCGATCCCTATTAAGTAGTCCCTTTATTTCATATTAATTGAATTTTTAAGCTTTTTTCATTATTCAAAATGCGAGATGGATGTTTAATTTTATTTTTTCATTTTTACCCTTTTCTTTAATGAAGTTTGAATTTTTTTAGGAGATAAATTGCACTATTTGTAAAGTTATATTTATGATTTCACAAAAGATAATAGTGAAATATATTGTTTAAGTTATATCCTTGAATGTTTTTCTTAATAATTGTGCATGCCTCATAAATTCAGTCAATATGGAATAGAGAGAGTACTACAAGTAGGAGTATTCACGGTTTGAAAAAAAAAACCTCATTCAAATTGAAAAATCGAATCAAACCGATTTAATAAACCAATTTTATTTGGGTTTGATTTTATTTTAGATTTTTAAAAACCGATAGTATTTAGTCTAGATTTGATTTTGTTCGAAAAAATCAAATCGAACCAATAAATTATATACATATATTTTATTATTATGCATGCATAATACATTATTTTTACAAATAACTTTAAAGATCTTATATACGTTTTCATCAAATTTTATTGTTAATCAATTTATGAAAGAAAATATACCCAAAACGAGAACATTTATTTTATTGGTTTCATGTATATGATGAGTGTCTGACAATTTTTGTTGGGACTAGAAATGTCATTGTCTTTTCCTTCTATGCCAAAATAGTGAATTTGAAACTTTATTCACACTAAGTTTAGTGATTGAAAATTGTATAATGTCCGTCGTTCTAACAATTTTTTGTTTTGAATGGATTGTTGTCATTTTTTTCCCGTTTTGAATGAATCATTGCTTTTATTTTTGTGTATGGTTAATAACCGAACCAAATCAAACAGATAAATGTATATTATATTTGGTTTGATTTTGAGAATTTAAAACTGATTAAATTGATTTGGTTTTGAATTTGACCAATAACCGACTCAACCCGCCCTAACTACGAGTATCAATTGTCAAGTCAACAAAGGTCAAGTATAAAAATAGAGTCCATGAAACATAAGGGTAATAGTGTCATTTTCCAACACCACTCACATTCAATATATAAATATTCACTTCTTCTTGCCTCTCTAGTGATTATAGTCTACCCGTTAAATTCAAATTTGTTGCACCAAACAAATACTGCAAAAAAGGTTTAAACATAGAGAAAATCGTACACACAAAATAGAGAAAATGTCTTCAACAACAAGAAAACCTAAATGGCATCCAGCACCAGCACCACCACCAAGCCCAAAAATCCTCCATTTTCCCCGTAGAACTCGCCGTAAAAACCCCAGAAATACGAAAAAGAAACAACTTTACTCAATGGAGAAGAAATGTGACTATTACAAAGGGAGATTAGAAAGTTTATTTGATCAAGAAAGACACTTTCATGGAAGTTCTTCCTCTCTTAATCCCATTGTTCTTCTCAACACTTCAACTTCTTCTTCGTCTTCTTCTTCGGCTCATAGGAGAGAAAGAGTCGAAGAACAACAACAAGAAGGTGCTGGCAATGGCTGTGGTGATGCCGGAGACAGGTTTGTTAAATCAATTTTTTCTTAATGAATCTTAATAGCTCTGTTTATTGACTAACATTATTGGTAAGTGTTCGATTTTCCACCTTATAATTTCCTCTGTCCACAATTTTAAGAAGAAGAAAAAAATGTAGCTTAAAGTTATGATTTTTACAGTTTCCCAAAAAGTGGGACTGATTATTTTTGTTTGAATTAATGTTAAATTTGTTTTTCAAGAAAACCCTTTACTCTCATGGAAATTATATTACAATTTTTATGAACCAAGTTTGATATTTTAACATAAAGTTAGGATTTTTACAGTTTTCTAAAAAGTGCGGCTGACAAATCTTTCTTGAATAAAAGCAAATTTGTTTTTATCTTTTTTATGAAGGAAAGTATCCTTTTAAATGTGAAAAATTGATTCTTGATATATAAATATTGTTTATGATTTGTGGTGGCAGGGAGGAGGAGAAATGGAGGTTTCAAGCAGAGATGTTAAGGGCAGAGTGTAATTTCTTAAGGATGGAAAGACAATTTGCTTTGAAGAAATTGGAAAAGAATAGACTTCAGATGGAGAAGACTCTTAGATCAGCTGTTCACACTCTCATTGCTGTGAGTATATCAACAACTCTTGTCGTAGTTTTTTGTTCTTCTATTTTGATTATAATTAGTATTTTTTGTGCTTTGATTATCACATCATTTTATTGTCATTATGGTTCTTTCCTCTGTATATTGTGTATTGCTCTCCGGTTGTTGTTACTACTCTCATTTCTATATTTCATTTTTCAAAATGTTTGGAGATGCTTTATTTTGAGCCGATGATTTATTGGAAACGACCTCTCTATCTGTACAACGTACGTATAAGTTTTGTGTATACTCTACTATTTCCAGACCACACTTGTGAGAATATGTTAATATGTTATTGTTGCGGAAAATACCAAACTGAATTCACCTATTATGAATATTTATCTATAATTATTTGTAATAATTCTTTTTATACTATTAATGTATAAAACTTAATTATCAAATGTAGAAAGAACAGAAAAAACAGGTTTTCAGTTTTTTCATGCAATCCCACTGTCCAATAAATGCCACCACTGTTCAAATTTTCTGTTTTATACATATGAAAATAGTATTTTTTTTTCTCAATGTTCTTTGCTTTTTACTCTATTTTTTAACTTGAAAAATAGTAGAATTATTAAAAATGGAGGTGCCTTAGAATATTAAAAGTGAAATTTAGATGTCCTTGATTTTTTTTATTTTCTGTAATTTTTTCTTACTTTGGAGAAAGTTTAATGTTAAATCTTTTTGTTACTTTATTTTGCAGGGGAAAAAGAAGATTTTTGAAGGGAAGGATGTGAATGCAGTATTGGAAGAAGAGATTGAAGATTTAGCAGAAAAACTTGAAGAGTTAAAGAAAAGTTGTAAAAATAAAGATGTCGAAGTGAGTCATTGTAGTAACTTTGATAAAAAAGCATGTCATTTACAGAAAAGGATAGAAAAGCTTGGAGGTTTAACAGATGAAAAAGCTCTCAAGGAATTACAACAACTAGCTCAATCAACAAATGAAATTGACAAAGAAACCAAGAATAATACTTCTACTGATGTAAGTTTTGGCCTCATCATTTCTTCTATTGATCTTTTATATAATTGCCAAACATATTACTATTACTTGTTGTTTCCTTTCTTATTTTTGCTATTGGTATTCCTTACTTGAGTCGATAATCAATCGAAAACAACCTCTCTATCCTTATAAGTTAGGGGTAAGGTTGCATACATTCACCCTATTCATACCCCACTTATAGAATTTTACTAGATATGTTGTTATATATAGTTATCAAAAAAAGAACAGTACAATGCACAAAACATCCCATGTTAACAGAGTTTGGGAAAGGGTTGCACTCAAGGGGTGTGATGTAGGCATACCTAATATAAGCACTAGTATCTACTTCCACGATTCGAAAAAAATAAGTTGTAATCTTGATAGAGGCTATAAAGTAAGCCATTTATGCATGTTTATCAACTAAGTAATTACTATAGGCTTATTTAATACTATATAGACTTTTTGTTGAGAAAAGAATAAGATAATTGTTTTTACTTTTGAGTGTTGTGTGCATTAGTTAATTATGATTGAGAATGAACTATTTGAGAACCTGCTATCATTTGAAAATTTCACCTTGGAATAAGGGTATCTGGTAACTCCACGTGGACTATTTTTTTAAAAATACTGTAATAAAAAATTTGAAAAAAAGACAACAGGGGTGGTGGTGTTTTTAAAAATAATTCAACTTTAGTACTTTATACATATTTTCAATTTATATTCACAAAATTCAAGTAATCTTGACTTCTTGTAGCTTAGATTTTGAAAAAAATAAAAAAAGGACAGTTCGATACACTAAGTTTTCACTATGCGAGGGGTCTGGGGAAGAGTCCAACAAAAGTTTCTATTGCATGAATGCAGTCTTACCCTACATTTTTGCAAGAGCCTGTTTCTATCGCTCGAACTTATGACCTCCTAATCATTTGACAACAACTTTAACAGTTACATCAAGGCTTTATATTTACAAAAATTGTAAAAAATGTTTTGCAGGTGGAGTTGTTGAGGGAAAAAATGGAAGGACTATCAAAGGGTATGTTAGATAGAATGGAGGAAGAATATGGGGCAATACTTTCAAGCACAGCAAACAGTTCAGTTGCCAGTTCAGCTTCAACTTCCAAGAGAATTGACTCTATTACAGACCCTACATCATCTTTCTCTACAAGACAACAATCATCTCAGGTAAAGTCAGAACAGATAAAAATGTTTTTATGCATATAATAATTGTACATCTCTGTCTGTACCTCAATATTAATTTAAAATCATGTACTACACTTACAATAATGAACTTATTGTGTTACTACCTCCGTTTCAAAATGCTTCTTCTTTTTTGACTTGATACGAAGTTTAAGAAACTAAAGAAGTCTTTATGTCGAATGAGTCAAAATGCCCTTTAATCTTATAGTCTTAAACATGCTACATGAAAAGTTGTTAATAAAGAGGTGCCTGAAAGAAGAGAGTATTTCTTGTGGTGTCTTGTAGTAAGATTTTGATACTACTAATTAAGACCCTAGAGTTATTTCAAAATTTGTTTAACATAAAGAAAAAATTACCAAACAAGCACACCAAATCATCAAAATACTAGTAGTCACTCAACTGGGAGTAGTTATTATCTCAGCTAGTCACTTTTTCTTTATTGAAGAAAATTTAAATCAAGAAGAGAGGCGACTTTTTGAGATAATAACTAGTAGTTGAGTGACCATATGAGAAATCAATCCTATATTAAAAAATAGAGAGGAACCTAGAAATGTTATGTTGCTAATTGTAGTTGTTTTAGATGCTGGATAGGACCTTGTAGTTGTTTGGCAATTTTTATCTTACGCGGCAACTTGCTTGTAATGTCAGGGTCGGGTTGATATTTCTAGTGGCTTTCATTTTATTGAGTATAGAGATAGACGATGTGTTCTATCGTAGTTATTGAACTTAGTTTTATGGCTTTGTTGTAATAGACCTGTAGTTCGATGATCATATGTGAAATCAATCCTAAAAGAGAGTATTTTGCATAACAACTCAAGAATCATGCATTTGCAATATGGTATACTTGTCTTAATTTTGTTATAGAGTTTTATTGCTAGTTTTGAACTGAAGAAGCAGTTTTTTCACCCTTGTTTCATACAAACAGGACATGATGCCACTCGAGGAGAACAAATGCTCAGGGCGTTGCAAGGTTATAGTGCGAAGGATCGTAGAACAAGTAAGAGCTGAAACTGAGCAATGGTCCCAAATGCAGGAAATGCTGCAGCAAGTCAGAGGGGAGATGGAAGAACTTCAGGCTTCTCGCGATATTTGGGAAAACCGAGCCCTTAATTTTGCTCATGAAATCCAATCTTTACAGTCCTCCGTAAGAATCTGGTTCTTTATTTCCAATGACATGTTGAAGAAAAAAGTCTTGATTTGAAACAGTTCACTATATTATTTCTTGAAAAGTATCTCATTTACTTGGCTTTTGTAGGTGGAAGAATGGAAAGACAAAGCACAATCATTTGAAACCAAGGCAAAGGATATGCAGTATGAGTTAACTGCAGCGAAAGACAAACTAGAAAAATCAAGAACAAAGAAATCAACAGCACATGATCAGATGGAGGTAACATCTACCCCGAATTCACCTCTGCTGTCATTAGCCAAGCAAATTGAGAAGGAAAAACACGTGTTGGTTTGTCAGTTGAAAGAAGAGAATGCCAATCAGAAGTTGCAAAAACAAAGAGGTGTTGAAGTGATTTCAACGAAAGATTTGCCTCCTGTATCTCTAGGGAAACAACTAGAGAAGGAAAAACGCATGTTTTTGCATCATCTGAAGGAAAATCGCAGAGCCAATGACATGAGTTGTAAACGAGAAGTTTCTCCTGTTGGGAGAAGAAAAGAACATCTTTGCAGCAAAGAATCAAGAGTACCAAAAAGGCCACCATTTAGAGATGTTGGAAATTCATCACCATTATTGGCAAGGCAAAATAGTAAAGCAATTTACCCTTTGCACAGCCCTTAAAGCTAAGTATTTGTCATGTTATTTGTCTCCGCTTCAAGTGAGTATTTGCTTAGTATTGACTGGTGCAAGCCTTTTGTAGAGCAAACAATTTTGGTAATAATAAGGGTATTTGCATTGCTAATTTTGCTGCACAATTCGAAACTCAGTGAACAATAGGTGATTTGACTCATCATGTGTGTTTGACACATATCTTGTGTTGCGCTCTTGTAATTCAAGATTTCTAATCATAAGAAGCATTTTGGTTTAACCACACCTTATGTTAAATAAAGTATTCATCTGCATATGACATAGTTGCATCATCTAAGGAAAAAACGAAATAACATAAATATTTGTTGAATTACGAAGATTGAGCTCTCTTTGCATCGTAGATTGCTTGATAAAATTGTGTACAATATATACTTGCACATTTCATTATAACAATTTATAATTCAAAATAGAGAATAATTTCGATAATAATGCATTGTACTATACTACTATTATATTACGAGCTGCTTAGTAAAATTATGTGCAATACTTGTGTATCATGCACATAACAATATAAAAAAATATCGTACTCCTAACTAATCTAATAGAATAAAATATACGATTAATATCTCATAATTCAAAATAGAAAATGATAATGAGACATTGTACTATTACACCGGCCTTCTTATTTATAATGGTTGATCGGTTGAAGAGTTTTCTCCCGTCCACTAGGCCAAGAGTTCAAGGTTGGTAAATACGAAAAAAAATAAATCAATGACATATGTATTCTAAAATACCTTTTTTTGAAAAAGACATTGTGCTATTACAATGTAGGTTGCGCAACAAAATTTGCACATATCATGCACATACATAACAAATTTGATAAATATTTGATTATAATATCTAAAATTAATTATTTATTCAGCCTAACCTATGTAATAAATCTAACATAAATATAATGAAAGAAACAATTCTAATTTTGATAAATGCTTTTGAATTCAAATATAATGAAGAAACAATTATAAAACCACATTCTAAATTGCAATGCACTCACTATGGTATAAGTGAGTGCAAGATAGAATACATATGTTCGTCGTTGATTCAATATTGGATAAACATATCCAACACGTAGTATTACCTAAGTGTATGCTTTCTATTTCAGAATAGGGCGCACGTGGAAATAAGTGAAGAGTTCTTTTGGGTGTAACATGTGTAGTACATGTCTTTTTTTATAGGTTTTTTTACTTATTAATAACCATATGTTTAGATATATGTATACATATATTATAGTTTCAAAAGATTGAATCTTGAAATAATTCTCTTAGGTGTAAATTTTTTTAATAAATTCTTTTGCTATATACCATAAATTTGTGACATGCGTTGTCGCATTAAATGATATTAATCATATTTCTGATTTCTTGTTCCCCTTTCAGATATGACTGAATGCGAATATGCTCGAATTGCTCCATGTGAGAGTTGTATTGATAGAGAAGCAAAAAGAAATGATAGAAGAATGCATCGCAAAAAAATCAAAATAGAAAGTGATTCAGATTCGGAGATGGAAGTCATAAGAAATGACTCATGGATACGTTAAAAATATCTTACTCCTAACTTATCTAATAGAATAAAATATATAATTAATATCTCATATTTCAAAATAGAAAATGATTTCGATAATGAGATATTGTACTATTACACCGGTCTTCTTGGTTATAGTGGCTGATTGGTTGAAGAGTTTTCTCCTGTCCATTAGGTCAAGAGTTCAAGACTAGTAATTAAACAGAAGAAAATCAATAATATATTCTAAAATACTTTTTTTTTTTTAAAAAATAACATTGTATTATTACATTGTAGATTGCTTGCCAAAATTTGTGTACAAAATTTGCACATATCATGCACATACATATCAATTTTGATAAATATTTGATTATTAATATTTAAAATTAATTATTTATTCAAACTATCCTATATAATAAATATAACATAAATATAATGAAGAAACAATTCTTTTCTTGATAAATGCTTTTGAATTCAAATATAATGAAGAAGCAATTATAAAATCACATACTAAATTGAAATGCACTCACTATATATGTATAAGTGAGTGCAAGGAAGAATACATATATTCTCCCTTGATTCAATATTGGATAAACATATCCGACGTGTAATATTATCTAAGTGTATGTTTTCTATTTCAGAATAGGACACACATGAAAACAAATGAATAGTTCTTTGTTCATGTGTTTTAATGACCCATTTCTGCCTTTATTTTATAGAGTCGATATATAAGAAGACCAACTACAACTATGTTATTGTAGCTTCAAGGACGTGGGTGAACATATATTCTTTTTATTAGATTTTGATAATTGCATGAGCAACATCGTCAAAAGAGTTCTCCAATGAATTACGATACAACCCAAAGTCCACCTCTTGACAAATAAAGTACATAAATAGTGTCGGATGTAGATTTTTATAAAGATTAATTTTCATCTCCTACAATACGTGATTCATCCTTCGTCTTTTCATTATTATATATATACTCAAGCTTGATCAAATTATGTACAACACATGTACATTTCACGAGCATAACAATGGTGGAGATGGTGAAGGTGAGGGGCTGAGGAGGAGCCTCATCTTTAGAATGAAGTATCTTTTCTTCCAACAAACTAATTTTAAGAATTAGATAACCCAATTCAAATTTGAAGAATTAAAAACTAGGCTTTGTTGTCTCAGTTCGTGCCCGAATATGAAGAAAATTTTTGAGAGCGTTTTCCTCGAGTGGGCTCTACATGGCATGACTCAACACGAAATCTGAACATCGGATGAAAAATAAAATTATATATATATATATATATATATATATATATATATATATATATATATATATATATATATATATATATATATATATATATATATATATATATATATATATATATATATATATATAATAGATCCTTGGCTAAAAAATTAAGTAGGAAAAGAAAAACAAAAATAATTATACCGAACATAATAGAAAAGAGACACCAAAAACATATTATATGATAATAAAAGGGAAAAAATAAAAAATGTGCCTTAATTCGTTAGGTGGAGACTCTTCATGTTAAACAAACCCAAAAGAGTTGTTAGATCGTGCATCAAAATCCGTTTTGAGAAAAACGTGGCGCGATAAAATGACGACTTTGCTGGAGATATTACTAGGTTCATACCATTACGTGTCTCATTGATTTATGTGGAGTTTACTTTATTTGGTTATTTCATTGCTTGTTGAGTCATTACCATGCTAAATTGTTATCTGCCTTTCCTTGTTTATTTGTTTTCCTTATGTATCTGCCTTTCTTAGAGGTAAACTACAAACTAAGAGATTGGTGGAATGATATCAAGAAAGACCATGAAAGAGAGACTCGTCATTTTTTGGGCGGTCTTACCTACCTCATTTGTGTCATACCTGACCGTCACTTGATTAGGGTCTTGCTGGAATTTTGGGACCCTGTGAGGATGGTCTTCAAATTTGTTGATTTCAAATTGGTGCCAACGATTGAAGAGATTAATGGTTTCATCGAGTTGTCGTACATGAGTGTGAAATGATGGTATACTATTATATTATAGGCTAGCTGCTTAATAAAATTGTGTACAATACTTGCACATCACAATAATTTTTTTTTTATCTTACTCTTAACTAAATTAGTAGAATAAAATTTATAATTAATATCTCATAATTCAAAATAGAGAATGATTTCGATAACGAGCATAATACTATTACATTATAGGTTGCTTAGTAAAATTGTGTACAATATTACTTGCACATATCATGCACATAACAATAAAAAAAAGTATCTGTAACACCCCGTTATTCGAAAGAACTACAAAGAACTAGAATTAGAAGGAAACTGTTTTTGGAAATAATCAAATTTGGAAAGTTTAACAAAGTTAAGCTAAGTATGAGTTTTGGGTCAACTTCAAACGATCATAAATTCTAGCTCAGGATGAGTTATATGTGCTATAAGATATCGTAGGAAAGATCTTTGAATTATCTTTCCAACACCGCCGAGTTTTCTCATTTTTGAATTTGTATGAGGGAGATATGCCCATTGGAAGTCGGCTGTCTAGATAAGTAAAGTCAAAACCGGATTTTAGAAGGGTATTATGGTCTTTTCCATACCCACTTGATTTAATTCGTTTTAGTGAATTAATTAGGGTCAAAACTGAATTGGTTCAGTTTGCACAATTGAAAATTCACACTAGGGTTTTAGAGAGAAGAACTCAAGAGAGAAGAGAAGAGGGAAGTCAAGATTCGTCGTCTTCGTGAGGAATTGACTGTGGATTTCGTCAAGGATTTCATCCTACGAGGTATGTGAGACTTTCATAACGTTGGGTTCATTCAACCACGTGTCAAACATGTTTATTTCAGTGTGAAGCCGTCTTAAAAAGATTGGAAGTTTGAATGTTCTTGATGTGTGTTCTTGAATTGCTTTCGTTCTTGAATTTGAGTTGAGATTGAGGAGTTTCTTAAGGTTATAATGTTATTTCCTTGAGTTGGTTGAGTTAGATTCTTGTGCATACATACTGGGTATCTGAATCTAAAGAGCATTTGAGAAAAAGAACTGAGTTTAGGCGAATTGGGGTTAGAAAAAGAAGAAAAGATAGGAAATTTTCTCTTCGCATCGCGGAGCGGTCACGGACCCTTCTGCCTCAAAATTTATTTCGCGACCAAATATTTAAATGCATCTTCGTATCGTGGACTTGCTTCCAGACAATGATTTCTTGAGCGTTTCTCATATTTAACTATCTAAAAACACTCATAAATATCGTGAGATCTTTCCTATCACAAATCACAATCCTTGAATCCATAAATTCAAATTCAAGGAAAGTTAAGAGCCAAGTCAAGAGAAGTTCATAGAATCTTCCAAAAGTCTTTTATAAATGTTTAAACTTTGTTTTAAGACCTGAGTTTGAGTTGAGTAAAGAATAAAGATTGAAGTTCATTTCTTCAAAAGAGTATATCGGGACTATGTATTCCCAAAGAGTAAAATATTTTCACATTTAAATAAGAAAGGGAACTAGGGCTAGGCATTCGGTTTTTTTTTCTGGTTATTTTCGATTTTCGATTCTTGTACCACGTGTACCGAACACCAAATAGAATTATTTTAGTTTTTTTTTTTTATATCGGTTCGGTTTATGTTATTTCGGTTCAGTTTTTGTTAGTTTGGTTTTTTGTTATGGGTTGCCGGTCGGTCGCTAGTGGTCACCAGTTGGCTGCTGCGTGATGTTGGTCGCTACTGCATATTGGCCTGCTACGTGTTACCTACGCGTTTGCCTGTTGCAGTTCTGCGTGCTGGCCTGCTGCAGTGCTGCGTGCTACCTGTGTGCTGGTCGGCCGGTTGTTGGCTTGTTGCAGATCGGCCAGTCGCAAGAAGACAGGAGAAGTGGAACTGTCGAACTGGAAAGTTGGAAGCTGAAAAGTTAAAACTAACGTAGGAAGTGACTGATGTGTGGTTGCTAAGAAAAGTGAAAAGTTTGAAAAGTAAAAGTTGAAAAGTGAAAAGTTTGACCTAATTTTGCCTATTAATTATTTAATATTAATAATTAATATAATATTATAAATATAATATAATATATTTCGGTAAACTGAAATACCAAATAATACAAAATTACATATCGAAAACCGAATTAAAATACCAAAAAATATGAAAATATATACCAAATACCGAACCGAAAATTGAAAAATTCGGTTCGATATTTCGGTTTCTTGTTGTTTATGCCCAACCCTAAAGGAAACTGAGATTTCCAAAAGTGCCTATGAGCTAGTTTTCAGTAAAGAGTAAAATGTTTTAACATTTAAACAAGAAAGAAAACTGAGATTTCCAAAAGAACCTTTGAGCTAGTTTTCAGTAAAAGAGTAAATACTTTCACAATTAAGCAAGAGAGGAAACACTGATTTCCAAGAGAGCCTTCGAGCTAGTTTTTGAATAATTAGCTCAAACCATAGAGTTATATTTTTAAACATATGAGCTAGTATATTTTGGGAGTAGTATTGAGCACCGATATGGGGGAGAGTTCAGAAAACTCCCAGCCCCCATAAATCATGTAGCCACCATGGGTAGAAAAGGGTTATACTTTTTAGATGATTCCTTAGTACCTTTTAGCATAGACTAGTGAATCAACTTAGTAGTGAGGTTTTATACCCTCGAAAAGGTATAGGACGACCCTGGCAGCGTGAGGCAAAATGTTGTATTATCACAATAACTCTTAAGTGATGGTTGTCCGTTAAAAGAACTCCATCAGAAGTATTTTGTATTATTATATACACAGTGTTACTTTTATTTTTATATAGTTCCAGAGTTTATATTGTATCTTTGCATACATACAAAGTTACTATTTTATTTCTAAATACACAAAGTTGATATCCATGTTTTAAAGCTTTTCTTTATAATGCACTAGTTTATACTGCTTCATATTGAAATGATTTCAGTTCAGTTCAGTTCAGTTGAGACCAAATTTGTTCTTTCAATTCCCTTTTCAAGCTTATGTCTTGTTTTAGAATTCTCCTCACATGCTCGTATATTCAATGTATTGATGCCAGTTGGCTTGCATTGTTTAAGATCAGCACCCAGCGCATCGTTGATCCAATTGAACATCAAAGTTGTTGGTGAGCCTCCTTGCTTCCGGAGGATCCCCTTTTCATTACTTGATCATTTTAGTTCAGTAGGATATCGTGGGTCTTATCCCGATGTCCATCTCAGTTGTTAGAGACTTCATAGACAGTTAGTTGATGTTAGTTCTTGAGTCTTTCCATTCTTGTTTTGATGTTTGAGACTTGAGTGCCATTTTGGCTAGTGAATGTTTTTATACATTCTAAGTTATCTATTGAGATTTCAGTTTCCTTTTTAAAGTATTTTTATCATTAGAAGTCTTTCGCTAAGAGCTAAACTAGTCCAAGGGTTCACTTGGGGCAGCAATAGTTCTTGAGTGCAGTCCCGCCCAGGATGTAGGCTCAGGGTGTGACAAACTTGGTATCAGAGAACAAAGTTCAAGAGTCCTAGGGAGTATACGAAACTATGTCTATAAACTCCTACTTATTGGTATGAAGCGCGCCACATTTATAATTAGGAGACTGTGACACTTATGAACTATCTCACTTCTTTCATACTCATTTTGTGCTATAGAGTTTATCTGTAAAAAGTTCTTCTAATTCTTGCTTGTACGTGTCGTTCAAATCATGCTTCCACGAAGAGCTGTCAGAAGTCATCCCGCTAGAAAAAATGTTGAACTACATGAATAAGGGGTACCTAATGCACCAGAAGTGCAACCCTAATGAGAGGTCACCAATGTTGAATTCCATGAAGCTATCTAGATGCTAAGTGAAGTTGTGACCAATCAAGTTGGACAAAGAGAGAATCGACAGGAAGGGGCTGATACTTTAAGGATCCGTGAGTTCTTAAGGATGAATCCTTCAAGCTTTACTAGTTCAAGTGTCATAGAGTATCCATAAAACTTTGTTAAAGAGCTTCAGAAGGTTTTTGAAATTATGCATGTTACTGATACTGAGAGGGTGGAACTAGCTGCATACCAAATGAAGGGTGTCGCTAGAATCTGGTTTGATTAATGGAAGAAGAATAGAGCTGAGGGTGCACCAATTATGAGTTGGGCTTGTTTTGAGGGGGCCTTCTTGGGGCGTTTGTTTCCCCAAGAACTGAGAGAGGCAAAGGTACGAGAGTTTCTCACACTTAAGCAGGATTCTTTAAGCATTTTGAGTATAGTCTGAAGTTCACCCAACTTTCACGCTATGCTCCGGAGATGGTTGTTGACATGAAAAGCAGGATGAGTTTGTTTGTTGCTGGGTTGTCTCGTCTGTCTAGTAGGGAAGGCAGGGCAACTATGCTGATAGGAGATATGGGCATGACAAGGCTAATGATCCATATGCAACAGGTTGAGGAAGAGAAGCTGAGAGACAGAGAGGAGTTTCGAAATAAGAGAGCTAAGACAGAGAATGAGTTTGGGCAGCAGAATAGTAATTCCAACCGATCATCTTTCCAACAGAAATAGAAGGGACATGCTCCATCATTTGCTAGTACACCTGCACCAAAGAACAGATGTGAGTCCAATAGTTAGAATTCCCAGAATTTCATAGCTAGACCCGCCTATTCTCAAGGTAGTATGACACAAGGGGGTAGTAAGCCTCATGCATGTGCTAAGTGTGGTAGAAGCCACTTAGGAATGTGTCGTGATGGCTCCACTGGTTTCTTCAAGTGTGGCCAAAATGGTCATTTTATAAGAGAGTGCCCAAAGAACAGGAAGGGAGATGGTAATGGGGGTAATAGAGCTAAGTATTCTTCAGTTGCTCCACCAAACAAAGCTACATCTAGAAGAGCTACTTCAGGGGTAGTCGGAGGAGGAAATCATTTTTATGTTATCACTAATCGCCAAGAGCAAGAGTATTCTCCAGATGTTGTCACTAGTATGATCCAAGTCTTTAACTTTGATGTTTATGCTTTGCTAGATCCAAGAGTGAGTCTATCTTTTGTGACTCCTTATGTTGCAATGAATTTTGATGTTCTTCTTGAGAAACTTCTTGAGCCCTTCGGTGTTTCCACACCTGTTGGCTAGTAGAGAGAGTCTATCGTGATTATACCATTTTTGTCAATCACAAGAGCACCATGTCTGATTTAGTTGAGTTAGACATGGTAGATTTTGATCTCATTCTAGTTATGGACTAGCTTCATACATGCTATACATCAATAGATTGTAGAAGTCGAGTTGTTAAGTTCCAGTTTCCTAATGAGCCAGTTATAGAGTGAAAGAGTAGTTCCACAGTGCCTAAGGGTCATTTTGTTTCGTACCTTAAGGTAATGAAGTTAGTTTCCAAGGGGTGTGTCTATCACTTAGTCCAAGTTAATAACTCTAGTATTAAGATACATCCTATTCAGTCAGTTCCAGTAGTAAAAGAGTTTCCAGAAGTCTTTTCAGATGATCTTCCCAGAGTCCCTCCTGAGAGAGATATAGACTTCAATATAGATATTTTTCCCGATACTAGTCCTATATCTATTTCGCCATATAGGATAGCACCTGTAGAGTTGAAAGAGTTAAAAGAGCAGTTGAAAGATCTCCTAAAGAAAGGTTTTATTCAACCAAGTGTCTCACCTTAGGGCACTCTGAGGAAGAAGGATGGTTCTATTAGAATATGCATATATTACCATCAGTTGAACAAGGTTACTATCAAGAATAAGTATCCTCTTTCGAGAATTGATGATCTATTCGATCAACTTTAGGGTGCCACTTGTTTTTCTAAGATAGATCTCAGATCTGGATACCATTAGTTAAAGAGTAAGGGAATGTGATATTCCAAAGACAACTTTCAGGACCCATTATGGTCATTATGAGTTTCTGGTCATGTCGTTCGGTTTAGCTAATGCGCCTGCAGCATTCATGGACCTTATGAATAGATTATTCAAGCCTTATTTAGATATGTTTGTTATCGTAGTCATTGATGTCATACTAATCTATTCGAGGAATGAGGAAGATCATGCCAGTCATCTCAGAATAGTTCTCCAAACTCTAAAGGATAGAAAGTTGTATGCCAAGTTCTCTAAGTGTGAGTTTTGGCTTGAGTTTGTGGCATTCTTAGGCCACATTGTTTCCAGTGATGGAATTAAAGTTGACACTCAGAAAATAGAGGCAGTGTAGAATTGGCCTAGACCTATAGCTCCAACTGATATTATGAGTTTCTTGGAGTTGGCTGGATATTTATAGAAGATTCGTAGAGGGGTTCTCATCTATTTCGTCCCTTTTGACCAATTTGACTCAGAAGACAGTTAAGTTTCAATGGTCTGAAACTTGTAAGAAAAACTTTCAGGAATTGAAAAAACAATTGACTATTGCCCCAGTATTGACCTTACCAGAAGGTACTCAAGGTTTTGTGGTATATTGTGATGCGTCCAGAGTTTGTTTGGGTTGTGTGTTAATACAGAATGACAAAGTTATAGCTTATGCCTCCAGACAGTTGAAAGTTCATGAGAATCTAACCCATGATCTAGAGTTGGTTGCCGTAGTATTTGCTTTGAAAATATGGCGTCACTATCTTTATGGTGTTCATGTAGATGTGTCTACCGATCACAAGAGTCTTCAGTATGTGTTTAGTCAGAAAGAGCTTAATCTCAGACAGAGAAAGTAGTTAGAGTTACTCAAGGACTATGACATGAGTATTATATATCACCCAGGTAAGGTAATGTTGTTGCTGATACTTTGAGTAGGTTTTCTATGGGTAGTATCGCCTATTTTGAGGAAGTTAAGAAAGAGTTAGCAAACGATGTGCACAGACTTGCACGATTAGGAGTTCGACTAATGGATTCCACTGAAGGAAGAGTACTGACGATGAATGGGGCTGAATCATTGTTAGTGTCAGAAGTAACTAAGATCCTATTTTGCTTTGATTGAAGGCAAATGTTTATAAGCAAAAAGTAATGGCTTTTGAACAAGGGGGAGATGTTGTATTGAGGTATCAACGTAGGTTGTGTGTACCAAGAGTGGATGAATCTAAGAGAGAATCATGAAGGAAGCTCATAGCTCCAAATATTCTATTCATCAGGGTTCCACAAAAATGTATCGTGATTTGAGAGAAGTATATTGGTGGAATAGTATAAAGAAAGGTATTGCTGAGTTCATTGCTATATGCCCAAATTTCTCAACAAGATAAAATAGAGCACCAAATGCCTGGTGGTATGGCTCAGAATATAGAACTTCCAAAATGGAAATGAGAGATGATCAATATGGATTTCATTACTAGTTTGCCACGGTCTCGCTGGCAACATGATACTATCTGGGTCATTGTGGATCGAATGACGAAATCAGCCCACTTTTTACCGGTAAAGACTATCCATTCAGTAGAGGATTATGACAAGTTATATATTCAAGAGGTAGTAAGACTTCATGGAGTTCCAATTTCCATTATTTCAAATAGAGGTGCACAATTTACTACACAGTTTTGGAAGTCATTCCAGAAAGGCTTAGGTTCAAAGGTGTACTTGAGTACTGCTTTTCATCCTCAGACAGATGGTCAAGGAGAGCGCACTATTCAAACTTTAGAAGCTATGTTGAGGGCCTGTGTGATTGATTTCAAGGGTAATTAGGATGATCACCTACCTCTCATTGAGTTTTTTTACAACAATGGTTACCATTCTAGCATACATATGGCTCCTTAGAAAGCTCTTTATGGGAGAAGATGAAAATCTCCTATTGGGTAGTTTGAGGTTGGTGAAGCTGGTTTGATAGGACTAGAATTAGTTCATCAAGCTATGGAGAAAGTGAGAGTTATTCAAGAAATGTTGAAAACAATGTAGAGTCATCAGAAATCCTACACTGATGTTAGGAGAAGAGACTTAGAGATTGAAGTAGATGATTTGGTGTACTTCAAGGTTTCACCTATGAAGGGTGTTATTAGATTTAGTAAGAAGGGTATTATTAGATTTGGTAAGAAAGGTAAATTTAGTCCCAGCATATCGGTCCTTACAGAATATCCAAAAGGATTGATATTGTAGCTTATGAGTTGGAGCTACCACAAGAGTTAGAAGCAGTTCATCCGATATTTCACATTTCTATGTTGAAAAAGTGTATGGGCGATCCTTCACTAATAATACCAACTGAATATATTACCAACTGAATATATTGGTGTCAAGGATAGCTTGTCTTATGAGGAGATTCATGTTCAGATTCTAGATCGTCAGGTTAGCAAATTGAGAACCAAAGAAGTAGTATCAGTCAAAGTTCTGTGGAGAAATCAGTTTGTTGAGGAAGCTACTTGGGAAGCTGATGAGGATATGAAGAAGGGATATCCACATCTCTTTGAGCCCAGAGAAATTCCAGATCAAGGTATTAATTCTCTTCTTAGTACTCTTTAATTGATATACTGAAGGTGTTAGATTTGTTTGTTGGGTGTTTGAGCTGAATGTTAGATGCTATGCCCTTAACCTACTAAGAGTAATATCATTCGAGGACGAATGTTCCCAAGGGAGAGATGTTGTAACATCCCTCTTTTGAAAGAACTAGAAATAGAAAACAACCAATTTTTTTTTTGGAAAGATCAAATTTGGAAAGTTTGGCAAGTTTTGCTAAGTATAAATTTTGGGTCAACTTCAAACGACCATAACTCTCAATACATGATGAGTTAGGTGTGCTATAAGATATCGAATAAAAAGTCTTTGAATTATCTTTACAATGCCACAATTTTCGAGCTCGTATAAGGGAGATATGCCCGTTAGAAGTTGGGTTGTCAAGATAAGAAAATTTAATCGAATTTTAAAGGGGTATTTTGGTCTTTTCCAGATCCAATTGGTTTAATTAATTTTTAGTAAATTCTTTAGGTCTAAACTGAGTTAGTTTAGTTTACTCAATTAAGAATTACAATAGGCCTTTGAGAGAAGAGAAAAGAGGAGAAAAGTCAAGGTGTTCTTGGAGATTTCTTGTGGAATCGAAATCGTTTCGCCAAGGGTTGATCCCTAAAGAGGTATGAGAGACTTTCATAGCGTTGGGTTCGTTCACCACCCGCCAATCATGTTTAGTTCAGCGAAATTCGTTCTAGAATGTTGAAAGTTTGATAATCTTGAATTATGTTCTTGAAATTGGCTTTCGTTCTTGAGATTTGATGGAATTGTTGAGTTCTTGATGGAATCGTGTCGATTTTAGAGTTGTGTTTGATTAGATTCTTTTGTAAATATATTGTGTATCTGAATCTAAAGAGAAATTGAGAAAATAATCAAATTTAGGCGAAATAGGGTTAGAAAACCAAAAAGGAAAAAGTCGGTTGAAACAAGCAACCAAGTCCGCGTCGCGGACCTGCCTCCTCCTTTTATAAAAGATTTCTCTGCATCGCAGAGAGGTCGCGGACCCCTTTGCCTCAAAATTTATTTCGCGACCAAATATTAAAATACATCTTCGTGTCGCGAACTTGCTTCCAGACAATAATTTCTTGATCGTTTCTCATGTTTAACTATCTAAAAATACTCCTAAACATCACGAGATCTTTTCTATCACAAATCACAACCTTGAATCCATAAATTCAAATTCAAGGAAAGTTAAGAGCCAAGTCTAGAGAGTTATTAGAGTCCGTTCAAAAGTCTTTTGCAAATGCTTTAAACTTGTTTTAAGACTTGAGTTTTGAGTTGAGTAAATAAAGAGTGAAGTTCATTTCTTCAAAAGAGTATATGGGGACTATGTATTCCCAAAGAGTAAATGTTTTCACATTTAATCAAGAAAGGAAGCATCGATTTCCAAAAGAGCCTTTGGCCTTTGAACTAGTTTTCAGTAAAGAGTAAATGTTTTCACATTGAATGAAGAGAGGAAACACTGATTTCCAAGAGAACCTTTGGGCTAGTTTTTGAGCAATTATCTCAAACCATAGAAAGAGTTATGTTTTTAAAAATATGAACTAGTTACATTTTTGGGAGTAGTATTGAGCACCTATATGAGGGAGAGTTCAGACAACTCACAACCTCCATAAACTATGTAGCCAACGTGAGTAGAAAAGGGCCATACTTTTTAGATGATTCCTTATTGTTTTTTAGCATAGACAAGTGAATCCACTTAGTAGTTTGGTTCAATACCCCCGGCAAGGTATAACTCTTAAGTGATGGTTGTCGGTTAGAGAAACTCCCACAGTTATATTTTGTATTCTTATATACACAGAGATTACTTGTATTTTCACATACAAACAGAATTTATATTGTATCCTTGCATACAAACTGAGTTACCATTGTATTTATAAATACACAGAGTTGTTATCCATGTTTTAATAACTTTTCTTTATATTGCATTTACATTATTGCTTTATATTGAAATAAGTTGAGTTGAGTTAAGACCAGGTATGTTCCTTCAGTTCCTTTCAAGCTTATGTCTTGTTTTAGTATTCCTTTCGCATGCTCGTACATTCAATGTACTGATGCTAGTTGACCTGCATCTTTGTATGATGCACATTCAGATAACCAGGATCAGCATCCAGCGCATCATTGATCCAGTTGAGCTTCAAAGTTGTTGGTGAGCCTCCTTACTTTCGGAGGATCCTTTTTTTATTACTTTATTATTTTAGTTCATTAGGATGTCATGGGTCTTGTCCCGACGTCAATCTCAGTTGTTAGAAGCTTTATAGACAATTAGTTAATGTTAGTTCTCGAGTCTTTTCCGTTTCAATTATGTTGAGACTTGAGTAGAGCTGTCAAAATGGGTTGGCCCAACCCAACCCTAACGGGCAAGAGAGTTAAATGGGTTGGGACAGGCTGACCCTTTTAATTAAAGGGCCTATAAAATAGCACTACAACCCAGCATTAAGTGGGCCACGGGTTGGGACGGGTTGGCCCTTTTACCAAAAAATGAACAATATTACTCTCTTAGAAAGAGTATCTAAGAGTATCGAACGTTGACTTTTATAAACACGACATCAATACTGTTGACACCTGATTTTGACCCGCCTTTAACCCTTTTTGGAATGATATTTGATTAAATACGTTTTTTTTTAAAACCATATTTCGAGTTTAAAATTTTAATCATTTTTGTCTAAAAAGTATATATTTTAGTATGCATGATTTTAAAAATTATTGTATTTATTATCAAATTATTTTTATCGATAGTTAAGCTCAAAATAATTACTTTACTTAAATATTTTAAAATCTTAGATGTGTTTAGTTATATGAAAATATTTAATATGTGTAGTATTTTTATTAATTGAATAGCATTTTCTTAAATTTCCTTTAAATTATTTAAATTTCTGCCTATTTTGATCTAATTCCTTTCAATTTTAGTCTTTTCTTTACCCAAGTCATTGCAATTCTAGCCACCTCAATCCAATTTCATTTTTTCATTTATAGCCAATCTGATTTCAATCATAAAGAGCCTCATCTTTTAATCTAAACCGTTCATCCTTCTCCATTAAATCTGAGCCCTTCATCTCATCTTGATCGGACGGCTAGAAATTAATCCTCTCATCTTTCCTATTTAATATCTAAAAGAACCCAAACCCTAAAAAAGACTTATTTCTTCCATTCTTCTCTTCTCCAAAATCAGCACCGAAGACCCTCCTGAGTCCTCACCATCTTTCGACGAATCGCCATTGTTGGCGAAGCCTGTAGCCACTGGCCACCGTCGCTCCTCCCTCGTCTTCCTCTTCTCCTCTTCCCTCTTCTCGTCGAACTCTCTCTTCCTTCTCCTTTTTCCCTCTCATTTCCTCCTCTTCTCCGACGTGGATGAGCCGAGCAACCAGAATCGAGAGCAGCCAAGCGAGGCAAACAGCAGCTCCAGCCGGCGAAAGGACGACGAGCAAGCAGCAGCTACAGCTCCGGTGAACACGACATCAGTAGCAGCTACTGCCGGCAACAACAACAGCTGAGGCGAGGCTCGAATTTTTGGGATTTCTTACAAGACAGATCTTTTCAGAACCGCCTTGGTTTGGTTTCTAGTCTATTTTATCATCTCAGTCTTTTACTCATTGTTTGATGTAGTTGAAATGTTTTTCTAATGCCCGATTCGATTTGTTTGAGTATTGATTCTTAGAAAAGCATATCTGAGTTGTGATTTTTCTGTTCGAAATCCATGATTATTGCTCCTATTTGCCTGTGTTTGAGTGGAACATCATTGAATTAGTACACAGATTTTAGACTCCAATTGATGGGGTTGTCGCTGTTTTCTTCATTTATATTAAAACTGCTACTACGTGCATTATCTGTGATTGATTTCCTCCCTGTGAATCGTGATTTTTTGTTTTAGTGAATTAAGGGCCAGTTTTATCGTTTCTGAAGAATAATCTTGTGGGTTTCCTTGACTTTTGGATTATTGCTGTTTGTTAAGTTGACTCTAGCATAAATAGCGCTTTAGTATATGTGGATTTATTAATTTGTTAATTATGGCATCACGTTTGCTAGGTTCCCTTAAAGGTGTTAATTTAGCTAATTGCTTGGTCAAGTATCGTGATTTAGACTTTCGTATACTGTTAACCTTTAGGGCTTTGCGTAATTGGTTCGGTGTAATTTGCTAGACCCCTTGACTATGGCAAGTCTGAAATTATGGATTAAAGCGTGTATTATTTCTTTCCTTGTGCTGAGTTTATATTTATTAATTTATAGTGCTGCAAATTGATCCCCCTCCCCTTAATTATGGTTGGAACTGATTCTTACTATATTTTTAGAAATACTTACCAGTTTAGTGCATAATTTTGCTGATTTCAGTTTTGCTTCATATTTGGTAAAAAGTAAATTAATTTAAATTTGATTTGGCTCTCCTTTGAAATAAGAAAAATGTTTGATTGAATCAAATTGATTCCCTGTAATTCTTTTTCCTTATTGGTTCGTCTCTTAGTAACTATAAAAAGGAACTCACGCACAGAGATTAGGGGACACTCTAAAAAATACTAAAAAAAATATTGCTCTCTACTCTTAGAAAATAATTAAGTTTTTCGGTAAACATTAAGTTTTTCGGTAAACATTAAAGCTCCTCTCTACTTGCAATTTTGATGTGTTCGGGTCGGTTATTGAATTAAGTATGGATCTTCATTGCTGATTTCTTTTACTTCATAACTGGTTAGTATCCTTTATAAATGTTTAATTTATTTTTCTGCATCATCTTAGTTATTTTAAGCCCAAAATTGGGTATTAATAAATAAAAGGAAGCATCCGGGTCAGTTTTCTTATCCCGCTATTATGTGTGATCTTATGTTTGTTTGACTGAGTTACTTGTTCGAATCTGGTGTGTATTCTCTGAGCTATTTTATAATTAGTTTGTTGTACAAGTGTGATTTTATATGTCATATCCACCTACTCTTCCACTTTGATTTAGCAGGTTGAATTTAGTTCCCGGAGTTTGAAGATTTGCCTAGGATGGGTCATCGGGACAATATTTAATTTTGGCCATAATATTTATATTTTACTATTATGGTTTTGTAATAATTTTGTTGTGTAACTCTAACTCTCTAATATGATATGAAATAATTTGTGGTATTGTCTAAGGGGGAGGGGGTTACGTGCTAATTGTTTTATTTATTTACTTCATTATTTGTGATTGCTAAATTTATCTATGTTGCCTAAATCACTTGAAGCATGCAAGCATTTCTTTTTTAAAAAAAAAACTGCATTTTTATAATAAATAGAAAAAAAAACATGTTAATTAAATAACTTATTTTAAAATAGATCTAGTAATTTCAGCATATTAATTAGTTCAACTAATTGTTTTAATACTTGTTAATCACTTAGATAGCATGTCTATAGCCTTCTAATAATTTTCAGCATGTCGAAAACTGAAATAAATCGATCCAAGATATTTGTGGCTCACTATTTAATAATTTCAATTATGATTACTTATTTTCTGCCATTTAAGATAATTTAATTAACTACTACCGACTTGAGTATAGCTAAATAAAATTAACTTGCATAATTAGTTTCTACATTCTTAGTGATTAAATATTTTCTGCATGTTTAAGAGTTAAATCAGTATGTTAATAATTAACTAAAATTTGAACTGTTTTAATTGATTGCTTGCTTATGTTAATTAATTAGTCTAAGAAAATCAGTTATTTAGTAACTTGATCATGTCGGTTAACTAACCAAGTTTTAATAAATTTGCAATATGATTATTAGAAATCATGCTTATAGATTTATTCATAAAATTGTCAGCATATCACTAAAATCTGGAATTGTAATTCAAATGTTAGGATCTTAATAAATTAGATTTTAATTATATGTCTATTGCAGTTTGGATGTGAATCAATAAATAAATAAACTCCAGCGTGTACACTTAAATCATGCCTATAGGACATAATAAGTTTGAGATGTTAATCAACATATTAATAAGAAGAGTGAAATTTTGTTTTGCTGCCGATTAAAACCTGTCTAAAATATTTACCTTCGCATCACAACTAAATATTATGCCACTTAAGATCAACTACTGAGTAATTTCTGCATCAACTTTAAAATCTGCCACATGTTTTATGTAGTTGTTCTGTGTTTGTCGTGATTAAAATCAACTATTGATTAATTTTTGCAATAATAATTAAATCTTCTACTGTTTTCCAAATATTTCTGTATGTGTGATCACTTTTCTGCTATATTTTAAAATCAAGTAAATAAAAATATGTTATGTCATTAATTTCTGCCCTTTTAAAATCAGTTGAGCACTAAAATCTGGATTTTGTAATAATTTGCTGCCACTGCTAAAATCAGTTAAAAAATTATCCACATGCTTTTAGAACTATCTGTTAATAATTTCTCATGTTTCACTCATTGTCGCTATCTTAATGCTTGTACGTTTGCAAGCGCACACACTTGCATGTGACCTTTTCACATTACTTGTGTTTGCCAGCACGTTTAATAAAATTTAGAGGCCAATATGAACTTTATGTGCTAAGTGCTCGTCCAATATGTTTTTGCTTGGTGTCTAAGAGGGCCTATTAGGAGCTTATATTTTATTTCTTGCCTAAAAACCTTCCCTAGTAATAGTCCAATGCCTCTTGGACCTTAAGTAGGGACGATAGGCACCTTCTAGGACGAAATGCATATGAAAGGTGGGGTAGGGGTAGTTTAGGCCCTACGGAGATGATGACATTGCCTCGAGCCATAAATGACAAACATTTGTTTTGTCTGTCCTTATATAGAAGCCGAGCGTTGATCCGTAAAGTCCTTTAGAGTCTCCCTTCCCTTTTGTCCCTTTATGTGTTTATAATTACAATTGTTTGGGATAGCTTAAATAAAATTTTTTGCTTATCTACTTGTGCAATTTCTGTCTCCTCGCTTATCTCTTTATTAATTGTTTAATATTTATTAGGTCATCATTAGTCTTGCATGTTTAATTAAATAAATAATCTAAAGTGCTCTTAATTATTTAGTATTATGTTATCACCTAGTTTCGCATGCTTAATTAATTAAATAAATAATCAAAGTGATCTTAATTGTTTAATATTAGTTATCACCTAGTTCACATGTTTAATTAAACAATAAGTAATAATGAAGTGACCTTAATTGCTACTTGTAAACCCCACATAAATTGCATGAGATACGATCGGGACCCACATTTGTGGACCTCGAGGGATGCTTAACACTTTCCCATCAAGGTAACTTGAACCCTTACCCGATCTCTGGTTCGTTGACCTTTAGTTTGACTTAGTTAGGCTAGATAGGTTCCTTAACGCGCCTTAATTCGTTAGGTGGTGACTCTTCAATCACCCCCAAAGAGTTGTTAGGTTGTGCACCCAAAACCCGTTTTGCGAAAAACAGGGAGCGACAAATACATACAAATTTTCATTTATGAATCACACTCTTCGATGAATACTTACAAAAATACATTTATGAATCACACACTTCGATGAATACTTACAAAAATACATTTATGAATCACACACTTCGGTGAATACTTACAAAAATACATAATAGTCAATGTAAGATTTAGCGGAAAAATATTGATCATTCCACCATTCCTTCCACAAAAAACTAGCTAGTTTAAAAGGCTTGATTTTTTTATATTTTAAAATATTTATTGATAAAAACTTTACAATAAAACACTACTAAAAATATATATAAAAAATATTTTTAAATATTCATAGCCCACGGGCTGGCCTTTGAGGCTTGTGGGTTGGACCTACGAGGCTAACGAGCTAAATGAGGTTGGGCTAAAAAGCCTCGTTTATAAATGGGCCAAAAAAATTAGGCCCAACCCCACTTAATTCAAGGGTTGGATTGGGTCGGCCTAGCGGGCCAATCCCATTTTGATAGCTCTAGACTTGAGTTGCCATTTTGACCAGTTAAATGTTGATCTTTAAAACATTCTAAGTTATTTATTGAGACGGTTTAGTTTGATTGTATTTCAATACTTTCTTTTATCATGAGTAAGTCTTTCGCTAAGAGTTAAGCTAGACCAAGGGTTTGCTTGGGGCCAACAATGGTTCTCGAGTGCCAGTCTCGCCCAGGGTGTATGCTCAGGGAGTGACAACACATTTTTATATTAAGTAATAATTTAACAATAAAATATTTATTTTATCCTTAATGAAATGATTTATCGCCACACAAATTTCTATCATTCATTTTGAACCGTAAGTTTAAAAGTTTTTCTTTCTTTCTTAAACTTCGTATCGAGTGAAACTATCTCACACAAAATGGGACGGAAGGAGTAGTTTTTCATAATTTTGTACTCTCCCAAGTTCCAAACAAACCCAATATATAGAGGTTTTAGTTACAAGGGGGTTTAGCTGAAACTACCCGACTCGACCCGTTTTCCATTCTTCTCCGGCCGGTGACCTCCCCTCCCTCTCCAAAATGGTCGGCTTCCATGTTCGCCGGCTGACCCATCGCCTCACTCGCTCTTCTCTCTCCTGCCATCTTCTTCATGATTCTGCTTCTGTATGTGCATATTTTATTATATTCAAAAAGTTTTGTGTTCTTCATGTGAATAGTTTTATTTACTTTGGTTGATTTCTAAAGAGTTGTATGTTCAATCTAGGCGGCGCATGTATCATTATTAAAAGTGGGTTCAAGGAGTTACAACACTGCGGCGAAGAATCGAATTAGGGGTTTATTTCCATCCAATTGTTCAGATGGTATGTCTCATATGAGCCTCATTGGCTTCTGGAGTTGTGTTAATTTTGGTAAAGTTACAGCCTTTCTGTATTTTGATATTGGTTTATGCCTTTGAACCTGAGGGTGTGGCCTAGTAGTCAATGACATGGAGTTGAGAACAGTCTCAGGTTCAAACCCCACAAGCCTGCAAACTGGCCCTGACACTAGGTTATATAAAACATAGAACTTGGTTTATGCCTCTGTTGAATTATGTGAAGCAAAACAAGAGTGGTTGAGAAATTGTCCATGGAAGCCAATTTAGGTGCGGAATGGATCCTTGGGTTATTGGTGCTTATTTATGTTGTCCTACTACCTTGTTTCAATTTGTTTGTCCTATTTTCCTCTTTAGTCCATTTTAAAAAGAATGTCTTTTTCCTTTTATAGCAACTCTATAATTCCACATGACATGTTTAAGACCACGAGATTTAAAACATTTTGGTACATTTGACATATCTTTAATGGAAGACACAAGATTCAAAAGTATCTTTACTTTTTTAAACTCCGTGCCAAGTCAAAATAAGACAAACAAATTGTGATGGAGGGAGTGATATTTGTCTATTAGTGTGTGTTGGAGGGTCTAACATTATAGCCTTATTTTGTAGCTTGGCTTGTTTGTGAATTTTGTGAACTTCCAGAATTTTGGTATTTTGTTTTTTGGTTCTTGGGTGAAGTAGAGATACTTATAATTTTTCGAGGATGGTTAAATTTTATAAACAGGGGACAAGGATTGTGCCAAAAAGTAATATACAGCTCAGATCCTTTACATTACTGTAGGAAGTTGAGAAATCTATCATCATATCCACAGAAGCGACAACTTCTAGTTTACACCAAAAAGTCATGAAAGTAATACATTTGTGCTTCAGTGTACGAGCATTCTCATATTTACTTCCGAAACATTTTTACTTTAACAGAAGACAGAGATACTTTTATTAACAATGGCGTCTAATAGATGCATCATTACAAAAGTACTAAATGCAAAACTCGAGGAGCCAATGAATTCAAAAGCAGTTTTGCTTTACTTTGATCTCAATGTTTACACCAAAAAAGAAAGGGAAAAAAAACATTTTTTTCTTTTAGTGCAGGGTCTGTCATTGAGCATCTTCCAAGCATATTGCATTCCTATCTTTCCAGAATGTCCAAAATATAGAAGATGGTACCACTTGCGATATCTTTTTTCTTTCTTTCTTTCTTCTTCACCTTCAGTTTGCCAAGTAGGTTTTGTCCATATGAAGAGCTGTTACTTGTCTTATACCAGTTTGAGATAGGAGTACCCAAGGCAAATCGAGTGTTTGGGAACATAACATATTAAGGTTATCGCACTTAAAATAACTTCCAATCCGTTTGGCTTTATCTCATTGAGAGAAGGAAAGTGAACTCTCCATGTTTGAATTGACAAGATGACAAAAGAAAGTAAATGGCATTTGTTGATACTAATACTATTAATTTGCACTTTTGGTCATTCTGACAAATGTTTGTTTTGGCAGTATGAAAGAGTTGCATTAAAAAGGCTTGCATAAAGAAAGGTTATGCTATTGCTCTTGATTTTACCCTTCTTTCCTCTTAAAATCAGAAATAGAGAGCATTATTCTTCTCAAGCAACTTCTTTCACCAAATATATTAAAAGAGTTAATACTTTTATCTTTTCCTTTCTCTAATCTCACATAGTTCTAATCCTTAAATGATGATAATTCTTACTAAATTGGAAGTTTAAAAGGAGTTGGAGTACATAATACTGATGCTTTAAGGAGAAAGGTTCCAATCTGAAATATAATGGAGTATTCTTAGTGATTACATTTTGGTTTGGCTAGTAGAGTATCCTGTATTATTTAGGACGTCATGTATAAGTTCATTGGAATTTTGAGTAACTCACAACCTTTTTGAACCTGGTAAAAGTGTATATATAAGAGCACTAAGGAAGTGCGAAGCCATTTTTACAATAGAATTCCACCCTTGCTAAAAGTAAAAACTGAGTTTATAAAAAGTGAACCAAGTAAATCTACTAGGAATTCTGTCTCCTCTAAGCTACTTTCTATACACCAAAAGTATAACAACAATATACAACTCATCTTGAATTTCTGGAGAGGAGTGTGATTGCTGTAAAAAGTTCTTGCATTTCTCTCCTGCCGTGCTGTCCACCATAAACGAGCAGGTACCATTCTCCACCAGCTCAAGTTCTACTGCAGTTCCATTATAGTTCCAGTAGTGGAGCATTTCACTAGTGGTAGCTGTAATAGTTCAACTAAGTCCCTCAATGTAAGAGTTGCCATAGCTGGTTAGGGATAGGGCAGTGGAGGACAAGATGTCTATTACTGTCCAAAGCAGAACCATATAGAGGATATATGGAGCATAGCTGAAATCCTCCCCCCCCCCCCCCCCCCCTCCTCCCTTTTAAGATTTTTCTGAGTAAATCAAGCTTGTCTTGCCACTAGCCATGAGAAACAGACCACTTTGAAAGGAGCCTTGACTTTCCAAATAAACCTCCATGGCCAAACTACCTGTGATTTTTCTTGTCCCTCGTTTTCTGTTACTACGTATTGTTTCTTATGTTTCGGCTATCACAGTATTTTGCTACTGCTACTGTTTCTTTTCCCTGAATCCTATGTAATGTTTTTTTCTATTATTTGCTATGTCTTCTTTACTTCTGACATTCTGTTTTCATACTGCTCTGTTGTGTGATACTTGAGTCCAGGGTCTTTTGGGAACAGTCTCTCTACCTCCACGAGGTAGGGTAAGGTCATACACTCTACCCTCCCCAGACAGTACATCCAGACCCCACCTGTGGGATTTCATTGTCAAAGTGAAACCTCTTAATCTTTAATACCTTGGAAAGTTTCCAGTCTTCTTGAAAGTTCCACAGCTCTTTCAAGCTACCAGTCATGAAAAAGTAACATTTCATCCATGTTGACCCGACAATGTTTCTAGCTTGGCTTCAGGGAGTGTGGCTATGCTATAGAATTCAGGAAAAAAGTCTTTGAGAAGGCCATGCTCAAGCCAGTTATCACTCCAGAAGAGAGTCTTCCTACCATTTTCTATCCTTTTGGTAGTGTTGTTAGATAGAGAGTTCCAATGGAGTTTGATGGCTTTCCATACCCCCACCCCATATGGACTATTGCAACTTTAGAGCACCATATGGTCATCCTGTCCATATTTGTCATGAATTGCCTGTCTCCACAGAGCGTTGGATTCCATATTGTATCTCCTTAGCTGCTTCTTGAGGTTCTTGATGTCCAGTCCCCCACCCCTTTCAGTAGTGAGGAGAGTGCTCCAGTTAACTAAGTGAAGGGCTTTCTTGTCTTTACTATCTTGCCAACTAAATTAGTCCTTGTATTATTGGTTAATCTCATCTGTGCTTGTTATATATGTTATCCAACTTACTGAAAAGGACCTTCAATTTGTGTGATATAAACCATTATCTTTGGTCAATGGTGTGAACTAAACTATATTTATAACTCTTGGATGAGCACAACAGTTTCTTGGAAATCCATAATGTACTCTTTCTCAAGGCTAATGTAGCATATATTGGTCTAAACAACTAGAAAAGGCTGGGTACTTCAGATTAGGATGCAACAAGAGCAGTTGAAGTTAAAAAAAACTCTAATTGGGATTTTTTTTCCCGCTTTGTTTATGCAGGAATTGCATATTAATAAAAAGAGCGTCGTGGAAATGCAATTGTTAGGATGAATATGTGTTAATATAAAATTAGACAAGATTTGAAATCAGATCTGGTAGAAGGTGCAAGTAATGCATAGAGGATAAACTGAGAGAAGGTTGTGATAGATGGTTTGGTCATGTTTTACATAGACATCCAAATGCACTGATCCTTAGATGTGACAGTATAGTGGTTGAAGGTGATAAAATGAGATGAGGTAGACTTGAAATCACATGATGGAAAAATGTATTAGATAGAAAATTTACAACCTTGCAGAAGTTATGATGACTTGATTAAGAATATAACAGATAACAATGGAAGCAAAGGATTCATACATGCACCACCAATTTGCAGAGATTGAGGTATAGGCAATTACTGATACACTTACATTAGGTCTTCTATTTCCAAGAGTCTTTTGTTTGGTTAGAATTGCATATCAGCAAAGGATCAAATGTGAAATGTACCTCTACTTTTCAAAAAAATTCCCTGTTTGAGTATAGAATGAAATTAGCTTGAGTATAGTGGAATGAATATAGAGGATCATATACCTAAAGTTCAGATTGAGGCAAAATTATTGTTGTACTCTGGAACTGCGATTGTCCTCTTCACCTAAATATCAAGCCCCTTCCCTAGTGTTGCATTGCTCAACAAAGGGTGGAAGGTTAAACTGAAGTGGAAATGACATGCCAAAAAGAGCTATTGAAGCAAGTGGCCGTTGGTGATAATTTAAGTAATACGATTTTCCGTAGCCATCTTGTATAACCACCACTTGATGCTATTTTGTTGTAAAAAATTCCTACCTTGGTTTTGGTTCATCGTTGAAGGTATGCAAAAGTGTAGTAGGCGCTACTCAAGTTTTGATTTGGTCAGTGAACCGAGCCTGGTATTTAGATGGAGATTGGTTAGGGGAAAATCCATTATCCATTAAGCTTTAGAGGTGGAAACAACTAGTTTCTCGTCCAATAAGCTTTACATGTATGTTCTCCTATGCATAGATGTGACAGAAACTCAAGTTGCATAATATTCATGGGTCTAATGTGATATTTCATATTCTAAACTACTCTTTCTCCTTGAATGCGTTGCAGTCATATCACCCTGCACCCCAGGGACATCATATGGACCCTTGTCGAGATACCAAGTTTTGCTGGGCCTGGTCAGTAGTTCTGCAAGATAATGTAATACTTGAAAAGTTTCTAGAAATTATTGACTGCGAGACTCTTTAGTACCCCATCCTGTTGGATTTTGTTTCTTTTCTGTTGATTCCATTCTAAGAAATAATTTATATAATTTGAATTTTCATATATTCTCCTTTTGTTTTACCTGAATTTTTGTTCTTTTGTCTCAGAGGCATAAAGAATATTGCACTACTACAGGGAACGAAGAAAAGCAAACGTAAGTTATGTATGGATTGTTACCATTATTTTCTTTTCTTTTACCAGTTGTTTCTCTTTGAACAAGGAAACCTTGTACTTCTTTACACAAGAGATGTCACTGTCTTATATTGCTAAATGCACTTCATGATTGAGAGTTGTGAGAATGTTTAAATTGTCTTGGTGATATAGGAATGAGTAGACCTGTTTGATTGGCGTAGTTGGGTGAGTAACGCTGCTATGTGGCTAATGATGCTTATCCCAAAAAAAGAAAAGAAAAGAAGATGTGTTGCTTATTACTGTTAACCTAACTATATTGATCAACATCTCAATTTTGAAGGGTAATTTCTAACTGCTATATAGCAGAGCAGTTTTCATGGCATATAAATTGATTGAAAATGTGAAGTTATTTTGGTAAGGATTGGGACCTTGAATTTGCTTCTTGGGGAAGGAGATTCATGCAATGAATTTGGGTTTTCAAGGTCAATTAAGGATGGTTAGGTGAATTTCTTGATTATATTTTATTTAATTGTTCCTTTTTGAGTTTCCTTTAAGAATACAATTGAAGTACAAAGGTTTGATCAATGTAGTATTTGTTCTAGCCTAGTTAAAATTGATAAACATTAGGTTAGTTTGTACTTACTATTAATTTTGCTAAATAATTTGACATTTCTTTCAGTAAAAGTTGTATAAAAAAAGTCAATGTCATATCATAACCCAAGGATGTGGCTTAGTAGTCAATGAAGAGTGAAAACCATGGGAGACTAGGGTTCAAACCCCAATAGAGACAAAAAAAAAACGTTATGGACTTTTCCATATGTGTAAGCCTTGGTGGACAAAGTTACCCATTACTTGTATCGGTAGGTATTAGACACCCAATGCAATTGTTGAGGTGCCTGTAAGCTAGTGACCATACACCGTCATAGAAAAGGGTCCTGTCATAATGTTGAAATACATTTGTTTTGTTTTGTTGAGAAGGTAGTAATAATACAATCTCCTTATATAATGAATAGAATGGACAATACAATTTTAATGGTTGGGCGTATACTATGCCCTTCACTAAATCAAGTCCATTCTAAATTGGTCCAAATATGCATCAATGCAAACCCATACTCTGACATTCCTAACATAATCAGATCAAAGCTGATGCTCTGATATATCTGATGTTTCCTTCTCTAAGATACTTTCATGGAACATACACGTGGTCCTTCTAATCTAGATTTTGGGAGTTCCCAAAAACTGCCCTCGAGATTAGGAAAATATTTTATGTTTTCTGCATCTTATGATTTTGTATACACCCTGTCTTTCTCTATCAAACAATATACATTATTTCACTGAGATATCTCGTCAGTAGTTGAATTTCCTTTTAAGTACATGGTTATTTTGATCTTGGATTGCAGTCCAATCTCTCGTTGCGTTTGTTGCATAATTTCATCTCTAATATGGCCATTGGCATGCCACATGATTGTACATATCTGCTTTGGTTCTCCTGAAACATTTACATGTTCTCTCTTTGCACAGAATATCAGTAACATTTGTTGACACGGATGGAGAAGAGAAGCATATCAAGGTCCCTGTTGGAATGTCTTTGTTAGAAGCTGCACATGAGAATGACATTGAGCTTGAAGGTTAGCTTTGTTGGGGCATGCTAAATCTTACATGTTGATTCAATATTGGTATCCTTAACCAGTTTAGTATAGATTTTCAGGATGATATAGGTTTATGAATCTGATTACTGCTTGCAATTAGTATGCTTTTATTGGGCGGATATTCTGATCAAACTTTTTCACCTTGCAATCATTCTTATCTGAAAAACATAAGAGTGATTAATTAAATTGTATAGTAATCTAAGTTCTCTGGAGTAAGTGAGGGAAGTCCGGTCCCTGAGTTGATTCAAATTTAGTGAAAGAAGAATCTGAACTCAAAGCAATTAAAAAGGAATACTGGGAGTACTGCAAGTATTCTCGTCTTCATATTAAAGATACTGGTGAAGTGGTGATAATGCTGAGATGAGTGCAGGAGGATGTGTGAAAGTTGGTAATGAATCTTGAGAAATATTTTAGACTTTAGAGAGGCAATGCCGCAAAACTAGTTGGATACTGGCATGGGCCAATAATGGCAGTTGGGCATATTAGAGACGTACTAGCATTCTTTCCTAATAATGGTGTAACCTTTCAATTTCAGTTTTACCTTTACACAATTAATATGAGCCTCATTTACACAGGTCTGGTTAACGTTACTGAGTGATCATCTTCGTCTCCCTACAGTTTGAATTGTATACCAAAACAGTTTTGGGTGTTACTGGTGGAAATTACATTTTTTAGCATATCTAACTTTCAGTGCCTAATCTGCTGTTAAGTTTAACTAAACAAAATTGGCATTGATGCAGGAGCATGTGAAGGGTCACTTGCCTGTTCCACATGTCATGTGATAGTTATGGTATGTAATCATATGATTAGGCCATAAACCCCTCTTTTGCCTCAGCTTAGATGGCTCAAGGATCCATTTAAATGTTGTAATCTTTTAACTGAGCTACATTCGTTATCTGAACTTTGACAACTCTGGACAGGATGTGGATCAGTACAACAAGCTAGAAGATCCAACGGACGAAGAGAATGACATGTTGGATCTTGCTTTTGGTCTCACAGAGACGTAGGTCCCTTCTATTTGTCGTATTATTTTTCAGTTTACTGTAATATTCTCAAGCTTCTCATATTTTCTGCATTCATTCTCTGCAGGTCTCGTCTAGGTTGTCAAGTAATTGCTAAACCTGAACTTGATGGAATCCGCGTAGCTCTTCCTGCAGCGACGAGAAACTTTGCTGTTGATGGCTTTAAACCGAAACCACATTAGAGAATCTCTAACATGGATAAAAGATTACTCATGGGGTATCCGCCAAAAATGAAGCCTCCCAGTTTTGTAGGCCTCTTACAAGTGAGTGTATAATAATACCTTTAGGGTGAATATGGTATCACATATTATGCTGGAAAATGTGACCAAAGTCAGCTGTTGTTTAGGCATTTAGTCAAAAGGATTTGATTGATTATTTTATTAATAATATGTCAAGGCTCAACTCCTCTTTTGATAGTGTATCTTTTCACTACGTTTGCATTTTGTTGACTTCGGTTCAACACTTTAGTCATATCATATTATTAAAGGTGTTTTATTTTCATTTCAAGTATATGCTTCAATCCACAACTCTTGTGAGATGTGTTGTGTTTTTTTTTAGTTGTGAATGTACCCTTTCATCTTACCTTTTATCTTATATGCAAATCAAAGCATTTAAAATACAAGAAAACATTCTTTTCAAACATTGCTCATTAACTTCTTTATAAATATTCAAGGTAAACAACTTGTGCTCTTTGAAAATTATTCTTTAAAACTTTAGTCAAAAATACTCTCTTCTTTTCTTTATTTCTTTCTATGGAGGACCATGGGTTGAGACATTCATTTTTCTTCTTTGTATGGTCAAAGAGGGGTCACAGAGATCAAGACTCTCAACATGTGGTGATTTTACTTAAAAGTCCATTTAGTACTCCGTGAAGCCTATGCATAAATAAGGATTGATTTTTACTTTCCCACCAAGCTACTATAGGTTGGGGATAGTTTCCGGAGGCAGAGGCCAACTCAAGATTTAAAGACGACGGGGCACTACTAAAGGCGGATGCTGGTTAGTCGAAGCACCGACACTTTATTGAAAAATATTGTCAAACAAAGTATAAAATTGAAGTTATATATAAATATAAATTAAAACGAAAACATAACATAGTTCACTCTATGGTTGTATGGTCTTGACCCTTACTCTATACTTTGTGGTTACTAGTACGAATCTAGCTAAAGGTTTTTAATATTGCACATGCACCCATTCCCTCAAACGTGTGTCCGCCTCTGCCTGGGAGAGAAGTTACTTCTAACCTTTCTCAGAGATCCCAAAACTTACAAAAATAGTAATAAACAGTTCATAAATCATAAATATTCAAATAACAATCCTTATGAAATTCGTTGTTAGCTGTATGATGCCTTACATTGAACTAGTTGACAGTAGATGTAAGCAATTGTCAAAGGAGGAAGATCAATTCATCGGATTCTACAAAAATATCGGTTAACCTTCATGGCGTATCACTATGAAGTGCTCGAAAGAATGTATTTACTATGGAGAAGGGCCTAAAATTCCCCTCAAATATTTGAATTGGTAAAAAACTACCCTCCATTTACTTTAGGGCCCCCAAATACCTTTGACATTAACCTTTTGGCTCAAAAATACCCTTACGTCTAACGGATCATACTCATCAGGTGGATGGAGGGTAATATTGTACCAAATCATATAGTTTAAGGGCATTTTAGGCCATTTTTCCGTTAAAATAATTTGAAATTACTTAATATATAAGCTCACATGATTGACTTGATTTTGAATTTCATAGTAAATTAAAAATAAAAAAAGTTTAGGCATCTACTCTCTACACCTCCACCCACCCTTCACTTCCTATCTCTTCCATTTCTTTTTTCTATTTGAATCTTGTCCGCCATTATAAATTTTAATTTTTTTTTCAATTTATGACAAACAAGAGAGAAAAAAAGGAGAAAAATAACGATGCATTCATATAGAAATAATTAGGTCCATAAAAGATAACTTAATTAAGCAAATATGTACAAATATTACATCTTTCTTTTTTGTGTACCCAAAATTCAAAATAAAAGAATAAAAATAATTATTTCTCTTATGCCCACCTTCATCCCACCATAAAAATAATACAAATTAAAAGAATATAAACATGTGAGTTCATTTCAAGTTTGAGTCCCAAATATCCTAATTAGGAATAAGATCCGATTAAAAAAGGAATAAAATAGAAAATGAACAACACATTTGGATAATTGATAGAAAATTTTATTTAATGGAAAAAAATACTTTTTTATATGGACAATTAGTCGGGGTGAGTATGAATTTTAGTTGGATCTCCATTTATAAGTTGGGTTATGTTATCATGGCTTTCTTATAGACTGGACATCGGATGAAAAAAAAAAAAAAGCACAAAGATTTGATGTAGCCCATTTAGTACTTGGCGAAGCCTATGCATAAATAAGGATTGATTTTTACTTTTCCACCAAGCTACTATAGGTTGGGGACAGTTTTCGGAGGTAGAGGCGAACTCAAGATTTGAAGATGACGGAGACACTACTAAAGACGGATGTTGGTTAGTCGAAGCACCGACACTTGATCAAAAAATATTGTCCAACAAGTATAAAATTGAAGGTATATATAAATATAAGGGGCAACCCATCTGTGGCCTCCTAAACTTAGCACAATCTTTCACTTAGACACCTCAACTGAAGCATTTTTTTGAACACCTAACGTAGGGTGCCCATGTGTCACTTTAACACTTCTTGCACAGCTGGAGTGTTGCGTGATTTTCACTGATTCAAGACGCTTAAACATCAAAAATTCGTCTGATATGGCATCCCCAACGGTAATATTACTCCACATCATGTATTATATTATTTTTTCTCCAATTGTACCCTAATTAAAACCCCAATTTTTCTCTTCTTTTCCAATTTCTCCCTTCTTTTCCAATTTCTCTCTTCTTCAACCTTTCTTTAGTTCTTGGCCCCTATTGCTTTCATGTCAAGCTTCTCCAATTCTTCCATGGCATCTGTGGATGAAGGTCGATATTGTAGGTGTGGTAATGAAAATAGGTGTGGTAATGAAACACTATTAAAGACTTCATGGACCTAATTAAATCCAGGGCGTAGATTATTTACTTGTAGAATTTCAAAGGTAAAGTTCTTTGTTTCCCTTATTTTTTTTTTAAGTCAATTAGATGATTAATTGTTGGTGTCTAATTCTTTTTGATTGGTTTTTATAGAAAAAAGGTGGTTGTGACTATTTTCTTTGGTATGAAGATCGACACCCTCCACAAGCAAACAGGGTAATGTGGGGATTGTTGAAGAAAGTCAATGCTTTTGATGAAAAATTAAAGCTAGCAAGAAATATATTTATTATTGGTGTCGTTGCTACTGGGTTGCTGGTGTTTGGAATATGGAAATTGAAGCCTAATTGTTAGTGTTATTGAGGTGTTTGGTCTATTAGTATTTTGATGTTGTATTTGGTGTTCGGTCTAGTAGTATTTGGTGTTAGATCTAGTAGAATTTTGATGTTGTTATTGCTGTAAATTTTTTATGTAAATGTGCATTTTGAATTCATGAAATTCTATGTTATTATTGCAGTAAAATTGGTTTTTTGGCTACATACAAATCTCAAATTTGTTCTCACAATGTGTCGTCCATGAATGAAATGGATAACTTTGGGCATGGAATTGCATCTGCCATGGAACGAAAACTATATATAGAGGAGTCCCTGGAGCATTGTTCATCACGGAACTTTCTAATTTAGTTCCTCCAAGAGACAATTATATTGCATGCTCCATAATGAGCTACTTGTATTATGCTAGCACTCTAAACTAAGTTTGCTCCATAATGAGCTACCTGCATTTTGCTCCATAACTTTCTAAACTAAGTTACCTGCATTCTAACACCCAAATTACATAAAACGTAGACAATTATATTGCATGCTCCATAATGAGCTCAAAGTTAGCATTATGCTACATACCATTCAAGGCTACAACCTTCAAAAAAATATATCAAAATAAGGCACCAAAATAAAGCCAGCATAACCAAAATAAAGCCTAAAATCAACCTATTCTAGGTTGGTGTTACTTCTTTTTGTTTGCCATTTGCTACAATTGGGAAGTGGTGACAACATCCTTGTTTTTCCATCTCAAGCCTCTAGGTTAAGCCAAGGTCTATACCTGTTAAACTTGCATCCTTATAACTTGAACCTGTTGGTAGAATCCTTTGACTTGTGTTTTTTGAAGAAAAAACTAAAATTAATATAGGTATAAACTTGCATTCATTTAAGAGACAGTTTGTGACAAACTTACGTTTAGTATTTGAGTTCCACTTACACTTGTGTAGATGCCAAATCCAACATTACTTGATCCACCATTAATTGGCGTCTTTGGTCCCCTTCTAGCAGAAGCTTCTCCAGTTGCAGCTCTTTCTTTTTTTGTCCACCAGTTTGTCTTGTCCTTGGAGGTAGTTGACTGGTTATACCTCTTGTAACAAGAATACTTGTATCCACAAATGGTGGTGGTTGGCTTGTTTTTGCAGTTTCCCTTGCCCTCTTAACTCTACTGGTATCACCACAAACTGTTGTTGAAAAAACATGGTTGTTTGATGTTGCTGATGCAGGTTGGTTGAATCTTGTTGGTCCAGGTTGGTAGGAGTTTGTTGGTTCAGGATAGCTACTTTCTTGTGAAATTTGACCAGCAGTAAATGGTGATTGTGAACTGTGGCTAGTTGGTTGTGAAGTATGGACACCAACCTAAATATAAAACATAAAGTTTGTTCATTACATTCAACAAGAATTTAAAAAAAGCACAAACAAATAATAATTTTTTTTACCTTGCAATATTTCTTATTGTGGCCTTGTTGTTTACACTTGGAACAAGTAATTTTCGCCCCTTGTTTGGACATCTTTCCATACTTCTTTCTTGGTTTATCTTTACTCTTTCTTCTATTTCTTAGAGGTCTACCAGGCATTTGCTTAGGTCCAGAAGGCTCAATCCTTGAATTGTTAGTTTTAGGCCATATCTTCATATTTGGAATTGGTTGAATGAAATGGCTATAAGCCTTTAAGAAGGTATCCTTCCTATACCAATGCTCTACAAGTGGTTCAGGTTCCTGTTCTATGTGGTACAAAGCAGAAATAGCATGTTGGCATGGAATGCCTCTCAATTGCCAAGTTCTACAGCTACAAACTCTATTAGTCCAGTTGACTGCATGCCTATACTGCCCTTCTCCAATCTCAAACCCAACATCAGCATTCCAAAGCACCTTGCATGCCCTAGCCTTTTCCTTATTCTCCTCCAACATAAGTCTAGCCATAGGTGCAATATCACATATCCAGGTATCATTAAACTTAACCATATCCACATTTCTAGTCATTAATTTTCTCCTAATTTCCTCCAACATGGTAATTATAGATTTGTGTCTACATGATAAGATCCATGAGTTAAAGGTTTCACACATGTTATTTTCAACTGCATCACATTTGGAATGCTCTTGAAATAATGCTTTAACCCATGACACTTGTGGATAATGCAATAAATCATCATTAATTTCATTACCAAGTCTACTCATTTTGTAAAGCTCTTCATTGTACTTCACTTTAAAAGTTGCCTTGGAACATCTCCAGAATTGTTTTCTCTTTTCCTCTCCCTTCCATCTTTTACTCCAATTAGACCAGATATGTCTAGCACACATTCTAACTTTAGCATTTGGTAGCAGTTCACCAACAGTTGCTTGAAGACCCTACAATAAAATACAATTCAAGAAATAAAATACATTTCTACATATCCACAACTATAAAAGTAATAGACAATTACCTTCTACATATCTGATATTATAGTAAGACCCTGTCCAGTACCCAACTGTAGGCCCTCTTTCAAGTAGTTGATAAAGAAACTCCAGCTATGTTTAGTCTCCTTGTCCACAACTGTCCAGGCTATAGAAAACATTTGATTGTTTCCATTTCTTCCAACTGCTACAAGAAGTTCACCCTTACAAGCACCATTTAAGAAACATCCATCAAACCCTATTATTTTTCTACATCCTTCCTTCCACCATTTCTTCAATGCATCCAAGCATACATAAAAGTACACAAACAAATTCTTTCCTGGTACAGTTTCTCTATCCATCCTTACCCAAACAGAACTACCAGGATTGGTTTGTTTTATGACTTCAACATAATCACATAACCTTGCAAATTCCATATTCTAGTCACCCATGTTTTCTCTAAGAATCATCATCTTTGTCTTGTAACAAATTGTTCTACCCACATGCAGTCCTAACTCTTCCTTGCACAATTCTTGTACTTCCTAAATCATCAAAGATGGTTGTTTAATTATTTCATCCTTGAATCTACTTGCTAGGAACTTAGTTGTACACATTTTGTTCTTATTTAATGGTAAACACTTGTGTATAGGATAGTAATTATTAATCATAAAGTTACCAGAATCCCTATCGATAGCACCATAGCACAACCATTTGCATTTTTCTTTGAATTTATAGTTAGCTCTCACTCTATGAGCTTCATTAGGACTTAACTTAATCTGATAATGTTTTTCAACAACATATTTTGCCAATGCCTTTCTAAATTCCATAACATTCTCAAAAATCATTCCAAGTTCAAAAATAGCAACAGTACATTCATTATCATACCTGACCTTTTTGCTCTTTCTTCTGCCTGGTAGATCAACACCTCCAATAACTTCTGCATCTAGCATATCAGTGTTATCATTACTATCACATTCTGAGCTATCAATATACTTCTCATCTCCTCCCAATCTGCCAACATATCTATCCTTCTTATTTATTCCAATATCTTCAAAACCTTTATCCACACCAGCCTCACCTATTGGTACTTCTTCAGTTATTGTTTTCTTCTCCCTATCTCTCTTTTTCCTAAGATTAGGATTTATTTTGTTTCTCTTTTCAGCCCTAAGGGATCTCAATTCTTCATCAACATCTGAATCATCTTCATCTGGAATAACATCTACATCTATGTCACTACTAGGCAGATATGATTCAGCTTCATTCTGGTTTGTATCACCTCCCGACAGTTCTGTATCAACTCCATTCAAATCTGAATCATTCTCCATAGTTCCCTTAATATTTATACGCACAGATTCATCAACAGGACCAGACCATGGTAAAAGACCAGTTGGAGTAGGCAATTCTTCCAACTCATCAATTTCATGGACCACATACACATGAAACTCATCACCACCTACCAAGTCTTTCACAAATTCTAACAATTGAGTATTAGAAGTAACTTGAACTAATTTATTGTTATCTTTACAATAAAATCCCTTCACATTTGAATACCCAAGGTCTTTAGTGTAGGAAAGAAACTTGACAAGACTAAAATGATCTTTATCTATCCCAACACCAAATGCATCTACTTCTCGTTGGTAAGTAGGGTTAGGGTTTCCAACAACACACCCCCCATGATGAAAACAAGTTAAAATATAGTTGTCCATATCTCAAAAAGAATACTCCCAATAAAAGGAAATACCCAAAAAGTTGTCCATATCTCGAAAAGAATACTCCCAATAAAAGGAAATACCCAAAAAGTAGGGTTAGGGTTTCCAACAACACACCCCCCCATGATGAAAACAAGTTAAAATATAGTTGTCCATATCTCGAAAAGAATACTCCCAATAAAAGGAAATACCCAAAAAGCCTCTTACTTTACCAGCCAAAACCTATATTAAAAATGAAAATAAAAAAAGCGGAATCAACAACAATATACACCTTCAACAACAATATACACCTTCTTGAAGAAAACAAAAACACAGGTAGAAAAGAAAATACACCATTACCTTCAATTTCTTCAATCTCTCCAATGTCGCACAGCCCAATACCTTGTCAATACAACCTTATACTTGAAAAATGGCGACATAAAATACAACAATGGTTATTACTAACAACGAATTGAAGGAAAAACGAAGAAATACATGTGAAGAGAGGGAGATTTACCTAGGGTTTTCATCGAAGAAGAGAGAGAAAGTTTAGTCCCTTTTCTTTGTTTGAAATCAGCAAAATGGTTCCATTTTTCCTTTAGTTTGGAAGAAAACTACGTGTAAAGAGGTTTAAAAGTTGGCATCATATAATTAGTCAGTTACTCCACATAGACCGGCTGTCTTGCACGCGCTTATGGTCAACAAAAGTCTGTGCAAAAAGTGTTAAAGTGACACATGCGGACCCTACGTTAGGTGTTCAAAATGAAAATGCTTCAGTTGAGATGTCTAAGTGAAAGATTATGCCAAGTTTAGGGGGCCACCGATGGGTTCCCCCTAAATATAAATTAAACAAAAACATAACATAGTTCACTCTATGGTTGGATGATCTTGACCCTTACTCTACACTTTGTGGTTGCTAGTTCAAATCTAACTTAAGGTTTTTAATATTGCACGTGCACCCACTCCCTCAAACGTTTGTCCGCCTCTGCTTGGGAGAGAAGTTACTTCTAACCTTTCTCAGAGATCCCAAAACTTTAAAAAATAGTTATAAACAGTTCATAAATCACAAATATTCAAATAACAATCCTTATGAAATTCGTTGTTAGCTGTATGATGCCTTACATTGAACTAGTTGACAGTAGATGTAAGCAACTGTCAAATGAGGAAGATCAATTCATCGATTTTAATAAAAATATCGGTCTGAACAAGTGCTAGAAAAAACGTATTTATTATTCAAAAGCAGAAGCTGATTAAATGGCGTTATGATTTGTTCTTGGGTTTATGTAGATAGTATTATTATTTTGTAGAGGTATTATTTAATCAAAAAGTTAATATTTATTCATTTAAAGAGTGTTTTGAGATTCAATGAAGGTTTATTTTGATTCCACCAAAATCACTGTATCTTATTAATTTATGTATCATATTTATTGAATTTATATATAAAAAAAAATTATCATACATAAAGTTCAATAAATACATCAAAATCATTGAATCATACTAAATTTTGTATCATATTTATTGAATTCATATAAATAAAATTATTATTCATAAAGTACAATGTATGTGTATATATATTTTTTTGTTAAATGATTCATTGTAAAATAAATTCAAAAATTAAATGATTCATTGTAAAAATAAATTCATTATATATAATATTCATTGTTTCTTAATAATCAAATATTATTCATTTTATGTTCACTAAAAAACATTTAATGTATGATAGTGAGTAGGGGTGTACAAGCCACACTGTAAAGTCAAATCGAACCGACGAACCAAATCAAACTGAAAAAAAAAAACGATTTGTGGTTTGGTTTGGCGATTGAAAAAAAAAAACCGACCACTTTTGATTTGGATTGGTCTGAAAAGAAAAAAAGTCAAACTAAACCCAAACCAAACCGACATAATATATATATATATAATTTTATTTTATTTATAGATAAAAAATATTATTTATAATCTACGTTGTTAATATATTTTTAGTTAGTTTATAGTTTTCAATGTTTATATAATTTATTTCAAATTTGGGCTTGTAAATATTTTATTTTGTATTAAGATCCGAAGTTACGATTATATTGTTATAGTTTTTCAAATTAGAAGTTAACAATTTACTTTGTAAATATTTTGTTTTGTATTCAGTTTGTCTGTAGCCTTTAATCTTATTAATTTAACATAATGAACTTTGATATTTCAAAAAAAAATAAATTATACTCATGTGAATTTTACAGTCTTTTCGAAAATTTCTATTCATTTAACATTTTTTAAGTTTAGCTTATCACACAGGTAAGTGAAAATATATTTGATCTCTTTTTCAAATATCATATAGTTGTAAAAAATAAAAATAACCGATTAAAGCCGAAACCAAAAAAACTGACTTTATGTGGTTTGATTTGGTTTTTAGATTTAATAAACCGACTTAATTGGTTTAGTTTTTTTTAATGAAAATCCAAATCAAACTGACCTATCTACACCCCTACTGGTGAGAGTTAATTGTGGATTGCACTAACATTTTTAATATTTGTAAAACTTTTCAAAAAAAAAAAAAAGTCATAGGTGTTTGGATTGACTTATTTTTTTTAATGACTTTTGACTTTTAAATTCTTTTTTTTTAATTTTAAAAGTGTTTGGGTAACTTAAAAAATAATTTTAACTACAAAATTAGGACATCTCCAACCGTACACTCTATTTTACTCTCTAAATATAGAGTTCTCTATTTTTTTAGACAACCAACTCCAACCCAATTCTATATTTTATTCTTTAAAAAGGAATATTTTTCTCTCTCTTCAATATTATATTATTATTCCTATTTCATTCTTATTTTCTTATTTCTTAATATAAATTCTTTATTTCTTTTTCCCAATAATTACTTTTTATAATTTTCATGTGATATAAAATTTTAATTTTTCAAATTTTTATTTAATATAAAATTATATTTTATTCTAAATTTTAAATAACATAAATTGCAAGAAAATATTATATAATATACAAATTAATGGGCAAATTCATATAAAAGTGAAATACAATTACATAAACACTCAATTTTTGAAATTATTATGATGCTCCCATAAATGCTCTATTAATGCATTACGGAGTTCAAAATGAGCATTTTTGTCTTTAATTTTTTTATGTCTATCTAAAAGTTGTTCAAATCGGAGATTTTCATCTACCACCATTTTTGTCGTTGGAGTTGGAGCCTCTACGACATCTTGAATTGGTGCATTAAGATCACATTCATCCTCAATTATCATGTAGTGCAATATAATACATGTAGTCATTATATCATGTAGCATTTCTTTTCTCCAAAAACATGACGGTCCTGCAAAAATTGCAAAACGTGATTGCAAAACTCCAAATGTACATTCAACATCTTTTGGCACGATTCTTATTTCATCGCGAATCAATTATTATGTTATGTATTGTATTTTATCTTGCATTTAAATTATTATGTTATGTATTGTATTGTTATCTTATATTTAAGTAAGCATATTATGTGTTGTATTTTTAAATTAAATTATTCATCTTATCATTTTAATTTTATGTATTCTTTATAGTGAAAATTAATAATAAAATCAAGCTATATTATTGATGAAAATTAGAAAAAATTAAAATACTATTAATTCGGGATGAAAGTAGTATATATTAAATAATATCTTTTTTAAAATATTATATTACATTTAAAAAGAAGTATGAATATTAGATATTTAATTAATGACATTATATGTAAAATAATATGATAATTAGAAAGTAATAGAAATAATAATAAAATATTAAAAAAGTGAAATAGAGAGGGTGAATTGTAGTTCTCCAAATTGGAGAACTACTATTCACCTCTCTAAATATGAAGAATAGAGAGAGTAATATAAAGGTGGATTGGAGTGCCCATTATCTATTTTACTTTCTAAATATAAAGAATGGAGAGTAAAATAGAGGTGAGTTGGAGATGGTCTAAAAGCAACTCCCTCCATTTCATATTAATTGAATTGTTGAGATATTTTTTATTTTTTAAATTAATTTAATTGTTCAATTTTCAAGACTACTTTTAAAATATTTTTCCAATTTTACTCTTTATTAGTTAGTAATGGAATTAGTTATTAATTAATGTTTAGTTTTTTATCATAATTTTGATAATAATTAATAAGGGTAAAAATAAAAGGTTAAGCCTAATTTATGTCTTATTTTTTTAAAAAAAATATTATAAAATACCTCAATTATTCAATTAATATGAAATGAAGGAAGGAAAAGCCAAAAAATAAAAAGCAAAAAGTCAAATTTTCAGATTTCCCTGCTTCATTTCTAACTTGCAATTTCTCTCTCTTCTTAGGTAATGCTTGTGCAAAAAGTTAAGATTTTGAAAATTTCTTTTGGATAAATGAAAAAGAACTGTGAGTGTGAGTCTGTTAATAATTTTGTTGTTTCATGCTTAAGAAAGAAACCCTAACTTTTTGGGTATTTGTTCTCTTCCCATGTTCTTCTCAAGGGAAATATGAATTTTATGTTGTTCTTCTTCTTCTTGAACTTGGTTGTTCAAGTAAGGAAACTTTTATTTGAGATTCTAGCATAACTTTTAGTGAACACTTGTTATTATATTTTGTACTTTCAACAATGGGTCCAATGGTGTATTGAAATGAGTTCAAAAAATTAGTGTTTTGAAAATAATGCTTTTGGTCAATTAAAAGTTAAGGTCTTTTCTTCAAAGTTAAGTTTAGAGTTAATGATTTTGTAAATAGTGTGTGTATCTTTAGTGAAAAGTAAATTTTTGTTCTTTGTTGTTGAACATTGTTGTGAAAGTTGTGAAATTTTGTTTTTTTGCTAAGAAATGTGAATTTTTGTTGTTGTTCTTGGTGTATCCCTTGTTCTTGAACATTGTAATAAGAAATTTTGTTGTTATTTTTCTTGAACATTGTTATGAAAGTAGTGAAATGTCAAATGACTTGTTGGATAAAATATTGATTGTTGTTTAGAGATTGCAACATATCTTTTAGTGCATACTTCTTTGTTATTATTATATTTGGTGTTGTTAAAGGTGTAGTAAAAGTGATTTATTATTTTTGTTGTGGTTATTGTCCTCCATGACATAAAACAAAGATCTTGCATTGGTTTTATTTTTGTCCAATAGAAGATGGTAGGATCTATTGGAAACATATGAGGAATCTGTTGCAATAGATGACTTATATGTTGGAATAATGTACTCCTATTTGTTATATTTTTATGTTTTCTCTTCTTTTGTGTGATGCACAAATCAATTGAAACCTTTTTTGTTTATCTATTTTTTGCAGATAAAATGAATCCAGTCAAAAGAAAGGAACAAAAATCAATTTCATGCAGAATGAGTAAAGTACCTAGACTACAAACACCATCGAAACAACTTGCCGATGAAGCCCTTTCTCAAAGAAATCATTTTTTTCCAGTTGTAGATGCAGTAAAAGATGAAGTGGTTGAAATAGAGGAAAATGAGAAAGTAGTGCAAGGAGATAGAAATGAGGAAGTAGGTCTCGGAGGAGGAGGAGAAAGTAGTTCAAGGTCTAGAGTCATAGGGAAAGAAGTAGGGGAAAGGTCGACGACTGATGTTGAGTTTAGATCAGAAGTCCAACATAGCATCCCTTCAACCTTTGATTTTGTCAAAACTTTCAGTATTGACAAGTTTCAAGTGAAGATGCCCATTGATGATGATACAGATTTTGGTGATTCTGTTGTTAAATCTGTGATGGGAAAAGTATTTGATAAATTCAGGGTGATATTGAGGGAGCAAAAGTTGGAGACTTTCTTTAGGTCTAGCTGTTTTGGGTTGTATCTTGATCTTCCTGAGAATAATAATGCACATTTTCAAATGACTATGGTCTATGGTCTTTTGAAACGTAGGATTCTATATGAGGATGAGGAAAAAAAAGATGAGATCTGGATAAACTACTGTGGCATGCCAATATGTTTTGGTATTAAAGAATTTGCCATAATTACTGGACTTTGATGTCATCATGCTGTTCAGCCTCTTCCTGTTGTTAAGCCAAAGAATACAACCAACAAAACAAAGAAAGTCGAAGGCAAATAAAAAATAGCTGATGAATGATGATGATGACTTGGTGGACATTGTTGGTAAGAGCTACAAAAGCACAAATTTGCTCAAAGATCTGCAGTCTAAAATACTTTCAAGTAAGCACAAAGAGTCATTGTGCTTAGTTTGGTTTGTGCATGCTATTCTATGTGCCAAAGACACCAACCAAATCATACCAGCCAGTTTGTTAAAGTTATCTCAGGATCGTGAGGAATTCAACAACTATCCATGGGGTCACGAATGCTACAATTTAACTGTAAAACATTTGTTGCAAAAGTTAACACCCAAAACAATCAATCTATATGGTTTTCCTTGGGCTTTCATGGTAAAGTTATGATTTTCTTCTTTAATCTTTCATTTTTTGTTGAATAATTATTCTGATTTGCTTATTGGCATCATTATATTTAGGCTTGGGCATTTGAAGCCATTCCTCACCTCCGACAGCAAGTCAAGGACTACTCTGAAAAGGTTTCTTATCCAAGGATCCTTTGATGGTTGTCTGCCAAGAACAACATAAAAGTGAATGTTGTTGACTTGTTCACCCCTCCTGATGATGCAGTAAGTCTTCTTTTATGTAGATTTTACTTAATTTGAAGGACATATGTAGCAATCGATCTATTTAATGTTGCTACATACTAAATATTTGTTTGAGTTCTTCTAACAGATTATGTGCACCAAATGTGTAGTCTATTGCAGCAAATTACAAATCTGTGAAATAATAAAGCTGATTCAACATTTGTTGCACATAATTTTAACATATTAAACACTTTTGATTATACATGTGTTGATTTCTTTAATTATTGATTGATTTTCATGATTCAAATACTATTTTAATATATCTACTTGTTGGTTGTAGATTGTGCATCCGTGGCTTATCCCTACTGAGCTAGAATCAATCTTGCCATTCCTTCTTACATTAGGATTTGTGAGAACTTTACCTGATCCTAAGGTTATTGATAGGATTAAAAGAGAATTGGATAGAGCTACATCCATCAAAAGGGAAGCACTGGGGGGTGGTGAGGAGGCTGTTGGTGCTGTTGATGATCCCGTAGGTGATGTCAGTGGTGGTTTTAGTGGTAGTGGTGGTGGTGATGAGCTTGATGATGTTGCTCATCATTCAGTTTCTGAAAAAGGAATTGACCATGATGATGGTCACAACATTGGTGATTTTGGTGTTAGTGAATATGGTGGATTCACACCATTTAGTCTGCGCGCAACAACACCTCCATACAAATCGAGGCTACAAACATTTGTTGGTGTTGCCTCCTCTAGCTTATGTTTTACTTGTCAATGCAAGAGCTGCAATGAAAGACATGCTGAATTAGTTAATCGTATCCATGCATTGACTGAAGCTGTAAATAGTGTGGCGCCGAAAAGGGGTATCAATCCATCTAAGAGGGTTTCGAACTCCTGCATTCCCATTGAGATTAGGAAGAGGAAGAGGGCATTTTCAAAGGCATTGGCAACTATCAAAGTAATTAGAAAAGTAGTCAACCCACTTCCTCATAATGTTCAGTCAGCTGTCCAGCTTGAGCTTCAAAAGGTAAATATTTACAAGCTTGTAGATCCTCCAAAGAACAAGCAGCTTAAAAAAAAATCCTTAAGGCCAAAATGGGAAGAAAAGAAGAAAATCCCAAAACACTTCTTTGAAGAACTTCTTGAAAGAAAAAAGAAGCTCTTCACTCAAACTTAGTACTCCAATTTTGAGAGTTCACATGCAGATAACTTGGTCTCAATTGGCAACTAAACACTCCAATTCTTCCTACGAGACACATGATGCTGACATGAGATATACATTTTGGAGGTGTTTAGATGATCATTTTGTAAGTTAAAGCGTTCAACTGACACAGTTAGAAACGAGTTGAGGTGTCTTGATGTGCTTACTTAAAAGTTTGGAGTACACCTTACTTGCCAACTGAGGCCAAGTTTGAGTGCCTGTTTATGCCACTTCTTTTTTCACAACTAGTCGAAGATTTTTCAAGTTTAGATTTTATTTAGCGTCAAAATCATTGACAATATAATATTTGTCCCTTATATAAGCTATATTATTTAATAATTGTTAATAGATATAAATTGCAACCTCAATCTATCACTTCAAATATAATTTGGTATGTGGAAGTTAACATTGTCACAACAAAAGTAGTTTGTCAGCTTCACAGTCCTAACAAACACAATTGTGTCATTTTGGATGATTGCAGGTGCAACCTTAGGAGGCTGAATAGCCGCAGGTTGAACACATCTACAGAGAACAGAATTGACTTGCTAATAGACTAGCATCGATGGCCACCACCACTACTGAAAATCCTATTACTATGCAGCTTTTTTGGGAAATGCTACCATCATCAGAGAACCTTTGGCTTGACAATAAAACTGGTGCCATATTCGTCAGGAGGATAAATGCTATGCATCATAATCCTTCTACTATGAATGATATTAGTAGTACAGTAGTAATACTGGTAATAGGTCTTTTGTATCTGCTGCAAATACTGTTGGTGGAATAGTGGCCCAATAACCGCAAGCTACCGTGGCTCAGCCACATCTCGGTTCTCTGTAGTTTTTGTTATTAATATACTTCTCTGGTTTACCAAAAAGAAAAATTAAATTAGTTTTTTGGTATGTATGAGAATCATATTTGTGTAGTGTATGTCCACTTCAATATTCACTACCAAAAGTTGCCACAGGTCCACTGACTGAAACATATTATACTCCCAGACAAAACAGTCTTAGAAAGTGACAGTGTTATGAATCTTTAGGGAAGGATCGATTCACAGGACGATATATAAATCAGCTTGTTAAAGAGAGGCTGAAACCTTAGAGTTTATTAAAAGAGAGAACTCTGATCTCTTCAACTCTTCAAAGGGAAATTGAAACCTTAGAGTTCAATGGAAGAGAGAACTATAATCTCCTACTTTTTGCTGAAAAATAATTTATTGATTTATTAATCAATAGCCCCTTTAAATACGAGTCATATTGCATCGATAGAACGTCTAATTCTTATGAAAGTAGGAGACTTGAATCTTATTCCAAACTAATAACTATAGCTTAACCTAATCGTTATGAAACTATGAAACATAAATCCTATTCTAGAATAATAAATAAAGCAACTAAAAATATAATTAAATACTTAATTTTAGGGCTTTCAATGCATCCACAACAGACAGCTTACTGCTTGGCAATTGTTCCAGTTGCATTATCTACTCGACAAAGCCGTTCGAAGTATTTCATGGATTATCACTGAACTTTCATGTTATAACAATGCCCTTCATGAATATTTCCATGAATTCTGCCAGAGACACTTATGGTCATGGCACTTACGTTGCTTCCGTTGCTGCTGGAATTTTGTTAAAGGAGTTTCATCTTTTGGATATGCTCCTGGAACAGTAAGAGGTATGGCGCCACGAGCTAGAATAGATGTGTATAGGTTCAGCTTTGATGAAGGAGCTTTCATTTCTGCTTTAATTGCTGCTATGGACCAAGCTTCTTTTGATGCCATGATGAAGGGCGTCTTAGTTTCTACTTCAGCTGGGAATAACGGTCCTGAAATGAGGACTTAAAAGAATGGAGTGCATGTAGCATCATAACTTGTTATAGCACTGCACAAGAAGATTTAACAGTCTCTAATCAAATGGATGCTATCTCAGAGTCAAAACCCTGGAGTTGTAATTAGCAGCAAGGATTGGAAAAAATTGTAGACTTTGCAAACAAATGTGCTGAACCGAAAGTCAGCATCAGTGGAAACACGTATTGATGTAAAGCATGCTCCAGCTGTTTCTGCATTTCCCTCGAGAGGTCCCTCTCTAAGCTATCTTCGAGTTGCAAAGCTAGATATTATGGCACCCGGGATGTTAATGATGAACTGAACTACCTATGAGCAATTCACTAATATAAAAAAGACTACAAAAATATGGTTTAACATTCTTGGGGCTAATTATTTCAGTAAGGTTATTTTGGCGGCATAATACATAAACATGACCCTTAACTTGGCTTCAGCTGACAACTATGCCCTCCAACTTTGGGAGTGCACAATTAGGCACTTAAGCTTGTATGAAATTAAGCAACTAGACACAGGTATCCTACGTGGCATAATACATGTAGGATGCCACATAGGATACAAATTTGTAATGTAGGGTGTCTTGAGTCTATTTGTTCAATTTTATACAAGTTTAAGTATTTATTTGTGCACACCTAAAGTTAAATGTCATAGTTTTCAGCTGAAACCAAGTTAAGGGTCATGTATATAAATTATGCTGGATTTTGGCTGATGGTCCTACTGTGAATATTTCGATGAAATCTGCAAGAGATACCAGAGCTCATGGCACACATGTTGCCTCCATTGCTGCTGGTAATTTTGCTAAAGGAGCTTCATATTTTAGATATGGTACTGGAACAGCAAGAGGTATGGCCCCACGAGCTAGGATAGCTGTGTATAAGTTTAGCTTTGAAGAAGGAACCTTCACTTCTGATTTAATTGTTGAAATGGATATTGCAGATGGTGTTGACATACTAACTATTTCTTATGGGTGGGTTAGGATTCCATTGTAGCAAGATTCTATTGCGATAGCTTCTTTTGGTGCTATGATGAAGGGTCTCTTAGTCTCTGCTTTAGCAGGAAATAGTGGCCCTGAAATATCTTTACTAATGGACTTTGAGTCGTCAACCCCAAGTACAAGGATTGGTTTCGTTAGGACAAAATAATCCAAACTGCTCTCATGACCTTTGTTGATGCCACAATTGCATCCACTGTAGCTTCTGCGCTCATCTCCAAAGCTTTGTGGGATCAACTTCACACTTTCTTTGCGAACTAATCGCAAACCCGCATCTTCAGCCTTCGTACCATCTCAGTCGAGTCAGCAAAGACCACAAAATCAATTGTTGAATATATGCGAGAGATTCGCTCTCCCTCCTATGAATTCGCCACAACAGGTTCACCAATCAATAATGAAGAACTTGTGGTGAAAATATTGAGTGGACTCGGGCCAGAGTTCCGTGAGATCTCAGCAGCCATACGGGCACGAGACTCTCCAATAAGCTATGAGGAACTTTTTGATAAGCTTATTGTGTTACTGCATTGTTCATGAACTGTTCATCAAACTTGAGGACCTTAAGAAGACTACCATTGCAGTTGTCGCTAAACATGTGACAAATCTTCCGCCATCGCCACACAACAATCGATGCCCACCCAACAACAATAATTGGTGTCCCCAAAATAGCACTCTAACAAAAACAACTGTTAGCGGCAATAAATATAGACATTAATAAAGAGTGCTAAAGTCTTTACCGGCATTAGTTAAATGTCATGAGAACGAATGTTGCTAAAGGCTTTAGGGACATATACAAAGAGTATTAATTGCGGCTAAAAATACATATTTAACGGCAATTAAGCTATTGCCGTTTTAATTGCCGCTAATGATCATTCTTGATGTAGTGTAGGCAGCCTACTCAAGGCAACACTTTCCAGTCGGTGGAAAATTTAAGTGTAAAAATGGGTCACTGGAACAGTGATCATTCAACAAAAATCGATGTATTATTTGTATAATTCTTAAAATATATTAGATATTACATAAAGGACTCCATGATCACAAATGACTGAATGGTTCACTGATTTTAGTGTTGGTTTAAGATTTTGTGGTTGAGGGTTTGATTCCAAGAGAGGACCTCTTTTTAAAAATTAATTAAAAAGCACCATTGTTTGTTATTTTTTAAAATAAAATAATTTAAAAGCTTGAGTGCTCTTAATTTTTTTTTTGAAAATTTATCATTTTATTTTTATAAAGTGTACTTTTAAATTTTCTTGAGATGTAAAATTGCATTTTTTTAATAAATTACTTCTTTTAATAATTCTTTTTCAATCAATAATTCATATAACTAATGCATTTAATTTTTCTAATGACATGGTACTCGAGATATATCAAACTTCTAATAATTTTTTCCTTTAATATTATTTTTTCTGGTAAATCATATTTAATAGTTTTCTTATGAAAAAACTCCAATCTGTTATTGCTAAAATAAAGAGGCCCTCAAATTTGGGAGCCTAAAGTGGTTGTCTTTTTCTTAAAGAGACCAAGCCGCCCCTGACAATGGTGCACCCGTTTTTTTTTTTAAATCATGGATTCGCCTATGCTTCTAGTGGCGCAACTTCCCACACCAATCTTCACGAGCTCGTTGTGATAAATTTGTGCATACAACAAGTGTTTGCCTCTCCTGGTCTCATAACCACTTTGAAGCAAAAACAAATTTTGTTATACAAACAAATGTGGAATGATACCAACTCCCTCGGCAATCTTTAGGACTTTAAAGGGATTTCAACTACTCAAACTGGTACTATCTATTTTAATGCATCAAATACTGACTTCAAACTCTCTAATATTTGTGCGCTCCCACTATCAAATACAAGTTTATTTCAGTGCATCAGTTTTGCAAAGACATTCTAATCTCAATAGAATTTTCATCTGACTACAAGAACACCTCTATTGCGGCTCGAATAAATTAGGAGTCTATGTATGGCTGTCACATTGTTGGAATTTGCAATTACATTTGATTGTACACGATGAAAAGCAAAACAGATTGTGCTAACCTAACTCCTAGAAAATAGGAACAACGTCACCTACCCTAACTGAATAATAAGTTTTACAGACTTAAAGCATATATTAACCGAAGATGACTTATCCTTATATACAACAGTGGTGTGTCCTCTGTTAGAAAGTAGTGTCCAAATGCAAGCCCAAATAAAAAGGATGGCCAACCCATAATGCTTAATATTCAAAGCCAAAGTTCCTAGTTTCAAGTTTCCTAATTAAAAATTTTCTAGTTATTATTTCGATAAAGGTATAATTTGAATCTCATTCAATTAGGGACAGGTTTTCCCTATATATATATATGGGGGTGGATTTTGTTTTTTTTTTTTAAATTAAACATGATTGCTATTATTTGAGATGATTTGAAATAAAATATATTATTTGAGATGATTCTCTTCTTTACAGTTATATGTGTGGTGACTATAATTTATTTTACAACCTTGTGAGGAAAAAGACGAACTCTTTTGAATGGACTAAAAAACAAAGTAAAATAAACAAATTGAAATGGAGGGAGTAATTCATATCATATGTATCGCGTAAATTAAACAAGATCAAGACTAAATTATTTTGAACACAAATTGGTAGATTATCAACATCATGCTTAATTACACCTCCCTAAGATATTGACTACACTAGTTATTGACTTGCTATAAAGGTATTCAAGTATGAAAAAAGTAGATGAGATGGCCTAATTATGACATTTATGATTCGAGGTTTTGTCGAATTTTCCTAATATTTTTCATCTTTTATGATCTTATGCGGGAATATCAATCCCAAAAACAAGAAGCTCCAAATGTTCAACCAGCTACTACAATGAACTTCAACGAGGAACATCATTCCAATGTGTTGGATTCAAGGGACTTCTCTGAATTATTTCAAGGTGCAGACATACCTCAACCATCTGAAGTTACTTTTGTAGCTTCACCGAGTTCAAATGATGATTCCTTAAACAGGTGGGATGAGTGGTTTAATGAACTTCTAGAACTTGATGATTTCGAGCTGAACTTATGCTAGAAAATCAGAGTGTTAGATCTTACAACCGGCTAGAAGACATTCCTAATATACATTAAAGCACTTCTGGAGAAATTTGGCGCTTTTATATGTTGCGATAGAATGTAATTGGAAAAGATGTTTGATAGCTTTCATTGATCTATCGTCATTGACCTCTGTAGAACTCAAACAATCTTTATCTTTTGTTTTTTTTGCATATGTAAGGATCAACGATATATTTTCTTGTCATTTTGTGTGTTTGCTTTATCAGCAAACTTGAAATATTGTATGTATCGAATCGTGGAAGAGCTAAAGCTTCAAAGGCGGCCATAGCTGGCGGATTTGTTTCTCACCAAGCGTGCTCTTGAATTTCCATTTCTAAGAGTAGTGTGGATTCATGAATGCCCTGAAATGAAGACGTTTGTTCAACAGGGAATATTTGTGAGTACACCGAGTCTCAAAAGTGTGAACAATGATGATGAGGTAAAAAGTAGTTGATCTCAATAAATGGATACAACATAGGTTTAAATCTAAAGTTTGCCCTGCGCCGTTAGCTGTATAACTATTAACTCTAGTGCTTTCTTTCCGTCTTAACTTGTAATGACAGATTCTAGTGGTGTCTATGAATTCGAAGCTAGCTAGGAAGGTAATAGGTATTCGATGAAATAGTCCTAGTCAAGTTATTTCAGACATCACTTGATACCTGTAGCGCAGTTTGTTAATTTTCAAAAGAAAGCCTGTAAATATCTTATTTGCTTGTGATGGGAATGTTACATTTTGGCTCAATATTGGGTCCAAAAGAAAGCGTATAAATTCAGGATGTTCCCATTTCTTGGCCTCTGATTGTCAAATTGCTGGAAGAGTGTATAAACCTAAATTGGACTACAAAATTGTTAGATGGTTCCCACCTGTTGTTGAGTAATTTATAAACGCAACACTGACGGAGATTCTAGGAGTAATCCTGGACCTAGCTCGGTTGCTTTCTGTGTTAGGAATCAGGATGGTGATGTGGTGGGAGTAAAAGGCATTAGGCTTGGGGACACTACAAATATTATAGCTGAAGTAATTGCTGTTGGTTATAAAGTGATCTAGTCTATTGTCTTGTGCCTAGAAAAAGAATTTTTATTTGACTGAAATGCTAGATGCCTGGTGAGAACTGTCACACCCCGAGCCTACACCCTGGACCTGGCCGGCACTTGCAAACCATTGATGGCTCCCAAGTGAACCTTCGGTTTGGCTGACTACTTAGTGGAAGATTTGACTCAAGCAAATTAACAGCTTTAAAGAGAAAAATATAACTCAACTGTCTCAAATACTCATTTAAGCAAAATATAATATTCACAAAACACTTTAAAAAGAGAATTTCTGAAAACAACTCAACTCTAGCTATCTATGAAGTCTCTAAGTTCAACATGGACTTCGGGACAAGACCCTCGACGCCCCAAAGTAAATACTGAAATGAAAAACGGGGCCTCCAGAATGCAAGGAGGACTCACCGAAACTCTCAAATGGGAAGTGCAAAGTGATCTCAACGAAGCACCCGTTGATGATACTAAACACATGTATCTACATCATAAAAAGATGCAGGTTGAATGACATCAGTACATTGAATGTGCGAGTATGCGATAAAGCCAAAGCGATATGACAGAATGAAAGGACACACACACGTAAAGAATAAAGGAGTGAAATCATTTAAATTTTACAAAATACTTACTCATCTCTGAACTCAACATATTAAATGATATGATAACAATACACGTTTAACTCTATTTAGGAGTTTTTCTAACCAACAACCATTATTATAAGCAACGTGATGATACAACGTTTTGCCCACGCTGCTAGAATTGTCCTATCTATACCTTGCCTAAATATGGACATCTTAACTAAGTGAATCCACTAAAGCTCTACTCGAATGCAATAAGGAGTCGTCTAAAAAGTACGATCTCTTACCCATGTTGGCTACATAATTTATGAGGAATGTGAGTTGTCTGAACTCATCCTCATTGCGGTGCTCAATACTACTCCCAATAAATATATACTCATGCTCAAATGTATAAAACATACACTTTTTCAATTAGAGATAATTGCTCAAAATATCCTTTTAATAGAGGTAACTGCTTTGAAATATCTCCGAACTCATTAACCAATTTAGAAATTAGAATTTCTCTTTTCTCAATTTAAAAAGTGATACATTTGAGAATACTTAGTTCCCTTATACTCTTACCTAAATCATGTTTAAAACTCTTTCTCAAGATTGAAACATGGAAGAGACAACAATTCATGCAATTGAAGCCCACATTCACGCCATCAAGCATTTCATCAATCAATCAATAAGGGTTACAACAAGGCAATTACATCATCATGATCATCACATAGACTTTTCATTTCAATCACTTTTTATTCATTAAGATTTAGCAAGTGGACAATTAACCATTCACCTCATCCCCATTATTCCCAACACACAAACAACGAAGGGAATACACGAATTCTACTAGAATACAAGATTTAGGAGATCACTTGCCTTAAATCAATCAATTAATCACTCCAAGAGTTGAGTCTTCCCCTTCCGACCAATTTCTAAAGCTACACAATAAAAAACAATCAAGTATTGACAATAAATTCCGAAACAACAATATTCACATTAATTTCTTTGAAAAATGGGTCAATCAACTCAAAACCCAACTCTAAAATTAATGTTTGAATCTGAAATTTAATACTTGAAAATATTACTCAAGGCCTTAGGACTTAAAATCAGTTTACAATCTCCATTTTAGTTAAGAACTTGAGTTCTTGAAATCCCTTGTCTTTTATCTATCAAAATCCCAAATTTTGATGTTATAATTCATAAATAATCAAGGAAAAATTACATGGTTAAGCAAACATACACTAGTTAATTAATCATCATAGTTACAATTTAGTTAATTACCACTCACGATCAACATTCAATGATAATTACTAGGGTTTCGAGTTTATATGATTCGCACGTTTGTATAATTCAAAATTTGAATAACTTTTGTATAATATAATTTGCATAACTTTTGCATAATATAATTTGTATAAATGTTTAAAGTTGGGTTGTTTGTGTTTGTATAAATTCGTTATTTTGAGTTCAAAAATAGCACAATTATACAAACTTAACTGTGAATTATACAATCTCACCCGTAAAATATACAAACCCGCAAATTATATAAATGGGGCATCTTAAAGTGTAGTTATAGCCCGTAAATATGCAAACTATAGCTATAAACATTATTAACCTTATTATAGTGGCTATTTGCAAAAATTCCTCAATAATCAAAAGGAAAAGAAGTTCTAGGGTCATGAAAGCTTACCCAAATGATTTAGCACAAGAAAATCTTTCACAAATCGCCTCCGGGGATTTCCCGAGCTTAATATAGAAAATAGGGCTTAAACCCCAAAAATGGCAAGTCAAATCCCCCCCCCCCCCCCTGATGTCACTTTTGCAACCATGGGTTCGCTTAAGCGAACCCCGCAAAAGTTGGGGACATCGTGATCGCGAACCAGACCTTCGCCAATGCCAAGGTCACTAAAGAAAAGGTCATTCGCAAAAGCGAAGGTCAACTAGAATTGACCCTTCGAGAAAGCGAGCCATCCCTCATTGTCGCGAGGTGCACCAGAACATAGACATTAGTAAAATCAACAATCTCTCAAAATATCGAAAGGACCCTCAGGATTCGTTCAGAACCTCGTATACACAAACCACATATGCAAATCAATTACACCTAATGTTCTAGACTCTATGGAACAATCAAAACACCAATTTGAGGTCTCCTTGACCCGACATCCGTGAAAACCACAAGAAACTAACTCAACACCTAAAAAGGCTAATACAAGCTTGAGACCTCTCAAAAATCAACCAACACCTTACCTAAGCCCAAAATCATCCCCCAAATCCAACATAACTCTCGAAATTCCGATCGGAGCATCGAACCCCAATTGTTTATCAAAATCAACCTAAAGGTTAAATTTCCACAGTTTTATAACTTAGGACCTCAAATCCTCAAAAGGACTCTTAATCTAAAACGGACAACTCTCTCAGACCATATACCATATTCTGAGATTAATGGAATCAACGAAATTCCATTCCGACAGTAGAAACTCCAAAAGACACAGAAAACCTCTTTTAGACAAAGTTAGCCTTTCAAACACAAATCTTACCAAATTCTCAACTTAAAACTCAACATTCAAAACCAACTTTCAAAAATTAAACATAAAATTCTCGAGGTTGATAGCAGGAGGCGTAAAATGGTAAATTCACAAAGCTTTCCCAAAATGACCGACTGGGTCATTACATTACTGACATCTAAGTTCCAATCTTAGGAGAGTTACAATGATTTGTATGAGCCTTAGTATTTTTTATAATAAGAATGAGCTTATAACCAATACATGTAATTACATTTTACAAGAAGGTGAAAGACCTCAGAAATTCTTTGTTAGATGCCTAGGATGTAACAAGTTGCAGACCTCACACCTCAATCCTATAGAGCTCAAAGGGGAGGAAGCCAAAAGAATTGAAGTGCACAGCAAAGAGGAATTTCTTTTTTCCTCTTTTGATATTTCTTTTTCTTCTGCATTTGATCATCTACCTTCCTCCTTTCCAACTTGTATCGATCCATCTCTCATCAATTTTAAGCTGAGACTGTTGAATCTTTCACGAGAATATTGTCTCGATGCCTTTCTCCAATCCGTACCAGCCTTCATCATCACAGCAAATTCTTCATAACTAATGCGACCATCCTGCATGGTTATAGACAATGTAACTGATGAACTTACATGTTGTGGTAACAAACTAAAATCTCAAAATCAACGACATTTAGTCGAAATGAATGATAAAGTTGAACAGAAGCGCAGTGAATGGAAAAGAAAATACAATATAGAAAGGAGAAAATATAAAAATACCCTCTTCAATTAGTCCCCCAATCCCCACTCCACACTTAAACTTTGCGGGAGGCCTATTACTCCCTGTTCTTGTCCAAAATGTAACTACGACAACATTGAGACGCCACGTGAAAGAGTATTTACTCTCTTAAAGCGCTTGAGGTGAAAAAAATCATAAAAATTAATTTTTGCAGCATTTCTTCTATTATATATACCATCCTACTCTTTTTTTTTAAATGCTTTCTTTATCTTTCTCTTCCTTTTTCCTTTTTTTATGACAAAAGAAAACCCGCAGCCGCTACCATTTGAGTGCGCACAGGGTAAAACCCTTGTTCCTATAGGCAATAGCTCGCAAACCACACAGGAGAGGTAACCCGCACTAGGTAAGCCCGGTGCGACTAGCTCGACCCAAAAGGCAAACCCATTGCTTTCATTGGCAAGGAGTTTTGAACTTGAGACCTCCAACATGAAAGTCCCAAGCCCAAACCACTGGGCCACCCCGAAGGATCTTTCTCTTCCATTTTCTTCTTCCCTTACCTGTGACCCTTTGTTTCCCTTTCTACTAATTTGAGTTGTTTGATAGGAACATTTGATTTTTTGTACTGACTTGAGCTGTTTAAGTTTCCAGAAAACTAAAACTAGAGGGTGAATCAGGTTTTTTCCAATGAGAAGCTCTCTCCCTCCATCTGTTTCCAGATATTTCCAGTGGACATTAACATGTTGGGGAGACATCAGAGAAGTGAAAAAGGAAAAAGGGGTAAATGACACGAGGCAGCACATGTATACACCCTAATGTTCACATTTGGTTTTATCATATATACCTCTCAGGATGATAGAAGATGCACATTTTACAAGTACAAGGGGGGAATACGTCTTCAACAAAGTTTACATGTGTAGTTGGAACTCCGGAACAAGACAACGGGGCGTATTGATGGTTCCACAAACAATTAAAGAGACATTTGTATGAGAAGTATATGCACTAAGTACGAAATCTGGTAGATATGCATGAATGGACACACAAAAAATACTGACCTTGTCAGTGTCAACATCATGCATAATGGCATTGATAACTTCCTCACTGTTGCCACCATCCTCATTACTCAAGGCACTGCGCAGCTCCTCGATTTCTATGTAACCACTCTGATCTCTGTCGAAAACTGAAAATGCTTTGTGCAGGTGCTCATCATTTGCCATCTTTCTAAGATGAACAGATACAGCGACAAACTCCCCGTAATTTAAGCTTCCATCCCCATCAACATCAGCCTGTAAAAGTGAAGCAGAAGATAAAAATGGGAACGATTATAATAATATTAACCGCTTGACTTATAAATATATATTTAGTCTTTGTAAAGTTGAAAGAAAATCCAATCAAGTGAAATGAAGTGCATGAGAATGCTTACAGCTTCCATAAGAATCTGAAGATCAGTATCAGGGATCTGATGTCCCAGCTTTTGCAGACCATTTCTAAGTTCTCCAAGGTTAATCTTGCCTTTCTTTCCTGTATCCATCATGTCAAATGCTTCCTTCATTCCAGCCACTTCTTCCGCTGATAAAAACTCAGCCATAATCTGTGCAAGCAATGAAGAAAGAATATAACACCAGAAAACCTCGTCCTTATTTTGGGGTTTAAGAATTACGCATATGAAGATATCCTTCTGAGAAGGTGCAGAATGCTAACGATATGTATAGAACTGCAGATGAAAAGGGAATATTTTACCGTTAGAGCTCTTTTCTTGAGCTTGTTCATTACTGAAAATTGTTTAAGCCTTGCTTTCACAGTCTCACCCAATGAAACATTTGGTGCTTTCTTTATATTTTGTAACCAGGTATGCTCTGCAATCATGTATATGCACGAAAGCCCAAAAAAAGTCACTAAATTGAACTTATGAAATTGAGAGAGAATAAACAACAAGCAAATGAATGTATAGCATCTCAACAGTTATCAAACATTACCAAGAACCTGCTGAGCTGTGAGCCGTCGAGTTGGGTCTGGATCAAGCATCTTCTTTACAAGATCCTTTGCATTATCAGAAACCTTAGGCCATGGATCTCTCTTGAAATCAACCACAGAGCGAATAATTGCTTGGGCTACTCCTTGTTCAGTCTCTGCACATATTCAGTAGAATTTTAGGCAATTACTGAGAAAACTGGGAGTAAATTAATGGAAGCACAAAGTACTGACTATCAAAGGCTAAAAGGAAAAAAGGAACTTTGATTTAGATTAGTTCAGGAAGAGGTGGGATTCACTCTTGCAGCCACCCTCACCTAGTCATCTACGATGTTAACAACGCATCCATATGTTTCAAATTCCATTTTATTTTGACACTCATTAATTAATCACCAAGTTCTAAGAAATGCATAGTATGCATCAAGGTTAATTACTTTGTTCTTTGCAGTGAACCGAGGCATATTACTTGTTACATAAAGAAGGGAAATAAAAGAAATGGACCTGCCCAGAAAGGTGGAACACCACAAAGAAGAATATAAAGGATAACTCCAGCACTCCAGACGTCAACCTCCGGGCCATAATTGCGTTTTAGGACCTCTGGAGCCATGTAATAAGGACTTCCCACTATCTCGTTAAACCGCTCCCCTGTTAAAGAAAATAAAGATGGCTCCAAATATTAATCTTTTCTAGCATGAAAAAAGTTGTAACACACTGTGCCATTAGTAATTGCATTACCAGGTTTAAAGAACACTGATAATCCAAAGTCAATAGCCTTCAGAGGAGCAGCTTCTTTCTTGTTACCAAAGAGAAAGTTCTCAGGTTTGAGATCACGATGCATTACTCCATGCATATGACACATCTGAAATGTCATTGAAACTCCGTAAGTTGAAAATTGAAAGAAGAGCAGTCATTTCTTGAGGAAACATAATGCAACCGGAAAGTGAACATTGACCAAAGATGCATGAGCAACCACATACATTAAATTGTATAAATTTGGGTTAATTAGCCATCATGTTTGCGTCAGTTACCACCCCGTTCTTATAACAACTCTAAACAACTAAATGTAGAAACATGAACTTCTTAAACCTATTCCATAAAATGAATATCTCTCTCTAATATGTAATTATGTGAGTTGAGCTCTCATGTCATTATGGTCACCAAACAGTTTAAAATTGAACCTTGTTAGCAACAATCCCATGCTATACCAACTAATGCTGAAAGCAAGCTATAATAGATCTCCCACTCTGGAAATAGAATATAAAGACCGGCATCTTACTGGTTACTGACAGTTATTTTACATTTCTATTATTCTAATTGCATCTATACAAATAAGCTATTTGTCTAAAACTATCACAAGTGGCGATTCATAGTTGACATTTGGATGGTGAAACTGAAATCCTCTGTGGTATTAGCTTCTTTAAGTTTCATTTAAATGGTTAGCACGAAAGTATATAATCTAAAAGGTATTTGCATGAGAAAAAAATAGGACAATGAAACGGTAAGAAAAATTGACAAGACAAGATAAGAAAGATAAAAAACCTAACAACATTTAGAGCATGAATACACTTTTTACCTAAGTTGCTCGGACTCTCCAAAATTGTTGCCGCACCCGAGTCGGATCCTCCAAAAATGCACTACTTTTGGAGGATCCGACACGCACCTGTCGACATTTTCAAAGAGTTCGAGCAACATAGCTTTTTACTATATTTGACATCTAGGTATAATGATGTTGGAAGAAAAAATCTATTCTAGTTAAATGCTATAGGATCTCAACGTGTGAAATGAATCAAATAAAAACGTTACGCACTCATTTACAAACAGCAAAGTAGATCCTGAGCTAAGAAAGGGAGTGTCCTATCTACCAAGAGAGTGCAGGCAAACTCAGAAAAGGAGTGGCTCCCGTCCCTAAACAAAACACCAGTCAGCTTCCGTTTTCCTTCTAAGAGACAGTAATCGGCATAATAAAGTAGGAAAATTTACTGAAGAAGTGGGGAAGATATTCTTAAAAGAGATTCTTCGACAAGAACATTCATTCTGCTTACAAACAGGAAACTTCAATCTCAACATTCTTTTCTAGTCTAAATTGATACTTTCAGTTGGCATTGTCGAATTCAAACTTCATTAACATAATCCTAAATTAGCAACCCCTAAATTACATGAAATAAACAAACAAGTTACAATTATACATGAAAAGCAAAGACAAGTATCAATTAGTAAAACTGTACCTGAACAACTTCTACTATAGTCTTCATAATAACCGCAGCTGCTCTCTCCGTATAGTGTCCCCTAGCAACAATCCTATCAAACAACTCACCCCCCTCACAAAGTTCCATCACAATATGCACTGCAGTATCATCCTCATAAGTGTCCTTCAAGGTCACAATATTAGGATGTTTAGGCAAATGCTTCATGATCTCAACTTCTCTCCTAACATCATCGATATCTACAGCAGTCCTAAGTTTCTTCTTCGATATCGATTTGCAAGCATATTTGTCCCCTGTATCAACATCAGTACATAAATATGTAACCCCAAATTCTCCTCTTCCTAGCTCACAACCAAGGTCATATTTTTCTTGAATATTGTGTCCTGTTGGATCTTTCAACACAACAAGCTTGTTTCCATCACCTCCAGATGCTTGAGTTGCACCATAATCAAGAGCAAAAGGGTTTGGTTTGTTCTTCTTCTTATTTTCAGAAGAATTACCAGGTGTCCCACAGCAATTTCCCATTACAATTTCAAAATATCAAATACTGAAAAAACATAACAATAAAAATCAATCTTTGAGCTAAACAATGAAACCACTAATGTCATATTCAAAGATTCATTCAGATTCCAACTTTCTTGAAACAAAAAAAACACAAAAAGCATGCATTTTTAAGAGATCTTCAAGAATATGAACCCATATTTCAAGATTCTGATAAATTTCTAATCTTTTTTCAAACCCCAACATATAAAATCAAAAAACAAGAGGGAAAAAAGATACCAACATACAGAAACAACATTAAAAACCAAAGATTATACAGCAATGAAATGTAGATAAAAAAACCTGCAGAAAAGCAAAATGTTGCCTTTTTTGTTGTTGTTGTTGGAGATAAGAATTGGAGGGTAGTTGTGGAATTAAGAGAAGAATTTGAATATGAGAAGAAAGTTGTTCATGAAGGTGTGAAAACTAAATTCACCATTGGAAGAGAAGAGTCAAAGCTCTTTTCTACAGAGACTTTTCTCTCTTGGAAACCCCCATCTTATTTTCCCATTTCTCTATATTTTCCTCTGTCATTTCAATGGATATTTTCATGGTTTTCAAAATATGTTGTAGCAAAATTTGATTTAGATGCTATTTTTGTTTGAATTTATTTGTCTTATTTGGATTTAGCATGAATTTTTTTTTTAAAAAGTCTTGTAATATTAATTAACAATAAGTTAAATGAATTAAGTAATTTTAAGCATTTTAGTAAATAATTGAATTAAAAAATCATTTTGAAAAAATACATATATGAGATAAATAAATTGAAATGGAGAAAGTACTTATATTTGTTCTGATCTATTAATATTTTTTATTTAATTTTTAAAAAAAAAACTTTTGCAGGTGTAAATAAATTGACTACATAAAATACATCATTCCTAATTAGAACATGTTTGATGTTTTATTTATTGAGGCTAATTTGTATAGAAAATGACATGTTTTTAAAAAATTAATTTATCTATATAATGTACATGTAAAAGCTTTTCAAATTTTGAAGTGAAAATATCTGATAAAAATTATTTATTATATGTTGAAATACTTAATAAAAACAATTTATTATATGAGTGTCTAAATGAAGTTACTAATCATTTTAAGGAGTTGCGATTTTTAGTTCTATATTTTTTTAATAATTATATTAAATGAGTTTTCATTATTTTTAAGCATTACTGAAAGAATATGAATAAATTTTTGTTTGATTATAGTCCAAATTTAATCAAAGAAGAATAACACTACAGTGATGAATTTGAAAATATTCATGTACTATTATATAGCGTCCTTTTGAAACTTTTAGATCTATCAATTTCTCAAACAGAATAATGAGACACAACAACTGTTTCCCCTTTGTACTTTGTTTTTTCCTTCTGATTTCACATTTTAAATGCTGAATGGGACAAAAATCTCAACGTTCAACATAATATATTAACATTTAAATATAATCAATTATTTCTTGACGGTACTGACCTAGCGAGAGGTATATGTGCATTCGTTAATTTTAAAAAAAAACTTTATATATATATATATACACATTGAAGAACTATCATATATTTTTTGTTTTGTTTCTTTCTGTAGTTTTCTTGGTAAATATACATTTTTTACCATTCTATTATTTCTTGTCTTTACCACTTTTTTCTTCCTTGTTTTCTTTTTTTAATATTTGTGGCACTTTATAGCCCCACCAATGTCTACTATAGTATAGACAATTGTCAGGATGAATGCATGCGGTTTCTTTTCAAATTTCTATTATGAGAACAGCTTTTCTTTTTCTATGGTATAATTATGAGAATTTTTTTAAAAAAACAAATTACGTTATTAGTGTAATTTAATTAATTAAAATAAGTTTTTACTACACTACATTTTGTAGAGTTGCTAATTAATTAAGATTATTAAAGTTAATTATATGTTGTTGTTAATCAACTTAACCTAAATGGCGTAAACATATATTGTAGTCGAAAATGAGTTTTAACAGTAAAATAGAGTATACCACTTATTTTGTCCAACTTGTAAATATTGTAATTTGTAAGAGGAAAAAGATTAATAACCTTCAATGTGTTATTACAAATTTTTAAGGTACAATATAATAGAAAAAGAAAAAGAAAAAAATTAAAATAAATAATGGTGGCTGGTGGGTGCTTCCTTTTGCCTCACAAGATAGAAAAATGTCTCCATAAATCCTCAGCCCAAAAAGGTATATCAAATATTTATAAAAAAGAACAGACTAAGCAAAACTATATATAAAAAAAAAAGTACATCTTTGTTGAATATAATAGATCCACAAACCAACTAAGGTTGTCTCGAGTAGTAAGTATTTCTTCATTCTTAATTAGAGGTTTTGGGTTCGAGTCTTTCTAAATATGGAGTCGTATTTATTAGGGAGTATTTTACCCCTAATGTGGGCCCTCTTGAAGCGAATCCAAATTTAATCGGACACCAATATAAATACCAACATCGAATTGAAAAACAAAAATAAATTAAAATAGATCCACAAGCCCGCAAAAATTAATTGCTGGAGGAATAGGGTAGACGACTTTGCTATAAATTAATACGATGGACAATTAGTTTTTATCAATATATTAAAGAGAATGTTCATGAAGAATTTATTATCGAAGTAAACAAGAGATGATCATGAGTCTCAAGGTGGAGTTGTAGCTATGAATGTTTTTTACATTTTTTCGTACTTCAACTACGAAAAATATGATTGGTTATAAAATTTTGGAATTGTGAAAAATTCATTGCTACAACAGTTGTGTTTTCGCTCTAAATTATTTTTAAAAAATCAAAAATAACTTTAATTTGTATTTATGATCATACCTAACTTTAATAATTTAAAATTATTTTATTTAAAAATAAAAATTACCTTTTTAAACTTTTTTCTATATAACATGGTCAAATGCCTACTTGTGAAAAATTCATTGCTACAACAGTTATGCGTTTTCACTCTAAATTATTTTTAAAAAAATAAAAATAATTTTAATTTGTATTCATGATCATACCTAACTTTAATTTTTTTAAATTATTGTTTTAAAATTTTTACTATATAACATGGTTAAATGCCTACTTATGGTCAAATAGGAAAATGGAACGTTAGAAACAAATTCATATATGACTGAAAATTTAGTAGAAAAAGAATCCCAACTACTTTCTGTTTATAGTTTGTCAAAACTTCTAGAAGCACAAATCAAACCTTTAGAAAAGAGAGTAAAAAAGAAGATATTCTAGGGGTGTGTTCGATACAGAGGAAAATATTTTTTATAAAAATGAACGAGTTCTTTTATTTATTCTGTTGTATTTAGTAACAAGCAATAAATAAAAAATATTATTTTAAAAATATTTATATATTATAAATACAAATAATTTGAGATGTAAAAATGAAATGCGTTGAAGGGTAAGGAGAAAACAATTAATTTGAAATATTAATTGTAGGACTTATTTCTCTACTTCTACTGGAAAGTTATTAATTTCTTCATTTTTAATAAATTTGTTTTTTATAGAATGTATAAAAAATGTGTATTTTTTTATATATGTATTTTTATTTATATACAAAAATAAGAAAAGAAAAATAGCTTACAAATCCTTCCGATCGGAATACAATTTGAGATGATAATACAAGTTATCTTTGTCCCATAAAAATGGTTCCATGTGGAAAATGTTATTTGGTATATATATATATATAATCGAGTGATCAACTAGGTGAGTTGTTAAAAAAAAAAAAAAAAAAAAAACAACTAAACGTTTGTGGATCATAGACGCAAAAATTACTTGCTAAAGAATTAGGGCCAATGACTATAATCTAATAAGAATTAATAAAATATGCATTATTTGAACATTTTCTTAATTTTATGTCCCAGGGTCGTTTGGTTTCAAACAAAGTTATTAGAGATTTTATGATTATAATCATGTGATTTTCATTTTACATTTAATGTGGATTTAGTTAATGCTAAGATCATGGTATAGAATTTGTGTCTGATAATTAGCTAATATCAAAAATTAAATTGTAAGACTTCATAAAAATTTTAATATATATTAGAGTAATTATTAGCTTAGTAATTTGAGAACAACATATTATGCATTCAGATTCTTTTTGAAATTAATGACACCTTCTATTTATAGTTTGTCAATACTTGTAGATGTACAAACAAAAAGGCTTTAGAAAGAAAAAAAAAAGATATTTGTTGTAAAATTAGGTGAATAGCCATGTGAATTGCATTGTAGGAGTCCGGAGCCTAAAGGGCAAAAAAATTTGACAAAAATTTCAAAAGGACATATTAATTTTTTTTTTTAACCAAAGGGGCAAAATTGCTAGTGAAGTAGCGATTTTCAAAATCGCTGACCTACGAGCGATTTTCTCCAAAAAAATATTTCCTTTCTAAAAAGAATATCGCTGTCCATGCAGCGATTTTGGCCAATTTTTTCTTTTCAAAAAATAAAATCGCTGTCATAGCAGCATTTTTATTAAAAAAATATTTTTGAAAATAAATTTAGATTGAAAATTTAATTTTTTTTTTTTTATAAAGGCAGAGATTTTGGTGAATTGTTTTTTTTTTTAATTTAAAAAATCGCTGACTTGGCAACCTAAGTCTATAAAGAATCCTAAATAGGCTGAGAGATAATCTTTTATTCACATCTGTATACACTTTTGCAGTCAGCAACTCCTTTACTTGGCAAAGATTTTATAAAAAAAAAAAATTCCACCAAAATCGCTGCCAAGTCAGCGATTTTTTTTTTAAAAAAAAAATCACCAAAATCACTTCGATTTTATAAAAAAGATAACTTTTTTTTTATAAAAGCGCTGCCATAGCAGCGATTTTATTTTTTAAAAAGAAAAAATTGGCCAAAATTGCTGTACGGGCAGTGATATTCTTTTTAAAAAGGAAAAAATATTTTGGAGAAAATTGCTCGTGGGTCAGCGATTTTGAACTTTAACGAGAGTAACAGCGTGAAAACAAAATCGCTACTCCAGTAGCAATTTTGCCCCTTTGGTTTAAAAAAAAAATTGATATGCCCTTTTGAAATTTTTATCAATTTTTTTTGTCCTTTAGGCTCCGAGCATTGTAGTATGCTTGATGACTATGTATTATTATCACTACTATAGCAAAAAAATATTTGCCCAGGTTTGAAGGTTTATATATTGCCTTAGTATTTGATTGAAAAGGCAAGATATAAAGAAAGTGAAAACACTATAAACCTGAAAATTGGTGAATCAAATGAAACCTGTAAATAACAAATTTGCTCTTTCTTGATTGAAGTTCATCATCTATTTTCTTTATATTTTAGTTAGTTTAGAAACACTACTTTCGAGTTTAGTCCTTGTATAATCTTATTACTTCATTAATTATAATATCACGTACATTTACATATGCGTTTGAGAGCAACAAAAAAATATGTATTTTGACATATATTATCAAATCATAAGGTATTATTTTATTGTAAATCAACTTAGAAGACAACCTTTATTTCATTGATAAAGAGGAATCATCTACTACAAGGACATTAATTATTTATATTACATCCCCTCTCTCTCACACACACATACATATGTAATTACTTCCTCTCTCAGATATATCTTGAAAACAAGGAAGCTTAGCTTCCCAGCCTAAATTTTTTGAGTACATGATGAAGAAAAACAAGAATCATTATTCTTGCAAACTCTTTTCCAGGACACATTGTATGTCCACCAAATGGAATTGATGTGTAAGGAACTAATCCATTCCCATCAAATCTAGAAGGATCAAATTTTGTTGGATTTGGGAAGTATTCACCATTCTTTTGTGTAGCTCCAACACTTCAATATATCTGCAAAATTAAAACTTTAGTATATTATGTTCAAAATCATGTATGACTAAGATCCGGGAAAGGATCCAATGAATTCGAAAGAATTGAACGAGAAGCCATATGAGGTGAAAATCTCATATACGGTTCTGTAGAGTGGCAGTAAGGGTGACTTAGCTGTCGTCTTTTCCACTATCACCCAAAAAAACAAACTCTGGCTTACGTAAAATTGACAGACTGCGATTAGCCTCTTATTTATTATTTAGAAATAATTAATGCTATAGATTATGTTGTAAAAATTACTTATACAATCATGTTACTTATTGTCTATTGACAAACCTAAAAAAACATATAGTTAACATGTTATAGTATATTAAACTTTTAGTAAATCTCTATGATAAGTATTGTAACTTGAAATCTTCTCCTTCTCCAAGTAAGTATACATCACAATATTTTACTAATTTTTTTTTAAGTGATTAATAATCTATGATGTTTTTATCCTCATTTTATAAATTAATAATTTTAAATAAATTAGATATGATGCTTAATGTCTATTTAATTATTTAATTTCATACACTTAATTTAAATTAAAAGGTTAAAATTTACCTTCCATCCTTTTGGTATGAGGAAGCCATAAGTGATGTCCTCTATGACTTCGCTAAAAGTACCTAGTAGAATTGGTGCATCTCTTAATACTTCATTCACAAAGTTTCAAGTTTTCTTCAAGAAGCTTCTGATGAGCCCGTAGAGACTGGACCCAAGTCTGGAAGGGCGAACCAAGGAACTCAGACTGTGGAGCAGCAACCTGTGATCTATTCGGTTAACTACATGTTCTTTTTACTCGCGAAAATGGTGCCTTTTACCAGCATCTCCGCTTTCCCTGCTCTGATATAAGTTGAAATTCTCAAAGTTGAGAGTAAAGTATAAGTAAAATGTCAGAGATTGCCTCCTCTTCTAGGGTCACTCTCTTCATTTATTCAATGTCTTGGAAGAAGAGGAGCGGCAAGCAAAGAGAGCACTTGGCATTGGCTCATTTCATGCTACGATGTTGTCTCCCTATCTCTTGGTTGAAGCAGGGATGAGACCCTATAGTCACTATCCAGTATTTTTTAAATGTCATTCCAACATAGCACTTTCCTTGGACTCATATTCCTTGAAATCTCATTTTGCTCTGTCATTTTTAAAATATATTTATAGACAATTACACATATAATACAGAAAAATTTTAAATATCATATCATCAAAAAGATAACTGGAAGTAATTCTTCATGAATAGTAAGATTTTCAGTCTTGAGATATAAAGGAGGTTTTATGTTATGACAAGTAACAATAACATCATATCATAAAAAAAAATTAAATTGTGTTATATTTTTTTGAATGTTAAAATAAAGTTGACTTATAATAAGAGAAAACTTTATATAACAAACATGATATGATAAATAAAAAAAAGAAATAGCCGGTGAATTAAATAATAAAATGAAAATTATTTACATTATCGATGTACATAATCTTGATCTCTAGAAAATTGAACACACGTAGACATGGTGTTAATATATGGATTTATGTCATATTAATTGCATGTCATTGTAGATGATTGTCAACACTCTATAATAAAGAAATTTCAGACTCCAATTTATTTTTTTGTGTTTCTGGTTTCCTCTTTTATGCCAATCCTATACTTACGATCATGCAAACTCAAGCTCACTTCAAGTACAAAATGGATTGTTAAATCTATTCTATTATACGTTCAAACTGTAAATCGTCAACTTAAATGCTTTCTGGATAAGGCGTTTGGACAATAATAATAAGGGAAAAGACTTTTTATTCTAATTCTCGATCTCTATGCTCTTCTATTTAGAGTTATGTTTTTGGCGAATTGGTAATGAGTCATATCCTATCTAATCATTCATCTAAGTTCTTCTTTGATCTACCTCTATCTTCGTTTATATCTGTCACTGTCAACCTTTTGCATATTCACACTACGCTAGATGTGCTCCTCCTCTTTACATGACCGAACCATCTCAATTCGGTTTCCTGCATTTTTTTTATCAAGGAGGTTACTTCCACATTGTCTTGTATACCTTTGTTCCTAATCTCATTTCTTCTAATATGGTCCATATTAGCATCCTCGTTTCCATTACTTCCACATTGTCTTGTATATCTTTGTTCCTATCTCATCTCTTCTAATATGGACACATCCAAATAAGCATCCTCGTTTCCATGACTTTTGTCTTATGAACATGTGGATTCCATACTAACTAACATTGTGTCCTACACTGGTGTAATAAGCACTCTATATATATTATTTTTAAGTTTTGATTACACTTGTTTATTTTATAGGACATTTAATGCGAGACTCTATTTCATTCACCCCTCCAATGTGATGTGTGACATTATCGTCAAGCTCTCTATACTTTTTTTTTTTTTGAATTATTGGCCCAATGTACGTACTTGAAGCTTTCTCTCTTACATATTATTTGTGTATCAATCCTCACTTTCATATCCACCTCATGTGATGTGCCACTGACTTGCACTACATCTACTCTATTTTAGTCCTTCTCAACTTGAAAGTCTTAGACTCTATGATTTGTCTTTAAACCTTCGATTTATCATTAACTCGGTTGATAGTTAGTAATGAAATAACTTATTCATGTATTAATTTTTGTATAAGTTATATATTGTTTGGTGACTAGTTAGGAAATAAGTTATTCATTTATAACGTAAATATGACGTTTGGTTTGTAATTTAGAACCAACATAACTAATACATGTACAAGTTATGAGGGAATTGGCGTATTATTTTATGCAGGATAGAAGATGAAATAAGTAATATATACCTGCATAACTAATAGCTGCATAAATACCTTTATTAATAATACCTACATAACTCTAATCATCTACCAACTGAGCCCTAAAAGGTTATTTGGTTGTTTGGTAGGAAATGAGTTATTTATATATTAAATCTAGTATAACTAATATCATGTTTGTTTTTTTCTTTCAAATATCATGTTTTGGTTGCTTTGTATAAATTTCAACATATCAAATATGGTGTTTGATTATCATTTTACAATCTCATATAATAAAACAAGTATAGATTATGAGTTAATTTATAATATATTATTTTGGGTATCAAACGAAATAAAACATGAATTTGTATACATGAATAAATTATGCATAACTAATTCTTGCATTATTAAAATCTGCATAACTCTAACCAGTAAACAAAGAAATACCTTGGACTGTGTCATTGAAGAACTCATGTTTGTCTTCAAGATACTTCATGATCAAAGTAATAGGTGTACCAGTAGTATGGTAACTACCAATGATAAATCCAAACAATTTATCAATCATTTCTACCTCATTCATGAACTTTCCATTTTCATCTTTTTCATTAATCACTTGTGTTAACACATCAACCTTAGACAAATTTGTATTCTCTAGTAATCATTTTCTTCTTTCTTCAATAATAGCCTTCATTTCCTTCCTCAATTCTTTTCCTACTTTCATTGCTCTTTTGGTGTCATGTTCTATAGGAACAAATGATGTAGAAGGGAAAAGTTTTTGAACAGAATTAGGTCTCCAACCAATAAGAAGTTTATTGCTTCTAGTGAATATGAATTTGTTAGCATTTGGACCTGAAAAAACAACCACTTTTTGGCCAAGTAATGAGGTTTTGAATATATTAGAGTTGTATTTTTTTGTTCTTTCTTGAACAAACTCATGTACCAATCCATAGTAAAGTGATACAAGAAATTGAATGGTTTCTCCACTAATAGGCCAACCAAAAGTACCAGGAGGAACAAGAGTGTTTTTTTCTTTAGGGTTGGCAAAGAAATATTTTAACAAAATATTGATGATGATCATAGCAAGCAAGGTTGCAATAAAGAGGAGGAAGAGGTCCATTTTGTGTACGAGGTATAACATAACATAACATTAATATATGTATGAGTTAAAGTAACACATAATGTATCTATCTATATATAGTAGAAGAGGAAAAATGTGTTATGTGTCACGACCATACAAAAAGAATTTATGAATTGTTAAAATTAACTTAAAATCTAAAAATAAAAATAAAAATGGCTCACTGCTACTAGCCACTAGGTGGGTGCTCTAATTTTGTCGAAAGCCCAAGAAGGTAAATGACTAGCCTCAACCTGGTCAGTGGTTGGGCCTTCCCCAAATTTAGCCCAAAATTTGGATCTTGTTCTTACGCAAGGCCCAAGTGCACAGACATCCGATATTCGGATCACTTTACGAGTCTATCCACCTTAGATTAACTTTAGAGACAGCGCGTCTTAAGTTAAAACTTTACAAAGCCTTACTTCAGATTACGTCGTATGGCTGAATTCTAACAATTTTTGCCTGGACTTTGATTATTTGGAAAAAGGACAAATATACCCCTGAACTATCGTAAATGGTGTGCAGATACCCTTTATCATACTTTTGGGACATTGGTGCCCCTGCCGTCCAAAAACTAGAGCAAATTTGCCCTTCATTCTAACAGAAGACTAAAGAGGGACACGTGACGCAATCTTATTCGTCGATCCGATATTTAATAAATGTCAGATCGATGGATAAGATTGTGACACGTGTCCGTTAGTATAAAGGGTATATATGCTCTAGTTTTTGGACGACAGGGGCACCAATGTCCCAAAAGTATGACGGAGGTATTTGCATATCATTTCCGATAGTTTGGAGGTATATTTGTCATTTTCCCTTGATTGTATGTAACTTCAAATCTAACTTATGACTGTCATATATGTCCATAAAAAATAATATAGGTTAAAGTGATATCCAAATAGAGCACCGGTGAAACTCTTACCTTAAATATGTTGTTGAATAATATTTCAGGTTTTCTTCTTGCATCCAAATATCTTAAGCAGTCAAAATTTTGGCTTCTCAACTGCTTTTTAACGTATTTAATTCACCCTAGAATTGATATGTGTAGTATGAATTACTTTCCACTAATAATTATTGCCGCCAGAAGTAAAACTTCATATTTTTTCTAACCAATCTCCTAATTGTTCCAAAAAGAAAGTAATATATTAATTTTTCCAATTATCTGTCGAATTAAGATGAATGTATAGTGATTGCCAAAGATATATTTAAGAATGAGACATGTCAAAGGAAATAAGTAAATATTTAAGTTCCTAGTTTCCTACATGGAACGTTACGTTGTAGCAGGAGACACGTATATCAACATTAACCATTGAATATTTATACGTTTAATAAAATGAAATGATCCTACAAAAGATTCTTTATAGTTTATTTATCAATAGTGAAAAATATAAAAAGATAGTTTGATTCACAAAATAAACATCTCTCGCCTTCGTGCAAGTTTGAGGAAGGGTTGCACTCTAAAATAATATAATGTAGACAGTTTATCCTGATATAAATAAGAATGTTGTTTCTTGTATTAAGATTAGCAAATCAGAAATAATAAAAGATGAAAAGAAAAAGAAAAGAATTATCTGAGTCCACAAAATTCACTATGTGTCCTTAAAAAAATTAATCCCCTAAAGTATATGAAGTTGTAGATTAATTTCTCCTAAGATAAAACATATTAATTATTTAATAAGTAGCGGTACCTCAAACTTCAATAATTTCAACGAACTCAAAATAACAAATCACACACAGAGACACGATCGATCCATTTTGCTTTGTAAGAAATATATGCAGAATTTAACGCAGAAAAATGAGAGAAAATCTCTATATTTATAGTTAACAAAGGGTAAAGGTCATAACTTTTTTGAAAAAGGACGACCTTTCAGAAAGGTCACAATCCTTTGAAAATGGCACAACTTTTCAAACGGTCACAATCCTTTAGAAAAGACACAACCTTTCATAAAGATCTCAGCCCTTCAACAAAGTTATAATCCTTTAGGAGAGCCACAACCTTTTATTTCTTATTCACACCTTTAAAACCCAACAAAGAATTCATTATTCTGAGATTTTTTTGTGTGTATTAATACGTCCTGATGATTTTTTTATCGGATTGGTGATCAATGCTCACTATGACAAATGTCGGTTTTTTGGCATTGCTGAATCATGAAAAGAATTCATGTTTATGGGAATTTATGTAGTACCTGTCGATATTTTAAAATTTAATTGACAGACTTTGATTGACCTGAAATTTGATCAGTTCATTTTTTTTGGCAATTGACATTTTGGAGACACGAAACACGAATTTGTGAGTATGGGCATTTTTTATGAGTATTAATGATTTTTTTAGTTTGATTGACCGACTCTGATTGACTTAAAGTTTTGTGCGTCCATAAAAATTGTTCAATGACAAATACTAATCATGAAAGACGACATTTTTTGGCGTTTAAGAATCATGAAATGCGGAGTCACGATTATGAGTTTTTTTTGTGCGTATTAGCAAATGCTTATTTTTCTGAAATTAATTGACGGACTCCAATTGACCTGAAATTTGATCAGCAAATCGAAAATGGTCAGATGACAAATACTCAATATGACAACCGACATTTTTTGGCATTTCGAGGTCATGAATTTATGATTAAGAGCATTTTTGTGTGTATTCATATATGCTAGTTTTCATTATGATGAGCATATTTTTTGTGTGTAGTAATAGTTAGTGCATGTAGTTATTTTAATTAATTGACGAACTTCGATTGATCTAAAATTTAATCAAACCATCAAAAATGACTTGGTGACAAATACTCACCATGTCAAACATCATTTTTTGGCATTTCGAGGTCAAGAAACATGCATTAATGGCTATGAGCCTTTTTGTGTGCATCTGTACATGTTGATTTTCTTTAATTTCCCTAATACTCAGTATGAGAAACTTCATTTTTGCATTTCAGAATCATATGAAACATGAAATGATGATTAGGAACGTTTTTGTGTGTGTAGAAGTACATGTTGATTTTTATGAATTTAATTATCAAATTCCCTGAAATTTTGTTGGTTCATCAAAAAACGCCCTGATGATCTATCCTCACCATGACAAAAGTAGATATGCGTATATTATATCCCTTTCAGACCTCACTTGTAAAACTAGATTAGATAGGTAAGTGTTGTTGTATTTTTACATTTACATTATTAATATATAGAACTTTAATTAATAATTAATACAATGGAGATGCGACAATTATATCAGATTGTTACCAACCATATCCTTAACAAAATACATAGAAACATAACGCACACATATATACACACAAATAGGTAAGTGAAGAATTTCATCACATCTACATTCCATTATATATACACACACATACTCATCTATTGAAGATAGCTCACATTGCTCTAACAACTAAATGCAACTAATACCTTTCTTTCCCTTACAAAAAAAAATGCTTAAAAGGGAAGAAGAAACACTAGAGAGATTCTTGAATAAAAGCTAAAATGAGTGATCTTTTTTGCCATCTTCATTTTTTTTCTTCTTCTTTGATTGTCAAAAATATCTAGAAAGTACTTTTAATAAGAGTTTGTTGTATTGCTTTGGAGTGTGAAGGACTTGGTTTGATGAAGAAAAGCAAAAGGTTTTTGAGGGTTTAAATAGGAGAGGAAAATAGAAGATTCTTGAATGAGAAAATATCAAAGACACTATTGGAAGTGAAAATATTATTGGACGGTTTTATGCAACTCCACGTGTATAGAAAATGTCATAAATGAATGAGCAAACAAATAGGCACCCACTTGAAAGCTAAAGCTTGGCTTGTTGCGAATGACTCAACTAACATTGTAATTTGTAAGAGGAAAAATATTAATAACCTTCAATGTGTTATTACTAATTTTTAAGGTACAATATAATAGAAAAAGAAAAAGAAAAAAATTAAAATAAATAATGGTGGCTGGTGGGTGCTTCCTTTTACCTCACAAGATAGAAAAATGTCTCCGTAAATCCTCAGCCCAAAAAAGTATATCAAATATTTATAAAAAAGAACAGACTAAGCAAAACTATATATAAAAAAAAGTACATCTTTGTTGAATATAATAGATCCACAAACCAACTAGGGTTGTCTCGAGTAGTGAGTATTTTTTAATTTTTAATCAGAGGTTTCGGGTTCGAGTCTTTCTGAATATGGAGTCGTATTTGTTAGGGAATGCTTTACCCCTAATGTGGGACTTCTCAAAGCGAATCCAAATTTAATCGGACGCCAATATAAATATCAAGATTGAATTGAAAAACAAAAATAAAGAAAAATAGATCCACAAGCCCGCAACAATTAATTGCTAGAGGAATAGGGTAGACGACTTTGCTCTAAGTTAATAGTACTAGGGGTATACAAAACCAAACCAAACCGCAAATCGAGTCAAATTGGAAAAAAAATCCGACTAGTGGCTTGGTTTGACTTGATTTGGTATTGGAAAAAAATCTGACTATATTTGGGTTGGTTAGGTTTTAACTAAAAAAAAATCAACCCGAGACCAAACCAACCCGACATTATATATGTAATTTTAAAATTGTATTTTATACATAAAAATATTTACTTTGATATAATTTTAAAATATTTCTTATACTATTTCATAGTTTTAATCTTTTAATATATTATTTCAAGTTTAAAAGTTAGAATTCGGAATGGTCCAATAAAAATTATAGTTCATAGATGTTGATAATTATAATAAAACTTAAATCAAAATCAAATTAATACTAATGCAAAAAGAAAATCAATTCAACACTACGAATGACAATAATATTGAATATTTGTTCTTTAGTTTTACATTGGTTTAGACAATTAAAATACATAATCTAATTTTAATTTTCCTTAAATATTTACTAATGTAACTAATACTTATTAAACTTATTTTAGCATGATTTAGTACTTTTAAATTATGATCATTTTCATTATGACTTTGCAATATTTATTTTATATGATGATTTCATTATTATTTTTTATTAGTACTCATCTCATATTTTGTGTTATTTTTTTAAGAAACACCTTAGATAATTGTATTTTGGTTGGACTAAAGAAATATTCGGAGCACAAGTTAATTATATGTTTGTATGCAAACTTTATCGAAAAAGTTCAAAAATCTGAAAAAATCCGAGGTTTATTAGTTTGGTTTGATTTATAAAGTTAAAAATTCTACACAATGGTTTGATTTGGTAGTTGAAAAACCCGAACCAACCCGAGGTTGAAAACCCCAAAAAAATCCGAATTTTATTAGTTTGGTTTGGTTTATAAATTTAAAATTTTTACACAAATAGTTTGGTTTGATATTTAAAAAATCCGAACCAACCCGGTCATGTACACTCCTAATTAATACGATGGACAATTAGTTTTTATCAATATATTAAAGAGAATGTACATCATGAAGAATTTATAATGGAAGTAAACAAGAGATGATCATGAGTCTCAAGGTGGAGTTGTAGCTATGACTTTTTTTTTTAAACATTTTTTCGTAGTTCAACTTCAAAAAATATGTTGGGTTATAAAATTTTGGAATTGTGAAAAATTCATTGCTACAATAGTTATGTGTTTTCACTCTAAATTATTTTTAAAAAAATCAAAAATAATTTTAATTTGTATTCATGATCATACCTAACTTTAATTTTTTTAAATTATTGTTTTAAAATTTTTACTATATAACATGGTCAAATGCCTACTTATGGTCAAATAGGAAAATGGAACGTTAGAAACAAATTCATATATGACTGAAAATTTATTAGAAAAAGAATCCCAACTACTTTCTGTTTATAGTTTGTCAAAACTTCTAGAAGCACAACTCAAAGCTTTATTAGAAAAGAGAGAGTAAAAAAGAAGAAGATATTCTATGGGTGCGTTCGATAAGGAGGAAAATATTTTTTACAAAAATGAACGAGTTCTTTTATTTATACTATTGTGTTTAGTAACAAGCAACAAATAAAAAATGTTATTTTTAAAATATTTATATATAATAAATACAAATAATTTAAGAGGTAAAAATGAAATGCGTTGAAGGGTAAGGAGAAAACAATTAATTTGAAATATTAATTGTAGGACTTATATCTCGGCTTCCACTAGAAAGCTATTAATTTCTTCATTTTTTAACAAATTTATTTTTTATAGAATGTATAAAAAAATGTGTATTTTACATTTTTTATATATGTATTTTTATTTATATACAGAAATAAGAGAAGAAAAATAGCTTACAAATCCTTCCGATCGGAATACAATTTGAGATGATGATAATACAAGTTATCTTTGTCCCATGAAAATAATTCCATGTGGAAAATGTTATTTGGTACAAAATATATATATATATATATATATATATATATATATATATATATATATATATATATATATATATATATATATATATATATATATATATATATATTTGAATAATAAAATATAATTATTTTTAATCGAGTGATCAACTAGGTGAGTTGTTCAAAAAAAAAAAAAAAAAAATGTAAACGTTTGTGGATCATAGACGCAAAATTTACTTGCTAAAGAATTAAGGTGAACGACAATAATCTACATTATTTGAACATTTTCTTAACTTTATGTCCCAGGGTCGTTTGGTTTCAAACAAAGTTATTAGAGATTTTCTGATTACAATCATGTGATTTTCATTTTACATTTAATGTGGATTTAGTTAATGCTAAGATCTTGGTATAAAATCTATGTTTGATAATTAGTTAATATCGATAATTAAATTGTAAGACTTCATAAAAAATTTAATATATGTTAGAGTAATTATTAGCTTAGTAATTTGAGAACAACGTATTATGCATTCATATACTTTTTGAAATTAATGACATCTTCGGAATTAACTGACGATGGTGGGAGTAAAATATAATTAAAGTAAGAAAGATAGTCCAAATAAAAAAATACCACATTATAAAGAAATTGATATATGACTGAAAATTTACTAGACCCACAATCCCAACTACTTCTATTTATAGTTTGTCAATACTTGTAGAAGCACAAACAAAAAGCTTTAGAAAGAAAAAAACAAGATATTTGTTGTAAAATTAGGTGAAAAGCCATGTGAATTGCATTGTAGTATGCTTGATGACTAAGTATTATTATCACTACTAAAGCAAAAAAAAATAAAAAAAATTGCCCAAGTTTGAAGGTTTATATATAGCCTTAGTATTTGATTGAAAAGGCGGATATCAAGAAAGTGAATTCAGAACGTCGTATTAGTAATCCACAGAAATTTGATACTATTCTTATATAGTGATTCGATAATTACATAGAATTTTAATTGAAAATGTGAAAAGACTGTGAAATTATCCCTGTGTGGGAGATAAAAAGAAACAGACTGATTTATGCTTCTTAATGCAAAATTTATGAAAATGCAATAGATGGATTTCAATTAAAAAACAAAGAAAAAAGTCTGAAATATATTCGAATTTTGACCGAAATTGTTGTTACGATACCGAACTTTATGGAGGACTTTTTACCCCCGCACTATTTAATAGTGTATTTTAAAGGTATATGTGCCCACGTGGACATAAAAAATATTGCATCATTATAAATAGTAATGTGTCCACGTGGGCACATATATACCTTTAAATATACTATTAAATAGTGCAGGGGTAAAAGGTCCTCCATAAAATTTGATATCGTAACAGCAATTTTGGCTAAAATTAAAGTATTTTTCAGACTCTTTTCCAAAATAAAAAGAAAATATTGTTGAGCCCGGGCAACTCCCGAGTTATTTTTACTAGAAGACAACCTGTATTTTTTCATTAATAAAGAGGAATCATCAACTACAAGGACATTAATTATTTTTATTACATCCCCCCCCCCCCCTCCCCCCCCTCTCTCTCTCACACACACACGACACATACATATATATATAAGTTATAACTTATATTACTGCATCCTCTCTCTCACACACATATATGTCTTGAAAACAAAGAAGCTTACACATTATATAGGATAACAGGATATCCATTTGTTGGGACAGGTACTAAGAAAAAAGGGCATAATATTTTTTCTGAAGGAACCTTAGCTTCCCACCTAAATTTTTTGAGTACATGATGAAGGAAAACAAGAATCATTATTCTTGCAAACTCTTTTCCAGGACACATTTTATGTCCTCCACCAAATGGAATTGATGTGTAAGGAACTAATCCATTCCCTTCAAATCTACAAGGATCAAATTTTGTAGGGTTTGGGAAGTATTCACCATTCTTTTGTGTAGCTCCAACACTTAAATATATCTGCAAAATTAACACTTTAGTATTTTATGTTCATAATCATGTATGACTTGCGGAAAAAGATCCAATGAATTTGAAAGAATTGAATGAGGAACCGTATGAGGTAAAAAAAACTCATGTACGGTTCTGTAGAGTGGCAATAAGGGTGACGTATCTGTCAATTTTTCCACTATCACCCAAAAAAACAAGCTCTGCCTTACGTCAAGTTGATAGAGTAAGGTTGATCTCTTATTTATTATTTAGAAATAATTAATGTTGTAGATTATGTTGTAGAAATATTTACACAATCATGTTACTTATTGATAATTAGAAAGAAATTGTAGGATAATCATTAATTGATAACCTAAAAAACCATATAGTTAACATGTTATAGTATTGCAAGTTGAAATCTTCTCCTAATTCTCCAAGTATAAATCTTAATATTTTACTATTTTTTGCTAAAGTGATTAATAATATATGAGGCTTTTATCCTCATTTAATAAACTAATTATTTTAAATAAATTAGATATGATGGCAAACGTCCATTTAATTATTTAATTTCATACATTTTAAATTAAAAGTTTAAAGTTTTACCTTCCATCCTCTTGGTATGAGGAAGCCATCATAAGTGATGTCCTCTAAGACTTCTCTAAAAGTACCTTGCAGAATTGGTGTATCTCTTAATACTTCATTCACAAAGTTCCAAGTTTTCTTCATTTTTTGAATGTCATTCCAACATAGCACCTCCCTTGGCATCATATTTCTTGAAATCTCATTTTGCTCTGTCATTTAAAAAAAAAAATATTTATAGATAATTACACATATATAATACAGAAAAATTGAAATTATTAGATCATCAAAAAGATAACTACACGTAATTCTTCATAAATAGTAAGATTTTCAATCTTGAGAAATAAGGGAGGTTTTATGCTATGACAAGTAAAAATAACATGATATCATAAAATTCTTTATATTGTGTGATATTTTTTTGAATGTTAAAATTAAGTTAGACTTATAATAACATAAAACTCTATATAACAAACATGATATGATAAATAGAAAAATGAAATTGCCGATGAATTAAATAATAATATGAAAATTATTTACATTATTGATGTATATAATCTTGATCTCTAGAAAATTGAGAATTATAACTTTCTAAAACATATTTTTGGTTACATTGTTAGTTGATGTAAGAAATCCTAGTGGAATACATCAACTATCTTTCAAATCCTAGTTGAGAAGAAGGAAGGTAGACTGTGGTGGAATTGGTTCAACCAAACTTATTATTTTTCAGTTTATAAGCATGCATTTTTAGTTTGATTAAGATATTTATTAGTATTTTAATCATTTCATATTTTATTTAAAAATAAACAACTTATCAACTATTCCTAAGACTATGGACACACGTGGACGTGCTGTCAACATATAGATTTATGGCATGTTAATTGCATGGCATGAATTGTCTACACTCTAATAAAGAAATTTCAGGCTCCTAATTTTATTTTTATTTTGCGTTTCTGATTTCCTATCAAGGATAGAATTCATTGGCCCTCTTTGTTAAATCTATCGTCTTCGTTTAGTCAGAGATGAGTCGTGTCTTGTTTAAGCATCTCATTTTAATTCTTTTTTGGTCTACCTCTATCTTTCTTTATACCTATATATCATTGTCAACCACTTGCATATTAATCACACTAGGCCATATGTGTTCCTCCTCTTGACATTATTGAACTATCTCAATCTGGCTTTCCACATTTTTTCAATCACAAAGGTTTCTTCCACCTTGTCATGTATATCTTCATTCATAATCTTATCTCTCATAATATGCACACACATCCATTTAAGCATCTTTATTTCCGCAACTTTCGTCATATGAACTTGTGGGTTCTTTGTTGACTAAGACTATGTCGCATACAACATAGTAATTGATCTAACAAGCACACAACACAAATTACTTTTAAGTCTTGATTATATATTTTTATTACATAGGACACTAGATGCAAGCCTCCATTTCATTCACCCTTTAATATGATGTGTGACATCATTGCCAATCTTTCTATTTCCTTGGATTATTGACCCAAGGTACTTGAAGTTTTTTTCGTGGAGATGACTTGTGTAACAATCCTCAATTTCACATCCACCTCATGTGATGCATACTAAACTTGCACTACATACATCTACTCTATTTTAGTCCTTCTTAACTTGAAACTTTTATTCCTTAATTAAGATTTGTCTTTCCTTCTCGTTGTTGTTTCTCCATTCTAATTGTTTCATCCTACATATTCTTAATAATAGATACTTCGTCTTCTAATTTGGTTGTTTGGTATGAAAGGAGTTATTTATATAATAAAACTAGCACAACTAATACCATGTTTGGTTTATTCTTTCTAATTTCATATTTGGTTGCTTTGTATAAAATTCAGCACATCAAATATGATGTATAGTTATTATTTTACAATCTCACAAAAATAAAATAATAGATTCACTATAATAAATAAATGATTTTGATGTAATAGTATAATTGTCGCTATATTATATTTAGCTGCAATAATAAATTTGAGTATTTATAATCAGCACTCTATATAAATGCCACTAAAGGCTCTCGCAACTGTGGATGCAATGATATTAACTCAATTGCCGCTAAATATTTGTGTGGCAATATTAAAAGGAAATTTTATTCCCATTAAATATCTTTTTTGTTGTAGTGATTATGAGTTAATTTATATATTATTTTGAATATAAGACATAATAACTAATACATGAATAAGGTATGCATAATTAATTTTTGTATTACTAATATCTGCATAATTCTAATCAGCAATCAAACGACCCCAAACTATCATAAATCAAATGTTCAATAGGTCAAATCCTAGATAATAAATAATTGATAAGAAATACCTTCAACTATGTCATTGAAGAACTCATGCTTCTCTTCAAGATACTTCATCACCAAAGTAATAGCTGTACTAGTAGTATGGTAACTACCAATGATAAATCCAAACAATTTATCAATCATTTCTACCTCACTCATGCACTTTCCATTTTCATCTTTTTCATTAATCACTTGTGTTAACACATCAACCTTAGACATATTTGGCTTCTCTAGTAATTCTTTTCTTCTTTCTTCAATAATAGCCTTCATTTCCTTCCTTAATTCTTTTCCTTCTTTCATTGCCTTATAAAATGTTGTACCTGGAAAATTTATGTCCAACACCAAAAGACCTCGAGAAAAAATATTGAATTTTTCATAAAGATTCAATATTTTATCCGAGTTTTCGATGCCCATAAAGACTCGAATAGAAAGGGTGAAAGTGTATAACTTCACTAGATCATACACTATTACTTCATTATTCCCTTTCCAGTGATTTTCCAAATGTGTGTGTGACATATAGTCCATAGTACTAATAAGTGTTTCAACATTTTGTGAGTTTAAGAAATAGCTCATAACATTTTGTGCTCTTTTGGTGTCATGTTCTATAGGAACAAATGATGTTGAAGGGAAAAGCTTTTGAACAGAATTAGGTCTCCAACCAATAAGAAGTTCATTGCCTCTAGTGAATATGAATTTGTTAGCATTTGGACCTGAAAAAACAACCACTTTTTGGCCAAGTATTGAGGTTTTGAATACATTAGAGTTGTATTTTTTTGTTCTTTCTTGAACAAATTCATGTACCAATCCATAGTAAAGTGATACAAGAAATTGAATGGTTTCTCCAATAATAGGCAAACCAAAAGTACCAGGAGGAACAAGAGTGTTTTTTTCTTTAGGGTTGGCAAAGGAATATTTGAACAAAATATTGATGATGATCATAGCAAGCAAGGTTGCAATAAAGAGGAGGAAGAGGTCCATTTTGTGTACGCGGTATAATACAACATAACATAACATCAATATATATAAAGAAGGATCTTCAGCCCGCTGATGTGGCATGCCTCAATGATCAGTAATATATCATTGTTTGCTACTCTTATTATTTATTGTAAGTTTGTATATAGTTATACTATGAATTTCAACGTAATATTTTTTTTAAGGAAAATGCCCTATTATAAATGGTAGGAATAATTATATTAATTTCATATTGAATTTTGGTAATTCTTATAACTTTGTAGAATATATTATCATTAGTGTTATATCAAATTTTGTTACTTTTTTTCATTTACTGCAAACTTGTACATAATTTGCGTTGATTGGAATGTAATAAAAAAAATTTGAAGTAAATGTCTTATTGTAATTTTAGGAATAATTATATCAATTTCATATTGAGTTATGGTTATTCTTTCATTATATTTATAAATAAATAAAAAAGATTGGTATAATTTTGTATTTGCTCCCAAAACGAATAACTTGTCTTTTTTTTTTAAAAAATGTGGAAGTTTCTTTTATCTCAAAATAATCTATATAACACATAAAGTTAGACAAAAGAAGAATAACATGATGCATCTTTTTGATGAGAAAATCATTTTTTCAATATAATATGCAATTTAAAGTTTAATAGAATTCAATCTATGATGGTTATTATGATAATAAAATAATATTAATTAAAAATGGAAGCTAACTGGTGATGAACCAGTGGCGATAACCATGCTAATTCATAACACCTATATATGCCATAAGTAATAACCTGACCTATTCAATTGTATAAACTACACTTCACTGGAGTATGTTGCCAACTTCAATATATTACTATATGACGGTAATAACTAACTCAATTGTCAATCATTAATTGGTCATTAAGAAGTCGTACAATAATGCCAAGAACTCACATGAATGATTAACCACGTTTTCCATACAATTTTAACAAAAACAACCGACCAATATTATTTAATACATCAACACTAACAACCAACCAACCAACCAACTTTAATTTGCACCTTTCAATTCTTTAATCTTTTTCATCATACAGACCGGCTCACTAACGATAATTAACCAATAATATACAATTAGAATGCTGCAAATATCCCAAATTCCCAAATACTAGTTTTTTCTAGTATTTGGGCCAAATCTCATTATTTGGGATCTTTTTAAAATTGAAATTTTACACCAAACTTTTATCTTTTACAAAAACACCCTCTATAGTAGTTGGTTGCGTTGTATTACATAATTTTTTACGCGACACCAAAGTAGTGACAAAATATTCAATGAATATGAAAATGATGATATGGTTGTTGATGAGAATGATGAACAATCAGCTCAGGGTAACAAAGTCATGTGCTTTGTCTACTTCACGATGTATGGAATGATGTTTGTTGCACTCACTCCAAACTACCACATTGCTCCAGTGTCATGGACACTACTTGTTATTTGTTACAACGAAGATCCAATTGACTTGTAATACAAACTTGTGATTAGTTTTGATAGTTTTTAAAACTTATGGGTATAAATCATATTTTCTAAAAAGGTGAAATATGTTTCACAAATACTATCGCCAAATACATGGTGAATTTTCACCCAAATAATATTTGTCAAGAATATTTAGAAATTTATGGCCAAACACTAGCTTAATTTTCCTTCTGGAAAATATGAAAATAATATAATAAAATGTCAGATTAGAATCTAAAATTTTGTAAGTTAGTACAAACTCGGCCGATAGTGTAATGTTTGTTGAGGCCTAAAGCCTCCCCTGCATGGAATCAATGTACGGTACTGTACCAATAATGTTTTTTCTAAAAGAAAACAAAAGTTGACAAAACCATTGGTGTACTAAAAGATGCCAACATGTTAATTTAAAAGTTCATTAAAAGCGGTATTAAAATATCTGTATTATTATAAAAATGTGATGAATTTTTGTTTCAAGTGAAATTAATTTGCCTAATATTTTCTTTTGGTGACCAGAAAATAATAATATGTAATACCATTTCACTGATGGTGCATGATCGGAATATATAAAATCGAATCGAAAATTAAATAAAATTGCTGATAGAGTTAAACCAAAAAAAATCTGACTAATAATTTGATTGGGCTTGATTTGGTACTCGAAAAAAATCTGAATTGGATTGATTTGGTTTTAACTAAAGAAGCCAATCCAAGTTTATTAGTTTGATTTGATTTATAAATTTAAAAATTCAACACAAATAATAGTTTGATTTCATATCTAAAAAAATTCAAACCAATTCGGTCATATACACCCCTAGTGCATGACATACAAGAAGCCACTAAATAGGTGTCCAATTCATTTTTGAGTTTAGACCACTAATTAGCTTGAGCCTACACTGACGAAAACATTTACCTTTCGGGTTGGCACCAGGGGTGGCTCAACGTTATTGGGAGCCTAAAGCAAAATTTTAATTTGAGGCCTAAAATATAAACAAACTTCATATATGTATTTATTCAAAAAATAATAATTTCTTACACTATTTAGATGAAAATTATTAGTATTTAGCTTGTTTTTTCAGTTATTAGTTTTAGGTAAGATTTCATCAACTCAACATTGAAAAACATCCTTTCAGTGAGGCAATTATTATATGAATTGTTAACATAATTCAAAAGTAATAAGTTGAAAAATATTAAATAAAGATAAGAGTTAGAACCATAAAATTTGACTCAAAAAGTTGATGACTTGGTATACCCCATTTTAATATGCTTATAGTAATGCTTGAAACTAAAATTTAAAAAGAAATAAAAAACGAATTTGTAATTCACTTCGTTCAACACTTTTCACTATTAATGTTATTTTTAACAAAGTACAAAAAATGCTTAAGTGGGTAAAATAATATATTTTTTAAAATATATTTTTATAATAAATAATCAATTTTTTCTATAAAAATTTTAACACATAATTTATTCTTAATAAAAAATTGGGGCCTCTAAAATTTGGGACCTAAGACAAAAGCCTTATTTCCCAAAGCATAGAGCCGGGCCTGGTTGGCACATGCATCACATGATTAGCTATCTACTTAATGTATGTCATGTTCGTTTTTATCACGAGTGATCAAACAGAGTGCTGGGCCTTATCATAGGAGTGGTACATAAGTGAACACTATGCAACATTGTTGGCCATGAATTTATTGAGTATATCCCAAAAAAAAAAAGAGCATCCACTATAATGTGATTGAAATTTCAGAAACACATTTTAATTAAATTAAAGTTTTATTATCCTCCTAAACTCAATTTTTTTTGTAATTTTATACACCTTTTTGCCCTTCCACGCACCTCACCTAAGTGGAGTCATGGAGTGTGTCACGTAAGCTAAAAGGTGTACAAAATTACAAAAAACATAAAATGGTTTAGAAGTAATAGGACCTTAGTTTAGTAGTGTCTCTCTGAGATTTCTGTCATATTGTAGGTATTTGTGCCTTATCCCTTTTAATGTTTTTCTACGAAAATTTTTGTGAAGCCCTTTAACTTCGTTGAAAAAAATACGTACTTAACTTTCTTTGCTAGAAATAATAATTGTAGATAGGGTTGTTCATGGTTATAATTAAAAAAATCAAATCAAACCGCAATCTAAACCAAACTTAATTAAAAAAACCGACAGTTGGTGTGGTTTCGTTAGGTTTGATTTTAGATTTTGAAAATCGATATATTTGATTTGGTTTTGATTTTACAAAAAAAAAATCGCATAAACAACCAAACCAAACCGATTTTTTTTTATAATTATTTATATATTATTCAAAAATAAAAAATATATATTTTGTTACATTTCAATTAAGTCATAACTTTACCATTTTCTCAAGTCCAACACTAATTTTTGCTTGACTATTAAAACCCTAAGACCAAGTCCATCAAAATCTACTATTTAATCTTTATCTATCCTAACGTAAAAGTAAAAATTTGATATTAAGTATTTTATAGTATTTTTTCAGTGTTTGCGATTTTCATTTTTATTTTCAGATTGTAAATTAATTTTATAAATTTCTTTCACACACACACATATATGACTTAACCATTGTCTCAAGTCCAACACTAATTTTTGCTTGACTATTAAAACCCTATCGTTTGGTGTGAAGGATAAAAATAAATAGTGATGGGATAAATTTTTTGTATCTTATTTGGTTGTCATGTTTGGGATCCAACCATTTATATCATAGTGATGGGATGACTTATCCCAGGATAGCTAAACCTAGGATAACTAATCCTGGGATAACAATTTCCTAACCAAACGACCGTCCATCAAAATCTATTATTTAATCTTTATATATCATAATGTAAAAGTAAAAGTTTGATATATAGTATTTTAGAGTATTTTTTTAGTGTTTGCAATTTTCATTTTTATTTTCAGATTGTAAATTAATTTTAAAAATTTCGTTCACACACACACTGACTTAACCATTTTCTTAAGTCCAACACTAATTTTTGCTTGACTATTAAAATCCTATCGTTTGGTGTGAAGGATAAAAATAAATAGTGATAGAATAAGTTATCACATATAGATGGTGGGATAAGTTATCCTAGGATAGCTAACCCCAGGATAACTAATCCTGAAATAACTTGATCCCAACCAAACGACCGTCCATCAAAATCTATTATTTAATATTTAACTATCTATCCTAACGTAAAAGTAAAAATTTGATATATAGTATTTTATAGTATTTTTTTCAATGTTTGCAATTTTCATTTTTATTTTTAGATTAGAATCTAAAATTTTGTAAGTTATTACAAACTCGGCCGATAGTGTAATGTTTCTTGAGGCCTAAAGCCTCCCCTGCATGGAATCAATGTACGGTACTGTACCAATAATATTTTTTCTAAAAGAAAACAAAAGTTGACAATACCATTTGTGTAACTAAAAGATGCCAACATGTTAATTTAAAAGTTCATTAAAAGCGGTAGTAATATATCTGTATTATTATAAAAATATGATGAATTTTAGTTGCAAGTGAAATAAATTTGCCTAATATTTTCTTTTGGTGACCAGAAAATAATACTATGTAATACCATTTCACTCATGGTGCATGATCGGAATATATAAAATTGAATAGAAAATCAAATAAAATTGCAGATCGAGTCAAATCGAAAAAAAATCTGACTAATGATTTGATTGGATTTGATTTGGTACTGAAAAAAAAACCTGAATTGGATTGATTTGGTTTTAACTAAAGAAGTCAATCCAAATTTATTAGTTTGATTTGATTTATAAATTTAAAAATTCAACACAAATAATAGTTTTATTCATATCTAAAAAATTCAAACCAATTCAATTATATACACCTCTAGTGCATGACAAAGAAGAAGCCACTAAATAGGTGTCCAATTTATTTTTGACTTTAAACCACTAATTAGCTTGAGCCGACACTGGCGGAAACATTTACCTTTTAGGTTGGCACATGCATCACATGATTTAATTTGCTAGCAACTTAATGTATGTCATGTTCGTTTTTATCACGAGTGATCAAACAGAGTGCTGGGCCTTATCATAGGAGTGGTACATAAGTGAACACTATGCAACATTGTTGGCCATGAATTTATTGAGTATATCCCAAAAAAAAAAAAAACATCCTCTATAATGTGATCGAAATTTCAGAAACACATTTTAACTAAATTAAAGTCTTATTATCCTCCTAAACTCAATTTTTTTTTGTAATTTTATACATTCTTTTGCCCTTCCACGCACCTCACCTAAGTGGAGTCATGGAGTGTGTCACGTAAGCTAAAAGGTGTACAAAATTACAAAAAAAATAAAATGAGTTCAGGAGTAATAGGACCTTAGTTTAGTAGTGTGTCTCTAAGATTTCTGTCATATTGTATGTACTTGTGCCTTATCCCTTTTTAATGTTTTTTCTAAGAAAATTTTTGTGAAGCCCTTTAACTTCGTTGAAAATGATACGTACTTAAACTTTCTTAGCTAGAAATGATACTTGTAGATAGGGTTGTTCATGATTATAATTAAAAAAATAAAATCAAATCACAATCTAAACCAAACTTAATTAAAAAAATCGATAGTTGGTGTGGTTTCATTAGGTTTGATTTTAGATTTTGAAAATTGATATATTTGGTTTGGTTTTGATTTTACAAAAAAAAAAACCGCATAAACAACCAAACCGAAACGATTTTTTATTTATAATTATTTATATATTATTCAAAAATAAAAAATTATATATTTTGTTACATTTTAATTAAGTCATAACTTTACCATTTTCTCAAGTCCAACACTAATTTTTGTTGGACTATTGAAATCCTAAGACCAAATCCATCAAAATCTATTATTTAATCTTTGTCTATCCTAATGTAAGAGTAAATATTTGATAGATAGTACTTTCTAGTATTTTTTCAGTGTTTACGATTTTCATTTTTATTTTCAGATTGTAAATTAATTTTAAAAATTTCGTTCACACACACATACATGACTTAACCATTTTCTCAAGTCCAACACTAATTTTTGCTTGACTATTAAAACCCTATCGATTGGTGTGAAGAATAAGAACAAATAGCGATGGGATAAATTTTTTTTATCTTGTTTGGTTGTCATGTTTGGGATCCAACCATTTATATCATAGTGATGGGATCAACCCAGGATAGCTAACCCCAAGATAACTAATCCTGGGATAACTTGATCCCAACCAAATGACCGTCCATCAAAATCTATTATTTAATCTTTATCTATCCTAACGTAAAAGTAAAAATTTGATATATAGTATTTTATAGTATTTTTTTCAGTGTTCCAATTTTCATTTTTTATTTTCAGATTGTAAGTTAATTTTAAAAATTTCGTTCACACACACACTTTGTTTTGCTATAAATAATGAATGAAAGATAAATATTTCAGATTAAAACTATGATAATTTCCCAAAAAAAAAAAAGAATCACACACGTAGTTAACTACTATTAAAATTTGAATTTTAAAAAACTATAAAAAGTTAAAGTAATAGTAAAATTTGATATATAGTAATTTTCAAAAAAAATTCCTTAGTGTTTGCAATGTTAATTTTTATTTTCCTATTGAAAGATACTTAACATATTTAAGATTAAAAATATAATAATAGCCCCCCCCCCCCCCCACCCCCCAATAAAAAAAAAAAAGAAGAATCATGCACATAGATAACTATTAGTAAAATTTGAATTTTAAAAAACTATAAAAAGTTAAAGTAAAAATTTGATATCAAATAATTGAAAAATACTCTATATATCAAATTTTTACTATTACTTTAACTTTTTACAGTATTTTAAAGTTCAAATTTTAATAATAGTTAACTACGTGTGTGATTCCTTTTTTTTAGTAAATTATCATATTTTAAATCTGAAATATTTTAACTATCTTTCCACAACTTTTTCTTAGTTATAGCAAAATAAATGGAGATAATAATCTTTTATGTATCTATCTATATATAGTAGAAGAGGAAAATGTGTTACGTGTCAGGACCATAAAAATAAATATGAATTATTAAAATTAATTTAAAATCTAAAAATAAAAATAAAAATGGCTCACTACTACTAGGCGTGGGTGCTTTTTGTCGAAAGCCCAAGAAGGTAAATGACTTGCCTCAACCTGGTCAGTGGTTGGGCCTTCTCCAAATTTAGCCCAAAATTTGGATCTTGTTCTTACGCAAGGCCCAAGTGCACAGACATCCGATATTCGGATCACTTTACAAGTCTATCCACCTCAAATTAACTTTAGAGATGTCGCGTCTCAAGTTAAAACTTTACAAAGCCTAAAACTTCAAAGTAAGTTATGGCTTAATTCAACAATTTTTGCTCGGACTTTGATTATATGTAACTTCAAATCTAACTTTTGACTATCTTATATGTCCATAAAAAATAATATAGATTACAGAGATATTCAAATAGAGCATCGGTGAAACTCTTACCTTAAATATGTTGAATAAAATTTCATGTTTTCTTCTTGCGTCGAAATATCTAAAGTAGATAAAAAAAATTCTCCTCAACTACTTTTAACGTATTTAATTCACCCGAGAATTGATATGTATTTTATGGATTACTAATTATAACCGCCAGAAGCAAAATTCAGTTTTTTTTTAAAGAATTAATTTTACAATATAGTAATGGCAAAGATATATGTAGGAATGAGAAAATTTAGGGGTGCACATGACCGGGTTGGTTCGGGTTTTTCAAATATCAAACCAAACCATTTGTGTAAAAAAATTTAATTTATAAACCAAATCAAACTAATAAAATTCGGATTTTTCAACCTCGGGTTGGTTCGGATTTTTCAAATACCAAACCAAACCATTGTGTCGAATTTTTAAATTTATAAATCAAACCAAACTAATAAACCTCAGATTTTTTTCATATTTTTGGATTTTTTCGGTAAATTTGCATACAAACATATAATTAACTTGTGCTCCAAATATTTCTTTAGTCTAACCAAAATACAATTATCTAAGGTGTTTCTTAAGAAAATAACACAAAATATGAGATGAGTACTGATGACACTAAAATATTCAATAAAAAATGATAATGAAATCATCATATAAAATAAATATTGCAAAGTCATAATGAAAATGATCATAATTTAAAAGTACTAAATCATGCTAAAATAAGTTTAATAAGTATTAGTTACATTAGTAAATATTTAAGGAAAATTAAAATTAGATTATGTATTTTAATTGTCTAAACCAATGTAAAACTAAAGAACATTATTGTCATTCTTAGTGTTGAATTGATTTTCTTTTTTGCATTATTATTAATTTGATTTTGATTTAATTTTTATTATAATTATCAACATCTATGAACTATAATCTTTATTGGACCATTCCGAATTCTAAGTTTTAAACTTGAAATAATATATTAAAAGATAAAAACTATGAAATAGTATAAGAAATATTTTAAAATTATATCAAAGTAAAAAATTTTATGTATAAAATAAAATTTTAAAATTACATATATAATATCGGATTAGTTTGGTCTCGGATTGATTTTTATTAGTTAAAACCAAACCAACCCAAATATAGTCGGGTTTTTTTTTCAACACCAAACTAAGTCAAACCAAACCACTAGTCGGGTTTTTTTTCCTATTTGACTCGATTTGAGGTTTGGTTCGGTTTTAGGTTCGGTTTTGTACATTTAAGTTCCTACGTGGAACGTTGTAGCAGGAGACACGTATATCAACATTAACCATTGAGTATTTATATTTATGCGTTTAATAAAATGAAATGATCCTATAAAAGATTCTTTTTAGTTTATTTATCAATCGTGAAAAATATAAAAAGATAATATGGTTCATGAAATATACATCTTGCCTTCGCGTGAGTTTGAGGAAGGGTTGCACTCTAAAATAATATAATGTAGATAGTTTATTCTTATATAAATAAAAATTCATTATTATGAGATTTTTTTTGCGCGTATTAATACCTCCTGCTAACGGTTTGGTGATCAATGCTCACCATGACAAATGTCGGTTTTTTGGCATTGCTGAATCATGAAAAGAATTCATGTTTATGGGCATTTATGTATACCTGACGATTTTTTAAATATAATTGATAGACCTAAAATTTGATCAGTTCATATAAAATGGCCTGATGATAAATACTCATCATGTTAAAATGTTGTTTTTGGCATTTTGGAGTCATGAAACATGAATCTATCAGTATGGGCATTTTTATGAGTATTAATAAATGATTTTTTAATTTGATTGACGGACTCTGATTGACCTAAAGTTTTATACGTCCATAAAAACCGTTCAGTGACCAATACTAATCATGAAAGACGTCATTTTTTGGGTTTAAGAATCATGAAACGCGGATTCACGATTATGAGTTTGTTTTGTGCGTATTAGCTTACTTTTCTGAAATTAATTGATGAATTTCAATTGACCTGAAATTTGATCAGCCAATCAAAAATGGTCGGGTGACAAATACTCAATATGACAAACGTCATTTTTTGGCATTTCGAGGTCATGAATAATTCATGATTAAGAGCATTTTCATGTGTATTCATATATGCTAGTTTTCATGATTATGAGCGTATTTTTTGTGTGTAGTAATAGTTAGTGCATGTAGTTTTTTTAATTAATCGATGAACTTCGATTGATCTAAAATTTGATCAAATCATTAAAAATGACTTGGTGACAAATACTCACCATGTCAAACATTATTTTTTGGCATTCTGAGGTCATGAAACATGCATTTATGGTTATGAGCGTTTTTGTGTGTATTTTCTTGAATTTCATCGACAGACTTCGATCAACTTGAAATTCTAGATTCTTTAAAAATGTTCTAATGACCAATACTCACCATGAGAAACTTCATTTTTGCATTTCAGAATCATATGAAACATGAAATGATGATTACGAATGTTTTTGTGTGTAATAGTACATGTCGACTTTTATGAATTTGATTATCAAACTCCAATTGGCTTGAAATTTTGCTGATGACCAATCCTCATCATGACAAAAGTAGATATGTGTATAATATATCCTTCCAAAACTTACTTGTAAAACTATATTGGATAGATAAGTGTTGTTGTATTTTTACATTTACATTATTAATATATATAACTTTAATTATTAATCAATACAATGGAGATGCGACAATTATATCAGATTGTTACCAACCATATCCTTAACAAAATACATAGAAACATAACGCACACATATATACACACAAATAGGTAAGTGAAGAATTTCATCACATCTTCATTCCATTATATATATACACACATACTCATATATTGAAGATAGCTCACATTGCTCTAACAACTAAATGCAACTAATACCTTTCTTCCCCTTACAAAAAAAAATGCTTAAAAGGGAAGAAGAAACACTAGAGAGATTCTTGAATAAAAGCTAAAATGAGTGATCTTTTTTGTCATCTTCATTTTTTTCTTCTTCTTTGATTGTCTCAAGATTTGGTGAATGAGAAATTTTAGTTGGGAAAATAACAAGTGGTGGTGCAACTTCAATCCATGGCTTCACATTCACCATCTTTTTAGCCATTCTCACACTATGATATGGGAAAACATGAGAGACATATAATTCAACCAAGGTAGACATTTACTCAGACAGAAAGTTGACTCGAACACTATGATTGTCAAAAATATCTAGAAAGTCCTTTTAATAAGAGTTTGTTGTATTGCTTTGGAGTGTGAAGGACTTGGTTTGATGAAGAAAAGCAAAAGGTTTTTGAGGGTATTAAATAGGAGATGAAAATAGAAGATTCTTGAATGAGAAAATATCAAAGACACTATCGGACGTGAAAATATTATTGGACGGTTTTATGCAATTCCACGTGTATAGAAAATGTCATAAATGAATGAGCAAACAAATAGGCATCCACTTGAAAGCTAAAGCTTGGCTTGTTGTGAATGACTCAGCTAACACATGTCGATTTCTTAGAAAGGGGTCTCTGATTGAAATGTCAAAGCCGACTTTGTCAAGGTGTCTATAATTTAGGGGGGTTACAAGATCGGATTAGTTTGGATTTTTCAAATATTAAATTAAATTATTTGTATAAAAATTTTAAATTTATAAACCAAATCAAATTAATGAAATTTGGATTTTTTATGGGGGTTTTCAAACTCAGATTGGTTTGGGTTTTTCAAATACCAAACCAAATCATTGTGTCGAATTTTTAAATTTATAAATCAAAACAAACTAATAAACCTCAGATTTTTTTCAAATTTTTGGATTCTTCGGTAAAGTTAGAATACAAACATATAATTAACTTGTGCTTCAAATATTTCTTTAGTCCAACGAAAATACAATTATCTAAGGTGTTTCTTAAAAAAATAACACAAAATATGAGATGAGTATTGATACACTAAAATATTCAATAAAAAATAATAATGAAATCATCATATAAAATAAATATTGCAAATTCATAATGAAAATGATCATAATTTAAAAGTACTAAATCATGCTAAAATAAGTTTAATATGAATTAGTATTACTAAATATTTAAGGAAAATTAAAATTAGGTTATGTATTTTAATTGTCTAAACCAATGTAAAACTAAAGAACATTATTGTCATTCTTAGTGTTGAATTGATTTTCTTTTTGCATTAGTATTAATTTGATTTTGATTTAAGTTTTATTATAATTATTAACATCTATGAACTATAATTTTATTGGATCATTCCGAATTCTAAGTTTTAAACCTGAAATAATATATTAAAAGATAAAAACTATAAAATAATATAAGAAATATTTTTAAATTATATCAAAGTAAATATTTTTATGTATAAAATAAAATTTTAAATTACATATATAATATTGGGTTGGTTATTTTAGTTAAAACCAAACCAGCCCAAATATATTCGGGTTTTTTTTTCAATACCAAATCAAGTCAAACCAAACCACCAATAGGATGCTTTTTTCGATTTGACTCAATTTGCGGTTTGATTCAATTTTCGATTCGGTTTTGTACAGTTGTAGAGGCTATATGATATAGCTAATCGTTGGTGACAAATTTGAGAGACTACCGATATATTATGAGCTATCAGCTTTAAAGCTTGATCTTATTTCTTCTCTTCTTTTGACAGTTGAGCGATATGCCCCGTAATATGCTTTGCATTGGCATTTTTTTAGGTATGTATAACTTCAAAAGATTCTTTATAAATTAAATAACATTCTAACAGTCGACTCTATCCTCCTTTGTGGGGGTGTTAATCTCTACGAGGAGCAGAAAAGGAAAGAGAAAAGAAGCTTTGATAAATCGTCATAATTAGTGAATAAGTAGTGCAATGTGGAGTTGATCAAACATTCACAGAATGTAAGAACTCATCCATCAAGGGTTTGTTGGTAGTTGAATAAGAAATAAGTTATTTATTTATTAATTTTTATATAACGTAAACGACATTTGGCAAGTACATAAAAAAAACGTTATTCATAAATAAAATTAATATGACATTTGATTGACAATTTAGAAACCCGCATAACTAATACATGTATAAGTTATAAGGAAATCTAAGTATTATTTTGTATAAAATAGAACATAGAATAACTAATACATGCATCACTAATACCTACATAAAATAATACATAGATTCACTCATAAATAATTCCTACATTACTAATATTTGCATAATTATAACCAGCTATCAAACGACGCCAAGTCAGTCAGTACCCACAAATACATCACTAAATTGAGCATCAGTAATTTCAATGTAGTACATAGTAAAAGTAAATACTCATTTTTGTATAATGATGGTATTGTTCATATTCTAACTATTCCATTAAACATACATCTACAATTTTGCGTAACTTTGTCCATTAAAATTTAAATAGATTGAAAGAAACATGAAAAATTGAAAAAATGTTCCAAGTCGTGAGCCAAAAAAAAAAAATCACGATGAAATTAACTCTTGTGGTGATATAAAATGAGTTAAAATTCAAGATAAGGAATATGTATCCTATAGTTGAAGTAACTTGTATTTTGGTGGCATTTGGCAATGGAAGTTGGTATGGACACTTAATATGGATAAGAAGATCTTTTAATAATGTTTGAAGCACTTGGAGATTCCTACACCAATTATTATATGTAAAGGGAGCTACCCCACTTCATATTTGGATGGTGCATAGTTTAGGTTTGTAATTGATAATTTAGAGCCCGTTTGGATTAATTTAAAAAGTAGCTTTTAAATCAAAAATAAAAAGTCAAATTGAAATGACTTTTAAATCAAAAAATAGAAAGTAAGGGGAGATCTACTTTTGATTTCTAACTTATTTTAAGTCATTTTTTACTTATTTTAAGTTATTTTTACCTTGCCAAACACTTCGTAACTTATTTTAAGTTATTTTTGACTTATTTTAAGTTATTTTGTATATTTGGCAAACACTTCCAGAAGTAAAAAATTGACTTAAAAATAGATTTAACCAACTTTTAAGCCAAGCCAAGCCAAACGATCTTTAGTCTACTATTTTTACCCTAAACTACAAGTAGAGGTTTGGATGAAGAAAGGGGTGGGTGAGAGGGTTAAAAAAATAAATTGACATACACACACTGCGATATGTAAAAGGCGAAGAGCCCTCTCTACCATCTACAATAGTCAAAGCGCTAACAAGCAAGAAATAAAATTGTTCACTATCTCGAGAAGCAATCAGTAGACACAGCACTAGCACCACCGTAAGGAGGTTCACAGGGAGGGTAGCAGAATTAAATACGATAGACTATTGTGCAATTTTTCAATATCAAGGGCAGAGAGACCGTCTCAGCAGAATAAACCACAAATGACCAATTCATTCTGAATGTGAAGGGTACATACTTTTGTGCAGTATTTATTGTAAAATGAGTCGCATAAGATCAATATTTACTTAGTCGACTACAACATCATGAGTATTGAAAAACCTTCGGAAGGTAGGGGTAACGGTGTGTACACACTACCCTCGTCAAACCCTAGAAGCTGTGCTGTGACAGTCCAGCTTTCTAGAAAAGAACAAGGATGTCTTCTAATAGAGATCTAAACGTTCTTTTTACCGGGGCAAGAAAGATCTATAGTCTTAAGCTCCATTTATATGGTATAACCAAAACATTGCAACTGATCAGACACCTGTGTAGCTAAATGAATATGGTATACAGAAAATAACTATATAGCATATTTAGCCATATGATAAGAATTATCAGAAACACGAGAATTCAAGAACTTGAAAATTTATGGAATTGTACCCGAACACACCCATACATTAACATGTTAAAGACAACACATCTACTTGGACAATGAGTTCAGTCAATCTTAGGCTCGACAAGACGAAACAGCCAAAGCAAAGGCAATAGGAGAAGTTACATTAGTACAACAATACATGCAGTGTAATCTCACAAGTGGGGCCTAGAGAGGATAAAGCATACGCAAACCTTACCCCAAACTTGTGGAGGTAAAGAGGCTATTTCTGAGAGATCCTAGACTCAAGTGCATCAAATCAAAATACTTACGAACAAGGGAATACGGCAACAAAGAAAACATGACAACAAATAAGGAAACGAAAGCAATATCAAGCACACAACAAAGGGAACAATAACGCCATTTGGTAACAAATATTAGAAAGCAAGAAGCTATATGAGTAAGGCTAATACTACAACATAACATACACAGTGCTCTCCACGACCTTGTACCCTAATCAGGGAGCTACTAGACTCTATACCATTCCATCTAAGGTCATGTCTCCAATGAGGAGCAGTGGAGAAGTTCCATGATATTATATTCGGCAAAAGAAGCATTATGCTGAGAAGCACTTTTCAACTGTTCAAAAGTAATCATATCGATAAGATCTCAGAAGAGATTACCATGTTCATGCACAGAAAGGTATAATATCTAAAATATAAACTCTATAGATTATTGCTAAATTGACATAAGGAAACAAAACAACTCATCAGTCATCACCAACCGATACAAACAGCATATGAACTATTTTTGAACCTCGCAACAGTAAAATTTAGAAGTACGCTGCAAAAGGGCAAATTGCAGGTTCATATGAACACTACAACCTGCAATGAGAGGCTACGCATTTGAGAAAAAAAATTCAAGCTAAAAGCATTCGAATAGATATAGATGATCATTCAAAATCCTAATAATGCAAAATGAAACAAACATTTTATCAAATTCTGGCTCAACAGAGGATTCTGTATCATCTGATAAATCCAAACTTTAGAACTATCATATTGAAAAAAAAAATACAGAATTTAACCTTCTCCTGCAAACAGAATCACGATTCCGTTCTTTCCAGCTCTTCAATTCTCAGGAATCTCTACATCACCATCAGAAATCTCTTGCTGCAAATCCTTTGGATCCTTTCCATCAACCGTGCAACCAACAGACACGCAAGTGCCTAAAATCTCCTTCACAGTTCCACTTAAATCCTTAGCCATAGATCTAGACTGCATAACTTTAGCAATCTCGATAACATCATCAAGCGAGATATTTCCATTATGCTTGATATTCTTCGTCTTCTTCCTATCACGTTCAGGTTCCTTCAAAGCCTTGATCACAAGTGCGGCAGCGGAAGGTACAACTGATACCTTAGCTTGACGATTTTGTACAGTGAGCTTGACGGTGACTCTGAGACCCTTCCAGTCCTTTGAAGTTTCCTTAGCAATGTCTTCACCGATTTTCTTAGGAGAAAGACCGAGTGGACCGATTTTTGGAGCGAGTGAACTCGCCGCTCCGACTTCACCTCCGGTGACTCGGACGAAAACTTCGACGACCTGAGAGGGATCGAACTTTGGCGGCATTTTCGCAGAGTCGTGAAGGAGATGGGACCGGTGCTAGGGTTTTTGCGCAACTTTTTTGATGGAACTGAAGAAACATTAATGCTATAAGCCTAGGGTTTTTCAGAGCTTAATGGGCTTGTAATCAGTCATTTCATTATTTGGGCCTTTGGTTTATCTACAAGTTCATTAGAAATATATTGTTGTATAAACTCCACAAACTTCATACATTTAGGGGATAATTATATCATATTTTGAAAGTGTTTTTAATTATAAAAAATTTAATTTTTTCTTCGCTCTCGGATACATTCTTTAGTTGTCCATTCATTGCAAATGATACATTACTTAATAGGAGGAATGTATCCGAGAGAGGATTTTCTTTATGGCAGAAAATTTTAGAGATAATGATATCTTAAGTTAGGGGTGTACAAACCCGAATCGAAAATCGAATCAAACCGCAAATCGAGTCAAATAAAAAAAAACAGACTAACGGTTTGATTTGACTTGGTTTGGTATTGGAAAAAAAAATCCGACTATACTTGGGTTGGTTTGGTTTTAACTAAAAAAAGTCAACCCAAGACCAAACCAACCCGACATTATATATATAATTTTTAAAGTTTATTTTATGCATAAAAGTATTTACTTTGATGTAATTTCTAAATATTACTTATACGTTTTCATAATATTTATCTTTTAACATATTTTTTAAAGTTTTTTGAGACTTAGAATTTTGAATAGTCCAATAATTGTTATAGTCCATAGATATTAGTAACTCTAATAAAGCTCAATTTGAAATCAAATCAATACTATGCTAATAAAATAAATTAATTCAACACTAAGAATGACAATAATGTTGAATATTTGTTCTTTAGTTTTACATTGGTTTAGACATTTATAATACATAATCTAATTTTAATTTTTCTTTAATGTTTAATCATGTAACTAATACTTATTAGACTTATTTTAGCATGATTTAGTACTTTTAAGTTATGATCATTTTCATTATGACTTTGCAATATTTATAATATGTGATGATTTCATTATTATTTTTATTGAATATTTTAGTGTCATCACCCATATCATATTTTGTGTTATTTTCTTAAGAAACACCTTAGATAGTTGTATTTTGGTTGGACTAAAGAAATATTTGGAGCACAAGTTAATTATATGTTTGTATGCATACTTTACCGGAAAAATCCAAAAACCTGAAACAAATCTGAGGTTTATTAGTTTGGTTTGATTTAAGAATTTAAAAATTCGACAAAATTGTTTGGTTTGGTATTTGAAACGCTCGAACCAACCTGAGGTTGAAAAATCCGAAAAAACCCGAGTTTTATTAGTTTGATTTGGTTTATAAATTTAAAATTTTTACACAAATAATTTGATTTGACATTTGAAAAATCTGAACCAATCCGGTTATGTATACCCCTATCTTAAGTTGTGTATTTATTTAATTTTTCCTATATTTTTACCATTGTCATGCATGGGCCTAGTATATAGAGGAGAATGAATAGTGTTACTAGCAATATTCCTATTGTAGATTTAATAGCACCGATTTTAAATCTGGAAAGAGTAGAGCATCATCTACTCATATTGGCACACTGGAAAGGACTTTCACTTCCTAAATAGATAGGAAGAGGTCAGGTCCGCCTTTCATAAGACTAGAATCTGGTATTCTATATTTGTATTATATTTCTCATTATTTCTTTTTTTCTGCTTTCTAGAAATATCATAAGAGAAGAAAAAAGTTCACGTAAGTCAGAACCTAGCATCAGTGGCGGATTCAAGATTTAGAGTCCGTGAATGCCAAATAGACTTATCGATTAATGTGTCAGCTTTTTTCCTTAAAAAAAGGTGCTTGGAGCCCTTTTTAAGAAGCTTGGAGCCTTTTTTTTTTCTTAAAAAATGCCTGCAGCAAATTTCTCAAAAAAAATAGGTACAAATGGGATTTGAACCCGCAACATTAGCCATCTAAAGTTGCCCTCCAACCGTGGCACCACAAGCCAATTTTGTTCATTGGGTGCCACGCTTTATATTTATATATATATATATACACATATGTATATGTAGAGTTTCCGTCGAAGTTGGGGGGTGGCGTGGCACCCCTCGACTCCTTCATAGATCCGCCACTGCCTAGCATAGATAAATGTTATCCGACTTGAATGATTGAATTTTTCATTAAGTATTTTGTATTCAGACACGAAATTCATTCGTCAACTGATCTGAGTTTGAAGTGGAGAACGAACTATCTAAGTAAGAGGTAGCTCCATGAAGGTAGTCTCTTTGACCTAGGATGATAATTGGTTATGATGATGAACACATTTATCAGAAATAATTTTTTAACGCCACAAAAATAAAATAAAATTAGCGTATATTTTATCCTTCTCAAATTTCACTAGTAAATAATAAGATTACATTGAGTATGTTGTTACTATTGTTGTATAGATACACATTGACTTGTTATCTTAATTTTAGGTTGATAAAATATGTTAATCTTAGTAGTTTACAATAAATTAGGTGATATGGCCATTTTTTCAGCAGGTACTTTTGTGTTAACGTACCTAGTGGGTATTTCCACACGTAGAGTATATACAACTCTTACTCTAACTATTCTAACTATTCGTATCTTTAAGTTGACATTCACTTTTTCTTGAAACATTTTTTCATCAATTGTTTTAAAATGGAGTAACTATTTAGTAAATGAAAATCTTTTTATTTTTCTTATAACTTATGGACCTATAGACCACGGTCTAAATTTCCCTTCTATAAAATTGAAAATAGTTGAAAAAATGTTAGAGCATGATCTAAAATTATGAAAAGCAGGCCTCTTGAAATATGGTTTTACTCTGAAATAGCATTATACAGTTGATTCAACCTTTCTGCCTCAATACAAAGTTATTTCACAGCTCATTATGAACTCCATCTATATGATGTGCCTGTGTTGCTTCAAGAGTTTGAAGCATATAAGTCTATTTCTGCAACTGTTTCTGGTCCATCAACTGCTGGTTTGATTACAGTAGTGAAGAGTATATTATAGAAAATAGTGAAGAGTAAGAGACCGAACGCTAAGGAAGTCAAAAAGGATCCTTCAGGATCGCGAGTGTCTTCTGTCACTTGGCTGCTAGCACGGGTCACGTCAGTAGCTGCAAGTGTTTCAAGAAAATATTGAGTCAGGAATATTGGCAATGCAAATTAACTTGTCAACATAAATCCCATTTGTGTAATTGTGTTGATAAGTTACAGAGGAAAACAGGTAGAATGAACCTCATATCTTGTGGAAGCAAGACTACTTTTTACTTTCGATAGCTATATTTCTTCTTTCACATTATATGAGAAACGGAGGCGCTATTCACGTGCATACCTTTTATTGAGGGTTTCTATCTCAGTGATTCCATTTGAAGCAGAATTATTGTTCATTGTGCATTAGCATTTTCAGATGTTATCGTCCTACATAGAAGACGTATAAAGTCCCAAAGCGCTATAACAAGCATTATTCAGTTGAACAATTAACAAGCATTTTAGGGAGGAGAAACAGGATCCCTCTCATGTACCTATCTCTCACCTTCATGGTACTCCTATACCCTGTGATACTGCTATAACCACAACTTATTGAGCTGATAATTTCAATCCTTTAGAAAACCATGGACTTCCAAGAGACCGGAGAGCCACCAAGACTGATAAAAAAACCACTAACAGACCGGCAATGTTGTGTTGCTAGCATTTTGATGAGAAGTAGAGATCACAAACAGAAAATTTTTTAGACTCCATTCATACTCTTGTTTCCAACTTTGAAGAACGAAAAGAGACCACTTTGATCTCGAATCTTGAATCAATCGTTGACAAATTTGAACTATGGAGAAAAACATCCCAATGCCAGAATCAGATAGGTGGAGATTAAAAGAGTTAAAGGTGTTCTTGGAAGATCTTTTGAACTGGATGAAGAAGAGGCGACAAATCTTGTATTGCAAATTGAAAGTAGATGGCATTGGGAGGACAATCAAAAGAACAACAAATGAGAACGAAGAAAGGTGAGCACGAAATATCAACATAAGAAGGCAGTTGGAATGGGGTGAGATCAAATCAAAATACAGGAAAGGTAAGGCATTTGCTCAACTAAAATAACCACTAATTGAAACAGGCTTCTTTTCAATATAGACTAGATGTGTCTATTTGTTGTTTCTTGGTATGATCCGCGAGAAATATGAACAATGGAAGTACACCATCCAAGAAACAAGTTGTATATATTCTTTTCACCGAACTTTATGACCTCACTACCAGCTCAATTTACCTAATTAACAGTTGCCAAGATTGTCCAAGAAAATAAGGTTAATATTTTCGAAGTTTCACTTCAACTATTAATCAAATAAAGAAAGTTTCACCTGAAGTCTCGACTATGAAATAGAGTCAGTCCAAGCACTTAACAGCAACAAAAATGAGTTTGAATAGAACTTTTGTTTGGGTTGATTTTGAACAAAATCATTCAAAACTTTCCTACTTCTCCCTATAAACTTTTCTTTGCAAATTATTGCAAGTAACAAGACATACGGATTTCAATAATTAGCGCTCTTAACACCGTTATACCATCTTCTTTTGGTCAATGCCACACGACTTCAGCAAAAAGCCGCACACAATTAAGAATATCTCTATTCTCTACACCTCATATACAACAGCAGCAGAGACAGCATAGTAGATACAAGTTCAGCAAAATCTAATAACTTTGGCTCAACTTCTCTATTTGTGTTTTAAAAAATTATTAATTTAATATGTAGCAATAACCAATCCAAAACCCATAATGTAAAAAAAAAAAATTTTGATCCAGAACCCATAATTTAAAAATTGCATAATACATAAACGTGTCCTTTAACTTGGACTCATCTGACATCTATGCGCTCCAACTTTGGATATGCGTAGGTAGAAATTTGAACTTGTATAAAGTTTAATAATTAGACACGTGTGTCCTACTTGGTGTCTTATATGGCAATTCGTATCCTACAGAGCATCCTTCTTGGCGTCCTATGTGTATTATGTCAACTAACATGTGTGTCTACTTGTTTAGCTTTATACAAGTTTAAGTGTTTATTTGTGTATAACCAAAGTTGAAAGGCATAGATAACAACTGATACCAACTTAAAAGTACATATTTATGTATTATGCATTTAAAATTCCTATTTCGCCTCTGCTTATAGCATTTTTTTAATCAATCTCTGACATGAAAAGGGAATCTTAGTAGCTCAATCAGTTGACTACTGAAATTTAACCTTGTTGGTAACCATTCGATTCCCCACCTTCTACTCCCTTCCCTCATATAAAAAAAATAAAATAAAAAACACCCATTTATTTCACCAGAAAACACACATTCATATCCATACACGTAGGACTACAAAACAATTTTTATAGAGATAAGAAAAGTGGATTACCCCTAATCTTTGGAGGGTCAATTTGTTTCTGAGAAAGGGTTTGAAGCTGTTCATCAAGTTTTCTCAAAGCTTCACGGGCTTTATCTGGGTCAATTTCAAATTCAGAATCTTTTTCCACAGCTTCAACCAAACAATATTTTCTTCTTCTTCTATTCTTCTTGAATAAATTCCATCTTGTTGAAACAGAGGTTGTTGGATGGGTGAGGAAGAAGAAGATAGAGGGATTATTCCAAGGGTTTGTGTGAAGAGAGAGACAGTGGTGAAATTGCAGCATTTGATACTCACTATCACAGGGGCAATAGATGAAGTGTAGTTACGGATAAAGTATAAATTTGTTTGGTTTATCATCTCTCACCAATTTCTTTGTGATTTTTGGCTATCACAACACACCACTACTCATTTCTCATCCTGCATAGATAGATATTTAAATTCAAAAAATATATATAAAGATAAATATGTAGATATATATTTTTCGTGACATAATACAAATTAATTGTCATGTAAGATAATTAATGTATCTTGCATGAATTGTTATGAAGAATATGTGTGTCTATTTATTCGATTTTATATGAGTCTACTCATGCATATCCAAAAGCAGAGGACATAACTATCAAGTTGAGACCAAATTAAAGGCACATTTAATTTAGGAAAAATTATGGCATTTTTTAAATGGCCATTCAACTCATAAAAAAATACTTTACAGAGTCATTTGGTAAAATGCATAAGAATAATGCAAAATATAGTGTATTAGTTATGCTTGCATTACCAACAAGGGTTGTGGTGGAGTGGTTAGTACTCATTCATCCTTAACCAAGAGGTCTCGGGTTTGAGTCTCCTTGGGTATGGAGTCGCCTTTGTTAGGGAGCGTTTTACCTCCAATGTGGAACTTCTCGGCTCGAATTCAGATTTAATCGGGCTCCAATATAGATACCGGACACCGGATGGAAAAAAAAAAAGTTATGCTTGCATTAGTTATGATGAGATTTTTTTATGCAATATTTGGTTTGGTGTTCTAAAAATATTATGCATTACATAATTTTTTTTAGAAAAAATATTTGTTTACAAAAGTACTCTCCACAAATATAATGGGAAAGATGTAAAAAAATAATTGAGTGTCTTTAATAATGTTAATGCATGCATTAGAACCCATTGCATTACTAATGCATAGAAATAGATGGTATTAATAATACACTCTTCAATACACAATAGAGTGTATTACTATTACAAGCATTAGTTATACATAGGTTAGAAAAGTGTACCAACCAAGGTACTACCAATACATCAAGCTAATTATTTTATAGTTTTTATAGTTTGAAGAGGTATTTTCTTAGTTTTAATTATTTTATCTCGAGATAAGTTATCTCAGGATTATTATTCTACCTAGAGGCAAGGATAATTTGTCCCAATACTAATTATTAATCATGTGATAAATTTTCTAAACTTTAATTGATTAAGAAATACGAAAAATGTATATCATAGATTATACTCTATTTCATATTTTTTGGTCTCTGTCAACTTAATATATTCTTTTAAAAAAATCTTAATTAGAGGTGTATTTTATTAAATTTACCTTATTAATGATGTTTTAAAATTTTATATTTGATTACTATTAATACTTTATGTAGTTATTTAATATTACTAAAAATAATAACTCTTGTAATTTATTAAAATAGATAAATAAAATATTTATTTTTGGTAAACAGAACTAGTAAAATAAAATGAATGAAGTAATACAAAAGTAATAATCGCTCAATTATTTAGTGCATTTGATATAATATTGGTCTTAGATGTGTTCGAAATGACTAATGGGCTGACGATGATTTATGTAGTTGTTTCAAATTTGTTTGAGATTGATGCATAATTGTTATTGTAATTACATTTAATTTAGGAGAAAATAAGTAAATACCCCATAAAAGTAAAATAATTATAAATATATACCCTTTACATTGATACCCACTAAATAATTACACTATATATCTCATTTACTAATTTCGCTTAACTGATACTACATCAATATTGTATTGGTATCATTAAGGCTGATAATTTCGTTGAATTGATACTAAATCAGTATATATATATATATATATATATTGTATTAATATCATTAAGGTTTGTTGTTAAGAAATTACTCATTAGTCAATGATATCATTGACTAATAAATAATTTTTAAACAAGAAACCTTAATGATACCATAATATATATATATATATATATATATATATATATATATATATATATATATATATATATATACACACACTAATTGAGTATCAGTTAAGCAAAATTATCAACCTTAATAATACCAATACAGTATATATGATACCGATTTAGTAACACTTAAGTGAAAATTATCACCCTTAATGAATGGGTGTATGAACTGTAATTATTTATGAGAGAATGGGTATTTCAAGAATTATTTTGAATTTGAGTATGAACTTGTAATTATTTAAAATTATATGGTCCATTTATGTAGTTTTCCCTTTAATTTAATACATATGTTGTTGTTTTTTTATGTGTGGTTAATTGCGTTTTAAATACATATACTTGCATAGAATAAAAGTATTTTCAAAGTAAATAAAATAATGGAATTAAGGTTATTTTGATACGCTATGTGATTCGTCTCCGTAATATCAATCTCCAGGCAAGTTATTCCATATTGAAATTTGTATAAATATTAGTGTTCCACCCAAATGCACATGCAAGTATATATGATGGATAAGTCATAAAATGATAAGAGGCAACAACCCAATCCTACTTTAGAGTGTTTATGTGTTGTTGCATGATTTGAAGCTTTATAATGTAATGGTCTCTTTCGATCGTTAAGAGTAGACTAAGGGTGAAAGATTTTGGTCAGATATTTTTGAATAGTAACTTGAAAATCGTAGATTAGGTTAGTTTCAGACGAAATTTGAGTAAGGTAAGGTCTAAGGTGATCCGAAAAGGAATTAGTCATAATGTCATAATGCCTAAGTTTGGATCATGTTTTCTAGCAGCTAAGGCATTAAGAAATTCATATGGTCTTTCGAAATCGACTTTGGGTGAATAGAACTCCCGGTATCGAACTTAACGTGAGGGATTAGTATAGAACGTCAAGGTTAGAATGTGTGTTGCGAAATGAGGGGTCTACGGAGGATTTTCGAGTTTTTACCTTTTAATTCCCGTTATAACAAGTGGGCCACGATGGTGATGTTACTATATCGAATTAGTCGAACTTTTGTGCAGAAAAACCTCAAAATTGATCTTTATTTGGCTATCTTGTTTTGAAAAACTATAGAGGCGATCAAGGACATTTTTCATTATTCTCTTCGATAAAGGTTAGTTAGTTACTCTCCTAACTTGTAAATTGATTCTTAAGCGCTAAAATCTATGAGTGTTCAACTTTAGGGGAGAGTTTCAACTTGAAATTTTGGTGGGAAGGACCTGTTTGGATATAATGATCATGAATTTGGCTCAGGATTAGAATTTGAGCATAATCCAGAACCTGGTGTTATTAGACCATTAGTCACTGTATTGTTGTGTTTATTATTGTTTTAGCTCAGGTACAAGCCAATGTATTGAAAGGGGGGGGGGGGGGACTCGAGTTATTAGAGTTTCCACGGCTTGATTCGAGGTAAGTGATGGTTGTGTGTTTCTAATGTATGGAATGTTTGCATGTTAACTGCCTTATAGTATTAGTTGTGCAATTCATACAAGAAACCCAATGACATTTTGTTGTCAACTCTCATGCAACGAACCTGTTTAATTTACTTATGACTTCAAGTATGGTTGTTAATTATGATTGTAATTGTGTATGTTTTTTGTGATTGATGGTTGACTCGAGTACCACACGGATAACACTGACAATAGTTGGATCGAGTATCACAGTGGTACACTAACAATGATCAGCTCGGGTACAATGTTGGTACACTAACAATGGTTAGCTCGAATACCACGCCGATACATTAACAATTTGGGTGTGGTTTCCATGAGAGAATCGATATATATATAATTGTGATCATGTGGGACATATTTCATATGTTGGTTAACTCAAGATTGATGATTAGAGTCTATATCTGTGGTGACTTATTGATATATGTGTTGGATTGTATTACTGTATTTTGGTTGCATTTTGTCTAAATTGAGGTGCACAATGTCCAAGAAGGGATTAGGGTCAAAACAAAGGTTAACATAGAGAAGGGGAAGGTGAATTTGGTAGTACAACCAAAAAGTTTTCTTAGGCTCAAAATTTTAGATCGAGGAATAAACACTTTCATTTGGTTGATCATTTTTATGCTAAGTGAGTTAATTTAAAAAAAAAAAACACCCTATGATCCTTTCCTAACCAATAGTTCAATAATCTTAGTAAGACTAACATGTCAAGTTCTGAATTGACACACACCATAAGAATGATTTCGACTATCTCACTCACACATGACATAGAGTTTCACTATCAATCACTGACTTATCAGGTTCATGCTCTAGCTTAAGTCACACTTATCATATCAGTGTAGATCATGTCATATAAAGATCCAACATAGTTACACTATCAAAATGACAAACACAAAGAGTCTTATTTTTTCATTTCAACTAAAAAAAAACATGCCATGAATTCTAATAAGCGTTCCTAGTCTTCTTTCACATTCACAAAACACACTAAACATGATGGCTCAACAAAAAATTAAACATAAAAATGACATTAAACAACTCAATCGACCACTCCAGACCTGCTTTGTCTATGATCTTCCAAAACTCTCTCAAATTCTCATCAGGTTCTATCGCTCTACCCCACTAATCTTACGCATGACACCCTTAATTAACCTCTTCAATCTTAATACACCTATAGTATCCAAAATCCCGCTGACTCTTCAAGTTCTCCAAAGCACCTAACACGATGTCCCCGTCTCTTTCTTTTTAAAGAGTCTGTGAAAGTGTGTTTGTTATCTCCATCTAATGTGTGCGGCTTCCACTAACACTTTACCATCCTTATCTTTAATGCGCTTTACTTGATCCAAGTCTTGAACTTTCCTCTCTCTTGCCTTGCCGAACCAGTACCTTTGTCTCCTAAACTCGACATATAAGTGTTCAAAAACTACTAAATATACATCGAGCAACTCTATCCCCTAGCTCGACTTACAAGGATTATCTTATTTTTTTATAAAAATAAAAATATCATATAAAAAAAAATAATCTAGGAAACCAATTTTGTAGTAACTACCCTAAAAATATTGTCATACAATCCAAATTTTAATCCACCCACCCCCACCCCGGCGAGTAGCGTTACGACAGGATAAATGTGATTTGTATTTCTTCTTCTACTATACCCCGCTCTACAAACAACAAGAAACCAAAGAAAACCGCCCAAACACAGGAAGAGAAAAACACACAGAGAGAGGGGAGAGAGGGATGAAGAAACCAGGCGGAGCAGAGAAGAAGAAGGTAAGGAGATCACAAAGTCTGCAATCCAACACTGATACTCCTAGGGTAATTTATTCTAATTTAATGGAAATTACTCCACAAATATACACAAATTTTAACTTATATTTTTCTATAATTTTATGTTTAAAACTTTTTTTTTCTGCCTAATTTCGCTTTTTGTGAAATGGGTTTTGTTTAATTGTAGTTTCTCTTGCTTTTCCCCTAAATAATTTGTGTTTGGCGATCTTGATTTAGGGAGTAATTTGAATTTTATGTATGGGACCCAAAAGGGTCAAGGGTTCAACATCCTGTCCAAGTAATGGGTTTATGAAAAAGGGGTTTTTTTTATTGGAGTTTTTCTTACATTTCATACAAAATGATCTTGATTGATGAGTTAATTTCTTGAATTTCCCTTTAAATTTGTGGAAATGTTCTGTTGTTAAGGAAGTAATATGAATTGTATATCGTGGGAGGTTGGGGTATTGGGTTCGAGATCTTGTCAAAGTAAGGAGCTAAGGGGTTTGTGTGAAATTTTATGTGTTGGTCCCTCTTTCCAAAAATGTATTAGAGGGCGTTGATGGTGTAAGTTTTGGAAATTTATATGAAGGAGAAAAAATAGACAAAGTCGTGTAGTGATTTTGATTGTTATGGTTAAGTCACGGTGACAGACTTTTTTGAACCTAAAATGCTGGCGTTCTCCCTACTAGTGCGTTATGGGTGGTTCCACTTCTGTTAGTTGGAGGTATGAATGTTGCGAATATATTTCTAAGGATTGGAAAGGACCCTTTGGTTTATTGGTTCATTTTAACATTAATGGATTGTGGATGATATTGTGAACCTCTTGTGGAGATTAGAGGATTTTGAAAGGTATTTGCTAAACTTGCATTGGAGTAATTATTGAATGATAGTTGACGCGTTTCAAATTGTTTTTCCAATAGTGTAGACAGAATTTACTTTAGATCTGTATAGTTAATGGGTAATTCATTTCTATATACAGTAGATACTACTATGCTCCTTTAGGGAAGTTATAGGAATATGTAAATGTATTTGCTAAATAGCCTGAGAATAATTATTGAATAAGACCAACAGGTGTTGGATTTTTTCTGATATAGAGGATACCAATAAAGTAGGGTTTCTTTGTAGGAGAAAGAATGACTTTAATCTCGAATTTCGAAGAAAATCACCTTTCTAAATATATGGGATTTTACTAAATCCTTGAAATGAATAACTAAAGCCAGCACTGTAGGCTACTTTTCTTTTCGTTTTTTTTTTTTTTTTTTTTTTTTTTGTGTGTGTGTGTGTGTGGGGGGGGGGGGGGGGGGAGGATCACTATAAAAGGATTTTAACCAAAGAAATTATAAGGCTCTGCACTTAGAGCATCCCTGAATCTGACTCTATTTTGCTCTCATAATTGTTTTGTTTGCCTGACAAAATTTCATAGAGTTTGCTCTTTGCTGGTTATTAATTTATTCTTGCATCAAAAGGGATCAGTTTATACTTGAGAATGTGATGATGCTGAATTAAGATACTTTCCTCTTTGTACTAGGACATCACAGATTCCTTGAACTATTGTTAGGGAAGTTCGGCACATATGTTTCTAGGGGAAGTGTTGTGTTAGGGAAGTTCAGCACATATGTTTCTAGGGGAGTGTTGTGTGTATGTTTCTGGACCTTCTAAAATGTGTTCAAAATATAGGCTTTCCATTACTGGTAGTCCTTTATTTCCTGTCTCTTCCATACTTTCTCATCTGCTCATTTAAGAGGGAAATGACTTCCTTTTTTTTTTGGTTGTTATGATCATCTTGCTAACTACACAGACACTGTTAGTACAGACTATAGAGATAACTCAACCATATTGGCACCCTTGAAAAAAAGGATAAAAAATAGAAGTTCTTGTCATTGAATATATTGAGATGTGGCGAGCCTCTTCCTTCCTCCTCCTGCCACTCTTTCTGCCCTTTTTATTTTGTGATGTTCATATCCATGCTGTTCACTTTGAGTTTCAGAAGCAAGCTGCGCCAAAGGATGTCTTCCAGGTATTTTCTGAGAAAGCTAGAGACCATAAGGACTTGGTGTCTCGTTGGGCTGTCCTACAGGAAACACGGGTGGAGTATTTCAGGGGAAAAGATTTTGTTAGTTTTGTGAGAAATCATTTAGAACTGAAAGACATACTCGAGTCAGATAGAAGTTTGGAAGCTGAAGATATTGCCAACATTCTGCTTAAGAAGAACCTTTTGGTCCGATGTGATCGTGTGGTAAAAACTGTCCGGCCTGGCAAGAAGAAATTATCTACCTTTCCAGCACATTTAGAGATATACCATGTGAGTTTCTTTCTGGATTCACTCTATTACTAGTGATTTTGAGAAGTTTCTGGCATCCTCTCAACCTTGTTTCTAGTCACTTATAAATATCTGTGTTTTTTGTCACATCATAAATTAATAATGGCCTTGAAATTTGTGTATTATCTCAATCGAATACTATGATCATAATATTGCGATTCCTTGTCCCAAAAGAAAGAAAGAAGTAAGATCAGATATTTACCTTACCATTCTCCACTTGAATTCTAGGTTTGTCTGAAGTGGGATTTGAATCCATGACGTGCATCTAAGCCACATATCATGCACCGTGCTCTTAAATCCTTTGTCATTCACATCCCCTACCTCTAGACATGTACCAAAATCCTAAAGTTAAATAATGTATCATAAACCCTGATAGTTACTACTTTTAGGGCTTTTGTAAGAATAAACATTGATCTTTCTGCAAATTTAGTTTATAAATCATTCTAATCATCTCCCACTGATTAACGGAGGCTTTCCTTATAGACAAATTGAATCATCACAACCAAAAGGAACCAAAGACATCTTATTCTCTATCCTTTAATCTGTAATTTTCCCCTCTGATACTAAATCTTTTCCTTTTCTAAATCAGAAATAAGAGTGATCACTTCAATAGAAATATGCTATTGTGCTGACGGTCACCATCATTTGCTGATGACTTGTAGGGTTGTGTTAGTTTTCCTCTTTCTGCAAGTAAGCTATTGCCAATTTCCTATTTCTAGTGCCCTAAGTAGAAAACAAAGTCTACACTCTATCAAAAGCTAGACATCTGATTTATGGTGTATTTGGTGCATTCTCTTTGGGAAGCTTATCCTTATCCTCTTTAAACATTCTATACTTGATAAACTTAGCCTTTTATATGTTCCTTTAAAGTAATGCATTTTACATGGTTCTCTTGCAGTTTTTGAGGTTATGTTTTTTCACCTACGTATGCAGGATCAAGTATTTTCTGAAAATGATGCTTTCTTCGCATGGACATTTGTCAAAAGAAGGCCCCTATGGCAAACACTTCTTTCATTCTGCTGGCCAGTTTTGACACTAGCGATCTGCTTGTTTCCTGTGTATCCTCATCAGGTCAAACTGCTTATCCTCTACTCATGTGCTGGTCTCCTCCTCCTTATACTTTGCCTACTTTTGTGTAAGTTTCTGGTGCTTTTCAGTTTTATTCACAAATCTTCTGTTATTTCTTCATTTTCTTTTGATGTTAAGAGGAGTATGATGACGTGTTGTTTTCTCATAAAGTATTAACAAGTAGCTAACTGTTCTTATATATCATACCAAAACCAAGTACTTTATTGGAATGACTAAAACAACAATTTCAGGATGTTGACTTGAGTGAACATATTGTATAGGGGTGCACGATAGAATTTTATTTTGGCTGCTTGATCTGTTGATATTGCTGTTGCCAAGTTGTTTCTTTGACCAGCCCTTTTGAAAATTGTGGTACTTATTTGTGGTCTGAAGTGATTCAGTTCACAGTTTTTTAATTACTAGTGCATAATGAGTAGATTAAAGTGAAAAAGTACCTAGTTACTTGTTTCTTTTTGTGGTGTTCTTATCCTAGCAACAATATGTGTATTTATATTAAATACATCCAGCTCACTCTCAAAATGCATTGAATTGGTCTAAGTAGAAAAAATATAGGATACTGGCGTCATGTCAGACCATCATGAAAACACCATAATTGGAGATAGTGACACACAGTATTTAATCTAAGAGATGTAATTTATAGCAACCTTAACTAATGGACAGAACATTGCAAGTAGTATTAATATCAATCAACTATGACTCGTCCCTGAATATATGGGTCCTTCCCACATATTTAGGCTCATTTCATTATAATGCAAACAATGTTATTAAAGGCTCATTTTATTATAATGCAAACAATGTTATTAAACGCTCATTTGAGGCACTTTTAAGCCCTGAAGCTCAGTTAAAGCCATGTTCTGCGCGTAAAGCCCTAAGGGCATCTCCAACCCTGTTCTCTATTTCCTCTCCAAATATAGAGTTCTATATATTTTCAGACAACCAACTCCAACCCAATTCTCTATTTTACTCTCTAAAAAAGAATATTTTTCTCTCTCCTCAATATTATATTATTATTTCTATTTCATTCTTATTTTCTTATTTCATAATATAAATCTCTTCTTTCTTTTTTTCCAAATAATCACTTTTATATAATTTTCATGTGATATAAAAAGAATTTTTTTTTTTAAATATAAAATTATTTTTTATTCCAAATTTCTAAATAACATAAATTGGAAGCAAATATTATATAATATACAAATTGATGAACAATTCAAATAAAAGTGAAATCATTAATGAAATATAATTATATAAACATTACATAAATACCCAACTTTCAAACTTATTACGCTGCTCACATAAATGCTCTATTAACACATTCTGGAGTTCAAAATGAGCATTTTTGTCCTTAATTTTTTTTTATGTCTAGCTAAAAATTGTTCAAATCGAAGATTTTCATCTACCACCATTTTTTTTGTTGCAATTGAAGTCTCAATGACATCTTGAATTGGTGCATTAAGATTATGTCCATCCTCGATTATCATGTTGTGCAACATAATGCATGTAGTCATTATATCATGTAGCACTTCCTTTATCAAAAAACGTGATTGTCCTACAATATTTGCAAAACGTGATTGCAAACCTCCGAATGTACGTTCAACATCTTTTCAGCTTGATTCTTGTTTCATCGCGTAATATTTCTTCTTTTGAGAACGGGGATTATTGACAAAAAAAAAGTTTAAAAAATTGAAATATTATTAATTCGGAATGAAAGTAGTGTATATTAAATAATATATATATTTTAAAAAATATTATATTACATTTAAAAGAAATTACAAATATTAGAGATTTAATTTATAGCCTTATATGAAAAAAATATATGTTAATTACAAAATAATAGAAATAATAAATAAAATAATGAAAAAGTGAAATAGAGAGTGTGAATAGTAGTTCTCCAAATTTGGAGAACTACTATTCAACTCTCTCTATATATGGAGAATAAAGAGTGAAATGGAGGGTGGTTGGAGAGCCCATTCTCTATTTTACTCTCCAAATATAGAGAATAGAGAGTAAAATAGAGTAGGGTTGGAGATGGTCTAACAGACGTTGGACTTGGCTCTTTTCGCTTTTGAATACTCTGAATGCAAAATAACTTGGTTGTGGATAAACATACAAGTCTCGAACTAAATAAAAGGAGCAAGTGTTAGTAACTCATAAAGAAGAAAATGCAAAAAAGCACATTACAATCATTCTGTAATTCATAATCCTTGATTAAAACATCTAAAATAGCAACAAATTCCCACCACCACCACCACCCCAAACAAAAAAAACATATAGCAAAATGTAGGCCAAAAAATAATGATGTACAATTAAAAAGAAAAACATAATAGCAGTAAAGGATAAATACAAAACAACAACACACCCAGTGTAGTCCTGTAGTGCCACAAGTGGGGGAAGGATAAATACAAATCAGCAAAGCAGAGTGAAAGTGTAGGGTATTACACTAAGTAAGAGAAACAAAAGGCAATAAAATTGTAACCGACTTCTTTTTGTTCTTCAAACTCAATCTTCTATTCTCCATTGTTGAGTTCTAAAGGTTGTAGATTGGGGAGTTTTTCACAATGTGTTAGGCCGAACAGTTGTTTCTGAGTTCTTGTTGGTTATTATTCACTGTATAGATGCATAAACCATTCCTACATTATAATCTCTGCATAACTCGACTGTAAACCAAATGACCCTAAATTCACTCAAGCCAACATCCCGAAACGATAAAGTATTTGGTTTTTGTTTGATATCAAGTCATGCTCATCTTGCCTTTTCTAGTGTACTTCGGAATACTATTTGTATTGATTGCAGTTGTCGAGAATGAACATATATATATTTTTGTTTATGAAAAGAATATGTTGATGCTTGCAGTGAGAGGCTTGGTCTTTGGTGCTCTTTGGATTCTTCTTGGAAAACGTTTCTGGTTATTCCCCAACATTCTTGCTGAGGAGGCAACACTCAAAGAATTGTTCCAGTTTTGGCCCCAGAAAGATGAGGGCGAGCGACCTAAGTGGACTGCAAGGCTCTTCTATGCAATTGCAGGTGTGGTGGTTATTTCACTCCTGAGGCATCATGCTCCTGATGAGGCTGCAAGAGCCAGGTTCGCTGTCTTGCACTTATACTCTAATGCCTTTATGATGATTTATGAAATTCGGATTTAGTGGGAGAAAACGTGATCTGGTTATATAAAGTTGAAATTCTGTTTTCTTCTTTGTCAACTTTGATCTGAAGTTTTAATATAAATACTATATAGTACCACATATTAAACATTGACTGCAAGTTTAAGAAATCGAACCTAGTTTCATACATTTGCCAAGAAAAATGGAGTAAATCCTTAATAACATCTAACCTTCCCTTCCAAAAGTTGTGTAGCTAGATTGGTTTTGTGTTGGAATTCCACAGGTCATGTTGTGTGTTTAAGCCTCCATAGCCTCATTTTTCAGTTTTTTTTTTTTTTTTTAAAAAGAAAAAACCTAACCTTCCCTTCCAAACAAAAAATGAAGTGAAGATTGAACACACATTCATTTTAACTAATCTAACTGAATTTTTTGAATTGAACTACAAAACAGGATTTAGTCAGATTTTATCATGACTATAAAAGTAAATGAAGAACAAATAAAAAACGAAAAGTTCAACTCATGTTACTTGATGAATTCGTAAGTCGTACCACCGATTTCTGCTGGCTATATCAGCTAATATGTTGGCACTTAGTTTTGTAATTTTTAAATTGATCTGGGGTCAGCCTGTCAGTTTCTGATTAAATTTGTTGTTTATTGTGCCATACACCCATTTATGTCATCAAGTCTGTTGATTTGTTGTCCGAGGATGAACGCCTTGCACAATGGTGTCTGAAACTGAATTCCTTTCTTGCAGGTATCAGAAGCGGGTTTCTAACATTATAGATGATGTGCTCGAGTGGTCTCCAAGTCTAGCTTTGTCAGGCATCATAGAAAAGCAACCTGTGGTGAACATCACCGAGCCTAATGACAATGTAACTGACAGCAAGAGTAGTGATGAAAAACTATTTTCCTCAGGTGTTTCAGATGATGAAACCATACCCAATGAAGAAGTTGAGGAAGTTACTGAAAATACAGAAGATAGTGATCATCACCAAAACATATAATTTATAAATGTTAGAACATGTTGTACCCAAAGAAAAAAATTGTTAGAACATGTGTTATCAAGGTAGCAGCGGATTCCAATTTTTCAATTTTCACTTATGCTTCAGTGCGTTAGAGTATAGAAGTTTGTAGTGAAGTCATTGTAACTTTATTGGTGTAAAATTTGACATTTTGAATATGATAGTGTTTCATTTTGGATGCATGGGAGCTGCAAGCTCTAACATAAGGGTTCAGACTTCAGAGAAGTTGATTAAACCTTGTTTTGTAGTCTCTTGTTGAACCCTTCGTTGGTTTAAAGGGTTATTTATGCAGGGATAGTTTGTTTGCACCTTGACTAATTCTGCAAGGTACTTGTTATCTCTCAGCATCAACAGATACAATATAACTCTATCTACCAAGGCTAGAAGGGACCTTACGGTGTTTAATCACTTTATTGACTACTAGGCTATACCCGTGTGTTCATACTTAGAAGCATTTTTTAAAAGTTCGATTAAACACTGATTGCTGCTTAGAAGTACTTTTTGAATTTATTGATTAAACACAAATTGTTTATCACCTAAGGGTCGTAACTCTTGTGAAAAGCATCTATGGCATGGGTCATTGCTTTAAAAAAAAAAAAAAAAAAAAACTGGATTCACAATTCCAACTTCTACTCCTCCAATATTATATTGTATTATTGAACTTGATGCTTGTTGCAGTTTCTGATCGTGCCATCTAATCTTCCGCAAGTTGAGTTCATTTCACATCCTAAAATAAAAGAGCCAAGCTAGGGTTTTTACGGCTATTTTACTTTGCACATTCTCGATAGATGTGCATTTTCATAGAGTGAGAGGCAAAAAAGATCAACGAGAGACTAGATCGTTTACTAGTACTAGAGTGAGGTAAATTTATTGCACGTGTATTCCTCATTATAAAGTTTTGACATTGAATTCAATATACTTAAATTATTATTTTGGTCAAAATCCCGTGAAGTCTCTATAAACATATGTTAGTGTTTGATTGTGACATGTTTCACAATCTAAATGGTGAAGCATTCTTCATAAAAAGTCTCATTTCTAAAATGATTTGGGAGCTCACAAGTTTTTCTTCTTGCACATTCTTTTCACTTCTTTCAAATTTCTAGACATATCTTGTACATTGTTTTCGCCTCTTTCAAATCTCAAAACATCTATTCTTTGCACATTCTATTCATTTCTCTCAAATCTCATGATATTTTTTCTGTTTTTAGTGATCTTTTACTCTATTTGTTGGGCTTGTGCTGCTCGTTGCAGCACAAGCTTATCTCCTATTACTAATTGTCTCCAATAGTTGTATGATATTGTTATGTCTGACCATATTGCTGATGAAGTTCAGTGTCAAATGATAATATTAATCTATTGGTTACTTGAAAGGCTTATCAATAAACTTGGTCGAGACATTTTGGGCGTTACAACGACAACGACGATGCTACTTATGAGTCGAAAGAAGGAGATGAAGTTGACACTTCATCCGGCGAAGAAGATCATTCATCGAAGTCGACATCGTCAACATGGACATCCCCGGATCACAAGGAATCCAAACACCGCAAAATCATTTATGAGATATTAGATGACAATAGTCACTATTTGCTCAACAAGCTTCGTATTCTACTAGATGAGAAATACTGGTAATAATACAAAGGAAGCTTCGCATTCTAGTAGATGACCAATGCTAGTAATAATATGGAGGAAGTTTCGCATTCTACTAGATGACCAATACTAGTAATAATATGAAGGTTAGAATATCTGATGGCTTCAAATTTTTAAAATGTGTATACATGATATGATATATAAAAGATCCAAAGAAGCTATTTGTAGATATGTAGAAGTGATAGAACATTTTGAGACTTTTCTTTATGTATATAGATAGGATTAATAGACAGTAGATATTATTAGTTTCATGTAATTATTGGAGCGTCTGCTTTAGAAGATTCTAATACTTTAATAAACTAGTTCTAATATGTACATCTTTTAATATTATAAATCATAAAAAATACTTGTTTGAATTTCAAAATTCGAAAAGTATCACGATGAAATAAAATGAGAAAGACTTATTATTCTTGTGCACAAGGAAACTGTTTTACGTGTGATCAAGATTGTCGTTGCTAGTTGAATGAAAAATAAATATACAACGAACATGTCCTATATTTGTAGATCTTGAAAGGTCCTTCTAGGCTTATATGCATTTGGTTAATAACAAAAATACTTATAACTCGTATTATCTCCGTCTCATATTAGAAGGACAATTTATTAAAAGTATTTAGTCTCATATTATTTGATCACTTATTAAATTAGGATAGAATTAATTAAATATTTTCTGTTTTATTCCTACAATTAATATGGTTTTGGAAGTTTAAACAAATTTTGAAAATCCAAATTTTCTTTTTTCAAGAGGCTAATTAACATAAACAAAAGACAAAATAGTAAGGTTGATCAATCTATTAATGACTTCTTAATAACCGTATAAAATAAAAAGTGTTCATCTAATAAGAGATGGAAGTCAGAGACCAGTTAAAACTTAAAAATCCATTTTATTTTAGAAGCCCTTTCAGTTTGACCAAGTCATTTATTGTCCTCGAAAATATCATTTCAAAACAAGTTACTCCTCTGTTCCTTTTTATATGTCATCTTTACTATAAATAGTTGGTACATACTTTCTCCGTTTCTTTTTATATGTCGTCCTTACTCTAAATAGTTGGTACATACTCCCTCCGTTTTTTTATATGTCATCCTTACTAGTTACTATAAATAGTTGGTCCATAATACTTGTCATTTCATAAGATCAATGCATAAGTTACCTTATTCTTCCTATTATACCCTTGATTTGACCAACCTAGGAAAACAAATAAGTAATTAATGTTCATTGTAATTAGTTCACACATTGATTAACTACTCTCACCATTGCATTACTTTATAAAATCTGATTTTGAAAAAAAAAAATCTCAACAAACAAATTAAAAATAAAAGATAGATTTATTTATTATTTATTGCAAAGTCGACTTTAAAAAAATAAAAAGATGACATATAAAAAGGAATAAAAGGAGTAACACTCCCTCCGTCAAACAACAGTTGTCCAGTTTATTATCAATTTAAAAAAATGTGTATGCAAACGCATAAATACTTAAAATATAAAATCAATTTCAAATATCCATGTTTTTCAACATTTGATATTCAGCTTGTGTTTGGTATGAAAAAAAAAATCGAAAAATATTTTCTAGAAAAATAAATAAATTTGTAATTTTTATTTTTTATTTTTTTAGGTCAGTACAAAAAAGGGATGTGGTAGGGTGTGGGGTGATGCGGATGGGGGTTATGGGAGTAGCAAAGATAAGATGTGTTAGACGGTTAGAGGATACAATCAACGTGGAATACTATTTACGAAATAGAATAATCACACCACATCTGTATTTAAGACTTTATATTGCTAGTCATAAATGTACTTTTTAATTAATAATTGTTTAAAATAACAGTTTAATTACAAGTTTTAACCTATTAAGATAATTTTATATTAAATTAAAGTATTTATTTTATTCTAGTAGTCACCGATTTAAGGAGAGTCATTTTTTTTTTTTTAAATAACTGATAATTATACAATTATTTTACCACAAACATTCTAGGGAATTGAGGATATATTTTCAGAAAAGAAAAAAAATCTCTCTCCACTTTCTTCCCCAAACGATTCTATCGCTGTCATTATACGCATCATCTTTCAACTTTTGTCATGAGGCGATTTTGATTCTATTGGTTATATTTTTTGTTTATAAAATGGTAAGTAGTTAACTCTAGGTATCAATTTGCAATAGTGTTAGTGTTGGAAAGTGTATAAAAATTGAAATCAATTAGTAAGTTTAATTTAGTACATGCAAACATTTTATTGTATGAATTATGTATGAAATTTGATATCCCAATAAATTTGTGGACTATTATACTTTTTGTTGATGTTTAGAAAGTGTTTGGTATCAATTAGTAAAGTTTAATTTAACATGTATAAACATTTTTACAGTATGAAATAGGTATGAAATTTGATATCTCGACAAAATTTATGCAATATTATACTCTTTATTGGTGTTTAGAAGTGTATATAAATTGATATCAATTAATAAGTTATATTTAGTTTGTATAAATATCTTACAATATGAAATATGTAGAAAATTTTATATTTCAACAAATTTGTGAATTATTCTATCCTTTATTAGTGTTTAAAAAGTGTATTAAAACTGGTATCAATTAGTAAAATTTAGTTTAGTATGTATAAACATTTTACTATATAAATTAGGTATGAAATTTGATATCTCAACAAAATTTATGAAATATTAAACTCTTTATTGATATTTAGAATGCATAAAATTCATATCAATTAGTAAGTTTAGTTTATTATGTTTAAAAAGTGTATAAAAATTGGTATAAAATATTATACTATGAACAAATATTTTACTATATGAAATATGTATGAAATTTGATATCCCGATACATTTGAAATTATTATATCTTTTATTGGTGTTTAAAAAGTTTATAAAAATTGATACCCAACTACCATTAGTAAAGAGCAACAAATTGTGTATTATTTTTAAAAGTGTAGTAAAATTGATATCAATTATTAAGTTTACTATAATATATATAAATATTTCACGGTATGAAATTTGATACCTCAACAAATTTGAAATTATTGTATCTTTATTAGTGTTTAAAAAGTGTATAAAATTAATATCCAACTATCCATTAGTAACGAGCAACATATTGTGTTATTATTAAAAAGTATATTAAAATTGATATCAATTAGTAAGTTTAGTATAGTATGTACAAATATTTTACGGTATGTAATAGATATGAAATTTGATAACGATTTTTTATTTATGAAACTTGTATATAGATGCAAATTGTAAATGATATAGTATTTTCAAATATAAACTAATTATCCACTTCATGCAGATTGATACAAAAAAAATATTCATCTAAAAAATTACAAAAATATCATATTCCAAAAATAAAAATGCTTATTTTAATTATTTTTTAGAACAATTTCAAATAACAAAACACCTAAAAATGATATATGCAAAAACACTATTATGTGATAATTTTTTTAAAAAAAGTAACAACTCGAAATAATGCAGTACTCGAAATAAAGAAAGAACCAAAATAGGAGATTGATACTATTATTTCGGAGATTGATAACAACTAAAATAATTGAGAAAAAATGCAGTACTGATATCCTATCAGTTATAGAATACTATAATTAAGGACAAGATATTATTTATTAGTTCATTAAAAATTATTTTAATCTATTTTTCGTTTTTGTTTATTTTATTAATTCATTATTTGTAAGAAATCTAATGTTATATATTAAAAACTAAAAAGTCATGTTATAACTAGTAATATCACTCTTAAATATGTTATTTATTAAATTTACACAAATGACCTTATTAGTCAAAGTAGAGAAGAAATTTCTTTAATATACTGTTAATAAGGTAGCTAGTAATACTACATATATTTAATAAAAAGCAGTAGAACGCAAGGGAGGAGCCCGTACCCGCATAGTTTTTTGAAAAAACTAAAGCTAAAACCCACCTCGCACCCGCTTAAAACTGCCCCTCATAGGCTTACCCACACTGCCTCGCCCCATTGCCATCCCTACTTGATGGGTTAAGATGGGTTGAACAAATAAATGAATTAATGCCCAAACCTTGTCCAAAGTCCATTTGGATCAAGATGGACTTGATCAAAACAACATAAATAATAGGTTGTAGCCCAACTTGACCCTAATGATGCAAACCAAGTTGCATTAAGACCTTTCACAAGGAGCCAAGCTCGAGACCTACAAGCTCACGTGCTTGAGCGCACCTTAATATTATATTGGGCGGTCCACGTTTTGGTTAGAAACCGAAAGGACAAAAAAGCGAATGTGCTCAAAGCTGTATTCTCAGTTCTGTGCAATACCATTGACCTTCACTGTTATCATATAGACCGACTGAACCTATTTGCACACTTTAACCTCAAATATGTCATTTCATCCTACTGTATCTTTGATAACATATCAAATCACATCAAAACAAACCAAACTCAGAAATTAATGCAACAATTAAGAAAGGAAAAACGACAAGTATGCAAAACTAACAACCTCTTTACATGGTCTCCTAAACTAAAACTACGGTAACCGGCCAACCATAAACTTACTGAACAACTTCTAATCCTAGTTCTAACTTCATCCATCTCTGTACAAAAGGGAAGATGTAATCTCCAAGCAAATGCTGCTAACACTGCTACGCTTGTTGCCTCTATTGCTCCCGTTAACACTAACGTAAAAGCCAAGAATGAATTGCCGCCCAGCTTGAAAAGCCAAGAAATGAAACAATACCTGTAAACTCTCTTGTCCATACTCGAGCCTCGTTGCAGTGCAAGAGCTAGTTTAGACATGAACATATCTCCAATTACTTGCCAGAAAAACCTCCTTCCCTGCTTTCGGCAGACTGGTACTCATCTTTCGATTCTTGAAAGCTACTTTGATTGCCATAACTGCTACCATTTGAATAAGACTGCTGAAGCTCGGCCAACCTTCCATTTTCATGCCTCTTTTGAATATCAGCAGCATTGAACTGCAAAGGTTCAGAACCCGATGAACTCACAGAACCAGTACCCTTAGAAGCATCTGTCTTTTTGGCAAAACGTCCTCCCAAGGCTCTTACCCTCCTCAGTGCATGCTGATGTCGAGACTCGTGAAGATATGGCTTAACACAAGGAAAGGAGGGTGTGTCAAAAACTTTGAAAATGCTGCAGATCATCAAACTTCAGAAATGACTACTAATAGCATCACATTATATACGACATGAGGGACCTACTAAAATAACAAATATCAAGCCTAAAAGTTGTGACTCCATTCCTCCCAGTCTTCTGACATCCTGATATAGTTATAGCAAGGATACAAGTAAAAGTATTTGTGCGAAACTAATGGCACAAGACTTCCCTTCAACGATACAAACTCATGCAAGCGCTGGAATAAGAAAGTTGAGGGGAACAACAGCCAACTGTGAGCAAAAGTATTGCATCTCAGAATATTTTTTTTAAAAAAAAAACAGTGCAAAGAGGTGTCATAGATAGCCTTTCTTATCTTCCTAGAGAAGTGAGGTGGATTAAGGGGTACTAACTGTTATACACTATTATTTTGCTTGAAGTAGAGAAAATCATCAGTCCTTATACCCCCCTCTGCTAAAATATAAAATTCTTCATATGCGGAGTTCCCTTACATGCCCACTGCCCAACCAGTCAGATAATATGGAAATCCATTCAGGCATAAGACAAATATTCATCTGCACCACTTGGAATAGGTACAAGCACTTGGCCAAAGTTCCATATATCTCCAGCAGACTGATTTCATGTAATAAGTTCTTGTAAAAAGGTGGCAAATGAATTATGGACAATGAGGAGAAGAAAATTGAAGGAGTGACCCCATGAGAGGGCACATGCTAACCTTTCTACCCTTTATCTGCTTCTTTTCAAGTTCTGCTTTAGCACGTGACTGTCTTCGCTGCAGGATCCTTCGATACTGCTTAGCATTAACATAAACTGGTTCTTGAGCCATTTCTTGTGGCAAGGGCATCCTTGCATAGTGCATATCAAGTACATGAGGAGGAACCTGAATAGTGCAACAGTCGGTAAAGACTTCTAAAGAAAATCTCACCATAGATTAGAGCTATAAGACTAAATAATCTTGGCTAATGAGCATGTTGAGTTTCCCCACCAACTAGATAATACCTTAGCACAACTGACATCATAATATTTTTCCATATCATGTTTCACTTGTTTTTATATGTTCTATTTTGTTCTTTTAATAAACATGGACCCAGAAGGAATATTGGAGAATTCATTTTGCAATGTAAAAACAGGTCATAATGCACACTAGAGCTCTTTTGAACAGAATGCTTAATATGGACCAATTGTTTTGCAAGGGATTCTTAATTGTAACATGTCATAGGAGTAGAGTCATTCATGAAGCAAAGAGCAAGCAAGAGCCTCTAGTTCCCATGAGATTCAGCTTTCTACACTGAAAATGAGAGGGGGCCATTGATAACAATGATTTTCATATGAAATTTCACATCTATTAAATGTGGTCCTGTAAATAAGTGCTATATAGATTACAGTTGCCCAAGTTGTTGACTTAAAGATGGTATCAAAACCATCCCACCCAAAAACCAAGAGATCCAAACTCCCTTTTTACTAGCAGTGAGTTGTAAACGTTCTCTCTTCTTTTCTAGATTCCCCTTCTGCCCAAGAGCACAAGCTCCCTTTATTAAACCATTTCCAGCAGTTAATGCCACTAGAAATTCTTACATTTCTTATATTATGATATTGAATTTGGGTAAATCTATCTCAATCGTTCTGGTTGGAACTTTAATTGAAGCCACTCAAATGATGGTGCAATATCCAATAATGGTGCTGAAATTGTGCATCAGTAGCACCATTAAGGTGATATACAACTTAGGACCGAAAACTTCCACAAGAAATAGGTCATCCCAGTGTAAAAGTAATATACTTCAAAATATACTACAAGCTCCTGGAGGCTGGAACCAAGTAAGGTCGAGAAGGTGAGTGTTTCTAAAGCATCACTAAAATGACAAGAAGCTAGTAGAGGCTCAAGAGAGGACCAAGACAAATCTGATCTCACACTTTTCAAGCACTGATGTGTTCTGGTCCAGAAAGATATTATACTAAAGTCGCTCACATTAGCAGCAAGATCAACATTATTGAACAAAATATGAGGTAATCTTTCTCTTTTAAGAGGTTCGGTAAAAGATTTTAATACACAAAAATGAATTGAAATATTTAAACAATGTGTATACCAAAGGCTGGCCAAAAGCTGTCATCATCCCGCCATAGTATGGATCAACATATGGGTTTGGAGCACAAGCCTGGTTGCCAATCAAACAGAATCACTTCCACATGAGTCATTAGACATTATCAATGAAGTAACTCACCAAAAATGATAATTATAACAGATCTTAAAATCCATAAAAATGGTCAAACATACTATAGAGTGCCCAACAAGTTCAAGCTGTTGGGGCTGTGCTAGGCTTCCATCAAGTCTTGGAGGTATGGCTGGAGCAGCTGGCTGAAAATTCTGATCTGCCTTTCCATAACTCCCATCTGATATTGAAAATAGATCTCATTAGTACCAGTCACATAATCCATACATTAAGGAATTAGTTGCACACCTAATGTAAGTGGATAAAATGTAACCTCTCTCTACAAGTTTGAACTTTAAGATGCAGGGTGTATTTTATTTTATTTTTTTGGGGGGAAGGGGGGCTGCAGGCCTAGTAGTCGTTTTCTTCATCTACATGGATAGGTGTTTTGGTACAGCATGAAAAATGTGGTATAGAAATGCAATACGATATATACATGAGAAAAAAAATCAACAAGTTATAGGGTTGGGATCCCCTCCAGTAAAGATCAATGCAGTCTTTGATAAATGACACTTGTCTGTCTACAAATTAAAGGTTTGTATTGTAATCCTCTTTTTTATTCTCTCATTATCACCCATGTCCCAACATTAGTTTACTTTCATCTTTATGTACAATTCTCTTCTAGTCTTAAGTTTTTCCAATGAACATAACGACGGAGTCTCGCTATATCTGGCTGCCGGAATTTGGTTTCAGTGGCAGAGCCGAGAGGCTACCTCACCTTCCAAAGCTTTTCTAGTCAAGAACTTGTACAAACATGGCTTGCATTTATGCTTCTCCCATACCCATACCATTCAATGCCCAAAAAAAAAAAAACATCTATAAAATAGATGAAAGATCAAACCAAATCCTTAGCATCTCACTATCCACATACATACAAATATTGCTTTTGCGCAACAAAGTTGGAGCTGTTACGATAAGAAAGAGGAGTCAGTTGCAAATGGGTTTTGGGCAGTGAAATTCTAGGGAAGAAAGAACAAAGCTTTTCTGAAATTGCAGTGAAAAATATATATAAATAGAAAAGATTGGAGGTAAGCAATGGTACTGAAATTGCAGTAAAACCTGCACTTTTAGAGAGACAGAATGACGTATTTAGTGAAAGAAAAAAGGATACAGAAATTGATGACGGTGGAATATGGAATTGCAATTTTAAGTCTTTAATTTATAGATAGACACATGTCCTAAATCAAAGACTCCATTAATCATTACTGGAGGGGATCCAAAGGGCTATAGTAACTCAGTTTTCAATTATTTTTCTATTACAACCCATTTACACTGGAGGGGATCCAAAGGGCCACACAACTCAGTTTTCAATTTTGATTTTTTTTTTTTTGCTCACACATTTTTATTAGTATGTCAAATAATCTTTAGTTTTAAGTTGTGGTAAAAAACTGGTAGATTCTTTTGTTCTTCTAGATCTTGCTATAACAAAAAAAGGAACTCTACATGTGGCTTACACTTACTTATGACCCTATCAAATAAATAAGTTTGTTCCATCACATTTTAGACGCTCCATCCATCTGCAACTAGGAAGAAACCCCTAACATCCACCCTTCACAGTTATTCGTTACTCCCACCAGGAAAAAGCAAGGAAATGCTAGCCTCTCTAATCGGTTTCTTCAAAGTTCAAACTTCCTGCCAACCCACAGAACTCTTTGTCTAAATTCAAAAGGAGTAGCTTCATAAATATATGTTTTGCTTGACGGAAGCAGAAAACAAACGGTTTTTGTTCTTCATAATGTGTGATGGTTTCTATAAATCAGGTACCCATCTTTTCCTTTTTCATTCTTTGTGTTCTGTTTTGTCTGCCTCTTCTTCTTCTTCTTCTCATTCTCTGTTTCGCCTTCATTGATCAATGAACCCCCACTGAATGTTGATTGAATCCACTACGAAATTCCCTAGAGGCTAGAAGTACTGTGTCAACATGATACATCAGCAAAGAAAATTGCACTAGGTTCCCACAAAACTAGATATTTCATCCTCCTATTGCTAAGCAAGCACAATTTTTCTTCTCCACTCACACATCCTCCTTGACAGCACATAGATGGTCAACTGAAAATCTTATCACACACACAAGACATTCAGCTAACAAAGTTCATACAAGCTTAAGAAAATAGTTCAATAATTTCAAAATAAAGAATTTTCCATATAAGGAAATGAGAACATTTAGCTAAATTAAGCTGCTAAACTAGTTCGCACTTCAAACAACCCGCCTTAGCATCACCTCACATCAGACCATTTAAAAAGATGCTGTCACTATAACAGAAAGAAGAAAGTCCTTTATATGAAAATAATGCTTTTACTGATTCCAGCATCCTAAAGTCCTCACTTAGATGTCAGGAAAGAGGCCTCAAATGTTATTTTGAGGGAAAATTGCAGCAGAGTAAAGGCAATCATTTACTAGCATGGGCATTGAAAAGAAAAGTGAGGTCAGAAAAAAGCATTCTTCAACTTTCCTAAAGCTGTTTCAGAACTTAATTTGATGTGTAGCTTTTCCATATATTGCCTAGCTCCTTCAACTATCACTGGCAACCAGTGTCGACATAACAAGATACAGGTTCTGGAACGAGATTCATACCGAATTCCATCAACGTCTGGTCGGTTCTTTCACAAAGGTGAAACGAAAAAACTGGTGAAAATGACTACCAACAATTGCTGTTTCATATCGGAGCTTCTGTGAAAGGAAGTGGTTAACAACTTACAAGAACTTTCTGGTAGTATGAAGAAGATAAATCATCCACCTTCAACGATTTACAACAACTTTCCGGTAGTATGAACAGCAGGAATCCTCACCTCTTCTTCCTCAATCAGACAGAGAAGCTTATGGAATGAAAGACAGGTTTGAAGAGTGTGCCAAGTGACTATGGCTAGGATTTCTTGACTTGGTGAATGTAACAGTCTAGGATTAAGATGCTGGGGTTTCTTTGCTAGCTGCATATGGTCTAGGATTTTAGAAAGAGATTGAAAAAACATATATCTAGGGACATGTCAAGTACATTTTAGGGCTATAAAGAATCATAGGCAACAAGCAAAGTTCATTTTCTAGCTCTGGTAAGCTTTTTTTTTTGAAACTTGGTAACTTTGTATTATAACACGATAGTACATGGGCAGTACTAAACCTTATATACAGATGAACTCCAAAACTCCACTATTCTAAATCTAAATTGAATCTAAAACATCAATTATAGAGACAGTTTCATTTGAGTATAATTGATTGCACCAAAAACATAACAACAAAATGCAGTTGAGTTTAACTTTCTGCATACTGTTCTCTATGCTCTCAAAACACCTAGAATTTCTCTCTTTCCAGGTTGCCCACCAGATTGAAGCAGGGATAATTCTCCATCTCATTCTGTCTTTAGCTAGTACTCCTGCCTCCTCCCAACTTTTTAGGGCTTCAGTAATTCTCCTAGGCATAGCCTAGGATAAGCCTTTGAGACTCAAGAATACCCTCCATAACTGTTGAGTAAATTTGCAGTGTAGAAAAAGATGGTTAACAGTTTCTGATGTTTCTCCACAAAGAAAACACCTAGAACATAAGGTTATCCCCCTTTTCATAACATTATCCTGTGTCAAAGCTGCTTCCTTAGCTAGCAGCCATATGAAACATGAGACTTTATAAGGAATTCTGCCTTTCCAAATTTGTCTCCATGGCCAGGTAGGAATCTGTTGACTTGGTTGCTCCATCAACCTGTAAGCTGCACCTACTTTAAATATACCTTTGTTGCTTCCTTTCCACCATAATGCATCCTCTTCAGCCTGGAGTCCATTGAAGTTTCCAACAATGTTGAGAAATTCTGCCACTCTCATTACTTCCCAGTCATTGAAATTCTGGTAAGCTTATTCAGCATATTAATGAAAATGGATTTTAACAAAATATTAACAGAAAATTTGTTAAATTTAGTGCTTCTGAATAACTAATTGTTGAAAAATACTATTGTTATGCACCCAAGGGTATGGCCTAGTGGTCAATGAAGTGGTTGAGAACCCTAGGTTCTCAAGTTCAGAACGCACGAAGACAAAAAACACTAGGTGATTCTTCTCATCTATTCTAGTCTTAGTGGACAGAGTTACCTGATGTTGCTGCTAGTAGAAGGTGGCAAGTATCCCTTGGAATTAGTCAAGGTGTGTGAAAGCTGGCCCGAACACCACGGTAATAAAAAAACACTTATTATTTGTTACATATTATATTATATTCACACCTTTATTAGCGGTTTCCTGGTGCTTGTACCCATACTCCGATCCATCCCCTCAAATACTATAATGACAAATCTGATTCTAGACCTTCACCCATATCAATTGCTTGCAACCAAGCAACATAGGTTTTCTTATGGGAGAGTTTAAACTTTTAACCAACTTTTATATGATTGCTTGTGCTATTCTAAAAAACACTTCCCTTGCCTGGAAACCATATGATACCAAAGTAATAATAAGATCAATAACATATTTTACTAGATGCAGTTAGCAAAAGAAAATATTTTCAAAAAAGTTAAAAGGTCAGTGAAATGCTTGTCATGTGCACCAACATATTTAACATGTATAGTAGTATCAATGAGATTGCTCTTCAAAAAATGGATTAAGCAATACAATTTGGGCGGACAACAAAGGACAATCACTTGGTACTTCTCACAAAAGGTAAAAAAGTAAGACTTTGTCTCTCTATCAATGATCATGATTATTTTATCATTAGCAACATTAAAAATTACAGATGTACCTGCATGCAAAGGTACGATACTTTGCGATTTTTCAGGAGCATCATCATCTTCCTCATTGACTCCACCATCAGACTGTGATTGGCCATCAACAGATTGTTCCAATGATGACGAATCTGATGCATTTTCCCGCATCAACCCAGGGGAAACAGGATTATAAACAGCACTATTCCACCAAGGTTCAGGATATACAGTGGAACGTGGAACATTATATGCATTGGTTTCCTCCCGATTTGTGCTTTTGGAATTTGATGGCATACTGCTGTAATTTTACTCAGAGAGTTCCACAATATGAGTGTCCTAATTGCAAAGACAAGTAACCAGTTCAGGGAATTTATTTAAAGAGGACCACCTCCATATGCATTATGCAGTTCTAGCTACTGAAAACCACACATGCAGATGTCTTCTATATCTACACTTAAATGGAGGATACACGGGATTCACTGACTAGCGTTTAACAATCATGGCCCTTATTTTCACTGGAAGAGAACACTTTGACCTTTTCAAATCTACTGTAAATTAGGTATGTAAGTTGCTGGAACTACGAGGAATCTTGGCAGACTTCACACGATTGACAATAGAAGGAAAAAGACATCATTTTATCTTGACTATGGTTCTTATTTTTTGAACTAGTGGTTTTGGCACCACTTGCTCACACATCGACTATTACACGAGTACTTACTACCTTCCACCAATGTAGCTACTAAGTAAAACCTACCCACCACCAAGACTTAGTTAAGTAAGAAAAAGTCACCCGGCATGTTTTGTCTCTTGTCTCTGTTGAGACTTGAAACGTCTCCACAGTTTTCATCTCATTTCAATGACTCTTAGACCCTCAGATACTTTAATCCAGGAAAATTCACCCAAGGGAAAATAAAAAATAAAATCGCCGGTCCTCCCAGCAAACCCCACCTCAGCTCCAAAATATTGTTAGAGGTTCAGTTGAGGAGTGTTTAGAACTTGAAGCTACGTGAATTTCAAACTGGGGACTCATCTCACTTAAGCAGCACTTTTTAGTTCACGTTCGATTCACTAAGGTGTGCCTCATCATCAGCAAACCCTACCTAGAAAATAGTGGTACTAGACAATCTATATCTTGGCAAAGTAGCATCAATTGTCAAAGTAATGGTTTTGAACTTACTTTACATGCTTTATTTGACATATTTCACTTATTTAGTTACTTTTTCTTGCATTACATATTCGTACTTGTGCATTTATGGATTTTTTTTTTTTCATTACCCATATCTTTATTAAACACTCTTTAATTGCAATTAAAGCCCCAACGAGCTTTTTGCCACTTTCTATGTTTTTTGCTTTTGACAGCACTGCTTGCAACTATTAGAGAATTAGTAATCCCTATTGACAGAATCACCACATGTCTTGACTTGTAACAACAAATCACACATTCTCTCAACTTCATCTCCAAATTCAAGAATTGTCTACACTCAATAATAAGAGAAACTAATCAAACGAGAATTTGTGCCCTTGTAGAAGCTTTCATATAGAACCTCTTCATGCACAATAGCTACCAAAGAGCAATTATAATTATTCTTTATTCCAACTATAGTAATTCAAGATTGAAACACCCAATATCCCTAACAGAGCATGAGCACAAATAGATTAGATAAACCAACCCACAATTTCTAACATCAATCCCATAATCAAATACATAAACGTATTGCCTTTTTCAAGAATTCAGAAATACCCATTTAATCAAAGAGGGAATACAGAAACAACATCATATCAAAAACACATAAAGATTGTAACTTTTCAAGAAATAAGAGTTGCCCTTTTTTAAGAACAACAACAACAAAGATAAAACATGGATTTCAACAGAAACACATAAAGATTGTATCTTTTTGAAGAAAATCCAATACCCATTTCGTGAAAAAGCTGAAATCATGATAATTAGAAGAAAATAAGAAATACCCAATTCAAGAAACTTACCTGCACGTAGGAGGAATGACAGAGGAGAGAAGTGAGGAGTGATTAGTGATTGGTAATAGACACAAGCCCTAGAATTTTGGGTAGAAAAAAAGGGGAAAATTGAGCAGTCAATGAGCTTTTTGACAAAATTATTATTATTATTTATTATGGATAAAATGCGATATTATTTTTAGAGTACGTAAAATTGATGATGCAAAGAGATGAAAGTGGTAGAGAGTTGATGTGATAGAGCCACATGGGGAAAGATCTAGAATATGAACCTCTTATCTATACATGTCCAAAACAGTATAGGTTTCTTTTTCCTCTTTCTTCTGCTTTTCATTTTAACTAATAAAATAAAAATAAAATAAAGTTAGCAAAAAAAAGTGTCAAAACTCAAAATATAAATACCTTTAAAATATTATTAAGAAAATAAGATATTACTCGGGGTGTGTTTGCTAGGAAGGAAAATGTTTTCTTGAAAAATAAGTGCTTTTCTTACTTGCTTTCTCATGTGTTTGGTAAGTAAGAAGACAATGTTATCCCAAGAGCATTTAGATATAAATCGAAAAAATTACTATAACACCAGATCTAAAAATACAATCATAAAAAATCAAAGTCTAGATCTAGAGTAAGATTCGGGGTGGGGGTTAGGGTTGAGAGTTAGGGTCAGGGTCTAGAGTAGAAGATTAAGTAAGAAGTCGGGTTAAGATCTGATCTAGGGTCGGAATTGGATCTCAAGTCAAATCCTAGGTCAGAAATTGAGTCTTGGGTTAATGTTTGATCCCAAGTTAAGATCAAGTGAGGGTCTCATGCTCAAGTTGGGTTTGAGGGCCAGGTCCCAACTCCCAAGTTAGGTCAAGATTCCAGTCACGATCTCGATTCCTGACTTTGGCAAAGACCCAGAACTAGACAGTCGACCGCGACCCTGACCCGAAATCTGAATATCGACCCCAATTGGGACCCAACTCTCGACCCTCGCCCGAAACCAACTCTCGACCTCAACCCAAAAGCCCAACCTCAACCTTGAGGCCCGACTCTTGATCTCAACCCAAGACCCAATCTTGAATCGAGACCCGACTACTCAAGACTTGACTTTCAACCCCAACCCAAAACCAAACTCCCAAACTAGATTCTCAACCTTCACCTAAACTCGACTTGATCGATCTGACTCTCAACCTCAACCTAGGACTTGATTCTCAACTTCGATCCTAACTCGAGACTCAAGATTCGATCTCGACTCTTGATCTCTCCCCCTAACTCAATTCTCGATCGAAGCCAAACCACCAAACTCAATCTGCGACCCTACTTTTGACCCTGACCTAAGATTCAATTCTCGAGATCTGACCTCGACTTGACATCCAACTCTCGACCCCGACTCAAGACCTAACTTTGACCAATGATCTGACTCTTGACCCTAATTCAATTGGGGTCGGATCCCGAATTAGTATTGGGAGTCATGTCTCAAGTTAGGGTCGAATCTTAAGTCTCCTATCATGTGGTAAGGTAGAAAGAGAGTTTTGAAAAATACTTACTTCTTTTTCCAAAATATTTAAGTCATTCAAACAATAAAAAAGAGGATTTTTTTTTCTCTTTTATATATTCGAAGTATGATCCAAAGGAAGAGAGAACAATGGATTAAGTTAAGGCTGAATATTTTTTATTTATTTTCGCTCGATAGTTGATACTTATATTATATGGCCCTTATTATAATTAATATTTTTGTCAGAAATGGTGAAAAATAAATTTGACTTCTCATAAGTATTTGTTGGAACAATATTAATACTTAACTGAAATAAAAATTATAACAAATAAAAAAAATTAATAATAAAACATGGTGACTAAAAATAAAATATTACATCATGGTGAGTTATTATTTTGAACATGATTTTAATATGATCAGACTGCAAATTATTTTAATCAAAAAATTGCAAAAGCTTTATAATATTTTAAAATATGTGCACTCACAAAAATTTAGAATACCCTAAAAATTGATGAAATGATTTCTTATATTGGTAACTCAAAAAAGATATTTTATCTTATAAAGTTTTCGTTCCATGCGAAATATATATACAAAATATAAAAAGAGTCATCACCTGTGAATATGATTTAGTGATTGATAAAATAAATTTAATGTTAATAAGAATATATTGTCTTCAAGTCACAGCGGTGGCATCACTACTCTCATTAAAATATAAAAATCCACATGACACCTAACCAAATGTACAAGCTGTGGTTGACGCGTGGCACGTTTGTGGTTCCCACATGTCTTATGATCCCCACTCACGTTTATGGTTGCCTCCTTAGCCACGTACTACTTTTGCTGGAATAATATTTTTCCTAAAAAAAACAAATACTATAATTTCGGATCTTCTTTTTATAGTAAATTGATAAAGTATTATTGATATATTATACTATCTTCGTACACTTTTAATTATTATAGTTTCATTTTTTAAAGTTAAATTATAAAAATTTTGACTAACATTTTACGATGTATTTTTTTATCATATTGATATGCAAAAAATTGCAATTTACAGTACTTTTCGTATAATTTTTGAATATCTAATTTTTTTATTTAAAATATCAAATTAATGTAATTTAATTTAACTTTGAAAATTAATTAAATTGACTTTCGACGAGAAATAATGGAACAAATTGAGATTTCTAAATATATATTAGATGAAGTGTGTTAGACTTCAGAAATAATCTAACAATTAATACTATACATTAATCATTAGACTCAACCCCAGAAAAAGGAAACATGAACTCATACATGAAAATTCTTATAGTATTCAAGAGATCAGGTTCATCAAAGGGAAGAATTTGAACAATTTTTATACCTTAGTGGTGGCAAATGAGCGGGTTGAGTTAAATTTGAATGGATTAAAAATGGATCAACATAAAATGAATAATAATTTAATCCGTCTATAATTCAAATGGGTAAAAGTGACTTTGGCAACAAATGGATCATAGTAAAATCCTCCAATATTGTCTCATATATATATATATATATATATATATGTTGTTTTACTATATATCAATTTATCATTAATAAGTCATTAACCAAAAATTCGAATCAACTCGAACCAACCTGATAAGAACCAAAACCAATGATTTTCGTTTTAATTAATTTGGTTTGATTTAAAAATTTAAAAATTAATTAAATTAATTTAATATTAATCAAAATTCAAATCTAACCATAAACAACCCTACACATTAATCTCTTTACATGCAATATAAGGAAAGTAAATCAACTTGCTATGACAAGAATTGTTTTTTTTTTTTACCTCTAAGAGACTGCAGATTAGTAATCGCTAATCAAGACAAAATTAAAACATTCTATTTGCAGGTTGTGCTTAACATGAGGAAATAATTTTCTAAGAACATCAAATAGTTTTATTTATGTTACCTAATTTTTTTTTAGCTGGCTTTGACTTTAACTAGACAACAAAAATCAATTTAGATACAATAATTATGCCTCAATCTCAAATAAGTCGGGATTATAAAAAGTTAACCTAGATGGAATGTCAAAATTCTTTACAACTTTCACTTTTGTGTACGAGCACAATATTCTTTAACAAGCATTCCAAATAGTGAACCCTCTTTGTTTATCAACTTCTTTGGCTCATCAAACTCAACCAACTTCCCTGAAAAATCAACAATAATGAGAATTGTAAGCTTAGTAATCGTGGCAAGATGGATAAGATCCTTTAATTCTTGATTAGAAGTTTTGAGTTTTATCCTAAGAATGAAAAATATTCCATTATGGAACACTTTTTCTCTTTAATAAGCCTTACACAATTAAAAAAAAAAAAGAACAGTTTGGTTTACAAAACATCCTGTGTTTACCCAATGTTCGAGGAAAGATCGCACTCTAAGAGATATGATATAGACAATCTATCTTAATACAAACATTATTAGAAGACTAGGTGAACAACTAAAATTGGACTGAGGGAATGTTTCATGTGTCCCAAATTATTATTTTGGAGTGTGACATTTGTGACAAAGGAAGTGTAACATTATTATTGGAATAAATATAAGTAACTCACCATCACTTATTGCTAAAACTTTAGTGTAATCCATAACTGTTGGAATTCTGTGAGCAACTGTTATAACTGTGCAGTCTGCAAATTCTAGCCTGATTGTTTTCTGCAGAATTGCATCTGTGGCATTGTCAATGGATGCAGTGGCTTCATCTAACACTAGAATTCGACTTCTCTTCAATAATGCGCGTCCCAGACAGAACAATTGTCTCTGTCCCATGCTCCAATTTGATCCATCTTGTAGAACTGAAAGTATATTAGAAACAGGAGTCGTAAAGGGTGATCTTGAACTTTTGGCTACGCTGAATAAATACTTTTAAAATGACCTATGTTTACCTGAGGAATCTAGTCCCCCTTCTTTTTCTTGGACAGCCTCTCTAAGTTGACACTTATCAAAAACCTTAAAACAACAAAATTCTGTTAGTAACTTAGAATCATTAGAAATGAGACAACATATATATGTATATTAAACTTACATTCCATATCTGGTCATCACTATATTCTGATAAGGGGTCTAAATTGTATCTTACAGAACCTGTAAAGAGTGTAGGATCTTGTGGAATAATTCCAATACGCGACCTAAGGTCATGAAGCCTAATCGTTGAAATATCACATTCATCGATGATGATCTTGCCAGCTGTAGGCTCAACTAGGCGAAACAATGCACTGATAAGAGTAGTTTTCCCACTGCCTGTTCTGCCTACAACTCCAATCTTTTGTCCCCCTTCAAATGTACAACTAATACCTTGAAGAACTAATGGAGCATTTGGCCTGTACCTCACCTGTTTTAAAACAAACTTCCAACACATTAGCAGTGTTTTGAACAGATTGACGGTTCTTGCTACTGATAAAAACATACCTTTAAGTCGCGAATTTCCACTTTGCCACGCGTAGGCCAACAAGGTAGAGGGCTGTTTATTTGCAGTATTTCAGATTCTTCACTAGGTATTCTCATGTATTGTTCTAGTCTTTCTATAGAGATTATAGAATTCGCTATCGTGCATTGCCATTGAACACACAAAACAAGAATTGCATTTAGTGATAGGCCATAGGAGAATGCCATTCCAGTAAGTCCTGTTCAGCAACAACGTTCAATCTGAGATAATGCCATTCAGATAATGTCATATATCAAAGCATAAATGGAACAAACCGGATATAGAACTCCCTCTGTGAAGCCAAGTCATGTCAAGCATCCATGACGACATGATGATTGTGCATATTATTTCCAAACGTAGAATTAACCATTCAGTTGCTGAAAATGTATGGAAAATTGATCTAGCATTTTTATCAATAAACTCCAAGTTCTTCAAAAAGAAACGCCCTTCCTGTCCAAAAGCTCGAATAGTCATTATCCCAGAAATGCTTTCAGCTAAATGATTGGCGACTAAAGACTTTGTCGTTCCATTTAATCTCATCAGTTCTTTAGCAGAAGCATTGTAATATCTCTGCATGACAAAATGTGTTGATAAATTACACATTTGAAAGCTATAGGGTGTTATAAGAACTTGAAAGTTATAAAAATGTCTATTACCTGAACTAGTATAGTTACGTAAATCATAAGCACGATAACCAGCAGGACCTCTGGAGCGAAAATACACAGGATGACATAGGTAGAGTATAGAATAATGATTGATCCAACAGTTAAGTTTATTAAGAAAGCCAGCTCAATGTCAACAATGCTCAAATCCGAAGATACCTGCCACAACAAATGGATCTTCAATGATCAACCAAGTAAAACAAATTTGCAGCAACATTTTTGTCAGCCATTCTTACCCGACTAAGCATTCTTCCTAAAGGCGTTGAGTCAAAAAAAGACATTGGTGCAAAGAAAAGAGAGCTTGACAGTGTAGAGTAAACTGATTTTGATGCGTCAAGCCCCATCTTTACTGTTAATAAGGATCTTAAAACCAGAAAGATTATTAAACCAAAACCAATGACTGCGTAGACGTTGATTAGCTTTAATCTGCTAACACTGGAATCTTGAAGGTCAATAGCCAACTTGTAACTCTGTATATACTGACCAACTACAAACATTGTGTGTGCAATGGCTGCCAAGGAGAAATACAAGAATCCTTCGTAATGCTTTAGATATTGTATGTATGGCTTCAATCCAGCGTCTCCTACTTCTCGTTCTTCTGCTTTGATTAATTGATCTCCTTCTAAAGAAACTACATCATCACGTTCCTCGGAGGAAACATTATTATCTAACTCTATCTCATCAGCTTTAGGTCTTTTATTAGAAGCATAAACTTCTTGACATTTAGGATCAGAAGGAGTTTTTTGTGCATTAACAAGGTCCTGAAATTCCTTACTCTTTGACAGCAACTTATCAAACGCACCAGATTTCATGATCTTCCCATTAGATAGTAGCTGTGAAATTGAAAGATATATGGTTAACATTGCGATACATTATAATACTCCTTCAAACATCTAACTAAATTTTTCTCATAAGCAAAGACTCAAAGTTTGGCCTCAGGTGACAAGTAAGCACTCCAACATTGAGAGTGCATGTCTAGACACCTCAACCTGACACTAACAACAACAATATACCCAGAGAAATTCCACTAAGTGGGGTGACACCTGGTGCTGACGTGACACGTAAATTTTGGAGGTGTCTAGATGATCATTTTTGTAAGTTGGAGTGTTCAACTAACAGAATGGAGACGAGTTGAGGTGTCTATCTATGCATACTCAAAGTTGGAGTGTTTACTTACTAGTTGAGACCAAATTTGAATGTCTGTTTACTTTGTACGAATGCTGCCTTTCTGATCTAGATGAATAAAGATTACTAAGTACTAAAGATGAGAGAATAATCAAATATTACAACAGAAAACAAAAAGAATTATTGGAGTTCTTCATGGAGGTAACTAACCAAAATAGAATCAAATGCTGGAAGAAATTCAACTTGGTGAGTTACCAGCAACACAGTTTTTCCTGATAGAGCTCCCATAACATAATCCTGCCAAATCAAAACGCGGGATGTTGAGAATAATTTTCAATACTGAATATACTTTTCAAGGAAGACAAATGGAGAAAACTTGATATAAAGTATATTAAATAGATTAGTCGAGGTATGTGCGTCTACAGCACTAAATGGATCATCCAAGAGGTAAATATCTGCATTCTGATAGAGGGCACGAGCTAGTTGAACCCTTTGCTTTTGCCCTCCACTCAAATTGTTACCTCTTTCTCCTATCTCAGTAAGATCACCAAATGGAAGCATCTCCAAGTCTTTCACCAGTGAACTCCTTTCTATAGCTTGCCGATACCTTTGTGGTTCCATATTAGATCCAAATAGAATGTTTTCTTGTATGGTCCCTGTCTGAATCCATGCTGTCTGAGAAACATAAGCTATCTTTCCATAAACATCGACCTGCAAAAACAAAAAGAAGAAACAGTAACATCTTCTGATTACACCGATACAGTAAGTATCCTCTACCAATACAATAAAGACTTACTGTGCCATTGATGTATGGAGCTTCTCCAAGAATCAGGGACAAGAGGGTAGATTTCCCTGAGCCAACTTCACCACATACAGCCACTTTTTCACCATCTTTAATATTGAGATTTATGTCCTCCAAAGTAGGCTTTAAAGTATTCATCTCCCAAGAAACCTCAGTGCAGTTTATATAAATGTTCACATCATCTTGCCTTTTCTTCTTCATATCCCTTGTGTGCATGTCAGGTTCCTCAAGAAATTTCACAATCCTCGACAGCGAAACCTTTGCTTCAATAAACGCCCCGACAACATCAGGGAGACTTCTAATGGGAGCTTGAACAAGCTTTATGGAGGCTAGAAATGTGAAAACATTGCTGACATGAAGAGGAGCTCCAAACAAGTAGCAAGCTGCAAAAGTTGCAGATGAGACCAGAATAGGAGATGACCAGAACAGGAGGAGGTAGTATCCTCTTTGTGTTTGAACAGATGATAGCCACTTGGTTTCTTCTGATCTCAACTTGCTTATCGCATCCATGAAATGCTTTTCCCAAGAATATAACTTGAGAACCTTCATATGCGCAAGTGCTTCTGTGATGGCCTTTAACCTTTTATCTTGTGCTATCATGAGGTTAGTCTGATACTTAAGCTGCAACTTGGCTAATGGGGAATTTACTACTACAGTTAATATTACAATCACTAATGCTGCTGATGCAGCTACCCCTATAGAATAGTACATTACGCATAACACTAGGACGAGCTGAAGAATTGTCGTCCATATCTGATGAAACCAAAAGGGGAACTCACCTATTTTATGAGCATCTACAGTGACATAGTTCATTATCTGGCCAGGGGAATGAGTTTTCTTGGCAGCATTTAAGACATGAAGTTGTTTGTGAAAGATAGCTGCAGTCAGTGAAGATTTTACTTGTAGTCCAATCAGTCTACTTCTGAAGAGCCATTGCCTCTCCGCTAGAGATTCCAAGCATTTCGCAAGGAAATATCCAGCTGTTAGAGCATATCCCTCATACTTAAAGGATTCTCTTCCTTCAGCAACCTCGATGAACGTATGAAGAAACAACGGTCCTGTTGTCAGTGTTAAGACCTTAATTAGAGCAAACACCCCCGATATCAGGATGGATTTTTTGTGGCAGAGGAGTATTGCCATTAATATAGAAGGTTTTCCTAAAGGGTCTTTTCTTTTTAGCATATCCATTTTCTCATTGAACAAGTCAAAACATGTTCCTGCTCCATCGGCTGATCTTAGATGAGGAACGTCTTCGTCCTCTAGAATCTTACTTTTACCTTTCTTCATTAATGGATTCAACCACCTAAATGACAATTTTCCAAGAAATCCACCATTTGCAAATGGAGTAATAATTCCATCTTCAAATTCTTGTAAAGGCTTATAAAATGTCTCATCATATTCACTTTCCTTAGTAAATCCAATGCAGAGCAAAAGTATTGCTCCAACAAAAGATGGTGCATTTAATAAATCTATTGCATTGCCATGATCATATTTAAATTTCCACATAGATGTTATGCAAAGAAACATTGCTAACAAGAATGCAATGACTGAATAAATCTTCACTATAAGGAAAGTTTGTTGCTTGCATAGGCAAATGAATGAACTTACAAATAACCATGTAATGCCATGGACAAGAAGCACAACAAATTCATATTCTTGGTGTTGCTCTTTAAGCTTCCATACTCCAAAAGCTATGTATCCTAAGCTCAAACATCCATTAAAAATGGTTGAAGAAATTGACAACTTAGGAATTCCATAAGTTAGCAACTTCCTGAATGAAATCTTACAAACTAGGACAACTAACAAGATGAACAATAGTAGGAAGTCCACAGATAACAGAAAAATATGATTTAGACATGAATCTGAATTGAGCATTTCAAGAAAAGAACTAAAGGGTTCTCTACAATAGGTATTTGAGAAATTCATAGATTCAATTTCTTGTTGAAAAGACTTTAAAGTTCGTATCTTTTAAACTTTGTCAACAACAAATTAGCAATGATTATATATTATATAATACGTATGTTTTATATGATGAATATAATATTATATACAACTATATTATAAGATATAGTGTTGAATAACATAGGTATTGACCTTATGGTACTCTAAAATGTTTTCACATCACAAGCTGTAAGTGGAGATTCAATATAAAATGTTTAGTACATTAAATGAGCATTAAATGATGAATCTTGAATATCCTCTAGGTATAGATATGTAGTATGAAAGTAGAGTCAATGATTATTCTTAGATATTTTCTTTTCTTTTTCATATGCTGTTTTTCTCCCTATAGTTTCTATAATGATTATAATGTGGTCCTTTTCACTAAATAAGAAAACTTAAATTAATGAAAAACAATTTCAAATACTTCATATACTTAGTGATGAGTCATAAAAAAATAGAGAAAATTTCAAATATGACTGTCATTCTCTCTCTGTATTTCTATAATTTTTTTGTGTCAGGCGATTGCATTTGTTGTATTCATACGTGCTTTTAGATGGTATCGTCTCTCTCCCTCCCTCTCTCATCCCCTCTCTCTCTATATATATATATTCTATATTTCCACATCTCTCTCTTTATTATTATATTTTTTTGAGGTGTGAGATGACTGTATTTATTATATTAATACGTGCATTTAAGTTGTATTATGTATTTTCACCTCTCCCGCTCTTGTATCAATTGTACTCATTTGCTCTTTATCACGTATATCCATTGATTCTTGTATCACTTATATTCATTTACTTTTATATCACTTGTATTCAAAGCTCCAGTAGCACCTGTATTTTATTTAGCTCAAATGCTTTGATATGCTTCCAACATTTTAGATTTTTAGCAAGGCCAAAGCACAAGGTATACACATATATACATTGTCATGTACAAGATATACTCTGTTATTCCCATATTCCATAAATTTACGTTACTATTCGAATTTAAGCTAAAATTATATTTTCATTATATGTGTATTCGAAAAATACATATTACTTCTTACCACATATTATATTTTACTAGATATATTAGTAACCACATATATATATATATTGAGTTGTCCCTTGGAAAAACATGTGGTGTTTTCTTTTGTACTTCTTTTGATAAGGTAAAATAAAATATTTCTACAAATATTCGTCAAATTTTGAAGTTTAAAATTGTTTTGAAATTTGATATTGTAAGCTTACTCAAATTGATAAATAAATTCAGTTATATAATCTTTGCATTTTTTGAACTCCATGTTCACATTTATTTTATTTCTAATTAGTTGAACCATTGCAAATAGCACAAAGATTCTACCACTGAGGTTGAAAGATAGTTGTCTTAATTAGTTTTATTTTACTTAATATTTTATTTTATCATTTGATTTTCCCTGGGGGTTTTGAAGAAAAGAAGACCTTTTTTGAAAATCTAAATTGAAGAAAATCAAGAATATACGCAACACGTCTGATACCTTAAAAGGTATGTCACCCACCTAGCTCAACTCTATCCACTTACATTATTTAAACACTTCTACTTTAATTAACAAGCCACCTATTATTAATGTCTCTACAGGTATTTGTCAAGCATGGCGTCAAACGACAATATAATGGTAACTGTGAATAACTAAATGATCGTCAACAACAGAGTCGACATTTATTTTGTCAAACATGGCACTATAACAGTAATTATGAAGTTTCAAATGGCTACCAGTGACACAGTAGCCATATGTCAGCCAATTTCGAAGAACCAAATAATTGTAACATGGTATTCGACTGCAGTGCTATTTTGGCATATATAAATAGTAAGCATGCATCCGCGGGCGTCTGTGCAATCATCAATGTGTACATACCAACAAATCAAACAAAATGCTTCCCCTAGGCAATACTTTTGATAATGTATGTGTGTGTATATTAATAGTTTAACGACATGTTATTACTAACCAATAAGTTTCCACAACTTCCAAATTTTCATTCAAACATATAATTTTATACAAAATACAAATATTTACAAGTTTCCACAACTTGTAAATTTTCATTCAAAAATATAATTTTATACAAAAATACAAATAGATAAACATTAGGCCGTGTGCGAACGAGCACTCGTCTTCCATCAGTTGAGAAGCACAATCTCAATTAGAACTCAATTATTTATTTATATATGTCTTTGTCATGTTTGAATTGGTGCCACTATAAGTATCAAGGCAAAAAAAAAAAAAAAAATTAAAAAGAACTCACGATAAAAGCGATAAATATCTTTTCATACTTGATTAAAGATCTAAAAAATAAATTAACATACCAAACGTAGAGTAAACTTGATTAAAGATCTAAAAAATAAATTAACATACCAAACGTAGAGTAAACGTAGAGTAATATATTTTGTAGGCCATATTGGCACCAGACTAGCCTAATCCCTTAATTCAAACATGACAAAGAAATATAAAATAATAATTGAGATTTGAGATATAACGTGTGGATCTTCATTTTTTTTTGGTCAAACAGCGTGTGGATCTGATAGCATTAAAAATAAATGGAGTTGACCAAATATTTTTTAAAAACTATAAAACTCAATATGTAAAGAAATCTTGCAATGTTGTTGATATAAACTTTAGATGGTGTTTGAAAAGTTTTGACCAAATATTTTACTATTTTATCCTTAGTAATTTTTAATCTCTAAATATTTTTTTCAAAACAAAACTTCGAACTTCCTTTTCATTCTTTTTTTTTTTTACAAAATATAATTAAAAATTGGCTTGGAGCCCATTTATTAAAGAACTAAAATCTGTACAAAGAAGAAATGAGCCCAAATGACCCATTTTCAGAAAAGGAATTAAGACAACAAAAAGGAAATGAAAAAATAACAAAACAAAGACAAATGAAAATACAGAAAATGAAGGAGCATTCTTGAAGCATAACTAAAACCATCATTATCAATGTCGGCACTACTGTTTCATTTTATTCAATACTATTCTTATACACCTATCAAACAATTCTCAAGTATTTTAAAAAAATATCAGAAACATTTTTTCAAAAGCTAAAAATAGCTTTTATGAGAAACACTTTTAAGAAAATACATTTAGAAGCACTTTTTAAAAGATTGATCATTCAAATCTGGAATGTAAAACATAATTTAAAAGCATTTAGGTATTGTAATGGTTCATTGATCATATAGTTTCTTAGAATACAAATATCTTTGTCTGGTTGATGAATATTACTTAAATGTTGTATGACAAAAGAGATATTTTGTCCTATTGTATGTCCACCTCAACACCATATTTGTGCATTGCCATTGAACACACAAAACAAGAGTTGCATTTAGTGATAGGCCATAGGAGAATGCCATTCCAGTAAGTCCTGTTCAGCAACAACGTTCAATCTGAGATAATGCCATTCAGATAATGTCATATATCAAAGCATAAATGGAACAAACCGGATATAGAACTCCCTCTGTGAAGCCAAGTCATGCCAAGCATCCATGACGACATGATGATTGTGCATATTATTTCCAAACGTAGAATTAACCATTCAGTTGCTGAAAATGTATGGAAAATTGATCTAGCATTTTTATCAATAAACTCCAAGTTCTTCAAAAAGAAACGCCCTTCCTGTCCAAAAGCTCGAATAGTCATTATCCCAGAAATGCTTTCAGCTAAATGATTGGCGACTAAAGACTTTGTCGTTCCATTTAATCTCATCAGTTCTTTAGCAGAAGCATTATAATATCTCTGCATGACAAAATGTGTTGATAAATTACACATTTGAAAGCTATAGGGTGTTATAAGAACTTGAAAGTTATAAAAATATCTATTACCTGAACTAGCATAGTTACGTAAATCATAAGCACGATAACCAGCAGGACCTCTGGAGCGAAAATACACAGGATGACATAGGTAGAGTATAGAATAATGATTGATCCAACAGTTAAGTTTATTAAGAAAGCCAACTCAATGTCAGCAATGCTCAAATCCGAAGATACCTGCCACAACAAATGGATCTTCAATGATCAACCAAGTAAAACAAATTTGCAGCAACATTTTTGTCAGCCATTCTTACCCGACTAAACATTCTTCCTAAAGGCGTTGAGTCAAAAAAAGACATTGGTGCAAAGAAAAGAGAGCTTGACAGTGTAGAGTAAACTGATTTTGATGCGTCAAGCCCCATCTTTACTGTTAATAAGGATCTTAAAACCAGAAAGATTACTAAACCAAAACCAATGACTGCATAGACGTTGATTAGCTTTAATCTGCTAACACTGGAATCTTGAAGGTCAATAGCCAACTTGTAACTCTGTATATACTGACCAACTACAAACATTGTGTGTGCAATGGCTGCCAAGGAGGAATACAAGAATCCTTTGTAATGCTTTAGATATTGTATGTATGGCTTCAATCCAGCGTCTCCTACTTCTCGTTCTTCTGCTTTGATTAATTGATCTCCTTCTAAAGAAACTACATCATCACGTTCCTCGGAGGAAACATTATTATCAAACTCTATCACATCAGCTTTAGGTCTTTTATTAGAAGCATAAACTTCTTGACATTGCGATACATTATAATACTCCTTCAAACATCTAACTAAACTTTTCTCATAAGCAAAGACTCAAAAGTTTGGCCTCAGGTGACAAGTAAGCACTCCAACATTGAGAGTGCATGTCTAGACACCTCAACCTGACGCTGACAACAACAACATACCCAGAGAAATTCCACTAAGTGGGGTGACACCTGGTGCTGACGTGACACATAAATTTTGGAGGTGTCTAGATGATCATTTTTGTAAGTTGGGAGTGTTCAACTGACAGAATGGAGACGAGTTGAGGTTTCTATGTGTGCATACTCAAAGTTGGAGTGTTTACTTACCAGTTGAGACCAAATTTGAATGTCTGTTTACTTTGTACGAATGCTGCCTTTCTGATCTAGATGGATAAAGATTACTAAGTATTAAAGATGAGAGAATAATCAAATATTACAACAGAAAACAAAAAGAATTATTGGAGTTCTTCATGGAGGTAACTAACCAAAATAGAATCAAATGCTGGAAGAAATTCAACTTGGTGAGTTACCAGCAACACAGTTTTTCCTGATAGAGCTCCCATAACATAATCCTGCCAAATCAAAACGCGGGATGTTGAGAATAATTTTCAATACTGAATATACTTTTCAAGGAAGACAAATGGAGAAAACTTGATATAAGGTACATTAAATAGATTAGTCGAGGTATGTGCGTCTACAGCACTAAATGGATCATCCAAGAGGTAAATATCTGCATCCTGATAGAGGGCACGAGCTAGTTGAACCCTTTGCTTTTGCCCTCCACTCAAATTGTTACCTCTTTCTCCTATCTCAGTAAGATCACCAAATGGAAGCATCTTCAAGTCTTTCACCCGTGAACTCCTTTCTATAGTTTACCGAGATCTTTGTGGTTCCATATTAGATCCAAATAGGATGTTTTCTTGTATGGCTCCTGTCTGAATCCATGCTGTCTGAGAAACATAAGCTATCTTTCCATAAACATCAACCTGCAAAAAGCAAAAAGAAGAAACAGTAACATCTTCTGATTATGCCGATACAGTAGGTATCCTCTACCAATACAATAAATGTGCCATTGATGTATGGAACTTCTCCAAGAATCAGAGACATGAGGATAGATTTCCCTGAGCCAACTTCACCACATACAGCCACTTTTTCACCATGTTTAATATCGAGAGTTATGTCCTTTAATGTAGGCTTTAAAGAATTCATCTCCCAAGAAACATCAGTGCAGTTTATACAGATGTTCACATCATCTTGCCTTTGCTTCTTCAGATCCCTTGTATGCATGTCAAGTTCCTCAAGAAATTTCACAATCCTCGACAGAGAAACCTTTGCTTCAATAAACGCCCCGACAACATCAGGGAGATTTCTAATAGGCAGTTGAACAAGATTTATAGAGGCTACAAATGTGAAAACATTGCTGACGTGAAGAGGAACTCCAAACAAGTAGCAAGCTACAAAAGTTGCAGATGAGACCAGGATAGGAGATGACCAGAACAGGAGGAGGTAGTATCCTTTTTGTGTTTGTACAGATGACAGCCACTTGGTTTCTTCTGATCTTAACTTGTTTATCGCGTCCCTGAAATGTTTTTCCCAAGAATATAACTTGAGAGAACCTTCATATGCGCAAGTGCTTGCGTGATGGTTTTTAGCCTTTTATCTTGTGCTATCATGAGGTTAGTCTGATACTTAAGCTGAAACTTGGATAATGGGGAATTTGCTAGTACAGTTAATATTACAATCACTAATGCTGCTGATGCAGCTACCCCTATAGAATAGTACATAACACTAGGACGAGCTGAAGAATTGTCGTCGATATCTGATGAAACCAAAAGGGGAATTCACCTATTTAATGAGCATCTACAGTGACATAGTTCATTATCTGGCCAGGGAAATGAGTTTTCTTGGCAGCATTTAAGACATGAAGTTGTTTGTGAAAGATAGCTGCAGTCAGTGAAGATCTTACTTGCAGTCCAATCAGTCTAGTTCTGAAGTGCCATTGCCTCTCTGCTAGAGATTCCAAGCATTTCGCAAGGAAAAAGCCGGCTGTTAGAGCATATCCGTCATACTTAAAGGATCCTCTTCCTTCAGCAACCTCGATGAACGTATGGAGAAACAACGGTCCTGTTGTCAGCATTAAGATCTTAATTAGAGCAAACCCCCCGATATCAGAATGGATTTTTTGTGGCATAGGAGTATTGCCATTAATATAGAAGGTTTTCCTAAATGATCTTTTCTTTTAAGCATATCCACTTTCTCATAGAACAAGTCAAAACATGTTCCTGCTCCATCGGCTGATCTTAGATAAGGAACGTCTTCGTCCTCTAGAATCTTACTTTTACCTTTCTTCATTAATGGATTCAACCACCAAAATGACAATTTTCCAAGAAATCCACCATTTGCAAATGGAGTAATAATTCCATCTTCAAATTCTTGTAAAGGCTTATAAAATGTCTCATCATATTCAGTTTCCTTACTAAATCCAATGCATAGCAAAAGTAATGCTCCAACAAAAGATAGTGCATTTAAAATCACTTTAATACTATCTATTACATTGTCAAATTTCCACTTAGATGTTATGCAAAGAAACATTGCCAACAAGAATGCAATGATTGAATAAATCTTCACTATAAGGAAAGTTTGTTGCTTGCATAGGCTAATGAATGAACTTACAAATAACCATGTAATGCCATGGACAAGAAGCACAACAAATTCATATTCTTGGTGTTGCTCTTTAAGCTTCCATACTCCAAAAGCTATGTATCCTAAGCTCAAACATCCATTAAAAATGGTTGAAGAAATTGACAACTAAGGAATTCCATAAGACAGTAACTTCCTGAATGAAATCTTACAAACTAGGACAAGTAACAAGATGAACAATAGTAGGAAGTCCACAGATAACAGAAAAATATGATTGAGACATGAATCTGAATTGAGCATTTCAAGAAAAGAACTAAAGGGTTCTCTACAATAGGTATTTGAGAAATTCATAGAATCAATTTCTTGTTGAAAAGACTTTAAAGTTTGTATCTTTTTAACTTTATCATCAACAAATAAGCAATGATTATATATTATATAATACGTATGTTTTGGATGATGAATATAATATTATATACAACTATATTATAAGATATATTGTTGAATAACATAGGTATTGACCTTATGGTACACTAAAATATTTTCACATCACAAGCAGTAAGTGGAGATTCAATATAAAATGTTTAGTACATTAAACGATGAATCTTGAATATCCTCTAGGTATAGATATAGTATGAAAGTAGACTAAATGATTACTTTTAGATATTTTCTTTTCTTCTTCGTATGTTGTTTTTCTCCCTATAGTTTCTATTATGATTATAATGTGGTCCTTTTCACTAAATAAGAAAACTTAATAAACGAAAAACAAATACTCAGTGATTATTGGAGCATCAGAAGTAGTTAGTAGTTAAGTTGGTATTAGTGTTTCATAGTCCTTGGCTCCTTGCTCATATAGGACTCTGCATTAGCTATATCAATAGATATTATTTATGTAGTTCAGTTAGTTTAGGAGTTTTATTAGTTTCTTTGTAACTCTATTTAATACTTTTCTGTCTTCATTGATAAAGTATCGTTTTTCGAAACCTATTCAGTCTTTACATGGTATCAAAGCTCTTCAGGCTCTAACGAGAACTATCCAATTTTTTTTCCTACCTTCTCCTCACGCAGATCAACAACCATGACCCATCACAATGGCAACAACAACGGCAACAGTCCTAGAGTTGTCAATGTTGATAACACGATGGGTACCAACATTATCATTCAGTTCAATCTTGCATCCCAATTACCCCTCAAACTAAGCGGTGGTCACAACTTCGCCACCTGAAAATCCCAATTATCCATGCTTATGTATGGCTACAACCTCTTTGTCCATCTCGATGGGATCACTCCGGCCCTCAATAGCTCGATTACCCTCGGTATGAACATATTTCCTAATCCTACCTTCTTAACTTGGTTCCGTTAGGACAAACTCATCCAGAATGCCCTCATGGCTTCTGTCGAACCCGTCATTGTTTCTACTGTTGTTGCCGCTCACTTGGCTAAATCAACTTGGGATGCTTTACATATCACTTATGCGAACAGATCTCAAACTCGGTTCTTTAGTTTGCGTGATCAGCTTGCCCGTGTCACTAAAGAATCTCGCTCCATTACTGATTATCTTCACACTATTCGGTCTCTTTTGAATGAGTTAGCCACTGTTTGTGCTCTTGTGTCCAATCCCGAACTCATCGTCAAAATACTCAGTGGTCTAGGTCTTGAGTTTCGTGAGATCTTTGTTGTCATTCGTGCACGAGATACGACTATCTCCTATGAGGAATTATTTGAAAAACTACTAGACTATGAACTTTTCCTTCGCCATGAGAATGCTAAGAAACTATCTAGTCCTATCACTGCTGCAGTCGCTACTCCCACCAAATCCAACACTAATAATCACAACAATCTCAAGCAGACCAACAATTCTCAACAATAGCGCCAGAACTGACGTCCAAATACTCCACCATAATGGCAGTCTAACTCAAATCCAAATGGTGTTACTCGATGTCAACTATGTAACAGGATTGGCCACAAATGTCTGCGGCTCGAAGTCTCATAATCACTTTGAAGCCAAAGCCAACTATGCAAGTGGGTTACTTCTGCAACCAACCACTGGATAGTTGATATAGGATCCACCCGTCACATCACAACAGAGTCATACAATCTACAACTGTCCCACGGTAAAAGGATGTATCCATGGGTGATGGTAACAAATTCACATCTCTTACATTGGTTCTACTCAATTGAATACATCAAATAATGTTTTTAAGTTAACCCACACTTTGTGTGCCTCTTCCATTAAACGGAAACCTCTCTCTGTTTTTAAATTTTGTCAAGACAATCTAAAGTCTATTAAATTTTTTCCCATTGACTTTAATGCGAAGGATTTGAAAACGTGAAAATTGCTGGTGCACGGCCCGAATCAACAATGGACGGTATGAGTGGTCTACCTCACATCCGCAAGCTCACATGACTGCATCATTCATTCTTTTCACTACTTGGCATCAACGTCTTGGTCACCCTCACTTTAGAGTTCTTAGGTTTATTTTAAATAAATTCTCGCTATCGTTTCATAAGCGAGACAAACTCTTTCATGGCAATTCTTGTTTATCTAATAAAGCCCATCGACATCCTTTTACTCAATTATCATTGAGTAGCTCTATACCGCTTCAAATTATTTTTAGTGATTTATGGGGATATCACCGATTTTATCTCTTGACAAGAAGTTATATTATTGTATCTTTATTGACCAATATACGAAATACACTTGGCTCTACATATTAACCAAAACAAGTGAAGTTAAAGACATCTTTAAAAAAATTCATCCTTTGATGGAAAAACATTTTGACACAAAAATTTTATCATTGTATACTGATGGCGGAGGAGAGTATAAAAATCTTGACTCCTTTCTTTCACTTCACGACATTGAAGACCTTTCCACCCCACCCTATACGTCTCCACGAGTTGCACTTGCAGAACAACAACATCGTCATATCGTTGAAACTGCAAGAACACTCTTACATGAGGCATTCCTTTGTAACGACCTGTTTCCGTCGTTAGGGAAAAGCCATTGGGGAAAGAATTGGTGCCAGAAAACTTTTGAGTAGTGACTTGAAAATTCCTAGCCTAGTCCAGATTTGGACAAAATATGAGTCATGCGAGGTCTAGGAAAATCTGGTAATGAATGAGAGATTCAATAATGATTTTGGTTACATGAGTGGATAGCCAAGATGTTAAGGAGCCCCTACGACTTTACAAAATCGAATTCGGGTGAATAGAACTCCCGAAACTGATCTTAGCTTGAACGGGTAGTTTTTGGACGTCAAGAGTTGAAAGTGTGTTGTGAAATGGGGGTTTGAAACTCTAACTCCAAAATTTTCTCTCCGCACAAGCTGCTGTGGCGGGATAGGGTCTGCCGTAGCGGCACGGTCATGAATTAAGTCTGGATTAAACCCCACAACGTTATTTTTCTGCAAATTTCGTTCTTAAGAGTTAAGAGACGACCCAGGATAAGTTCTTGACAGTTTTCCACGACTTTTGGTGCTAAAGGTAAGGATTTTACTCCCCTAATCTGTTTTTCTATCAGTAGAACTTAGATTCATGGGTAATTATTGTTGGGGGAGGGTTTTGGCCTGAAGTTAATGGTGGAAAAATCCCTAAGTTGGGTATTGGGATCTTGGGTTTGGCCTAGGGTTGATAATTTCGATTGTAATTCGGGTAAGTAGACCTCGTTTATTGATCATTGTATTAATTTATCTCTTTAGACCACAAACAAGCAGAAAGAATCCAGAAAGGGAAGATTCAAGTGCCTTAGGGGGATTCAAGCTTGGTTTTGAGATAGGTGATGGTTTGATTTCTTTTTGGTATGATGTATGTTGGTAATTACTTCATTGTAATGCACGTATGTATGTGAATGAAGCACTGTTGATCAAACCTAATGAAATGAGTATGAATGAACAAATGTATGCCATGATTTAACACTTGATGGTATGATTATGAGTATGTACATTATGAGTGTGAATGTGATTGTGGTTGTGTTGATTGGATTGGGTGTCACGTTTCGGCACATACATTGGATCGGGTGTCACATTTCGACATATATATTGGGTTGGATGTCACATTTCGGCACACTAATTGGGATCGAGTGTGACTTCCAGCACATTAACAGTTTCGGTATGAGTTCCATGAGAGGACCATTGAATTGTCATATCTACTTGTTATTGAGAATGTGAAACTGTACATTGCTCCTGAAATAATAATCGATGTGTGTATATATATTCTGTATATGTTATGCTTGCTATGTTGTGACTACTTATATATGTTTCACTTACGAGGATAACCGCGTAGTCTTACCAGTACACTATGGTTATGTATTGATATTGCACTTGCTCATTCTTTGTTGAGTACAGGGCATCTTCAGACGGCTATTGATAGACCTCAGCTAGGAGATCAGTGATCAAGAACGGATTTCAAGGGTGAGCCAGTTCTTTCAGGCTGCCATGGAGTCCTTCCTATTGTTTGGTCCATTTCCTTCAGACTCAGACTATTTAGATATTTCTTATGTTAGTTGGGGTTGTACCCTTTTTCCTTAGACTTGTTGATCGTTAGAGTTTTGGTACATTGACTTTCAATTTCTAGGGGGTGTTTTTTGTAAATTTTTTAGCAGTTGTTTTGTTAAACTTTCGGAGTTTATGGGAACTCCATATTTTCTTAGACATTTAAACCTATTTTCGTATCTTGAAATGTTCTAGTTTTCGTTAAGTTGTGTAGTTGGGTTATAGTAGTGGTTCTCCCACCGGAGGGTTAGTGTGGGTGTCAATTACGACGGTCTGGGTTATGACATCCTTCCATGACAATTTTAATCTTTCACGTGTCATCATAGTGTCTACCTCATCTATCGTATGCCAACCTCTCACCTATATAATCAATCTCCATTCAAACGATTACTTGGTAAATCACTTGATTATAACTACCTACAAAATTTTAGTTGTTTGTGTTATCCATGGCTTAAACCATACTCCAAGAATAAACTTGAACCAAAATTTACCTTATGTGTCATTCTCAAATTCTCCTTATCTCATCATTGTCACCATTGTTTTCACCTAATTTCTACAAAGGTGTATTTATCCCAAGATGTGCCATTTGTTGAACATATTTTTTCATTTAAAAATTTGTTCTCCAATACTACTATTAAACCAACTTACTTGGAATGGGAAAAAACCACAATGCCAAATTTTTCAGACCCCACACCCAAAATTCCCATAGTTACAAATCTTCCCCATCCATTAGAAATAGAAGCACACACAATTACAGGTCATAGTCATCTTCTGCTCCTTCTTCAGCCAAGGGACAACTCAAACTCACAGTCCTAATCTAACAATGCATTCGTGGTAGATGCAGCTTCACCTCTTACAACTTTCCCTTCTCCAGGTAAATTTTTATCTCCCTCATCTTTTATAATTCCTACTTCACGAAACTCATCCTTTATACCTATTACCCAGTGTTTCCCACCACCATGCCTTATCACAAATTCACAAACGTCTTTCCCTATAAACACAGTAGCAGCTTGCCTCCTCTTCTTGTCTATCAACGTTGGAACACCAACCCGTCAACATACTTGGTTCCTTTGCCAGCTAGTCCTATTACCGATTTGGAGCTCGCTCCTTCACCGTCTAACTATTTGTTTCCTCATATCCGTGCTGTCATTCGATCCTAAAATAACATCATCAAATCCAAACAATTTTTTGATTACCTAGACAAATTGAACCCCACCATCACACCCACTATTGTCAAACAAGCACAAAAACATCTCGAGTGGCGTGATGCTATGAAACAGGAACTTGATGCTTTAATTAAAAACCAGACCTGGAAACTTGTTCCTCCTGACCCAACTAAAAATATTATATCATGTAAGTGTGTTTTCACGATTAAGAGAAATGTCAATGGGACCATCGATAAATACAAAGCTCGCTTGGTTGCAAAAGGCTTCGCTTAGAGATCGGGTATTGATTTGCATGCCACATTCATCCCGGTCGTTAATCCTACCATAGCTCGCATCATCCTCTTTGTGGCAATTCGTCACAATTTACACCATCTTCAACTTGATGTCAATAATACCTTCTTACAGAAACCTGGGCAAGGAAGTGTGCATGGCACAACCTTTGGGGTTTACTAGTGACGACAAACCAACGCATATGTCGTCTGTGCAAAACAACCTGTGGCTTGAAGCCCACTCCTTGCTCTTGGTAGAATGCTCTCAAGGGTTACCTTTCATCTATGGGCTTTGTTAAGACAAAATGAGATATCTCGCTACTTGTTAGACATGGTCTAGGTGACACATTGTTCGTCTTTGTCTATGTCGACAATATCATTCTCACTAGAAGCAACACTTTAAGTGTCAATCAGGTTATCACTTCCCTTGCTTCTTGGTTCTCTATTAATGATTTAGGTAGTCTTCATTACTTTCTTGGTGTTGAAGTGATACAAAACTCTTCAGGTTTAATTCTCACCCCAGCAAACTATGTGAATGAGATTTTAAATGATGAGCTAATGACCGACTTCAAGAGTGTCAACACACCAATGAGTGCCTCTGAGTTACTCACCTAATCTGATGGAACTCACTTGACTGATGCTACACGTTATCGCCGAGTCTTGGGTAGGCATCAATACCTAACTTTCATCATACCGGGCATAGCCTATGCAGTAAACAAGTTGTCTTAATTCATGTAAGCACCATTAGACCTTCACTGGAAAGTTGTGAATCATGTTCTCTTATACCTGTATAGTACATTTCAACTCGGCTTATGTGTTACTCCTATTAATGACTCTAATCTACATATGTACTCTAATGAGGATCGAGTGGAGACATCTCTGACAGAGTATCTATACCTGGTTGCATCCTGTTTCTTGGTCACAATTCGATTAGCTGGTCCTCAAAGAAATAAAACATTGGCTCACACTCTTCCACTGAATCTGAGTGCATAGAGGTGGCTAATGCCCTTTTCGAAACCTTGTGGGTCACCAATCTTTTAAATGAGCTGTGTTTTTCAGTACATTAGCTACCCACAATCTATCGTGATAATATTGGAGCCACATTCCTGAGCAAGAATCATGTCCTCTATAGTTATGTGAAACATGCTGTAGTGGACTTTCACTGTGTTCGCCACCATGTCAACATCAAAAGGGATCGTGTTGTTCATGTCCATGGTGTTGATCAAATAGTCGACACTCTCACCAAGACACTGCCTAAATCTACATTTAAGAATAATCTATTCAAGTTAGGCTTAGTGACCCATCGCCTAACTTGAGGGGGCGTATTGGAGCATCATAAGTCAGCTCATGCAACAATAGTAGTTAAGTCGGAATTAGTGTTTCATAGTCATTGCTTATTTAGGAATCTGCATTAGCTATATCAGTAGATATTATTTATATAGTTCAATTTGTTTAGAAGTCTTATTAATTTCTTTGTAACTCTATTTAATACCTTTTTGCCTTTATTAATAAAGTATCGTTTTCAAGAACCTAATCAGTCTTTACAGTGATGAGTCATAAAATTAGAGAAAATTTTAAATATGACTATAATTTGGGAATAATTACTTATAACTAAGGGGTATTTCCAACTCATATCTATGATTTGAGATGCTAAGAAAAAAAAAACTCTCATATCTCTCCTAGTGTCTCTTTCTCTTCTTCTCTTCTCTCTCTCTTCTGTCTTTCTCTCTACCGCTCGTTTTATTCTGTATTTTTATATTTCTTTCTGTATTTCACATATCTCTCTGTATTTCTATTTTTTTGAGGTATCTGGTTACTATATTTGTTGTATTAATATGTGTATTTAGATTGTATCACTTCTCCGTCTCGCCCCTTCTTTCTCTCTTTGTGTTCTGTATTTTCACTACACTCTCTCTCTTCCTCCCTCTCTCTTTCTCTGTATTTCTATATTCTTTTATGTGTCGGGTGATTGTATTTGTTGTATTCATACGTACTTTTAGATTGTATCATATCTCTCCCTCTCCCCGTCTCATTCCCCTCTCTCTATATGTATATTCTATATTTCCACATCTGTCTCTTTATTTTTTTATTTTTTGAGGTGTCAGATGATTGGATTTGTTGTATTAATACGTGCATTTAAGTTGTATTATGTATTTCTACCTCTCTCGCTCTTGTAACACTTGTATTAATTTGTTCTTGTATAACGTGTATCCATTCACTCTTGTATCATTTGTATTCATTCACTCTTGTATCACTTGTATTAATTTGTTCTTGTATAACGTGTATTCATTCACTCTTGTATCATTTGTATTCATTCACTCTTGTATCACTTGTATTCAAAGCTCTTGTAGCACTTGTATTTAAAGCTCTTGTTTTTCATTTAGCTCAAATGCTTTGCAAGATATACTTCAAGATTTTAGATTTTTACAATAAATAAGATTTTTACAAGTAATACTTTAAGATATACTTCACACATATACATAATTTACTTCACAATAAATAAGATCTCACAAATTTCTCGTGCACATATATATATATAAATAATATAAGATCACAAAATATATTTTTATAAGATCATAAACTTTCATATACTTTAGATATATACATATGCATATTTTACTTTACCATAAATATTCTTGTATATTGAAGGCGTATATCTCATATACCTTGTGTATTTTCTTTTCTCAAAACCAATAAAGACTTTTCATTGTTGTCACAATTTTTTTAGAAAATAAATAAGCAATAATATTTCTAATTGTTTTTTTATCTAAAACTAAATTTAAGGACTATATTCAAATAGGCTATAAGGGTGCTTAACACCTTAGTAATCAAAATCCTTACATAAAATTTCATTAATTTTTGCAAATCAAACTGAATTTACATTTATATTTATAGAAAATAATTCATAAATCTTTTCCTGAAAATTAGGTGTCCACTCTGAACATTTTTAAAATAATTGACACAATCATTTTATGTTGCAAACTATTTCAACCAGTTAGAAATAAGGGTGCGACACATATGGTGTAGAGGTGGACATATAATAGGACAAAATATCTCTTTTGTCATACAACATTTAAGTCATATTCATCAACCAGACAGATATTTGTACACTAAGAAAATATATGATCAATGAACCTTACAATACCTATATGCTTTTAAATTATGTTTTACCTTCCAAATTTGAACGTTCAATCTTTTAAAAAGTGTTTCTAAATGTATTTTCTTAAAAGTGTTTCTCATAAAAGCTATTTTTAGCTTTTGAAAAAATGTTTCTGATATTCTTTTAAAATACTTGAGAATTGTTTAATAGGGTGTATAAGAATAATATTAAATAAAGTGAAATAATAGTGCCGACATTGATAGTGATGGTATTAGTTATAGTGCCGACATTGATAGTGATGGTATTAGTTATGCTTCAAGAATGCACCTTCATTTTCTGTATTTTCATTTGTCTTTGTTTTGTTATTTTTTCATTTCCTTTTTGTTGTCTTAATTCCTTTTCTGAAAATGGGTCATTTGGGCTCATTTCTTCTTTGTACAGATTTTAGTTCTTTAATAAATGGGCTCCAAGCCAATTTTTAATTTTTTTTTCTTAAAAAAAAAGAATGAAAAGGAAGTTCGAAGTTTTGTTTTGAAAAAAGTATTTAGAGATTAAAAATTACTAAGGATAAAATAGTAAAATATTTTGTCAAAACTTTCAAACACCATCTAAAGTTTATATCAACATTGCAAGTTTTCTTTACATATTGAGTTTTATACTTTTTAAAAAATATTTGGACAACTCCATTTATTTTTAATGCTATCAGATCCACACGCTGTTTGACCAAAAAAATGAAGATCCACACGTTATATCTCAAATCTTAATTATTATTTTATATTTCTTTGTCATGTTTGAATTAAGGGATTAGGCTAGTCTGGTGCCAATATGGCCTACAAAATATATTACTCTACGTTCGGTATATTAATATATTTTTTTTAGATCCTTAATCAAAGGAAAAGATATTGTCGTTTTTATCGTGTGTTCTTTTTAATAGGTTTTTTTTTTCCTTGATACTAATAGTGGCTACCAATTCAAACATGACAAAGACATATATAAATAAATAATTGAGTTTTAATTGAGATTGTGCTTCTCAACTCATGGATAAGTTAGCACTAGATGGCGGGTGCTCGTGCGTGCACGGCTTAATATTTATCTATTTGTATTTTTGTATAAAATTATATGTTTGAATGAAAATTTATAAGTTGTGGAAACTTTATTTTGTATAAAATTATATGTTTGAATGAAAATTTGAAAGTTGTGGAAACTTATTGGTTAGTAATAACATGTTGTTAAACTATTAATATACACACACATACATTATCAAAAGTATTGCCTAGGGGAAGCATTTTGTTTGAGTTGTTGGTATGCACACATTGATGAATGCACAGACACTCATGGATACATGCATACTATTTATATATGCCAAAATAGCACCGCAATCGAATACTATGTTACAATTATTTGGTTCTTCGAAATTGGCTAACATATTGCTACTGTGCCACTGGTAGTCATTTGAAACTTCATAGTTACTGTTACAGTGCCGTGCTTGACAAAATACATGTCGACTCTATTGTTGACGATCATTTAGTTATTCACAATTACCATTATATTGTCGTGTGACGCCGTGCTTGACAAATACCTATAGAGACATTAATAATGGGTGGCTTGTTAATTAAAGTAGAAGTGTTTAAATAATGTAAGTGGAGAGGGTACGGGTAATGACAATAGAGCTGAGCTAGGTGGGTGATATACCTTTTAAGGTATCAGGCGTGTTGCATTCTTGATTTTCTTCTATTTAGATTTTCAAAAAAGGTCTTCTTTGCTTCAAAACCACCAGGAAAAATCAAATGATAAAATAAAATGTTAAGTAAAATAAAACTAATTAAGACAACTATCTTTCAACCTCAGTGGCAGAATCTTTGTGCTATTTGCAATGGTTCAACTAATTAGAAATAAAATAAATGTGAACATGGAGCTCAGAAAATGCAAAGATTATATAATTGAATTTATTTATCAATTTGAGTAAGCTTGCAATATCAAATTTCTAAACAATTTTAGACTTCAAAATTTGAGGAATATTTGTAGAAATATTTTATTTTACCTTATCAAAAGAAGTACAAAAGGAAACACCATATATTTTTTCAAGGGACAACTCAATATATATATGTGGTTACTGATATATCCAGTAAAATATAATATGTGGTAAGAAGTAATATGTATTTTTCGAATACACATATAATGAAAATATAATTTAGCTTAAATTCGAATAGTAACGTAAATTTATGGAATATGGGAATAACAGAGTATATCTTGTATATGACAATGTATTTATGTGTATACCTTGTGCTTTGGCCCTGCTAAAAATTTAAAATGTTGGAAGCATATCTTGCAAAGCATTTGAGCTAAATAAAATACACATGCTGGAGCTTTGAATACAAGTGATATAAGAGTAAATGAATATAAGTGATACAAGAATGAACGGATATACATGATAAAGAGCAAATGAGTATGACTGATACAAAGCGGGAGAGGTGAAAATACATAATACAATTTAAATGCACGTATTAATATGATAAATACAATCATCTCACACGTCAAAAAAATATAATAATAAAGAGAGAGATGTGGAAATATAGAATATACATATATAGAGAGAGAAGGAATGAGAGAGGGAGGGAGAGAGACGATACCATCTAAAAGCACGTACGAATACAACAAATACAATCGCCTGACACATAAAAAAATATAGAAATATAGAGAGAGAATGACAATCATATTTGAAATTTTCTCTAATTTTTTATGACTTGTCACTAAGTATTTGAAGTAGTTTTTCATTAATCTAAGTTATCTTATTTAGTGAAAAGGACCACATTATAATCATTATAGAAACAATAGGGAGAAAAACAGCATATGAAAAAGAAAAGAAAATATCTAAAAATAATCGTTGACTCTACTTTCATACTATATCTATACCTAGAGGATATTCAAGATTCATCATTTAATGTACTAAACATTTTATATTGAATCTCCACTTACTGCTTGTGATGTGAAAACATTTTAGTGTACCATAAGGTCAATACCTATGTTATTCAACAATATATCTTATAATATAGTTGTATATAATATTATATTCATCATCCAAAACATACGTATTATATAATATATAGTCATTGCTTATTTGTTGATGATAAAGTTAAAAAGATACAAACTTTAAAGTCTTTTCAACAAGAAATTGAATCTATGAATTTCTCAAATACCTATTGTAGAGAACCCTTTAGTTCTTTTCTTGAAATGCTCAATTCAGATTCATGTCTCAATCATATTTTTCTGTTATCTGTGGACTTCCTACTATTGTTCATCTTGTTAGTTGTCCTAGTTTGTAAGATTTCATTCAGGAAGTTACTGTCTTGTGGAATTCCTAAGTTGTCAATTTCTTCAACCATTTTTAATGGATGTTTGAGCTTAGGATACATAGCTTTTGGAGTATGGAAGCTTAAAGAGCAACACCAAGAATATGAATTTGTTGTGCTTCTTGTCCATGGCATTACATGGTTACTTGTAAGTTCATTCATTAGCCTATGCAAGCAACAAACTTTCCTTATAGTGAAGATTTATTCAATCATTGCATTCTTGTTAGCAATGTTTCTTTGCATAACATCTATGTTGAAATTTGACAATGTAATAGATAGTACTAAAGTGATTTTAAATGCACTATCTTTTGTTGGAGCATTACTTTTGCTATGCATTGGATTTAGTAAGGAAAGTGAATATGATGAGACATTTTATAAGCCTATACAAGAATTTGACGATGGAATTATTACTCCATTTGCAAATGCTGGATTTCTTGGAAAATTGTCATTTTGGTGGTTGAATCCATTAATGAAGAAAGGTAAAAGTAAGATTCTAGAGGACGAAGACGTTCCTCATCTAAGATCAGCCGATGGAGCAGGAACATGTTTTGACTTGTTCAATGAGAAAATGGATATGCTAAAAAGAAAAGACCCTTTAGGAAAACCTTCTATATTAATGGCAATACTCCTCTGCCACAAAAAATCCATTCTGATATCGGGGGTGTTTGCTCTAATTAAGATCTTAACGCTGACAACAGGACCGCTGTTTCTCCACACCTTCATCGAGGTTGCTCAAGGAAGAGAATCCTTTAAGTATGAGGGATATGCTCTAACAGCCGGCTTTTTCCTTGCGAAATGCTTGGAATCTCTAGCAGAGAGGCAATGGCACTTCAGAACTAGACTGATTGGACTGCAAGTAAGATCTTCACTGACTGCAGCTATCTTTCACAAACAACTTCATATCTTAAATGCTGCCAAGAAAATTCATTCCCCTGGCCAGATAATGAACTATGTCACTGTAGATGCTCATAAAATAGGTGAATTCCCCTTTTGGTTTCATCAGATATGGACGACAATTCTTCAGCTCGTCCTAGTGTTATGTGTAATGTACTATTCTATAGGGGTAGCTGCATCAGCAGCATTAGTGATTGTAATATTAACTGTACTAGCAAATTCCCCATTATCCAAGTTGCAGCTTAAGTATCAGACTAACCTCATGATAGCACAAGATAAAAGGCTAAAGGCCATCACGGAAGCACTTGCGCATATGAAGGTTCTCAAGTTATATTCTTGGGAAAAACATTTCATGGATGCGATAAACAAGTTAAGATCAGAAGAAACCAAGTGGCTGTCATCTGTACAAACACAAAAAGGATACTACCTCCTCCTGTTCTGGTCATCTCCTATCCTGGTCTCATCTGCAACTTTTGTAGCTTGCTACTTGTTTGGAGTTCCTCTTCACGTCAGCAATGTTTTCACATTTGTAGCCTCTATAAATCTTGTTCAACTGCCTATTAGAAATCTCCCTGATGTTGTCGGGGCGTTTATTGAAGCAAAGGTTTCTCTGTCGAGGATTGTGAAATTTCTTGAGGAACCTGACATGCATACAAGGGATATGAAGAAGCAAAGGCAAGATGATGTGAACATTTGTATAAACTGCACTGATGTTTCTTGGGAGATGAATTCTTTAAAGCCTACATTAAAGGACATAACTCTCGATATTAAACATGGTGAAAAAGTGGCTGTATGTGGTGAAGTTGGATCAGGGAAATCTACCCTCTTGTCTCTGATTCTTGGAGAAGTTCCATACATCAATGGCACAGTAAGTCTTTATTGTATTGGTAGAGGATACTTACTGTATCGGCGTAATCAGAAGATGTTACTGTTTCTTCATTTTGTTTTTTTGCAGGTTGATGTTTATGGAAAGATAGCTTATGTTTCTCAGACAGCATGGATTCAGACAGGGACCATACAAGAAAACATTCTATTTGGATCTAATATGGAACCACAAAGGTATCAGCAAGCTATAGAAAGGAGTTCACTGGTGAAAGACTTGGAGATGCTTCCATTTGGTGATCTTACTGAGATAGGAGAAAGAGGTAACAATTTGAGTGGAGGGCAAAAGCAAAGGGTTCAACTAGCTCGTGCCCTCTATCAGGATGCAGATATTTACCTCTTGGATGATCCATTTAGTGCTGTAGACGCACATACCTCGACTAGTCTATTTAATGTACTTTATATAAAGTCTTATCCATTTTCTACTTTGAAAACCATATCTAGTATTAAAAATTATTCTCAACTTCCCGCAATTTGATTTGGCAGGATTATGTCTTGGGAGCTCTATCAGGAAAAACTGTGCTGCTGGTAACACACCAAGTTGAATTTCTTCCAGCATTTGATTCTATTTTGGTTAGTAACCTCCACGAAGAACTCTGTTAATTCTAGTTGTATGAGAAAAGTTTAGTGTGATGTTTGAAGATGTATTATAATCTATCCCCATTTTAACAGATAACATCTAGTGGGAAGATCATGGAATCCGGTACATTTGATGAGTTTCTGACAAAGAGTGAAGAATTTCAGGACCTTGTTAATGCACAAAAAACTACTTCTGATCCAAAATGTCAAGAAGTTTATGCTACTAAAAGGCCCAAGGTAGCTGAGATAGAGTTTGATAATAATGTTTCCTCCGAGGAACGTGATGATGTAGTTTCTTTAAAAGGAGATCAATTAATCAAAGCAGAAGAACGAGAAGTAGGAGACGCTGGATTGAAGCCATACATACAATATCTAAAGCATAACAAAGGATTCTTGTATTTCTCCTTGGCAGTCATTGTTCACTCAATGTTTGTAGTTGGGCAATATATACAGAGCTATAAGTTGGCTATTGGCCTTCAGGATTCCAGTGTTAACAGATTTAAGCTAATCATGGTCTACACAGTCACTGGTTTTAGTTTAATACTCTTTCTTATTTTAAGATCCATATTAGCGGTAAAGCTGGGGATTGGTGCATCAAAATCAGTTTACTCTACACTGTCAAGCTCTCTTTTCTTTGCACCAATGTCTTTTTTTGACTCGACGCCTTTTGGAAGAATGCTTAGTCGGGTATGAACTAAACTGTTGGATCAAGCATCCTATGTCTAATCTTAGTTTTACTTGGTTGATCTATTTGTTTTATGCAGGTATCTTCAGATTTGAGCATTGTTGACATTGAGTTACCTTTCTTACTGAACTACACTGTTGGATCAATCATTATCTCATACTCTACCTATGTCATCCTGTGTTTTTTCGCTCCAGAGGTCTTGCTGGTCATCGTGCTTATGATTTACGTAACTATATTAGTTCAGGTAATAGACGTTGTAATAACTTTTAAGTTCTTATAACACCTTTAGCTTTCAAATGTTAGTAGTTACTTCAAATGTGTAATTTTATCATGCAGAGATACTACAATGCTTCTGCTAAAGAGCTGATGAGATTAAATGGAACGACAAAGTCTTTAGTCGCCAATCATTTAGCTGAAAGCATTTCTGGGATAATGACAATTCGAGCTTTTGCACAGGAAGGACGTTTCTTTTTCAAGAACTTGGAGTTTATTGATAAAAATGCTAGGCCAATTTTCCATACATTTTCAGCAACTGAATGGTTAATTCTACGTTTGGAGATAATATGCACGATTATCATGTCCTCATGGATGCTTGGCATGACATCTCTTCATAGCGGGAGCTCTGGTTTGTTCCATTTATGCTTTGTTACATTATCTAAGAGGCCTACTTGCGCATATCAGGAAATCACAGATTGAACGTTGTTGCTGAACAGGACTTACTGGAATGGCATTCTCCTATGGCCTATCACTAAATGCAGTTCTTGTTTGGTGTGTTCAATGTCAATGCACAATAGCAAATTCTATAATCTCTATAGAAAGGCTAGAACAATACATGAGAATACCTAGTGAAGAATCTGAACTAGTGCAAGCAAACCACCCTCTACCTGGTTGGCCTACGTGTGGCAAAGTGGAAATTTGCGACCTAAAGGTATGTTCTTATCAGTAGCAAGAACCGTCAATCTGTTCAAAACAATGCTAATCTCCTGGAAGTTTGTTTTAAAACAGGTGAGGTACAGGCCAAATGCTCCATTAGTTCTTCAAGGTATTAGTTGTACATTTGAAGGGGGACAAAAGATTGGAGTTGTAGGCAGAACAGGCAGTGGGAAAACAACTCTGATCAGTGCATTGTTTCGACTAGTTGAGCCTACAGATGGAAAGATCATCATCGATGAATGTGATATTTCAACGATTATGCTTCATGACCTTAGGTCGCGTATTGGAATTATTCCACAAGATCCTACACTCTTTACAGGTTCTGTTAGATACAATTTAGACCCCTTATCAGAATATAGTGATGACCACATATGGGAAGTAAGTTTTATATACATATATACAAGTTGTCTCATTTCTACTGATTCTAAGTTACTAACAGAATTTTGTTGTTTAAAGGTTCTTGATAAGTGTCAGCTTAGAGAGGCCGTCCAAGAAAAAGAAGGGGGACTAGATTCCTCAGGTAAACATAGGTCATTTTAAAAGTATTTATTAAGCGTGGTCAAAAGTTCAAGATCATCCTTTACGACTCCTGTTTCTACAATACTTTCAGTTCTACAAGATGGATCAAACTGGAGCATGGGACAAAGACAATTGTTCTGTCTGGGACGTGCATTATTGAAGAGAAGTCGAATTCTAGTGTTAGATGAAGCCACTGCATCCATTGACAATGCCACAGATGCAATTCTTCAGAAAACAATCAGGCTAGAATTTACAGACTGCACAGTTATAACAGTTGCTCACAGAATTCCAACAGTTATGGATTACACTAAAGTTTTAGCAATAAGTGATGGTGAGTTACTTATATCATTCCAATTATGTCACACTCCAAATTAATAATTTTGTTCAGAGGAAGTATCTTCTATTTCCTAATACGGTCAATATTTAAAAGTTTGAATCTCGAAATTTCAATTGTGCCACATAAATTGGGACAAAGAGAATAATAATTAGGGATGATATAGTAAAAATATCATTTTATTTATTACTTCTTAATTAAGGATGTGTCAAGTCAAACATGGTCGGAGGGAATATCTTTTCTTTTTGGTTTCACACCTAGTCTTCTTTTAATGTTTCATTAGGATGGGTTGTCTATATCACACTCCTTAGGGTGTAGTCCTTTCCCGAATTTCCTAAATACAAGATACTTTGTGTATCGAGTTGTTTTTTTTCTTCATGTATGCCCCTAGGGGAAAAATGTTCTATAGTGAAGTTTTTGCCAATAGTAGGTCACAAATCCTGAGACATCTGATTAAAGATGAAAGGATCTTACAATTTGCACATTTTTTATTTTCCAGGTAAATTAGTTGAGTTTGATGAGCCAAAGAAGTTGATAAACAAAGAGGGCTCATTATTTGGAATGCTTGTTGAAGAGTATTGGGCTCGTACACAAAGTTGAAAGAACTAGAGAATTTTGATGTTGGTTACAAGACTACTAGTATGCTATTGGAAAATTAGATAAATTATTTATTTGTTCAAAATAACTCAATTATAAATTATCTTATTAGACATGCATCCATATCATATTTATTAATTATATCTATATTTTTATATAATTATGTATCTTATCATTAATTAAGAGTTTTCTATTACATATTAAGCAAGGTACAACTAGATACATGTATGTTTGCTACCAGATACACTAAAGTAGAGAGAGAGGTGAGAGAGATGGGAAGGGAGATAATCATGTATCTCAAATACATGCATACTAGATACATGTATATGTATATGTATATATCTAGTGTGATTGAGGCGAGCAAGATGGGAGGTAGATGAGTGAGTTTGTTCAAGTATCCATGATACATGTGAATCCACTTGGATGCAATGTATTTAGAGTAAACTACACCTAATTTTGACCTCGTGTATCCCTTGATACATGTATCTGGACGCACCAAAATTTAATAAAATTTTTAATATTACAAACTAGAATGTATGGAAGTAAGTAGTTCCTAAGCAATATTGACATATATGAATATTCTTGTCAATATTGCTAGAATCCCTTTCTGTTTCCTAACTTTCACCATAAATGTTACCTACCCAATCTTATTTTGTGGGTTTCGTTGAGTGAAGCATAATATGCAGAGAAAAATAAGAAATAGAAGTAGAAAAACAGCCATGGAAGAAGAAGAAATAAAATGGAATAATCCGCTATTGAAGAACTTTGTAACTCAAAATTAAAATTTAATCTATCGTAAATGTGAATTGTTTTGAGGGAAAAATATATCAAAAGACTTGAAACATTTAGAGGAGCTCATACCTAAAATTTGAGACTGATTAGTGGCGATTTGAGTTGGTTGAGATTGAAAAAACAATCAGTCTGTTAAGGAAGATAAAATGTTGCAATGTATAAATATTGTATCACAATGTATATATCATATATATATATCTCTGATACATAGTTAGACATTATATATACACAACTATAAGTTATTTATAATATATGAATATATCACACATTTACATTTACATGTGGCTATGTAGTTAAAAATTGTTTTTTGCCGGATTTTTTTCGTAATATCCCTATGTTATTTATGTGGTATAACTTTCACATATAGCAAACATAAAAATCATATTTGTATGTTATAACTATAGTTTGCATAATTGCGCTCCATAGCAAATTTTATGTTTGCTATGGAGCTTTTGATTTGTATAATTTGCTAGATACATCCAATTTTATACAAATTGTTTAGTTTTGTATAAATTCATTTATACATTGTAATTTGTTTAATAAGATCTGTATTTGTATAATTATAAGTGTATAGGATAAAAATATATGTATTTGTATTTGTATTTGCATATACACTTTTGTCTCTCTTAATACAAACACAAACGTATTTTATACATTTGTATACCGAATGGGTAATTGTATACTGAAAAGGGCTAATTGTATATGGAACCAAATGACAAAAAAATGGGATGTTTGCTGCAAATTACAAATTAATAAACTATAGCTATAACATTTAATTTGAATTAATAATTTGCTATTTCATACAATTTTTCCTATATTAATGTTATTATAGCTTAAAAGAATGTGGAGAAACCACCACTATTAGGCCCATTCTGATAGCTCGATAAAATTATATAAGCCCAATATCATGTATTGTGCTCATGAGGGTACATTCTCTCGAACCACAAAAACAAAATCATGCAAAAAAAATATTAATTTCAATCTTTTTAGATTTTACTGTGTAGCAATTAGGGGTGGGCATGGTACATGGTAGATACAAAAATATATCGATATCGAATTTTTTTTATACCATGACTAAAATTATATGGTATTTGGTATGATATTTTTGTAATCATTTTAAATTTATTGGATATAAATTTATAAAATGATTTTGGTTATATTAAAATTAAGATATATTTGTTCAAATAAATATTGTGGATTAATATAATTAATTTGACTAATTGTTTAAGTCCAATAAATATGAATTTATTTAAAGTCCAATTTCATTGGACTAGTCCATTGATTTGGGATATAAATGATGAGCCCAATTTGCGAAGCCTAATGTCATTTCATCCTAGAGGTCCAGTTTGGTGTCATGTGTCAAATGACGTGGTATGTCAAGTCAAACGAGAAGTCAATAGGACCATGTCATGTGGCAAAATGACATGACTTGCCTATCTCAATCAAAGACCAATAAAAATGTGTCATGTTTGTACAAGTGAGTATTTCAACCAATCAAATATCGTCATGATGTCACTTAAATCTGATTGATTGGTAGAAAGAAATCAATTCTCATCATAACTCCTCAATTCTACAACTATAAAAATGGTCCTCATAATATGAATTCTAACAAGAAGCCAGAGCTCGTGGATCAAACTCCACAGATTTCTCTATAAGCTACAAGTGAAAGCATTCAAGTTCAAGAACAACTCAAGATCAAGACCACCAGATTCAAGAACAAGCTCAAAAATTCTTGAATTCAAATACAAGTCAAAGTCAAGTTCATCAAGATTCAAGATTATTGAGGAAGTTAAAAAAGAAGCTCAATATTAAAGTTAGTTAAGTACATTTCAAGAAGTTAGTTATAGAGTTAGTTACAAGGTTAGGTAAGTTAGTTACAAAGGGTGTATATAAATACACAGGCTTATTCATTGTAATATACACTTCAAAGAATGATATACAATCTTCATCTTCTACAATTCTATTGAGAATTTCATCTAGTAGTTAATTACTTCATGGTTTCAGAGCGGGTGATAGAAATCTAAAGAATTCATATGCGTATTACTTTTGAAGATCTGGAGATCAGAATTTGTCATCTACGTATTACTTCTGAAGATCTGGAGATCAGAATTTGTCTGAGAATTTTCATTGTGTTTCCGCGATTCAATTCAAAGAAGAAGAAAGATTGATAACATGACTCAAGGAGTAACTGAACAAACAACTAGAAACAGCAGTATTGATGGAAATCCAAGCTCTGTTCCAGCAATGTCTATGAGTCAAGGGGTTGATTACAGTCATCCATTGTTCTTGAGTCCTACTAATATCAGTGGGGGTAAATTTGATCTCATACCAACTTATTGGAATTGAGAATTATGCTTTGTGGAGTAGGTCGATTAAATTGGCATTACCTAGAAGAAACAAGAATGGTTTGGTAGATGGATCTTATAAAAAGGAAGATGTAAGTGCAAAATTAAGAGGCTAGTGGGAGAGGGTTAATGTTATTGTCCTCTCATGGCTCCTGAATTCAGTTTCAAAAAGTTTGTTAGGAGGAGTGGCCTTTGTTTCATCAGCTCAAGGGGTATGGAATGATCTAAAAAAAAAGGTCTGATCAGTTAGATGGATCAAGAACCTTTAGCCTGCATAAAGAGATTGCAACCTTGCAACTGGGTACTGATTCTGTGTTAGTATATTTTACTAAACTTAAAACCCTGTGGGATGAATTTGAGGCTTTAGTGCCACCTCCTGGATGTGATTGTGAAAAGGCAAGAGGTTTTGTTGATCATTTAAATCGACAGAAATTGTATCAGTTCTTGATGGGATTGACTGAGTCTTTTCGACAGGCAAGAAGTCAGATTTTATTAATGAGTCATGTTCCTACAGTTAATCGAGCTTATGCTATGGTGGTAAATAGTGAGTGTCAGAACGGTGACTTCTAGCAGGTCGAGTATAGGGTTAAGTTCTGTGACTGGTTCTGGTGTAAACCCTATGGTGATGTATTCAAGAATTGGTGGAATCTCCAGTACACAAGGTTTGAACAAGTTCAAGAAGAACTTTCCTGTTGTATGTGAGTTTTCCAAGTGCAAAGGGCATACTAAGGATCAGTGTTATAAGTTGATTGGATACCCTTCTGATTTCAAATCCAAAAGAAAAGTGAGTACTAATACAGGAAGTGGAGCTTAAATGGTTGGGAATGATGTTAACAGCACAAGAAAGGGTGGTTATGAGGATGTGCAAATAGATCATCCTTCAACTATGAAAGTAACACAAATGTTCCTGTGAAGAATCAAATGAGTAACATAGGTGATTGTTCAAGTCAACTGCATGGGTGTAGCTTTACCAAAGATCATTATGATCAAATTCTGCACATGTTAAAGCAGAATCAAGGATGTGGACAAAAATCAGAAGATACAAATCAAACACATGATCTTCAGGCTAATACTGCAGGTAAAACCTTGTTAGTTTTTGAAAATAATCAGGTCTGGATTATAGATACATGGACATCTAATCATATGGTGTCAAATATGGACATGCTTACAAGATAATCTGTTGTCAAGATTAAGGATCCAAAATCAATTTATCTACCTACTGATGATGTGTCTTATATTTGTCATACTGGAGTGTGTCACATATCTCCAAGGAGTGTGATTACTAATATCTATCATATTCTAGAGTTCAAGTACAATTTACTCTCAGTAAGCAAGTTGACTAAAGAGTTAAATTGCTCAGTCACTTTCTTCCCTCATTTTTATGTATTTCAGGAGCTTTACACTGGCGAGGTGAGGGAAGTTGGTAAAGAGGATGACGGTTTGTACTTGCTGCTGACGAACTTGACACAAGATCACTTATTTGTTGCATCTGGAAAGAAGCTAGAGGTTCATAAGTTATCAGAAAAAGAAGTGGATGTATGGCATATGAAGTTAGGACATGGAGCATCACATGTGTTAAGTGTTTCCTGTTAATTCAGAAGTAATGAACAGAGTATTGAATGATTGTACTATCACTACACTACAGTTTTCTTGTAGTGTGTTTGTCCTAGTGCAAAACAGACCAGAACTGTGTTTCCTATTAGTAGTATCAAAAGTAGTCAAGTTTTTGATTTGATTCATTTGGATGTATGGGGTTCATACAAACAGCCTACTTTTGATGGTAATAGATTTTTCCTTACAGTAGTTGATGATTTCTCAAGAATGACTTGGATATTTTTGTTAAAAAATAATTCAGAAGATGTGTAGCTTTAGGTTATTTTCTGAAGTTTGTTAAAACACGATATGACAAAGAGGTAAGAAAGGTAAGATCTGATAATGGAACTGAATTCATGAATTCAGTTTGTGCTGCCTTGTTTAAAGAAAGAGGGATTATGCATCAGAGATTATGTCCTTATACACCTCAGTAGACTGGGGTGGCTGAAAGAAAGCATAGACACCTCTTAGAAGTAACTAGGGCTCTAAGGTTTCAAGGGCATATTCCTTTAAGATACTGGGGTCAGTGTGCGCTTGCAGCTGTCTACCTGATAAATAGGATGCCTAGCAGAGTTCTGGGAGGTAAATCTCCGAAGATGTATGGAAGCAATCCAATATTGTCTCATCTTAGAGTATTAGGTTGTTTGTGCTATGCCAAGGTTCTAATTGAGAGTGATAAGTTAGCATCCAGGACTAAGGTTGTAGTACATTTCAATAAGTTAGTTATAGAGTTAGTTACAAGGCTAGGTAAGTTAGTTACAAAGGGTGTATATAAATACATAGGCTTATTCATTGTAACATACACTTCAAGAATGATATACAATCTTCATCTTCTACGATTCGAAGGCCCTTGAATTCAAGTACAATTCAAGAACAAGTTTATCAAGATTCAAGATCAAGCTCACAAACCCTTGGATTTATATTAAAAAGACAAATCAAATGATTCATAGAGATTGTAATGCTTATATTTGAAATTTAATACTACAGTTATTGCGATATTTTAAGGTCTTGATTATTATTTTCTCAACGTAAATTTTATTGTCTACAATTTCATATGTATTTTTAAAAATTTTGGTATTCAGTACAATATACATTATTTATAAATAAAATATTGAAATATTGTATTGAAGTAGATGTTTACATATAGAATTCATATAGATTATTATAATACTTGCAAATATATAAAATAGTGTTAGCACAAAATGTGGTTGCATCAGGGATTGACGCTTAACCCATTTCTATTTGCATTGATAGTGGATGAATTGGCATGGTATATTCAAGATAAAGTGTAATTGTGTATGCTAGTAGTAGATGTCATAGTAATGATTGATGCTATTAGTAGATGTCATAGTAATGATTGATGAGACATGCAACAAAGTTAATGTTAGGTTGGATGTTTGGTGATAAACTTTGAAGTTTAGAGGTTTCAGGTTGAGCATGACCAAAATCTGAATATTTGGAGTGCAATTTTAGTTATTCAATTCTTGAAATAGATATGGAACTGAGACTTGATACATAGGATATCCTCAAGAGAGAAAGTTTCAAGTATCTTAATATTTTAATCCAAAGGAATGGAGATATTGATGATGATGTACACAACATATTGATGCAAAATGAATAAAGTGAAGGCTTGCCTTCAGAGTCTTGTGTGATGAATTAAAATATAACCTAATTAACTTAAAGATAGGTTCTACGGAGTGATGGTTAGACCAATTTGGTTGTATGGAATGGAGTGTTAGCCAATCAAGAAGTCCAATGTTTAGAAGATGAAAATTATAGAAGTGAAGATGTTGAGATAGATGTATGAACATACTGAAATTATAAGTTTAGGGATGAGGATATCCGGAATAAGGTGAGTGTGGTCTTAGTGGTGGACAAGAGAGAAAAGTGAGACTGAGATGGTTTGGGCTTGTGGAAAGGAGATGTGTAAATGCCCTAGTGAAAATGTGTGAGAGACTAGATGGTGGATACGCACAAGTGTAGAGGTAGGCCAAAAAAGTATTGTAGAGAAATAATTAGATAGGTCCTGACGCAACTTATGTTTACCAAGAATATGACCTTATATAGGAGGGTGTCGAGGTCACAAATTATGGTGGAAGGTTAGCTTTCTCTTTCTTTTTGACATGTTTAAAATTGTTGGTGTTTGGCATAGTATTAGCCTTATTCTTGTACTTATTTTCTTTCTTCTGATTTTTTAATCACATGTTGTTTATTGCCTTTCGATTATTGTAATATTGTGTTGTTATTAATGTTTCCTTATTAGTTGCTATGTTTCTTCATTGTCATCCTTTCCTTTTGTACTTTAATTTGTTGTATTTGAACTGATGAGGATCATTCGAAAACAACCTCTCTACCTCCGCGAGGTAAGGGTATAAGATATGCGTACACTCTAACCTTTCCGGAACACACTTTTCAAATTTCACTACATGGTGTTATTGTTGTTGTTATTATTATTGTTGTTGTACCCTTATTTATATTTTAAGATATAATCTTTATTTTATTTAATATTTTTTCTATTTATATGATATGATTGGAGTGTTTATTGTCTTAAGAACAATTACTATCAACTATCAAGTAAAAGATGTTTTTTTTTTTTGGAACTTCTTAAATAATAAATACTTTTAACAAAGACGATAAATATTTTGAAACGGGAGGGAGTAATTATTAAATTGTGACAGTATATGAATACAGCAAGACATTTTCTTTTCATTCAAAAGACTTATTATAATACACTTGTCCTTTAGATGGTAAAGCTCTTTAATTTGTGTTCTAAAATTACACCAAACAAACGAAAATTATTCTTTTAATGCATATACTTTTTAGATCTCCCACTCCCCACCAAAGGTATATAATATTTTCTTTTTGATACACTTTTTGTCTTATGTTTAGTTCAATGAAAAAGAGAAATATGCTCTTCTTTTTCCTCATCAGAAAGCTAAATTTATTTCGTTGTGTAAATAGAATTTATGGGGAGAAAGTACGAGTATCAATTTTATCATAATAATAATAATAGCGTAAAAGAACAAGGTTTCAGAATTAAAATCTAATGTATTAAATTTTCAGATTTTCAAGGATTCATAAATAATCTCCAAGAAGTCTAAAAAAAAAAACTTAAACATGCAAAATACATGAGATAGTAAAATAGCAACAACAGCATAATTAGTACAATCTTACAAGTAAGGTTTGAGAAAGGTAAGATGTATGCATATTTTATTTCTATCTGTAAAAAAATTATTTTCGATAGATCCTCGACTCAAAAGAAAAGATACTCGAAGTAGGAGTGCAAGAAAAATATAACAATATAATATCAAAGATAATACAAAGCAAATGAAATAATGTGTAGTAAAATAAACATTGAAATATAATTAGGTTAATTTAATTCCCTTATAATTTAAAGAATAAATTCATCAAAGCATCTATGTATGAAAATGTTGTTGTCTCAATGGTTTGACCTAAAAGCTAAAGAAATTAAACAGTTGAAGCTTTTGTGAAAGAAGAGGCAACCTCGGATTCTAGAAAAGTGCCTTGTTTGCCATCGTGAAAAAAAAATACTTTTATATATATATAATCATATTAAAAGTAAATAGTCTAAAGATACTAATGTTAAGAAAAACAGTTTGGTGTATTAATCTCTTGTTGCACAGAATTTGAAAAAGAGCTGAATCACAAAGGTATGTTATATGCAACCTTATCCTACATTTCTTTAAGAGATTGTATCAGCAATTCGAACTTGCAATCTCTTAGTCGCAAGACAACAAATTTATCAGTTACGCCAAAACTACTCTTCAAATATATATTAATATTAGACGATAATAGTGTAAAAATTATTCACATAATTAGGTCAAGGAAATCCTTATGATAAATATTAATCACTTCAATTGGTAATTTGATATAAAATAATAATTAATTTGTTTATTATTACAAATTAAATTATATTGATAATGTAATTAGTTTTATAGTTTTGTATCTAATAATGAGCCGAGGTTTAGATGGTTCGGATATGTGTAAAAAAAATGTATGGATGATTTCAAGAAAGGTAAAGGTTATAAACTGAAGAAATATTAGGCAAAGGTGATTACACATGCATAGGGCAACTTCAACTTACTGAGCAGGTGACCTTACATAGAAGGTTATGGAGGATACATTAGGATGGTAAGTTAGTTGAGCATTGTATTACTCTTATAGTTTCTTTGTCTTTTGAGTTTGGTTATTATTTGTATTTTTTTTACATTTTGATTATCGTTGTGTATTGTTATGACTATTGTTTAAGATGATTTGTCAGTTTGCCTGTAGTATTTTGTCATGATTGTCTATATTTACATGATTTCATTCTTCATACTATCATGAACTTTTTTTTTCTTGAGTCGGAGGTAAACAACATATTTACTTCTAAGATAATGATAAGGTTTTTGTATATTTTATTATCTTCAATCTATTTTGTGAAATTACACTAAATATATATTTGTTATAATATATCTAATTTAAAATTTTTATTTAATTGATATGTATATTACTTACTATTGACATCATTGGAATTGAAAAACTTTACTAAAAAGACATCAATCCATATGCAGCTTTCTTTATAGACAAAAGAAACCAATCCTCATTCCAAGAATTTCCCACTTCCCAACTGAAATATAATTTCTCATATACTTTGTTTTTCATTATAGTATCATTTTTCCTTATATGTAATATAAAAAATATCAGAACCCTTCCTTTTAATTATCAAAACTACTCAAACTGATTATAATTGTCATATAGAAATATTGAGAAAAATTTAAAACCTCAGCTTGTTTGGATGGTTGTGCATATTATAATGCATCGGATTGTTATTTTAAATAAAAAAAAATTATTGTCATTAAAATATTATTATATTATATTATTAAAATTTATTATAGTGTAATCGTAAAAAGGTTTCATTTTACGTTATGATTGGCTTCATTTTTACCTTATATTTTCTTAGTTTGACTTTGTTTATCATGCAATTATTTTCTTTGTTTTTATAATAACTCTAATTAGTATCTTGCTTTTTAAAAAATGTTTTAGGTTTGTTCTCAGATTGTTAAATAATATAATATATAAAATTTGATGCAATCCATTTTAACATTATATATATTTATCTTATTGAAGAGGACACGTATAAAGGGCACACACTGACTAGATAATTAGTAAGTACTTATTTATAATTTGAATTCTGTTTTGTATATTTGTTTGGGATTCTTATATAATTGTTCAAGTGGAAAAAAGGAAAAATTTATTAATAGCAAACATAATAGACATAATAAGGCTTTATCATTTAGGATGTGAATCTTGAATAATCAAAAAATCGAATTGAACTAATTCAATTTTTTGATTCGGTGTAGGTGTTATTTTTTCAAAAGTTCGATTCGGTGTTTGGTGTAAGTGTATCCGAACTTCGGTGCACCGAAAAACCAAATTTTTATTAAAAAAAATAAAAAATATATGTTTATGTGTTTTCTCTTAACTAAAAATAAAAAGTTAACTAAGAATTAAATCAGTCATGAACAAATCAAAGCAACAATAAATGTACAATTCAATAGTTAACTTCTAAATATTAATTCTCAAGAGGAACCAAAACATATTTTTATCAATGTTCGAGAAGTAATTGGAGGCACAATGTTCTTGACAAAGATAAATATAGTCTTTTACTTATGTTCCATGGCGAGACACGTCATTCCTTAACATACTTTTAAATTTTTAAGTATCTTATTCTTTGATTTTGTCCTCATTTTATTTTTCATTCTCACCGAAAAATTAATTTAAAAACACCGAATTAAATCGAACCGGAGTAGAAAAAACAAATTGAATTGTTTGGTTTGATATACAGTGCATACTTTTCTAGAATCAAAAACCGAAGAACCGAATGCCCACCCCAAACTATAACTATAGATTCGATTCCATAGCTATAGTTTTTTTTTTTTTTGCTATGGAGGCTTCGATTTGTATATTTTTATTTGTTTGTATATTTCGTTTGCGAATATACACATATGGTAAGTATATACAAATTTTGTATTTATACATTTAGGAATTTCTCAGAACTTCGTTTTTATATTTCGTTTGTCAATATACAAACATGGTAATTTATTATAATTTTTTCATAAATTGTATACAAATATCTAGGGTAAGCATATACAAAATTCTGGATTTATACAATCAGGAACCAAATTATACAAATTTTGAATTTATACAAATCAGACGAATTATCCAAATCAGGCGAATAGCAAGAATTAGGGAAACTGCAACCGCGAATTATAATTTTCTTAAACTATAGCTATATTACCTAATATAGGCTAAATATTTTCTATTCTACATAATTTTTTCGGGGAAAAAAATCAACTATATGACCATATGTACATGTATTATGATGATATTGTATAATTAATTATATAATGTATCGATGTTGTATAAATAATATTGAATTGTGTATATATTTAATGTATAACTATATATCAATGATGTATATACGTTAATAAACAGTGTTTATACAATATTTATATATTGTAGTAGTTCATCTTTCTCAACGAGTTGATTTGTTTTTCAATTCTGATCAATTTTTCTTTAAAAATTAAACTACCCCTCAAAATTGAATACTCCAATAATCAAACTATCCTCTTTATCTTATACATTGACCATTTTACCCTTGTTATATCACATATATGTAATACCTTTTTATTTTATATATAATTTATTTTTTAATCTAGGTATTGATAATTTTTTATTTTAGGGGTCGTTTGGTACAATTAATCCTGGGATAACTTTTTAGTGACCTTTAATTCATTGTTTGGTTGCTAAGGTTGGGATATCTTATCCCAGGATTAACAATTAGTCCTGTGATAAGTTATCCCTCACTGGGGGTTGTATAGTAATCCCATGATAAGTTATCCTAGGAATAAGATTCGTAAATTAACAAAAATACCCCCCTTAAACTCTCTTTTATACACCACTTTTACATTCAAACATATTAACATAATTTTTAACAACATTTATAATAGCATTCACAACCTTAATTATTCATTTTTTTTATGATAAATATATTTTTCTATTAAAAATTTAAGTTTTATAAATACAATTTTTATTTATGAATATATTATAAGTTGAATTTATTTGTGTAATTATTATATTTATTTATATTTTGATTTCTCTTAAAATGTTCACTCCACTACTAAATTACATATTTTTCATTAAATAGTTTATGACTCATTTAAAAATTCTATTTTATCTATAAGTAAAATGTAGATATCTTTAATAATAAATTTTCTTTTACTTTAATAAACTTAGAATGAAAGTTTTATTTTTAAGCTAAATAAGATGAAAGTTTTATTTTTAAACTAAATAAGATGAAAATCTTATTTTTTAAGATAAATAAGGTGAACATTTTATTTTTAAGCTAAATAAGATGAAAGTTTAATTTTTAAGCTAAATAAGATGAAAGTTTAATTTTTAAGTTAAATAAGATGAAAGTTTAATTTTTAAAACATACGGCACAATCATGGAAATGCACAAACAAAAATACTTAAGCTAGATAAGATGAAAATTTTATTTTTAAGAATGAATAACTAATGTTTGCAAAGAAAATGTAAAAAAAAATAACTAAATAAGGTGAGGGTATTTTTGTAAACAAACAACTTATTCTCAAAAATTATACTATGAATATTAGTTTGAATATGACAAACCAAACAAGTAAAACTAATCTTAGTATAACTTATCCCAGTATAACTTATCCCAATATAACTAATCCCAGCATAACTAGTATTCAAACCAAACGACCCCTTAGTTCATTAACATTATAATTAAGTAGAATAATATTTTTACGAAGTTGTCACAAAATTTAATATAATATTCATTAAGCATGTGTATATGTATGTATGTGTTTATTTTTGTCTTTCTCCACTCTCTTACTCCATGTGTTTCATATTATTTGGCTCTTCTTGATATGACACCCCTTACAAAAATTTAATTACAGGTGGATTTTACCAAACTAACATTATTAATAATGCTTTAAAATTTTAAATTTAACTACTATTTTATTCAGTTATTTAATACTAAGGGTAGAAATAAAAAATATTTTTTTTTTCTGATTTCATAAATTAAAACAATTATTTTTAAAATGAGGGTCAAGTAATAATATATGCAGTCAACGTGCGGTTAGCAGGCCATTTTTGGATGAAACAACCCCTATTTCGGGATTTCTTCTTATTTTTCTCATTTTTATCATATTTGGAGCTCTAGAGGCAGAATTTGGGAGTAGTTTTTTGAGAAAATTCGTCCTGATAAGTACTTTAGTTTGTTCTATATCATTTATTTTCGAATCTTATCTTCCAAAACACTTTAAAAATCAAAATTTCAAAGAGAGTTTTGGAGTTTCGTCCCAAATTAAAAAATTGATATCATAGCATTAGATTTGCAGATTTCATAAATTAAAAAACAGGGTGTCTACTGTCTAGTAGAGTCTTATGGATCAATGTGTAAACGGCCGTACCTATCTTCAAGAGGCTATGAGATGCTTAATAGGGAAATTCCTTTCATTGATTCCTTAATTGTGAGAGTTGTTCATATCAAGCATTATAAACCTCTAATTTATTCACGGGGGTATTCATTACATAAATTATAGTTTAAAATAATTTTTTTTAAATTTTCCACCCGGTGTCCGGAGCACCTAAATAAATACAATTTTTTAAATTTTGACCTTAATTAAATTAGTTGTTTTATATTTTCTACATCGAAATATATTTGTATAGTTATTATCCTCTGCTATTTTCACTTGTAGAAATAAATATTAGAGTTTCGATTATTATTAATAAAATCATTTTTTTTTTCATTATGCTAATTTACTTCATCTACATCATTAGCTTATATACTTAATTAGTATTTCTCATTTTTTTCATTCAAAAGACAATGTTTATGCTTTTATGAAAATTTTGTTACATGATTTCAAAAAAAAATTGTAAATATCATGATTTAAAAAAAAGTAGAAAAAAAGTTGATGATAAAAGGATAAAATAAATATTTTAAAAACTTAATTAGGATAAACGGAGAAATTTAATTGTTGTTCAAAGTTGAGGGATGAGATTGATTTCGAAAGCAAAATTTGAGAGTAAAAATGATTTTCACCCTTTTTAATTGTGTAATTTTTTGGGCCAAAGTCACTAAAAAAAACTCAGAGTTTCATTATCTTTAGTCAAATAAAATGTTTTTTAACCGTCATAATAGAATTATAACTGTTTATTTCTTTTTATTTCTACTTTAATTATAATAACTATTTATTTCAACTGTTATTTTTTCAACGATGTATTTCTTCTTTCAAGACATTATTTGTAAAGACATTTGGCTGGAATTTTACAATCTTTAGCCAAATATTATCAGTTTTTACGTTAAAAAGCGAAATTTTAGCCAATATTGTTTTTAGTAATTTGATCTGAAATTTTTTTGAAAATCAATTAATGTAAAGAAGTAAAAAAATAATAATTTTATTTTTAAAAAATTTACATGGACCACAAATCCTTGTATATGTACTTTCACTCTCTTATGATGAAATTGTGTAGTATATCAAATAGCTAAGTTCAATAGAATAATTAAGACTAGTGATAATTTTAATATTCAATTAATAATTTCTTCCAAATTTAAGAAATTATTTACATATTTAGTGTCGTTACTTTAATATATATAAAAAATAAATAAATAAAATCTCTATAACTATATGATTAAATTTGAATTCGCATGAAGTCTCTATCGTAGATAAAATACTCTATAATAGAGATAACTCGAACCCAAGACTTCAAATTAAAATAAAGGAGTATTTACCACTCCACGATAATCCTTGATCGTTAATTATCTTGTTAAACAATCAAATTATAAAAGCATAATATTTATCTGTTATGAGGTTTGGTGGGGTGGTTGAGTTGTTTACCTTGGGAAATTCGAAAGTAAATAAAACATTTTATTATTAATAATTGAATTATGCAATCAAATACAGTAATCAAGTTGCTTCTCATATTCAAACTTTTTTTCAATCAATTATTAAACTTCATGTAATCAAGAATTTTAACAATCATATTTAACGCGTTTATTTTTTTGACTCAGTTTTTGTTTGTTGCTTTTACTTTTTGTTTTGTCCTTGTTGATAGTTTTGTATTTATTTATTTTATAATTATTTCTCTTTTTGGTAGAACCAATCCGTCAAAGAGAAAAATGTAAGTTTATCCATTTTCTCTTAGTTACTTCATCCTCCCAACTTATATTAGGTATCTTTACTGGATCTGATATTTAAGAAAATAAAAAATTTAAATCTGTGATTTTTTCTAGTATGTCATCAAAATTTCTGGTAAAATGGATATAAATTATTCATTAATTATAAAATAAAAAGTAAATTTGGTTAATAATTCATAATAATAGAATGACATTTTTTCTAAAGCACAAAAACAAAATTGGCTTGTGGAAGTACAAATTACAGTAATAATATATCAGTAGTAATATATTTAGTAAAATTTTATAAGTGAGTACATAGAAAATGATGTGTAGCAGTCTTATCATTATAATTATCTTGTAAGGGTAGAGAATGTTTTTAATAGACCATCTACTCTAATAAAGCATAACAAAACAAGAGCCGAGAAAAGAATACAATAGAAAGTATCAGTAGCACCAACAAATAGTATGATAACTGAAGCAAAAGAAACAATAGATAATAATAATAATAAGAAGTATAAGAGAGCAGGAGGAAAAAAATACTAATACATGCAACTGATAAGAAAAACTAAACAAAGTTATTATTATCTACTAACTTTTACCCTAATCATGGTCCTCCATACTCTTCTATCTAGGATCATGTCTTCAGTAAGACACATAAGTTTCAGATCATGTCTTCACCTCTTTCCAATACTTTTTCACTTGTATGTACCTCTACTCAGACTCTCTATAGTCAACATCTCACATCTCACTGGAGCATCGGAACATTTTCTCTTCATATGTCTAAACCATCTCAATCTTACTTCTCTTATCGTATTCATCATAAGGTCACTCCCATATTGTCCCTAATATCTTCGTTCTTAATCCTATCTCATCTAGTACACTCACACATTCATTTCTACATTCTTATTTTCATTTCTGATATGCGAATTCTTAATTAGCCTATATTCTGCCTACTATAACTAGTGGATGTAATAATTTTAAACAGTCAAAATGAGCATAAATGAATAGATACTGAGCAGCTTTCTCTCTCTCCCTCTCAACTAAAACTATAGTAATTCATTTGAACTTTTGGGATATTTTAATTTATAATATTGTTGTTCTAGTAGTTTAAAATACAATAACAAAAATTGTCAATTTATTGCAGTGTTATAAGTTTTTTATCATTTGCTTCAACTTTTGTGATGCTATTAAATTGATACAAAGTTAAAAATAGAAAGAAAGATTTTTATATTTGTAATTTAAACTAAGTCAAAATTATTTATATAGTTATAAATTATCTTATTTAATGATAAAATAATTATTTTAAAATTAAATATTATTAAGTAAATATTCTTTTAAAAAATAACAAAAAAAGAGTGTCACATTAATTAGACAAAATAAAGTATATAATCAGATGATAACACTGAACTTGTACTTCAATATTATTCTTTCTTGCATTTAATTTGATATTCTTGATCAAACTTCAATTATATTCTATCTTTAATGAACTCAATAATAGAACCCCCCCCCCCCCCCGTACCCCCAAACAAACCCAACCAATTAGAGGGAAACACAAGCTAGATGTGGATATGTCCAACAAATTTTAGGGTCCACAACAATGTGGAAAGAGAAGATAAGAGAAGGATGTACATCAATTAAGAAGAAAGATGTAATTATTAAGTACAATCCCCTCATGACATATTCTGTCTGTAATCATAAATTCTAAAAAAGCCTTTTTTTATGTATATTTACATGCCCAAAGTTAAAGCTTTGGCTAGTCCACTTGTGGTATGCTTCATTGTTTTTTCCTTGTATCATCTCATCTTTTTTATTTTGTGGGACAATGATTTATCCCTTTTTCTGATCATCTTATATCAGTCATGCACAAAGGAACAACTTTTGCCATTTTAACTAATGATCAATGGCAAACAAACTTTGATCCTTTGTCATGATTCTTGTTATTGATGAGTTTGAATGTTGTAATTGTAATTGATTGGTAAACTGATAAGAGAGAATTAAAGCCTGAGTTGATGGGTCCATGACTCATGCACTCCAATTATCTATGTGTCTTGGAATAAAAAAGCTATCACATTAAAGAAAGAAAACAACTACCATCTAGCAGGTAGTAAGATAAATAAGATTTCTTTATTAATGAACGATTTTGGATTTAAATTTTGAGAATGGAGAAATTCTTGATCGAAAATGATTATTGATTCATCCTAAAAATTTCCTTATATGTGTAGTTAAAGGCTCACTTATTTTTATAATAAGATTAAGACATTTGTATGTTTACACATAAATATTAAGATATTTAAATCTGAATACATATCAGAATATTAAAATGTATTATTATGATCTAAATGTTAAATAATTAAGTTTATTTTCCAACATCTTAATGTGTAAGAGTTATCATTATTAAGGGCAATCCCAAATTTGATCAATCGACTTGATTTGACTCAATGGTGGATAGAGTGACGTCTTCTTAAGGGCAAATCGTCGTCTTATTGAATTTGAACCATTAAATGTGGAAGTATGAGTACCCCGGGTGTTGAATCATCGTGGGTAGGCTAGAATTAATCGTTTTTGGGTGGGTTGATTTGTTGTATCGTTGGGCATGACTGACTTAATAAGATTGCGGGCCTATAGCGAAATTCAAGAGAGGGGCCCTAATATATATATTTTTTCATCATATATATACTTTTATTTAAAATCTATTTTTCTAGTTTTTTTTTTAATCTGAAGCCATTAATTACTGTTTTATAATCGATTTGTTTTAATAATTCCTTTTCTGATAATATAGCTAATCCATTCAATTAGCTCTCTTGAGAAATTGTTGGTCTTAAATAAGATTTAATCAATTTTATTTTTGAAAAACTTCTTTCGGCTGAGGCAATGATTACATGTACTATTAACATTATTCTATAAATGTCATGACCCGAGCCTACACCCTGGACGTGGCCGGCACTCAAGAACCATTGATGGTCCCCAAGTGAACCCTTATCCTGACTGAGTACAAGCGGAAGACTAACTCAAGCATACAAAACTTAAAAAGTGAATAAAAATTCATGAAACTCAAATACAAAGCTTGAACTCAAATGAAAACTCTGATTAAAAATAAATTATTCAACTTGCCATAAAACAGGCAACTTAAGTCTTTAAAACATTTAATAAAATAAATGAACAAAATTTTAAAACTCTACAGTCTATCTATGAAGCCTCTAAATGACAAAGATGGAAGTCGGGACAAGACCCACGACCTCCTAACAACTGATATAACTGAAAGTAAAAGTGGAATCCTCTGGAAGCAAGGAGGCTTACTATAGCTAACTCGAACTCCATGTGGTATCAACAAAACTCCTATTGATGATCCTGAATACCTGTACCTGCATCATGAAATGATGCAAGCCAAATGACTCAGTACGTGGAATGTACGAGCATGTAAGGGGAATTCTAAAGCATAACATAAGCTTGAACTTGATAAAAAGGAAATATCCTTACCTCTTTTCAAACTTACTCAACTCAAGGAATACTCAAGGATACTCAAAACTACTCAAACTTACTCAACTCAAAAAGTATTCAAGGATAAGATACTCAACTCAGTAATAAGGATCCCAACTCAGTGAAACTCAACAATAAGGTACTTGCCACAATGAAGCACAGATCAACTCAAGATACTCAACTCGAAGGTACTCAACTCATGATACTCAAAGATAAAGCAATAGTAAAAGATGTAATTTATATGGAAAGCTGTAAAATTGTAGATAGAAACTCAATGTATTAAAGAAATACCATAACAACTCAATCTACATATAAAGTAATATAATACTGTAGGAGTTTCTTTAACCGACAACCACCACTATAAGCCTAAGTGATGATACATCCTCTTGCCTACGCTATAAGAATTGTTCTATACTTTGCCATCATATAGAACGCCTTAACTAAGTGGATCCACTAGTCTATGCTAAAAATCACTAAGTCATCTAAAAAGTATGATTATTTCTACCCATGATGGCTACATAGTTTATGGAGACTTGAGTTATTATGAACTCGCGTCCCATATCGGTGCTCAATACTACTTCCAAAGTATACTCAGCTCATATGTTTTAAAAACAAAACTTTTTCTGTGATTTGAGATAATTACTCAAAAACTAACTCAAAGGCTCTCTTGGAAATTGATGTTTCCTTTCTTGTTCAAATGTGAAAACATTTTAACTCTTGGGAATATTTAGTTCCCGTATAATCTTTGAAGAAATGAACTTTACTCTTACTCTTTACTCAACTCAAAACTTAAGTCTTAAACCAAAGTTAAAACGTTTGTAAAAGACTTCCTTAAAATATGGTTCATGCCGAATTATGAACGCGAACAACTCAATGCAAGGTTTTCAATAACCATAGATAAAACTTAATACTTGGAACTCAAGAACTTCAATGATACTACTCATTTCAAGAATGCTCAACTCAGAGGGTTCATGTAGAATTATGGTCATGAAAAATTCAACTCAAGGACTTCATGGGTAACATGTAATAGTCCCAAGATTAGAAATATAATCTCATAAGGGATTAGGAACTCAATACTCTAAGACTTAGAACTTGAAGATACTACTCCTCTCAAAGGTACTCAACTGATGGAGTTCATGCTGAAGTTATGGGCACGAACGACTCAACTCAAGGGTCAAAATATCAATAAGGAACTCATGTATACGACTCTTCTTATTCTCATACTTACTTACTCAAAACTTAACTCAAATCGATGATGGATCTTAAAGGATTCATAATTGAACTCAAAGGCTTCCTTGAACTCTACTCTTAACTCTCTTTTGAATGTGAATTATGCATTCAAGAGTTATGGTTCATGATATGAAAGATATCATGATGACAAAGTAGACTCATGAATACATTCTCCTCATTCCCATATTCACTTTTATCGAGTCTTAAAAGAAGTTATTAAAAATTGTAGAAGACTCCTCAAAACACTCGAAGGACTTTCTCAAAATGTTCGAAAGAACTCTCAAGACTTAACTCATAGCTCTACCTTGAGTTTGAATTATGAACTCAAGGTTATGATTCAAGTTATGAATGAATTCTAGGTGTTTAGAAGTAGTTTAGAGTGTTTAGGATCAAAGGGAAGTAAAAGTACCCTTCGAAAGAACTCAAACGGACGAAACAATGAAGAACGGGTGGGGACAGGTGCCCTTGGTACACTGAGTGACGTGGGGCGCCAGGCCCCAACCCAGAAAATGCTGACGACTTTCTTTGCTCATTTTCTCACCCTATTTCGCCTAGATTCAAACAGTTTCTTCCCCAATCACTTGGATTCAATTTCTTAACATAATTACATACTAATATACTCAATACAACCCTCAAAACACTCACTTTCATCTCAATAAATCATCAAAACCCTAACAAAACAAGTTTTAGAATAAAACCTCAAGAACACTGATTAAGAACTTAAATCTTTCAATCTTTATGGACGAATTCGACTATGAAAATCATGTTTGGTGTGTGGGTGAACGAACCCAACACTACAAAAACTTACATACCTCTTAGGGATCAAACCCATGGCAAAAAATCCACAACAAAATTCAAGAACCTCGACGAACCCCTTCATCCTCTCCTCTTTTCCCTTCTTTTATCTTCTTGAACTCTCAAATAAAATTCTAGGCGTATATTAGGTTTATAAAACTGAACCTAATAATATTAGACACTTAAAACCTTAATAAAAATGAATTAAATCTGATTTGGTAAAGAAAAGACCAAAATACCCCTTACTATTTTTGGGTAACTTTCCTTATTTGGAAAACCCGACTTCAAACGGGCATATCTCCCTTATACCATATCGAAATTTAGCAAACTCATTGGCGTTGGAAAATAATTCAACGGCCTTTCATTTTCTATTTCATGGCACACATAACTCATCTTGTACTGAAAGTTATGGTCGTTTGAAGTTGACCTTAGAAGAACTAAGGAATGACTTCAATGAATTCTTTCTAGTTCTTCTTGGAACTGAAGGTGCTATATGTAGTGACCTTGACACTTGGGAGAAATTTAAATTCTTTGGTAAAAACCTACTCACAACGAAGGATGGTTCAGGTCTTAGTTCAAAAAAAATTTCGGGGTGTTACAATAAACAATATGTATATTTGAAAAAGAATATGTCTTTTTATTTGATTGAGTATTTGTATTAGATCATTATCTTTTACTTGTATTATTTCTCTTAACACTTTTAATTCAAAAAATAAATATAAACCATCAGTATCAAAATAACTATGTGTTAAAGAAAGTTTAAGGTTAAGACAATGTCTTTTTAAAATTCTCATAATCTAGTGATCTCAATTTACCACTAAATAAGAAATCAAAAATATTTCAATATGCTTCAATTAGTTCAATTCTATTTTGAAGTGAAAAAATAATTTGATCTACGGACTTTGTGATTTCGTTATCAATATTTTCATCAAATTGTTTCTTACGAAATTCAGATTATATGTTCATCTCATATGCAATTTCCTTGATAAAACCATAACACTTATAGTACATAATTTATTTTTAGAAAAATAACATTTATAAGTAATTTTTTTAAAAAAAATGGGGGGCCCAAGCGATGCCTTTAGTGGCCTAGAGGTTAAGACGACCCTATCGTTAGGTGTCAAATAAATCATTGAAAAAAGATGTGTTGGTGGTATGTTCAGCATGTGTTGGCGAGCTTCATCGTGCTCGCCGAATGAGTTCGGCACATCGTTGATTGGTTTTCCTATCGCCTAAATGACATTGATTTTGTAGGTGAGCCTCTGAACATTTTGGCGATGATCCTTCAGCTCGCGAAAGTCATTCGGTGAGTCTCTGAGTTACATTTTTCATCGCCGAATCTCCCTATTTTTTTTTGCAGGGAAGCCTCCATTGTTTTCGGTGAGCACCATTTGCAAAAATTCTCTAATTTTTTTGGCTTATTTTTCTACTAACCCTTCACTCGAAATGTGTTCTTTTTAATCTACACCCCCGTGGATTAAAAAGAGAGTGATTATTAAAAAGAAGGACATCAACATAGCTAGGAGGTATTGGTTTCACTTCATCACCGGCTCATTGATGCTTATTAAGGTCTATCATTGATTGGGAGCAATTAAAACTAGGGGCGATCATTGGGCCAGTAATAACCTTGAGGGCAAGCAAAATCAAACTTCCTTGCCTTTTATTGGGTTGATCACTTCTTTGTGTCGTAAGGTAGAGGTACCTTTTGTAAAGAAGTTGGATGTTGAGGTCACTCTAGGTTCTGCTTATTAATTTTGCCTGATTGAGGCAAAGTACTCGAGGGATGACACCGAGCGGAAGAAAAAGGCACCAGTTGACGCTTGTCATGTGGTTGAGATAGAGTCTCTAGTGGCTGATCCTACAGGCCCCGCTCTGATTGTTGAGGCTTTAGGTATATTTTCTACTCTTTCTATTATTTTACCTCTTTTTATATCACATCCTTGTTTAACTTAGGCTACCATATATTAGATGGGTACACTTTCTAACTCGATGGATATGAGAGCCACTAAGCTTGAAGTCGTTATCCCCTTCATGTTTCCACAAGCCATTAAGGATGTCCTTGCACCTATTCGGGCTGAGATGACGGGATAACGTGTGTTCTTGGCTACCTATGGATTAAGACTAGACACCCTTACCACTCAGTTGAGAAGCGTAAGAAGGCCGAGAGTGTTCAGATGAGTTGATAGCCTTAAAGGCTAATGTTATCGGGTTGAGGAAGGACGTAGATGAGCTAATGTCCATCGATATGTCTATGTTGTGGAGAGATGTTACCATTCTCGAGGGTCCTATGACTGAGATTCCTCCGACCATTGTGACTAGTATGTTGGGCGTACAATTGTTGTTGAGCATGTAGTTGATGATGATGACTCCAAGACTTTCAGGAGTAATGTTGAGGATTTAGATATGACTTACACATAGGGTGATACGCTTGAGTGGAGTTCAACCTCTAACATTTGATACTAGAGATGCACTAGATACTGATGCTCAGAATGAGGTCGATCCAGCAGGTCATAATTCTCCTCATGCTTATCTAGACTAGGGGATTCTTATACACTCTCTATGTTTTTACATATTTTTATGGCATTGAGGTGTTTTGCTGGATGTTTTTATTGCTTTTGGTTGTAATTCAACTTTTGATACATTAGTTTATTTTGGGTTCTAATTTTTAACTTAATGATGATGTAGTTAACTTTTTGGTTTTGTTGGTAGTATAATGTTTTTGTCCATCTTTCTCTCTTAATTTGATTGTCAAACTTGGATGTTACTTGGGTTGAAATGTGTGTTTGCTTGTCTTGAATATTTGAGTGTTGATTCGAATAGTGCTATTGATGAGAGATGTGTTTGTGAAAATTCAATAGGGTCAATTCAAGTTGCATGATCCTTGTATGAGTTTTTAGCATCTTGTTATGACTAGTTGAATAATGAGTTGTAAGACTTGTGATGATCGTTGCAGCAAGATAAGTTGTAGAGTTATGTTCGATCGATAATTGTGTTTGAGTTTCATTTGTGGTGAGGTTTACTTGAAATCCATGCATTGTGAATACCTAAACCTATCTTGTTAGTCCTGTTGATTAATATTGGTAATGTGAGAAGTGATCTTAGGAATTGTTCTTGAGAGTAAACCTATCGATTGAACCTTTGTTGTGACCACCTTGTAAGGGTATGAACCGATTTTTGCACCATTTGAGCATGAACCTTTATTTCGTATGAAGTAAACCTCAGGACCTAAACCATTTGTGAACTATTACCTCATTTTTTCACACCTAAAACCATTTTGAAGCATTAATTTATGATTAAATAGTCAACTCAGGCTAAAAGCCTAAGTTGCAGGTGTGGTAAGGAAAGAGGAGAGTGAAGAACAAATTAACTTGAGTAAAAACGCTTTGAATCACATTCAAAGAGTCGTTGTAGCAAAAAGATGGAACCCCTCCACTTTTATAAAAAAAAAAAGTGCTTTGTTGTTTTGTGTAAATACAGATGGTGATTGTAGTGAATGGTTGAATAAAAAGGGTTTCAAACTAGCTAAGTCAAGAAAAGAATGCCAAGAAAGGAAGTTGAGTGAGATATCCTCTTCAAAATGAAGAAATAAATGGAAAAGAAGTAAGGTCGTATGAATGATTCAAGAAGATTAAGTCACTACGAACCAAAATTGCCCTATCATGCACATCAGTCTCATTGCAAGCCTTGAACAACCTTTATGATCTCGCAAGAACCAAGTGATTGTTCACTTGGAAAAACATTTATGGTTAGAAGCATGCATATTCTTCTCTTAGTGAGTGTGAGAGTTTGTGTTGATTCCTAAAATTCATATCTTGCTTATGGTTTGTGAGAGAATGAAATTGGTCTTGATGTGAGGGAACCAATTAGACACCTTTGTTAAGCATAACTTTGTATCTTAGTTAGCTTTTGTGAGCATTTTCATTGATTGATAATGACTAGTCACAATTTGGGGTTTTTGATGCATAATTGAAAGTTGCATATATTGAAAATAGCCTTGGAGGTGTTGATGAGTCAGAGATTTTGGATTCATTTTAAGCTTCTAGTTTACCAAATCATGTCCTCAATGCTTGTTTATGTCCATTACTAATACAAAATTTCTTGAATTTTATCTATGGGAGCTCATGGACTAAACAAGAAGAAAATCGAAGCAAAAAAAGTTAAGTACATCAAAAAAATTAGGAAATAGGTGAGACTGAAGCTCGCTAAAGTCACTTAGAGGATTGCCGAGTGAGCCCAAGCTCACCAAAAAGATCAGAGAGTTTTGCTAAAAAACTCAAGTCAATTTGGAGATAAAGAATTACAATCGGTGACTCACCGAATCAACTCAGCAAACTCCAACGAGCTCGTCAAAATTCACTGAACCTTTAAGGCTGAGACTTCTTCTGAAAGGGCGATTTGGTGATGGAGACTATCATTTGACGTCTCACCAATCAGTTTGGTGAGCTTCACTTAACTCGCTGAATCAACCTCGAGGGGAAATTTAGTAATAGAATTTGAAAATGTAAATATAGATCTTTTTTGTAAAGATCGAGAGAGAAAGACACTTTTACACTTCTGAATATCTTTTGAACTTTGGAAGCTTCTATACTTTAGAGATTTTGCTAGTCCTTGAGATTTTTGGGCTTGGAAATAATTGGAAAATAGTTTTCTCATTGTTTTTTATCCAATTAGCTCATATGGAGAACCATTTTGATAAATTACATTTTAATTTCAGTATGATTGACTAAAATTTTATCATGTTAGGGTATGCTCATGTAATGAATACTTAATTAGCACGTGAGTATATGTTATTGTTCAATATAATGTTGATTAGATATGGATTCATCAGTTGTTTCTTCATGGTTTAATAATTTATGATTTGAGGTTGCAAACTCTTTTCTAACTTAGTTCTCTTGTATTGCTTGTGAGAGATAATTAGACTGGAATAAATAGATGATAATCTCTTTATTTAATTCATGTCATTGTCTTAGCTTGATAAAGTTTGACTTATTTATGGTTGTGGATTAATTCTTAATGTTATACATGCCGGGGTTTGATAGACCCCACATAAATTATGATGATTGATAAATAATTGTCATAATCTTAACCTAGTCTAGCCATTGTTAATGAACTATATATTTGGGGCAATAATATGAACCCATACTAATAAAAAACTGTCAAAAAACGACGGACTGCGTCGCTTTTTTGGTCAAAATCGATGAAAAAGCGACGCAGTCACCTCCGTCACTTTTTTGCCCGACGATTTTCAAAAAGCGACGGACTGCGTCGCTAAAAAGGGATGGACTCCGTCGCTTTTTGACTTTTTTTTAACAAAAGCGATGGACTCCGTTGGTTTATTTAAATTTTCATTTTTTTATATTTCTAAAAGAATTAAATCCTAGAAAAGCGACAGACTAAACCACGCTGTCCGTCGCTTTTATGAGTTTTTAAAAAAATTAAAACCCAGAAAAGCGACGGACTAAACCACGCTGTCCGTTGCTTTTTCTTCAATATTTTTCACAGCAAAAGTTGGCAATTTCTGCTGCCCACCTACAAATGCAATTCAATTTAATTCTACACTATTCAGCCCAATCAAACACACAATTATAAACAATCTAAACAAAACATAAAACAACAAAGTTAAAATAATATTCAAAAGTATCTAAATCATATAAATTAAAGAATTATAAAGTCTTTCAAAATTCGTTTCAAAAAGTTCATAAATGTCTAGAGATCTAAACTACGGAGTGAGATCTACATAATCATCATCATCACTCTCGTCGTCGATGTCATCGGGAGCCAAAGTAGTAGATCGACAAGCAAGGTTCATCACTTATTCTTTGATTTGCTGAACGGTCTCACTCATGCTTTCTTGTTCAGCTACTTTTCTCCATTCCGACTATGCTAGTGCCGCTGTAAGTTTAGCTATTTGATCCGACATAACAGCAATTTGAACACCGTCAAGTGCTTCGGCTTGACGTGACGATCCAATACCTTCTAAGCCTGATTGGAGTCGTCTAACATCATTTCGAGAGCCTAGACCATAGTATCTACCCTTGTGTGTCCCCCCTACCACTTTTTCTTTTCAAATCTGGGTGGACAGTTCAAGTGTCAATTAGACCGAACTATCTAGATTCTCAGCGACATACTGATGAAAGTCATTCTGTATATTAAATATAAAAATTGACATCAATATATATACATATCATAAATATATTCACTATTAAAATATATTATTCATATTAAATAACTTCTAAAATTTCGTTCGGCCCTTTCCTCCACCCACACATCCGGATCTGACTCATTTTCTTTCCTTCCGACATGAATCTTCTTGAAAACCTCTGGTTCAATAGGAGTGCGTCCCAATTTTTTCATATCAACAGAAATTTAATTTATCGATCAAGTTAATTTTATAAATTTAAATTATATACCTTCTAATTAGGTCGGTATTTATTAATTTATTTTAATATAAACTCACCTCTTGAGTTTGATTTTATTAATTAAAATTACATATATATATATATATATATATATATATATATATATATATTAACTACACATCAACAAAAGTTTATCAATATCAAATTTAATATATAAATCTCCTTGAATTGATCATAGGTATTTCATATCTGAACCACTAGTATATAAGACTTAATTTGTTAAACTATTTGAGGAGTATATAATTAATCAACGTATTTCATACTCCAATGAAGTATCCTTTATGCCATCATAATTAGGAGGTGATCACTACACTTGACATCCTTTCAAGATCGAACGTATATAATAATACTATCTCGCATTTCATATTCGAATGGATTATATGTTAGCTCTTCACCTCTACATCATGACATGAGATATTAAGTTCATGATTAGACGATGGACAAATAGAATTTGCACATTACTCTAGAAATATAAGAATAATTTTCTCCTTATTCATATCAACGTAGTATCATACTCTAAATATGGATTATATATATTTTTTTATTTATTCCATGCATTCTAACATTTAATTTATAAAAGTATACAAAATTATTGCATTTTTTGAACAATTACTTGTACGTGTAAATGAAATTTTAATATTATGAACAACAGCGAAATGATGATTAATAGGAATATTTTAAACAAACCGAACTCCGGATGTCGCTTTTATTAAAAGTAATTAGATTTAATAAAAAATACTGACCTCGTGTGGTCGGTATCACTTTAAATTTTAAAATAAATAAAAACCAATCATGTTAATTAAATAATATTGATATCGGGAGGTTGGTATTTTATATTAAATTATTTTTTAACTTATATAAAACCGTCATTTGGAGGACGATTTATTTAAAGTTAATTGAAATATTAATTTATTACATACTATTTAATTTTACCGACATCCATTTAAGTTGTTAGAGGCTTCATAGACAGTTAGTTGATATTAGTCCTTTAGTATTTTTCATTTTCATTCTATTATTTGAGACTTGCATGTGCTAAGTGTGGTAGGAGCCACTTAGGGTGTGTCGTGATGGTTCAACTAGTTGCTTCAAGTTTGGTCAGAATGGTCATTTTATGAGAGAGTGTCCTAAGAACAGGCAGGGTAATAGTAATGGGGGCAATAGAACCCAGTCTTCTTCATTGTTTCACCAAACAGAGATGCATCTAGATGAGCTACTACTTTATGGGCAGGCGGAGGAGGAAACCTTCTGTATGCTATCACTAGTCGCCAAGAGCAAGAGGATTCACTAGATGTTGTCATTGGTATGATCTAAGTTTTTAACTTTGATGTTTATGCTTTGTTAGATCCGGAGCGAGTCTATCTTTTTTGACTCCTTATGTTACGATGAATTTTGATATTCTTCTTGAGAAACTTCTTGAGCCTTTTAGTGTTTCTACAACTATTGGTGAGTCTATTCCAGCAGAGAGATTCTATCGTGATTGTACAATTTCCGTCAATCACAAGAGCACCATGGCTAACTTAGTTGAGTTAGACATGGTAGATTTTGATGTCCTTCTGGGTGGACTGGCTTTATGCATGTTATGCCTCAGTCGATTGTACAACTCGAGTTGTTAGCTTCCAGTTTCCTAATGAGTCCGTTATAGAGTGGAAGAGTAGTTCAACTGTGCCTAAGGGTCGTTTTATTTCATACCTTAAGGTGAGAAAGTTAGTTTCCAAGGTGTGTATTTACCACTTAGTCCGAGTTAATGACTCTAGTGTCGAGATAACTCTTATCCAGTCAGTTCCAGTTGTAAAAGATTTTCCAGAAGTCTTTGCAGATAATCTTCCCAGAGTCCCTCCTAAGAGAGAAATAGACTTCGGTTTAGATATCCTTCCTGATGTTCATCCTATATCTATTCCTTCATATAGGATGGCACCAGCAGAGTTGAAAGAGTTGAAAAAACAATTAAAATATCTCCTAGAAAAAGGTTTTATTCGACTAAGTGTCTCCTAGTTAAAAGACTTTGGTCTTATTTATGAGAAAGAAGGATGGTTCTCTTAGAATATGTACAGATTACCATCAATTAAACAAGGTTACTATCAAGAATAAGTATCCTCTTCCAAGAATTGATGATCTTTTCGATCAACTTCACGATGCCCCTTGTTTTTCGAAAATAGACCTCAGATCAGGCTACCATTAGTTGAGAGTAAGGGAATATGATATTCCAAAGACAGCTTTCAGGACCTGTTATGGTCATTATGAGTTCCTAGTTATGTTCTTTGGTTTGACCAATGCGCGTACAACGTTCATGGACTCAGAATAGTTCTCCCAACTCTAAAGGATAGAGAGTTGTATGCTAAGTTCTCTAAGTGTGAGTTCTGTCTTGGGTCTGTGGCATTCTTAAGCCACATAATTTCCGGTGATGGAATTAGAGTTGATACTCAGAAAATAGAAACGGTGCAGAATTGGCCTAGACCCACATCTCCAATTGATATTAGGAGTTTCTTGGGGTTGGCTGGATATTATAGAAGGTTCGTCGATGGGTTTTAATCTATTTCGTCCCTTTTTACCAAGTTGACTCAGAAAATAGTGAAGTTTCAATAGTCTAAAGCTTGTGAGAAAAACTTTTAGGAGTTGAAAACTAGGTTGACTATTGCCCAGTATTGACTTTACCAGAAGGTACGTAAGGTTTTGTTGTGTATTGAGATGCGTCCAGAGTTGGATTGGGTTGTGTGTTAATGAATAATGGTAAAGTTATAGTTTATGCCTCCAGACAGCTAAAAGTTCATGAGAAAAATTATCCAACCCATGATCTATTGCTTTGAAAATATGGTGCCACTATCTTTATGGTGTTCTTGTGGATGTGTTCACCAATCACAAAAATCTCCAGTATATGTTTAGTCTGAAAGAGTTTAATCTCAGAAAGATAAGGTGGTTAGAGTTACTCAAGAATTATGACATGAGTCCCAAGTAAGGCTAATGTTGTTGTTGATGCCTTGAGCAGGTTTTCTATAGGTAGTATCTCCCATGTAGAAGAACAAAAGAGAGAGTTAGCAAAAGATGTGCACAGAGTTGCAAGATTAGGAGTTCGACTAATGGATTCCTCCAAAGAAGGAGTAGTGGTGATGAATGGGGCCGAATCATTATTAGTGTCAGAAGTGAAAAAGAAACAAGACCAAGCTTCTATTTTTGTTGAATTAAAGGCAAATGTTCATAAGCAATAAGTAATGGCTTTTGAACAAGGAGGAGATGGTGTATTGAGGTATCAAGGTAGGTTTTGTGTACCAAGGGTGGTTGAACTCCAAGAGAGGATCATGGATGAAGCTCATAGCTCCAAATATTTTATCTATCCGTGTTCAACAAAAATGTATCGTGATTTGAGAGAAGTATATTGGTGGAATACTATGAAGAAAGGTATTACTGAGTTCGTCGATAAATGCTCGAATTGTCAACAAGTTAAAATAGAGCACCAAAGGCCCGGTGGTATGGCTCAGAATATAGAACTTTCGAAATGGAAGTGGTAGATAATAAATATGGATTTCATTACTGGCTTGCCACGGTCTTGCAGACAACATGATTCTATATGGGTGATTATGGATCGAATAACAAAATCAACCCACTTTTTGCCAGTAAAGACTACCCATTCAGCAGAGGATTATGCCAAGTTATATATTCAAGAGGTAGTAAGACTTCATGGAGTCCCAGTGCCTATTATTTCAAATAGAGGTGCACAATTTACTGCACAATTTTGGAAGTCATTCTAAAAAGGCTTGGGTTCAAAGGTAAACTTAAGTACTGCTTTTCATCCTCAGACAGATGGTCAAGAAGAGCACACTATTTAGATTTTAAAAGTTATGTTGAGTGCCCGTGTGATTGATTTCAATGGTAATTGGGATGATCACTTACCTCTCATTGAGTTTGCTTATAACAATAGTTATCATTCTAGCATCCAGATGGCTCCTTATGAAGCTCTTTATGGGAGAAGATACAGATCTCTTATTGGATGGTTTGAGGTTGGTAAAGCTAGGTTGATATGACCAGACTTAGTGCATCAAGGTATGGAGAAAGTGAGAGTTATTCAAGAAAGGCTGAAACCAGCGTAGAGTCGTCAGAAATCTTACACTGATATTAGGAGAAGAAACCTAGAGTTTGAAGTAGATGATTGGGTATACTTAAAGGTTTCACCCATGAAGGGTATTATGAGATTTGGTAAAAAGGGAAAGCTTAGTCCCCCATATATTGGTCCTTACCGAATATCCAAGAGGGTTGGTAATGTAGCTTATGAATTAGAGCTACCATAAGAGTTAGCAGCAGTTCATTTAGTGTTTCACATTTCTATGTTGAAAAATTGTATGGGTGCTCCTCATTGATCATACCAACTGAAGATATTGGTATTAAGGATAGTTTGTCTTATGAGGAGATTCATGTTCAGATTCTAGACCGCCAGGTCGCAAGTTGAGAACCAAGGAAGTAGCATCAATCAAAGTTTTGTAGAGAAATCAATTTGTTAAGAAAGCTGAGGAGGATATGAAGAAGAGATATCAACATCTCTTTGAGACCAGAGAAGATAAATTCCATATCAAAGTACTAATTCTCTTCTTATTACTCTTTAATTAATATACTGAATATGTTAGATTTGCTTGTTGGTTGTTTGGGTTGAATGTTAGATGCTACACCCTTTAGCCCACAAAGAGTAATCTCATTCAAGGACGAATGTTTCCAAGGGGGAGATATTGTAACACCCACTATTTAAAAGAGTTAAAATTAGAAAGAACCATTTTTGGAAAGAATGAAAATATGAAATTTGGCAAGTTAAGTATGAGTTTTGGGTTAACTTCAAACGACCATAACTCCTAATACAGGATGAGTTGAGTGGTTTATAGATGTCAAATGAAAGGTCTTCTTCACTGAATTTTCTAATTTTAGAGCTCGTATGAGGGAGATATGCCTATTCGAAGTTGGATTGTGTAGATAAGAAAAGTTAATCGGATTTTAAAGGATTATTTTGGTCTTTTCCATACCCAATGGTTTAATTTGTTTTTAGTAAATTATTTGGGGATAAACTAAGTTAGTTCAGTTTACGCAATTAAGAATTACGGTAGGGCTTTGAGAGAAGAGAAAAGAGGAGAAAAGTCAAGGCGTTCTTGGAGATCTTTTGCGGAATCGAAGTCGTTTCGCCAAGGGTTGATACCTGAAGAGGTATGTGAGACTTTCATAGCGTTGGTTTCGTTCACCCATGCGCCAATCATGTTTAGTTTAGCAAAAGTCGTTCTAGAAAGTTGAAAGTTCGATGATCTTGAATTGTGTTCTTGAAATTGGCTTTCGTTCTTGAGATGTGATGGGATTGTTGAGTTCTTGATGAAATTATGTCGATTTCAGAGTCGTTCATGAGTAGATTCTTGTGTACATGTATTGGGTATTTGAATCTAAAGAGGAATTGAGGAACAAAATCGAATTTAGGCGAATTGGGGTTAGAAAACGAAAAAGGAAAAAGTCTTGAAAATCTGGGTACCAGGTCCGTGAAGTTCCTCAGGATTGAAACTTTTTTTCTCCGCTTCGTGGAGAGGTCGTGGACCCCTCTGCCTCAAAATTTATTTCGCGACCAAATATTTAAATGCATCTGCGCATTGCGGACTTGCTTCCAGATAGTGATTTTTTGATCGTTTCTCATGTTTAACTATCTAAAAACACTCATAACATCACGAGATCTTTCATATCACAAATCACTACCTTGAATCCATAAATTTAAAATTCAAGGAATGTTAAGAGCCAAGTCTAGAGAGTTCATAGAGTCCTTTCAAAAGTGTTTTGAAAATGTTTTAAACTTGTTTTAAGACTTGAATTTTGAGTTGAGTAAAGAGTGAAGTTCATTTCTTCAAAAGAGTATATGGGGACTATGTATTCCCAATGAGTAACTATTTTCACATTTAATCAAGAAAGGAAATACCAATTTCCAAAAGAGCCTTTGAGCTAACTTTCAGTAAAGAGTAAATGTTTTCACATTTAATCAAGAGAGGAAACACTGATTTTCAAGAGGCCTTTGGGCTAGTTTTTGAGCAATTATATCAAATCACATTAAGAGTTATGTTTTAAACATATGAGCTAGTTACATTTTTGGGAGTAGTATTGAGCACCGACATGGGGGAGAGTTCAAACAACTCACAGCCCCATAAACTATGTAGCCAACATGGGTAGAAAAGGGTCATACTTTTTAGATGATTCCTTAATGTTTTTAGCATAGACTAGTGGATCAACTTAGTAGTTAGGTTTTATACCCCCGGCAAGGTATAGGACAGCCCTGGCAGCGTAAGGCAAAACGTTGTATCATCACATAGCTCTTAAGTGATGGTTGTCGATTAGAGAAACTCCCACAGTTATATTTTGTATTCTTATATACACATATATTACTTGTATTTTCACATACAAATAGAGTTTATATTGTATCCTTACATACAAATTGAGTTACCATTGTATTTCTAAATACATATAGTTTTTATCCATGTTTTAAAAGTTTTTCTTTATAATGCATTTACATTATTGCTTTATATTGAAATGAGTTGAGTTGAGTTGAGTTGAGACCAAGTATGTTCCTTCAATTCTTTTCAAGCTTATGTCTTATTTCAGTATTCCCCTCGCATGCTCGTACATTCAATGTACTGATGCCGGTTGGCCTGCATCTTTTCATGATGCAGATTCAGGTAACTAAGATCAACATTCAACGCATCGTTGATCCAGTTGAGCTTCAAAGTTGTTGGTGAGATTCATTGCTTCCGGAGGATCCCCTTTTTCATTACTTTATGATTTAGTTCATTAGGATGTTGTGGGTCTTGTTTCGATGTCCATTTAAGTTGTTAGAGGCTTCATAGACAGTTAGTTGATGTTAGTCCTTTAGTCTTTTCATTTTCATTCTATTATGTTGAGACTTTAGTTTGCCTTATTGGCTAGTTGAATGTTTCCTTAATAACACTCTAGTTTATTACATGGATTTATCTTGTTGAGTAAAGTCTTTTGATGAGTAGTAAGTCAGGCCAAGGGTTCGCTTGGGGCCAGCAATGATTCTCGAGTGCCAGTCCCGCCCATGGTGTAGGCTCGGGCGTGACAGTAAGGTGAATTATTATCGATCATTCCATGTGGGATCGACCCCAAATCCTTGTTGGATTATATATTTCTAGTGACCGCCTATACATCGATTTATATGGTGTGTAGTTGTGTGTTATCACATGTTCCTGTTCTTCTTAGAATAACGAAGGGCAAAAAAAGGGGAGGTTCCAGATATAATTTTATGCAACAAAACGAAAAACAAGTTCATCCATGGTCTTCTTTAAAAATACTTGGATGAGTATTTTTTTTAATAAATAATTACTAGTTTTAGTGATATTTTTTTTTATTACCATTAATAGCATACATATCAATACTATGATAAATTTTCACTATGTATTAGAAATGAATTATGCATACAATATAAATACATTATAAGTGTTTTAAAATGTATTATACTTAGTAAAATACTGACACAATGTATATAATATATAATGTATTATAAGTGTACTAATAAAAGTATAAATTTATAGTAATGTTCAAATGTATTAATTAAAAGATTCCAAAACACAATCTTGTTATGATGACAGAACTCACATATGATTCAAAGCACCTGAATAGAATATAGTCTTGTGTGATGGCAGATCAGCAAAAACAATTATTTGGACTTAATATATATATGCACTCCATTTCCTATCATCAAACTTGATAAATGATTACATGCATAACATAATAACAAGGAAATTATAAATTTCCATCAAGTTGTAGTCATGATCGTTTTATGTATCATGAATCCATGATATATATATATATATAATAAAGTGAATAAAATTATTTTTAAAAAATCAAGTTTTAGTTAAACTCAATAATTAAAGACCGAGAACAATTTTTCTTTATCTGTCTAATTCTTGAGGCATAGATTACTTAATATTTATATTAGTAAAGAAAATATTATCTCGCTCTAACTCAATTTATATGACTGTCATAATTATTGTTATTTCAGTCAATTTCAAAAGCAATAAAAAAATTATGTATTTAGTCAATGTTTAAATTAAACTTCTCATTTTATCTTTATTGAGATCATTAATTTATAGTCACAAAAATGTCTCTGATTCATTTTACATCACAAGTTTTAACATTTAAAATAAAAGACTTTTAGCAAGAGAAAATTGTCATTAAAAATCTTAATTCAGTCGTTCTTAGTCAATAACAACTATCGACAAAAACTCGATCCCTAAAAATTCTAACGTTAAAATTTAACGACCCGATTAGACATTTGATCATTAAAAGCTCTTTTAACAATAACATGAAATTCAATCAGTACACATTAAAAGTCAACAATCGGAAAAAAATAGTCTAATCTCTATAAATATATTTATAACGATCGAATTTTTTCCCCTTCACTAAGCAAGTATCTCTACAAATCTAATTTCTTATTGTGAAAACACCTCCTTTTTTAAAAAAAGAATTATATCCAATTAAATACTTTTATATCAATAGAATACTTGAGTTATGCATAAACTGATTGAACACATATTTATAAGAAAAAATTAAAAAAATAAAATATGAAAGCATAGTATGCCAAGCCGCACAGATACCCTTAAATAATATTCCAAAAAAACAAAAACAATGATCAGAAGCCGCACGAACAATTTTCATTGGATTCCCTTAAATAATGTTCGCTGAGCTCAGACACACAGATACCCACAAATCTGACACAATCATATCCTTTTTTAATTATTTAATATTTTTTCCGTCTCAATAATTGATATGCCACAATTTTCTTTTTAGTTTGTTTAAAAAATTATTATTTTTTATAATAAAAAATAATTTAATTTTAAAATTTTTCTTCCTCTCTTTTTAAAATAATTTATAATTACATAAAAAGATCAAAAAGTATTTTGACCTGTAATTTTTTATTTTAAAAAATTGTAATAAGTTTGATTTTGGTACATTTAGATTTGGGACAGATTTCTCAAATTGTATTTTTTTTCCTTGTATTATGAGGCACAAAATAAGAAAAGAAAAATAATCATTCTTTTTCTTGTACTTTTAATTCCAAAATTTTGTCGTATTTATTTATGGTGTTTATGGTGATGATCTTATTTAATTACATCTAAAGTTACACTATTATTTTGTCAATTTGGCTCTAATTAAGAAACATATATAACGTAACTGACTGATTAGATAGGATTTTGCGCAAGTAATGTCATCTTATATTATGAAAATATAGAATTTCTTTAAATCACTACATATAGTATTAGGCATAAATTCACTTTCAAGTCGATTAATTTTGACGATAGGTTGATATATAGGCCGATAGAAGTGGAATGGAGGTAGATAGCAAGGTGCCAATATTCTTGAACGTGGAATTTAAATATCATAAAAAGTAAGTTTTGATAAATATTATATTTGAATTGATAATTTTAGAATTATAAAGGATTCATAATTAATGGTAGGGCCAATAAAGATTGAAAGAATTGCTTTGATCAAAATGTTGAATATGGAACATTTTGATTCCTAGCTACTCTTCTGATTTGATTAAAAGTACTTTAAAGAAGATAAAAGAGCCAATTAATTCAGTTTTACTTTCACAGTTCCTTTTTTATATATGTTGTCTCCTAAATCATGTGCCAAATAAAGAAGTTAATTCCAAGAAAAAAATATATATAGCATCTAAAAAGAAATATTTATATTTATGAGATACCTTACCTAAGAAGTATTTTATTTTTACCACTGATTCTTCTAAAAGTGATTATGGTAAGAGACCCTTTTATGGAAATCTTTTCAAAGATTGCCCTAAAGCATTTAGTTATATATAATAAAGAAAAAATTAACTCATCATATCCAAATTTATTACTTTGTTCTAAAAATAGTTAAAATATGGTATTCAGATCGCATACCACATGACGTTCACCTCACTTTAATGTCAAGCAACATGTAATTTTTTTTTAAAAGAAGGGTCCGTTTGTATATTTTAGTAACGAGACACATTTGATCCTACAATCAGAGACAAATTTTAATATGTACATATATAATGAATCAATATTGTTTGAAAATAATGTAAAATAAATATTAATTTGAAAAATATGTAAAACCTTAGTTTTTTGTGATAATAATGGACTGACTTTTCAAATTAAAATCGTGCATATGTTATGGAGTACGTATTTAAAAAAAAAAAAAAAAAAAATAGATGATGAAATTCACAGAAGAAATAGTGTGCCTTTTGGATTTTGGACAGACCTTTAACTGTACCAATATTCTTCATTCGTCATTTGCTGTCTTAACACCCTCAATCAACTCGGGAGATTTGATTTTGTAATTTTTAAAATGAATTTTGTTTTTGTTTTATATTTTCTTATATATATATTTTTATTTTTATATTTAAAATATTTTATTTTTATATATAATGATCTGAAAAAGATTTTTCTACTTAATTTGAAAGTAGTAATAAGATATCATTAATTATATTTTTGCTAGAAAATATGAAATTAGCTGCGAAATTTATCGATAATTTCTAGCTAATTTGTAGCTAAAATGCTTCTAGCAAATTAAATTTTAAAAAAATATATATGAAATTAGCTACAAAATTTATCGATAATCTCTGGCTAATTCGTCGCTAAAATGCTTCTAGCAAATTGATTTTTTTAAAAAAAAATCTACAGCTAAAGAAATTAATATAAATTTATTATTTAGCTATAAAATTTATCTGTCGTTTTCTTTATTCTCAAGTAGTAATTTACAGTAATTTGCCCCTCTCTTTTTTTGTGCCCCTAGAGGCTGAGGCTTAAGATAAAATTTGTACATCAAAAGTCAATTTTTTAAATTATTTTTAACCCATGGCCGCAATAATTTCTGTGGCAATGTTTTTCTTTCGGGTAAATGTTATGCAGCGAGTATTTTGTACGTATTGAGTAAATTCCCGCTATATAATAGTTATGGCTGTATAAATGTAGGAAAATTGCACTACTATTATCATAGGGATTTAACATATTGTGTATAAATTAAAAAAATGTATATGAAACTACTTCATTTTAACTTGACTTTTTTAACATTTTGAAAACTACAATTATAATCAATATTATAAGAAATTGGCAAAGGTAAACGGCCCCTTTAAGTTCTTGGCTGACTTTACAGCAAAAAGTAGAGAATCCTAGGCTTCTAGTAAAAACTATATTCATACACACACAATTCTAATTCCACTTTTTTTTAAAACCCCAAAAAAGGTCAGCAATACATGATTCAACAACAAATTAAATAAAGGTAGTACCACCATAATTAACTTTATATATTTGACTAATAAATTAACATAACTTACATAATTATAAAAAGAACAAAACCATAACAAATAAATATAGTACAAAACCATAACTATATTTAACTATTCATTAGCATGCCTTGCATTAAATAAAACAAACAAAACAATACCAAACTGATAATAATTAGCACAAAGGGTTTAAAAAATAAAAAAACCTAGGTGCTACCTAGCTAAACACTAGAGTCACTCAAAAATAATTAAAACTCAAAATTCTCACCATATTTGATCTAACCAAAGTTACATACTTCTTAGACCATATGAAAACCAAAAAAAAAAAAAAAAACTAAAAAGTAATCAACATAAAGTTGATATCTTTTTTTTTTCTTCCATATTACAAGTATTATGATGATTACTACACAAACTTTAATTCAAACTGGAATATCACCAAGTGCTAAGAAGAAAAATATGTCTAAATCTGGTGGAGCAAAAAAAGTAACTGGATTTCTTCTCAATGAATGACATGATGAACTAGTTGATGATGTTGAATCAATATTTATTCTTCTCTTTTTTGGTGCTGGTGGACATGTTTTTATTTCTGGAATTCGAAATCTTTCAGCTTTTGGAGTCGAACAAATATTATTATTATTACTATTCTCCATTTCATCATCATATGATAATGATAATGATGATGATGATGATGATCTCTTCAATGAATTTGTTGATTCTTTACTTGGAGATTTGCAAGAAGAATTAATAATAGATGACGATTTAATCATCACTTCTTTATTTTTCTTCTTCTTCTTTTCTTGTTGCTTCATTTGTATATTTCTTGTTGTTGTTGTTGTTGAATTTCTTGTACTTCTTGTTCTTCTAGTACTAGAAGGACCCATTGGAGGGTATTGATCAAAATGATATTCGACTAGAGGTAGAACGAAACTCAGTAAGATGTCACAGAATCAAAATATACGAATAGATCATGAGGGAGAAATTTGATAATTAAATATACGAGATCACTAACGTAGATGGTTGGTGGTTAAATATGAATGGTGGATTTGTACTAGAGTTTGGACACAAAGGGAAATTGTATATAACTATAGTAGTGATTTAGTTAGAGCACAACTACCACCACTAATTTATATATATATATAAAGATTGGGAAAACTATACTTTATAAAGAGACACTTAAAATTTTTGACTGAAAAAGTAAAGAAAAGACTAGTGGATACCTCTTTGGAAGGAAATTATCTTTTTTATGAAATACTCAAGAAAAGGAAAGAACAAGCAAAAAGGAAAACTTGCACTATACTTGTGTTGATGAAATCAAATTTCATTTATATTATAGCTAGTACAAATACATATATATATTAATTTATTGAAAATAGTTTTTTTTTTTCAAATAAATAAAATAAAATAGAAGTCTAGTCGAAAGAAATGGAGTTGCAATGAGCTTTGAAGAAAGTGAAAATAAAACCCTAATGAAGAAATGTGGAAGGAGGAGACAAAAAGGAATTTGAATTTAGTTACATGTGATTTTGATTAGGGTTTTATATATTGATTATGGAAAGATTCGGGCAGACTGCCCGTTGCTCAAGGTGGTGATTGATTATTAAAGGTGTGTTTGGTACAATGAAACAAAAATGATTTCCACGGAAAATATTTATATATAATTTAAACAAATACTATAATGATGAGAGTGCTAATAGGGGTTTGAGGTGGTAGAGGTGGCAGCGATGCGGAGGGTGTTATACTGCATAAAGAAAAAAATATCACTTATTAAATTTATTTTTTCTACTTTCATTAGAAAAATTATTTTTCTTATTTTGGTAAACTTTTTATAAAAAAAAAAAAAAAATTTCATAACCATTGACCAATCAAATAGAAAGCAATTTCTAAGAAAAATAAAAATCCTTCATACAAATACACCCTAAGAAATCGCTCCTTTGCCTCTAATTAGGAGTCGTTTGGTTTGAATACAAGTTATGGTGGAATAAATTGTGATAAAATAATGATGAGATTAGTTATGATGTGATAAGTTATGCAGAAAATATTTTTTATTGAGTGTTTGATTTATTGTACTAAAAATAATATGGTTTTCATAAATTTTAAGAACCACTTATTTGTTTACAAAAATATCATTCATGTCATCATGTGTGTGAAAGTGATGTATAAAAAAAGATTTGAAGGGATATCTTTATCATTTACTTATTTTATTCTGAGATTAATGTATCACCCAAGGGAGGGATAACTTCTCCTGGTATTATTTATTTATCCCGTGATAAGTTATTCCGAACTTGCCAACTAAACAACAAATTAAGTGGCACTATAATTCACTCCCAAGATTATTGGATGTTATCCTTCACATCAAACGACTCCTAAATAGTTAGTATTCCCTTTGTTCACTTTTAATTTACTTGTCCTCTTTGGTGATTTTGTATGCTTCTTTAAGATTCAGTGATTGATATACATATTTTACCACAACACTCATATTAATTCTTATTTACTCATAAATTTTAAAAAATAAGTAATTAATATTAAGGACAACCTATCTGAACGTCACCTTAATTTTCAGTCACATATTTAATTACTTTTCAAGTAAAACTTGGCAAAATGTGAACTTTCAAATTAAGGTGACGTTCGGTCAGGCTGCCCGTTGCCCATGGTGGTAGTTGATAGTTATGAAACCTTAAATTAAGCAAATTTTCAAATTAGAGACACTTTTTCTTTCCCTTTATCAAAGAATCCCAAGCTCAGATAAATAGAAAAAGAACTAAATATTCGAATTAAGTCTACTCTTATCTAGATAATATTTTTTTTTAAAAAATACTCCTTTCTATCTTAATTTATGTTGCACAATTGAAATTTCGAAAGTCATCAAGTATTTTTTTATTGAAATTTGCTTATATATCTTTTACATATTTTAAGTTGTTAATTATTATAATCTATAGTACTTTTAGTTTTAAATATATAAATTTCATTTTAAAAAAACTTAAAGTTTTTCTATCTAAATGCATGATCAAAGGTTAGAAGTTTTAAGTATGCCACATAAATTGAAACTGAGAGAGCATTAGTTTATTGTGTCATGTTCAATGTATTTGACTCAAGTTGAAAATAAATAGAAAAATAATACTCTAATTAACAAGATAAACATTAATTAGACACATATTTGGTTACTATATGCGTATATGATACTAATTAATCTTTGCTAATGATGAGTCAAACGGTTAAGTTAACATACTTTAATGAAAAGGTCATTGATTTAGCTAAAATAATTATGATTAATGTGAGTGAATTTAGTTCATTTTATTTGTTCCTCGTTAATCTCAATATTAATTGTTTCTCTAAAACAGTGCATATTGAAGTAAGCCCATGATTCCATAACTAACTCCTTTTACATTCTCATTCTCATTTCTAGGTTAAATTAAAATTAATTAATTATAAGTAATTATTCATATAAATTGAATTAGTAACCAAGAAATGATCATGCAAAACTATATGCAAAAACTGTTACTTATATTTAATTTTTAGAATTTAATATTGTAAAAATTCTTTTCGTATAATGTATTTAAGTTAAACTCTAAAAAGAAAATGTATATGTACTTGAATGTTTGCTTCTTCTTTTTACGCTCGACTTATAATGGACTTCAATTAATTTAAATTTATAGAAAATAAGATAAAAATAAGTGTTTTTTTATCAAAAACCTTTCTATTTTTAGTATTTGAACCCCAGACGTATGTCTAGGAGGTAAATACCTCCTAACACTACACAACTTTATTATTAAGTAACTCTCATTAGTAGAAACTAACGTTTTTTCACCACAAATCAATGAGAAATTTGTATTATAAAAAATATGAGTTTCACGTCCTTTCATCGAATCAGCTCAGTGAAAAAACACACGATGAAAAAACATATTCTCACTAAAATACTTAGTCCCTTTCATTTACGATTTAATCAAAATATTTATAAAAATAACTACTTATCATTTTTTTTTTTGGGAAATAGTGATTTTTAGAAGATCCTAGTGCATTATTTGCCAGACAAAATTTTAACTGTCACATGTTCTTATTAATAGTAAAAAAAAAACAAATACAACCTGTTTAATCCACTGTGAAACCAAAATAGTAAAGGAAAAAAATTAGAAAGAAATATAGTTTTAAATATCTTTTAAATTATGGAATTCAAAAACTAAGTCTAATTAAGCATTACTCTTTTGAAAATGAATCATTCTATTTTGACATAGATATTTTTAAAAAGTTGGAAAGACATTATTTAAAAGTAATTTGTTCATATCCATAAAATAAAGTCCCTATGATATTGATAAGGTAACTGACAAGTGTGTCCAATTTTCTGTATGACAATTGCTGGCAATTCGTTCATATCCATAGATATTACAATAATATAATAGAAATTAATTAAGCACAAAAAGACAAAAATATTTTAATTATAAGATAAAAAATTGTATTATATCATACAAGTAGCCAAAGTGGCAGTAACTATCTTTGTCGGTGAAGTTTGGAGGAATTTTTTAAATTTAAAATCTACTTAGTCAGCCACTATTTAAATTAATTTATCTATAAAGGAATATGACATACAAATTTTTTAACTCATTGAATATATGATTCTAGACAGAAAAATATGAAAATTAACGATTAAGATAGATGGTTAATTAATAGGTAATTGAGCTTTTTCTCTCCTCATCCGTCTTAAAATTGTAACTCATCAAATATATGATTCTAGACAAGACAAAATAAAAATTAACGATTAAGATAGATGGTTAATTAATAGGTAATTGAGCGTTTTTCTCTCCTCATCCGTCTTTTGTTATTATTATTATTATTATTATAACATTATTTTGTTCTTCCATTCTCTTAATTATTACTATTGTTTTTCTTTGTTTTGGTTATTTTTACTAATTTTCTTTTCTTCCATATTTTTATCATATCTTTTCTTTTTGTATTTATTTCAAATCTATTTGGGAAAATGACTTTTTTTTAATGGGGTCTAAATAGGAAATATTACCTCTATCTCATAAACCAAGATAGTAATAAGGTTTGGTACACTTTATCTTTTTTAAGGAAGGAACTACGATGGTATCAAGATATTCAGCTGGACATCTTTCGTTGGAAAATCATATTATATATATTATATATATGTCAAATCTTACTTTATATTGGTGTATATAATATTTTGAACACCCTTAAATCAATGAAGACTTGTAGCACAACGACAAAGATAAGCTCAAAACATACACGGTGCCCATGTTTGAATACCTCCTTTTCAAACTCTACCTATGAGATTATATTAAAAATGTTGTTGAAGGCATATTTTCAATTTTAAATATACTATTTGCTCGATTTCATTTTAATTGATCCCTATTTTCTATTTTAGCAAACAAAAAGAGCTTTTTTTTTCTTTTTTTTTTTACTTTTTTTCATTAGTAAATAATACCATAGGGGTGTCGATCAGGTTAACAAAGGTTAAATAATATGAAAGGTAGGAAATAATAATGACATAAAAGTACACTTATTAGTTAGCCACTATTTAAATTAATGATTTAGAAAGGACAGATTTCACTTAGGATACCCCTTAATGTCAGGCTAATCTTAGGTTTACTTAATGTTAAAAATGTAGGCACACGTGTATTTCACTGAATTATTTGAAACTTTGGAATACTAAGTTTAATTAAATTGATACCATTCTATGTCTCATGTTTTTGTTTTTTTCCACAACCATATACATGCAGTTGTTTAGATTTCATTGTCTTTATGCTAACAGAGAAATTCTAAATACATTTTATTTTTTGCAAAAAATTGAATTGTCAAATAGCATCCGAGGTTGTGATCAAAGGGCTTGGGTAAAACAATTGAAACAATACATATATGCTCTAATAGCTTATGTTGTAATTATAAATATTTGACATATAAAATCATGACAAATGATTGATTCTAGCTCAAAATGTCACAATCAAATTAATGTACAATACGATCCAAAAAATTACAAAATATATCATTTATATTGTCATCCTGACTCGTTTTTCACCTACAAAAGTCGATACATAAAAGTTATGCACCAATTTTTATCATTTATTTGCTCAAACTTCAATTATAGTCAAATCAAAGATAGACAATGCCGTGATCAAGTGAGGGAAGAAAGACATTAAATTTTTTTCAGCAAATAAAAGTAACACTAGCTACCAAGTCTAGACTAAGTGATGCATTGTGAAGTCTTATACAAGACATATGAAATGAAAAAACTATTTAATTAAAGTAAATTTAAAAAGTAATCAACATAATGTTATTAACAAGCTCACAGACTCAAGTTAGTCCTTTAAAGAATGATCACTATTATACTAGCATCAGACAGTTAAATCACAAAATTCAGTCAATTTCGAAAGTAAACGTAACATGAAAAATCATTATATTAAACGCGAACAAGGAATTTTGGAGATATCATTTTAGTTGATAATAGTATTAATATCCTTAACATTAACCAAAAAGATTCTAAACAAAATCATAAAAATAGAGAACCAAATTAAAATCAACAAAATTTGAATATCAAAATCCAAACCACAACATCTGAATACTATTACCAAAACATTATCAGTGAAATATCAAAATCAAAACTACATCATTTGAATACAAATTAAAACTCAAACAACAACATCTGAATTTAAAAATCACAAATCGTTGAATACTAAAATTAAATCAAAATTAAAATCACAGTATTTGAATATCAAAACTAAAATCAAAGTTAAAAGCATACATACATAAAATCACACACATACAATTTCAAAAGTACAAATATCAAAAATCAAACAGTTTGAATCAAATCACTGCTTCAGAGAGCTACAATCTTGATCTTGACAATAATTTTGAAATAATTGACAGATGAATTAAATTGAAATAGAGCAATGAACGAAGAAATTTATCGACACCTTTCCAACAGAAATCTACGAATAAATAAGAAAAAGAAAAAAAGAAAAATAGTAATAATAATAAAAGAATCATACTTTGATTGTTACTATTGGCAGATGACCGATTGATTGGTTGGATATCTTCTTGTTGTGATTGACCACCAGTTGTTGTCAGCATTCAGTCAAAATTTCTGAAAAAATGGGGACTCTTAAATTTTTTTCGATTTTTTTATGTTTATTTCACTCATTTTTTACAAATAAATTGTTATTAAATGTACTTGATTAAAAAAAAAATGATTAAGTAGAATTGTTAAGAATATAAACAATCTGAGTGATCAACTTCATAGTTTTTTCGTTCACAATAATCATACAAAATAGTGTTCCTATAATTCTAGTTCAGTATTACAGAATATAAATAAAATAGAATCAACTTAAAGTATGCATGATTCATATATTACCTTGAATTCGTTAGCCCAATACTTGAGAAGATCTTAAAAATCATAAACTGAAATTTTGTTAGGTTTGTTTGCCAATCGATTAGTTGCAAATGATTTATAGTGCTTCATATACAAGTAATTCTTGTAGTTTCTCCGAGCAGACTGAATTACATTCAAAATCCACATTTTTTTCAGAAATTTTTGTATTTTTCCTTTAAATTGTTCTTTAGGTTAGTAATTTAAAAACTACACATTCAAAACTAAAATTAGGGAATAGGAAAATAAAACAGGGTATATTTTTACAGTTTTTTTTACTATCCACATTACTTTATTTGTGTATATTAAAAGGATGAAATATTGCATTTATTGCCAAAGATCCGACCAACTCTACTATTACCGCTTTTGGAGGACCAATCGATTGTTTGTACCTATTCAAATTAATGACTCGACGATATTTTGAAGCGTGTACATGTTATATTATTGTACCTCCTCTCTTTTTCTTTAGACTCTAATGACCTACAAATGAAACAACATTAAACAACATATCAAACAGCAATTTAATTGTTTCGATAGTGAAGAATATATAAATAATTACCTTGTCCTATGGATAAATCACTTCCTTCAGAATCTATTGATTCCTCTTGTACTTGTACATGTACATCTTCGCCTTCTAGAATGAGAAAATCTTTTGGCTCTTGTTGTATTTGTTCTTCGACAACTTCTGTTCCAAATACATATTGAAACAATTATATCAAAAATATAGTCATTACAGTTTAAAAATAGAAAATAATAAAGATAAGGGTTAAAAATACATAACTATTCCTTTTTTTGAGTTTCATACCTATACTATTGACAGTGTGAGTTTCATACCTAAATTATCACTTATTAATTTGAGAAATACATCTCTCTATTTTATTACACTCTCATCATGGTGTGTGTAATATACTCTCTTTTATTTTAAAAAAATTATCACATCACACTTCATATGGACAAAATATTTCACTTTGACAAAAAATAAATAAATTATTAGTATTAGTTAAAGTTAAAGATTATTTGACATGGCTCTGATACCACGTCATTGGACAAAATGATAGTCATACACAGGATAATGTCCAAATTAAATAGAAATAGGAAGAGAGTAACAATGGCACCAAATATTAAAATGGGGTAGATATGATACGGTCAGTAATATAATAATATTGATGAAAAACTTAGTAGTGTCAAAAGACTACTACTTTTATTTCTTACAACTCACAATAATATTACTTCCACACTATTTTCTCACAAACTAAAAAATAGTTTGCGGATTACTCTTTTGACTCTCTATTGTTTCTCTATTTTGGCATGTCCTTACAAATAAGCATAAGTGCTCTATTAATAAGAAAAAAAATCTTCTCATTTGATGTCACTGATAACATCAATGAAAACTAACAATTCAAACTTGTAGGTAAACAATTTTTAAGCTTTTTGACATTCTTACAATTTGCAGAAATTGAAGACTAATGTTGATATATATATATATATATATATATATATATATATATATATATATATATATATATATATATCCCTTAATTTTGATTTTTCTTCTTTATTCCAATCCTTGATCTCAACCTCTGAAAATCTTCAAACTTGAGAGGCTTTGTAAAGATATCCGCAATTTGATCATGAGATTTCACATATTTGAGCTCTACCTCTTTCTTGACAATGCATTCTCGGATAAAGTGACACCTTGTGTCTATAGGCTTGCTTCGATCATGATATACTGGATTCTTTTCAAGTGCTTGTGTGGATTTGTTATCAACACAAATCATTGTTGCTTCAATTTGCGGCAAATTGAATTCCTTCAACAATCTCCTCAACCAAATAGCACGACACATACATGATGTCGTTGCCACGTATTCAGCTTCACAAGTCAAGAGAGTAACAATTGATTGTTTCTTTGAACTCCAAGAAATAACGCAATCACCCAAGAAAAACACAAAACCAGATGTGATTTTTCTATCATCAGCATCTGCCACATAATCACTATCACAATATCCCACAAAACTAAAATCATCAGAAGAAAAATAAAATAGTCCAAGGTCGATTGTACCATTTAAGTAACGTAGAATTCTTCTAGCAACCTTCAAATGAGTGGAGGTATGAGCTTCCATGAAGCAACTTACTACTCCAACTGCAAAGAGTATATCTGGTCTCGTACATGTCAAGTACCTCAAACTTTCTACGAGACTTTTGAACTAAGTGGAGTCCACCTTTTCTCTGTCATCAAACTTTGACAATTTTGTTTCACTTTTCATTGGAGTGTTCACAGGGTTGCAATCAAATATGTTGAATTTCTTCAAAATCTCCTTTGTATAGCTTTCTTGAGATATAAAGATGCCTTTCTCCATTTGCTTCACTTCTAGACCCAAGTAATATGACATGAGTCGTATGTCCGTCATCTCAAACTCAAAGGACATCTATTTCTTGAAAGCTTAAAATAAAACAGGGTTGTTGCTCGTTAGAATGAGATCATCAACATAAAGACAAATAAGCAGAATATCTCCATAATTACGAACTTTAATGTAAATAGCGTATTCACGGAGACAAACGAGTAAACTCATTGTCTTGAAAATATTTGTCAATGTGATTATTCCAAACTCGTGGAGCTTGCTTCAACCCATATAAAGCTTTCTTCAACCTCAACACCGTATCTTCATGATTTTTAACCACAATGTCCAATGGTTGCCCAGCATAGACTTCTTCTTCAAGATATCCTAAGAATGTCGATTTAACATCTAGTTGATGGATCTTTACTTCATTTGCGCAGCTAAAGAGATCAATAGACGGATCGTCTCCATTGCGGGCAACAGGCGCATAGACTTCCTCATAGTCGATGTCTTGCCTTTGTTTGTAGCCTTTAGTCACAAATCTTGCCTTGTATCTCTCTACCTATTCATGAGCATTTTTTTCGCCTTGTATACCCATTTGACTCCAATTGCTTGATGATCCTTGGGAAGAGTTGTTAACTCTCAAGTATTGTTCTTCTCTATTGACTAGATCTCCTCTTCCATAGCTTGTTTCCACCTTTTGTCAGTAACAGTTTCATCAAAATTTATTGGTTTACTATCATCAAAGAGACAACACAAAAAATCAAAATTAGTAATTTCTTTTGTCATCATAGAGTTCTTGGATGCTCCTAATCTTATGTGGTCTTTCACTTGAACTCTCTTGAGTAGACGGAGATGCAACATTTGTTGGTGAAGGAGGTAGGGTTGCATCCTGTACAGGTGTTTTTCTTCATCTCTAAAATATATAAGAAAATAATATGTTCTTTCTTCCAAAGTCTCTCAATTCCATAATGTTTTTCCATCAAATTCAACATCACGACTCACCACCACCTTGTTATTGCTTGGATTGTACAATTTGCAGCCTTTTGAGCTCGTTTCATAGCCAACAAGCACATACTTGACACTACGATCATCAAGTTTAGCTCTTTCTTGATGCAGAACATGAGAATATGCTATGCTCCCAAAGATTCGCAAGTGCTTGACATTTGGCTTTCTTCTGCTCCATGCTTCTTGAGGCATATGATCTCGTACATTTTTTGTTGGAGATCTGTTGCTCAAATAAACTGCACATGAAACAACATCGGCCCAAAATTCTTTTGGTAGATGTTTAGCTTTCAACATACATCTAGCCATATTGAGAATTGTTCTATTCTTTCTTTCTGCAACTCCATTTTGTTGGGGAGAGTAAGGTACCGCTAAAGGGCGACGAATTTCATGAGATTGACAAAAGTCATTAAATTCTTTTGAAGTGAATTTGCCTCCTCTATCGGACATTAATGCTTTTATTTCATAGCCACATTACTTTATTTGTGTATATTAAAAGGATGAAACATTGCATTTATTGCCAAAGATCCAACCAACTCTGCTATTACTGCTTTTGTAGGACCAGTCGATTGTTTGTACCTATTCAAAATAATGACTTGACGATATTTTGAAGCTTGTACATGCTATATTATTGTACTTCCTCTCTTTTTCTTTTAACTCTAAGGACCTACAAATAAAACAACGTTAAACAACAATCTAAACTATTTTGATAGTGAAAAGAATATTTGCATATTATTACCTTATTCTACGAATAAATCAATTTCTTCCGAATCCATTGATTCTTCTTGTACATGTACATGTTCATCTTCTCCTTCTAGAATGAGAAAATCTCTTAGCTCTTGTTGTATTTGTTCTTCGACAATTTCTGTTCCAAATACATATTGAAACAATTATATCAAAAACATAGTCATTATAGTTTAAAAATAGAAAATAATAGAGATAAGAGTTAAAAATACACCTAAACTATTCATTTTTTGAGTTTCATAACTAAATTATTGACAGTGTGAGTTTCATACCTAAACAATCACTTATTATTTTGAAAAATGCATCTCTCTATTTTATTACATTCTCATCATGGTGTGTGTAATACACTCTCTCGTTTATTTTAAAAAAAAATTGTCACATCACATTCCATATAGACAAAACATTTCACATTGACAAATTTTAAATAAATTATTAGCATTAGTTAAAGTTAAAGATTGTTTTTCATGGCTCTGATACCATGTTGTTGGACAAAATGATAATCACACCCAGGATAATATTCAAACTAAATAGCAATAGGAAGAGAGTAACAATGACACCAAATTTTAAAATGGGTAAATATGATACCTGAATAAGTAATACAATAATATTGATGAAAAACTTAGTAGTGTCAAAATACTACTACTCAATACTCTTTTATTTCTTACAACTCACAATAATATTACTTCCACATTATTTTCTCACAAACTAAGAAATAGTTTGTGAATTACTCTCTCTAATCTTTATTGCTTCTCAATTTTGGTGTGTCCTTACAAATGAGCATAAGTGCTCTATTTATAAGAAAAAAATCTGCTCATTTGATGTCACTAATGACATTAATGGAAACTAACGATTCAAACTTGTAGGTAAACAATTTTTAAGCTTTAAGTTTTTTAACATTCTTTCAATTTTACAGTAATTGAAGACTAATGTTGTTGGCCTATTGCAGCAAATGAGGACTTCAAATATATATAAATATATATTCCCTAAAACAAACGAACAAAAGACAACTCATAGTTTCAACATATTAGCACATGCAACAATAGAATCTAACTATTTCACTAACCCCGTAAGAAAAAACTTGAAGAGCAAAAAATAAATTAAAGAAATTTACCTTACATGATCGAACTTGTTGAAGAATTCTAGGTCCAGAAATATAAGGAAAATAAAAATAAAGGAATATAATGAGTATATAGAAATAATATTTGGCGGGTGATGAAAAATATTGAGGAAAAATGTGGGTGATTAATGGAAGTTAATTTTTTGATACTTGTTACTATAGATGATTTTTTCAAATACTGTTGTTATAGCTAACACTATTGCAACTGTCATATCATAATGGCAACAGTCATATAACTAAATCAAGTCAATAGGCAACAAAACCTTTGGACAATGGTCATAATCGTTTCACTAGACATGTTATAGCAACGATTTTGTAATGGTTACTATTAAGTATGTTCCCATGGGTCCAATTTCTGTTAGTGATATAAATCCACACCTGAATATTAAGGTATTTATATTAAAGTTATAACATTTTTTTAATTTGAATGCACACTAGAATATTAAAATATGTATATTAAGATTAGAACGTTTAAATCTGAATATTAAGATTACGATATTTAGAATAGAACATTTGAATTTAAATACACATTTGAATATAAAGAGGTTATATTAAGATTTAAGATCTGAATAATAAATAATTAAGATAGTTTGTTTTCTCAATATCTGATATTTAAAAACTGACTTTATTTGAAAAATATAAAATTTAAGTAAAATACTAATTAATCTAATATTATATTAATTAAATATTTCTAAAAATATAGTCATCAATCGTGGTAGTAGTAACGATGATGGTTATGGGTATTGACTAGCAATTGTTATTGGTGGTGGTATTGGTTGATGGTAGTGATTGTGGATAGTAGTTAGTGGTGATGATTTGACCTGCAATAGTGATTAATGGTGATGATTTTGGTTGTGGCATTAACGGCTGCTGATAATTGTGTTAAATGATAGTAATAGCTAATGATAGTGATTGGTAAATAATGATAGTTTGGCAATATATAGCAATGTTTGTCGATAGTGACGGGTGGTTAGTGATATTTATGTTGGATGATAGTGATAGCTACTGATAAAAGTGTTGATTGATACGATAACTAGCAATATATAACAATGCTTAATGGTAGTGACAGTGGATTGTTATAGTAATATTGGTTAATGATAATGATTGTAAATAGCAGAGGATAGTGATTATGACAGTATTGATTGTGGCAAAGGGTGATGGTTATGGCTAGTAAGTTGGTGATAGTTGATGATAGTTTAAAGAAAGGATTATATCAATCTTTTAACTCAACGCTTGCGTCAAACTACCAAACATAACAAGAGTTTCTCAAATTTGCTTTGTAGTAGTGATACATCAATTTCTATAACTCTTTTTTCGCTCAAATACATCAATTTGCCTTCACTGAACCTCCGAAATATTTAACAAGTCGAGTCTTATATTAGTCATATAGAACACCAACACATAGAAAAAGGGCTGAAGAAACCAGTCGACTTGACATCGATAGAATGTTACCTCCAATTCCATGTATGTTCGATAGAGCCAAAGATTCCCCCCCCCCCCCCCCCTTCTGATTGAAGTACACTGATTACCCCCCAAACCGTACAAGATAGTTACCACCATTCATACGGCTTTCTAACTTACCTTCTTTTTCTAATCATTCCGCTTTGTCGATCAATAGTAGTATAAGCGATCAATAACCCCCAAATTTTTTTACATAATGGTTTCTGCTTCCTACCCATAGTTATCATATTTGTTGATGTATCACTGACACATAGTAAATTATTGTATCACTAATATAAATCAAATTTCGAAAACGACTGCTATATTTGGTAATTATCTAAACTATCATTATGCTAGGTAATTGCATCATTCTATCGCTATTTTAAAAGTTTCCCCATTGCTACTAATTTTCTGAAAGCATTTTTATTGAAATATTGATTAAAGGTTTGCAACTTATTCCAAGACAATCCTAAACACTTCCTAAAGTTGCCCAATAGGCACTAGAAAGGTTCAAAACTAGAATGTCCAATAGTGTAGAGTTCTTCCCAACAGCATCTGCAGAAAAAAACAACTGATAATTTGATTTTTCCAGCAACATATTATTGTCGAATCAGAGTGTTTCAGGCAAAAAGAGACTAAAAAAAAATATAAATCAAAAAGACTCATGAGTGTATCAAGCAGCAACATATTCTTGTTTAAGGTTTAATAGTACTTTTCACATAAATAGTAACACCATAAACTCATGAAACTAAGAGCAAACAGATGATGACTGCAGAAGTTCCCCTAAAGTTCTTTCTATCTCCTGTAGTGAAAAATAAAGAGTCGTCCTCGCAGAAAACTACCACCAAATCCCCAAGTTACAACATTACGATTATTAACCAAGGAAAAATAAAGTTCATTACCGCCCCCTTGATACAGCATGATTCATATCCTCGATTGAAGATGGGAAAAGCTCAACGTAACGACTTCCAAGTGTCATCCTATCCTTTGCCAGGGCTGCTTTTGCATCATCAGTGCTTGCGAACTCTACAAAAGCTTCTCCAGTTGGTCTTCCATCAGAAAGAAATGTCACATGAATTGCATCCTCAGTCAACGCAAAATCTTTGAAGAAATCCATGATGTCATCCTTGCCAGCAGAAAATGGCAAACCCCTCATCCGCAAAATAGACGTGACTTCATTTGGATCTCTCCCATCCACTGGTTTCTCCAGTACTCTGAGAAACATGTAGTCATATCAATACATTTGCATGTTAAAGAGTCATATCAATACATTTTCATGTTACAAGAGGTTATATAATCTCTCATTTACTTCAAACAGCACAATATCAGTAAAACCACCAAGAAATATGCTTGAACATATGGTGAATGCATGGGGAAGGTTAGGTACAATAAAGGCAAGGACTAGGAAAGTTGACAGGTTCACTGAGTCATCTCTGATCCCGATAATTCAAAACTCGTAAACTTTCTGCCAGTAGAGTGAATTAGTATTTCTGATGCTTTCATTAAAATATATAGGTATTGATTCTGATACAGTGCAAAAAGATGTTTTGAGATGTTTGTAGAGATTACATGGGCACACTTGTTAGAAATCACCTACTACGTTTTTGGAAGTTCAGTGCAAGGAGGTGTAAAACTTAGGGAACAAATAAGAAGCAGAACTCAAAATAGAGTCAAAAGTGACAAAATAATTCTCTGTTACCTTTTCAAAAAAAAGAAAAGGTCAGTAAATAATTCAGAAAACCCCAAGACCAATCTTCAAAATCAATGTGCATTGGAGGGGGCTAACCCAAGAAATGACGATCAGATAAAAGCTAAAAAAAAAAAAGCGAACTTATCAACTTCCAGGAATTCTAAGAGTTGAGAAAGGCAAAATGCAAGATAAAAATCAATCAAAAAGGAGGAGGTTCAAGCATGTTGACTGCTCTCTCAATTTTTCCTACATGCCAACTCATTAATGAGCTCCAAAGGAGATTAGTCTGTTTGTTTCCACATGCACAACCATCACGCTGTACAGAAGGGGGAAAACGTGAGCAACATGTAGGTGGAGCATCATCCACCGATTGCTCTCAGTAAATCCATTTCCTTCCTCACTGTTCAAAGTCTCACATGGTTTCCCTTAGCTACACCTATATTGTGGTACAAATAGATTTGGTGAAGGGCCTTAACCTTCAAAGTTGTCATCAATTTCTTGACGCCAGAAAAAAATGCAGATAGATGCTACTAAAATATTCTAAGTCCATACATATAAATTTCATAAAGTCGCCCTCCGTTTCTCTATAAAAGCGCTCTCCAAAGTCGTAGGACACATTATAAATAGACATGTCTTCACTATTGCAATGCAGCAGGTCCAAGCTAGGAAGATTATACAACCTAACTAGCATCATAGGCAATGGGTAGTCTACCAAATTTACAGAAACCCATATCCCATCAACCAGAGCTAAGACGTATCTTCCTCTTTGTCATGGTATTCACTTCTGGGATTTTCTCCCTAATGAGTTCCATCACAAGATGTGCTTTCGTCAGGGAAAGCAAACAGCTAAAAGATCATTGAAGTCATGTATATGTTTGCAGACATGATAAAAAAAACAAAATCAACATGGCTAATCCCCTTTTCACAAGGGTAGTTTATCAACTAAATTATCAACTATTTCGGTGGAATTGTACATACAGTCTACAGACCAAAGGGTTTGACCATGAATAAAATGGAGTATCACTACTAATATATGTATCATTGCAACTAAAACAAAGCTTCAAAAATCATCTGCATAAAGAACATGCTAACAGTAAATACAGAAAGGGAAGGCTTGATGACAAACCCTATCAGAAACATAAACAAGAAGAGTTATCAGATATAACTTTGTATCTTGTCCACCCAAAGATAGTTAAAAATATATAAAAAATGGAACCAAGAGAAGAGAGAGAAAACCTAGGGGAAAGGACCCTTCTCCTCCAACCATGAGGTTAGGAATTCGAGTGAGGGAAAACCACTATTGGCCCTTGCCATGGGTTGAGGGGAGGCATTGTTACCAACAACTGCAGAAATAATGCTCAATCCTAAACTAGTTGAAATAGGTTGTATGAATAATCTATATCCACTCTGCTCCTTTTCGACTCGCTTCATCACATTAACAACTAGAAACTATCAAACCCCTAATTTTTAACCTAAACTTAGGAGACTCACCTCAAACAAACATAATGAACTATTTGTCAAGATGAACTCTCATGTTACCAAATTTTGTGTTTGTTTTCCCATTCCATCTAATGTGGGAAACATATGACAAATAAAGAGAAATTTCTTCAAGCAAGATGGAGGGAATGGATAAACCAAAAAATTATTTGGTCGGGTCGTTAGAAAGTAAACAGTGGATTAATTAGAAAAGGAAGGGGATTAGAGAGGAGTTCGGAGGGGGCATTGGAGGCAAAGAATCTCTGATTCCATAAAAGGTGATTACCGTCCAAAAGGCTTAGAAGTTTATCAAAGGATAAAAGGGCTCCAAGAGACTACAGGCGTCAAGTGAGTGGGTTGGGCTGAATTTGAGAGGGCTAAAATGGGTCAATCATTCGCCACTCAACAATCAATTCTTTGTACTCACCAGGTGTGTACATCAACCTAAATCCTCTAAAACAAAGTAATGTTGTAGTGACATAGAAGGACTACCAATAACTAATAAAATTTAAGTATTTAAGTTGTTGAAGATTGAATAAATCGCTGACAAGAGATAGATGTTCTAGGGGTGAGAGCTCTGCTAGTGCATCCGTAAGGTTGTGTGATGGAGTCACCAATAGGAGAAGGAGGAAACATACATATAGGAACCTAGGGGTTTGGGGGCAGTTTACCCCCTCCCCAAAAAACAATCAACAACAGAACATCTATTTCTTCATAGGAGCTAGAGAACCATGGACAAATTTTTGTTTTCGTGTTGAGTAAAATGGGTCAATTTATAATCAGTAGAGTTTCTCCTGTTTGGGATATGATTTCCATCAACAAGAAAGTAAATAAGTTTTGTGCAGCTACCTGGTAGAGTGTAGCGTATTATTTAGACGTTGACGAAAGAGAGAAATAGGAGATGCTTTAAAGGACAAAAAAACACACTTGACTACACAAATTCTTCTTGTTTAACATTCTGAATTTTTGGTTGAAGTACAAGAATATCAAAGGAAAAGATAAATATGAGAGATCTTTTAGTTATGCTCATTGAAGCTATAACATGAGTAACTTGTGTTGTAATTCCTTAGTGCTTGTTCGTGAATAAATCATGGGAACAGTGAAAAAGTTAATTCAATACAGCAGGGCCAATGAAGCAAAGTCTCTTTAACTGCTAATGTCAAGAGAGTCTTCTTTTGCTCATCCCAGCAGATGGAAGAAATAGCAGAAGAGGACTAGTGGGCTTGCCACTCAATTTATTGCTTGATGCTAGTAACACTGCAATAGAATACTTATGATGCATAATACTGATATCAAGAAAAATAACACCTTCTGCACTTGGCTTTGGAGTCCATATAATGATTCTACAAAAAATTGTGCCCTTTAGAACACTGTTATTAATAGCTATCATTTCATGCTAAAAGCAATGAAGCCATGCAAATAAGGGGTTAACACTTCATGAATGGAGAGTGTTGCACTTCAAAGAGTGTGCCTTCCGCATAACAATGCAAAAATGATCCAAAATAAGCAACATGTTCTTTGAATCTCAATTTGAGGAGCTGAATTAATAATAGAATTCTGGATAAAAGTTTAAATTAGTTATAATATTAGCAATTTGTTTATTATAGTACTCTACTCTATTGATAGTCTCTGTAAAATGTAACATTAGATACAAGGGGACATTAATCAACAGAGGGATACAAAAGTTGGCACCAACTACAAAAATTTAAGCTCAACATATAGTCTACTGATAACTGCAATCGGTTACTTGACTGTCCTAGTGTTGACTGTTGACTGGTTGAGAATGCCACTGACCCAATGCTTAAACTTATTAGTCTCATTTACTTAGTCCTCCATCAAGACACAAACTTCAGAGATGTCTTCCTCACATATACCCAGTCCAACTATCAAGAGCATTTTTTAAAATTTTAGAGACTTGCACTAATAGAAAAGCAGTAAAAGGCAGAGTCCCCAAGGATTTGTTCTAGTAGTACGAAGGCAGTGTGTGATGTGTACTCTGGAGCATGTCACAAGTTTGAACCCTCAACAAACAAAATACAGGTATTTAAGGATAAGGATAGGATGGACTCATTATCCACTGAATTTCGAATCATGTGACAGCTGATACTCCATTATCTAAGAAGAATAAATGTAAGGCTTGACATCCAGGAAAACTAATAATTATGAGAAAAGCACTGGACAATTCACTCATTGTGAAGAGTATTTATCTTTCCTTATTGTCAAACAGTGCAACTGACCAGCTGAAGTGATAAGCAGTGTTTTGGGAAGCAAGAAGCGGAAAAAAGAGATGAGGGCTCTCTTCACGGAAGCAGGAAGCAAGAAGCGAGAAGCGAAGCGCGCGCTTTTTTTAAGTAAAGCGATATTTAGTATAAAAATAAAAAATATTAAATAGCTGAATAGAGGTAATATATTCTTAGATTGAAAGTAAATAGATAGTCAATAATCCTCATAAGTCGTAATATTTAAAGATTGAAAAACAGAGCAGCAACAGAGATTGGAAAAAAAAAAAGCAGCAATAAAAATATAGAAAAAAACACAGCAGCAACCAAAAAAAGGAAAAAAAAAAAAAAGTAGCAGACTAGTCACAGCCTCACAGAGAAGAATAGAAGAAGAGTATACAGCACTCACAGCCTATAGGAAAAAAAACAGTCGCAGAGCAATCGCAGCCTCGCAGAGAAGAGAAGAGAAGAAGAGAACTTACAGCAGTCACAGCCTTGCAGCAGTCCAAAAAAAATATATGAAGTCGCGAAAGGAGGTATTGTGAAGTCGCGAAAGAAGATTTCAGAAATTAAAAAAAAAACTCACAATTTTTTTTAAAAAAAATCCTAATTAGCGCTTTTTCAAATTAAGCGTGCCTTTTCTCGCTTTTTCTTTTCTTGCGCTTCTCACTTCAACAGTGGAAGCGATCGCTTTTTGAATGTCGCCTCGCGTCAGGGAAGAAAAGCGCATGGGTTGCGCTTCGCCTCCCCTTGTGCTTTAAGCGCGCTTTTCCCCGCTTTTTATAACACTGGTGACAAGTGAAGGACAGTGTTGTGAAAGGCGCTCGCCTTTTGCCTTTGGCGATAAGGCGAGGCGAGGCGAGGCGCTTTCGCCTATTTGCCTCGAGGCGAGGCGAGTTGAAATTGGCGACCTTATGGCGCCTTTTGCGACGCCTTTTGTGACAAGGCTGGTGTTGCCTTTTTTTTTTTTTTTTTAAGGTCTGATTTATAATTAAAAGCCCTCCTCCTCCTCCTCCTCCTCTTCCTCTTCCTCTTCCTCTTCCTCTTCTTCTTCCTCTTCCTCCTCCTCCTCCTCTTCCTCTTCTTCTTCTTCTTCTTCACTACTCTATTTTTCACTCACTACTGTGCTCTCTGTTTTGAGTGTGGTAGTGAACAGGGTTGTTCACTCACTCGGTGCTTTGTTCACTATTAGTTTTTAAATTTAAATATTTGCTAATATATGTTATTGCTATTAAGATTTTGGATATTTATATGTGCAATTAAAAGTTTTAATTTTTGGTATTAATTGGCACCTTAATTCAAAAAGGCGAGCGCCTCGCCGCTCGCCTCTCCTCGTGGCGAGGCAAGCCCTTGTCGCCTCTCGCCGTCCAAAACACTGGTGAAGAAAAAGGGTACTCAAATTATAAAAGCACAAATGTATTCCCCCTGGTTCATCTTATATGACAATGTTTTCCTGGATCTAAGAAATGAAGAAAGAATTCAACATATAACCTAAAAAAAATACCAAACATACCGAATGTACCATGAGAATCTCGTGTTCTTCAACATCACAAGTCATCGATATAAGAAATGTCATTAAGCAAAAAATGTGAATGCTAAAATGAACAGAGTTTGTAAAAGTAGGTTAACAGAAAGGAGACAATCAGTTTTTCTTTTTCTTTATTTTTGATTGTTCTTTCTTTCTTCCCTTTTTACTATATAATGAGAAAGTTGCCAAACTTTTTTAACTGAACCAAAATGGAAAGAGTGCCGTATAAAATGGAGTGATGCAGATGTACTCTTCAAGCATCCTCATGCATTTCTCAATCCATCATTCCTTTACAAATAATGTTCCAACTAAAATTATTGAATTTGGCACTATTTCATAGGGAAATACCAATCATCTAACTTCCATGTAATTGTTTTTCCTTTATAGGAAGTTAGAAAATTCTGGAAGACATGCTCCATTTCCCACCAAAAAAGACTTTCTTTAAAAACAGGTACTACAAAACTTGCAGAAATTTTGAAGGAAGATAATGTCTTTTGTTTAGCCTTCACTTCTATTCAAACAAAGACATACAATATATTTTTCCTATTAGCCTACTTAACTGTGAATTTTTCAAAAAATATGTAACTGACAACATTCTTGACATCCAACAAAGTTTAATGAAACACCTGTCAACAAGTGTGAAATTGTGATTACCATTTCATCTCGTGGTAGTGAAACTATAATTGGTACAGTGAAAAAAATGGATGTGGAGGTTTTGATCTGCATTACATTACATGGTAGAACAGTGACAAACCAATGATTATGGTAATAGACATGATATTACCAGATGGAGAGGATGAAGCATATCAAATACTGATCTAAAATGCACAATTGAGTACTCACCTGCCCCTTGAAACTGCTTCCTCCAACTCCTCAGACGATGAAGCGAAAAGCTCTATGTAGCGATTCCCTATTGTCATCCTATCCTTGGCCATTGCAGCTCTTGAATCATCTGCACTAGCAAATTCAACAAATGCTTCCCCTGTAGGTCTACCCTCAAAAGTAGCTGTTATATGGATTGATTCTTCTGGAAGTTCAAAATCTTTAAAGAAATCAATAATATCTTCCTTGCTAGCTGAGAATGGCAATCCCCTCAGCCATAATACGCCAGTGTGTTCTGCAAGGTCTTTGCTTTCATCAGAAGATCTAGCCCTCGGAACTGAACTACCACGAGAATCATAAACTTCATTGGATATAGCTTTATAGTATTCCTCCTTCTTGCTTCTGAAAACCTCAACATATCTTCTTCCAATATTCTGCCTGTTTCTCTGAAGAGCAAAATCAACTTGAAGAGGGTACCCCAAAACACAGTATGCTTCCCCTGTAAATCTTCCACCTTTGTGGACAAGAAGCACATCAAGTACATCCAAACCATGCAAGAAATCAGCAATCTCAGTCTCTGAGCAATCAAACGGGAGGCCACGGAGTCGAACAACAGGGAATGGTGGAGGCTGTCCATGGTAAGAGTATGACGGGGGAGGTGGAGGAGGAGGAGGATTGTACATATAGCTTGACCCTGGAGCAGTAGCATAATAAGAGGAACCTTGATCCATTATGCGTTGCCTTTTGAAGCCCATTTCACGGGCATCGCCACTGTCCATGTAGTTTCTTCATCAAATCAAAATGAAAGCAACCTTTTTGTCAGTATTCAACTCAAAATTCAATAAAAACAGGCATTATTCTGTCCAGTTTAAGAATAAAAAAGATAGACCAACGAACATAGCAGACAGACCAAAGAACAAGTCAAACAAACTTCACAAGATTAAATTGATTTCCCTTCACTTAAAACCACCCACTATCATACTACATGTATCAATCAATTACCACTCTATCTACCTCTAAAGCAAATATATTTACATCCAAAAGTATCAAAACCGTTTCTTTTTTTGGTGGGTAAGCGTTCAATTTCATTTTGGCCAACTATGTTAGCGTAAATTCACAAACAAAACAAAAAAGAAGGCAAATTTCTAAGTGGGTATCTCATGGTTGCCCTTCATTTACTAGAATGCATCAAGAGTGAATTGTACACTTTAGACCCACTTACAGAAAACAATCAAAAATCACAAAAAATACAATCTATAAGAGAAATTCCATCAAAATTATAGATACTCAACAAAAAAAGGGAACATTACAAGAAGGATTAGATGCTTACCCTCTGTAATACATCTTGATTCAGCGTCCGATGGATCTGTGAAGTGTTCTTTCTGGGTCTATGGGGTTTTTGGGGGAAGTGTAGGGTTCTTGAATTGGGATTTTCCTCTCGCGAGGTAGCTAAATGGTGTAACCGCCTTATGTGTTAAAGCTATAAACTCTCTAAACGATGTCGTTTTTCCTTCTTTCTTTTTCCCTAGGGGTATTTGGGGGTTTAGGAAAAAAAGTCTAAAATCAACAAATTTTATTGTACATTGTGCAATTAAAGTTGGAGAGATGTCTATTCTTGTTATTTAGAACAAAAACAAGGATATTTTCGTCTTTTCATATATTCCAAAGGAAATTAATTGGATTAGATTTCAAAATTCAGGAGAAAATTTTCAGTTGCAAGTTTTAACGACAATTCGATATTTTCCTCCCCTGGACATCGAATTCCATTCATTCCTCTTTTTTCTAAACTTGAGAAAAAGACATAAAGCATGCTCTTTCATCTTCTTCTCAGGTGGGTATCGCCATTTAGCTATTCTTTCATCTTCTTTCTGCTATTTACACTATCTTTTTCATCTCAAGCTGAATGAGATATGCTTCTGTTAGAGAAATTGTTACCACCAGGGGGAGAAAAAGATGTTGACGGAGACAAAATTGTTGGCCTTTGTCGCAGCGTTAATTTCATTTTGCTACCCTTTCATCGGATTGGGTCATGTGATTGGTAAAGCCTCGACTGTTCTCTTTCTCATTTTGTTTCTTGTTTTTCATCTTAAGTTCCAAAAATATATCGAATAATCTCGTGTATTTTGATCTTAGTTCCAATCATGGAGAAAGCATTTTCTTTCCATTGATGTTGGATCAGCAGATAATAGGGGTATCAAGGGAAGCATTATGGGAGTATCCACAACGATTGCTGCTCGAGATACAGGTATTATGTAATGATATTTTGCAACTCTGCAAGTCTTAACTTATGATATCATAGTGAGATATAAATTGATCCAGCTCTTACAATTTGTCCTAATACTAGATAATTGAATATTGATTTATATAGCAGACATCAACTTGTTTGGGACTGAGGCATATTTGTCATCGTATAAATTTTCCAAAACTTGCTCAAGATTAATATCGGAGCGTAAATATCAACTTAACTAATATTTCTGAAACCAAACAAGACATACACTTAGTTGGAATAAGGTCACAAAAAGTATCACAAAGACTGCTGATGTTTCTCTAATTTTAAAGTTGTTCTTTTTTATGGAGTGAAGGATACACTAAAATCGCCTCCACTAAAATCGCCTCCACCAGAAAATCAGACCATGAAGAAGGCGTCAATAAGCACTATAGTTATTACCACGTTATTTTTATCTATCTTGTAGTTTCTTCGGATATGCAGCCTTTGGGAACGACATACCTGCAGGGAACCTCTTGACAGGTTTCTACTAGCCGTTTTGGCTTGTTGATTTTGCCAATGCCTGCATAGTCCTTCATCTGTTTGGAGGGTATTAGGTAGAACTAAAATTCGAGTGTTTTCCTTCCACCCTTTACTTCGTTAATGAAAATTTTAACTTTAACATGACAAATGCTTGTTTCCTTTGGTATATAGCCAGCCAGTATTCCCATTTGTTGAAAAAATGGGCAATTCAGAAGTACCTGAAAATAGATTCTTAAAAGTTCTACGCCATCAAACTTCCAGCATTCCCAGCTCTTCAGTTAATCCTCTTTTGTTTATGTTTTCGGACTCTACATGTTATATCTACAACATCAATAGCATTGGCACTCCCTTATTTCAATCAGGTATTTGAAATCTTGAGAGGATTGAACTTTTGGCCTATGACCATATATTTTCCAGTAGCAATGTACATTGTGCAAGGAAAAAATGGAGCTTGGACAAAAAAATGGATACATCTTGAAGGTTCCAGTCTGCTTGATTGAGCATTTCTGGAAATATTAATAGTTATTCTGAAAAGAGTCATGAGGTACATGGTGATTTCTTTTCACGTTTTGCTTTGATCAGATGTTCTCTCCAATTATTTCTTTCCATCGTTTGCTTACTATATTGTTTTCTTTAGGATTTCTCTGTTACTCCATGTATCCATCCATGTCCTGCTGGTAATTGGTAAAGTGGACTCATTTAATTTAGAATTTGAACTTGAAGTCGATCTTTGCCTACTAGGTATTCTCAAACATTCAGCTGCGCAGGAAAGGGTATCTAACCACCAGGTTTGGTTTGAATAGAGATTCCAATGTTGGCTTATAACTTTCCTTTACATGTTCTAAATTGTTGGAAATCATCAACTTGACGTTTGTGCTGCATTCCTCTACTTTTATTAGAGCGAACAAATTCCTGCTTATTTTACAAAAGTCATTCCAAGTACATGCATTACTTCTATTGATCCATCACGTTCATCCACTAACTTCTCAAAGTTGCAGAGATATTTTTAGATTATGACATTTCCTCTAAAATGTTGATTAGGAATCTGTAAAGCTTGTTTAATGTTGGATAATAGAAGATATGGCTTTCCCTATCTTGATATAGAAGTTTACTATAAGCAGTGATGTGAAAATATTGACAAATTTCCATGTGAATGAACAGACAAAGAAAAGATCATTCAAGTACTATCTATGTAGAAGATATCATTTAGAATTATATGTCGGAATTCTTTCCGTTATCCTTGACATTGACAAACAAATCATATTCTTCACATTTTCCTTATTCAATTATGTATATTGATTAGTTTTACAGGTCAGAGTATCTTCTTCTTCATTTTCACCCGCTACACCAAAACAAATTAAAGAAACTATGAAGTTGGCTGGCTTCATCCATGATGAAGTGAAAACCAATGACAACTGCTCTTTTTGTGTATTTACATTAGTATTCTTTATCAATTCCCCTATAGTATTCACGTTTTTTTATTTACATGGCGCTTGATATTAGATAAATTACTGAAATGCTTCTTAAATTGCAGATATGCATATTTCATATCTGGTGTCTTCCAATCCTAAGCTGTCCAAAAATCATTGTTTATGTAGGAGTACAATGTATAAATAAATAAACATACTTTCTAAGGACGTGTGCTATATGCCCATGATAGAACAAACTATATTTTGTTGCAATGCAGTTGTAACTTATAACCACCTGATCATATGATTAATTTGGAAGTTTTGACTGATAGACTATGGTTCTCAAACTCTCTTAAAATGTCATCGGGTTCATGTTGGATCCTTCAAAAGTAGTGTATTTTTGTTGGATATAGAAAGGTGCAACAACACTTTTGAAGTACTATTGTTGAAGTTATTTAGGCTAATAGTTTTTTTGTTTCAGGTTTGAATGATGGATGATAAACACAAGTGATGAATCTATTGTGAAGGGTGGATTCATTTTTCTTGGTGCAAAATGTAGACAAACACATTCAGCTTTGTGCTCCTTTTTTTGTGAATTTCAAAGTTAATTTTCAATTAGATGAATACAAATGGTGGTGATGGAGCTACTGGTTCTTACCTATGAAGTATGCTCATGTAGCTATGGTTGCAATAAATTTTCTGGGAAGAGTTGGGCACCTGTAACGTATTTTGAAGACTGTTGCCATATTTTAAAAAGAATGCTTTTGCTTCTATGTTGTTTCAGTGTGATTTTAGACATCTATTATAGCAAACAGACAAGGAACTAATCTCTGGTGCAAAATATTAGTATTACTTGGCTTAAAATGTTGCACGGGCAACACTCATCTGGTTGATATATATTTTTTTCACATGGAGCATTAGTATGCAAGTTTGTAATAGCATGTAATTGCAAATCGTATTTTTCTTTTATAAAAAGAAGAAAGTTTGTACTCGTAAATTTATAAAAGAAATATGGAGATATGTTATTTACAATGGTAACGTTTTATATTTTGATACATTATTTATGAACTATGATTTGCTCATTTTGTAAGACAATAAGAGCTTGAAAAGTTTTGATAATTTTAATAAGCTGCAAATTTTTCATTTTTATGAGAAAATGTGTACTTTTTGAGATCCAAATGCATGTTTGAACAACATTTCAACTTCAAATCAATGTGATTTGAGATCATGTCCAAACGCCTACTAACATTCTTAAACTATCTAAATATGTATTATGGTGAGTTCTAATTCTAATTGTGCATCCTTGAGTCCGATAGCTCAAAATATAAAAACTCGTTGAGGACACTTGTAGAAAAAATAATATATTTTTATTGATATTAGTGATAATATTGAAGCTTTATATTTTGTTCAAAGTAGTTATTATTTCTTTTCACCAACTTGTCTATATAAATTAAAAGATGGATAATCTGAACAAAAGTTCACAACAGATCAAATTGATATCCACAATAGTGTGGCATTTGGAACTTCAAAATTTTGGATCATTCTACTTATGAATAGAAATTTGAAGCTAAGTTTGTGGAATGTTTAGCAAAAGAATTAAAGTATGTGTCTTTTGAAGCTAAATTTGTGATATAACTTTACATAGTAATAAACGCTCAACTATGCTTCAATTTTCAGGGCATAGGTGATCGTATGTAAAACTAGAGGCGAAATCGGGATTTTTGTAGAGGGGGCTTAACATATCAAAAAGTAAGCCAAAAAATGGATCAAAACGGATTGGGGAAGAAAAAAGTTAATCTTAACCCTCTAAATTTAACTTGTCTTGTCATGCCACATTTAGCGTTTCTTCTTATTTTTACCTCTACTTTATTGAGTCTTTTTAAAAAAACCGTGATCTTTTAATTTTATAGTGTACTACTTTATTTTAAATTTAAAAAAATAAATAAGTTAGTGCTCATTCAATCATATATTACTTTGAAAATTATTTAATATTTTTTAAAAAAATATGTTGGGATTGAGTTACTAATATTATAATGCATATAAAAGGATAAATAAATGGCATCACCGATTTTTAATTCATTTATTTAATTTATAAGATTTTCCATATGTAAAAAAAAAGTGAGAATAACAATAAATTTAGTTTACATCTATTTAGAATAGAACTGAAAAGGATAAGAAAGAAATATCATGAATATTCATGTCTTTCAAACTTCTTTGTCCAATTAAATTTAATTTACCTTTTTTTTAGAATATATTTTTTCTATTTCAATTTCAAGTTTAAAAATCATTGATATTATTTTAAAGAGTACCTTTGAATTAGTATATAAAAAGAGAGTTACATAAAAATAAAATGATCAATAGAGATACAAAAAAAATATAATAAAATGAAAATAACGCGCCTAATAAATTTGAAAAAATGAAAATTGAGAAGAAGAAATAGCATAAATAAATAATAATACTAATAATAATAATAATAATAATAATAATATTTTTAAAAAAAAAATAGATAAAGCTTCAGCCTAAAAATAATAAAGCTTTTCTGGACTAAAATTTTGAACCTACTGAGCCCATCTCAGTTTTGTTATTTAGGGAAAAAATAGAGGAAATTAACTGTTGGATGAAATCGAACCCAAGACGTTGATACTTAAAGGTGATTTCCTACCCTTAACTACTAAGTTAGCCTCTTTATATATTTTGAGGTTCATTTTATATATATATATATATATATATATTAAAAAAACAACATTTGACCTTATATATACATTGTAATTTTTCGACGAAGGGAGTTCGGTAACCTCCATGTAGATCCACTATGTGTTAAATAATATTCAACTTTAGACGTCGGGATCGAACACAAGAATTGAAAGACGGGATCACCTTCAATTGATTCCACAACTTGAACTAAACTAGCAAATTGAATTCTCAACACACACGCACACACGCGCGCGCATATGCACACACGCACGCGCACATACACACACACAATTGGGGGTGACAATTAAAATTCATCAATATCAAGCAACAGAATGGGAAATCAACACAAATATGATCTACCAAGTTTGAAAGAGATTGGGGGGTGTACATAACGATTAGGGTTTCAACATGAATAGAAAAAGATTAATCTCAACAAAATCAATTGATACATGAATAGTGTTTGGTATAGGCTACATTCGATATTCTCTTGAACTATCAAATGTATGTCCCTTGGATCTCTCGAACTCCACGACCCTTTTCAATAAAACATCAAGCATTGCTTGAGTTGATAGACTATCCCTAGCTCATATCATCAAATAAGAAATTACTCGGATTATCTCATCTCTGGCTCAAACCCATAGACTGATTTCAACAAGTCCTCGCTATTGAATCTTATTCAACTCCATTTTACTTTCTCAAGTCAAAACGGTGTTGGAGAGCTCAATCAATATTTGCAACCATCGATTTTTAGGTTAAAACGTCGACAACAACAGATCCAGATCATACAATCAATTTTACAATTGACTAAATATCAATATCCATTCGGGGTTTTACACCCCGATCAAACACACACCCCTAGTTAAGGATTTAGTTACTTATAAAAAAAGAAGCAAATTCATTTTAAGCTGATGTGATTAACAAAATTTGAAATCCAAGTATAGAGTGATATAAACACCAGGTTTTTTCCTATACAAGCTAAGGAGTTTTTCACTATACCCTATGAATATTATTTTTTTTCTTCAAAAAAAGTATCTACTCGCTATTTCTAATGGGGAAGAAGATCAAGCTACATATTACACAAATCTCCATTATATCCTTGGTATCTTCTAAAGAAAGCACTAACTTTCATAATTATATTTATGCCCTTCAACTTTTGTCTTTGGACTTGTGCTTGACCGGCAGAACGCCAATTTAGAATAGTGGAGCGTCAGTTGCTTCCTGATCATTTTGACCTTCAGTTCTCATAGGAGCAACTCTGCAGGGATCGGCGAATCACTTGATAAAAGAAAATAGATTTTTCATAAAGTTATTAGCAAATTACCTGCTTTATTGTAAGCTTTGTACAAGCTGCTTTCTTGATCGCAAGCTTCTTGCAAGCTGCCTTTTTATGTTATTCGCAAGTTATTTGCTTGATACCAAACCTCATGAAGCAATTGCAAGACTTTCAGAAAGTTACATGCTTAAACTACTTGCAAATTGTCTGCTTGATTGCAAACTTCTTTAGAATATTTACAATAGGATTGTAATTGTTATGTATTTTTGTACTTGTTAACTAATATTTACTACATTAGTAATTTTTTCTTTTATTCCTTTTTCTCATAGTTTACTCTCTCCATGTTCTTATTTTTACATTTATTTAATTCTAAAATAAAGGATTTGTATATAGTTAAAAAAAGGTATTAATTATTTTTTCTAAATTTATCCTTATTTAGATAGGTGAATTTTGGTGAAAACACTTACTCCCTCTTGTCCCAATTTATGTGACTTACTTTTCTTTTTAGTTAGCCCAAAAAGAATGACACATTTCTATATTAAGTAACAATTTAACTATAAAATGTTTATTTTATCCTTAATGAAATGATTTACAGCCACACAAATTTTCATCATTCATTTTTGCCCACAAGTTTTAAAAGTCTTCTTTCTTTTTTAAACTCTATGCCGAGTCAAACTACCTCACATAAAATGAGACAGAGGGAGTATTACTTTGCACAAGTGAGTGAATTTTTTAAAGGGTGTGTGTAGGCTAGAAACACTACATAATATAGATTAAAGAGTAGTAATATGTCCTACAAGAAAGGTATTTAAGGTTCGTTTGATATGTGACATGTAACAAACAACGATATCTCACGAATTTAGCTATCCCACTTTTATAAGTGATAATTAATTCTATCATTTTAGAATATCCCATGAGACTATCATCGATCTCTTATCCCATCAATCAAAGTTGTAAGAATGGATCTTAGACCTAACTCAACCTCAAAAGTTAGCTCACGAGGAAAGAATTATTCAAGTCTATATAAGGAGACTACATTCCCATCCCTTTCCTATGTGGAAATTTTTAAGAGAAAATTTCATAAATTGCTAATTGATGAAACATAATAAGTCTCCATAGCTGCAATTTGCCTAGTTATGTTTCATAGATATAGTTTCAGTTGTTATGCCAATTTCTCTTTTTATATTTCGCTGCACTTTACTAATATATATAAATTGATCTTTTAAAGAGATTGTATATACAAATACAAATTTACTTTAGAGGTATATGAGTCCCTAAATTCACTTTATATAATACAAACCTTTAGAGATTTTGTATATGAGCCCAAAATTTGCTAAACATATATGAGAACCCCCAACATTAGAGATTTGTATATGAGACTCGAAATATACAAATACAAAAGAAATATATTTAGCTATTTAATCTCAATCTTAGCTGCAAGCGGTAAATATTTTAAACAATAGTTATGCCTGGGTAAGCATGTACACTATAATATGCGGATTCAATATTGGTGAACAAAGAATTGGAATAGACTTGATTTGGGTATCATGTAAAATATATGGTTGGCATTATTAAAGCAAATTCTTAAATATATTCAAGTCCATATAAAGAGATCAAATTTTCGAGCATTTTTCAAGGTGGAAATTCTAAACAAAAAGTTTGATTTCTACTTTCCCCACAAGTAACATATATTCAAAAGGTAGGAAAACATAAACAAATTGAACACGTTGGTTTACCAACGGCCTAATAGTGGTTGGAACCAAACCGTCCAGGTGTGTGTAGGGAATCAAGAAAGCTACACACACGTTTTCTTTGAATCTCTTCATCCTAATGTTGAAAATCCTTATGTGGTTGGAACATTTTCCACCTCAAAAATATCCCAATTCTTGATAAACGTTCAAGAATTGTTTTTTTCCACTTTTTTCTTTCCTTCTACTACTTTGCCCCAAAGAAAAATACCCAACTTCTTGAAATTTCAACTATAAGGGGCAAGAACCTGTGAATTTACTTGTCAATCTTCAGTTTTCTTGGACACCCATTTCAGTTTTCTTCTTGTTTTCATTTGGGTATTTCTTGAATTTTTGTTTCAAATCTTGGTTGTTGTGGGGAAAATGGTGGGGGCTTTGTCTGTTGTGGGTTCACCTATGGTGGATTCCCATTCTAGCCCTTGTTTGTGTTTGGATGCTCTGCCTACTTGCAATTTGGGTATTGGGGATTCACTTGGTAGGAAGCAGAAGCAATTGCCAAGATTGGGAACAATGGAATTGAGTACTTCTTTTGTAGATATGAGGTTTTCAGCAAAATGTGTTGAGGGTAATTACAAGAATTTGAAGAAACAGACAAAGGGTAGGAAGAACCTTAGGATTGTTAATGATTTAGGTGGGCAGTATGAAGAAAGCTTTAGTGATATTAAAACGGTAAGAAAGCTCCAACATTTCAACTCATTTTTTTTAGAGTGAGGCTTAGTTGTTTTGCACATTTTGTTTACATTCTTGTGATTTGTTGCATGTATGATTGGTCACGAATTGTTGTTAGTATGATTTCATTTTTTATATGTGTTACTTGAGCTGATGGTCTATTGAAAACAAATCTCTACCTTCACAAGGGGTGAGACTGCATATACACCACCCTCCGCAAACACCATTTGTGGGATTACACTAGGTGTGCTGTTGTTGTCAACGTTGTTGATTGGTCACTAATTGTTGAGAACCTACTGCAATTTTTGTTGAATGTAATATAATTGAGGAACTAAATATGTGCTTTCTCTAACAGCTTAAGTAGATAAGATAGTCAGGCAATTCAACAACTAAACATGGTAGAGTATTCAAACAGGAGTTATACAGGTTTCCCCTCTCTCCTCAAGGGTACACATTGTGTTTGCCTATGTTGCTTGGACTCTTTAAAAATGTCGATGGGTGTGTATCGGACTCTTCAAAAGTAGTACATTTTTGGAGAATCTGACATGGGTGAGGCAACATTTTTGAAGAGTCTGAGCAACATAGTTGTTTACACCCCCCTCTTGGTGAAACAAACACCACATAGATGTTGAGACTACACATGGGTTGTACTTGTAGCTAGGAAATTTAGAAACTTAATACTACCATTATTGATTTCAAGTCGGGAAAGGAGCTGTATAGTGATGAGAAAATTATCATGTACTTTCTTTAGGTGGAGTATTTGTAATGAACTTCTTGTTTCTTAATATAGTCCCAATGGGAGGGAATAATATATAGTTCCTCTGCTTCCAACTTTCAAGGGCTAAAAAGGCTAGGTGGAAGAATATCGAACCCATCCAGTTTTACTTGTGCTCCTCTATTACTTTCTTTCTTGAAAGGGAAAAAAGTAATGTAGCATTCAGAAAGAAGGGCAGTTGTTTATTGGCTGTCTGAATTCTTTGCTTGTGAGTTTTCAAGTTTTTTTATCATCTTTTTTAGTGGTGAATATAAACTGTTTGACTTATTTGTTGTGCTATCAATATTTTCATAGTATCACCCTGCAGTTCCAGACGTGGGTGCAGCATTTTGCAATTGTTTCATCTGATAGAGAAGGTGGCACTGCCATGTGATGATAAACTATATCGACACTTTTCCTCTAAAATGGCATGCTACCCATGCATCAACCTTGTGAGGAATAAACCCCAACTTGTTTCTTCATCTTGGATAGATGCCATTGTTAGTTAAAGAGCTATTTCTTTCTGAATTTTCTAGTATAGGTCATGCTGAAAACAACATTAATGATTATGCTAGTAGCAATGACCTTTCTAGTGTTGTCATCTTTGAAAACATGAAATGTGAAGGTCATTCAATCTGCTTGATTTATAACCAGGGTGAATAGTAGCCTTCATTCGTCTATTATTCATTATAGCACTTCAATGGTTGTGCACAACTTTTTAAAGATACATTCATTTAACTACCAAAAGTTTCGTTATATTACAAGTATTCTCTGGCATAAGGAATTTGAAATATTCCTTCCAAGTTCCAATGATATTTCCCTTGGTTGATTCTGAAATATTCATCTAAATGTCGATATTTCTTTTACATCCTGCCCATTGACACCAATTTATTTGTACTCTCATACTTTGTTGCTTAACGATATCTAAAACTCTTGCATTTTTTTCTGCAGCAAATTCTCAACTACTTCACATATAAAGCAGTGAGGACTATTTTGAACCAGCTTAATGAAATGAACCCTCCACAATATCATTGGTTCAATGAGTATGTACATACTTCTCTTCCAATTTCCTTTTTAATCTTTTATGGATAAGAGTGTGTCTTATGGTCTATTGTGACATTATTTGATTGACTTTAGATAAATGTTATCAACAAAAAGCGCAAAAACGTTCTAAGGTCTATTGGGGCTTTAAGCAACTTAAATGAAAAAAGGCACAAAGGGAGAAAAAATAAAATATAAATGTTTAGTCCAAGACTAATAATTATAAGCATAATTGACAAATATATGAACAAAGAAATTGAAAAAAAAAAGATTACGATAAAGTGAAATATCAATTGTTTCATGTCACAGCTTCAGAAAGGCTCATTGGCAAGGAGAGGTATGTCTTAGAACTCTGATGATGACACTGAAGCGCACATTAAGCGAGGCGAAGCGCTCAACACGTTTTGAGCCTTGCTTCAGGGCTTAAGCGTGCTTTAAGCACGCCTTTGACAACACTGTTTTAGATTATCAAGCTGACACTAGCGCTGGTTCTCATATTATCAAACATGAATGCCTAAATCTAGAGTTGTATCCCGTAGTCTTGATATTGTACAGCTAAACTGCTAAAGAAAGCAGTAGTCACTGCAAGTACTGATGTCATTCGTTTGAGCTTGTTCGCTTTGTTTCCTGACTATCTATTATTCAACAGTTATGTTACAGCAAATAAGCCTAGTGATGGAAAGCGTTTCATTCGTAACCTTGCAAAGGTATGCCATATATAAAACCTTGACCTCCATTTATGTATATAACGAGTCATACTTTAATGCTATCATGGACATCGCCTCTTTGGATGGACCGTCTCTGAGCTCTGGTATGAGCCATTGGACAATGAGAAGGGAAAAAAATTGTTTACACTTTTTTACCATATTCCTGACAGGAGAAGCAAGAACTCGCTGAAAAGGTGATGGCGACACGGCTCAGTCTGTATGCAAAATGGATAAAAGTATGAATCAAAATGCTCTCTTTTTTCTTCAAAATGGTGTGAAAGTATACAGCCATGTTGGACATGGAACAGTTATACTTATCTTATTTCTATTTTTGTCACTAGAAATGCAATCACGAAGAGATATACAACCAAATATCTGATCAAAATGTGGAAGTGATGCGTGAGCGACTCATGGAGACTGTGATTTGGCCATCGGATGACACGAACACCGGGATGAAATAACTTCATTGGCCATTGCATGCTGTTAATTTCACTTCACTTTTCTCTTCCAAAATTCTGTTTCTATTAGCTTTTCCATGTTGGATTCTTCTCAAATCATGGGGGTTCTTGAACTAAATTGTATATAAAAGGGACTTTTGTATATCATATTCAGTATATTATTTTAGAGTTAGTTGACCTCTTATAGATAAGGCATATATGCACTTGGCTAAAGAGACATTTAGTGGAAAAATTCATTGTTGCAAAAACATTTAGGAACAATTGAGTTAAGGGTATTGTATCCAGAGTTGCTATTTCCAGTAGCAACATTTATATAGATTGTTAATTATAAATAGGAGAAACTAAGCAATATCCCATAAAAGCAAAATAATTACAAACATATATCTCTTTACATTCATACCCACTAAATAATTACACTACAAGCTAATTTCGCTTAACTGATATTAAATACGTATCATATATTATATTGGTATCATTAAGGTTGATAATTTCGCTTGATTGATACTAAATTAAAATATATATACATATACTACGTTGGTATCATTAATGTTTCTTGTTCAGAAATATTCATTAGTCAATAATACTATAAGAGTATATGTATATTGTTATGGTAATAATAATAATAATAATGATAATTGATATTGATAATGATAATAATAATAAGAAGAAGAAGAGGGAATAAACACATACATCTCCGTCAATGTGTGTACTTTTTGGAAATAAAATTTGAGTTTGAGGATAATTAAGTCATTTTAAGTTTACTATGGCTGCTTGCATATTAGGCCCATCAGGATATTATTGTCATTACCATAATAAAAGTAAAAGTTTTAGGAATTCCACAGTATAAGGAACAAATTACATTATATTCCTATTCTTTTTCAATTTACAAAAATCTTCTAAAATTGTTGTCGTCCGAATACATCACATTCTTCCAGATACATCGCATTTGATACATTATAAAACTAGTTTGTTGAGATTAAAAAGGAAATTAAATATAAAATTAAATGTGAGTTCCCCAAATCATGCAAATCAAATGGATGTCAATCTCTCCAAATAACAACTTCAAACAATTCAAATTTCAAATTTTCTTCTCTCATATCTCTCCCAAATCATAACAGATTAAAAAAAAGTCGGACAATTTTATATAGTTACGTATCATATACCAAAAAAACTATGAGTATGATATACACTGATTTATTTATAAAACAGTGTTGCAGATACTTAACAATATGTGATACATCACAACAGCTGATGCATAACTATGTTATATTCATAACAAAATTATGTGTCATATACATAACTATAAATATGATACAAACTGATTTTGTTATAAAATATTAGTGTTTATGTATCAACATAGTAAAATACAACGAATTGTGTAATAGTTGTGTATCCAATACATAACTATGAACATGATACATGTTAATTGTGTTTCAATAAATTAAGGTTATGTATCAACACTAATAGTTGAAAACGATATATTGTACATGATAAAATTGTAATGTATCATAAAGGTGAAACGAACGAATTATACATTAATTTAAGAATCAAAATCAACTAGATATAGTAAAAGATCTGGTGAAAGCAACAACAACAAAAAAAAAAACAACGATTTGATTTGCTAAAAGCAAAAAACTAAAATAAAAATGATGAAGAAATCCTTCCACACTTTCGCCTTTGCTCTGTATCGATCGACTCTTGTAGTTTTTTTCACTCTCGACAATGGCGTCACCTATGAATCTCGACCTAAAGTCCTTAGCGGGCCACCAACAACTTTTGATAGAATTGTAAATGTATCATTATGTTGAAACGAATGCATTATACTTTAATTTAAGAAACAAAAACAACTAGATACATTAACAAAATTGAACCCATATGTATCAGAAAAGATGAACAACAAAACATCAAAAAAAAAGTCAACAATCTAATATGCTAAAAGCGAAAAAAAATGATGAAGAAATCCTTCTACACTTTCTCTTTTGCTCTGTACCAACTCCCGTAACTTTTTTTCACTTTCAACAATGGCGTCACCCATGAATCTCGACCCAAAGCCCTTACTAGAGCCACTAGCAACTCGACTTCCCCCCTTTTTTGGGCATTTTTTTCACAATCTATTTTGAAGATGAAGATGCATCCTTCTTCGATAAATTTATAGATGAAAAAACTAAAAAAAATGCTACCTGATGAAGTGGAAAGAAAAAAAAATGAATGAAGAAGAGGATGTAATTGATAAATCGAAAAGAGAAAAGATTTAAAATTCAAAAAATAGAGTGATGAAGATAATTGGTGATACCATTGAGTGATTTTAGGCGTGAAAAAAGAAAAAAAAAATATTGAAGTAATAGTTTATAATGATGTATCCGGAAAAGTGAGAAAAACTATGGAAAAGGAGATTTTTGTAATCTTTTATAATATTAAGAAATAATAGAAAATAGGATAAAAAAGGATGTGTAGTTAAAGTAATTTTTCCTTAGTAAAATAAAATGCAATTTCATTTTGGTTAAGAAAAAAACCTGTGATAGTTTCTCTAAAAAAAAAAAAAAAAATGAAATTAGTTTGACAATCTGTGGATCCCACCTTCACTTTCAAGCGTTTTCTCTCTACAAGATTTTAGTTTTAGTAAGAAATGTTTTATGGTAAAATTTATATTTCTGAGCACTCTAACATTTTACTTCTTTACATATTTTAAAAATATTATTTCATTTTATTTCTTAACAATTTTATAAATTCTTTTATTTCATTTCACTTCTTAACAATTTTTCAAATTCTTTTATTTTATTTCACTTCTTAACAATTTTTCAAAATCTTTTATTTCATTTTACTTGGTCCATATAATAAAAATAGATGTTTCGTTTTATTTGTTTAGTTTAATATATGACGAAAAGTTATTATTTTTGAAATTAAATACCTATGTAAAATATTATTATTTTTCAAATTTAGAGTTCCAAAGCAATATTAATAAGATTAGTTTGATAAAGAATGCTTTTAATTGAAATTTTCTTAAAGGATATTTCGGATCACTATGATCTATGGACCAAGTAATATGAAATAGACGACGCACAAATCACCATTCGAGTTTTTCATACCACAAAATATGTGAATGCCCTTATAATTCAAATATTTTATAATAGTTAGGACCAAGAAATTTATAATCTTTTCTTTCTAATAAAATCACTAGTTCACTACTATTTGAATTGATGCTCCTGAGATCAAAAAATAAAAAATTCTACTAAACTAATATTTCAAATGATTTTTTGGAGAAAATTTAATCCGCTAAAATAACATGAACTAAAGTGAAAGTGATCTAAACTCTAAAAAACACATAATTGAAAATAATTACCTTTCAATGAAAAAAATTATAATTCAAAATTTATTATAATATCATTGGGCCCGTACTTTAGCACGCACTACTCTTAACTAGCATATATAATAGGAAAAATTATATACAATAGCAAACTATTAATTCAAATTAAATGTCATAACTACAGTTTAATTTAATTGTACCCCATAGCAAACTGTTGTTATTTCGCCTCTCTCCCTGGTGAATCTCACTCACCGCTCTCGGCAGTATCTCCCTCGCCTCTCTCACTTTTATACAAATGCAAATGTATAAAATGTGTTTGTGTTTGTATAAAGCGAGAGAAAATTGTATATATACATATATTTTTGTTCCCCTCTCTCCTCTCTCTCAGATCTCGCTCGCCACTCTCACTCGCTTCTCTCATTTTATACAAACACAAATGTATACATTGCGTTTGTGTTTGTATAAAGCGAGAGAAAATTGTATATACAAATACAAATACATATATTTTCATCTTATACACATACGGGTCGTTTGGTTTGAATATGAGTTATGATGGGATAAGTTATGTTGGGATAAGTTATGATGGGATAAGTTATGCTAAATTATTTTTTATTGAGTGTTTGGTTTGTTGTATTCAAAATAATAAATCTTAAGAATAGCATATAAGTTTACAAAAATACCCTTCATGGATGTGAAAAGTAATGTCTAAAAAGTGTTTAAAGGGATATTTTTGTCATTTAGTCATTTTATCCCGGAATAAGTTATCCCGGGATTACTATACCACTCATAGGAAGGAATAACTTATCCCGGTACTAATTATTAGTACCGGGATAAGCTATCCCGGCCTTGCCAACCAAAAAACAAATTGAGTGGCACTATAATTTAATCTCGGGATTATTTTATCCTATCATTCACACCAAACGACCCCTAATTATACAAATACAGATCTTTTCCTGCCCAGTTTTCTTTTGTCTTTCTCTCTTTTCTCGCTTTATACAAAGACATATATTTATACAAACACAAATGTATATATTGTGTTTGTGTTTGTATAAAGTGAGAGAAAATTGTATATACAAATACAATTACACATATTTTCGTCTTATACACTTATGATTATACAAATACAGATCTTCCTTTGTCCAGTTTTCTTTTGTCTTTCTTTCTTTTCTTGCTTTATACAAACATATATATTTATACAAACACAAATGTATACATTGCGTTTGTGTTTGTATAAAGCGAGAGAAAATTATATATACAAATACAAATACATATATTTTCATTCTATACACTTGTGATTATACAAATATAGATCTTCCCCTGCCCAGTTTTCTTTTGTCTTTCTCTCTTTTCTCACTTTATACAAACACAGATTATATAATTGATTCTTTTGTATATGTATACCGAAACAAATTATACAATTGCTTCTTTTGTATATATGTACAACGAAATATACATATTAAAGTTTGCTATGGAGCAGTACAATTATGCAAACTATAGTTATAACATACAAATATGATTTTTGTGTTTGATATATGAGAAAGTTGCTCTATAAAATAAAGGAAACATAGTTTACCACGTGGTTGAGCCAAATGTCAAGCTATTGATAAGTCACTTGACATTTTTAGGATAAAGTTAATATACTTTGTTTAAAAAAATGTTTAAAATTAGAAAAGGAAAAAAGAACGGTTAACTTAAAATTAGAATTCCATGGTTAAGACTTCTAAATGAACTCTAACTATTTCACAAACTTATCCTTTCAGATATTATAAAATGTATTTAAATATATTTAATTTAAATAGTAAATAAAAATAATAATAAAGAAATAATTATAGTAGTAGTAGTAATAAATAATAATAATAAAATATATTAATAAAATAAAATAATAATAATAACAACAACAACAACAATAGTAATAATAATAATAATGAATATTTTTTTGTATAAATTGGATTAGGCGTCAGGGTATTAGGGTCATGGGGTGGTCGTGGAGGTGTGGGGAGTGTAGAATATTTTTTAAAAAATAAAATAAATTTGTGGAGGGTGGGATGCAGGGTAGACCATTTTTTCCATATTTTATTGAGAAATGATATGATAGTTGATTTTTTTTCAAGATTATATAATTTTAACATGCTCAAATGAGAAATTCCAATATGAAAGAATTAAAAATATTAATCTAATATTATTCGCACATCGCACAAATACATATACTAGTGTTATCTAATAATAATTCTTATTAAAATATTATTCAATTAGGATTCTTATGAAAAGATGATCAAGTTAAAATTTTTATAAAAAAATGGACTAGAAAGGGACCACTAACTATCCTACACTAGTCTTGAACGGATTAAGCTAGTTAATAATAGTGTTGATTGTCTAACTCTTAAAAGTTGCTAATTTATTTACTTTTTAAACTGTTGCTTATTGTCTTAATTTTTTGAAACTGTAGGGTTTATAATGGCTACTATATACTTTAACTTTAAATGAAAAATTGAAGGTTGTTTGTGAGTGAAATATGCCCCCATATATGTTGGAGGTAGGACTGAATACTCATTTAACAATGTTTTTGATAAAGAATAAGTCCCTCATTTGTCAATTTCAAGTAGATATTGCTAAGGAATATGAGATTACTAAGTTAGGAACAACTTATATTGCACTCAAGGATGATCCTTTGATAAAATTAACAAATAATAGGAATTTGTTCGACCTTAATGTACAATTGAGTAGTGGAGATACAATAGAGATATATGTGTGCAACGACTCTACTTTTTGGGAGGATATAAGTCCTATTAAACTTATTGTAGTTGACATGGATGGTGATGATCAATCATCAAAGCTAAGTGGATAAAATAGAGAATCTGTTAATATTTTTATTCCGAATCCACCAGTACTTAATGCAACATCAACTACAGATCTAGATCTAGCAAATATTTCTTCTTCATACTCTTCTAAAAGGCTGAACAAGCTGTGAGTGATGATTTTGAAAGCTATAGAGAAGTTGTTAATGGTTATTAAGAGGGATATAACTCCACTGATGGTGACTATGAAGAAGGAGGAAATAGTGGGTTTGAATCTAAACTCTCTAATGATTACGAAAGTGATGATAAGACTCATGCTAAAAAGAAACCAGACAGCCTTCTTGGTGATGCTAGGTCAGACGAAGGCCATGAAGATATTGGATAAAGGAAAAACAAATTTAAAGGACAAATTGGAAGGTGATGATGATGAGCCATATTATGATTCATTAAATGTCTATAGTTTTGTTAGTGAATCTAAAGGTGAGAAAGTTAATGATGATGAAAAAAATAGATTTGTTAGGTAGGTAAAATATTTGAAAATATTAATGACTTTAGTAAAGCTTTAACCAAATATGCATTTAAAGAAAGGGCTCAACTAGAAAAGAAGAAGAATGAACTAAAAAAGGTGAGGACAAAGTATAGAGAAGGTTGTCCATGAATGATATTGGCTAGCAGGAAAGGGATGAGTATAAATTTCTCACCTTCAGATTCACTAACAAAACTATCTACATCTAAAGAGTTATAATATGGCTTATCCTCATCACCTCTCAATTTATCCCTCAAATTTGTTTTCTTTTTATCAATGTCTTATAGCCCTCATCTAACCCTGCTTCACCAAGAAATCTATCTAGTTTCTTCTTAGTAAGAGCTTTAATTTTTTTGTTTTAATTATATTCCCTTACATCTTCTCTCACCACACTAAACTCTTCATGAATATTACTTTCATAATCATCAGAGGGTTCAAATTCAGATTTGTTACTTCCTTCTACAGAGTCACTATCAGTGGAGTTATCTTTCTCTAAAAAATCACTGATAATTTTTTTATACCCTTCAAAGTTAAACTGACAGTTTGTTCAACCCTTTTAGAAGAGTATGAAACAGAAAAATTTGTTAGATCTAGATCTGTAGTTAGTGTTGCATTAAGTACTGATCGATTTGGAATATGAATAATAACATATTCTCTATTTTTTTAAAACAAGTAACTTGGATAACAAATACTTTATTTTTCTCACCTGACTTTATGACTGACTATCACCATCTTCACCAATAACAGTAAGTTTCATAGGTCCTATATCCTCCTCAAAAATAGAGTCATTGCACACTTATATTGCTATTGTATATTCATTATTTAATTATACACCAAAGTCTAACAAATTCTTATCATTTGTTAATTTTATCAAAAAAAATTACATTTAGGTGCAATATTGGTTGTTCCTAACTTAATAATCTCAAATTCCTTAGCAATATCTACTAGTTTCAGGAGAGACAAATGATCAAAATCAATATTAAATAAGTATTCAGTCATATCTCCAACCTATACATGGGGTCATATTCCACTCACCAACAACCCTCGAATTTTCCATCTAAAGTTGAAGTAGCATAGTAGCCATTATATAACTTACAATTTAAAAAATTAAGACAATAAGCAACAATTTTAAAAAGTAAAGAAATTAGCAATTTTTAAGAGTTGAAGAGTATGACGATTAGGCAATTAAGACTATTAAGTAACTAGTTTAATCAGTTCAAGCCTAATGAAAGATAGTTGTGATTCTTTTTTAGTTCATCTTTTTGTAAGAATCCTAACTTGATCATCTTTTTATAAGAATCCTAACTAAATATTGTTTTAGTAAGAATCCTTACTTGATCATTTTTTTTATAATCCCAATTGAACAATATTTTAATAAGAATCTTAATGTAATCATCATTTTATAAGAATTCTAACTAGATAATATTTTAATAAAAATTCTAACTTGACCATCTGTTTATAAGAATCAAAACACCATCTTTTTATAAGTCTTCACTAACAAGATTCTATAACACTTTAATCAGATGCACCACAAAAACACTCATATCTAGTGCAGTATGCTTTGCTGATTCGACTCCAACAATCGCATGACATATTGTCTCTACATTTAAGTGTTCGTAAACTATTTTAAATAAAGCCCAAGCAAATTTATATCGAAGCCCTAGCAAAATCAAATCGAAGAAGATACTAACCTTTTGAAGATTATGCTTAACAAGATGAGAAAAAAAAAATAGCAGCAAATGAAGCTCTAGCAAATTTCAAATTGAAATTTAATCAGTAAATCAAGCGCTAACAAAATCCTAACAAAATAAAGAAATAACAAAGAACATCCTTACCAGTACTTCAATCAATTTTCTAGGTTAAAACTCTTTGATTTCCATGAAAATGAAATGGTTATGTTGTGAGTTTGGAGAGAAACTTTAGTGTGGAAGATTCGCTTAGGCAGAAGAGACTCTTAGGTGTGAACTTTAGTCGGGTTTGTTTTTTTTTTTTTTAAGTTTAGTTATATATATATATATATATATATATATATATATATATATATCAATAGAGTGGTGGTTAAACCTTCTTATTGTACAGTGTAGAGTATTGGTCAGTCAAGAACTCCTATGTACAGAAGATGCATGTTGTGGAGATACAGATGTTGAGATGAATGTGTAGACATACTAGGAGCTATAAGATTAGGAATGAGGTTATCCGGGAGAAGGTGGGAGTAACTTTTGTAGCAAACAAGATGAAGGAAGCGAGATAGTTTAGGATGTGCAGAGGAGGTGCGCTGACGACTTAATGAGGAGGTCCAAGAGGCTAGTTGTAGAGGGCACACGGAGGAGTAGAAGTAGGCCGAAGTACTGGAGAGGTGATTAAACAAGACATGGCGCTACTTCATATAGCCGAGGACATGACTCTAGATAGCAAGGAGTAGAGGTCGTGTACTAAGATTGAGGGATAGTAGTCACACTATTTTGATATTTGTTAGTATTCCTTTCTTGTAGACTTTGCATTGTTTTTCTTATTAATGACTATGTTTTCTTCCTCCTCTACTCAAGTTTGATACACTTGAGTTGAGTCTTTCAGAAACAGTATCTACATCTCTACAATGTACTGGTCAGATCTACATGTCATGAGAGGACTATAATTAAACTCAAATAGTCAAGTAAATAGATGTTTTTAAAGTTGTCAATAGTTCACGAACGAAACTAATATTCTCTTCTCTCAAAGAAATTAATGGAGATCAAGGAAAATAAAATCAATGCAAGTTCTTTCCATCAAAATATTATTCCCAAGCATGATTTTGTGTAGCATATATTAACACAATAAGATAACGGTTATCTTCCTTCAGTTTTATTATCGGATTGACATTTTGTTACCATCCCTTCCAAATATCGAGTTTGATGATCATAGTACTTGGAACAAAACCCATAATTCAAATAACTTTTAAAAATAGTTCCATCAATCACATCAGTTGAATCCATTCGCGATAGGTTTAACATCAACAAAATTTAGTACTGGTATTGAGCATTTACGCGAAGAAGAAGACGATCCAGTAACAGACATGGATAAATTGAAGAAGCAGCAAAAGATAGAAAGGGTTAAGAGGACATTATCTGCTATCTCCTACATTTCATTAACCTTTAACACCACTTCTATTTCCGCCGTCTTCTTCAACATTAGAAACCTTTATTAACAAATTCTTACCTTCCAAGCCATCAAGAGGAGATTCAAGAATTTGTGTTACAAAGGCTTTTTCAGCAGTCCAGAGATCTCTTTACACTGATTGCGGAGCAAAGAGCAATAGCAATAGCCACATCAACTAGTCACTATCACTTTACACTAATCTTTCGCGGAATATGAAATAGCCCAGGGCTAAATGCCAATGCATCAAGTTTCTAAATCAGCCATCGTCTTCAGTACCAGACACATGCGAAGAAAAAAATTGTGAAGTCGAATCGAATTTTCAAGTCAACAGCAGATGTACAAGATATATTTGGCCTCACCTTGTGTTAATGACAAGTGAAAGAAAATATTCTCCAACATTCTGTAAATAGATATTAACTGAGACGAGGGGCAAAAAGTTTCTCAACAAAACAGGTAAAATTACTAGTGGCAGGTATTTCATGGTTACCTAAATACTAAAACTAAACCCCCTCAAGATAAAGAGAGACAAAGGACGATAATGCCTTCTCATTAATTATCCCTGCTAACACCCCCAATAGTGGAGGAAATACAGAATAACAGGTGCAACAATCACAGACGATAATATATTTATAACTAGGACAAAAAATATACAAAATTGCGGCTGGCATACAGAATGATGCAGTTGAATATGACCGGCTAGGCCACACTAGCATAAACCAAGCAAAGCAAATGCCTTGAATTTGAAAAATGCTGGAATTAAAGCTTAAACCTGCAAGAAGAAGTGGGGTGGAAGCATAAGTAAAACTTGGCCCATCTTTGGTCACTTTCTGGTAGATTGAATCTAAAGATTACACAAAGAACAACGGATTAAAAACATAAAAAGATTGCACAAGAAATAAGGAAAGACATACGGGAAAAAGACTGTGGAGCAGCGTGGGCTCCTTCCCTTCTCGTGACTACTTGAAACAAAAAAAAATAACACAAAAAATGACACTAGGGACTTCATCATCTTCTCCTGAGTCGAGAGGGGAGATAGGAGGGAGGTAGATCACCCAATAGGCAATGGGGAGGTGAAAAAGACAATTTGCAAAATTTTCTCTAAGATTGGCACAAGCTTATTTTAAAGAAGGTGATATTTGAAACTGAAAAGGCTAAAACCAAGGTGCTACTAAGATGAAATCAAACAGTATAATACCTCCTAGAGTGAATTATGAAAGAAATTATGGTAGAGTTAGCGGCAGTTTCAAATTGTTCACGCTATAACTCCTAAAACTGGTGCAAGATGCTTATTCAGGACAAAAGTTATTGAACCTGCACTTCTAAGTCTTATTTTGTGTTGCCGGCCTACCTTTCATTCCACAAATGCTCTGCAATAGTTCTAACTCATTCTATACCTCAAAAAAGGAAACACAAAGATGTTCTGACTTCACAGTTCAACCTTAGAAATAAGGACAAATACCGCCATCTCCTGCACTATCCCACCCCTTCATAGACAAAAAAGAGAGAAAAGACGCGAAAGGGAGGGGGGGGGGGGGGGTCCTTTATGCCTTCAGAAGAAATAGCGCCAGCTGGACACTTTTTGGCAATGTTTCTGAAAAATAGCCATTATCTTGGAGTTCCAACGTTCACAAGTGACTCCAGTTTCACTTGTAGAAGTTGAAACTCCAGGACAGTGTCTATTTTCTAATTTCATGGGAAGTGTCTATTTACGAATTTTACCCTTGAGAACTCTGTCATGGTCAAGGCCCCCCACCCCTCATTCTGTTTCCAACTCAAATTCAAGGGGGACTATGGACTGGAGCCTGGCATTGATGACTTTAACACGGCTTTCTTCTAGAAATGTTGAGCAATAGTAAAAATTGGTGTCACAGAGATAAACTTTTTCATGATCAGGAGAGATTTAAGAAGAGTTCAAATGCTTCTTTACAACTTTGCCAAAGAAGAAAGGAGGGCACTGAGGGAGAAGTTATCGACGACAAAAAAAAAATAGGCTTTCTAAAAGCTTCAATCACATGATTTACGTAACTATAAAGCCCCAGGAAGTATGTATAGCACTCTCTGTCCCATGTCCCATTTTATGTGATGTAGTTTGACTGCACACGGAGTTTAAGAAATACGGAAGACTTTGCAATGTTCCAAATTAACACTTAAAAGGAGAGTACACCTTGAGGACTTTTTGTCAAAAAAGTGGACCTACCATGGGTAAATTGTTGATAGTGTTATTAACTATTTGCCAAATAAGGAAATGTGTCATTCTTTTTGAGACTGTCTAAAAAGGAAGGTGCATCATATAACTAATTGGGACAGAGGGAGTATGAAAAATCAGAAATTTATGTGTATTCATTGAGTTATATTGATGTCCCTACGATTGAGAAATCATAAATTAAGTCATAATAGACCTTGATGAATGCATACCATGTTCTCCTTGGTCCCAAAGGTTGCAGACATGGCATTATATAAAACATGTTGATGCCCACAAGCAACATTCTGCACCAGAATCTCTCACCAACCACTGAATTAAGGATAAAAATATAATAGTCATGTAGAACCATCACCAGAAGTAACTGATTGCCCCAGAGCCGTCCTCACTCTAAGCTGCACAAAGGGATCGAACAAAGTCTAATTGACAAGCAAAGAATAATCTGAACATAATTTAATCCAAAATAATTGCATTGACCTTTACATCAAGGCAAGGATCATTGACCATATTTTTCAACTGGGAAACTATGCCAGCATTCCGTAGTTTCATCACTCGGCCAAATGCACCAGAACTGCTTGGAAAAGTAAGGTTTACTAGAGCCCAAACTGCTGCTGTACGTAACCGGCTATCATCACTATGTAAAAACTTGGACATAATTGATTCACATTCATTAGCTAACGGTGGAAAGAGCTCTTGCATAACGGCTTCCTTGTGCACCTCATTTCCAGATGCAACATTGGTAAAGACGTACATACCCTAGAGAGATTTTCCAAACCCATAATTACTTGGACATTATTCTCTTAGTATCAGTATGTAATCTATTAATAAAGAAAACTAGAAATGGAGCTTATTGAATAAGAAAACTAGCAATGTAACTTGCTGTATGCAATATGTGCAATAAAACATTTATTGCTTGAAATGTCTAATCATCTTCTTTCAAGAAGAAAGTACATCTGTGAAGTTCATTCTCACGCACAGAAAAAGCAATTTATTTCTACTTCTAGTGACTACTTTCCACATTATCACTTTTCTAGATGTATCTTATACATCACGCCGATTCAACAATAGAGGAATTGTCAGCAATTAATGGCAGAGATTATAATATGGAATCAAGAGATGCATGCCAAGGTGCGTGAAAGCCAAATCAACATTAAGCAATAACTTGATGCAATTATTGCTAATTTCAAAATTGGGTCAACCTCAACCATGATTTACAAAATTTCTCCAGAAAACACACATCTGCACTTGAACAACTGATTTTTAGCAGCATGACTATCTTAAATTCTTGGCATATTAAGGCAATAAAATATTTGAATGCTCCCACATATGATACATGCACATTAGCATAATTTTTGCTCACCGCGAATAAAAATCAGCACACAGTGTTTAACCACCTAAAATATATACCCTCCACCACTACTGATACTATATTCATTTTATACTACACAAGGAGCAGACACTTTTGCCCGTACCACAGTCACAACTAGATCGTAGATACACAATTAATATATGCCTCACAAAGTATTAACATAAATATCAAATCCTTAACAGTTCATCGGCCCTTAAACAATCATGAAAATCCAGCAGAATGACCAGAAGAGTCTCAGAAGGTTGATTAGGACCTGTTGTACTTCTAATCGTTAAGAATCCATTTTACGACCGAGACATCCACAATTTACAAATGAACAATAGTCTTTACCTGAATAAGGACTTCGGCTTTTGAAGCACTTTGCAGTTGCTGTCCAACAGCATGCAGCAGAAGAGCGTCCTCAGCAAAGACATGCTGGATAGAATCTAGAGGCCCATCAACAAGATTACGAACCAAAGCTAAAGCTTGCTCTTGAACGCAAGCCTCAGGATCTGCAGCACAGAAGTGTTAACCTCAAATGGACACATCTCTGTATAACCATTACATTCCAGGTAACATATAATATAAGAAAAATTACCACAAATCAGGCTTCTTAAGGTCAACTGTGTGAGCTCTGATAGAATTTCCTCTTTACACTTGTCACTCACAAGGAATGTTAGATTCCTTAAAGCACACACGGCTTTTACCCTAATAGTTACATCCATTGACTTCGAAAGCTGAACGAGCTGCTTCACACCTCCACATTTCATAAACATTGTCTTATGTGCCAAGAAATCTACCACTATGTTGCTGATGGCATCTAGGGCAGAAACCTGGTAATAAAGGATTAAGGAACATATTATGAATCCTCCATCGCTCAACCTAAGAAAAATTAGGACCACAAGCACAACAGATATTTTCAAGTCATGAGATGCAGTATCTACTTGAACCAGTTGAAACAACAAGAATGAAAAAGGTGCATGTATGTAACATCTTATTATAATCTCAGTTAACATTCCTTTCATAGATTCTCTAAAGCATACATGATTACAATTGACAACGCTCAACAAAGTTTTAATGAGCACACTTCAGCTTAGCCAATGGCAAAGTTAAAACTTAATTGCTTCAAAACACCACTTCTAAATGTGTTGTCATTGTGCCTGAGAGAACTTCCTGAACTGATTCTGAGTTGCTTATCTTGCTCACAAGTAGCATCCCTATGTTAACTAGATTAAAAAAGAGCAAGCAAAACTGTTTTGCCTCTTATCTTCCAACACAGCAAGCAAGGCTCAGAGGGTGGAGTGTCAATGTTCTAATACTACAAAATACACACACACTTCAGTCCCCAATTAGCTGGTCCAAAACTTTTTTATATTCATTCCGCTCCATTTGGGTAGTTTCATTCCAATACTCCAGACAAATCAGGGGTTTTCTAAAGCTAGATATTCTCTAAATCTCACACTTAACCCTATAATGATATACAAATCTTTAATCAAACTAAAAAGAACTCTTGGAGAACACAAGACCTCAACTACCAAACCTTATCCCAACTAATTTGTATGACCTATTAGTCACTAAAATTAACAGTTTAGCATCTTTGGTATTGTTGTCAAAAGGTCGGGATTTCCTAAGCTTCATTTTACCAACGCCCAGCGCAGCCTAACACAAATATACGAGTTCAAACCACTCAACACAACTTCTATGAGGATAATGCTCAACAACATACAGGGCATGAAAGCCATCAGTCTAGCATCAGCTATGGTGCCAAAGTTGCAAATACAGGTTCCCAGGAGAGCACAAGCAAAAAAAAAAAATTACCTGGACAAAGGTCAAATCATCAAATAAAAGCTGCACCAAGGGAGCAACAAAACTCTCATTCATAAATAGACCTGCACTAAGATTCTGAGAAGTAGTTTGTCAGCCAATATCATTGCATGAATAGCCAATATTAAGAATTAACTGAGGCTATTATGAACGTCACAAACCTTCACTGAGCGAGAAACGTTTTTCAAACAAACACATGCTGCAGCACGCACTTCACCACTATCCTGACTCAAGGCATCAGTTACAAACTTCATAGCCTGTGTACAGAAGAAGAAAATATAAAAAAATTGATGCATGACCTCCACAACACTAAAAGCTTCACAAACAGAAAGGCCTTCATAGTTAATACTCATTTATGACACAATTCTAGAACGACATACTTCAATTTAACACAACTAAGCAAAGTATCAAATATCTTCCAAGTGTTCTGCCTTTTAAAGCACTACAAGGTTCTCCAAAATGTGTGTCTGGTACTCTTTTTCATAACAAAAACAATATCCAGTAACCCTCAAACTGAATTCATTTGGACACACTGATCCTGTGCATGTGCCATCTGCAGCAGCACAGTCTAGTTCTCCACCATGCATGGTACTAGCGAGTTCCAGTCCAATACCTGATGACAAAGATATGCTTTGACTTGATGTGAAGTTACTGAGGCAAGTGAAGTTGATAAGGACTTGTATGATTTGTGCGAAAATCTAAGCTCAAATAAAAAGACTAGTAGATAAAGAAGATGAAATGGGGAAAACGATGAAGATATTATAAGAGGTTGATGGATATGATTTTATCAATCTTGAAGAGGAAGAGGATTTATTGGAGACTTTCTTGGCAAAATCTGGAAACAGATAAATTGCTATGGAAGCATCATTCTGATGGTCAATTTTCTGTGAATAGAATGTATAAAAAGGGACCTAGCCACAACTGCAGGGAAAAATCAGGGCCACGGAGTGCTATCTAGAAAAGTGTAGCCCCTACTAAGGTGAAGTTCTTCACTTGGTAACCCGGACAGCTTGCCTGACACATGATGCACTTCAAAAGAGGGGAAGAATTATTGCCTCAAGATGTTATCTTTGCAAAGAAGCTCTAGAAACCAACTATCACCTTTTCCTCCACTACAAAGTAACAACACAAGCATGGGCTCTATTCACCAATTTAGCTAGCCTCAATTAGATTATGCCAGAACACACTGCAGACCTACTAAGTTGTTGGGCTAGAAGGGGAGGTAGCAAGAGCCAGAATAGGTGGTGGAGAACAGTAACATCTGATGGATCATATGGAAGGAGAGAAATCAGAGAACTTTTTAAGGGAAAGAATGCACTACAGTGAAGATTAAGTGGAAAGTAATTACCACTTAGGTTTTTGGTGTAAAGAAATGAAAATAGAAGAAATTCAACTAGTGGATTTTTATTTTTTTTTGAGACAGTAACAATTTGTATTTCTATTTCCAAAAAATCAAAACTTGCCACAACCTGTTACATATTCCTAATTACAAATTAAAGAGAGTATATAAGATCTTCAATCCTATGACAAAATTACAGGGATCCTAAGACATTCACAACTGATTCAAGATCATCCATATACTCCTGTTTACACCAAAAATGAAACAACACAAGACAGTTCATCTTCATCTTCTGGATAGTGTTACTCTTGTTCTGAAAACATCTAAGGTTCCTTTCTTTCCATGTTGACCACCAAATACAAGCTGGGATGATATTCCATCTCCCTATGTCCAGAGATGTTGGCATAACTACTCCAGATCTTCAGGGTTTGAGAGTTACTCTCCTTGGCATCACCCAATTCAGCCCTTTTGTATTGATGAAGAGGTCCCATAGCAGGTTGGTGATCATACAGTGAAGAAACAGGTGAGTCACATTCTCAGCCTCTACCCCACATAGGAAACATCTAGGGCTCAATTGGATACCCCTTCATGAGACCTTTTTTTTTTTTTTTTTTGATAACCGAGAAATCCGTCTGTGAACCGCGCCCTTTGGACCAATCACAGCCTTCTAAACTGGGTGGATAAGGGTCCGCCCCTCTACCCTTCTCTACTTAAATACCGGGCTTCCCTTTGCATGGTGTGGGGCTTGACCCTGCGACCTAAGCCACAAATCCTCCACCTTTTGCCACTCGAGCTATGCCTTGGGGGCACCCCTTCATGAGATTTTCCTGAGTCAAAACAGCCTGTTTAGCAAGTAGCCAAGTAACACAAGACACTCTATAGGGAATTTTGGTTTTCCAGATCAGTTTCTAGGGCCACCCATTAATCTAGTTATTGAAAGGGTTGAAATTCAACTAGTGGATTTCATAGGAGCCTTGTAAGTAGTCCTGTTTTCTTTTTTTGTTGTTGCTTCTATGTATCTAACACTTTTGGAGGTGGCCAGCATAGCATAGCCCTTAATGCCGAGGAATACAAAGTTACCAGTTTCTAAAAAAAAGGTTGAACTTCTTGTAAGCCCCCTTGACATTGAATCTTCCTTGCTTGTGATCTTGCCATTCCAAACAGTCTTGGACAGTATTTCCTCCCCTGAATTGTTCCAGAGTTCTATAGAATTCTACTACTCACTGGATTTCCCAATCATTAAAAAGTATTCTAAAGCTCAGACTTTATCCTTGGTTTGACCAAACCTCCGCCATAGTAGCCCTCAGATGTTGGTTGAGGATGAACACATCAGGGAAGAGTGTTTTTAAAGGACCTTGTTCCAACCAACTATCTTCCCAAAATGAGACCTTCACACCATTTCCAATTTTGATTCTGCAGTTCCCTCTAAGTTTTGGCCAGAGATTCCTTATGGTTCTCCAAAGGCTGGTTCCATAAGTGTTGGTCACCATGTTAGTTGACCAGTGATTTTCCATTTCATATTTTGCCTTAATCACCTCCTTCCACAAAGCTTGTTCATTGGAGGCTAGCCTCCAAAGCCATTTCATTAGTAGACATTGATGATTATGAGTCTTCAAGTTTCTCACCCTAGACCTCCAAGACCTCCAGCTTGTTTATTCCCAACTAGTGGATTTCATAGGAGCTCTGTAAGTATTCCGGTTTCATTTTTTTTATTTTTTTTAATGTCATTAATACTTTTGGAGGTGGCCAGCATAGCCTTTAATGCCGAGGAATACAAAGTTACCAGATTCAAAAAAAAAAAAAAAAAAAAGAGGAAGAGGACTGCATTCCTATTTTGTTTGTTGTTTTATGACTTGAGTTTTGAGCAATGTCATTAAAATCCTTTGGAAGCAACTAAGCAAAGGGCTATCGCTTCAAAGTGAAACCATGCGCTTTAGAGAAGTTTGTGCTTCAAACAATGCTACACAGAGTGATTCCAACGAAAATAAGTCATTATTCTGAATCTCAACTTTGAAGAGTTATTTTGATATCGGCTTATTGTATATAGGATGCTAAAATTAGTTATTTACGCTGCAACTGAACTTTAATTGTATTAAATTTGTAGGCATTTACTGCTTCATAACTGTACACTTCACTTCTCAATTTTTGCTTCAAGCCCATTAACCTTATCACTTCTTTGCGCCATTCGCTGTTAAAAACATTGGTTTAGAGCATATATTCCCTTTTGACCTCCTTTTACTACAAAAATATATTACTGACCTTTGTTTGTCATGACTCTATCCTTAGATCATGTTTACTCAACTTGTAAGTCAAGAAAGTGGTTATTTAGTGGTACAAATATTTTTAGAAAAGGGTAACTGAATAATCTTTAATGGCATGAATACTTATTTTGTGTGTTGATTCTTTAGTTATTTTTTAGAATATGTGCTTCACTTTAATGACGTGGGTAAAGTTGCTTCTTTGTGCTTTTTGCATCTCAAAACACTTGTTCATTGTCCTCCCTTGTATCAAATCTGGGATCATCATTTATCTTTAGCCATTTACAAGGAATAGTGGAATACTTTATAATTTATACAAGACTAACAAATTGAGCTTCTGTTATGAGCCAAGCTCAAACCTACCATATAATTTGAACCGAGTTCATATTGAATTCACACATACAATTTGAGCTCAAATCTATCCCACACTTCAACTCAAGTTCAATAATCTGAAAGGAGCAGAAACAGCCAGGATCCAACTAATATTTGATTCAATTGCAGCTCTAAGTAAAACAAAGATAAAATATAAGTTATGCGCTTGCTTTTATGAGAGATAGAATTAACATATTCGTTACAACTGAACCTACCATCATTAGCGCTCAAAGCTTTGATTAGTTTGGTACTTTAAGAACTGTAATTGTTAATCTAAGTAGATTCTAAGAAATTCCAGTTTGCATGGTGTTCGGATGCAGCTCAATGGATTAACCTACATTACTTTCTTTATCTATGAAGTTGGAAACCAGGCAAACAAGGTTCAAGTGCAAATACCTGAATTAAATTGTTTGCTTGCAGCCTTACAGCCACACAATGACAAAAAACACAACACAAGTGTTTATACATGGTAAAGCAACTGACCTCTAATGACAAAAGCCGATCCCTGCAGCGTTCCAGTCTTGAACACATGTTAGCCAATGCAATAAGTATTCCCTCCAAACGTCTCGACAATACTGGAGCTTTCCGCAGGTGGTTGACAAGTTTATCGATAACATTTGCCTCGAATGCTAATACTTGCAGATCCTCCTTTTCTGCAATTAAACTAGACAAGGCAAAAGGAGCTTCATCTCCAACTTGATCATCATCAAGAAGCTCAAGTAGAATTAGTATCAATTTTGTTTTGATTCGTAAATCTTGAAGGCAAGAAGGAGCAGAGTTCTTTATGACAATCAAGCATATGCAAGCAAGCAATCTTGTCCGGGCATTTTTATCCTTGGTCAATTCAGTAACAGTACCCAATGCTCCTCCATTTTCAGGTTCGGTGAACTTTGCTATGACTTCAGGATTTCCCTTCAGGATAGTGGCTAGAGACTCCAAACTAGCATCTTTTTGAGTTACAGACCCTCCAAGCATACAAGTGAGCTTTTTAATAATTCCAGCATCACTTAATGCCTTCTGCTCCATACTTGTCCAGCAAGAATGTGTAATGATACTTGCACCAAGTCCAGTCACATTCTCATTTTCACTATTCAGTAATGACTGGATAAATTCCATATTGTTCCTCTGCAGAAAATCATACCTTGGGGCTAACTTCGATTGATAAATGAACTTAAGGGAACGAGCAGCTGCTCCAACTACCTGCATTAGATCACAGTTAAATAATCAGAGATAATAACAATTATGAGATATACTCCTAAACAATGATTTTGGGACATTTCAGTCAAAAGGTTCAGCCTCGTGATCATCTGAAAGAGCAGTAAAACACCTAGTTGATTTGCTCTGCCCAAAATTACTTTTAACTTAATGCAAACTGATTTCCTACATACAACAATATACCTAGTGAAATCTCACCAAGTGGGGTTTGGAGAGGGTAGAGTTACCTCATGGAGGTGAGGGGCTGATCCGAAAGACCCTCGGCTCAAGTGCATAAAACCCAAGTAAAAGAAAATAACAATGAAGACATAGTAGTAATAAGAAAAGCATGGTAAAGCCAACAAGAAAAAAACAATAACAGCAGCAAAATAGTGTGTTAATCGAAACACAAATAAACAACATATGGCAAGAACTACAATGGTACGACTAGTACTACGACAAGCACTAACAAGCATAAACCTTCGCAAAGCAAGACAATACTTTATCCCTTCTGGTCTTCTACCCTAATATACGACCTTCACTCCCTCCTATCTACAGTCATATCCTCGGTAATATGAAGATGCCCCATGTCATGTTTAATCACCTCTCTCTAATATTTTTTCGACCTACCTCTACCCTTCTGTGTACCCACTACAACTAGCCTCTCGCACCTCCTCACTGAGGCACCAGCGCACTTCCTACATAGGTAGTTTTAAAATCAAGAAAGGCGAGAGAAGAAGAAAAAATATGAAGTACCAATATTTTGTTGCAATTCTATTTGATTGGGTAAAGTATCAAATTCTTAACTTGTTCAATCATAAATTTTCAGTTCAGCTCCTAAAAATAATAAGGAAATCTATTTCGCTTGTCAAAGATGTTTATCTTAAAGAACAAAATTCCCCAGTTATGATATTTGAACGTTAGAGTGAACAAATACTTCAACTTCTACAAGCAGTTGAGTTCCTCAAGGAATTTTGTCAACTGCCTTGATGGTTCCACTAATCACTCTCCCATTTTTTTCAGCCACTAACTCCTTTTTTTAACTTGCTTTGCTTGAAAATATTTTGGAAGAAATGTTTCCAGATAGAACTATTACCAAATTTTGAAAAAGTAAAGTTCTTCAATTTCAAAATGAGTAATTCAAAAATTATTCAAAAGATGTACAAGGACATCATTTATATCATAAATTGAGTACATTACAAGTGTGTAAATAACTATCCACCTTGTCTATGTACGGACGGCAATTCCATTTCATATTGTCTCTGAGTCTTTGTTTATAAATATCATACTAGCATTACTAAAAGGAAGAAAAAATAAGGAAATTCTAAAAATTTCTGATTCTCTATGACTCTGGTGCAGTGTGAACGTGGGAGATCCGTTTACAAAGAATGTGGTCTCAGCATTGGATCTTCACATTGATCTCATTCTCAACCGTACTTAGGAAATCCTTTTCATGTCTTCACCAGGAAAATTGACTCGACAAGAATGGGTGGAACATTTTTCACACCCGGAACACAAATTTGGATAAAAGAAATGAAAGGTCAAACAAAATTTCTTTTCCTTGTTTCTGACAACAACAAAAAGAACAACAAAAGGAAACACTTCTCTTCCATCTATTTTTCCTTCCCTTCCCTCCTTAGTTTTCAAGCATAGAATAAATAACAGCCTATGAATAGGCATAAAAGTTTGACACTAGAACAATTTTTTTCTAAAATGATCAGGTATTAGAACAAATTAACATAACAACTCTAAAAAGTAAATGAGGGGACAAGAAACTTAAATATATTTGGAAGGTACTAAAGAAAGTTCAGAAACAGGCAAGTCAATCAAAATTCAATTAATGGTGAAATAGGCAACCATTTTTCTCATTGGCAGAAGGTTAATATAAACTTGTGACTACGACGGAGATTGCATTCATAAATAAAATCCAAAATATCATCGCAAGTTCACAAGTAAATCCAAGTTCAAATAAGGCTGAATACATAGGCAGCCCCTTAAACTTGTCAAGATTTTTCATTTAGACACCTCAACAGAGGCTATGAGCTATGACCTATTGAACACTTGATCTATGCATTTACTGTGTCAATTAGACACATACCACTCAATCTTCAGCAAAGTTAAATCTGTGTAGTTGATGCGCAAGTTAAGTGGCAATATACAAGTAAAGCAAAGAAACGTGTCAATAAAAAATAGTGGCCTAGTGGTAGCCTAGTGGTCAATGAAGTGGTTGAGAACCATGAGATCTCAAGTTCAATTCCAAGTGGAGACAAAAAACACTACGTGGTTGCTGCCATTTGTCCTAGCCTTGGTGGACCGAGTTACCTGGTACGTGTTGCTAGTGGGAGGTGACAGATATCCCATGGAATTAGTCTTGGTGCGCGAAAGTTGGGTCTGACACCACGGTCATAAAAAAATAAATTAAAAAAAGATATATAAATAAAGGAAAAGAGAGACAAAACAAAGTAAGTACACATTTTTCCTTCTTCTTCCTTGCTTTTTTTTTTCATCTTTTTCTTCTTCAACAACACTGTTTTTGTTCTTCCCACAAACTCTCTCTTTGCTGACAAGTGTTAAAATAAAGAATCGATGTTGGATCTGGTTTACTCACCACAAATTTTCTGGTAACATTATCTTTTTCCAGCAACTCAAATTTGATTTAGAAGGAGTCTTCTTCTAAATCAATTCTGCTCTCTGCCACTGCTCTAGTCACTGAACTTTTAGATGTCCTGCACTCTCTAATGCAAGACATGAACTAGACACTATTCCTCAAATATGCCATATAACACAACTGTGATTAATGTTCCAGGAAAAAGGGTCCAAATATCATTAAATTTCATAACTTTTACCTTCTCTGGGAAAAAATCTTTCTTGGATCCTAACCAAGCTTAGCACCCAACTTTTTGTCTTTTAAAACGGAAAAGGTTATATAGTTTCAAAACGGGAATCAGATTTGAGTTGCCATTTTTTCCTAGAGGTTATTTTACCAACAACAATGGTGTTTGAATCTGAAGATGAGGAAGGAATGGGTTTGTCAAGGAAGGAAAATTTTTTGGCAAGAGATACTAATAGACAGGGAAGAGGGAAGGGTGGCGGGAGGAGGAGGTGGATGGTGGTGGAAAATAGCGGAGGTAGTAGCAGGAAAGAGTGGATAAGAAGGAGAAATTTGAAAGAAATCATAAAAAGGAAAGTAAGAATTAGCCATTCTCAAGGCTTAACGCGCTAAGGATGGGAAGTACACACTCTTCATCAGCACATCATGTCTAATTTACACAAATAGACTTGAGTTCAGTTGTTCAATTGAATAAGGCTAAGTTTGAGTGCCTAAATGAAAAAAAAAAAAAATTGGACAAATTTAAGGGGGGCCGCACATGTATTCAGCAAATAATCATTTATAAAACTCAGATTTTTACCAACACCTTTCAGGGACTAAAGGGAGCCCAAGATCATCAAATTAAGACGTAAGTCTGTTACTAGGGGAGTCTCAGTAGCTCAATTGGTTGGCTATTTAACCTTTCACCTTGTTGGTGAGAGTTTGATTCCCCCACCATCCCCAACGCCAAATTTCAGTTTCAAAATAAGTACGCTACTATGATTCACTAATTTCACCCTAATTGATATTTTATTTGTTTAAAGATTTAGCAAGTTGAAAAAATGGATGAAATGAGTAAACCAGAAACAAAGATTGTTTCACAGTACTCCTCTTCCACTCCAATTTGTAAAATTGGATGTAATGTTTTTTCCCTATCAAACTAACCTTTCAAACATTACTTCAGTGTTTTTCTTCCACCAGCACTAACATAATAAATATAAGTTAATCAAGTAACTTGAAACTTTTTGCCCAGTATAATTTGCTTTAAATTATATGTAAACACCAAAAAAGACCTCTTCAAATTGAAATCAGGATTTAACCCGTACTACAAACTAATAACTACACTAAAACAACTTTTTTTGACCTATTCTGGGTACAGAGATAGCAGACAAACAGAAGAAAATTAAGCAAGTATAATTTTTTAATTAATTTAGACATTCATTATAATGGAGCCAAAACAAAAGATCTCAAAATTTGAAATTACCTTATCATTAGGATAAGAAATAAGGCGAAGAAGAAGAGGAAATGCACCCGCATCAAGGACGGCTTTAACACCATCATCAAAGCCACAAGCGAAGCTACCAATAGCAGCAGCGGATTGAATAATTAACGAATCGTTGAGTTCCACGTCATTACCGGAACAAACAGAACCAGCTGCAGCAGCGGCCGCGGTGGCGGAGGACGAAGAGAGTATGGAGGTAACAGACGGAACGGCGCCGAGTTTGAGGAAACAAAGCTTTTTCGTACGGTTACCGATGATCTGATTCTTAAGGTCACGGAGAGCTTTGAGTTTTGCTTCGCTGGAGGAAGAGCTCAACCGTCCGATCAGATCCTCACGACGGCTGTGAGTCGGAGGGGGCGGCGCCGATGATGCTGAGGCCGGCATGGTTGAGGGCTAATCTGGAATTTCATATGCAGATGCGACCAACCGATTGTGCAAAAGAGAGAAAAAAATGAGAAATGGAAAAGAGAAATAAGAGTAGATTTTTTTTCCTTAATTTTTTTTATTTATTTTTTACGACAAATAAATATAGATAGTAAAATAAAATAAAATATTTATCAAAGTGGAAGAGCCAATTATCCATTTGATTAATATTTTAAATCTTAACCATTCATTGTTGGAGTGCATATTCATCAATTATCAATTAATTGTAATATTGAACAGTTGTGATTTGTGAATCTCATAAGGTATGAAAAAAAGAATCATTCTTGATTCCATACATTTGAATATCACATTTGTTAGGTTTAAATACCTACTTAAAACATATTTATTTGTACTTAATGAGATTCCGACGTTTAGATCTTACAAAATCTCTTAATGAATTTAAATTGCTCAAATATATGATTTGAGCATGATTGGATTGACTTTTAACTTATTTTTGTTAGTTTTTACTTTAAAACAAGTGTTTATTAGTATTTTTTTTTTTTACCTAACACTACAAAATTTACTTTTAAAAGTTTAGAATAAGTCAATTCAAACAGACTCAAGTCTTAATAATATTCAAACTCTATGGGTTCTCTCTCTCACACATGTATGTTGTTTCATTTACGTACTTTATATTGCCTATTGTTCTTATAGTATAGAGAAAATGGTCTAAACCCCCCCCCCCCCCCCCAAAATCTATATTTGAAATCTCAACTACATAGTTATTCATTGCGAAAGTCCTATTACTCCTTTACACTATTTTAAAATAGAATTATTTGTTCCATGAATGATGAGGTGGCAAAGAAAGTGTAGTTTACTCTCTCAAAGAGAGTTAGAGGTAAAAATAATAATTAAAATTTTAATTTTAAATGTATTTCGTAAATTTTATATTGTAATTTTTTAATTCTTCAAAAATCTTTATGTTTCTTTTATAAAAAATTCTTTTTATTGTCTTTCTTCTTCTCTTCACCATGCAGCTCTGCTCCACCACCTAGTCGCCGCCCTCACCAACCTTTCATCATTAAGTTAACTTTAATTCTCAAATCACAAATTTCTCACAGTAAATTCACTTCTCATCAATGTGACAAATTGACAATAACTCAAAATCAAAATCGAAAGTCATCGGCGGTGGCTCTGCTCCACCACCAGGTCGTCGCCCTCATCGAGCTCTAATCATTGAGTTACTTTCATTCTCAAATCACAAATTTCTCACAGTAAATTCACTTCTCATTAGTGTGAAAAATTGATAAGAACTCAAAATTAAAATCGAAAGTCAAGAGGATCGAACTTTAGAGTCATTAATGGAGAAAAATTCATGAAGTAACAAATCCATCAATGGAGAAGAATTCATCAACGAAATCATTAGGTAACAAACCCATTAATGGAAAAGACCCAATAATCGAAATGGGTTGTTCAACATTGTTAAATTCTAGCTTCAATAGAGAGCATCAAAATTTTACTAGTGTTCATAACTCCGGTGAATGGTGGCAGTCATATAATGTATCTCCAAATCTGGAAAATCAATTGTCAAGATCAAAGAAAAAGAGAAATGGAAAAGGAAAGTGAATCAAAGAAAAAGAGGAATGGAAAAAGGAAAGTGAAACAGAAAAATGGGAATATAGATGAAAAATAATTGGACAATAAAGAATTATTTTTTAAAAAAAATGTAATATTACGTATCAAGGCACGTGCAATTAACTATTTTATATAAATCTGATTGTGTGTTTTTAAGGAAGTATATATTATACTTTTAAAATGTTCAGGGGTAATAGAACTCCTCTAATGAAATAGTGTGTAGTTAGGATTTCAAATATAGATGGAGTTTAGACCGTTTTCTCTCTAGTATATGTGCTCACTTTTTTCAATTACAAGAGAATTCTTCAATTGCAAATAATAATTAGTATGTTTTCATCCCAAACAAATTGAATTGACTAAAATCATCAAGATTAATGATGAAATAAAAAAGACATCCTAACCTTGGTAGTTTGAAATTAAAATTCAATTCCTCACAAGTTCAAACAAAATTTGTGTGCAAATGGTGATCCCACATTTTGTGCAAATAAAAGAATGATGAGTGAACTTTGTCAAAAAAGTATTGGTACTTCTCTAAAAAGTGACATCGTAGAATTGTTGTTCTCAAATACACATTTTATGTCACACAATTTTTTTTAAAAAAACACACATTTTATGTCTCACAATTTTTTTTAAAAAAACAATAAATAAGCTTACTTTGGACTCAAGCTCCACTACAAACTTTGGTGAGAGCAATCAAATTAATCGAATAATTATTGTTTGTCCAAGTTTTTTCAAAGTATTTTTAGGGTTTTTTCAAAGGTACTTTTTAAAAAGTAGTTTTAAGTAAAAACTCTCTCTCTCTTTTTTTAATCAAACACCTTACCTAGCCAAATCAGCTTAAACTTAAAAGAGCAAAAATCTGCAAAAGGAACTACAAATTCATTCAACATTAAACAAGATCATTTTCGTGTATGTCTAGGATGACAGGTTATATATATATCAGATTTCAACAAAACAGTTCATTTACTTACATACTCAGGTAATTAAGATACATGATAATATAAAAGAGTTGAACACAAGTGTATTATGGAGCAGCTAGTGCAGATTCTAAAATAAGGTCACTTGACACTTTATGAGATTCAAGAACCATTGTTGCAGATTCATTGACAGATTGTCCATTAACATAGTGCTGACGACAAACAGGCATGTACATATCAGCACCTCCTATAAGCTCAGTTTCTGTCTCATTAGTCTTTCTAAAGGTGAAAAATGCCCTTCTGTTACACAGCTCACATCTAGCAGTCAACTTTGTCACAGTATCAGCAAGTGGAATTATGTCAAGCACTGAACCAAAACTCTTCCTGTAACCAAGCAAGCACCAGATACCATGTAAGAACACAGTTATTGGGTTTGAACTAAAGCTATTGGGTGAGTGCGGAACCTATTTGAGTCAAAAAGAGATAAAATTGACACAAATGAGTCACCTTTTTAGATGTAACTAAAATAGGCTTAGTATAATTTATTTATTTATTTTATAAAAAGTATCAAAAACACTTCTAAATTTAGCACAAATTATTAATTTCATCTCCAAACGGTTGACAGCCTTAAAACACTCATTTACTTGACTAATTGAAGCTAAATACAATCCCAATCTTATAATATGAGTGAAATACACTTCTAAATTCTTATCAAGCTTAGAGGTTTTTTCAATGCTTCTCTTGATTTTTATTAAGAACTTCATGCTCCTATACGAGTTTAAAACCACTTGCTATGTCATGTTACATATCGAGAGTACATTAGAATGTAACTAAGTTTAATTAGTCAAATAAAAGGCATTTTTGATACTTCTCTCCTTTATTAATAAAATAGAACTTTTTCATTTACTTTACCAAAAACTTTGGTACTTTCCTTTCACTTTTTTACTCAAATTTCATAAACCTACACTGATCTTCAACCCGACAACCCCAACAATCGACTCCACATTAAAAATTGAAAGGTTCTTATTTGAAGGAGACACATAAAAATACCTTATCTTTATGTTGTTGAATGTATGTCTAGCTAACTATAGCTACTTCGTGTTTGGAGGTTTTCTTGAAGGTGTTGGGCTTGATTGTATAGTTGTTATTTGACTTACCCTTTGATTTATTGTTAGATAATGAAAGAGCCATTGGAATACACATAGTGTAATAATAGTAAATAAATAAAAAGTAAGAAGAAAACATTTAGCATACACAATTGCAAAAAGAAATTTGAGGAAGAAAGTGATAAGTTTTTGGTAAAGTAAATTATTCTTTAGAAAAAGTTTCGTTTTATATTATAATTTAGACATTAACGGATTTAATTACTGATTAAATTTTTTGATAAAATAGGGAAGAAAAAAGAGCATATTTTAATTATATCCTAAAATGTGGTTATCTCTTTATGGCTCAAATAGGTTCCAAACTTCTATTGAGTTTGGCTGATCCCATTTTTAAGCTGATAAAGGAGCAGTAGGATCTGAAAACTGAGTTCACAGTTACAAATGGAATAGCAATGGCCAATGGAGAGTATGCGATGAAGATTCAGAAATAGTTTTCAGGAGTACCTCAAGTAATCACCATCTAGGCCTGCAACAATTACAGTTTTCCCATCAAGATCAGCAGCATTGCAGCAGAACTCATAAAGGTCCCCAAAGAACTGAGCTTCATCGATGCCAATCACATCCACCTATCAAGAAATGAAGTTATTAGGATAAGAAGCTAACTAAAGTTAAGGTGAATTGTATGATTCATTTTGCCTACTAAGTTCTTTTCTGACTACTGCTCTGTCTTTAGTTTGACCCTCATTTGTGTTTCAAACTTCCCTTATGTCTTGTCTACTCATCGTATTCTATGATTGCAGCATCTGGCCCTCGTTTCTGCCTTCTAAACAATTCACATATATCCCATATTTGCATCATAGAGAACAATGATTTAATAGCAACAGTATTTAGCATTCATTCTGCATACTGTGCAAGATGATACTTTCCAAAACACCCCTAAAATTATCATGGTTTGGACAGGAAAGAGACCATCTTGATACTACAGCTTTTTTTCGCATCGGGTTCTCTAATTTTAACAATCTTGCACTAATAAGAAGATTTCACAAAGCCATCAAGTCTTAAATATATTAGTTAACTAGGTGCAAGTGAAGAGACAGAAGATATATCACCAATTAGTGGCATTAATATCAGTACAATAATAGTACTCCCTCCGTTCCACTTTGTAAGTCATTCCTTTCTACAAATAACTGGACCACAATACTTGTCATTTTATAAAATTTATGCATAAATTATCATATTTTATCTATTATACCCTTGATAAAATAGTCAATTAATCTTGTCATTTATTAATAAAATTAACTTAAAAAAACATTAAATAAGAGTAGAAAGACATCATTTCTTAATGCAAATACAAAATAAAAAAGTATTATATAAAATGGGAGGAAGGGTGTAATATACTGTAAGCACTCAAGTCAATAAAATTATCACATGACCCAATCATCAATCATCCAAGGTCAATACTAAAATACTCAAAGCTCTGAATCTTACAAAGATCGATGCTTTAGCTATGTTGCTTAAACTCTTCAAAAATGATGTCACATCCACATCAAATCTTTCAAAAATACACTACTTTTTAAGAATCCAAACGCACATCCATCAACAATCTAGAAGTTCTCAACAATAGACACAAAGTCTTAACAAGTCAAACATAAGAGTTTGTTGAGTGGTGAAGTAATAAAGAGGATTTGTACCTTTTCATATGCATCTTCTCCAAATCTCTGTTTGAAAGATGAAAGATCCGGTAATGACCAACATGGGAATTTTGTCCCATCATGTGTCACCACTGCATCAACAGCATATCTTGTATCTTTACTTGACTTTATCATCACCACATTTCTGCTTACACAATTAAAAACTCAAACTTACAGCTTAAAAAGGAATAATTCACCACAAAAATTTCTAACAAAACCAACCCTAGATATTGATCATCTAGGAAATTTTACTAGCTCAATTGACTACCTAAATTTTCATCTTATTAGTGTGAGTTCAATTCTCCACCTTGTAATACCTCGCTGCATTTCCCCTTCCCCTAACCCAATTTTTTTTTTTAATATTGATCAACCTTACATCAACTAAACCCCAGATTACTTCTCAGTCATATAGCAAAGAATCTTGTTTCAAAAGTCCGATCTATAATTTAAACTCAACAAATTCATATTTTTCAGTTTCCTTTCTGCTTAATTTACCATAAACGGAAAGGCACATATACATATTTTCATCTACTATACACATACATAAAAATCACAACTTCCAATTTTTTTCAACCTAATTTTGAAATTTCTAAATCTTATTTATCACCAATTCAAGCCAATTGAACTTCAATTATAGAAAAAAAACCACACAAAACAAATCAACAAGAACAATACTAGTAAAAATACCTCCCATCGTTGGATTCCAAATTGACCCGGCGAAGAAGTGCAGTGGTTTTTCCAGCAAACATAGGACCAACAATAACATGGATTTCACCCACCAGACGAAAACTGTTCTTCGATCCATTTCTCGGGTCAATTGGATTTCTAGCAGATGATGAAAAAGCCATTATTGAAAAGAAAAAGACAAAAAGGTAGTGGGAAAGGATTATGAATTGTTGTAAAGATTTGAGAATATGGATAGGATTATATAGGAATATAATATGTGCCATGAAAGTTTCAAATTCGAGTTTTTTTGAATTTCGGAGGGAAATGAAAGTGATGAAATCTTGGAGGGAACGCCATTGAGAAGCTTGTTTGAGAAGATAAGAAGTGGAGGAATTTATTTTTATTCTCTGTTTGGTTTGAAAATTAAGAAAAGTCACACTTTATTAAATGCACAGTCATAGAAATGTCTTAATCATCTTTTTTTCAAATATAAATTTTTGAAACTATTTATCTTTAATATGTCACATACCACAAAAACATTATCTGTTTAATTTATATGACTCATTTTTCTTTTAATTTAATCTCAAAATAAATGCACATGTTTATATTTAGCAAAAATTTAATCTTTATTCCTATTTATATGATATATAGTTTGACTTGACATGAAATTTAAGTAAAGAATGTGGTCTAAAATAAGTGATAAAGATGTGTGACTATAAATTATTTCACTATGAATAAAACAGAAATTTTAAAGTTAAATTTTTAGTTCTAAATATAAAAATGTGTCATTTCTATTGGGATTAACTAAAAGAGAAAGTGATCGTATAAATTGAGGAGTAATTATTTTGTGTCGTGTTGCATATTAAAGAGGTAAATAGTTCTAAAAATTCTTGCTTGAGGGGTGATTAAGACTTCTCATAATTTACGCAGCTAAATAGTTTTTAAAATCCATTATATAAGGGGATAATTAAGATTTCTCATAGTTGTGCATTTGATAAAATATTTCAAATTTAAGGAGGATTTTAACTATTAACTATTTTACTTTTTAACAAAATACTCCTACACTCCTACTTTAGAACTATATTTATCTCGATAAAAAATATTTTTAAATTATGTGAAATCAAGACTGACTCGATCTTAAGGTCACTAAAGCAATGTTTGAGGCCCCCTACTTTTTTCTAAAGATATATTATATAGTTAATTACAAAAATATCATGTTTTGATAAATTTGAAAATAATTTTTTGAGTAAAAAATAGGAAAAAAATCTGAAATATATTCGAACTTTGACCGAATTGTTATAACAATCCCATTGGGCAAAACTTATTATCCCTGCACTATTTAATAGTGTATTTTAAAGATATATAAGGGTCAAACTAGATTGCTATAATAATTGAGAAAGGTCTGGATTGCTATAATAATTTCTTACCTTATTAAATGTGGGGTTACTATAATAATTGAGAAATAGAAGTTGTATTTAGTTAATTGTAGCATCATTTCTTAAGTGGCTATCTATTTTTGGTTGACTCATTTATAGAAACTTTGACCAAAATAAGCTATTTTTAAAACCAATTCACCTAACTAATACGTTTTTAAATTTTTTTACAAAAGTAGTATAAACGTACTTCATGGTAACGTTTTAGGTTATTTTTATTTTAAAAATTCAACAGACAAAAACTAACGGAGGTGACGACGTTAAATGAATAAACGTTACTACGAGTAACGTTTTAGCATTAAAACGTTATTCATAATAACGTTTATGGGGAATCCAATCACATCCAACCCTGCAAATGCAGAATCGAATCCTGCAACTTTAAAACGTTACTCATACTAATGTTTTACACCTAAAACGTTACTCACAGTAACGTTTATTGGGAATCCAATCACATCAACCCCTGCAAATGCAGAAGAAAATCTTGCAAATTTAAAACGTTACTTTGAGTAACGTTTACTAAGAATCCAATCACGGGTGAAGACTCCTTCAAATTTAGCCTCAAAAACGTGATTGTCATACCTGGTAAATTCCTCCATTTTTTAAACTGACCTTTATAAAAGAAATGTTGTAAGGAAGGTTTTGCAAATGTTGTAAGGAAGGTTTTGCATATTCCAACAATTTTCAACAAAACTTTTAATTGTGTTGCCCATTGTTAAAATAATATTCACAAAACTTCATCAGGTATGAATTAAATAAATCAAGTTTATCATATTATGTTAAGTTCTTATTATAGCTTTAAAATTATTTTTCTAATTTATTAATGTTTTTTTAAAAAATATCTTATTTGTATCTGTAGGATAAAGATGACGAGCTTTGAACATAATGTGATGGTTGCTTTGTATTGGGGTGGCGAAATAATTACGGATATGAATGGATTTAGGTATACTGAATGTGCTAGAATGATTATTAGCATGTCTACCTCAACTAACTATGTTGAGTTGGTTGGATTGTTGCATGAGAAAATGGGAACAAATAGTGAAAATATTCATATGAATATTTCTAGAAAATATCCATGTTCAATTCAAGGTAACAATACAAGGTTCATTGAGTTTAAAATTGAGAATGACCAATCTTTGTTACAATTTCTTTTCATACCTCAAAAATTTGCGCATAAGATTGATATAAATGTTTTGGAGATGTATGTAAAGACCAAATCAACAGATCAAAATGTTGTATTTCAAGTTAGTGGTCATCATGGTTATCACATGAATTTATTGGCTCAAAATTATGGTTTTACCATGGCCAACCAATATCATTTTGTAGAACCGATTGTTCAACCACCATTCCAACAATTTTCGATGCTTGGTGAAGGATCAAGTAGTCAAATGCATATTGATAATAGTCAAAGGGAATATGAGGCCAGGTAAAACAACAAATTTATATTTTACTGAATTTTAGTGTAACAATTCAATAAGATAATTTTTATTGTCAGTATACACAAATTATCTCTTATTATTAGAACAAATAACCTTTTAGAGTATAAATTATCGCTTTTAAAACAAGCTTCTATATTCATAATTTTGCTAGAATTTAACTAATATTTTTTTACAGAGATAATGAGACCAACGTTGATCTATATAATGATGTAAATGCTGAAATTAGTGATGAAAGTTCGGAGGAAGATGAACCTTCAAAAGATGGTGATGAAAGTGAACCCGATGAAGATATCGATGATATTAGATATTTTTCTCAGAATGGTGTAAATCTTCATAATCATGAACAAGGCGTGCCTGAAATACAAAATCATGACATACCCTATTTCAGGACATTAGAGAATGAGGAAGACATTTTCATGTCTACACGTGAATCTGAGATGGAATATTGTTCAGTTTGGTCTGAGGAAGCAAAAAAGGATTTGAAAAAAGGTATGTTTTTTAGTAGTAAAGAAAAATTGAAACGGGCGGTAACTATTTGGAGTTTGCACAAAAATAAGGAGTTCAAGGTGGTAACATCTACCAAGAGTCTATGGGTTGTGAGATGTAAGTTTTATAATTTATTGGGTTGCTTGTGGTTTCTTCGAGGTCGAAAAGTTGGAGATAACCTTTGGAAGATAGGAAAATATGTTGAAAATCATAGATGTGAGACTGAAGGGCTTTCTAGTGGTCACGCCAATCTAAATACCAATTTGATTGCATCTCTGTTTCTAAATCAAATTAGAAAAAATCCTAAGTACTTGGTGGTAGATGTCATTTCAAAGGTTCATGAAAAATTTGGTCATCAAGTTGCATACAGAAAAGTGTGGCTTGGACGTCAACGCGCATTTGAATTGGTGTATGGTGACTTTGAGAAATCATTTAGTGACCTACCTAAATTTTTTGCAGCTTTTCAACACTTTAACCATGGAACAGTTGTGGAATGGAAACACGAAGAGTCTATGAGTTCATCAGAGGTAAAAACTTTTAAATTTGTATTTTGGGCTTTCAAGCCATGCATAGAAGGATTCCAAACATGTCGCCCTATTATTTCAGTAGATGGAACTCATATTTATGGAAAGTATGAGATCAAATTATTAATTGCGGTTGGAATTGATGGAAATGATAACATTCTTCCTTTAGCGTTTGCTATTGTAGACAAAGAGTCAAAAGAGGCATGGAAGTGGTTTTTTAAAAATTTGAGTGCACATGTGATAAAAAGTAGACAAGGTGTATGTGTTATATCTGATAGGGCAAAAGGAATCTTGACTAGTTTGCAGGAGTTGCGGCGATTTCAAGAGCCTCGAGCCTTCCATCGATTTTGCATAAGGCATCTGAAGAGCAACTTTCAATCTAAATTTCCAAACAAGGACCTCAGCAGATTGATGTGGAGGGCTGCTTCAGCCCATCAAGTAAGGAAGTTTGAATCCTTTATGTGGCAAATTAGAGAAGAAAATGTCGAAGCACATGAATACCTCATGAAAATTTCCTTGGACAAATGGACTGTTAGCTATGATGGTGGAAAAAGATGGGGAGTGTTGACAACAAATCTTTCAGAGTCGTTCAATGGAGTGTTGAAAAAAGCACGAGGTTTGCCTGTCACTGCTATGGTTAGACTTTCATTGGAGCAAACTATTGAACGGTATACCCGTAGGTCTCAAATAGCGCACCAACTTGCAGAACAAAATGAATTATGGACTGGGAGATTCAAAATAAAGTGGGAGAAGAACTATGAAAGTTCAAAAATGCACTTTGTTTTTTATTGGAATATACCCACAGGGGTATACGAGGTTAGATCTATACAGGTTGATGGTACTGATGGTAATCCTCATTGTGTTTCACTGAGTGAAAGAAAATGTGATTGTGGAAAATGGGTTAATTTACACTTCCCATGTTCACATGTCATGAAGGTAACTGATAGAATGGGAGGGCTAGCTAGAAATTTTGTTAGCGAGCATTTCACAATAGAGAATTATGTTGCAACATATTCTGGGTCATTCTCACCAATTGGTCATGAGGCATATTGGCCATCTCCAAGTTTTACAATGAGAAGTAATGAATTCTATCGTCGTCCTAATCGGTCAAGGACAACTAGAATACCTAATGAAATGGATCGTGGTTCTACAGTGTATGAGCGAGCTTGTGGATTATGTAGGCAGACTGGACATGATATGCGTCGATGTCCCAATCATAATTAAATTTAAGTGAATAGTTGTGGGTCGATGTCTAATTGTGTTAATTTCCTTTCAGTTAGCTACTGTAATGTAACTAAATAATCATTAATCTTTTGTAATTATGTTATTAGTGCATAAATTTTTCCATATTTCCAGATTGCTAATAGAGGAAAAATTATTAGTGTTAATTTTCAGATTTCCAGATTTCCAAATTTTCAGATTTTCAGATTTCCAGATTTCCAGATTTTCAGATTTTCAGATTTTCAGATTTCCAGATTTCCAGATTTCCAGATTTCCAGATTTTCAGATTTTTAGATTTTCAGATTTCCAATTTCCAGATTTCTAGATTTCCAGCATTTATCTACTGTAATTTGTAATGTAATTTCCAGATTTCCAAGACATAAGAATCAATAATCGCAATGAATTCCTTTCTTATAACCGAGAATATTGACACAAAATGCAAAAGGACTACAATTTTTTTTTTGTATAGTATATAGTGGGGCATTATTATTAATTATTATTTTTTGTTAAAAGCAGAAGGAGGTTGCAAAAATGATGGTGCCTATTATTCTAATATGTGTAGCAACGGGGATTATATCGACGTTTGTATTTCATGAACACCGGTGTCGAAAAGTTTTTGTAGGGAGTATGGGACTTGTTGCTTCAATTGCTATGTATGCTTCTCCTTTAGTTGTTGTGGTGAGACATTTTTCTTATTTGGATTATGATTTTTATATATATACTGATAGCGTAAATGAATACATATATTTATCTAGTACGAAATAATATTAATGTCAAACAATTTGTAAAATTTGTCTACTAATGAATACTCATGTATTGCAAAGACAAGTAATCAAGACAGAGTGTGGAGTTTATGCCATTTTACTTGTCATTATTCTCTTTTCTTGCAAGTGGTCTTTGGATGGCCTATGGACTACTCAGCCATGATCTCTTTCTAGCGGTTTGTTTACTATTTCCTCCGTCCTATTTTATATGAGTTAGTTTAACTTGACACGAAATTAAAACAAAAAATATTTTTGAAACTTGTGGTTTAAAATAAGTGATAGTTATTTGTGGCTATAAATCATTTCATAAGGTAAAATGAGAATTATAACGTTAAATTATTACTTAATATAAAAATATGTGGGACTGATTAAAAAGAAAAGCGAGTCATGAGCTGAAGAGGGAGTACTAACTTACCTTTTTAAACTTTTATTTTCCATAAATCCAAGAACAAAGTGTAGTTACATGAAATATCAACTTCAACTTTCTCATTTCACTTGCACAAATCTTCTTCTTTCAGTCCCCAAATCTGGTGGGAACACCCCTTTGTATCTTGCAGCTTATACTGTATTTCAAGTATCGAAAGAACCCTGTAAAGGAATTAGAACCACAGAAATGGCCAGATTTGGAGTATAACGATGACAAACTCAAGCAAGAATTCAAGTTAGAAGAGAAGAAAGATCAATCGATGCTCGTTGTCACTGAGAATCTCAGCACCAAGACTTAAACAACTCTCCTTGCGTAATTTATTAAGGTATATTACTATACATCTCTCTGGCATGTGTGTTGCAAATTGCAAATTGCAATCTATCTCCTTCGTGTTATAGCTACGTATTTCATTTTTGGATAAACAGGTAGAACCTTGCTTGAATAATGGAGTAGCCATTCCACCCACCAACAACCAGAAAAGAGGACCAACAAGTACATAAGCTGCTGTTTTTTTTTTCTCTATCTTTTTCACTTTTGCTAGGATCGACTTTCACCCAGCAATCACATTTTTAGAAAATATAATGAAAAATTAAGATCACTGGGATACGCAGGAGAAAGGAAATCTGCTTCAAGCTCATTCAAACAATCAATTGACAAGTCAATAGGAACCATACAATTACCAAAAAGAAGATTAGAAAAGTATCAGAATAATACCGGGAAAATGGATGCAGCTTCAGAAACTAATATACCTACTATTTCTTAGGAATATGAAATGTATACCCACTTTGAATGGATGCTGTCAGGGGATAATGAAAGAATATATACTGAGAACCCGTCAAAATTGTGGAAAAGTGTATGAACAAGAACTGAAAATATCTCAGAATAAAGCATCTCCTAGTTTTGAAAGCATAATCCCTATAAGACAATACAAAACAAAAGAAAGCAACAATCTTTAATTGCTTACTATATCACATGAAGAAGAAACAATTGCTGTTCAATTGCTGCTTTAACCACTGCTCTAGTTGCACAGTGGACTGAAGCTGCCAGAAGCAGCTGCGGTTCACCAGATGCTGCAAAAAGAGTAATCAAGTTTTAAAAACTGGAAAGTTTCAACACCAGACATGGATGACAGAATCAGACATGGATGACAGAACCAAAAAAACAGACAGAAACAACAAGTTTACCTCACTGACAGCATCGCCAAACTCAGATATTTAACACACTATGGCTAATTGTTATAAAAGAACAATTTTTTTCCGAGCTACACGCAAATAGAAGCTCCAAATTTTCAGATTTCCAAATTTTCAAATTTCCAGATTTTCAGATTTCCAGATTTCCAAACTTCCAAATTTCAGATTTTCAGATTTTCCAGATTTCCAGATTTCCTTTCAGATTTCCAGATTTCTAGTTTCAGAAACAAATTCCAACTCAAAATCCACATTGAATTCCAAAAATGTATTTGTAGTCCATCTTGTCAACAACCCAATATTCCAAACAAAACAAAATTCAAAAACCAAACTGAATAAGATGAACAACAACGCATATTTCACTTCTTTCTCATTGCTTGTTTCTTTTTGCCATGCTGGTAAAGATAGTGACTCCCTAACAAGCAAGGGTAATTTTCAATTATTCAACTAAAAAGAGAAGCATTTATGTCAAAAAAATAATATAAAGATGTTAATAGTACCAGTCCCACAACGCTTAGGAAAAATCGTACGCTTCTCTTTCACTGATGGTTCACCACATTCGTTTGTATTCCCCACTTCATCGTTGGAATTATCCAACTCATTACTTTCTATATTATTGTTGGAGTCCTCTAAATGATTAACAACATCAGGTGTCTCAATGGACATTGGCAGCCCAGGTGATGAATTAAAGTTGGGGGCATTCTCAAATTGTTGAGGTCGAGAACCACCAAATACATTCTCAAATGACGAAAGACTTGGATTTCTTAATATTTGTGACGTCGTGTATGGAACAATATCAGTATTTGTTGGTTGATATGTCATACCTGATGCCTCGGGAGTGAACTCTTGAGTTTGGCCCCTTGAAATGGAACCAATATCAAAAGTTGTATGATCATCTTCGGAGACTGATTCATCCATTTCAATAGGTGCTCGTCCTTTCTCAACAGCACGAGCCATCCTACCAGCAACACCACCTTTTCCTCGCCTACGAACAAGGGGATGTAAATGATCATCATGTACCTCATCTCTTCTATAATCGGCTTGTACATTAATCCTAGCAGCCTCGTGCACATATGTCAAGCATTTTTCTCCTTCATTTCGGACCATTGCATGAAATATGTATAAATCCTTCATTGATGGCTGATCACCAAGTGTTTTTGCTCTATCAACCATGGAATGAATATGACGCACCTACACAAAGATCGATTCTTTTTCTAACAAGCATTTTCGATTCTTTTTTCTAACAGATGCTCAAACAAAGATCAATCTGAAGCACTTATATAATATTTTCTAAGAAAAAAACATATGTAACAATTTTCCAAGTCAAAATTTTCGAGAAGAAGTAATATTTACCTTGCCATTGATATATCCTCAAAAGATAAATCACAAACACACAGAATGTAATACATACCATTGTTTCATATGCTGTTGAATTGGGCACATAACCTTCTTGTTGTTGAGGACGCTGAGTAGGATTACCGATAACAAGACGAGTAATGCGCCTGAACCAAATAAGGTAAGGGTCATCATATCGAAGTGGTTCACGATTGACCGGTGCATCACAAATATATTGAGGTCGTTGGTTCCAAAAAGGCAACCATTGTGCATGCTCTATCTTCCAATTTGTATTTGGTCTGCCCCTACGATCATGGTGAAAATGGGTGGCGTCAAATAGAAATAGAGTTGGTATCGTTTGTTTCAATCCAAATTGCCTCATAACTCGATCAGGCAAGTGAACCTCGACGACATCCCAACAAAAAATTGGAGCTTTAACACGCCATATGTCTCGTCCAATTCGACAATAGTCAGGAAGACTCTCAATTAAGTCATCCGAATAAGGTTCCCAAATAAACTACATAAAGAGAAAAGAAATGAGTTTCAACTACAATATATACATAAATATTTTTTTAAAAACCTGTATACCATCTTACCTGATCCTCTGTCATGAAATCAAGTGCATCCCTAAAAACTTTCAACACATGCTTAGTGGTATCAGTCCAACTAAAATGTGCAAACTATCTAGTAGCACGTGGACCCCTAGGTAAACCAGCAAGAAAATTATTTTCGATATCCCTTTGTGCTATTACCTGAGGTCTGAGGACTGTAATTCTCTCCCATGCCCAAATCTAAACATAAAATATAAATATATAATTATGAGATTATAAAGTAGAAGAAATATTTATTAATAATTGATGTAGTTATTAAGTATACCTGGAGTAGTGGTAGAAATCCAGCTATCTCGTTTTGGTTACTCTGTGAGGCCTTACAGAGAAAGCGATACAAGCACGCTAAGGTCGCACTACCCCAACTATAAGAGCTAACTACATTGAGATCCTCGAGCATAGGAAGGTACATAAGCTTTAAATAGTTGCCAGATGTATCTGCCATCATCATACCAGCGATCATCCAAAACATGTAACATCTAGCCATTTGATTGATTATATCATGTGTTGCCAAGTCAGGTAACTGTAGTTGCTCGAGCATATGCGCATTAAGTGCAGTTACCTTGAGGCTACTACGGTTGAAGTCTTCAGGACGTGGAATAAAACCTAACAATCTTTGACAAATATTTTGCCAATCCCCTATGGTCCTTATCGACTCATCACCAAGTACTGGATCACCATTCACAGGTAAGCCATACAACACTTCTACATCTTGCAAGGTGATTGTTGCCTCACCCGTCCTAAAGTGAAACGTATGAGTCTCAGGACGCCATCTCTCTACTAGTGAAGTAATCAAGCTACGATCAATAATAGGTCGATTTGATCTATAAACACCATATAATCCTGATAATTCAATCACTTCTAAAACTCGTGGATGAATGGGATATTTCTTTGCAAGGTCCCATAATTTTCCATCACACCTCCTCGTATTTAAAATCATATTAATACTTCCATCCCATATATCTCGTGACCTATGGGTATGTTGTTGAGTTAATACTGATGGTTCAAGTGGACCGGGATCTAATTGGTATACACTATAACCAACCATATACGTATCTATTAAAATGAAAAACACGTATGAAAGTAAATTAAATATAAATGTTAGTCCAAAATATAACAAGCAAATCAAAATAAATGTATTGTCACCTAATGTTTCATAAAAAAATTGGAAAATGAACTTAATTTTAGTAGAGGCCGATTGCAGGTCCACCTGTTATAGTCTTCCCCAATATAAATGTATTGTCACCTAATGTTTCACAAAAAAATTGGAAAATGAACTTAATTTTAGTATAGGCCGATTGCAGGTCCACCTGTTATAGTCTTCCCTTCCATTTTCATGTGAATATTTTTTTCATTGTTTCTCTTTTCATTGTTTCTCTTTGCATCAACAAGATGCATGAATTCAAAATGAAAACACAACATACAGATCATAATTTCTTGAGTGATTATTCTATATAACCAAAACAATATAAGTTCGAGAAGATAGAAATTCGAAAATTCAAGCATTCCTTCTACTATTTTGTAAGGAAAAAAAAGCATACCTCAAGGCTTTAACACAGAAAAACTAACTCCATTCCAAGCTTTTCGGAAGATTTATAGCCGTAATTTATCGTGAAACTCGATATAACAAGAAATTCCCAAAATTGATTTTGAAATAGAAGAGCTATTGTTTATCCACGAAATTAGGTTTTGACCCATGTAGCATATGAGATATTTTTTCCCCCAAAAAGGCATCAGAATTACCAAAAAGAAGATCAGAAAAGCATCAGAATAATGCCGGGAAAATGGATGCAGCTTCAGAAACTAATATACCTACTATTTCTTAGGAATATGAAATGAATACCCACTTTGAATGGATGCTGTCAGGGGATAATGAAAGAATATATACTGAGAACCCGTCAAAATTGTGGAAAAGTGTATGAACAAGAACTGAAAATATCTCAGAATAAAGCATCTCCTAGTTTTGAAAGCATAATCCCTATAAGACAATACAAAACAAAAGAAAGCAACAATCTTTAATTGCTTACTATATCACATGAAGAAGAAACAATTGCTGTTCAATTACTGCTTTAACCACTGCTCTAGTTGCACAGTGGACTGAAGCTGCCAGAAGCAGCTGCGGTTCACCAGATGCTGCAAAAAGAGTAATCAAGTTTTAAAAACTGGAAAGTTGCAACACCAGACATGGATGACAGAACCAGAAAAATAGACAGAAACAACAAATTTACCTCACTGACAGCACCGCCAAACTCAGATATTTAACACACTATGGCTAATTGTTATAAAAGAACAATTTTTTCCCGAGCTACACGCAAATAGAAGCTCTAAATTTTCAGATTTCCAAATTTTCAAATTTCCAGATTTTCAGATTTCCAAACTTCCAAATTTTTAGATTTTCAGATTTTCCAGATTTCCAGATTTCCTTTCAGATTTCCAGATTTCCAGTTTCAGAAACAAATTAAAATCAAATAAAAACCTATAACAAAATAGAATCCTATACTGAAATTCAACTTCATGGGTTTTTCCTCAATTTACAAAAGATACGATTCTTCTATGGATTTGTCAAGACTTACTTCGTAAAGAAAAATCAAACCTTGAACAAAGAAAATTACCTTGAAATAGTTATGGCACTGAATCTCCTTCTTCCGGCAAAACTAGCGGCAAGAATTGGAAACTGAACGGTGTTCACAGCGCTAGATGAGATTGAGGTTAGGGCAGGGGTGAAATTTCAAAGTAGAACTGAAATTGGGTTTAGAGTAGGTTAAATTGTATAAGGGTCAAAATTGGGTTTATGGAAAATTTAGAATTAAATGTATAAAAAAATATAAAACGTTACTTGTAGTAACGTTTTCCCACTTAACGTCGTCCCTTATTTAACTTTTGTCCGTTTATTCTTTTGAAATAAAATATGGGCTAATACGTTACTCCCAACAACATTTATACTATTTTGGTAAAGTTTCAAAAAAATGTATTATTACTGTAAATTGATTTATATAGTAGATTATTTTGGTAAAAATTTCCTCATTTATACTCTGAGGATTATCATGAACCTACATAAATATTTTTATATTTACCTTTTTTATTTCCCTTTCACTATTTTTATTATCTTATAATTGAATATTCTAAAGTCTCTCAGATGGTCAAACTTTTTTACAGTATGTAAAATCTATTGTTGTGTCTTCATAAAAAAAAATCAATTTTTTTGGGTGTATATTTTAAACTTTAAACATTGCAATAAATCAATTGTCACGCCTCGTATAAGCTAATCAATAAATTCGTACTTCTAGTTATGGCCAATAGCACCTAGTACCATAAGAAAGATATGTTTTGATGTGTTCAAATCACAATGATCGCATGTTATGATTTGAAGTCATGCAAGTTGTAAAGTAAAAGTCGGTAAAATTTTAGCAAGTTGTTTGTGTAAAACTTTCAATAATTTAGGTCAAATGTCTTGAAGTTTTTATCCCAATATATAAAGAGTTCGAGGATCTACAACTTATCAAATTAAAGATCTACGAGTCTATTTTTCTACTCATTAAAACGTTCATTCATTCGACTTCAGAATAGAGAGATATTCACATTTTCATGATGTCTGTGCAATAGAGACAATAGTGGGCCCCCTCAATCGGTTGCAATTATATATGTCGTATTCTTCACTCTTTACTCATTATTTTTCGTTGAAACCCAAAAAAAAAGTATAACACCCCAAATCAACCTTATATGCTTATGATCTTAGCTTGAGTCTTTAATGAAAATTGCTCTATGTCACGAGCTCATCATTTTGATATAATTGTCTCCATGAATTTTATGGTATATCTTTAGGGGTGTTGTGGCAGCGGAGTGTTGGCTCTGTACTAGGGTGTTCATGGTGTTGTTATGAGGGTGTATATCTAGGTAAGAACCTTGTTTTTATTGTTCTATAGCTACGTTACATGTATTTTTCAGTGGAAATCCATAACGATGGTTGGATTATTAGAATAATTCTTATCCTTATTTTTAATTGATATTACTCCTTGTATTATTGTAGGGGTGCGGGAAGAAGTAATATGATGGTGTAATTCTATGAAAAAAGTATGTTAAAGGCAAATTTTTTTTGGAAAGTTTCTTTATCGCATAGTAATATGACTTTTTCTTTATCACTATAGTGCTCATAGCCATATTAGTTGTTGACTGAGTTGGCTGTTAGAGTTACATATATGTATATAGGTGGATTTGACATTACTAACCTTAGCAGAGCCATGTGCTTGAGGTACAATTACAGGAGCCTAAAGGCTCAAATACATCTATAAGAGCCCAAAAGGCTCAAGATATAGATATAGGAGCCAAGATATAGTATAAGATACACCAAGATATATATATATATATTTGCAACTAAATATATTAAAATAAGGAGAGAGGCGAATGCGATAAGGAAAGAGATAGCAATGTATCCCCGATACATAAGAACCACTCTAGTTACATGTATTTGTATGTATCTGGAATACCAGATACATAAGATTCCAGATACATAAAAGAGTGGCGAGTGAGATGGGAGGGAGGCAAGCCGCTGCCTGCTTACGACTAAAAGTTAGTAGTGAGACTTCTTGCCTATTCCTTTCTGCCTTTTGAACGAATCGAGAATGTGAGACTGCTCACCCTCAGTAATCGTATTGTCCGCTCTTGGGATTTATCGAAGTATCCTAGATACATGCGAATTCATTTAGAAATAGTGTATTTAGAACAAATTACACTTAATTTTGACCTCATACATCCATAGATACATGTATCTGAACGTATCTTGACGCACCAAAATTTGATAAGATTCGTAATATTGCAAACTAGAGTGTATCTAAGTAATTAGCTCCTAAACTAATGAAATTTTGATAAGTTCCCCATAAATTAATTAGTTAACAACAATCTAGCCATATTTTATTTACATAAAAATAGCCAAAAGTCATAAGAAATATACAATATATGTTGTCAAAAGTCATAGAAAATATACACTAACATATACATGAGTTATACACTGACTATAATACATTATGACAGACTCATAAAGTTGAATATTGCCTAATTATATATGAAGTATATACTAAATATACATAAAGTATTCACTGACTATTCAATTTCGATCAACTCAAAATCTTAAAGACCATCCGATTGTGATGGGTAAACCAATGGTGGAAGATATTGGGTGGGAAAACTTTTGGAATAACGAGTTGAAAATTATAGGATAAGCTTGTCTTAGACGAAATATGAGCAAGGTAATGTCTTGTGTTAGTTTTTTATCAACTAAGACATTAAGGACTCTGTAGGGCTTTAAGAATTGAATTTGGATGGGTAGAACTCTCGATATTGAACTTGACGTGGAGGGGTTAGTTTAGAACGTCAAGATTCGAAGGTGTATTGCAAAATAGGGACTGTTGGAAGAATTTTCAAGTTTCTATCATGTGCAGGTCATTTCAGACTATGTGCAGGTCAATCTCAACCGTCAAGACCAAGCCAGAATTCATAACTAGGGGAAGACTCAGATTCAATAGAGTTTTCAAGGCTGATTCAATGTCACGATCTGAGCCTACACCCCAGACGTGACACGGCGTACAAGACTCTGAGGAGCCTCATACAAAACTCATAGCATTCATAACATAAGACATAAGAAAATAGTACGAAATTTAAAACATTTATCCATACAATTGAAGTCTTTATTCAAAAATAGCGGAAGTCTAACTTTGTCTCACATGGACATCTAATACAACTTTGAATCAATAATAGCGCCACAACCCTTCAACATAGTCTGAAATGTAAAATGACATGAAAGAAACTACTAAAGACTCTCATATGTCCTCGAATCTTGAGGACTCACCACTAGCTTAGAGAATAATCAATCCAAGCTTTACTCCAAAAAAATCACCTTAAGATTCGAAACCTACACTTTGTAAAAATGTAGAAGAAATATGAGTTAGCAAAAATATGTACTAAGTATGATAGCCATGCAAAAATTGCTAAAAAAGACATTTTGGTTGAAAACCATGCATTTAACAAGTTTGAGAATCATCATGCATCTTTAGTATAAACACATAAGATGTAAGCATATTCATCATGTCAGTCATTATAGCACATTAGAACCATCATCTAAGTAACCCTAAGTTAATACTTGTGCAATGTAGGAATGGCATCCCATAATACCATTCATACTAAGCACCACTTTGAGGCTACCATAACATTCTTACCATTCTTCATTCTCATCATACTCATAGGTAGGGGACATTCACAAATAATAAGTCATGACAAGGAAAGCAACTCATAATAACATTTCCAAGTTAAACATTCATCAATACATTAAGCCTATAAGTCAACATTTTCATTAGCATCATTATGAGCACATTCATTTCATTAGACATTAAGACATTAGAGAAACACACCATAGCCCTCTCAAAGTCTACTCGTGCAATGCATGAATGGCATTCCATACTACCACCCACACTTCATAGAACCTATTGAGTAACCATAGCACATAACTCACATGATGGGAATAAACATTAACCGACATAGACCATGTGAGCAAATCATGAAATCCGATGTCTATCCCACACCATAAAGGGTTGGTCTACTTGTCTAAGGTAGGACTGGTAACATTTTAGCTTAGGTGGATCCACTAGTTAATAACCTATGTGGGCATATAGTTATGGGATAAGAAAGATGCTTATTGAAACACAGCCTAACATGGTGAGAGCTTCCACCTTACTATATCCACTCGGTGCTAAACTTTAATTTCCCATAGAGTAGTTCATCCTCATTAACATTATTATACTTGAGAGGGCTACCACCATTAGGTCTACCGAACCAAAGTACATTATTAACACATGAAAGGGCCACCACCATTAGGTCTACTGATTCAATGTACATTATTAGGAGAGCTCATTGAATCCTCAAGAAAGGGTCACCACCATTAGGTCTACCGATTCAAGGTTCATCATTACATTAGTCCATAGACTCATCATGAAGAGCTACCACCATTAGGTCTACCGATTTAAGACAAAGCCTTAGAATACTTCATTAATCATTTATGAAAGGGCTACCACCATTAGGTTTACCGAATTAAGGTACATTATTAATTACATAAAAGGGTTACCACCATTAGGTCTACCGATTCAATGTTCATTAAGTCAAGATACTTTAGTTACACAAGAAGAGGATGCCCTAAGCCTACCAATTTAATGTACATCAATCAGGATCATTCTCAATTACACAAGAAAAGGGTGTCCTAAGCCTACTAATTCAAGGTATAACATTACATTGAATAAACCTTTCACAGCATATCATCATTCACCAGTGTATAATTGAGAATAGCCTTTCAATAATATCACAATTGCATTGTAGTCATGATCACATTTCTTTCATTGAAATCACAAAGCATATACATAAGCATTATGATCATATATCAATCTTCATAATTTGCCCTTCAAGACCATGAATCACAATTCACCAACACACCTAGAATACTACAATATAGGCATGAATAATGACATAATTCAAGTAACTAGACCATTACAAGGACAATTGCATAACATTAATCTTACTACAATTCACCCACATCAAAGTCATAAATTAGAGTTATGGGGAAATCATAGATTCATGGGGGATTTTATCTTAAAACCACCATAAAACAACAATTTAATCTTAATATATGATAATTAAACCATTGAAAACATTTTGAAAAAGAATCCATGACCTAGAATGAAACCCCATACTTAGTTGAAGATTCCTGACAAAGATTCTTCTTCTTCAATGAAGGTTTTAGAGAGAGAATTATTTGCAAAGGAGTTGGTTACTATTTTGGGTTTGGGAATTATCAATTGTAAAGGGGTGGCTAATGATTTAAAAATACTTATATAAATCTAAATAAACAAATAAACCGTCCACACTAAAATAATTAAAATTAGAATTTACCTAAATTAACCTCATCATGGCCGAACCTAGGCAGATCTTCAGGCAGCACCCACGACCTAGGACTCACGGACCGTGAGTGGGTCACTTTTACACCCCTAAATGCTAACAAGAGTCGTATATTGATTTACCGTCGTTAAACTACTTCAATATGTTTTATTTTCATTTTGGGAACTTGAAATTTTAGGATAATTGCTAGCTTGTTTAACATAGACTGGATCGTAATTTATGGGATTGGAATGGGGTATTTATGTAATAATCTAATTAGAATTATGTATACTTTTAAAAGGAGGTGAAGGATATATAGATATAGGTGTATATATATGCATTTTGGGCAGCACACAACATTATTTTGGGCAGCCTTGAGGGATAGCTGTTCATTGGGATAAATATCACATTTGAGCCTATATTTTGCCATCTCCTTTAGTGAATTTTGGATCCTTCAAAGTCTAAAAAATCTTAGAACCTTTATTAACCTTTTTTTCATCAAAATCACAAGAAAAAAACTTGGTTCTTTTGGCTGGAATTCGAGACACACACTGCTTTGTTAGTAAGTGGCTAAAATTTGTTTCTGAGCTGGGTAGTGGTTGGTAATTGGTGTATATATCAGTCTCTATAGCTTAGTTTATTGTGAATAAATATGATTTGGAAAGCTAATTCATATACTACAACTCTCATGTTTATGTGAAAGTCTAATTTAGCTGTTATGGATTTGAAATATGGGATGCAACACAAGACAAGTATTGTCCAGATTTCGAATTTAGAAATCCGGTATGAACAACTGTTAGTGTATTGACAATATCTTTTTGTGCAAAATATATTTTTCAGTGATTCTTGTTGTGTTGCAACCTTCAGATATATATCTACATCTTTCATGAAGGCTATAAAATCTAATTTAGCTGTTATGAATTTGAAATATGGGATGCAACACAGGACAAGTTCTGTCCATATTTCGGATTTAGAAATCCAGTATGAACCACTGTTAGTGTATCGATGATACCTTTTTGTACAAAATGTATTTTTCGGTGATTCTTATTGCGTTGCAATCTTAAGAGATGTATCTACATCTTTCATGAAGGTTACAAAGTCTAGTTTTTAATGTTTTCCTGTTTAAATATAAGTTACAACATGGGGTACTAGATTGGCCAGAATCACTGTTTTGGGAAAATAGTTATATTTGTGCAGGCTGAGCTTACTTGTGATGATAATTCTATTTTATTTCGATATTATTGAGATATTAGGAATTAAAAAAGTTATTTAAATGCATTTTTAAGGTTGTATATACTTGTGAACAAGTTGAGGACCTTGATACGTTGGGTGGTCTACGGTTTGAACTCGCAGAATTTTGTTAGACTGTTGCTACTCTAAAGCAGTGAGGTTTGTGTATAAACTTACTCTTTTAACTGCTGGTATATCAGAAAGTTGATCTTGGTATCTTGGTTACCTCTTGTCACTTTTCATTATCGTGTTGGTATGATGCTCATGTAACTCGCCTACTTGTACGAATTGTTTGATCACTTGGCACTCTTGTTGGGACCTTGTCCTTCTTATGGCTATGACTTTGTCACCATTGGTATGCCTCTTGATTCGGATCATTTGCCATCTTGATTATGGATTTGTAGTCCGTCTTAAGAATGGAAATTGTCCATTTTAAGTACGAACTAGAAAGCCATTTTTAATATGGTTCTCTTGATTATTGGGCTTTGACCCTTCTTGATACAGGGCGTCGACCCTTCTTGATACTTGCTTATGCTTGGGGTGACAACATGATGTATATATTGGGCGAGTCTTGTTATTGAATCCCTTGAAAAATGGTGCTATGAGCTTTCTTGACATTTGGATCTTTAAATATCGAAGTTGATACTATTTATATATTGTTACTTGATTTATTTATTATGTTTCAAGTATGCTGCTCATTGGCTTGAGAAAGGTAGTTTAGTGAATTTTGAGGACTCCGAACCTATAGTTTTTACACCATTAAGCTATATGCTTAGCGATAGTTGTTTCTATCGTAGGGGCTGATCGAGATGAGGCATGAAGCTGGCCATTGGAGATGGAAATTTTGAGAACTTTAAAGAAGATCGCATTTGCATATAGACATCTATATATTGTATAAACTTTGAGACTTATACATGACCTATGTATTGTATATTTGCATGAAATTTTGAGGACTAACCGGATCATGTCACAATGGTTTGTAATATAAGTATGACTACTTGTTTGGTTTATTTAGGGGTGTAAACCTAAGTCATGTAATATATTAATTGTACAACTTGTTTTGAATGGTGGGATGAAGCTTGAAACACTTAGTTGGACACTCGAAAAATTGATGATATTTGTCGTATATCATGTTACTAGCGTGAGGACGATATATGCATAAAAGAAATCTCATAAGTTATCGGTTTATGTTTTTCGGAAGGGTCGTTACAGTCACGCCCCATCCTGCAGGTTCGTGGGTGGAGGACTGGGGCTCCTAAAATGGGCTCTTGACTCACGAAGCCTCCCCACAAGGCGTGGAGGGACCTACACTCCGTAGGTCCCATCCGTAGGTCATGAAAATTTGGCAATTTTTGGGTTCTTGGGGCAACCTTGGGGTTAGACTTTAGGGTCCTCCTCAATGACCCTTGCTTGGTCCTTGGGGGGGGGGGGAGGTTGTACCTTGCCATTAACCCCTCAACCTAAGCTCGGGAAACCATTTTACAACATAAAACCCCACATCAAACTCAACAACTCAAACGTTAGGCTCTAGTTTCACCTACTAGTTTTTCTAAGTCGTTACATTCGAGGTAGGTGATTGTTGTTTATTTTCCCGTTTATGTTATATGTGTTTGTCAACTTCTTTGTTTGTATTGCATACATGATATATGATTATAGAAAAGGAAAAAGTATGATTTGAAATGTTAAATGTTTTCAATCGCATGAAATATATGTGTTTATTTGGGTGTAGAAGTGTGATTGCAATTCATTGTGTTTATGATTGTACTGTGTGATTGATGGCTAGCTCGGGTACCACGCCTAATACAAGATATCCCATGATTGACTCGGGTATCACGTCTGGTACATACTAACGATTGACACGGATATTACGCTTGAAACATGGATATTCATATATGGTTGGTTCGGGTACCACATCGATACATACTACTGGTTGGCACGAGTACCACACTTGGTACATTAATAGTTTGTGTGTGGGTTTCATGAGAGAATCAGGTTGGCTTGTTATGCGGTGGTTGTTCATGTTATTTGTGCATATTAACTTAGGATTTGAATTGGGAGTTCGAACTATGTTATAAATGTGATTATAATTATATGTTATCTGTTTTACTAAGTTGTGATTGCCTATTTATACTTCTTATAACTGGAATAGCAGATGATCCTACTAGTAAACTCTGATTGTGTACAAATATTGCACTTACGTTTTCTTTGTTGAGTACAAGACATATTCACGCAACTACTTTGTGATCTCAACTGTGATCCTAGTTCTATCTGATACAAGGATGAGTTATTCCTCTGGTCTGCCATGGATTAGTCTTGTTTTTCTAGTTCGTTTTCCGTACTTAAACATTCCTTAATTTTTGTTTGGGATTGCTTCACCATATTCTAGACTAGTAAAAGTTTTGGTACTTGACTTTCAGGTTCTAGGAGAGATATTACCGCAATTGTTTATGACTTGGTTTTTCTTTATGAAAGTTTTTAAATTGTTGAAATTGCTTATTTCGGATTGTTTGATATGTTAGGACTGAAATAAATAGGTGTGATGTGGAAGCTAGCAAAGCAAACCTCGAAAGATCATGAGTAAGAAGACAAATGAGAAATATACCAAAAGACACAAAGATTTAACGTGGTTCGGTCAATTGACCTACGTCTACAAAGAAGATGAGCAATCCACTATATAAATATGAGAGTACAAAATATAGAGAGAAATAATTTCAACTAATTCACTCGGAATACATGAGAGGTTCACACAAGTGATAACGTATCAAGCTTGTGTCCCACAAATTTTCCCCCTAACCAAAACTCTCAAAGCCCTTAAGACAACATTGTGAATGCTGATTAAGTTAGAAGGAACATACCTCTATTATAGAGTCCTAAACCTTTTCCTACCAGAAAAAGACTAGCCAATCCTAAACCTTTTCCTAAAAGAAAAACCTATTTATGGTAATAAACTCAGGGTAATTAATATCCGACACGGTAGATTGTGTGTTAGTAGTTAGTTGTTTTTTCCACCAAAGATTAGTGTGGGTGTCACTCACGACGGATCGAAATCATGATAAATCACCTCTAAATACCATATATACATTCATTTGATCAATGATTTGTAGAACTTTCAAAAAAATTTAATTCATTTAACTTTTAAAAATCTGACTTTATATCAAATATACATTCCAATTATTATTCGTTATTATTAAATTAAATCAAATAACGTGTTGAACTTCACATCAAATTTAAATATCTCATCATATAAAATCATCAAACTAAGAAAGTTGTGAACGAATTATGTTTGTCCGCACTTTTGTTACAATTCTTCACGCGGTGATAATTATATAATGGTTCATGCTTGAATATATAGAACATTTTTATCACTCCCTCTGTCCAATTTTTACTCGTCAAGTATTGATTTAGCACACATTTCAATGAATAGCAAATAAAATAATAATTTCTTCATCCCATTATGAATATAATAAATTTAACGAAAAATGGTAAAATAAAAAAAAACACTTTTAAACTATGTAAAATTGAACGAAAAACCTCAATTAATAGTTTGATCTAAAAATGTCCATATTGTTAATATTCTGATCTAAAAATATCTTTATTGTTAATATTATGATCCAAAAATGCCCTATCGTATTTTTGACCCAAAAGTATGGAGTAATAGGAGTATTTTTGAATCAAAATATTGCCGGCAAGAATATTTCTGGACCAAACTATTAATATAGGACATTTTTATTCATTTTGACACAATTTAAGGACATTTTGACCCTTTTTTGTAAATTTAATGTAATGAAAAATGACTATAAACAAGAGGAAAACATGCATTAAGTGGTAAATTATATTAATTGTCAACATTACTTAAAAAATGTTCATCTCAAAATACTTGTCAATTTACAATAGTAAACTTGAATTAATTAATTTTTTCAATTTAATTCTTAAAAAATTAATAACTTTTTTAAAATAAACTATATTAATTACACTGAAAGAGTTGACAATAAATTGATAAAAAATATCTTTGTTTTTATACAAAATCTTTTAAAAAACGTGTAAAAACTAATACGAGACAAACATATTATTTACAAACACGTGATGGATAATAATAGTGTCAAAATACGACAGCATATTGATATTGACGACTTGCTAACTTGTGGTCTCAAAAACATTACACACTATGGAAAACGTGATCTAAGTAAGTGTTGCCGATATTCTCTTAATTAAAAGTCTCGGGTATAAATTTAATTAAATTTATTATTTTTATTAAATTAATATATAATTATTAAATTAAAAATTTAATTATTAATATTTAAAATAATAATTTCAAAAATTTTAAATTCATAAAATTAAAATTTCGACTCCAATATTTATTCTAGTCATCAAAAAACAAAAGTGAGCGGAGAAGAATGCATATCCGCTAGTGCAAAATGCTATTCTTATCCTAAAGTGTCATATGTATAGGATCTTTAATTCTTTTTTAAAAACTAAAATTATATATTTATAAACTATAAAAAAAAATATTAGTGGCTTTAAAATATTTATATAAAAAAGTCACGATTGAAGTAAAAATCATTTGGCATTTAAAACTTGAATGGTACTGCTTAAATTACAACGGAATAAATAATACTTCCTTTTGTCTCAATTTATGTACATTTCATATATTAAGATTTAAACAAGTCTTCTTTATTAGTAAATTTTTTCATATATCTTTTAAATATATTTTAAATCGTCAATTATTGTGACTTATATTACTTTTTACGTAGTTTACAAACAGAAGATTCTATAAGCAAATTCTCAATCAAACTTAAACGGTTTGATTCTCGAAAAACAAAACAAGATTCAGTGATGAAACTTTTCACATTATTTATTTAGACTCCTTTAGTTTTTTTTGTTTATCTTATTTTGAAGTATAAGAAAATAAAAAAGATTGTCGACATACTCGTGAAAAGATATTCATGCTGACATACGTAAAGAATAAAAATTCTACAATCGTCGTACATACATGGTACACAACACATTATTTTATTATATATATAACACAGACGCTTTGAGACCTCCACTTCTCAAGCTTGCTTTCATCAACCAAGAAAATAATAAAAAAAAAATAGAGGAAAAAATGTTGTTCAACTTTGATTTTTCAATTATATTATCACATCTTTATTTTTTCTTCCTTCCCTTAGTAATAGTCTTGTTGTTTTTCATCATGAATATTTCAAAAACCATTTTAACCAAAGTTTTCATATATCCCAAGTCTACCAAAATCCCAAGATCCTATCCAATTATTGGCTCTTATTTCTCAATCAAATCCAATAAAAATCGTCGAATTCAATGGACATCTGAAATTGTTTTAAGTACACGACCATCTCTCACTTTTACACTTCATCGACCCCTAGGCCATCGTCACATATTCACAGCCAACCCCTCTAATGTTGAACACATTCTCAAAACATGCTTTCATAATTATCAAAAAGGGTATCTTGCTAAAGAAACTTTAAAGGATCTTCTAGGCAATGGTATCTTTAATGCTGATGGTGAGATTTGGAAGTACCAAAGAAAAGTTGCTAGTCATGAATTCAACTCCAAATCTTTACGTGAATTTGTTGAGAATGTTGTAGATGTTGAATTGTCTGATCGTCTCATTCCTATTCTGACTATGTCCGCGTCTCAAAAAAGTGTTGTTGACATTCAAGATTTGCTTCAAAGGTTTGCTTTTGACAACATTTGCATGTTTGCTTATGGGTACGATCCAGCATATTTGTTACCATCCTTTCCGGAGGCAAAATTTGCAAATGCTTTTGAAGAAGTTGTTCGTATTAGTAGTGAGAGATTCAACTCCCTTGCCCCGTTTATATGGCAGCTCAAACGAATTCTCAACATTGGATCTGAGAAGAAATTGAGAGTTTGTGCAACACAAATCCGCGATATGGCTAAGGAAATGATTAAGCAAAAGAAGGAAAGGTCAAATTATAATACGAGGTCTAGTGATGAGGATCTTCTTTCAAGATTCTTAATAAGTTGTAACGAACAACAAAACATGCATGATGAAGAGTTCATTATAGATATTGTCATTAGTTTTATCTTGGCCGGAAGGGACACAACTTCTGTTGCATTAACATGGTTCATTTGGTTGATTTCAAAGAATCCAGAAGTGGAAAAAGAAATCTTGAAGGAAACAACGACATCTTCTTTAACGTATGATGAAGTGAAGGACATGCCATACACTCATGCATCATTATGTGAAAGCATGAGACTTTACCCTCCCCTCCCTATTGATAATAAAGAAGCCATGCGAGATGATATATTGCCTGATGGGACATTTGTAAAGAAAGGAACTCGAATAGGCTATCATCCATATGCAATGGGGAGGGTGGAGGCCATATGGGGGAAGGATTGGCAGACTTTTAGGCCAGAAAGATGGTTGAAGAGGGATGTTAAGACGGGGAATTGGAAGTTTGTTCCTAAGGATCCATTTGTGTATCCAGTGTTTCAAGCTGGACCTAGGGTTTGTTTAGGGAAGGACATGGCTTTCTTGCAAATGAAGAAGGTGGTGGCCGGAGTTTTACCAAGATTTAGGTTTGTTCCGGTGGTGGTGGATAAAGGTGAGGAGCCGGTGTTCATAGCTTACCTTACTAGTAAGGTGAAAGGGGGTCTCATGGTGAGGATTGAGGAAAGGACAAAAAAAAATTAATGATACATGTGCATCGCGATGGTGAGGATTGAGGAAAGGACAAAAAAAATTAATGATACATGTGCATCGCGATTGTCCGCACATGCACATGTATGTATAAGAGAAAAGAAAAGGAACAAAACGTGTTGCTCTACGTCCAATTAGAGTAATTAGTGTGCAATAAATGTTGTACAAGGGTTTGCAAAGGAGGAGTTTTGTTAAAAATGATCTGTATGTGTGTGAGGATGGTTTTTTCCTTTTTCAGTTGTGTAAGCCTTTTTCTTAATTCTACAATCTTATCAATGTTTATTGTGATCGTAAAATAATAAATAAATACAATGTTTTAATAAAGTTGTTTATATCATATTATCACTAGTGTTTTTTTCGATAGGAGATTCAACTCCTATGTAAAATTTCATAACTTTGGAATAGTAAAAGTTGCTTTGTTTGTCCCATTTGGAATTATCACCAATTAATTCTTTTTGCTACTTGAAATATACATTATTTTGATGAAACTTTTGTCAAAGACTAGTTAGGTGGTTTGGAGTATTAAAATTCCTTTTTTAATAAGAAGACTCTTTTAGTAAAATTTTAAATGAAAATTTTGAATTATCTGTTTAATTATAGTTATTTAATTAACAAGTAATTTTAAATAATAAATTCTATTGGTTGTTAATGGGTCAAATCTATTATTTATTGAAGGAGAAGATGCTTAATTACACAAATATTCCTATCATATTTATTAATTCTCTATGTAGTTTGAAATAATTAGAGTACATTTTATCTCACTATTTAATAATTTCATATTAGATTTCAAGTCAGATACCTGTGAATCACACTAGATATGCACTATATATGTGTATTTGTTGCGATTCACATATATTTGGAATACCAAATACGCGAGTGAGATATGAGAGTGGCGAGTTAGATGGGAGGGAGGCGAGCGATATTTGTCAATTCTCTTTTGTAATTTGACTCTTGAAAACATTTTTAAAAAAAAAATAAGCCAAACACAATTTGATTATCAAAAACATTTTTCTAATGAATTAACCAAACACAAATTATTTTTTTTAAAAAACATTTTTTCAAAAATTTATTTTAAAAAAATATGTCTAAAAATAAGCATTTTAAACGGTAATGCCAAACAAGTTCCAAGTTGGTAAAATTTTCCGAATTTGACCTTGATAACATGGCTAAGTTCCATTGTATCTACCTGAGCTTGAGCGCGTAAACTTGAGGAAAAATTAATTTTCGCCAAGTTTTTTCTAATTTTGCCGGAGAAATAGATTTTCTGATCGGAGTTCTTTTTTGGTCAGCTCATTTTTTTAATGTCTTAAAAACTTTTTATTCTTTTGCTACTTTTATCTTTTTATTACTGGTTGCTTTAAATTTTAATATCCCATATTATTAACATCAGGATACTATTCAAAATGTATAAAAATAACCTGAATAAGGTATATAATACAATTAATATATATATTAATTCGTCTCAATTTATGTGACACTTTTTGAATTTCGAGATTCAAACAAGTCTATTTTTCATATATCTTTTTAATTATTTTGAATTATCAATTATTGCGACTTATAGTACTTTTTATGTAATTTGCAAATATATAAATTTCATTTAAAAAAATTAAAAATTCTACACACAAAATTTCGGTTAAACTTAAATGATTTGACCTCTCGAAAAACGAAAAGTGTCATGGGAATATGTAACTGCCTCTAAATTCTTTCCAACCATTATGAACTCTCCACCATCACCACCCATTTCCATTAATGTTTCTTAGGTTTGGATGTGTAGTTAAGAGGTATTGGTTGTTGGTTGGTGACAATTGAATTGGTTTAATTACTTTTGCTCACAAGTGCTGTACTTGGCCCTCTTAACTACACACCCAAACTTAATATTTCCTTCGTCTCATTTTATATGTCATTTTTTTACTTTGCACTTGTATTAAGAAATGATATAATTTTACCCTTCTATCCTTATTTAATGTTTTTTTAAGTCAACTTTATTAATAAATGATAAGATTAATTAACTATAATATCAAGGGTATAATTGGCAAAATATGATAATTTATGTATAAATTTTATAAAATGACAAGTATTGTGGTCCAACTATTTATAGAAAGGGATGACATATAAAATGAGATGGAGGGAGTAAAAATCAAGTGACAATTTTCTTTACATACTCATGATATGGTAGGCCCAAGTAACACTATTAAAGGTCGTTTGGTGTGAAGGATTACACGAAATAGTCATGAAATTAAATTGTAGTGTCATTTAATTTGTTGTTTGGTTGACATGTTCAGAATAACTTATTTCGAGATTAGTAATTAGCAACGGAATAAGTTATCCCTCTCCTTGGGTGGTATAGTAATTCCGGGATAAAATAAGTAAATGACAAAAATATCCTTTAAAACCTTTCTTATACATCACTTTTCACATTCATGAAGGGTTCTTTTGTAAATAAACAATTTTTTCTTAAAATTTATGCAAAGGCTATTATTTTGAATACAATAAATTAAACACTCAATAAAAAATATTTTCAACATAATTTATCTCATCATAACTAATCCCGTCATAACTTGAATTCAAATCAAACGACTCTTTATGGTATGTGAAAAAATGAGCTTATCATTCTATTTTGGATGAATCCATAGACACACATCTAAAATTGATACAATTTTCAATTAGATGTCTAAAAAAGACATGTATTATTTGAACATTTGATGTTACCATTTTGACACTACTCACAATTCACACTTTGGTAAGTTGTGTGTTTTCCACACAAACCAGGGGAAAAAAAAAGAATTTTGTTCTTAAAAAAAGAATTTCATCCAAAATAATAATAATAATAATAATAATAATAATAATAATAATAATAATAATAATAATGTCATCTTCTTTTCTGGAGGTCACCGAACATTTCTTCCAACAAAAACTATTAATTTTTTTTGTTTTAGTTTTTGTTGAAAATATTTTTTCTTTTTTTCTCATAATTCATTTTAACTATGATTTCGGACCTAAATATCACGTATCTTCATTTAATTTATCACTTTTGACATGTTACCGGCGAGTATGTTGCACACTCTTTTCATATTTGGCTGAGTTAGCAATATGTATATTTTAGGTGTTTTCGATGGGTCCCACTTTCTACAACCCCCAACTACCCTCAATTATTCAATTGAGTAAGTAATGGATAGGCACCAGCAGACATAGTTGTAGGGACGGCGGAACCAAGATTAGAAATTTAGGGGTTTTAAATTAATTTTGTTTGAAGGTTTGCATGTTAATATACATATATTTATTTAATTTCTAATACGAATATAAAGTCTACAAAAAAGCAAGTGATTTCATTTGAACTCATGAACTCCGCCTAATTGTGGTCTTAGTTGTACCAATTACAAGTAATACCACTAGCAAAAGAAAGAGAGAAATCACTGATCATTGTTGTTTGCAAATTACTCTTAGTATTCAACAGGTGAAGTAAAGCTGTTAGTAACTAAAGAAAGAAACATTTATCAAAAATCATTTTGTGTTTTCTTCTTTTGCTTTGCAGATTTCAGAAATGGATATTGGAAGGCAGAATGATATAGAGGATTTGCTTGACCATTTATTGTCTGAAGATGCAAATGGAAAAAATTTGACTGTAGTTCCTATTGTTGGTATGGGCGGCGTGGGTAAGAAGACAACACTTGCTAAAGCGGTTTACAATGATGAGAAGGTGAAAGACCATTTTGGTTTGAAAACTTGGTTTTGTGTTTCTGAGGCATATGATGCTTTCAGAATAACGAAAGGGTTACTTCAAGAAATTGGCTAATTTGACTTAAAGGTTGGTGACAATCTTAATCAGCTATAGGTCAAATTGAAGGAAATCCTGAAGGGAAAGAAGTTTCTTGTTGTCCTTGATGATGTGTGGAATGATGACTATAATGAGTGGGATGACTTGAGAAATCTTTTTGTACAAGGAGATATGAAAAGTAAGATCATTGTAACTATACGTAAGGAGAATGTTGAATCGATGATGGGTAGCAGAGCAATAAACGTGGGAACTCTGTCTAGTGAAGTCTCTTGGGATTTATTCAAACGACATTCACTAGAAAATAGGGATCTTGAGGAACACCCAAACTTTGAAGAGGTTGGAAGAAAAATTGCAGACAAGTGCAAAGGATTGCCTTTTAGCTCTAAAGACACTTGCTGGTATTTTGCGCTGCAAATCAGAGGTCGAGGAGTGGAGAGACATTTTAAGTAGGAAAATATGGGACCAGCCAAGTTGTTTGAATGGTATATTACCAGCGTTGATGTTGAGCTACAATGATCTTCCTCCAAATTTGAAGAGATATTTTGCTTATTGTGCAATATATCCAAAAGATTATCTATTTTGCAAAGACCAAGTTATTTACTCGTGGATTGCTAATGGTCTTGTACAGCAGTTTCATTCAGGTAACCAATACTCTCTTGAGTTGAGATCAAGATCATTGTTCGAAAGGGTCCCAGAGTCTGAATGGAAACCGGAGGGATTCTTAATGCATGACCTAGTCAATGATTTGGCCCGAATTGCATCTTCAAAACTTTGTATTAGGTTGGAAGAGAACAAAGGATCTCATATGTTGGAACAAAGTTGGCACATGTCCTATTCCATGGGAGAAGGTGGTGACTTTGAACAGTTGAAACCCCTCTACAAATTGCACCAGTTGACGACATTGCTTCTAATCGATACTGATTACTCACCTCCGCTAACCAAGAGGGTGTTGCATAACATATTGCCAAGACTAACATCCTTAAGGGCATTATCGTTGTCAAATAATTGGATTGTGGAGTTGCCAGATGTGTTGTTTATCAAATTAAAGCTTCTCAGATTCTTGGACCTTTCTAGGGTGCTGATTGAAAAGTTGCCAGATTCCATTTGTGTATTGTATAACTTGGAGACACTTCTCCTGTCACATTGTAGTAGTCTTAAGGAGTTACCACTGCAGATGGAAAAGCTAATCAACTTACGGCATCTTGACGTAAGCAACACTTTTAGCTTGAAGATGCTGCTACATCTAAGCAAGTTGAAAAGCCTCCAACTGCTATTGGGAGCTAAGCTTCTTCTAGGTGGTCATGGTGGATTGAGAATGGAAGATTTGGGTGAACTGCATAACTTGTATGGATCTCTATCAATTCTAGAGTTGCAAAATGTGGTTGATAGAAGGGAAGCTCTAAAGGGGAACTTTTGGGGGAAGAATCATGTTGACAAGTTATCATTGGAGTGGAGTGAAAGTACCGCCGACAATTCACAAACTGAAAGAGACATACTTGATGAGCTATGTCCACGCACAAACATAAAAGAACTCCAAATCACCGGATATAGAGGGACAAATTTCCAAATTGGCCAGCTAGTCTTGCGTTTCTTGAGCTGGTTAAATTGTCTATTGATTCCTTGCCAGCACTAGGACAACTCCCTTCTTTGAAATTCCTTTTCATTAGAAGGATGCATCGAATAACAGAGGTTACAGAAGAATTCTATGGAAGTTCGTCATCTGAAAAACATTTTAACTCTCTTGAGAAGCTTGAATTTGAAGATATGCTAGAGTGGAAGCAATGGCACGTACTAGGAAGTGGCGAGTTCCCTATACTTGAGAATCTTTCAATTGAAAATTGTCCGAAGTTGATAGGGAAGTTGCCTGAAAATCTTTATTCTCTGACAGAATTGAGAATTCCAAGATGTCCTGAACTCAAGTTGGAGGCACCTCTTTTTGTTGAGGCTGAACTGTTTACATCCCAACTTAAGGGAATGAAGCACATTGTTGAATTATCTATTGTTGGTTGTAACTCTCTTACCTCCTTACCTTTTAGCATACTGACGAGTACCTTGAAGACAATAACCATATCTCATTGCCGGAAATTGAAATTGGATCTGCCAGTCGGTGAGATGAGTTATTCTAACATGTTTCTCGAGACAATGGCACTGTATGAATGTGTTTCTATAGATGATATATCACCCTGAAATGGTCCCAAGAGCATGTAAATTGAATATATCTAGTTGCCATAACATAACTAGCTTTTTGGTTCCTACTGTGACTGAGAGACTCTTCATTTTTGGATGTCACAACCTTTCGGTTGCATGTGGGGGCAGCCAGATGACATATTTGGGTATCGCCTACTGTGAGAAGCTGAAGTGGCTGCCAGAACGTATGCAGGAACTCCTTCCATCTCTTAAGGAACTGGAACTGTTGGATTGTCCAGAAATAAAGTCCTTTCCTGAAGGAGGAATGCCATTCGATTTACAACAACTTCGAATTGGGAATTGCAAGAAACTGGTGAACCGCCGAAAAGAGTGGTGTTTACATAGACTCCCCTATCTCAGAAAGTTAGTGATTGAACATGATGGCAGTGACGAAGAGATCGAACATTGGGAGCTGCCTTGCTCTATTCAAAGACTTGAGGTATCCAATCTGAAAACATTAAGCACCCAAATTCTCAAAAGCCTCACCTCTCTTGAAGATCTACGTATTGATAATTTACCTCAAAATGTTGGAAGAAGGGCTTCCCTCCTCTCTTTCTCACCTCACTTCAATGCCTAGGCATCTTCTCCTACCATCAACTCCAGTCTCTTTCCTGCCCTCCTCCCTCTCTGAGCTGAACATCGAGGATTGTCCTAATCTCCAATCACTTTCCGAAGCATATAGATTTCCTTACAAATATTTATGTAGGTTGGTGATGATTTTCTTGAAAGCATAAGAAGAAAGAATATACATCAATCATCCATGGCAACGTATACTTACGAGGAAACAATGGCTACCACCACAACTGTTTGTTGGGACATAAAAAGACCATGTCTAAGGTATGGAGAAACTTGCAAGATTCTGTTGCATCAGTATAAATGTTGGTGAATGGTTTAAAGGTGTTCCTGACATTCCTTTTCTGTTTCTTGTGTCTCTGGAGTTCTCCCAGAACTTCTCCTCCTTACTTTCTTGCCTGGACGATGATAAAAGTAGTCCTGCACCCGACTTGCCTTTTCATGGTCGAGCTTCTTTTCTTTCCTCAGAGTTGGGATCTCGCTAACCTCCCTTCGCAGATGAGCCCGTGCAAGCATCTAAATAGGAAAAGATTTTATTGTTAGTACTTTTCTTTCTTCATTATTGTCATCATTATTTTTTACTCTTGTTCTTCTCTCAGACCTGTTCTCGAGTCGAGAGTCTGTCAAAAACAGCCTCTCTATTCCTTCAAGGGTATTGGTAAGGTCTACTTACACCTACCCTCCTCATACCCAACCTGTGGGACTATACTAGGTATGTTGTTGGTGTTGTAGTTAGTAGTAGTAGATTGTATTTTACTACTTAGAATTGACAGCAGAACAAAGAAAGAGCCATCTCTTATTAATTCATCTAGTTTTAGCTGATGCATATAAGCTATTCAAAATATAATGCTGTCTTACTTACTACACATTGCTGCAATTTACTGTCTAATAACTTGACATTAATTTTGTGAAATTGTTATTTGCTTGTCTATTAGCTTGATTTGGTCGTTGATCAATTGTTATTGTAGGAGTTGTTCGATCAGGAATATGCATGTAATAGCTTGTATTGTTGACTTTGGATCCTAGGCTCGCACAACTTTAAAACATGTCACTTGGGTCTAAGGTGCTTCGTTATATACCAGCAAACAACATCTCTCCTGTGTTTTCTCGATTTGGTATTACAAGAACGATAAAAAATTGTTATGTACAATTCACTTTTATCTTTATTTCTTAGGAGTGTCGAATACATATACACTATTTAAGATACATACACATATACGCATACATTTTTTCCATAACAAGTATAAATAGAGTTAGATATATATTTCGTATTTTTATTTGACATCACTACAAGACACTCCTTTATTGACACTACAAGAAGTAAAAATAGTTTTATACAATATGAGTATCCTCAATATTATACTATTCTAACAGAGACTAATTTAGCTCTTGAGAAACTTCCATGGCCCTGTTCTAGTTCCTATCCTGCAAATGGACATGGTGAAATAGATTAGGTCATGCTTTTAAACAGATTAGATTTGGAGATATGTTGCTCGGACTCTGCAATAATGTTGAGGGGTACATGTCGGATCCTCCAAAACTAGTGTCATTTTGAAGGACCTGACACGTGTAGCAACATTTTTGGAGAGTCTGAACATAGATTCAGAGTGCATTAGCAATTGACCATATATACATACCTCCAGAAGCCTGCTAAAGCTCTGAGGCTCATATAGATGGTTAGAGCTACCCAAATTCCGACGAATTTATAACTTGATGAAAGAATGAACAAGAACACAATGCTGAATAAAGCCACTGTTACCTGTACACAAAATGCATTCTCGGAATTTAATATTTGTTGAAATTTACTGTTTTGAGCGGAGGGGAGGGAGGTGTTTTGAGGAAAGCGCCGGCTTTGGTGTTTTGAGGAGATGGCGAAAAAGATGACTACATTTTAACTTGAGGATATGATTGACTTGTGTTGTCGGATAGACGAAAAAAGAAAAGGAATGCTAAATGTGCTTACCATTGAGTAGGCAGAATATGCAAAGTCAGATGCGCCAAAGTTTACGCCATCAAAGACAAAGGCCAGGGCATTGATAGGTTGTGTTGCTGCGACAAACTGAAATGGGAAGAAATTGTGAGGTCCAAAATCCGTTATTTTACAGCGAAAAGTTCTCTAAGGTGTATTGACAAAGCATATTAGGATATGGTGGATACCGGAATGCCAATGCCAATTAGGTGGATGACGTTGACGTCTTTTGTAAATAATCTAGCTCCAAAATGTAAACCAACTCCAAGGACGAGTGCCAGCACCAATCCTAGAACTAATCCCAACTGCAAAAATTTCAAGAATTGGTGATAAAAAATAGTTCATCGTTAAGGATACACGAACCTCTACTAATAGAACAACCTAAGTACGTACCTGCAACACTCTTGATGCTGTAGCAGTAGCCCTATTGAAGTCGTTTTGAGCAAATGCACTTGCTAATATGGCCTGATAGAGAAAAGTAAGGTCAAATTTCTGAATTTCATTTACATTTTGATAGTTTTGATGCTTTTGCAGGTTAGATTTAGGACATAGATGGTGATAGTTCACGTAGAAAAAGGGAACAGTTGATAGTTGGGGTGTGAAACTCGCGATATGGAAACATCTTCCAGTGTACTCATGGTGACTTGTGATAGGTTATTTTGAGAGGGATAATGGTGATATTTCTTCATTAAATAAGGAATTCAAGGACTATATGGTACATTTTTTGGATAGACCGTCTTCCACTTTAGTACTTAAATCACTTGAAATAGATTTGATTAAATATTAGATACTAGATAGGCAGGGTGGTGACCGGTGACATAAGATCCTTCCCTACTTGTCTAACTCGAGCCAGATAGCAGCAACCACTCAGAATATTAGTATGTAGAAAACATGTATGTCTAGATCGAAAGACAAGGAAGGTCAATCGAAGCGAAAAGAAAGCCTTGGTCGGACAGTAGACAGACAGGCAAGAACAGCAAGACTCACTACAGTTGAAAGAACTTGCGGTTTAGCAAAATGATAGGAAGATCATATATCACCTGACCGGCGACGGCCAACCCATCAGCTAGAAGAGATGTAGTCAACCAAACCTGCAAGCAGACCTGAAATGCAGCCATTTCTGTGGGTCCTAACCTTGCAGCTAATGATGCAGCTAACGTTACACAGAACGTCACTGCTATGACCCTCATTAACAATAGAAATCCTGAAAATCCGGGGGAAAAAAGAGAATGAAAAGAAAAGGAGACAACAGTTAATGAACTAATTCCACCTTATACTTGAAACATTAGAAACTTTCTTTTAATTAGTAGATCGAAAAGCAGAACGAAATCTGGTGAATAAAAGCATTTCACATTGTCAATAGTTTGATATCCTAAGAAGCTGCCCATCTATTCTTTCCGTATTCAACTTCCTTTTGCAAATGCCAAAGCAATCAGATGACATTACATAGGAACACGAATATAAGATGAGGACAGACAGGATAAATTGAACACGAGAAATAAAAAACCACTAAAATTTCTTTTACAAAAATTCTGTAGACTAAAAAGATGAAAGAAGGGAGACATTAAGAATATAACATAAGCATTTCTTAAGCCTTGTTATACCAAAATTATATGTTTGAAGAGTTGATTTTTGAGATGGTCACTCAACTAATAATTATCAACTCACAAAGTCACTTTCTTTATTGAAGAAAAATGAGAATCAAGAAGAAGAGTGACTTTCTGAGATAATAAGTATTAGTTAAGTGACTATCTAAGAACTCGACCCTTCGTTTGAAGTAAAGATTAACAACATCAGAGAAAACCTCACCATTTGTGAGAAATCGAGCAAATTGCATATACTTTAGACTAGGAGGTAAGAGATCAACTTTTTCCATCAATCTCCAAAAAAGTATTACTGAAATTAGGTACCTGCACTACCAAGTAATATAAGAATCTACGTGAATGATATATCAGAAAACTATTCCCTCACAAGTTTTGTTTTAATGGAGACATGATAGAGACTCACTGCGAAATTACATGAGCAATTGCAGCACCTCTGACGCCCATATGGAACGCAAAAATGAATATGGGGTCCAAAATTATATTTGTCAAATCTCCAGCCACTGATGAGATCAAAACACAAAAAGGAAAAGAAAGAAACTAAGTTAGATTTTTCTTAAACTGAATTTGAACTTCATCCGTCTGTCAAAGCTTGATTTAATTTCTTAGCAGCTCACCAGTTGCAAAGAGTGGAGTTTTCGTATCTTTAAATCCTCGAAAAACTCCTTGCATGGCTAATGAGAGGAGAACTGCCGGTGCACCGAGTGACCTCAATTTTAGGTACTCTTGAGCTGGTTTTAGCATGAGTGATCCCTGTAATATGAGAGGACTCAACGAAGGCAGATAGAGGATATATTCAACGAGTTCAACCGTTCAACTAAAGCAGTTGAAAGTTGTGTCTTTTTCTACTTTATTAAGAACTTTACTTACATGTTTGACTCCCATGAAGCTTAATATAGGCTTTGCTCCGGAAATTAGAAAGGCGGCTTGGATGAAGCCAAGGATGGCACCGATGATCAATGCAGATGATGCAGATGGAATGTGCCTCTTTTCAGGCTTTGGCTTCACAACTTCAAAGGATGTAGCTGTCGTTACGGACTTGTACACACTCCCTGCAGAATCATTTGATATAACGGGAGACAATACCATTATCAAGAAGCGGAAGGAACTTAGATTAAATCTTCTCCATATAATAGTATGATAAAAAACATGGATTTCCAACATACTGTTTTGAGGTATTAGCTCTTTGTTTTCACTGTTCGATTGCGAATCTGCATCCAGTCCTTCAACATCTTGTGATTGTATATCCTGGCTTTCGTTGTCTCGTGGTTTCGGACTTACTTTTGTGATGGTATCGTCCTCAGCAACAAAAGAGGTAGTGACACTGACAAGCGGAAATATTGCAATCCTCGATGCTTGATTGAAAACAGCAATCGAAATTCCCACAGCAGCAAGCTCAACAGGACCTATATCAAACAACTTTTGATGGTTGTAACTTATAAAATCTGTTTCTGTAAAGTAGTACTCCCTCCATTTCAATTTGTTTGTCTTAAACACCGTGCCAAGTCAAAACCAGACAAACAAATTGAAACGGAGGAAGTAATCATAACTATCTTGCTAACATCTAACGGTTACCTATTTGGCCAATGAATGCTGTATCAACCAGAGATGCAATAGGATCTGCTGTTAAAGCTAGTGCAGCAGGGAGGGCAATTCTCGCAATCTCGCGGCCTAACTCGTCCAATTTAAATACTGATCTGCTCTTGACACGCACAATTAATTGAAGAAAAAAAACGGAAATATATTACTAGTAACTTGTGAAAAATCTTAACATTTCAAAAACATCAAAAGGTTCTTAGAATAACTATCGGATCACCTAAAAGATAACTATAGGTAACCAACTAACCATCCTTAAAACCTAAAGTTAGTGCAAAAAAACTACTTATAAGGTGTTGGATACTCTTAACGGCGTAAGTAACGGTCCGGAGTTGGACAAAGTGGATAATATCAGATAGCTCAACAGCAATAACATATTAAAAAAAATAGGCTAATAGTTATATCATTTACAATATGATCACAAACATGAAAAAGGAAAAGAGAAAAATACCGTGCTTCCCTAAAGAAAATGCAGAATGGAACTTCTTTCTCTGCCATACTAAATTGCTAACTCACCAAGAAAATTGTTTCCACTCCCCTCACTGAAAATGTCAAATTCTCATTAACAAAACACAATTCAGATTTTCTTCAACATACATATAATGTATATCCCCACCCCCACCCTCACAACAACTTAACACACATGTGTATCGTCACTGGCGAAGTCAAAATTTTCATGAAGTAGTTTCAAAAATCTGAAAAAGTAAATACACGACAGTTTGATAAGATTACCCATGGGTCAATCTAGCCAACATATTAGTCTAACTTTTTATGGCTTGTCATGACTTGAGCCTACACTCTGAACGTGGCCGAGAACGATTGCTTGTCCCCAAACAGGGCTTTGTCCTGGCTGACTAATAAGCGGAAGACTAACTCATGAAACTGAAGAAAAACAACTTACTGAATCTCAAAACTATCTGAAAATACAGAAGCTAAAGGGACATAAAAGATCATATATCATTTTAACGTTGTATATATAATGTAAATTTTTCAGGAAAGAATGCAAAAATAGGTTAAGGAAAGATGCAACAAAGTCACAACTCACTTCCAAGAAAGTTGAAATTGAAATTAAGTTTCATTCAAAACTAATTAAGACCAAACTAAGAAATAAATTAATTTCACGAATTCAAAGTTTATAATAATAGTATAAACTTACCAAACTTAAAAGAATTTTATGAGAGGAGAAATAATTGTGTTAGCTTTCATTGTTCACTAAAAAAAGTACCTCTCTATTAATGGACCTAAATTATAGATGCAAATAAGATGAATACGAATTTTCTTTGCTCCAAAAGTTTCTCTGCTTTTTTTCTCTTTTTTTGTATGTAAATGCTTTACACCAGGATAGGTAGTCTCCGTCACACTTTTTGGAATGTGATTCTTTTTTAATTTTTTATATGACATATTTAAAATTATAAATTATAAAATATTTTGTTATAATTTTGCATATTTTTAATTATTGAACATCAAATTTAATATTTTTTTTATTTTTTTAAACACCGTGTCAAATTAGATTGAGAGAAGTTTCTCAAATTCTTGGAAGACCAGAGTCATGAAGTTTGATTGGACACGTGTTTTTTCTTGGAAATCTTAGTTGGTCACTTTCTTTGAATAGTTGGCATGTTATTTACTAAATTTTTTTTTCCAATTAATGTGTTACTATTGATTAGTAAAAAATAAATTATAATTTATAATTTAAAATAAAATTTAGATATTTTATGTAACTTTTGGTCATTTTTAATAAAATTAAAAGGAAATTTAAAAGGGAAAAAAGACAAATATACCCTTAAACTATCGAGTCGGTGGAAAAGATTATGACACATGTATGTCCGTTAGTGTAAAGGGTATATGTGCTCTACTTTTTGGACGGCAGGGGCATCAATATCCCAAAAATATGACGGAGGGTATCTGCATAACATTTACTATAGTTTGGAGATATATTTATCCTTTTTCCCATTTTAAAATTAAGTTTCTCTAATTATAAAAACATATTTTTTTTAGAACAAATTAGAAGAAAAAAGTTTCATATTAAGAGTTTGAGACAGTAATATTTCACTAGTTTTTTTTTTTTTGTTGTAAAATACAAACCTTTCGTTACTATATTTGAAATATGAATACACAATAGCTCACGTCCGATTTCTATCTTTGGAGCATGAAATCAAAGACTCTGAATATATATTTTTCGCCGATATATGTTGTATATATAAACTAAAATATTTAAAATACTTAAGAAAAATTGAAAACCATATAATAACTCATTTTTATAGCTTTGTTACTTAAGCTAGACCTTTAAATTAGAGACAAATGAGTAACAAACATTTTTAGAATTAAAAATAAAGCAATCAAATAACTATTTTAAGGAATATGCAGAAATCTTAAAAGAATGATTAAAAATAGTATGAAAAACAAACATGGGAGAATTCAATAAAGTTTTTTTTTTTTTTGCTTAAATTAGGTGAACAATGAGAGTGTAGTGCACCTACATGTGTGTTTGCCTTGGAAATTCATGTTCGATTTTTTTTTTTTCTTGGATGTGAATAAAATTTATCTCATATTTTTTTGAGTTAGGTGTGAATGAAAAATGAAAAGATCTTTTTTTTTGGATCATGAAAAAAAATTATTGAGTATAAATAAAAAGTACTTTAATTCAAGTTTAAAGAGTTAGGAAAGATGACATGTTTTCGTGATGCTTTAACTTTTGCGTCTTATTTTAAATAAAGGTAACGATATGCTAGAATGAACAAGTATTTTATTCTCTTAACTCTTACGAAATGATTATTGATTATAAATAAATAAAATGAGCTTTAAACCTTGAAGAAAAATAAAAAATGAGTTATCATTTTTCAAGTTGAATCGAATAAGCCAATCTTCTAAGATAAAAAAATATCCTTAGTGGAAAGAATATTAATGCAACAAAGACGAAGACAACAACAATTTGGAGTACTGATGCTTGGAGAGCTAGTAGTCTGTATACGAATTTGATCGAATTTGACAGATTATATATATATATATATAAATTTAAAACCTAATTATTATTATTATTTAAAATTGAGAACCAATAAAATTGAAATGATAGTTTCTTATCTGCTGGTGCTTCACGCACTAAAACAAGAATCTATTTTGATAAGGTGGATTGCTATATAATTTAAGCCTTTTTGCTTTCATAATTGAACAACTATTGATTTGGTTCTGATGCTCCATGCAATAAAGGAATGAATCAATATACCGATAACAAAGTTTAATTCCAAAATAACGAACAAATAAAAGTGAATAAAAAGAAATTATCAATTAAATATTTGTAAAGACTATATAAAAAGAGATGGGATATTGTAGATATAGGGACTAGATTATAAATACGAATTATTACAAACTATTTTTCACTTTATTTGACATTTTTATTTGAAGTTGAAATTAAAGATGAAGTTGAGTTTGGTTATAGTTTTTGCAAATAATATTTGGTTGTTAGAAATGTATTTTTCATATAAAAAAAATTAAATATAATTTAAATTAGGCTATTGTATAAAAAATAAAAAATTATGGGTAGGTTGAAAAAGACTAATATAGTGAAAGTGAAAAAAAAAAAAGGGATTTGGGTATTTTTCAAATTTCAAAACTTCAAATAAAATTTTCATAATCAAACACTGATCATTTTTCAAATCTGTTAATAGTCTATTTTTACACTACTACATGAGGATACTATCAAGCATGTGAAGAGACATTCTTTATACAAAGTTTTTACACCATATCTATATGTTCTATAATAATTGAAAATGAAAGATCCCCAACTCTCTACTAACCCCCCACACACATAGAAATGTCTTTTCTTTTAGCAAGAGAGATAATGATTAAAAACACATTTAAAATATATATTTTTATGAGTTTCGAACAATTAGTGGTTGTATTTTCTACTTGAACAATCACTGACTATTTATTAAAATATGTCTCATCTAATATCTTATGGAACATGGTGTACAATCTCCTTTTAGATTATTTTTTTTTAAATAAGAAAGATAATGGTAAAAGACAAATCTGAAGTATAACTTTTTTGCGAGTTTCTTACTTGAATTATCATCAACTATTTATCAAAATAAGTCTCGAAATTAATGAGTCAATTATTATGTGGATAAAATTTTATGGGCAAATTAAGTTTTTACGCGCATTTTGATAATAGTATTCAAACACTTGGTCTAGTCGGCTTCAAGGTATGTTTTGAAAATAGTTGATGATAGCTTAAATAAAAAACCCAAATACCTCATAGTTCAAATATGAAACTCACAATTTTTTTTACTTTTGAGTGTGTTTGACTATTATCTCTTAATAAAAGAAGAAAACGTAGTATTAGGTATTACTATGAACTTCATCATTTAAGAATATAGGTCTAATTCAATGGTTTTAATCAAAATTTATAATGTAAAAATATAAAATAAAAAAAGAAGTACCATTTTTGCCAAATAAAAGTTGCAATGTTGAAACACATGACAACATATATACCTCTTGTAAACCGATGGTGAACAACAATCCAAGATCAAAGGATGTGAAATATTCTGGTCATGAATTAAGAAGAGGAAGGAGTTATTCCAATTTCATTTTTATATTTGTTTTTTCAAACTACTTTGCTATTTTTTTCAAGTTGAGGATCAATCAGAAACAATCTCTCAATTTCTACAAGGTAGGAGTAAAATCTATATACGCTCCCATCTTTTTCAAACCTCACTTGTAAAATTACACTGAATATGTTATTGTTGTTGAATAAAGAAGGGCAAGTATATAGTAATTCCACTTTTTAGCACTCACTACCATGTTTGGCAAATCAAATCACCAACAAAGTTGTAATATGCAACCAAATATTATGAAAATATTTATGTTCCAATGATCAAAAACTAGGTCCAATAGCACTTTTAAGTTGCCAACCAGAATCAGCAAAGTGGTGAATGTAAAAATGAATTGAAGTGAGCTATCACTCAGCTCTTACAATTTGAAGTTTCAATGTCAAAATTTTCAGAAAAAAAAAAAACTTGAACTTCAGCTATAAATGGACCTAATTTTACATATTACCATTCTTTAACTACACAAGTCACCATAAAAAAATTACCAAAACTTATTTCAAGAAAAAGAATAGTGAAATCTAATCTCAACGTCCACGTCAAGATCATATGAGGAGAGCTTGTAACAGGTATCACTAACTACTGTAAATCAGATGCTGCCAGCAACTCTACCATAAGCCAATGGCCTTCCACCAAATTCCTCCAACGCCAAGCCAAATAATAAGGTTGACGACAGAACATACAAACCCGTATCCCCACCATTTCGCAAGGGGGACATAGTTTGCACCATAGAATACAGGGGCTGATCCAATTCCGTAGTGTGTAATGCCACCCATAAGGTTCGAGAGGAATGAGAGCACCAATGCTCCCAAGTATGGTGGAGTACCTAGTGCACTAGCAACAGATAAGAATGCTGTGAACATTGCTCCGATATGAGCTGCTCCACTTGCAAAGAAATAGTGGGAGTAGAAGTATAGAAGTACAAGAATTCCGAATGATAACTGCCATGAGAGACCTAATCCACCAACAACCTGCAAAATACAGAGTGTAAATCAAGCACGAGCAATAAATTAATGGAGCAACTCCCAAATTTTTTTCACATTGTTACACAGCTAATGCTTACAGAGTTATAGAGATACTATACCGATGTCCAACGGTGGTACATATTGTTAATACATAATACATATTCATCAAGTAGATAAGAATGAATCATAAGACTACTTATAACACGGATCATCCTTCTAAGAGCATAATAAATGAGCATCAAAACTGATAATTTAGTCGTTTATGTAAACAATTCCAAATATAATACTCTGAAGGATAGAGCCCCTTCAACTCCACCCCAATCAAGGCTATGTGTACCTCTTTTTAACTTCTCTCAATACACTAGTTAGTGGCAAGATAGTCAGTCATGTTGGATAACCATTTTACTCTTCGAAAGATGATAACTCAGATGATGCTTATAAGGTTTCAATAGATATGGTTGAGAAGTTCCTATTGATAATGTTCAGCATTTTGGTCTTCGATTTACACCTTCAAAGACATTCCTAAGTAATTCCATGCTTCTCCCATGTACACAGGGAAACTTCAGTACAAGACACTTAAATCTTTTGTAACGCTTCATTTGATGTCAAGGTCAACAAAGATGAGAAGATGAGCTCACTAGTAAACAAAAACCGACACTGAATAGACAGAAACTCTCCATAAAACAGCGCAAATTGTAACAAAAAAAGAAACTTTGCTGTTGAAATGCATAATTGAATGTCCCATAGCTATATGTAAACTTAGTTTTAAGCAAATAAGAAGCTCCTATCAAATGCAAACAGCTACTAGCATGAGTGAAACAGAGCTCCTATAACAATGAAAAAAATTAATATGGCTGAATAAAACAAGCAGAAAAATAACAAGTGAATGAATAATAACTGGCAGGCATTTAGGCTCAAAATCTTATATTCGATTCTAGACTTGCAAATGACCTAAGAAAGGATCAGAAAGCACAGGACGCAGTTTGATATCCATAAGTGTCAACTTCCTTTCAAGCACAAATTAACTGAATACTATTCAGGTATGAACTGTAGCAATAAAGCAAACCAAATATCATTCAGTGAAAATAAGAAATGAAAACGAACCTTGACAACGGTCTCACTAAACCAAGAGATGAGACCATATTTGTTCAGATAACCAGCCATTGCAATCAGTGCAGCAAACCAAGTAAGGGTGTCCCAAGCAACAGCCTCACCCAAGCATTCCTTCCATGTGACTACCCCAGTCACAAGGAGTACAGATAGACCAAGAATTGCTGCAGTAACTGCATCAACCTTTAATGCACCGCCAAAAACCCAAAGTCCGACCTGGAAGAAAGCATTCAGAGTGAAACATCAGTAGATGGTATCATATAAATTCAAGCTACATTGATCAATTCTGAACAAAAGGCATAGGCAAGATCAAATGCAGAATGCATTTTAATATGCTCCAACAAATACCAGGCTAGAGTTCGAGCTATTTTATTTGCAATATAATTTATGTCACAAGGAGGTTAAGGAAGAAAACGCAAATATATATAGGAGGTCAGTGGCACATCATTCTCTGTCTCTCTGTTTATAAGTCTGTGATGAATGAACTGACATCTAGTGAACAAGAGAGAAGTGTTGGCTATCAACGATTTCAGAAAGGGACAAACTAATAATGCAGTATCCAGAAAGGGACAAGCTAATAATGCAAATTAACAAGGCCAGCGTTGATGCAGCTTCACTGGCTCTAGACTACATTTGCGCGTCTTCACGAAGTATAATAGGATCATTAGCTAGTCCAACAGAGCAACAACACTATAATTAAGAAAGGTAAACTTATACTCATTAACAAACTCACTCTATAGACCTGTACACGTCTGCATCATAGCAATAATCCTCTTCTACCAAGCATTAATGTGTACTAATCCCATATATCTAAAATCTTAATTCACATCCTAGTCTTAGGCTCTCTACATCACACCCTTTGGGATGCGTCCCTTCCCCCTCCCAGGTCAGTGCATGAACGCAAGATGCTTTGTGCAACGAGCTGCCCTTTTTACATCCTAATCTTATCTACTTATGGATGTTCCTTAGTTCAGATATTTTCAGAAATCTACATGAATAAATACATTTCTACTATCAATCAACAAGTTTAAGCAAATGTGACGAGCAAGCAAAATTAATCATTTTTTTCGTACCGTAAGAAGCAGAGTTCCAGCCATAATAATCTCATTCTTAGACATTGGCCCCATCTTCTCCAACCTCTCCTTAGCCAACCTAGGAGCATCAGGGCTACTCTTCACTGTAGGTGGATAAATGATGTACAACAACAATGGAACCACAATTAAAGACACCAAACCAGGAACTATAGCTGCCTTAGCCCAATCCATCCACCCAATTGTCTGATTAATAGTACTTAGAGTCAAATTTGCACTCAAAGGATTAGCAGCCATAGCTGTCAAGAACATAGAGGATGAAATAACAGATGTCTGAAAACAAGTAAGCATCAACCAAGATCCCAACTTATGTTCAGTTCCATCACCTGCATTACTTCCACAAGCCACACAAAGTGACTTAACTAATGGCAGAAAAATCCCACCAGCCCTTGCAGAAACAGAAGGAATAGCAGGAGCCAAAAGGGCCTCACTGAAAACCAAACTATAACCCAACCCCAATGAAGAACTACCAAACAATTTCACGAACTGATAAGCAATCCTATTACCTAATCCAGTTTTAATAAACCCTCTTGCAAAGAAAAAAGCAAGAGCAATTAACCATGGAATTGGATCACCAAAAGCTGAAAATGCAGCAGCAAAAGTAAGAGTTTTAGTCAACACACAAGCACCAAGACCCATAAGAGCTACAGCACCAAGAGGTAATGGTTGAGTAATAATCCCAACAATTGTAGCAAGAAAGATAGCCAATAACTGCCATGCATTTTTTGTAACACCAGCAGGTGCAGGGATAAACCAGAGAATAACCCCAGTTGCTATTGAAGCAATCAAAGGCTTCATTGCTGCACCTTGCCATGGAGGCTGCTGCTGTGGAACTATTGCAGGAGAAGAAGCTGAAGCTGAAGCCGAAGTCTTTACAATAACCCTTCTTGATTTCTCAAGATTCAATCTTTTTCCTCCAAGATTCAAACTTTTTCCAAGATTTGTGCTTTTTAGTGATGTTTGAGTGAACTGCAGAGATTGGGTGATGGAAATACGTGGTTTTTGAGATGGGGTTGGCCGGAGACGAAGGTTGACGGCTGATGTTAGGGCCAAAGACGCCATCTTTTTGATCCGTGAAACACACAGAAGAGGAGCAAATCTGACAGAAATAGGGGAGTTGAAGTAAATCTGTGTGGTGAATCTCAACCGTTGATTTAGAAATGTGACGACTACGATGGGGTTTGGAATATACGGCAAAAGACAGGGCCAGCTTGATCTAGTCTGTTGTGTCGCATAGTGAACTCCGTCTCAGCGTCTTTGCATACTCCGTCACTGTTCTTCATGCTTTAAAGATGAATCTACGTGGCATATTTTCATTTGATGGAAAGGTAAAGTCAAGGGGTTTTGAGAGTATGTAAGATGGAAATGACTCAACATTTATGGTAGCCTGGTCGGATTCGAGTTTCTTTAGATACAAAATCGTCTCATATGAAAAATATCTTCACTCTAATTTCGGGGCTTTTAGTTCGAATTTCAAAATTGAGGGGGATTATCAAGAAAAAAATATTTTTTTATTAATAAATTGAAATTTTAGTTAGTTATTCAACTGTAATATATTAAGATTTTTCGTCTATTAAGTTAATAACGATAATAATTACTTGAATTTGAAAATATATTTTTTTTGAAAAAAAGTATTAGTATCAAGTAGTACAAATTTCAAAGGAGGAGTACAATTCAAATTTTAGAACAATAAAAAAAATAGTGAATTCTTCTTATTTGTCAAGTTAAAGATAAATTAGTTACTTCATGTTTTAATTTATTTGATTTATTTTTTTAATCCATTTAAAAAGGAATAATTTTGTTTCCTTTGGTAGCAACTCTTTGATTTCATATTTATCTGACATATTTAAATTACAAAATTAAAAAATATTTTAATGCATTTAATATTTTTTTTAATTTTAGACCACAAAATTTAAATTTTATATCAAATCATTAAGTCAAACAAATTGAAAAAAGAAAAGGAAAGAAAATGTTTAAAATATCCTATCTTATTTAATTATATACATTACATCTTTTTCCAAATTATTTTTATCTTAAGTTAAAAATCTATCGCAAACAATCACTCTACCTCACATCTAAAATAAAGGTAAAGCCTACATACACTTTACACTTTTCAAACTCACTTTATATTATTATTATTATTATTATATTAATTATATACTCCGTATTAAGTTATTGATAATTCATAAAACCTCAAAACTAATGTTACATCAACTTAGAATTATTCAATATAAATTTGCAAAAGGGCAAATATATTGAGAACCACATAGATGGGAAGTGATAGGCATGTTGGGAAAAGGACAAATGGGAAAAGGAGTGTGAGGTTGTGAGTGAATGAATCAAAAGAAGAAAGAAAGTGTCTCTTTTTCTGATCCAAAGGTCAGAGAATTTATTGAGCCAAATTCACAATTTTTTTTTTTGCAAGTTCTGTCCTTATTCACCAGGGTCTAGGGCTACTTATTACTTTATCAGTTTAATTATAATTATTCACTATATTGTTTTTTAAAATATCAAGAAATAAATAACATTTTAAGTACTATATATTAAATAACATTTTAAGTACTATATATTAATCAAAGTGATACTATTGTTTGTTCAAATGATTATAAACGGAATTCTCTTTTAGCAAAACAACTCAAATATAGTTAGTTCATTGATATTCATCATGTCTTTTCTCACTATATTTTATTTTCTTTTATGTCAGTGTCATCTCCAACATCATCATTATCAACTACAAATCTTATTATTTTAATTAATGAGATTGGAATCCTCATTATTGCATTCTAATTTTAACTTGCTATGTACACGTCAGGCAACTAATAGTTTTATAATATTAATTGTGATGAAAGTGAATTGTGATGAAAGTGCGTAGTGTCGCTTTGGCCAACTTGTGGTGTTTTGGTAAGATTGTATAAATAATTGATAAATGTATGTTTTGATTCATAATTCAAATCATAAAATTATATTAAATTTTAAAAATAAAAGTTAATTATTTAAAATTTATAAACTTTATAAATGATATTAAATTAAATATTTAAGATATATATTGTCTTTTGAAAATATATTAATTAACAAACATATGTTCTTAACTAATATTATGAAAAAACAATTGATTTATATTTTTCAAAGTAGTATATTTCAATTGAATTGATCATAAAAACTAAAAGTACAAGATTTCTATAAACATCATGAAATGCAACTTGACAAAAAGAGTAATATTATAATAAAATGTCATAAATTATTAAAATATTTGACAAAAAGATAATCTATTAAGTCTAACTAAAAAATAAATGACTTGCAATGTGAGTCTCAAGTCAAATACTTCTAAAACAAATGAACCTAAAAAAATAACATAAGTTCTAAATTTAAAGAAAATTTTTTAACATAATACTCTTAGATTGCTTGAACTCTGTATGGTGTTCTTCTTGCTGAAGAAGTCATTCTAGGCAACAAATTTTATTCAAATATAATTTGTGTGAATTATGGGATTATATTCCTTTTTCATAATCAAAATTACTGCTCATTAAATCTTATACTTTAAAAATATATTTTGTATATAAAAAAATGAAATATACAAACGAAAATCTCTATAGTAAATGAAACTATGGTTGTGAAGCATAATTAGGAAAATTATAGCTGTAAAGCCTTCTTATGTTTATTCTCTTTGTTGTTTATGAAATTTTCCTAAAAAAGTACTACTATTAAACAAAACATAAACACAAAGGAAAGAAGAGCGAAAAACTATTTAATATAATGGATTTTTTTCTATCAATAAAAATTATGACGGAGTGTAAATATATTCATCTTAATCATAGGTTAAAAAAATGTATTTTTTTCATGTCACTAGTACTTATGACTTATAAGTTGTAAAAGGTAAGAACATATGAGGAAAAAAAAATTCACAAGATAATGTGCACAACTCACAAATCAAGGGCACAATATATATTTTTACTTCTAAGGAAACTCATACAATAGTTCATAGGATTGTGTGTAATCCAAAAATATGATGATTTGTCTATTATAATAGTATTGATGAATGATGTACTTTATTTATTTTGATTTATATGACGTAATTTAATTGAATACAAAATTTGAGATAGATTTATGTATATGACTCTGTCTTCTCTAGATTTTATTTTTGAGATTATATTGAATATATTGTGAATGTTATACTTTTTTTAAAACGTTTTATAACATTTCATTTAATGATAAAATCACATATTATTAAGAATACAATGAAAAGCTGAAATTCAATTATTTTTAAATTTAGAGAAGTGTCCTACTCTTTGGATGGATGAATAAGAAGATCATAATGCCATTCTTTTTTTCAATAGAGGGGCTAACATTTTAAAAAGATAAAATAACATAATTCTATAATTAAACATTGGTATTGTTTTTGTAAAGCTTCATATGGAGAGAAAGTCAACACTTATAATTCCTTTTTATAATATTAATTAACAATTGTGATAGAAGTGTTCAGCGTCGCTTTGGCCTAGTGGTTAAGGCGCTTGCCGGCGAAGTAAGTGGGGTTCTCAATTTACGAACTCAAGAAGGTCAATATCACCAGAAAATCTAAGTAAATGGACCATGACTTGGTTAAAACCACAAGAATATATATCAAGCCGGTACGAGTTCAGCAACAATTGTGGAAGAGGCAGAGAAACATAGTTCACATCTGATGAAATGGAAAGTAAAGGTCCAACATTCTCACCTAAAAGCACAAGAAATAGCTACAACATGTGCTCAAAAAGTCACAAACAAAATTGAGGACAATAACTAAGAAACCCAAGAATTATAAACCACATGATCGTACCATAATATCTACCACCAATGGAAACAATTCAATCATAAAACACTACATAAAAAATTGCTTAGATCAAATAAAAAAGTTCATATCTATCATCATCAACCTTTTGCATCTATCTTCTCCTCTTCACATGTTTGAACCATCCTAATGTCACTTCTCCTATCTTGTCCATTATTGAGGTCACTCCAATCTTGCTCCGTATATTCTTGTTTTTAATCTTGTCTCTTAGTGTGCTCACACATCTACCTAAGCATTCTCATTTTTATTGTAGTTTCTGGACGTATAAGTTCTTGATTGATCAAATTCTAGCTCATATAATGTAGTTAGTCTAACAATCATTATACACAACCTACCTATTCTTATGGTGGTATATTTTTATCACATAAGACATCGAGTGCGGGCCTTCATTTCATTTATCTCGCTCTAATACGTTGTGTGACATCGTCCTCGATTTTCCATTTTCTAGAATTATTGATCCAGGATACTTAAAGCTTCCTCTCCTAAGAATGAGTTGTGTGTCAATTCTCACTCTCACATCCGCCTTAGGTGATGTGTCACTAAACTTGCACTCCATTAAGGAGTCTTCATATATATACTTTGTTTTTTGTCCTACTAAGACTCTAGGGCATGCCTACAAACTTCTAGCTATCACTAATTTTATTGTGTCTCGTTAATTAGTACTATGTCATTAAAAAATATCATACATCATAGTACATTCCCTTACATATATCGTGCCACTTCATACATTACCAAGGTAAATAAAAATATGATAAAAGTCGATTTCTGCAACCCTACATGACTGTGAAGTATTCTGAGTTTCCTTCCACTATTCTCACTCAAATTTTAACTTCATTATACATGTTCTTAATCATTCTAATATATACCATATATATAACTCTAGATTCTGAACATCTTTCATAAAACCTCCTTTGATTTTATTCGAACTAAAATAATTCTCAAACTACCAAAAAAACTAAAAAGTCAAAGGGTTTTTATTCTAATTGTTTTGCCTCATTTCATAATCCATTTTCTTTGTCGTGTACTAATACCAAATACTTTGTGGGTTTTTTTTTTTATTTATTGCATAGCGCAATTCTACAAAAGCAAGAACATTATCCTCCAACCTTTGCTCTTCTTTATTTGATACTTCATTTTCTTCAAGTTTTCCTTGTGCTATCTAAATATTTCCAAGTTCGAGGAAACACAAATATAAAAAGACTAGGCTAAATAAACAAAATATTGAAAACTCTAAATACAAATCTAAATAATTAATTACCAACTTCAAATTTCTATTTGAACAACTTCATACTATTATTGATATGTTTGAATATTTATCTCTAAACAAAAGTAGTTTCATCAATTTCGACATTACTTATTCATAGGATATTATAAGTTCAAGACAAGTCGCTATTTTTAAATTGATAGATATCCTTCTCTTAGGTAGCAATACTGATGCATCTCGATTCAAGTTTGAGTGGCAATATACGATCCGATAAAAAGATCAATAATTCTTATAATGAGTTTAATTTTCATTTTTATAAAATAAAATTATAATTAAAGGACTCTTATAATTTTCTTTATGATATTAGAATTTCTTTTGGTATCAGTTTAATGTATATATTCAAGAGGAGCTATTTTTTTTTTAAAAAAAAAACTAATCTATTTATATTTGTGGTTTGTTTTCTAATGTTAAGTTTCCAGTATTTTTTTTGGTATTATATTCCTTTTTGTTTTATGAACTACTGGTATACGTCCGTACGTTGCCCAACTAATATTTATTATAATTATTATTTTAAATTATCTTAGATTGTCATATCTCGTTCGAACAGTTTAAATATTTTTAATTGTGATACTAGTTTATACCGTCGCTTTGGCCGAGTGGTTAAGGCGCTTGCCTGCTAAGTAAGTGGGGTTTCCCCGCGTGAGTTCGAATCTCACAGGCGACGATGCAACTATTTTGGTCTACCTTTGTTTAACTTTCTAGTTTTTAATCTTGTCTCTCCTAGTGTGCTCACACATCTATTTAAGCATTCTTATATGTATAAGTTCTTGATTGATCAAACTCTACCCTAGATAATGTAGTTAGTCTAACAATCATTATAAACAATCTATATTTACTTTTGGTGGTATATTCTCATCACATAAAACATCGGGTGCGGGCCTTCATTTCATTTATCTCGCTCTAATACGTTGTGTGACATCGTCCTCGATCTCCCATTTTCTTGAAGTATTGATCCAAGATACTTGAAGCTTCCTCTCCTTAGAATGAGTTGTGTGTCAAATCTCACTCCCACATCCGCCTTAGGTGATGTGTCACTAAACTTGCACTATGTTAAGGAGTCCTCATCTACTTTGTTTTTCTCCTTCTAAGACTCTTGAGCATGTCCCCAAACTTCTAGCTATCATAAGTTTTATGGCATGTTTCACCAATTAATACTATGTTATCAAAAAAATAACATACATCATAGTACACCCCTTTGAATATGTCGTGCCAATTCATACATTACCAAGATAAACGTGATAAGAGCCGATTCTTGCAACCCCATCTCGGCTGCAAAGTATTCTAAGTTTCCTTCCACTATTCTCACTCAGGTTTTGACTCCATTAGATATGTTTTTAATCATGCTAATGTATACCACATATATAACTCTAAATTCTGAACATCTTTCACAAAACCTCCTTTAATTTTATTCAAACTAGAAAAATTCTCAAACTAAAAAGTCAAAGGGGTTTTATTCTAGTTGTTTAGCCTCATTTTATAATCCTTTATCTTTGTCGTGTACTAATGACAAATACTTTGATGCCTTTTTTTAATTGCATAGTGCAATTCTACAAAAGCAAGAACATTATCCTCCAACCTTTGCTCTTCTTCTTTATTTGATACTTCATTTTCTTCGACTTCAAATTTCTATTTGAAAAACTTTTTACTATTATTGATCCGTTTGAATTAATTCTAAATAAAAATAGTTTCATCAATCTCAACATTGCTTATTCATAGGGTATTATAAGCTCAAGACAGGTCACTATGTTTAATTAAATTGATAGATATGCTTCCCTTAAGTAGCAACACTAACGCATCTCGATTCAAATTTGAGTGGCGATATACAATCTGATAAAAAAGATAAATAGATCTTATAATGAATTTATTTTTTATTTTAAAATTATATAATTAAGGACTCTTATTATTTTCCTTATGAGATTAGAATTTCTTTTGGTATCACTTCAATGTATATATTCAGGAGCCGCTATCCCAAAAAAAAAAAAGCTAATTTGTTTATATTTGTGGTTTGTTTTCTAATGTTAAGTTTTCAGTTTTTTTTTTTTTTTTTAAATATTTTATATTGTCGTCCTTTTTGTTTAATGAACTATTAGGAACTAGAGTATCATTTATGTAACTCTAATTAAGTATGTTCCTTCATAGTCATGTTAATTTATCTATACGTCTCACTTTTTCAATCAAAAAAAAAATTTCTTTTGTAATGTTGTGCAAAAGTTGGCACAAACTTGGGCTTGTCAGCAGGTTCAACAATATTGTGCATCTTGATTCCTAACAATAAATTAAAGGGGAAATTAAGCGGATAAGAAAACATTATTAGTTAATTAATTAACATAACTATAGTTTTCATTAATTATCAATCGCAACTTAATTTAGCTATAATTACGTGCGCCTGTTTCCTCTCTTATACATATGCAAATTACACAAATACATACATATATACATATACAATTATATGGCAAATATACAAATACAATTCCCTCTCTCCACTCTCTGCTCTCTCTCGCTCACCTCTCTCCTCCCTCTCCCAATCTCGCTCGCTAGATATACAAATCCATATGTATATCAGTTACATATATACAATTATCTGATAAATATACATATACAATTCACCTCTCTCCACTCTTTTCCCTCTCTCTCGCGCCTCTCTCCTCATCTTGCTTGTCTCTCTCCTCCCTCTAACATGTAGCTACGAATCGTAATTAGCAAACTATAGCTATGGAGCCTAATTAAGTTTACTTTAGTGACTATTTGCAAAATTTCCTCTAAATTAAAATTAGAAAATTCCCCACTTTTTCAATGAGAAATTGTTTCTCATAATGCATTTTCCTAGTGAGTTGGTTCAATGAAAAATAAGTGAAAAAATCATGTTCTCTAACACATAAATGTCCCACTGATTCACGTTGAAAAAAATCATTGTTCCTAATAATATATGGTTTACACCAGTTGTGAATAACTAAGACAAGATATTTATTAGGACCTTTTCAGATCCATTAGGAGGCTTTTTAAAAAAAGGTCAAATAGACTTAATGGGCTAAATTTGAATCATTCAGATTTAGATTTAAAACCCATGATTCAAATTTAGATTTAAAACCCAAACACACTTAATGAACTGAATCTGAATGATTAAGATTCAGACATTCATTAAATGCAAACAAATGAGACCTTAAATTCAATTCTCCATGTTTATTTTTTAATTAATTTTCTTCAATAGTTATTGTGCATTTTAATTCGTAATTACAATAACCTAAAAATAAAATAAAATCTTTTATGCAGTACCATTACTTGAGACTTAAACAAAGAATCTGTTTGGACTTATGACTAAACCTTCTTTCTTCCATTCGTGAATTGCAAGTTGGGAAATTGTTGTAAGTTGCAAAAAAATCAATGAAAGTGAAAGCTACATGAAAAATGTCAAGTGCTATCACGCAAAATAAATAAATATTTACACTATTAAATCACCTAAAAATTTAATAATATTAATAATAAGTCACTAATTTAAAAATCGATCGGTGAAAATGAAAGCAAAAGCTTCTCAAGAGACGTATCATGCATGTATACGACTTCTCAAAATAAAGATATGATTCTCTCGTCTTTTATTTCGACTTCTTGTTTGAAATACACGTACACTTTAGGTGATTAAGACTTCTTAAGGAAACTATGTATATTTGTGGCCTCGAAATTTCATTACCAACTCAATTATTATAGTGAATAAAGTTTGTTGAGAAAAAGATAAAACTTTATTAGTAACAAATAGTAATTTTGTAACTTAGACTGATACACATAAATAAATTCAATATATTTTTTTCCTTGTTTGGAGTGACAAAGAAATGGGGAGAAGATGGTGATTAATTGGTTTACAATTTTATATTATCAGAGGCAATTCAGAATTTGAAATTTATGAGTTCTGTTATAATTCCAAAATGATATTATTATTATATGTGAAAAGCTTTCAAATTGAACATGTTAAAAATATTAAAAATCACGAAAACTCTCGTAGCTTAAGGCATGTCTAATTATATATTGTCCTTAAGAATATTTCATATAATCACTAAACATGTTTCAAGTGAAAATTTTAGTGAAAAACTAATAAATTTTTAGTAATGTCTCTCAAACAATCCAATTTCGTAATTAATACAACAACAAAATTTCTCAATTCATCAATGCAAAATCTCATCAAAACTTTCAATTTTGAAATCACAACTAAATTTGAATCTAAAATTATAATGATACATTTTGAAAAACCTAGACGAAGCTATACTAAAAAAAATTAAGCAATATTGGAAGAGATTTTTATTAGGTTGGGGTCAAAATTTGAAACCTAAACTATGTAACATGTGTATATCGGAAGGGATTTAAGTCCAAACTATGGTTTTGTGCTCTTCTACAAAACTATGTATATTGTGTATATTTTTTTTAGAATTGAAATAATATTATACGTTGATAATCATACTTCAAAAAGGTTTTAATAGTGCACTTAATTGAATATTGAGTTATTTATCCAAAAAAAAAAAAAATACAAACCAATTCACACTTAATACATTCTTTTTTCTACCTTTTCAGTGGTATAACCATGTTTTATAAATCTTAAATCCACCTCTGGTCATATAGCATGCATATGACATAAGTTTTTTTGTGAATATATATAAATATACATTATATATATGAGACAAACGTATATAGGATAATATACACTAATATACATGATGATGTATACATGGGGAATATATGGATGAAGTCTTCAACCTTGAGTGTTCAATCTAAACAATCATCTCAAATCAACTCTAGACACTCCTAAAATTATATTCGAGCTCATATTTTCATGAAAAATCAATATGATCCAATCAAAATAAATTGCAATTACTCATATACAAAAATTCAACTGATGTTTCAATGATATTTTGATGTTTTTCTTCAAACTCAAACAATATACTACGTCATATTCATATTTTTAAGTTCCAGATTTTCACAATTATGAGTTTTTTTGGGGTAAACAAACAATATACTAAAAAAATAGTGTTTAACATAAGCGTGAGGTGAGGTGTTTTATCTAGCCTATAAAAAATATACATTAGAATTGACGAAAAATAATGAATATTGTAATATTAATAGAAAAATGTAGGGAAAATTACAAGGTTAAGCAAACTTATACTACTTAATTACCCATCATAGTTATAGTTTGCTATAATTACCACTCCCGACTGACATTATACATTAATTACGTGGGCTGACTTGAGTTTGTATCATTAGTCATGTTTGTATATGTATAATTCGCTACATTTCTATAATTCACAGCTAACAATTCTTTATTTGATTTATATTTGTATACGATTGTTTGTATTTGTACATGACGATGATTTTCTTTGGTTTTTCAGTTTTGTCATCATATATATTCAATCTTTTTGTGTATAATTTTTTAAAGTTTGTATAAACGTGTAGTTTTTGGATTTTGTATAATATAATTTATATAATGTAATTTGTATAGTATATTTTGTATAATTGTTTAAAGTTCATATATTTATGTTTGTATCAATTAGTTATTTCGAGTTTTATTATATTTGTATAATTTCAGATTACTCAATTATACAAAAACCTGCGAATTATATATACAAACGTACCTGCGAATTATACAAACGAGATACTAATTATAGAAATTATTGTCCTCTCTCGCTTGCCTCTCTCCTCCCTCTCCCAATCTCGCTCACCTATCTCCTCCCTCTCCCAATCTCTCTTGCCAGAATATACAAATACATATATATAATATGCAATTATCTAACCGATTACATATACAATTCACCTCTCTCCCACTCTCTGCCCTCTCTCACTCGCCTTTCTCCTCTCTCTCCTAGTCTCACTCTCCACTCTCCTTCCTATAACATGTAGCTACGAATCTTAATTAGCAAATTAAAGCTATGGAGCGTAATTAGGCTATTTTTGAGTGACTATATGCGAAAATTCCTCAAAAATGTATACGTCTATATAAACATGCTAACTTTTGCACAACTTTACAAAAAAAATCTTATCGAAAAAGTGAGACGTATAGATGCATTAACATGACTACGAAGGAATATACTTAATTAGGGTTATATAAATGATACTCTACTTCCTAATAGTTAAAAAAAAAAAAGGACAATAATATAAACGATATTTTTGATAATTTGTAACATCAGAAAACAAACGACAAATATAAATAGATTAGTTTTTTTTTAGAATAGCGTCTCTGGAACAATATATACATTTAAGTGATACCAAAAGAAATTTTAATATCATAAAAAAAAATAAAAAAATTGAGCTGGTTATTTATTGTTGGGCTCATTTTTTACTCCCCTAAAGAAATTTCAATATCATAAAAAAAATAAAAAAATTGAGCGGGTTATTTATAGTTGGCTCATTTTTTACTCCCCTAGAGAACTATCTGGAAAAAAATCTAATATATTATCAAAGAAAATAATTATCTTTGAATATATCATTCAATTCAATGGCTACTTTATTAATTACATTTTAGGGTGGGTTTGGTATGAAGGAAAATGTTTTCCTAAAAAAAGTTTTCCTGGAAAACAAGTAGATTTTAGACTTATTTTCTTATTTTTGGTTAGTGAGTAGAAAATATTTTTCAGGAAAAGATTTTTTAGTGTTTGATTAATGAATGAAAAATATTTTTGAGAAAATATCTTTTATTTTAGGGAAAAGAATCAAAAATACCCTCCAACTTTATTTTATTGTTTGACTTTGCCCTTGCCGTTAAAATGAAATTAGATTTACCCCTATCATTACTAATTTCACTATATATACCCCTCATTTGACTGAAAGCCCCAAATTGATCCAAATTATCCGAATTTATAAAAAACAAAACATTCTCTATTTTTAACCCAATGCCCCGACCCCTTTAGATGATAGCCCAGTTAACCCATACCCCTTTTACCCATTCTCTCAAATTTTTCATATAACCCATTCCCCTTTACACATTAACTTCTCCTCCATTGTTCTTCATTTCCCTTCCCTCTGATTGTTCTTCCACCATCTCTTTCATTCGCCTCTGATTTTTCTTTTTAGAAAATGTTGTGATTTATAATGTATTTTGCATAATTTTTTGTTCATATGTATCTGTTCCAGTGCAGCAGCCACACCGATTATGTACCCGTTCAGTCCAGCATTTTCCAGAAGTACACCATTGTCAGTTCCTTACTCTGTCCAGTATGAAGAAAGTTACGATAACCATTTCACAAAAGAGGCTCATCCAGCACCTTCACAGTTGCATTTAGTCCAAACGAATGCTCCTGAATGGGGTAGAGCTTTGCTGGGATGCATAGGAACGATAGGCTCGGGAGCTGTTCAGCCAATAAATGCCTACTGCGTTGGGGCAGTTATATTTGTCCTGATAAATCCTCCATCCAATCCCATGCGAGGATCTATTATTTCATATTCATAGGTCTTGTTGTTTTCAACTTCTTCACGAATGTTATCCAACACTACAATTTTGCTGTCATGGGATAAGGGTGGAAGAACATTATAAATCACAACATTTTCTGAAAAGAAAAATCAGATGCGAACGAAAGAGATGGTGGAACAACAATTAGAGGGAAGGGAAATGAAGAACAATGGAGGAGAAGTTTATTAGGTAAAAGGGAATGGGTTATATGAATTTGAGAGAATGGGTAAAAGAAGAATGGGTTAATCGGGTTATCCTCTAAAGGGGTCGGGACATTGGGTTAAAAATAGGGAATGAGTTTTTTTATAAAATTCAGGTAATTTGGGGCTTTCCGTCAAATGAGGGGTATATATGGTGAAATTAGTAACGGTTGGGGCAAATCTAATTTCATTTTAACGGCAAGGGCAAAGTCAAACAATAAAACAAAGTTGGGGGTATTTTTGATCCTTTTCCCTTTATTTTACTCGAGAGTAGAAAATAATTTTTGAATTGAAATTGAAAATGTTTTTTTAAAATACACTTAGATTTTTTTGGGGAGGGGGTGGAGGTGAGGGGGGTGAGGTAGGGTAAAAAAATAAAAAATTAAAATTGAAAATATTTTTTAAACACAAACTTAAATTTCTTTTTTTGGTGGGGAGGGGGAGGGGGGGAGGTAGGGGGTTAGGTGAAAAAATAAATATTTGAAATTGAAAATATTTTTTAAAAACAAACATAATTTTTTTTTTGGTGGGGGTGGGGGGATGATGGGGGGTCGCAGGTAGGGGGTGGGGTGGGGTAAAAAAATAAAAATTAGAAATTAGAAATATTTTTTAAAAACAAACTTAATTATTTTTTGTGAGGGGGAGGGGGGGGGGGGGTAGGGGGGTAGGGTGAGGTTGGGGTCAAAAAATAAAAAATTTGAAATTGGAAATATTTTTTAAAAAATAAGCTTTAAATTTATTTTTTTTAAAATTGTAACATGAAGTTGGAGGAGTGTTTTGTAAAATGTTTTCCTTAATTGTTTAAGGGAAGTCATTTTCCTTAAATTTGAGAAAAATGAGTTGATTTGGAAAACATTTTACCCAGCCAAACATGAAAAAATTGGAAAACATTTTTCGAAAATTGTTTTCCTTCATACCAAACACACCCTTAATGTTGGAAGTTTTCAATTCTTTATACCCTCTTCATAGCCACTAAACTTCGTTATTAGCCATTAACCTCTGTAACCTATGGTAATTAATTAATTTGTCATTATTATTTTACTATAAAGTTGAGATTATTCTTCTTACACTAGAATGATTTGTTGAATCATTAAGGGATACACCTATTTTGTATTTCTATAAATATTTTGATTGTAATATTGGTGAAAAAAATAAAAATAAAAATACTAATTTTATAATACAATAAAATTAGAAAGTTTTCCACTATTTCAGTGAGAATTTGTTTATGATATTCATGTATTTTTCAAGTGAGTTGATTCGATGAAAAATGAGTGACAAATAATGTTCTTTAACTTAACCCACATATCCCACTGATTCATTATGAGAAAAATCTTCGTTACTAATAGTGTTTGATGTAACAATTGTGAATAACTAAGGGAAGGTATTTATTGGGACTCTATACAAGAGGTGTATGATTACACCATGTTTGTAAACGTATAACTCAACAATTATCCAAGCTTTTTTTTTTAAAAAAAAAAAAGAAAATCAATTTCTTTCATAGTTATTGTGCATTTTTAATTCTTAACTGTAAAATAATGCAATGGCAAACTGTTAAACTAAAAATTGCACATATGAAAAAGGTGGACGAAATAGAGGATCGCTTCTTAAGTCTTGCGTGCAAAAAAAAATATTACTAGAGCTTAAAGGTAAGTAAGTTCTAACAAAGTGGGATTACACCAACTTTGTTGTATCTACTGCTGGAGTACCATTGGTCAATCAAGAAAGCCCTTGTTCAGAAGAAGCATGTCGCAGAAATGAAGATGATGAGATGGATGTGTGGGCATACTAGTAGAGATAGAATTAGGAATAAGGATATCTGAAATAAGTTGGGTGTGACCTCTGTGGTAGACAAGATGAGGAAAGTGAGACTAAGATGATTTGAACATGTGAAAAGGAGATGCATGCACCAATAACGAGGTGTGAGAGATTGGATTAGTAGGTGTGAGGCAGAGGCGAATCCAGAATTTGAAGAAAACGGATGCACCATTGCTTTAACGATAAGAATCTAAAAATTTATAATAATAATAGCTAAGCGAGGATTTCGGAATCACATATTCATAATAAAGAAGAGAAATCACAGCCCTTTCACATTAAAAAAAATAAGGGAATCACACCCTTTGAAATTAATAATATAATATAAAACACTTTCCATGCAAGTTATTTCCGCAAAATATGTAAGTCTGAGATAATCAATTCATTAGCTCTTGATGATTTCTTATTATAAGTAATGACAACAAAATTTTTTATCGAAACCATAAAATTAAAGTCATATATTTAATTTTTTTTTAATTTTGTTAGTTTGTTTATTAAAAAGAGAAGTCATAAATTAAAAAGAATTTTACTTTAAACTTTGATAATGATGATTTTTGTAGATTCTTGACTTGAAGTTGGAGACTTGGAGCTTCTTTGTATGAAAAATAAAAGGTAAATTTGAAGATAGAAGAAAAAATATTGTTGGAACTTGAAAAGTGGGTGGAAAGGAAACCTTTTGAAGTCTTTTGACTTTAGAGCTTTTAGAATTGGAAACAAATTTTTGGCCAGAAAATTTGGAAATAATTTAATTTTTTCGATGTTATTTTAACTTTTTAAATATTCTTACCCTTTTAACTTAAATACATTTTAACTAAAAAATGAAAAAAAGATCAGTTTGTTTTAAAATAAAAAAAATATTATAGTTTTTTTTAATTTTCTAGCCAAAATTTCTAGTCATCTAGCATTTCCCTTTAGAATTTAGTTTTTTTTTTTATTGAAAAATGTGTTTTTAATTAATAAAAATAAGATTGAAGCAAATCATTGTCTGGGATCAAACTTGGGACCTTAGAGTTGAAATCTGGCCATCAAACCAGCGAACCATCTCGCCATTTGGAGAACGGGTTTCACAATCTTATATTTAATATATTCTTTATTTACAAGTAATATATCAAGTTTAGTTGGATGACCACGGATCCCGGTGACCTAATTTTAATACATAAATTTGCCCCTGGTGTGAGGAGATGTAGAGGTACATAGGCTAATTATTGTATTGGGGAAATGTGATTCGACAGGACATGACACAACTTTAACTTAATTATCAAGGGCATAACCTTAGATAGGAAGGTATATAAGATTAGTAGGTAGCTGAGCTTAGACTCGCTTTTTGATGAATTTAAGCTTGGTGGGAGCACTGGAGAACTGTCCATTGTAGTATTAGTCTTATACATATATTTTCTTTTCAGTTATCACCTTATCTCATTGTTCTTACTGGTTTTTTCTCTGAATGCTCTATAATGCCTTTTTAATTAATTGACATGTTTTCTTCACTGTCGTATATCTTTTAGATATATATTTTGATTTGCTACACTTAAATCAAGAGTCTTTCGAAAACAACCTCTCTATTTCTCTCATTCTCTAGAGATATAAGATATGCATACACTATTAGTAGTTTATGTTGTAAGATTAAATACTTTAGGATCTTGAACACGATAATCTTACATAGAGATCGTTAGGAGGCACATACCTGATGCAGAAGACATAATCACAGATAAAAGCGGAAGCGTTAGTCGTAAATTGGTTTCTACCTCCTTGCCCTAATTTTATGTTACCACAACCGTCAGCGATGGAATTAATGTAGTGAATATGTGGTAACCCTAATGGGTGGAGGGAGGACCAATTTATAGAGGTTATGACTTAATCTGATACGTCCATCAAATAACCAATGTACGGACGAGATCTATTCCTTATTAAATATTATTTATGGTAATTTGGTTACAAGTAAACTTGGGCCATAAGTAAGAATTATTAATAATAATTAATAATAATTCTTACATTCTCCCACTTGGCCCAATGACCATATATAACATTAATATTTAATAAACATTAGTTGCGCATGCAATAAATCTCTTCTATAATGTCCATCATACATACCACAATATAACAAACTACTAATGCGAGTTATGGTGGTTGTACATATATTTTAAGCAACGTACTTCCTTCCATATACTACTACATTAGCAACTCATCATACTAGGTTCATAAGCTATAAAACATATAACATTATGGTCCATAATAATGTCTCATAGAGACTTATCTTGTAATATCTCAAAACAATAATGTATACACTATTATGAGAAACAAGAAATTCATTAATGTATATCAGAAACACATAATTTGAGCTCAGAGTGTAAAACATCATAAATGCATCAATCATAAGTACAACCAAGACCCATTCTTTGAACATGTTCTTTAAATGTCTTTGGTTGTATGCCTTTTGTTAACGGATCTGCAATCATGAGATCAGTTATAATATTCTCAAGTAACACTCTTTGTTTCTGAACTTCTTCCTTGACGGTAAAGTACTTTAATTCCATATGTTTGGCACCTTTAGAGTACTTATCATTCTTGGAGAAGAATACTGCTGCAGTATTATCACAATAAATTTTCAACGGCTTGGTAATGGTGTCGACAACCCCAAGTCCTGAAATGAAGTTCCGCAGCCATAATGCATGAATTGTGGCTTCATAATATGCCACAAATTCTGCTTCCATTGTGGATGTAGCAATGACAGATTGCTTAGCACTCTTCCACGATATTGCTCCTTCAGCTAATAGGAACAAGTAACCAAATGTGGACTTTCTAGTGTCAACGCATCCAGCAAAATCTGAATTCGAGTATCCAATAACTTCTAAGTGATTGGATCTCCTATACATGAGCATGTAATCTTTCGTTCCTTTCAGGTACCTTAAGACTTTCTTTGCAACTTTCCAGTGATTAATTTCAGGGTTACTTTGATATCTTCCTAGCATTTCGACCGCAAAACTAATATCCGGTCTTGTGCAAGTTTGAACATACATCAAACTTCCAACAATAGAAGAGTAAGGAATTGTTTCCATTTCTTTTCGTTCTATATCATTCTTTGGGCATTGCATGAGATTAAATTTGTCCCTTTTTTGAATAGGAACTATTCCTGCTGAACAATTGTTCATGTTAAATCTCTCTAGAACTCTTTCGATATAACCTTTTTGAGACAGTCCCAATAATCCTTGTGATCTATCACGGAATATTTCTATCCATATCACATAGGATGCCTCACCCATATCTTTCATTTCAAAGTTCATAGAGAGAAAGTCTTTCGTCTCACGCAATATGCCTAAATCATTAGCAGCAAGTAAAATGTCATCAACATACAGAACAAAAAATATAAACTTACTCCCACTAATCTTTTGGTATGTGCACCGATCAACGGTAATTTTCTTAAATCCAAAAGATGTTATAGTATCATTAAACTTTATATACCATTGTCGTGAGGCTTGTTTAAGTCCATATATTGACTTCTTTAGTTTACACACCATATGATCTTTTCCTTTAATTTCGAAACCCTCTAGTTGGTCCATATAAACATCCTCCTTGAGGTCTCCATTAAGAAAGACAGTTTTCACATCCATTTGATGTAACTCTGAATCATAATGAGATACCAAAGCCAAAACAATTCTTAATGAGTCTTTCTTTGAGACCGGTGAAAAGGTCTCTTTATAATCAATGCCTCATTTTTGAGTGTATCCTTTGGCAACAAGTCTGGCTTTATGTCGTTCAATATTACCATTAGAATCGTGTTTGGTCTTGAAGACCCATCTACATTCGATTCTTTTAGAACTTTCTGGTAATTGAACAAGATCCCATACTTTGTTGTGTTCCATGGATTTTAACTCTTCATTCATGACATTAATCAATTTATCAGACTCAGTGCTTTCTATGGCCTGTGAAAATGAAATCGGATCTTTATTAATTCCAATGTCAAAATCTGACTCTTGCAAATAAATCACATAATCATCGGAAATGGCCGATTTTCTTTCTCTTTGAGATTTTCTTAATGGCACTGTTTGTGGTTCATTTGCGTCAGATATTTGTGAGTTAGTTCCTTCTTGAAGTGTTTCACCCAAATATTGTTCGACATTGTTAAAGTGTTCTTCAACAAGAGGAACAATATTTGTTATTGGTATAGAAGTAGGTACATTTATAGGTAATGGAATATTTACCCTTACCTCATTAATTTCCACACTTTGTCGTTCAACACTCCCACTAACTTCACCATTCTCAATGAATTTTGCATTATCGGTTTCAACAATTCTCGAACTATGATTTGGACAGTATAACCTATACCCTTTAGATTTCTCTGGATAACCAATAAAGTAACCACTTACTGTTCGAGAATCTAATTTCTTTTCATGTGGATTATAAACTCTAGCTTCTGCTTGACAACCCCAAACATGCAGGTGTCTTAAACTAGGCTTCCTTCCCGTCCACAGTTCAAAAGGGGTCTTTGGAACTGCCTTACTAGGAATCCTGTTTAATAAATATACAACAGTTTTAAGAGCATACATCCACAATGATTTGGGTAATGAGGAATTACTCATCATACTCCTAACCATATTCATAAGTGTTCGATTACGCCTTTCTGCAACACCATTTTGTTGAGGTGTTCCTGGCATAGTATACTGTGCACATATGCCATGTTCTTCAAGAAATTTTGCAAATGGACCTGGACATTGTCCTGATTCGTTATACTTTCCATAATATTCACCACCTCTATCTGACCTAATGATTTTCACTTTTCTATCTAATTGTCTTTCAACCTCATTAACGTACACTTTGAGAGCGTCCGCTGCTTGAGATTTTTCTTTCAACAAATAGATAAATCCATAACGTGAAAAATCATCGATAAAGGTGATAAAATATTTTTCTCCACCAAAAAATGGAACATCAAAGGGTCCGCAAATATCAGTGTGTATAATTTCAAGAAGTTGAGTGCTCCTTGTGACACCTTTCTTGGTATGTGTGGTTTGCTTTCCTTTAATGCAATCCAAACATATATCAAGATCAGCAAAATTCAAATTCTGAAGAATTTCATTCTTTACTAATCTTTTTAATCGTTCTTTGGATACATGACCCAAACGTTTATGCCACAAATAAGCAAAACTTTCATTTAGTGAACTACGTTTAATTCCAACATTTTGATGAATAGTAAGCAGGGATTCAGAAAAATTATTATCGAGTTTCAATCTATATAGACCATCAATAAGAACACCAGAACCATAAAAAATAGTATTCTTATATAAATTGAAACATCCATGTCCAAACTTAAAATCAAATCCAGAAACATCAAGTCTTGAAAGGGAAATCAAATTCCTAGAAACTGAAGGAACATAAAGAGTTTGTAATAGATCAAGGTGATGTCCAGTCTCCAAGATCAATCGATAAGTCCCTATGCCTTCAATTTAAGCCTTCATGCGATTTCCCATGAACAAGAAATCTTTATTTGGATTTGTAGTTTGGATCGTAGTGAATCCCTGCAACAAAGTGGATACATGAGTAGTTGCACCAAAATCAAGCCACCAAGTATTATTAGGAACTTCTACTAAATTTGATTCAAAACATACAAAAGCACTAAATGTACCTTTCTTTTCAAACCAAGCTTTACGTTTCAGGCAATCTTTCTGATAGTGTCCTTCCTTTCTACAGAAACGATACACATCAACCTTGAGTTCCTTATGAGCATCCTATGGAACTTTAGCAGGTGCTTTCTTTTTCTTAAACTTGTTGGCCTTCACTTTAAGTCCTTTACCAGCTCCTTGACCTATGAGATTAATGGAATGACCTCCTTGTTTCTTAAGTCTTGACTCTTCTTGAGTAAGCATACTAGACAATTCACTAACATCCCACTTATCCTTAATAGTGTTATAGTTAATTTGGAATGGTCCATACTCAAGAGGCAATGAGTTTAGAATGAACTGAACCAAGAAGGTGTCATCCACTTTCATCCCCAAGGTCCTAAGTCTTGCTGCAATGTTAGTCATCTCGATGATATGATTTTGCATACTACGCGACCCATCAAACTTCATGGTCGTGAGTTCAGCCATTAGTGTACCAGCGAGAGACTTATCAGCAGAACGAAAACGTTCTTCCACAAACTTTAGGTATTCCCTGGCACTTTCTGTTTGTGGAATAGTACTCTTAATGTTGTTAGCAACAGTCATTCGCATGAACGTAAGGCTTAATCTGTTAGAGTGTTCCCATGATTTATGAAAAGACTTCTCATCCTCACTGCTCTTATCAGTAATGGCAGTAGGTTTGTCATTCAGCAGAGCCAAGTCAAGGTCCATTACACCTAAGTGGAACTGTACTTGTTCATGCCATTCAGAGAGGTTCAATCCATTGAATACAGTAACAGACGAAGCATGCGAATGAAGAGGAATAACTGCAAAATAATATACATGCTCACAAATTAAAAAATAATGTGAATTCAGTAAAACGATAAAAGTACATCGTAATTCTCCTTTGGGTAGATACTACGACACGCTATCATAATTTAAATGCCTTTTTTTTTTAATCTTTAATAGGCAATTAAATATATTTAACCAAACATATACAACATCTTTGGATATACAATATATGTTTGACTGAAAATATTAATTTACCTCATAATGTTCACTATTCGTAGAATAATTAATTCACCTTTGGGTAAATTCTTACGTTCTAGCAATAGTGAAAATCAATTTATCTATTTATTTTCAATATATATAGGCATTTAATTAACTTTCATAGGTAAATGATAATTTTATGAATGCATATTTTTCTTAACCATACTAGTTTGGCCACTTTGGTGACTAACAAACTATATAAATACAAATGCACACATAGTATCATAAAATTTTGTGCATGTGAATAATTTTATACATTTTAGTTTGGCCACTTTGGTGACTAACAAACTATAGTAACATAATACATGCATCAAGTGATCATAAATATTATATGTGTAGACGTTAATTTATCTAGTTTGACCACTTTGGTGACTAACAAACTATTTTGCACAAAAGTACACACATATTATTTATTGCTTAGTATAACGACCACTTTAAGTTATTGCACAATCTAAAACAAAGCATAACTATTACATCATGGAAAGATTAAGAATTTTCAGAATTTGTGCAAATTAAACTTTGCTAACAAGACTTCATTAACTTAAGAGTCCAAACAACTTAAATAATCAAGTACAAAAAAATAGACACTACAAAAGATTCAACATAATTTGATTGGACCATTAATTCATTAAATAAACAATAAACATGAGTCTGCGTTATCATATTAATTTAATACCGGATTAATTTATTACTATAGTATGAATTATTAAATATAATATATCAATGTATGATTGATTATTTATAACACCTATTCTGCCTTTCTTTCAACTTTCAGTGGGCTGACTATGCAACACGGCGTGAATAATTAAACACGCCGTCAATTATGCACGATGAAGAATTTTCATACGCAAAGATTATTGGTTCAACAATCCAGGCTCTGATGCCACATGTAAGATTAAATACTTTAGGATCTTGAACACGATAATCTTACATAGAGATCGTTAGGAGGCACATACCTGATGCAGAAGACATAATCACAGAGAGAAGCGGAAGCGTTAGTCGTAAATTGGTTTCTACCTCCTTGCCCTAACTTTATGTTACCACAACCGTCAGCGATGGAATTAATGTAGTGAATATGTGGTAACCCTAATGGGTGGAGGGAGGACCAATTTATAGAGGTTATGACTTAATCTGGTACGTCCATCAAATAACCAATGTACGGACGAGATCTATTCCTTATTAAATATTATTTATGGTAATTTGGTTACAAGTAAACTTGGGCCATAAGTAAGAATTATTAATAATAATTAATAATAATTCTTACATATGTTGTTAATAGTTCTCTGCAATAGTTATTGTGCATCCTTAATTCTTAACAGTAAGCTAAAAGTCAAATAAAATCTTTTATATATACATGCAGTACCATTTGATGGGATAGTTATTGTGCACTTAAATTTAAAACAATGCAATGTCAAACTATTAAACTACAATTTGCATATGGAAAAAAAGAACTATCATCTAATATAAATGAACAAACATATTTCTAGTGAAAATGACATTGTAACATATAAACAATTAAAAACAAGGTAATGTTGTAACCTAGATTGCCAAAATAAAAGAAAAATGAACACATTACTTAAGACTTAAACAAAGAATCTGTTTGATTGGTAGGTAATAACTACATCTACATGAGAAACGTGTACTATTGTGCATGCATTTTCAATTAATTCTTTGATTGGTACGTAATAAAATTAATTTGAATTTTTTTGATCATGTGAAATATTTATAAACTTTTTGAGTAAATTGCAAGTTGGGAAATTGTTAAAAATCAATGAAAGTGAAAGCTACATGAGAAACTGTCTATTGTGTATGCATTTTCAATTAATTATTTGATTGGTAGTAATAAAATTAATTTGGATTTCTAATCATGTTAAATATATATAACTTTGATGTAAAAATAATATATCTACACTATTAAATTACCTAAAAATTTATAAATAATTCGTGACCTTTAATTTGATAAAAATGAAAAGTTACTAACCTAAACAGGTTAAAATACACTTATATAATATAAAAATCAATCAGTGAAAATGAAACCAAAAGCTACTCAAGAGATGAGAGATGTACCATGCGTGCATATGACTTTTTAATTTAATTCTTTGTTTGGTGGATAAGACGATTTTTTTTGAGAATCTTTTTTTTAAAGTGGTTCGTCAAATCCTCTAACCTAAGAGTAGTCAAAATAAAGATATGATTCTCTCATTTTTTATTTTCTTTTCTCTGAAACTGATGTATTGGACTTGTCATTTGAAATACACACTTTAGGTGGATTAAGACTTCTTAAGGAAACTAAACTTAATTATTGTAGTGAATAAATTTTGTTGCCAAAAACATAAAACTTATTAGTAGTTACAACAAGGTAACAAATACTAATTTTGTAACTTGGACTGTTACAATTAAATAAATTAAATATATTTTTTTTCCCTTTTGGGGAGTGAGAAAGAAATGGTGAGAAAATGGTGATTGGTCGGCTTACAATTTTTTATTATCAGATATTGATTTAAAATTTGAAATTTATAAGTTTTATATTATAATTTCAAGACAATATCATATATACTATATCATATGTGAGAAACTTCCAAATTAGAAGTGTTAAAAAAAACTAAAAATCATGAATACTCTCGTAGTAGCATATCAAAGACACTCATATCCGTAAGAATATTTCATTAATATTGTAGGCGTAATTTTCAGAATTCAGTAAATTATTCTAATATAAAATTAATAGTCAAAATTTAACAAAAAATTTCGATTGATGAAAAATCCAACAACTCAAAAAGTATGAAGAATATTTCTTTTTCAAGTATCTCTCAAAGGAAACAATGTGCTCATATATATGTATAGGAAGAATAATTTCAATTTTATAGTCAAACAATATTGTTGACAAATTAATTTTCATAATCATGTGTCATATGTTACGAAAGGTTAATGACTAATATTAAAGAAGGTTTAGTGGTTATGAAGAGGGTCTAAAGAATTGAAAACTTCCCAACATTTTATAATATAAAGTAGCCATTGAATGATATTCAAAGATAATTATTTTATTTTATAATAATATATATTAGATTTTATTTAACAATTCCCACATATCTAAAAATAAAATAAAAAAGTGAATAGAAAGTTTTGATAGTTATGGAATTAAAGCTGACCTCATTGCAATGCACAGTTTACGTAATCTAACAATCTTCCAGACAAATACCTATATTAAAGTCACATTAGGTAGTTATGGAATGTCATAAATCTTGAGGTGAAATGATTTAGGGAAGCACTTATTTTAATCCTGTAGCTAATTAATTAGCTTTTAACTATACACAAATCACTTTGTCTCCTAACCTAAACTGACAAAAAAAATATCCATCTTAGACCTTTAGTGGTAATAATAAATAGGCATAATATATAAATATACTTTTTAACTTGGCCTGTTTCATTTTTATGTCTTTCAACTTTAAGTTAATTCGTATAAGTAAACACTTAAACTTGTAGAAAATTGGACAAATAGACACACGTGTTCTACTTGGCTAGTGGTGGAGCCAAAAATTTTACTAAGGGTGTCCAAGAATGACGGTGTGTGGCTGTAAAAAAAAAATAAAAAAATGTGCTATTTGGGGTATGAACCCAGAACTTCTTTATTCAAATGAACACAGCCAAAAATATAGTTTTTGTCAAGGATATCCAACTTTAAATATATATCTGTTAAATGTAGAATTTAACATATATAAACAACATAATTTTTCGACTAAGGGTTTCCAGTTGGACACTTTAGGGTGGCTCTAGCTACGCCACTGTACGTGGCATCCTGTATGACAATTTATGTCCTACGTGTATTATGCCACATAGGACTCATGTGTTTACTTGTTCAACTTTATACAGGTTTAAGTGTCTACTTGTGCACACCCAAAGTTGAATGACATAAATGTGAAATGAGGCCAAGTTAGATGGCACATTTATGTATCATACCTAATAAATATGTGTATTTTCTTTTACCCCTTTCCCTAGGAGCTTCCACGTTTGCTCTCTTGGTGATTCGAACTGATAACCTTAAAATTGAAAGTAAGGGATGCTTACCATCCGAACAACTCTCTCTTGTCTAAATATGTGTGTTTATAATCAACATTCTATATAAATGTTACTAAAGACTTTGGTCACTCTGAATGTAATGATATTAACTCAATTGCTGCTAAATATTTTTGTGCAAATAAATATTACAGCTAAAAGAAAAATCTTTTACCACTAAATATTGTCTCTTTTGTTGTAGGGTCACTTGCAACCCAACATGCATGGAAATGGATTTGCGATAAAAACAATATACCTAGTGAAATCCTATAAATAAAATTTGCGGAGGATAGAGTATATGCAGATCTTACCTCTGATTTGGAAGATAGAGCTAGAGGTTCTTTCCTATAGACCCCCGACTCAAGCAACACTCCTATATATATTGATTTTTTTCCATTCTGAAGAGCTCGAATACAAAACCTCAAGTCTAACTATTTCACTACCACTCATATTTTACTTATTGTGATAAGTTTTTTTAATTACCCTGGCCATAATTTCATTTTGCACTGATTAACTTCCCTATCGAGAATGACTATATATGTTGCAACCTTTAGAAGTGAGAGTGGAAAAGTTAATAAAGCTATCATTGTTCTTTGAATTCAACCATTAAGGTTAAATAGTAATTAATGTTATGATTACAAAGTCCTAATGACAATTAGAGCCAAGCTGACTTTTCACTCTCTTATGGGGAAACTTCATATTCCAAGTGGACTTACAATCACTTTAGAGATTAAACTCCATTTAAGGGGAAGATTACTTGCGTGTCATATCCATAATCCTTGATTAATATTCTGTCCGTTTATTTTTACTTGTTCATTGTAACCTTTTTTTTTTTTTTTTTTTTAAGAAATAATGATAACTATGAGTATGTTACCATAATATCAATTTTAATTGATGTATAGTCTTAGGTCTTCGGAAATAATTTGAGAAGTAAGTGATTATTAATATTGAGGGTAAAGTATGAAGTCTTTTCTTGATAAATGACAAGCAAAAATGAAAATGTATTTTTACTGAATAAATAAAAGTGAACGAGGGAGTATTCATAATAACCCTTGATTAGTCATAATAATATACTCAAAGCATGCAAGCACACACATAGACAAACAAGCAAATACTCCCTCCGTTTATTTTACTTGTTTATAATATTAAAAATATAATTTTCATGGTTAATTGTTGCTCTTAACATATCAAGAGAAACAATTTTTTTTTATTTTTCCCCACAAAATTAATTACTTATTCTCAAATTATTTTTTAAAGGATGTGTAAAGTCTAGACTGAACAAGTAAAAATGAAAAGAAAGTATGATATACTTATAAAAATGTCCATTAAAAGTAGGAAACCGATAGGATCATTTTTCAAGCATGAATAGAAAGACATAGAGATAATTATTTGTCTATTAGGACTTGTTCAATCCACTAATTAAAAACATATTTGATTACATTTTCAATGATTTTGTACACAATAAGACTAATAGGCAATCACTAATTTCTACATTATCACATGTGACTGACTATACATATCTCTGCAAGAGTATGTAATATTGTGATTATTACAAGCACCTAAATGAAGTACAAATGACCAAATTACCCTTTTTCCAATTGCATCATTTAAAGTACATGAAAATATCCTAAAATATAATATATATATATATATATATATATATATATATATATATATATATATATATCTACTTGGAAATGATCCTTATTTTTGTGAGATTCTTTACCCTCTCATCTTCTATTTCATGTCCAAATTTATATATGAACTATATGTATAGGATTGAAAATATGTGGCCTAATGTTGAAAAGGAAAAAAAAAAAAAAAAAAGAGGTCTTGATCTCCATAGGGATATTAAATGTTGTTGTAGGGTTATTCAACTTGGAAATCAAGAAAAGGGAAAGGTGAAGCATCCTTCATCAATTCCTCCAAGTCCCACTCTCCCACTTTTACATCATCTCCTTCCCAACAATTCCCTATCCCTCCAAAATTTTCTACTTTGATATTACTACAAGTATTGAAATTATGGCTAGTGGTGATCAAGTTGGTCATGTTGTTAGGGTTATTGTTGTTTTGATGATGACTAAAATTCCCATTTTCAACATTTTGATACTCAATACTTACATTCTCCAATGGTGGAACATATAGCTCATGACCTTCCATACTAAGATTTCCTCCAAATATCCCATGATTATTCCCATAAAAGAGACTTCCACCATTAGTACTCACAATATTCCCTCCTTGTACCATGCATGGTTGTGTAGTACTCAAGTATGAGGGCGCGTTGAATCCATTAGGTATGTTTATTAAGGTGTGCTCGAGGGTGGGCAAAGGATCAATATTTATGGTGTTTAGGGCTATAGACGAGGAAGAAGGCGAGGTTGAGTCCATGTACATGGACATTAGGTTATGTTTGAGCATTGGCATGAATCCTTGTTGAGTAACTCCCATGTTGAGTTCTTTGGAGGGATGATCTGCGGATGAATCACTTGCATTTGGTGATGGTGTAGAGGATGATGATGAGTTCTTTAGCCTCTTTTTCAATGTCGAATTCCAGAAATTCTTGATTTCATTATCAGTACGTCCAGGCAAACGTGCCGCTATTTGAGACCACCTTTGGAGTAAAAAATAAATTAAGAGTCAATATTTATAGGTCAAAGGGCTTTTAACACATTTGGCAGCTCGAACAAAAATAATTACGTTTGCTAGCCCATGTACAAAAAAAATATACACTATTTATGTATAAAATATAACGTAAAAATTACTTGGTCAAATTGGGAGAATGTGAAAGTCATGTGAAACATGCTTGTATAATATGATGATCTACTTGGAAAAAAAAAATCTTGTAAAAATGAAGATTGGGGAATAAGAAAGAGCATTTTCAACTCTAAGACAATGATGTTATATATTAATTTACTTGATAATTATATATTAAACTTTTCCCTTTTGACTAAGAAGAACTAAGTGCACTTAATTAATGTGATCTGTTGCCTGTTGATATTATAATTTGGATTTTATTTTATCTATAATAGAAGAGTTTAATTTATATATACAAATAATGCACACAAAAAATAACACACTATTAATTTAAAATAGATAATAAGTAATATATTTTGAGTGACTTGATAGTGTAAAATTTCTCCAAGCCATCCCACTCATTATATATATATTTATATGGGTTCTTTCCCAACCTTTATTGTGGAAACAAAAAAACATGTATTCACCAAGTTTATACGGCTTTTTTTTTTTATGTCTAATAGTTATTATCTTAAAAAAAAGTCATATTTTTTATTGAAGAAAATTAAAATCAAGAAAAAATATGGCGTTTTTGAGATGATAACTATTACTTCAGTTACCATATAAAATATCAATTCAGCTTGGGTTGATTTCTCGTAATTTAATTTGGTGAATAATATTGTTAATTAATTCATTGAATTTGAAAACGTATAAGTGAAGATATGCATGTTAATAAATCATGTAAGTTGTTGAAGTCAATAACATCATAATTAGCTTTATCATGTTAGCCATTGAAAATTACCTGAAATTTCACTGTGTTGTCCCCTTAATATAACTAACTACTAATTAATTACTAACATTCTGAGATACTACTAATTGTTTCCTTAATTCATTTTTTTTTTACATATATGTAGTTATAACAAATTAAAATATAATAATTCCTTAAAATCCATGACAAAAATGATTTCTTTTATGTATTAGGTATTTTTATCGTAGGAATTATATATGTCCCTATTTAACACTTCTTATAAAAAATTCATGTAGATAGACTAGTAGTTTATTTTAATCTTCAAGGTATTCACTCAAAATACATTTTTCATCTAAAATTTTCAAATTTATTATGATATTTCAAAATTATGATTTTGCTTTTGCATATAGAAGATCGAAGAAATTATCCGCTAAAAAAAGATAGATTTAACTTATATATACCGTTAGCGTAATTGCGTAAATATTTTTAACACCATCGATACATATTTCAATTTACTATAGTAGCAAGTGACCTGTTTTATTTTCAAGTTGCTAATTTCATTTATTTCTAAGTGGACAACTACATGTACTTAATTTAAATACACTAATAATGCTAATAACAACATCACATTATTTTTACCTCTTTTAGCAGGTAATATATTATGTTTTCAAAATTTTAAATCTCATATTATTCTATAGAAGCTTACTTGTAAATATTTTTTAAATGATTGAATAGTGTAAAAAATTATTACATTAATAATATATAAAACTCTAAATTATTTTACGCTCCTGATGAGAGTACACAAGTTATACTTTTTTTTTTTTTTAATCAAAGTTGTTTTTCCAAAAATAAAATAAAATAAAGTTATATACATCTTTTTCACTATAATTATAACGAATTTACCTAGTAATGAAATGTTAGTTAACCAATTTTATCAAATGGTCAATTAATATTATCAAGAAATTTACCTCTAATTATCAAATAAATTATCTGATTATATAAATATTTTTTTATAACATCAATGTATATAAAATTTAAAACCCTTCCAAAAATACTACCGACCTACATGCACATGTATACACATCACAACACATAGCTCATAACTTTTTTATGTTGTGTTAACATTTCTTTATACTTTGGATTTTCTTAACGAAAATTCTGACTCGAAGACAGAGAGAGACAAACCTGTTACCAAGAATGGAATGTAAATGTATAATATGTTCTTCTTCTTGAGGTGAAAATGCACCTCTCTTAAGATCTGGCCTCAAATAATTAATCCATCTGAGTCTACAACTCTTTCCACATCTTTGTAATCCAGCATTTCTTGCTACATCACTCCAACACCCTTGTCCATTTGTTAGCATATAATGCATAAGCTTCTCATCTTCCTCTGGAGACCACAACCCTTTTCTTAGCTTAACGTTCGTGTTATTATTGTTGTTGTTACTGTTCTTTGCGGAGGAGGAAGAGGAGGAGGAGAACTCAGGCTTCCTCATTGTAATCCTTCTTTCTTTTGGTTTTTAGACACTCTATATTGTTTTTCTTCTTGTCTCCCCAACTGTTTTGATGTAAAAAGAAGTCACTAACTTTATATTGATGAGCACCATCAACCTCAAATATATTTAAAATTGAAAAAAAATGAGAAAAACAAGAGGAAGAGAGAGAGAGAGAGAGAGTGAAACTTCTATGGAATGAAAATCATGATCATGATGATAGTGATGGTTGTGGGGCTTTGCTTAGAAATGGGGAATCAAGAGAATAGAGAGGGTATAAGGAATGAAACATAGGTGGGGGTGGGGTGAGTAAAACCTGATTCAGAATTTAAATTTGATCGGTTTAATATTTATGTTTTTATCGTTGATTTATTTACACTTTTCTAATATTATGGTTCAAAATTTTGGAATTTATTTGAAATTTTATCAAAACTTAGAAAAATATATACATTTTACGTAAAAATACTGAATTCAGTGAACTCGTTTGAAGTATAATGTATTTTACCTTTGAGGGGGTGGGGTAAAGGGGGTAGGGTGGTGTTGGTTGATAAGTCTAGGTGAAAACGGTTTGGAAAAGGATAGATGGTCTTCTTGTCTCTGACTCCATATATTGTCTTTTTCCCCTATGCATATTTCTTCACAAGTAAGTTAATGATTAAAAGTTGAAGGGATACTAAAATATGTATATTATATGAATTAGTATATCTTTTTTATACAACTCTATAAGTGCATGAAATTAAAATGGAAAGTTTGTTTTGTAACCAAGTCTAATATTATGATATATATTTGCTTCCACTACACATAATCTTCCCTCTACCCCCTGCCGGCATAGCCCCACTCAATGAATAACCAAAAACAACAATATATAAATTCACACGTGTACATAAAGATAACAGAAAAATATAATTATTGTTATTATTATAATATTTTTATAAAAGAAAGATGATATGGTTTGGAATGTGGTGATAAATTTTCAAGAATTCAAATGATCATGTATAGTACATGATCTTTGAATAAGAATTGTCCACCAACACTTTCCATTATAGGGGACTGTTGGTGCGGTGATGAAACCGCTCCACCCTTAACAATCGATCTCGGGTTCGAGTCCTGAGTATGGAGAATCTTGTTGGGAGCGTCATTCCCGAATAGGCTTTACAGTGCGTGTTTCGAATTTAGTCAGGACTCCAATATGAACTCCAGACACCGAATGAAAAACCAAAAAAATATATTTCAAATATATACATACATATACATATTTTTAAAGGGTGATAAAAATTGACCACCACATTGATTTAGTAAAATATCAATACAAAGTATGAAGGTATGTTCTCAAATTTAATTCATATGATGCTAGACATGTTCATTATCCAAAAATTGTCTTCATACCTTGTTGTTTAAAATGTAATTTTAATATCTTGAAATGCAAAGTATACAACTTTTAGACTAAATTAGAAAGAGTTCATCATATATGATAAGAATATGATACGAAAAACACTGGATTTAGCTACCAAGTTCATCATTTAGAAAAAGTTCATCATATATGATACGAAGTTCGTAGGTTTTTTAGTAGTGGTTTTAAAAAACAATGGATTTAGTTACTAATTTTGTCGCTATTTTGCTCATAGCTAATAAAGGGGTGTCAGTAGTTGTAGACTTATAGTAAGAAAATAAAAAAGAATTATGAGGCTAATAAGACATGAACACACAACTTTAAGGAAATTTTGCAACACCTTAGCCATTAGAATAAACCTTTCACTTGTGTCAAGAGGTGTCAATACTTTTATATATATATTTATTAAATCAAAATTTGATGTTTATATTCAATGTAATTTTCCAATTTTATACAGCTTTTGATTTGTATAATTCGCTAGATACATCCAATTTTATACAAATTGTTCAGTTTTGTATAAATTCATTTATACATTGTAATTTGTATAATAAGATCTACATTTGTATAATTATAAGTGTATAGGACGAAAATATATGTATTTGTATTTGTATATACACTTTTCTCTCGCTTTATACAAACACAAATGCATTTTATATATTTTATACATTTGTTACCGAATGGGAATTATATACCGAAAATGGCTAACCGTATACCGAACCAGATGGCAAAAAAATGAGATGTTTGCTGCTATAGTTTCATTCTATACACTTATAATTATACAAATACAGATCTTCTCCTATCAGTTCTCTTTTGTCTTTCTCTCTTTCTCGCTTTATACAAACATAAATTATACAAATTACAATATATAATTTGTGTTGTATAAAGCAACAGAGAGACATTTAATATACAAATGTTTTATTTCGATTCAATTGTATACAATTTCAAATTTTATGCAGATATACAAACACAATCATTGATACATATACACAGTAGTTACATATATACAATTATCTAACTGACATACATATATAATCGCTGGGCTTTTATACAAACGAATGTCTGCCTACGATTTATACAAATCTGATGCTCCATAGTAAACATAAAATTTGATATGAAGCGCAATTATGCAAACTATAACTGTAACATACAAATATAATTTTTATATTTGTCAAACTTAAAAATTTTACTCCAATTTAAAACCCACCTTCTTGATTTCACATCATTTTCCTTATTCTCATAGAGGGAAAAGAGGAATCAAGAAAAGAAAGTGGGCTTTTTGTAGAGTTGCTCACATTTTGTCAAATCTTCGATTGTGCACGAAAAGTTTTGTATTGTGACAACGTCATTTAATTTGTCTCTCTTTGAAAATCCAAATATACAACATTATTGTATATTGGTCAAAAAAATGAACTTAAAAGCAATCACTATTCACTTTAGCTTCTTTTTCCTCCTTTTTTAATCTATTAATAAATCATTCATGTGTTTCACTTTTTTTTAATGGGCCCTTTGAGCTATTGTTTTCTGACACGTTGCAATGATTATTTTGTTAGCAAAAAGAAACAATATTAGTTGGAATAATCACAATATTAATAATTAATACTAACTTCTTTGCTTATGCATAAAAAAAGAATCAATTAGAAGAAGGAGATGTGAATTGCGGTTTACGTAAGAGTGATAATATTATGAAAAAAAACAAGAGAGAGACTCATGAGGAAAACAAGAAAGAAAATGATTAATTAATTAATTATTTAAATTGTTTAGACCCCACTTTTTTCACTTTTTGATTGCTTGCTCTTGTAATTTTTAATAAATAATATTGAAGGAAGGGACTGAGAATTGGAAAAAGAAAGAAGAAGAGTGAAAATATAAAGCAATAAAATTGAAGAGTTCAGGAATCCAAATGAAAATTTGAATGGTTCAATTTTGCATGCAAAAGTTATGTGTAAATCGAGATGAATTTAGGTGGGATAGTTTGAATTTCCTCTCTATTTAATAATCAGAGGTTTTGGGTTTAAGTTCTGAAAATTAAAAAAAAATCAATTAGTTTAGTTCAAATGTGGACACTGGACAACAAATGAGAAACAAAAACATATTTATTCTTAAGGTGTGTTTGATACAGACGAACATATTTTTCAAATTTTCTATGTTCGTTGGTCAAAATTTTTGAAAAACATTTTCTCTGGGAAAATAAGTTTCTAAAAAAAAAAAAGAAGAAGAAGAGGAAAATGACCTTTTTGTAGAAAAAAAGTAGGAAAAATAAGTTTCACGAGTGACATTCAATATTGATTATATCTTTCCCACCAACACATCTCATCTTCACCTATCCCAGCTCAATAAACCCCTACCTCTCCCATAATATTTATCTAAACTATATATAAATACTCTTAAGATAATATTTTCAAAAAAAATATTTTTTCTTTCCTTCCGAACACACACCTAAATAAAAAATTTAGAATCATTAGATTTTGCTCCTTATTATATATGTTTTATTAAACTAAATTGCCTTTTTTCAGAACTTATAATATATTTATCGTCCATGCTAGACACAGTAAATTTTGTTGTACATCATTGTGTACGTCCACTTTAGATGGGAGTGGAAAACTCTCGTTGGTAGTGAATTCGATAGAAATATGATATTATCTTCGTTTCAATTTACGTATCACACTTTATTTTTTAGTCTGTTCTAAAAAAAATGTCATACTTTTATATTAGAAATAACTTAATTTTGAAATTTCCTTTTATTTTTAACCAAATGATTTATTTTAGACGCAAATATCAATAGTAAATTGTTAGTCCCTAGCAAGTACATCTACATATATAAATATCTTAACTTGCATGTACATGATTAATCAAGATATTTATGCCAAAAAGTTTACTCTTTAAGTCTTAACTAATTAAAGACGAGGCTACACTCGAGGCTCTAACAGATAAATAAATATTTACCACCTTATTAGAACCTTTGATGAATTCGGCTTGACGTACACTTACGTGTGCACCACTATTGAAAAACATAAATTAATAACAGACAAATTTTATAACTAAATAGCGAAATTTATTGCTACTTCTATTTTGCAATAGATTATTATAAAATTCTATAAATTGCGAATAAATTAGAGACAAAGTTGGTAGTTTTGAAACCAAAGCATAGGCGATGGCGAAAAGGCATGCACGCCCATATGGCATTAACGCACAATGTAAGTAAATTTTATTATGCAAAGGCATATGACCAGTGGCGGAGCTATATAGATCGTATATAGATCGTATCGATAGTGGTTAATTGAACACCTTTTATTGAAATTTTATTTTTATATATATAAAGACTATATATATATATATAGATCAAAACTATTTTCTATACATACATATGAATTATCTTGACGAAATTAATTTCTGATTTCGCTATTGAATTGTCATCCCGATTATTAAGCCTCTAACAATTTGATCCCAAAAAAAATGGCACATTTGCACCTTCCAATAATTTATATTAATTGCTAAGAAAAATGACTTCTTTTCTTTTCTTATTTATAAAAAAAATCAGATCGATCCCTTATTTCACAAAAGAAGATGTTTAAATAGAAATTGTTTCAAATGCCATTAAGTTACTTTTCTTGCAAAAACAATGTTTTATATTTATCTTGAAATTTCTAAAAAAAAAAAAATCAACGGAATATTAATCCTTTTAATAAAACTTCATATGAGTATTATAGGATTTAGTAGGTGAAATTTAACTTTCAAGTTAAGGAAAAGAAAATTAGTCAAATTTTTTAATTTATTGCAAAATTTAATGTAAAACTATTACTCTCATATACCATTTTCTGCAGATGATTTAAAATCACTTATTTAAACATTTCCATGTATAAGTAGTCAAATTTACTACTTCCAAATCCTTCATAAACTTTGAAACAAATCAATCCAATGGGTCCTAGATACTTTCTGAAATTAATCAATTTTCAGTATTCTAATTAGCTTCTGCTTTTATTTTATTTTTTAATTTTAGAATCATAAAAACCACTTTATAGTGAATACATTACAGCAAATAACAGATTATACGATAATAATATAATTATCATTATATTATATTTAGCAATAATAATAATAAATAGGAATACGTATAACCAATCCTCTATATAAATATTGCTAAAAGACTTGAGAGATTCTGGATGAAACAACATTAGTTCAAGTGTTCAACTACCGCTAAATTTTACGAAAAATCTAGTGTCTCTAAATATCTCTTTTGTCGTAGTGATTGAGAAAAATATCTTCTTCTTTCCTTGAAGACTCAACTCAACTCAACTCAACTCCAAAGAGATATTTAATATTTATTATTTACAGAAGGGTAAGAAAAGGGTATAAATGGGCTAGAAAAGGTGGAGAAAACATTGAAGTTACTCCAATGATCTTCACTTTCTGTATGCTTCCTCTTTACTTATTTGTTTTCTCTAAGCTTTGTCTTTTGGTCATGTTGATTATACCACCAAAATAAGCAATCCCTTACCTTTAAAGTTGCCTAGAATGGGCAAAAGAATATTCAATTTGTACTTAATTGGAACCTTGTAATAGAATAAATTTGCTATAATGAGAAAGCTGCCTATCTATAAGGACCACTATTAACAATTAAAGATCTTGACATAAAATCATTCATGATACTATATATAATATGTACACTAACTAGAGAGAAAGAAGGTGGAGGCTATTTAATACTCCATTTGCCCAAATTATGTGATACTTTTCGTTTTTTGAGAGTTAAACAGTTTAAGTTTGATTGAAAATTTAAGCATGGAATCTTCAATTTTTTTTGAAATGAAATTTATATATTTGTAAACAACATAAAAAGTACTATAAGTCAAAATAATTGATAATTCAAAATGTTTAAAAGATCTATGAAAAAATTGCTGTCAAAGATAAAATTGTTTAAATCTCAAAATCCGAAAAGTATTACTGGGACAGGGAGTAAGCAATTTGAACTAGTTGAATTTGCTTTTGTTTTCTTGTCTTTATTTTTCTCTATGCACCAATGCTGTAAACATCAACTCTCGGATTGATTCCTTTTAATTTGGAGAATTCATGTTTCCCATAATTGTCAAAAACAACACTCCATTAGTTTAATTTATCATAGTCAGGAAAAACTTATAGAGGTTCTGTATATATAACAAAACTATATTAGTTTATCATAGTTAAAGATAAAATTGAGGTTAAAGTGATTATTGATTCACTATGATTAAGTGGTACTCGCTCCAATTTCATTTTAACTATAGTTTTTTCTCTTTACACGCTTACTAAAAAAATATATAAGATATAGTTTACTTAGAGATGATAAGTATTGGTAGATGAAATGCGATGAATTAAGGTAACGATAGGCTAGAAGTTTGAAAATTGGTTTTAGAGTCTAAAGGTTTTCAAGTTAAGCAAGACTAAAACACAGTTGTTGGAGTGCAATTCGTAACAGATGAGGCGGAGGTGGATGTGAAGATCAATGGACAAGTCATGCCCCAAGAGAGGAAGCTTCAAAATCTTGACTTCATAATCCAAGAAGATGGGAAGATTGATGATGATGTCGCATATCGTATTAGAGCGGGGTGAGTGAAATGGAGGCTTGCATTTAGGATACTGTGCGATAAGGATGTGCCACCAATTCTATAGAGTGGTTCTAGACCAACATGTTGCATTGGCCAATTAGGAACGCTCATATCCAGAATATGTATGTAACATAGGAAAGGATGTTCATATGGATGTGTGAAAATATTAAAAGAGATATAATTAGGAACAAAGTTAAATGGGGAAGGTGGGAATGACCTCTGTGACGGGCAAGATGAGGGAAGCAAGGGCATCAGTTTGGAAACGTGAGAGGTTGAATTATATGAGTTAGAAGAGGTAGAAGTAGAATAAAAAGGAACTAAAGGGAGTGATTAGGCAGTACGTGGAATGACTTCAACTTATTAATCGAGGACATGAACAAAGATAAGGAAGGTATGTTGAGAATTACAATAAATGGTTGAGTTTCAACGCTCGTTAGGTGGGAGAGGCAGGAGGATTGAACATATCCTCCTTTCCTTATTAGTAGTAGTGTTTAGCAATCACTTAGCTTCATTTTGCTTTGCATCTTCACATTCTGTTGTCATTTTTTTTTTCTTGCAACCATTTTCTGAATAACTTCTATTTGAGTCAAGGGTCTATCAAAAATATTTTTTCTATCCTATAAAGATAGAAGGTATGTGTATATCTTACATGTAACAACTTATCCTATTAGTGATATTTTACACTTTAGACCTATGCCCGCACTACGTTAAACGTGAGTATAAGGTATGCTTACATATATATAGCATTCCGTCTATGTTTTGTCAATGTGAGACTTTTATCCTAATTAACTAGGGTGTCACATACACTCACTCTTATAGACTCAACATTGAGGTTTATCCCGCCTTTTTAGAATTCTCCTAAACTCATATGAACTCTGACTTACCATTGACAAAGTTGATAAAGGGGTGACCTTGATACCATTTATAACATTAAAGCTCACTAGTGATATTATCTGCTTTGGACCTAGATCTGTGAGACTTTAAAGCTTGTCACACGTGTGTATGGTAAACTTACTATATATCTAGTATTTCTCATGTGTTTTGTCGATATGGGACTCTTATCCTAAGTTGGGATGTCACATAACCCTCCCTATACCCTATCTGTGGGATTACATTAGGTTTGTAATTTTTTTTTGTAAAAGGTATAATTTATTAAGTTACCCTACTTAATAGAATTTTTTTGAGAATTGAGCAAGAGTAAAAGGAACTACTTCTTTAATGTTTAAGGGTACAACTTTTTCAATTGTTGGATGCTTAAAACAACTTATTCCCCTTTACGACGACTCGATTGAAAACAATTGTCAATTTTAGTCAAGCTTAGCTTGGGCTGTATGCATTGGGTTATTCCTTGAAGTAAATTTGATTTTCAAACTATTTGGAGGATAGAAAGATTCCTTCCTCTTTTTACTTACAAGTTACAACATGTAAGAATGAAAATGCAATGATGAAGATGTACATATACTCCTAAATTAGTATGAAATCATGGGCCACAAAAAAGGGTCTGAGCCTTCTAATAGCTACTAGGCCCCAATTGGAGGTTCAGCCTATTTTTGTCTATGGGCTGAGCCATTGGGTTGGCAACAAGAGGCCAAATTTGATTATTTATTTTTGGCAAATTACATAAAATGTCCTTTAGGATATATTTCTTACACAAAAAATAGCCCAGTTAAAGACATAAGTTATTTATTACGATAAGTAGTCATTCGGCACTTTTGTTTTACAAAATTTGGCACGTCTGGTCTTCTTCTTCTCGTCTCCAAAACTCATGAAATTGTCAAAATTTGAATTCGACCTTGTTAACCTAAAATTTTGACTTTGATAAAAAATTTCAAATTTTGAACTTTAAAATTGAAAATCTTCCACAAAACACATTTTATCATCTCAAGAATAGTATCACTCATCCACACAAGTTATATGCAACATTAGGGGTGTACAAAACCGAACCAAACTGCAAATCGAGTCAATCCGGAAAAAAATTTGACTAGTGGTTTGGTTTGCCTTGGTTTGGTATTGGAAAAAAAATCCGACTATATTTAGGTTGATTTGGTTTTAACTAAAAAAAAAAAAAAAACCTGAGGCCAAACCAACCAGACATTATATATGTAATTTTAAAATTTATTTTATACATAAAAATATTCACTTTGATATAATTTTAAAATATTTCTTATACTATTCATAGTTTTTATCTTTTAATATATTATTTCAAGTTTAAAACTTAGAATTCAAAATGGTCCAATAAAGATTATAGTTCATAGATGTTGATAATTATAATAAAACTTAAATCAAAATTAAATTAATACTAATGCAAAAAGAAAATCAATTCAACACTAAGAATGAAAATAATATTGAATATTTGTTCTTTAGTTTTACATTGGTTTAGACAATTAAAATACATAATCTAATTTTAATTTTCCTTAAATATTTAGTAATGTAACTAATACTTATTAAACTTATTTTAGCATGACTGAGTACTTTTAAATTATGATAATTTTCATTATGACTTTGCAATATTTATTTTATATGATGATTTCATTATTATTTTTTATTGAATATTTTTGTGTCATCAGTACTAAACTCATATTTTGTGTTATTTTTTTAAGAAACACCTTAGATAATTGTATTTTGGTTGGACTAAAGAAATATTTGGAGCACAAGTTATTTATATGTTTGTGTGCAAACTTTACCGAAAAAATCCAAAAATCTGGAAAAAAAAAAACCGAGGTTTATTTGTTTGGTTTGATTTATAAATTTAAAAATTCAACACAATGATTTAGTTTGGTATTTGAAAAACCTGAAAAAATCCAAATTTTATTAGTTTGGTTTGATTTATAAATTCAAAATTTTTACACAAATTATTTGATTTGATATTTAAAAAATTTGAACCAACCCGATCATATACACCCCAATGCACCACGAAGCTACATAGAGGATCAAACTGAAAAAAATGAATTTAAAAGTACAAAATGACCATACAGATAGTTACAACTAGTCAATTCCTATTTTTATGTTCTTACTATTAACATTTTCCTTGTTTTGATTTATATGTCAAAGTTTGAATTTTGAGAGTCAAATTTTAAAATTTTGATCATGCATTTTGACATGAAATCTTCTTATTTGTTTTTAAAAAAACTATAAAAAATATTGTAAGTCATAATAATTGTTAACGTAAAATATTCTTTTAAAAGATAAAAATTTGACAAACAAAATTGATTTGACTCATGAAATTCAAAATACATTAGTTGAACTCTTTAGGAGTCTTTTGATGTGATGTATAAAGTATAGTAATTTCAGGATAATGTAAGATTATTTTATCTTATGTTGGATTTGAGGTATTAGGTAGTCTTTGAACCACTTATCCCATCATTTATAGCATAATGATGGAGTAAGTTATATCATATATATGATGAAATAACTTATTTCGAAATAATTAATTATGCGATAACTTGTTTCAAATCAAACGACCCCATAAAGAAGTGTAGAATTTTGCACTAGCATAGCGGATATACATACTTAATTGATCAATGTGAGAAAATGACCAAAATAGTTCTTAATGTATGGGTAATATTTTATTTTGGTCTTAAATATATTTCTAAAATGGTCTTTGATGCATAACAAATATGTTCATTTTGGTCCTTAATATAGTAAAACCTCTATAAATGCATATGCTTGGGACCGGAAAAAATATTCATTTATCGAGATTATTAGTTTATCGATAAATGCATAAAATATTTATTTATCGATAAATAAATATTTATTATTTTAGAGAGTATTTTGCAGTATGTGCCATAAGAAAGAAAAAAAAATATTTGAATGAAGAATTTCAAAAGTTTAAATCTAGGAAACTAAAAAGTGTAGTCTTTGCATATTTATTATTTAAATCTAGGAAAGCGAAACGAATTTAGTGAAGTTTAATGTTTTTAATTGTATTCATGTATATAGAATATGAAGAGATTTTATGTTAACTATAAAAGGAAAAAGCTAGATGTTTAAAAATCATAATCCAAGTATAATGTCTTCTCATCATTTGAAAGGCGTACAAAAATCATCTTTAACCAATAAAGTAAGAAACGCAATATGTGAGCATAAGAAAGAGAATCCAACTATTAGCCAAAAAGATTTGCAAGCATGGGTGAAACAAAAGTTTGATTTGACTATTAGTCAATCAACAATATCGCACACTCTCAAAAAGTCGGCAAAGTATTTGTCAAATGAGATGAAAAATAGCGATGCACATTGTCAAACTATTTGGTACAATACGAATAAAAAATTTCGGAAATTGTGTTTGCTTTTCAAAAAGTTAAGGATGAGATTAATTTTGGTTTTGGTGGGAAGAAAAAACAATCAACTATAGAATCATATTTTAAAAAGAAATGGTTATTGATCTAGTATTATTGACTGATTAAATATATATAAATTCTTGATGCATTCTAGTAATTATTACTTTATATTTTTTATGGGCCTTTTATACTTTATTTTTAATTATTATCTAATGCATTTAGCGAGAATATTACTTTAATATAATTGGCTCAACTGCTCAAGTCGGGACCGGAGAAAAATATTCATTTAGCGAGATTATTACTTTATCGAATATTACTTTATTGAGGTTTTACTGTATAATCACTTGATTGAAATGGTCTTAAATGTAAAACCAAAAGTGTTTACTTTGATCTTTTATCCTAAACCTAACATATTTATGATTAAAAAAAAATTGTTAAATTTAACTATGAACCCTATGTGGCTAAGAAAATTCACTATTGGTGTTTTATTGTTAACTCCAAAGAAAGAACTTCATAAAATCTAACATCATTTTATCTTTGTTAGATTTTATGAAGTTCTTTCTGTACTGGAGCTTAACAAAGAAGATTTGAGCAATTCTCCTCCTTTTGAGTTGGCTTTTGGGGAGTGAGTTAGGCTCAAGACCTAATTTAACATGGTATCAGAGCAGGGTCCATCTCACCCAATGTTGAGGCCCCAAAAAATCAAAATTGCTCACGCATCAAATGCTAAGCACTGGCATGAGGTGGGGTATTAAAGAATGACAAAAGTCCTATATTGGTGGTTAATAAAATGAGTGGACTACTTATAAAGCTTGGACAATCCTCCTCCCTTTGAGCTAGCTTTTAGGGTATGAGTTAGGCTCAAGACCTAATTTAATAGAACATATTGACTATGATAATTTTCTTTGCTTATAATTTTTTTAAAAATATTTTAAACGACTAATTATTTTAACTTATAGTGTTTTTAATATAATTTTAATATATTTACTTTATTGTTTGACACAAAGTATAGATATGGAAAAGGCTTTGTTCGAGTGAGGATGAAAGTTAAAACAAGCTGTTCACAATAGTAGCTCAAATACATGTCATCAAGTGATAAAATATTGAATTAAAAAAATAAAACGTCAAAATACAATTCGTCGTACCACTATATATATATATATAATGTAAATATAAATATATAAATATAAAAATATTATAATTTTTAATGATATAAAAATAATGGGTTTGAACACATATATATATTTTTCTCTTTTTACTAATGTATTGATTTTCGGAGAAAATTATAATTATTGTGAATTATTATTAACAAGTTGTTTGATTTTATACGATTCAATAAACGTTAGATTGTAATCTATGAAATCAACTATTGCTGAGTAGGAATGGAAGTTGAAATGAGTTATTCAAAATAGCTCAATTACATGCATGTCATGTCTTAAATAAAAGGAATGCACATAAAGACAAGACAACTTAAGCTTCACTGAAAGAAGAAAAGCTTTATCTTTCTAGCGATGCGGGAAGGGAATGATAATTAGACTCCTATAGCAGTTCGGGAGCATCGACATCTATTTGGTAGAATATAACGACCCAATCTCTTTGCTTTCGATGGCTGCTGAAACATGGTGGAAATGTGAATATGATCGATCCTGGAAGAGAGGGTTACCGTACATACAAGAGTCTTCCAGTTTTTACGGAAGCTCTTTCTTACCAGTCAATCAAGTAGTACAAGAACTGTATCTTATCTTATAGCCCGGCTAAGTGATAAATTATCAAATTAAAAAAATAAAAATATCCTTTGTTGTACCACCAAAACTTTAATTTATTAAATAGTGTAAATATAAATATAAAAATAATAAAACTTTTTGATGATATAACAACAATGAATTTGAACACATACACTACTTTTGTCGACTAATGTATTGATTTTTTGAGAAACAAGAAGAGAAGTACATAAGTTATTTTTAACAAAGATAATTAATTTACTGATTTTTGGACGATATAATTAAAGTTAGACTGCTATTCATAAAATCAACTATCGCCAAACTTTTGATTTTACATAAAGACATAAAGTCATTACTTCCTTTGTCCTAATTTAGAGCGTGTGACATTGATATTAAAAACTATTTATATTCATAAGTATTTTTTTAAAAAAAATACTTTTTCAAAAAAGAACTTTTAGCAAAAAACAATTTGTGATTATGAGTCAAACACACCAATAAAGAGAGTACACTGCGAGCTAGAGCACCACTCTTAGCTTTTATCACTACACTAAAAATAATCTTTAATGATAATAATTTAATTGTCGTTAAATATGTTTGTTTAGAGATAATTATTAGTAGCAATTACATTGTAGCACTCTGTATAAATATCACTATAAAGCTTATAACGATGTCAGATTCAATGACAATCAATTATTGTCGATAGTTTTAATACTCTTTATTAATATATATATATCCGCTAAAATTGTTTTAGTTAGAGCATATGTTGTCTGATTAGAAAAGGAAAAAAAACATTCAATAAAGTAGTATATTTTTTTTTCTTACATATATGGTATACTTGAATACCACTTTAGGAAAAACAAAAAAAAAACACTCCTACACAAGATGGACCTATTCCTCCTCTCTTTGGCAACCACTCTTGCTATAATCATCAATTTTTTTATTCTTTGAACATCATTTGTACCTATAGAACATGACACCAAAAGAGCACAAACTGTCATTAGTTATTTTTTGAGTTCACAAAATGTTGAAACACTAATTAGTACTATATATGGACTATATGTCACATACACATTTGGAAAATCATTGGAAAGGGAATAATGAAGTAATAGTATATGATCTAGTGAAGTTTTCCACTTTCTCCCTTTCTATTAGGGCCTTTATAGGTATCGAAGAATCGGATAATTATATTTATGAGAAATTCAAGATTTTTTCAAGAGGTCTTTTGGTAATGGAAATAAATTTACCAGGCACAACATTTTATAAGGCAATGAAAGCTGAGAATGAATTAAGAAAAGAAATGAAGATGATTATTGAAAAGAGAAGAGAAAAATTACTAGAGATTAATCCAAATTTGGCAACTGTTTATTATAATGATGTATTAACACAATTGATTATTGAACAAGATGAAGATGTAAAGTATATGAGTGAGGTTGAAATTGTAGATAAATTATTTGGATTTATTATTGGTAGTTATGAAACTACTGCTATAACTATTACTTTGACTATGAAGTACCTTAAACAAAAACCTGAATTCTTCAACGAAATAATGGAAGGTATTTTTTTTTTTTTTTGTCTTTTCAAATTAAATTGCATGATTTGTTATAAAGATTAATTTTTTGTTGTAAAATTTACATCTTGTACTAGGTTATTTTTTATTTTTCGATTTACTAATTCAACAAATCATGAGGTCTTACATGTAGTAATCGTTTAAATAACTTGATAGTATAAAACTCTTTTACATTATTCAGGTATAGAAGTTAATTTTAAGTAAGAATAGGATAGATGAGTGGAAAAACTATTGTAATGATATTTTTGATGATTTTATCATTTGTCATCTGATTTATCGTTGTTTAGATTTACGTTGTTGGCTTTTGATATGACATCTTATTATTTTGTTCCTCGCATAAATAAAGTTTTTATCCAAATCATTCTTTTAAGTTACTTGTCAAAAAACATACAAGACAACTAGTATGGGATAATTGGAAAAAGGACACCATTTCTTTCCACAAAATACTAGCTAACTAATGTTTCCAATATAGTTGGTTCTTCTTTTATCTTTAAAAAAAGTGATTTTTTTGTGTTATTAGTTTTAGTGTCTTATGACATGGATATTCACAAAACCTTTTGGATTATTGTAAATTGGGACCTAATAAAATGACAGAGCAAAATGAGATATCAAGGCAAATGATTCCAAGAAAAGAACTATGTTGGAATGACATTCAAAAAATGAAGAAACCTTGGAACTTTGTGAATGAAGTATTAAGAAACACACCAATTGTTCAAGGTGTTTTTAGAGATGCCGTAGAGGATTTCACTTATGAAGACTTCTACATACCAGAAGGATGGAAGGTATGTGTATTTTCTTCACTTTTTTAAAGAATATGTCATATATCGAATTTTTAGAAAAGGCTCATCTATGTCATACGTTAAAAGTTTAGCTTATTTATGTCATTTCCATTTGAGAAAAGGCTCATCCATGTCATTACTTGTAAACTAAAAATATTTTTTGTTTTGCAAAACCATTTTTACACGTGGTCAATTATGATTCGGCCACGTCATTAATTAAATCATTTTTAAAAAAACTGATAAGGTTCAAAATAATCGAACTTTTAGTAAAGACTCATTTATGTCATACGTTAAATTTTTGGCTCATCTACGTCAATGGCATGAATGAACCTTTTCTCAAACGAAAATGACATAGATGAGCCAAACTTTTAACATATGACATAAATATGCCTTTTTCTCAAATTTGATGGCATATTTGAACTTTTTCCCTTTTTTCAATATAAATAAAATATTCCATCACAAAATAAATTTACAGATATATTTGGGTTTTGGAGCTACACAAAAGAATGGTGAATACTTTTCAAATCCTACAAAGTTTGATCCATCAAGATTTGAAGGAAATGAAGTAGTTCCTTGTACATCAGTTTCATTTGGTGGAGGACATAGAATGTGTCCTGGAAAAGAATTTGCAAGAATATTAATTCTTGTTTCTCTTCATCATGTACTTAAAAAATTTAAGTGGGACGCTAAGGGCATCTCCAACCCTACACTCTATTTTACTCTCCAAATATAGAGTTTTTTTTTTTTTTTTTTTCCAGACAATTAACTCCAACTAAATTCTCTATTTTACTCTCTAAAATAGAATCTTTTTCTCTCTCTTTAATATTATATTATTATTTCTATTTCTATTTCATTTTCTTATTTCATAATATAAATCCATTCTTTCTTTTTTCAAAATAATTACCCTATATAATTTTCATGTAATATAAAATTATTATTTGTTTAAATTCTTTATTTAATATAAAATTTTATTTTTATTGTAAATTTTAAAGAACAAACTACGAAAAATTGAAAAAAGAAATCAACAAGCACAACCACAATCACAAACACAACAATTCTCTAGATCACACACCATCTTTTTTCCGAATATTGTTAAATCTGAAAACAATCTATCGGACTACTAAATTATTGTTGTGATTTTAAAAATCATTATGTTATGTATTGTATTGTATTGTTATCTTGTATTTAAATTATTATGTCATGTATTGTATTTTTAAATTAAAATTTTCATTTTACCATTTAAATTTTATGCATTCTTCATAGTGAAAATCAATAATAATATCAAATTATCTCTTAAAGTGATGAAAATTAAAAAAAAAGTATTTAAAATATTGTTAATTCGGGATGAAAGTAGTATAAATTAAATAATATTTTTTTTTGACTATCGTACTATATTTAAAAAGAATTACGAATATTATAAATTTATTTAATAGCCTTATATGAAAAATAAAATGTTAGTTACAAATAATAGAAACAATATTAAAATAATAAAAAAGTGAAATAGAGAGGTGAATAGTAGTTATCCAAATTTGGAGAACTACTATTCACCTCTCTATAAATAGAGAATAGAGAACTTTTTAGAGAGTGGTTGGAGACCCAATTCTTTATTTTACTTTCCAAATATAGAGAATGGAGAGTAAAATAGAGTGGGATTGGAGATGGTCTAAGGTTCCTTTTAGAAAAAAATATGTACCCTTTTTTTCTACTAGCCATCCCAACAGATGGATATCCTGTTACCCTTTCTACTCTTTAAGCTTTGTTGCATGAAGAAAAAAATAATATGACAAAGGGATGTAAATATACTTTATTTCTATTTTGTTTCAATTTGTTTGGCTTAATTTGATTTGACTTGAAGTTTAAGAAAATAAAAAAAACTTTTGAATATTGTGGTCTTATATCAAAGATATGTCAAATGTATCAAAATGCTCTTTGATCCTGTGGTCTTAAGTAGGGTTGTTCATGGTTATGGTTAAAAAATCAAATCGAATCGCAATTTTAACCAAACTGATTAAAAAAACTGATATTGGCTTGATTTAGTTAGGTTTGGTTTTAGATATTGAAAACCGGTACTATTTGATTTGATTTTTATTTTACTAAAAAATAACCAAACCGACCGATAAATTAGATATATAAATTTTATAATTATTTATATATTATTCATAATTAAAATATAAATAGTTTGTTAAATTTTAAGTAACTTAAGTTTTTAACTTTATCATTTTCTCAAGCCCAACACTTAAAATTTTAGTCCAGTTATTACAATCCTAAGTCCAAGTCCATCAAAATTCATTACATTAGTCTTTACCTACCACATCTTTCATAAGATAGTCTCACTTTCTCTTAATTGAATCACTTTGTTCGTATAATGATATATAACTCTAGTATTGCTTAATTACTTAATTGAACCAATAATAGTTTTATGTGGATTGTTCATGTACTAGGGGTTGTGTCTATCGAGATACAATTGTCCTAAAAGATTTATTACTTTCAAACCGAAAAACAAGAAAAACTGAACCAAACCGAACCAAACTGTCAATAACCAAATCGACGGTTATTTTTTTCCGTTTGGTTTGGTTTTAGAAATTTAAAAACATGACTAAATTGATTTGGTTTTGGTTTTAACCAGTAACCGATTCAAACCGCACCACGAACACCCCTAATCTTAAACATGTCATGTGTAAAGTTGGTATTAAAGAAACACTCCACCAAATGATTTTAAGTAGCATCAATTAAGAATTATTAGTTGCCACTAAAAATGTTTTTTAGAGGCAATCTAGTGACAATTATCATTTAACACTCTTTGTAAGTGTCTCTAAAGTAGCGACTTTGGATCCAATGACAATTAATTAATGTTGGTAAAGATTTTAACGCTCTTTGTTAATGTGCATATATATTTATTATCGCTAAAATTTATTTTCGTTGTAGTCAGATGCTAAAAAGAGAAAAAAATTATTTTTTTTAGACAGACTAAAAAAAATAGATCAAACAAATTAAAATGGTGGCGGTACCTTTTAGTCTATGTTTCCTCTTTATCATTAGAACTAAATGTCCAAATAATATTTTCCATTTGGAGCATATATTTAATATAATAATAATAATAATAAAAAATTTATTCCTTTTGATAAATATAATTAAATTTAGTCTTCCAATAATGTATTCTTCTACGTCGTCCTTTTGCTAGAGTTTTAGCACCACTCTCGTATTTAACGAGAAAATAAAATAGCTATTAGTGTGACACACCACAATTACTTTTAAAGAGACATGGACTAAACAAATCCATCAATACTTAAAATATTCTTTTTTTTTTTTACATTTGATTATTCATAAAACTTGAGAAAATCTCATTCATGCTACATTCATTTAACATGAATAATATATCAACCAAAAATATGTAACGAGTAGATTATGAAACAATATACTGTCCATTGAAATTTTCAATAAATAATTTTCAAAAAACAGATTACAAATTAGTGTATTTTTGAAAAACGGTTACAATTTTCAATCTAACTTCAAAAGAATATATCTCACTCGTTTTAAATTCATTTCATATGAAAAAAATTAATGATTTTTTTCAACAACTAGATTATGAAATATAAGTTTCATGCCAAACTTTCAATCGAATAATTTTTAAAAACTAAATTACAAACAACAATTGAATATGGGGATATAATATATGTCACTTTTATTATGCGCGTGGATAAAATATATACAGAGGTAACTTAATACACATAAATACAATATATGTTACCGGTTGGTATAGAATTAGCTACACATTAATCTTCCTCTATTCTATTGATTTCATTCTTTTTTTTTATATCCACATGTTTGCTTTAAAAAGGAAGTAAGGTCACCATAAAAAATAATTAAAAAAAAAAAGTAATGCCACCTCTAAAGTTTGAGAACCAACTGGAACTTGAATTGTTGAGCTAATCTAGTATCCTATCAAAGGCAACCTCTAAAGTTTGAGAACCAGCTGGAACTTGGATTGTTGAGCTAATCTAATATCCTATCAAAGAAGATGAACTTGCGGATAATATACTGTATGTAAGACTGACTGGCTTGTCACCGTGATGTGGTGGAAGTCATCAGTTTGAGCCTGATTATCCCTAAGTCCAATGTGAGTTTTTCTAGTTGGATTTGCTCCCCCGATGTCTCTCAATGAGAAAAGTTTTTCCCTTAGAGAGGCGTTTTCTTTGCTTAGAAAAGCATTCCTTCTCTCAAGGGATTTCCATAACTCAACTAACTCTCGGCGATGGTGCATTTTCAATTGGGCTTGGTGCTTTGGTTTAAAAAAGCCCTGGGAATGCTCTGCTTGGGTCCTTTTGACTTCCACATAGAATGGGGATTCTTCTCTGTTCCCACACAAGCTTTTCAAGACCTGACATAGAGCCGGGTGATTGAATTCAAAGGGTTCAAGATGTACCCTCAGTATGGAATTTTGAAATCAAAATGTCATTATGTTTCGTAATTAAACAAAATAGCGCTTATCCTTTTGTAAATTTGGGTGCAAATAACGTTATTTACTAAATTTTCTCAGAATAAATTTGCTTTTTCCAAGTTCTTTGAGGCATAAGATTTATTTATCCATTATACTAGTAGTACAAACGACTTCAAAGTACAAGCGTAGGGCGTGTTTGGTACGAAAAAAAACTCTTTAAAAAAATAATTAGAAAAATAAATATATATATATATATTTTTTAATATTTGACAAATAAATACAAAATAAGGGCGTGTTTGCCAGGAAGAAAAACATTCTTTAAAATCTATTTTCTAGAAAATAAATAATTTTTTTTGTTTATTTTTTATATATTTGACGAATAAATACAAAATATTATCCTAAACATTTGTATTATAAAAAGGCTATTTATGAAGTTATATTCAAGAATATGACCTAGTGATCAATGAAATATCTGTGAATTGTGATGTCTAAGGTTCAAAATTCAACAGAGATAATAAAAAAAAAAAACATTAGGTATTGTTTCTAGCTGTCCTAGTTTCGATGGATAGAGTGGCCTGATATTGATGCGCAAAAGTTAGTTCGGATGCCACGACCATTAAAAGTAGGGGTGGGCATAAATATCGGAAAATCAAAAAACCGAACCGAATCAAACTGAACTAATTCAGTTTTTCGATTCGGTGTCAGTGTTATTTTTTTGGAAGTTCGGTTCTTCGGTTCGGTGTTCGGTGTAAGGGTCTCAAAACTTCGGTGCACCGAAAAACTAAACTTTTATTTAAATAAAATTAAAAATTAAAATATTTTTTTATATCATTCTCTTAACTAAAAATTAAAAATTCAATCAACAATTAAATCATTCATGAATAAATCAAAGTAACACCAAATGTACCATTCAATAATTAAAAGTCATGTTCTACCAAACATACCCTTAATTTAAAGATATTTTATCTTGTTTACAAAGAGGAAGATAAAGCTGCTTGCTTGAGTTTCTCAGTTAGCAAAGCAGTATACTTCATCCATGGACCTCAGTACTGCAATTTCTCTATCAAAAACTCTCTCTCTTCTCTCTCCAATTTCACCCTCTTCTTCATCTCTCCCACCCTTCTCTCTCTCCCGCCGTTCCCACCACCTCCGCCGCTGTAATCTTAACCGGGGTTTTTGTCTTCCACCGGCCGTACAATTGTCTACTAGTAGAGAAGATGACGGAGATGAAATGGTAGAAATTGGAGGGTCTGAATTTGAGGAAGAAGATGATTATGCTGAAGATGAAGATACCCTTGATGTTGATTCACTAGAACGTGAAGCCCAACTTGTGGTTCGAGAATTTTCCGACTCTTTGTCTCGACAATTGATTATAGGTTTGTTTATCTCTATTTTACCGTACATTCACTTGACCTTTTCATTGCCCCTTTTTCCAGTTCTTTATTATGAATTTTGACTGGGAGTGAAACTGACCCCTGTTTTGGTATAAGGTAAAATGTACTTTCCTCTGCCATCATTTTTCAGTGTTTAGTGCTTGAATTTTTTTGCTTAATATATTCGCCTCTCTACCTCCTTGAGGTATTGATAAGGTCTGCATATACTCTGCCTTGACCCCACTCAGGAAAATTCAAACATTTTGCACAAAAAAGCAGTTGTGCAATGGTATTTCAACTCCACTGATCCTCCATCACTATTACACACCCTTCAAAGTTGTTCATGGTAAAAAGATACATTATCATACCATAGAGAATGAGAGAGTTAGGAATTCATTGAAAGTTCTTGGTTGTGTATTTTTCTTTTTCTTCTCTAGTAAGTACGAAACAAGTCATTAAATGCTGCTGCTGCTTCCTCATTTGGATGGTGGTGTTTGTCTTGGTGATTCAATAGTTGGATTGACAAGGGTGTTAGAAAAATACTTATTGTAACAGTGTTTTTAATACTTGGGTGTGAATGAGTGCAATTATGACCACCAAGCTAATTTTTGAAATTTATGGATCAAAATATATTGGCATTCCATGAGGAGAATCATGCATTCAAGATGGATGTACACTTAAGAGCATTAATTTTATGTACCTATATACCTTCATACTCACAAAGATTAGAATGGCCAGACAGATCTCTGAGGTGGCATCAAGTAGCTGTATAATACTGTGTTTTGTAACTATTTTATTGATGCGTGTTGTCTATTCAAACATGCAATGGACTCTCTTCAAAATATAATACTTTGATGAAGGTAGCTTTTGGAGTGGTGAAAAGGAGTCTGATATATGGTAAATATAAGGAGTGTTTCTTTGTTATGTTTATTATTCAGCATAACAGGAACAGTCAGTTATGTGGACAGTTCTGAATTTGTGAGGAATACATATTGAATTCCCGTAATAGTGAAGAATGTGTTGTATAGTTGGGCATTCAGAAGGAGAAGAAGGAGATGTAGAGTTTGGATGTTTGCCCCTTTGGCACTCATATAGGTACTTCGGAGAGCAAAAAATAGGAGATAATTTGAAGGAATGGAATACAACTTCATATAAGTTAGGACATGTCTTTTTGTTTTTTTGTTTTATTTACTTTTGATGTACTGATGAAGTGCTATTTATTAGATGATTGTGTGTCTTTCATAGAGAACTATATTTTTGCTTAAGCTCAATACCTTTTTGTATATTCCATGTATATGAGGGTTTTCCCCAGAATATCAATAAGTATTGTTGTATTTTTAAAAAAATGTTCAATAAAACATGGTTGGAGAGAGATAAAAACATGACCTACAGAGCTTTTCTTCATTTATTGTTTGGTATATTATATTTGGTCTATGCAAGTTGCAGTATGTGAGAGACCTTGTTGCTACACAATGTCTAGAGGGAGAAACTCCTTTCTTGAAGCAAGGAAGGTCTATGTGCAGTCTTACAAGGAACCTTTGGAGTTGCCTGGTTTGAATTTGGTTGGGAAGTGCAGGAGAGAAGATATAGGTAAGAAACCCAGTTTCAGTCTGTCTGAAGGTCAGGGCAGAGCTATGGAAGAGTTCCTAAAGACTTTTCTGTTTGGAAGGTTCTAAAAGAGTGGGCTCGCAGGAGTTGGTCACCAAATGAGCAACAAAAGACTTGGTCATTGATGACAGGTTTGATAGTTTCAAAGATGGGAAGTCTACCTTCCTTTTTGTTTTGCTAGAGAGGCGGAAGTGAAGTGAGTTTAGGGAGGAGCTAGATGTATGGGAGAGAACTATCTATATATATAGAAAGGTGGTCGATAAAATGCTTATGATAAAGTTTGCGGGTGGGTGGGAGTTATGGAGGTGTTTGGAGGCTAAAGGTGCTCTTGTATCTTACATTAGGGCAATTAAAAACATGTACGATAGAGCCAAGACCTGGATAAAAACAATAGGAGGTGACTAAGAACACTTTTTGTTCATGATAGGGTTGCACCAGGGATCAACCCGTAGGCAATTTTTTTTCTCCCTAGAATGAACAAAACAAATTGACGCGACATATTCAAGGGAGTTGTCGTGGTGTATGTAGGGAGGTGATTATGAACACTTTTCAGTCATGATAGGGGGTTGCCCCAGGGATCAAACCCTTAGCCAAATTCTATTTGACCTAGAAATGAGCAAATTGACGCGGCATATTCAAGGGAGGTGTCGTGGTGTATGCAATTCGTAGACAACATAGTATTGATCGATAAGACACGTGGTGGAGTTAACGATAGGCTAGAAGTATAAATACATACCTTAGAATCAAAAGGTTTCAGCTTAAGCATGACTTAAATAAAGTACCAAGAGTGCATGTTCAGTTATGATATGCACGAGGCAAAGGTGGAAGTGAAGATCGATAAACAAGTCATTCCCATGAGAGGATGCTAATGTATCTTGGGTCTATAATCCAAAAACGAGGAGATAGTGATGACATTGCACATTGTATTGGAGTGGGTGGTTGTAATTGAGGCTCATGTTTGGGGTACTATGTGATAAGAATGTGTCACGAAGGCTTAAAGAGGTAAATTCTATAGAGTGGTGGTTCGACCTACTTTATTGCATGGGGCATAGTGCTAACCAGTCAAGAACGCACACATTCAGAAGATGATCTGATGAAGGTGGCAGAGATGAAATGCTCTAATGGATGTGTGGACATGCTAGGAGAGATAAGATTATGAATAAAGTTATACATGACAAGGTGGGAGTGGCTTCCGTGGCAGACAAGATGTGGGAAGCAAACCTGATATTGTTCGGGCATATATAGAGGTGTGCTAATGTACCAATGAGGAGGTGTGAGAGGTTGACTATAGCAAGTTTAAGGAGAGGTATAGGTAGGACGGAAAAAATTGAGGGAGATGATTTGATCGGATATGATCCATTTTCAGCTTATTTAGGACATACCCTTGATAGAAAGGTGTGGAGGTTGAGGATTAAGTTGTGCCTTTAGATTAAATTAAAGAAGACTGAGGGCATGGAATATTGTTCCATTAGCTATTATGTGGGTTCTAGGGAAAGAAAGGAACGTGAGGACATTTGAAGGGGTTGAGAATGTTGTTTTAAAACTACACAATAGTCACTTGTTTCTAGTTTCTTTTTGGTGTACCCATGAAGTTCCTACGTGAATACATTATTGGGTTTCTTTTTGTAGAGAACTATATTGCGATGTAGGTTTTCTACTTCTTTGGTCTTATATATGGGGTTACCCCCATCATTAATAAAAATATTTACTTTATCAAAAAAATCAAATTTTTAATTTTAACTGTCTTGGCCTTATAGAAAATTAACTGAATGTAGTCATGGGCCGCCCTTTGAGCTTCAAAACTAGATCACACTTTCTATATCAAAGGAAATCTAAATTGAAGTTTACACTATTCTGGGTAAAAGATTTATTTTTTCCATTGATAACTGAAGTTTTAACCTTTTTAAACGGGGAATTGCAAAAGACTATCTTCCTTTTTCCTCTATCTGCACAATATTGGGCCTTTCCCTTTCTCAGTTCCCATCTTGCAAATGTTAATTCAACTGAAGGTTTTCCTCAAAAATACCAGGCTACCAGCATATCTTTTTGATGACCTGGCTACCAGCCAACACGTACACAGAGGTTCCCTGATACTGCAATGGATGTAGTTCTGTAGATGATCTTGTAACAGGCTAAGTTGCCTGGACTCTTCATTTTTGTTGCCGCACCCTTGTCGACACGAGATGGGGCGCGGGATACGTGTGGGGATTTGGTCAACTCACATTGGATACTTCGACCGAAGTCCATGGAAAATTTTGGGGGAAAATTGAGATTTTGATAAAAGATTAAAATAGATTTAAGACATGAGAAATGGCATACGTTAAGTATTATAGTCCTCTTGTCTCCTTTTTTAGGTTTTCCTCTTGGTCAATAATCGTTGCTTCATGTTTCAAGCCAAACAGAGAGAAACTAAGAGTTCAAGCGGTTGTGTTCTGACTTTTGGTAGTCAGTAGGAACAATTTGTAAGGAGAGTTGATGGAAGTTCTTGAATGACTTTCTTTTTTTTTTTGAAGGGAAGAACCAGAGAGATTGAAAGAAGAAGTTGGGGGTCTTGGGAAATACGACCTAGAAGATCTTTCAAAATTTAGAATATCTTTATAGCTCTATTTTATAATTTTGGATTTTTATCTGAATCCTGACATCCGTATACATACCTGGATCTGTACCCCCGAATCTTAAAATTTAGATTTTGCCGAATCCAACCCTTGGATTTGCATCCACATTGGATACCTGCACCCAAGTCCGAACTTAGGTAACAAGTCTTTTACTGCTTAAGCTTTGGAAATTGATTAGGCTGTTAATCATTGTATTGCAGGGTACATGAGTCCAAAATGCAAAATACTGCTAGACTGTTCACTTGTCGCATCTTATATCTTTTCTAGCCCTTTGACGCTCAAGATGTTCTTTCTTTGTTGATTACAGAAGAGGAGAGATCTAGTCCAAAAGAAGCACAAGTAAAGGAGAAGAGACGTAAAAATACTACCCCAAAAAATGTTAGTATCTCATCTACTACTCTGTTGGAACTTCTACTCCCAACTAGAATCTGGGAATCATGAGTAGCTACATGTTCTGAATTGTATTTTTCTCTTTCAGTATCAAAATCAGTTGCATATAGTGAACTGCATGCTGATGTGTCCACAATCACTTGTACTAAATTTCTTCCCTCTCCTTGCTTCATCATACGGGTGTTGTCATTGCTTATCAATTCATGTTATGGACTCATGACATGAAAGTTGAATAGCTGTGAAGTTAATTTCAAATGCTCATCACCCACATGCAATTCAATTGTATTCATATCTCTGAAGTAATCTTGACAAATAGAATAACGGTAACGTGTTCTAAAGGGATCAGTGCCATTGTGAATTATATAATAGAATATTACAGTTTTAGTCTATTTTTCTATGGAACTTCATCTGGGAGTAAGTGATTTTCTTAATCATGAATTATTTCTCTTTCATCCAATGAAAAGTCTTGATTTTAAGAAGAGAGCTTCATAACTTTGCAAGGAAGTTTCCGAGTTTCACCTTTCTGCTGACAAACTGGCTGAAGTGCCCTGAAATATTGATATATGTGCTCAAATTTAGGGGGGATGTTGTAGTCTTCAATTTTATGTGTGGATGCGATTAATTACTCGATGCGTTACCTAGTAGTCATCTACTTGAAGCTTCATAAGATGATCAGAGTAGCCAAAGTGAATAATGTCCACAAATTTTCTGTTGCTCCTCGAGATTCATGTGGAAGGAATATGGAATTTGGAACAGTTATCCACAGTTTATTTTTTATTTTTACTAATTTTACTGGGTGATATGGGAAGATCTACGCTTTATTTTTATCCATAGTTTATATGATTTGGTTCTTCTAATATTCTGAGATCTATGTGAAGATCTAATTTTTTAGTTTTTTATGGTTGACTTGACCAGTAGAAGTTTACTTGCAGATCCCTGATCACCTTCTTCCTAAGGTGGCAATTGTTGGAAGACCGAACGTTGGTAAATCAGCATTGTTTAATCGTCTTGTTGGGGTATTTTCTCTAAACTTGATTTGGTTTTTGATTACCATGGAATAAAACCTTGACAATCTTTATTAAATGGTCCACTTCCGTTATATGAGATTTTTTCTTGCTCTGGATTACTTTTCATGAACCTTGGTTTATCTTCAACAGGGGAAGAAGGCCATTGTGGTAGATGAACCTGGGGTAACAAGGGATCGCTTATACGGTAGATCATATTGGGGAAACTATGAATTTATGGTGGTGGATACAGGAGGTGTGCTTACTATTTCAAAATCACAGACTGATCTAGTGGAAGAATTAGCTGTCTCAACAACAATTGGAATGGAGGGCATTCCACTTGCTACCAGGGAGGCTGCTGTTGCTAGAATGCCTACTATGATTGAGAAACAAGCTACTGTGGCTGTTGAAGAGTCATCAGTCATTATATTCCTCGTCGATGGTCAGGTATATCCTTTAGTAGAGTTACTTGGATGCTGTTTTCTGAAAAATTAATTAGCAAAACAAATTGTGTGTTTGGTAACAAAGGAAAACACTTGCAGAAATTGTTTTTTCCTATTTTTCTTTGGATAGTTGCACTAAATACTTGGCAAAATATTATTCTAAGGAAAATGTTACCCTGAAATTAAGGGAAAATGATTTCTCTAAGGCCCAAGGGAGAACATTTTCCTTAATCCATAATTAAGAGTTTTGGTGGTGGTCAGCATGCCCTTAATGCTGAAGAGTACAATTTACAAGTTTCAAAAAAAAAGAAGAGTTTTATCCCTTCTTTTTTTTCAACTCACCCTCTACCCTCCCTCACTCTCTCTACCCCTTCTCCCACACCTACCGTCTACCCCCTACCCCTGATAAACCTCTCTATCAGAAGAGCTCATTACAATCTAGAAAAATTGAAGAATCAAATTTCTCTATTTGCTCTGGATCACTTGATACAGCAGTTCGTTCGTGAGAAGTTTTGAGGGAAGAAAAACTTGTCTGGAAAAAAAAGCAAAGAATTTGATGGGAGAATAATACTGATTCCATTATGCATCTTTCTATTCCTTGTAATTGGAAGTCATATTATTGACAGTCGTCAAAAGTTCTCAGAAAAATTTCTAGGTCTGGAGCATGTCATGTATCTTGCAGTTAACAGAAGTAATGTGTATAACATGTCGATATTGTACCTATATTTGTTGTCATATTCTGATTATGAGACATTCTCTTATCCTTGTTAATGGTGGAAGTGTAGCTTAATATGGTCGGTAAGAGTAACAAATTTTAAACAGGCAGGTCTAAATGCTGCTGATGTGGAGATAGCAGATTGGCTACGCAAGCACTACTCAAACAAATGCATTATTCTTGCTGTAAACAAGTGTGAATCTCCGCGCAAAGGAATCACACAAGCATCGGAGTTTTGGTCTTTGGGGTGGGCTGATTATTCTGACTCTACGTTATTTTTGTACCACAAGTTCAGATTAAATGCATAGATTAATATGAGCAGAAGTGTTGTGGTTAGAAAATTCATCATGGTTGCAGTTCTGTTTCTTTTTCTTGTCTTTTTGAGTTGTTTTTTAGTATATGGGGGGTTTATTAAGAGAAAATATAACTGGTCAAACAGTGGAAAAAAATCCTCATAAAGAAAATATAAATCCTACTCGAGAGATTCAGAGATCTGTCATTATACTCCAAGAGTTGGTGGTCTAGTCTTTAGATCCCTTTGGATCAGAATGACTGGATAATTTTCAAAGGCTAAGGTATATATCTAAAGAGAGAACAGTATAAACCTACTATATGTGTGAAGTGTGACAGCCAACTTAGTGTCCAATGTACTTCCATTAGATTAGGAATTTGGTTGTGGTTTATAGCATCAATATCACTTAATAGAGGTAAGAGAATTTGTATCTTGTGGACGTTTTCCATTTCCAATGAATGAATATACAACTTCCATAGTTATTGGTGATATTTTTACCAGCTTCCTGTGGTTGAGTTAGGTCAATGCAAATGGAAAAAGTTTGTGCTCCTTTATCATGTGGTAATGAATTTCTCTTTTAGCTGTTTCTGTGCTTTTCTTAATTGGAAAGTCTGTTGCAATCTTTCTTTTGAGCTATTCAAACTAGTTTTTCTTTTTGCTATTCTTTTTTAAACTATGTTGCTCAAATCCTCCAATGTGCTGCAGCACCTGTGTCGAATCCTGAATAGTTTTCAGAGGACCTGACAGGATGGCACTCATCTGGTGGCACTTTTGAAGGATCCAAGCAACATAGTTCTTAGATCCAGGGACTTTGAGTCGTTCTGTATAAATAAATGTGGTGACTTCATGACTGCTGTTTAAAATGTTCCTTTTTTTTAATCTTATAGAAAATGTTCCTTTGTTTTAATCTTATAGAAAATGTTCCTTTGTTTGATTTATCAGGTTTGACCCCTTTCCAATATCTGCTTTATCTGGAACTGGAACTGGAGAGCTTCTAGATCTTGTTTGTGCAGGGATAGAGAAAGTTGAGGTACTCTTTCATCTTCGTGGAGTTTAGGTTTCCCTTTACTTAGATCAGTATACTCGCTACCCTTCGGGGTGGCCTAGTGGTCTGGGCTTGGGACTTCCATGATGGAGGTCTCAAGTTCGAAACCCTTTGCCAGCGAAAGCAAGGGGTTTGCCTTCTGGGTCGAGCTCGTTGTACCGGGCTTGCCTAGTGCGGGTTACCTCTCTTATGTGGTTTGCAAGCTATTGCATAGGAGCGGGAGTTTTACCCTGTGTGCACCCAAAGGGTAGTGGCTGCGGGTTTCCCTTGTCATCAAAAAAAAAAGATCAGTATATTCTCTCAGTGGTTATGCCTCTGAGGAATATTTCTATGCTTTATTTCTAGAATGTATACACAGGAGTAGGTTAAGTTATATATTCCTGTTATGATTAAACCATAAAAGCAACAAAACAAAGTTGGCCCCTGCTGAAGTTTTATGTAAAGAATCTGAAAACATTATGCATAGTATAAATCTGTATAGCTATTGGAGGTATGAAACAGATTAGAGTTCTTCAGGTGTATATCAAACTTATAAAATGATTAAGAATAGAAATGTTAAGTTTATGGGATCGACAGACGAAAAAGTAATTGCTTAAAGGGGGCATGAGTTACTGCTATAGAAGATGGGAGCCTCATGACAGCCAAAAATATCTTCTTCTCTTCAGCTCCTCCAAGTCAAGGCTTAAGAAGAGTTGATTTTTTCACGATAAAATGAAATATCCAAGGAAAGAACTGGGATTGGAAGTGCTTTATAAATTTGATGCAACTTTTTTCTTAGGTTGAGGTCAAGTAAAATTTCAGTATACCCTTCTCTATCAATAAAATTTACTTTTCTTTTCTATACAGTAATTACCATATATTCACACACACACACACACACACACATACATATCAGAAATGTAAGGTAAGGCGTTTTATAATAAACCCAATGTGATTTGACTCTTCCCCTAGCCCCCTGCATAGCAGAAGCTTAGTGCTCTAGGCTATCCTTCATGTGTGTGTGTGTGTACATATATATAAAATGACAGGTGGCTACCCTATATATTTGTAGTAGGTTAGCATTGTACCCTGTTTTTGCTTCATATATTTGCCCTTCTAAACACATTATCATCCTTTTAATACCAGGGTCTTTTCTGTCATTCCAATAAAAAATCCAAAAATCTTCCTTCATTCTCAGACAGGTCGTCTCTGTTCATTCTTCCTATTCCCCACTGGTGAATCACCCTCACTATTTCTTTTTTTCCAGTGACTGTTCATCTCTATTTCTTTCTTCGGTGACTCCTTTCTAATAGCAACTGAGATCATTTACTTTTCCATTATTTACCATTAAAGCAAACTAAATGAGAAAGATCTCAAGACATTTCTACAATGTTGTCAGCAGTGTAAATTGCTCCCATCAATGGAGTAATGGTGGAACAACAAGACCTATGAGAGAGGCATTTATAAAATGCTATTAGGGGCATTTAAGGAAAGTAAAATGGGTTCAATGCTTACCATATTGGAGTAGGATGTACGTGCTTATGTATCTATGGTGGTCAAAACTTTACCTGAACTAGCCCTAACTAGCCCAATGACAGGTCCAGCCCGAAGCAGCCATGTCCTGCATGGAGCCCAATTAAAGGACCAGCACACTAACGTACTAGACCTTCGCTAGCCTCATCACCAAGTCAATCCATAACGTCCACAACCGTCTCTGAGAAACCAGGGCCCCAGCTTCCTAAGACTGACCTAGGAGAACCGTTGAAACTATCTCTTTACTATATGTGGACTGTAGTGCACTTTTAAAGGCAATATTTATATCCGAATCAGCTTCTACTTCCCTTAGTCCCACTAGATTACTGTTTCTTTCCTCTTTCTGTTCTTACTCTATATTTCTGTCTAGTATTGGCTAAACTCTATATGTCTTGTCTCTTGATGTCTCTCTCCCTCTCAAAAATGTTCATATGCTTTTATATACCATCATATTTAAGTGTGAAGCAGAGGGATACTAGCTTTAGTATTTCCTACTGCTTTCTTGATGACATTTTATAGTCTGATACAAAATGCATGCACACCTGTTGACTGTGAACTTCTCATTAATTGATTCTGAATATCATGCATATTTTTCTTTGGTATAGCAATTCTGGAATATTAAACGAACATTTTTAATATTTACTTTTAAAATACTTTGTAGGGGACAGAATATCTTGAAGAAGAAAACTACGTTCCCGCAATTGCAATTGTTGGCCGTCCAAATGTTGGTAAAAGTAGTATTTTGAATGCTTTAGTTGGAGAGGACAGAACAATTGTTAGTCCCGTTAGTGGAACTACTCGTGATGCAATAGATACAGAATTCACTGGACCAGATGGGCAGGTGAGTCTCTGTTCAGCAATCTCAACTTTTACGCAAGAGTTGCATCTGTGAGGATAAATGCACCCTCTTCTCAGATAGTAAATTAATGAAGAAATTTCTAAGTAAGAATCATTGCAAGGGAAGAAAAAAAGGATATTGAGACTAGGTTGACTTCAGTCAAGACAGTTCCTACCTGATCACATTCTGATACGTTGACCCAGTTATTTTTGTTAGTGAGACAATTTATTGCAAGTATATACAACAACTGTTGCTCGTCCGTATATCTCATTCTGCACTTAAACCTCTATCCATTCTATTTGAACGGTTAATGTAACAGAGTAAATATTTGTTTTTGATACCACACAATTAGTGGGTCAACTTTACCAAAGTGCATAATGTGGCAAGCAATTGTTATGCCTCCTGTATATCTAATTAAATATCTATTCAATATGTTATATTCATTTTACACTAGAACTACAAATGAAATAAAAGAGAGGATTGTTTATAAAAGCAATTGGGATACGGAACAGATTTAACATTCCTTCCCTTCCTTGATGTATAAGTTCTATAAAAATGGCTTGGGATAAGATCGGAGTTTCCTGGTTCATCACCTGAAGTTGACTGGAAACTTACATTTTAATGATCCTTTTCTGCAGAAGTTTCGGCTTATAGATACTGCTGGAATAAGAAAAAAGACTGCAGTGGCTTCATCAGGTAGCATACCAGAGGCTTTATCAGTAAATCAAGCATTTCGTGCAATTCGTCGGTCAGATGTTGTGGCTCTTGTTATTGAGGCTATGGCTTGCATCACTGAACAGGTACATTTGAGTTTCAGGAAGGAGTTCATAAATAAAATTTAAGCTTAATGGGTGGAACTACTGTAGTGAGATATCGTTGCTTTTATAGTCCTTTGTTCAAGGACTGTGAAACATAACGTCTAGTATTAGTTTCACTTGTGCCTTTAACATTACTATTTGTACCTGAAGTTTGAACTTTGTCCTATTCTGTCTGTCACATAAGGCTTAGCATTTATTTGTTCATGCTATGATCTTATTCCTGGAGAAAGAATGACAAATATTCATTTCTTCAATATGAAAAGAGAAGAATGCTTTGATTAAATTCAGTCTTATCTTTTAGTTTCAAGTGCAAAAAAGTATGCAACGTTTGATATGACCATCTGATCAAATCGCATAGATAAGGGGGTTGTGCTGGTTCTGGAGCTTATCGCATTATCAAGGGGAAAGATCTCTAAAGAATAAAGATGCTTTCGTTATTAACTTTTAACCTATATTTTTGCTCTTCTTCTTTTCTGGACCAATATAGAGACTGAAAATTTAGATAATCCATATATTAGTAATATGTGGACTTCCTTTTTCTTTTGGGGTTCTCATTTAAGAAAACTCCTCCAAACCAATGCACATGCTACAACAATGAGCATACGTCATTCTTTAGTAATAGGCGAAGAGTAGTTCCATCCGTGCTCATAGTGTGGCTACATAAATATTGACATGTAAACTCATTTTTGTTGCCTTGCAATTTATTAGGATTGCAAAATTGCAGAAAGGATAGAGAGAGAAGGGAAGGGTTGCCTTATCGTTGTGAACAAGTGGGATACAATCCCAAACAAGAACCAAGAAACTACTGTATTTTATGAGGAAGATGTTAGACGGAAGGTTCGTTCTCTGAGTTGGGCACCTATTGTGTATTCAACAGCAATAGCTGGGCACAGTGTTGAAAAGTATGTTCCTTATTCCATCCATTTTCTTTGTTTATACTTGTTCCTCTCTTGCTTTACAAATTTATTGCCACATTTCAGACAAAAATCAGTTGCAATAGACTTTGGCATCTGTGATTCTGTACTGAACATCAGATGTGTTGTTTCATGTTTTTACCAGATGAAGGAATAAAATACCAGCATATCATTGTATTGTTGTGGCTGTAATACAACTCAAACTTTGTATTTCAGAGCTTAATGCTCAAAAACATTAGGGATAACTCAAGGAGTAGTAATAGAGGTACTAATGGTAGTTAGGTAATAAGAAGCTTAAGAAATAGGCCTTTCTCTGGGTAATCCCATGTGAGGCCGTCATGCATTAGATTGATGTGATGCTTAGTGTAAATGGAATGCTAGATGCCGTGCATTGAAAGCTTGATGAGATGCAACTTGTATGCAAAATTAAGGTGGAGAGTCATAAGATGTTTGTTTCTGTTTTGTTGGAGTAAGACAGGTCAGAAACATATTAAGAGAACAGGTTAAAATGGAGTAACTGTTTCATAGGTACAAAAAACAGCAAGGGATAACTCGAAGGGAAGTACAATGGAGAGCTTTTTTCTCACTGAAGCATTTGTTTGGTCTCACTAGTGGCCTTCCGTATAAGATTTGTTCCTGTTTAAAATAATTTTTTGTTATATTATTGTTATATTCTAGGATCATTGTCTCTGCTGCTGCTGTGGAAAAAGAGAGATCAAGAAGATTGACTACTGCGATATTGAATCAAGTTGTGCGAGAAGCTGTTGCATTTAAAGCACCTCCTAGGACGAGAGGTGGAAAAAGAGGGCGTGTTTATTATAGCACTCAGGTGAATTTCATTTGGGAAGATGCATTTACATTTACTATTGTCTACTCAAGCAAAAACTTGCATTCTGGATCTTGGAGGATGTATAATTGACAAACATGTAGTAGAATGGCTACCTGCTAGCACAAAAAAAAAAAATCCCTTTTATTGTTATTTAGGAAGTAGAAAAAACATTTAGCTTCTGTAAGAGGTTTACTTCCAAGCTGGCTACCCCCTGCTTTGATACTCATTAAAATGGAAATAGATTTAACAGAAGTTACATTGACATACATGGCATGGGATGCAAGTGTGTTGTAAACTTACACTTCAGTGACTTGAATTGGCATTCTTTAAAACGTATTCTGCTTTTATTTTACAGGCTGCTATTCGACCGCCTACATTTGTCTTCTTTGTTAACGATGCAAAACTCTTTCCTGAGACATATCGTCGTTACATGGAAAAGCAACTGAGGACAAGTGCAGGGTTTGCAGGCACTCCAATTCGGCTTTTATGGCGCAGCAGGAGAAAAATGGAAAAGAGTGCTGGTTCGTTTTTTCATGAAATAATGATACCTTTTTGTCACCTTTTGTCACATATCTGCATTTCTTTTCCCTTGTGTTTTAATTAAAAAAATGACTGCAATTTACACTCACTAGAGATTTGCATCAAATACCCATGCACTATTCCTGCCATGAATGTGAAAACAGTCATGTGTGAGAGATGTTTGAGCCGATGGATGTCTAGTTCAATGTCCTCAATCTTATCCTCTGCTAGATCTTATTGGTTGAGGCACTTCTTTATAGAAGTTAAAAATCTACCTTATTTAGAACCTTTGGTAATTTCTCTGTATCTTTTCATAAATAGAGAGAATATACGTCTCTCCAGGTGGCTTGTGAAAACTCCAAATACGTTTCTAGGAGTCACATGAATATTCTTTTGCAGATCACCTAAATATCCACCAAATACCGTGAAGTTTTCTGTTGTCACAAACGTGGAGAAAATATATTGCCATGTGTTATCCTATATGTTGATTAATTCCATTATAGGTCCTGGTTACGCAACATATTCGGCTCCACAATATTTACCCAGTTTATAATACTATTCTTTATGAGGCTTGGACAAATTCATCTGGCAATACTTTCCTGGTAATGTTTGATTTTCTGTGTATGATTTAGACAACTAATGCAGTTTCTATCTGTTGGACTTCAGGCAAGGGTCCTTCAACAACGATGCAAGAGAACTTCACGGGCATAGAGAAAAGTTTGGCAGTTCCAGCATGAGATCATGGTACTATTGAGAAATGGAATTAACTTGGAGAAATTAAGCACCTGCATGAAAAGATGATTAAGCTGTTACCTTCATTGCCCATTCTGGAAGAGCTGCCAAGTGAGAGTCTTTAATGAAAGGAAGTGGCACTCACTTTTAGTGGTCTCTCTTGATTATTGGTGATCAAATGTGCTAGAAGTGCCAAGAGGAAATGAATTCAAGCAGTTACATGTGATTCTCCCAAACTTTTGTTTGTTTGTCAACTCATTACTTATAAGGAAAAGATGACGACAAACATGCGGAACTGTGTGGGAGTAATTGGTCATGTCGTAAGACAGTCAAATCTCGTTATAATTTTAGATGTCAAATAACATTTATATGGTAATTGTTGTATGATGTTCTACTCAACAGATGAGGAGTATAATCGTATACAAGCTAAATCCATATGAACAGCATAATAATGCTCAGATTAGCATATATAGATGATATGCAAAGATTCAACCAAAACAATATGCTAAAATGCAAAGAATCAACATATATAGATGATATGCAGTGTAGTGTATGTAATGCTGACTCTTTATCACAATTATCTCAAACCAGTGTTTCTAGTAGACTTGGATCAATGACGACTATTACTTAGTAGACTTGGGGGTCGTTTGGTAGCTAGCAAAGAGGTAAGTTATCTGCATGTTAATTTTTGTACAAGTTATATGACATCAGGTAGCTAGTCAGAAAGTAAGTTACTCATATATAATATTAATGCGACATTTGGTTTGCAATCTAGAATTCTAAATAACTAATACATGTATATGCAGAGTAGAAGATGGAATAACTAGTATCCACATTACTAATACATGCATTCTTAACACCTGCATAAACCTAATCAACTACCAAAGGACCCATTAGTACTTTATCATTATCAATCTTTGTCTCATATTATATTTTTCAGATGTTAATAGCTCCGTAACTTGTATACTTTGGAATAGTTTAAACAGATATTTTACATGAACTTTCACACTTTTATCTACAAGACAATATTCTCCTTCAATTCGTAATTGTTGCACATTGGAGAGTTCACCTTATGAGTAGTAGGTCGTCAGGTGTCCTATCGCAGCCTAGGTCCCAAATTTGGGTCGTGACATCTAAGTACTAATCAAATTCAGAATCAAACTAAGGAAGAAATTTTTTTATGTATAATATTTTTGCCATATGGTACTTGTTATCCATAGTAAATGATCAGCTCCCCTTAGCATAGGACAAAACGGTTGTACATTTGTATACATCTCATTTTGGATAAAATACACTCTTCCACCACACTCTCTTAGCCATCCACATGCATACAAATATAGATATCTCTTGGTTCTTGAGAAAAGTAGTACTGAAGGCAAGGGTAGCATATGGCTAGCAATAACTGAAAGACACCCAACTCCCTGAGGGAACTAAGGCTATAATTACACTGGAAATAAGAAGAGATCAAAAAAGGGAAATTTTGGAGGAAGAATTCAAAAAGTAGCATTAAGCATGTTAGACTGAAATGCAGCATGCATTTTGAAGGCTGGCCAAGTCTTGGTTGCTAATAAACATACACTACAAGAACTTAATTCAAACAGGTACAGTATCTCTGTAACGGTGAACTCTATACTTGTGGAAACGATGATGTCCTCTGCCACAATGGCCGGCCCAAGATTGTGCTTGCATGGACAGCAAGGTAAGCATTATTTAGCCTGTCATAAGAAACAAATATCATTAGATCGGAAAACATTGAGAGTTAAAAGCAGGTGGGAGGACAGAGAAGAAGTTCTTCACGCGCAAAGTCTAACAAAGCAGCTAAAGAAATCAAAGTACACAAAAAGAAGCTGCAAATGCAATATTTACCGGTCAACGTCTGGCACAGCCAAAGGATCATGCTGCTCTTCTCTTTGTTCAATAACTGGAGGAGCACCAGTCATGGAAGCCAAATCCTGAGTACCTTCAGCCTACACCAGAAGGATCAACTCTGTATTGTCAGAAGATAAATATATACTACAAAATATTTCATTCAAATATGACCCAGTTAAAACTTTAAAGAGATGATACAAATAATATTTCCAGAAACATGTTATCAAGAAAGTTGGACAGTGTAATCATCACATGTACAACCTGCGAATGCACCAATGAATTATTGTCAACTACTAACATAATGTTTGTTAATGAAAGAGACATCAAACTTCAGGGAAGAGAATGTTCCTGAGGAGGAATACATGTAAGGTGCTTTCCAACCCCTTCAAAAAGGTCAGTTTTGTTTGTGCACACGTCTGTGTAAGCATGCAGGTGCCCTGAGGGATGCCAGAATGGGGATGCAATAGGCCCTGATCGGGCTCTTAGTTGTGGAACTAGTCTACTGACATAGACCAGCCTTAACATTCACAAGCAAACAAAATTAAAAAGAAGTCAAAAGAGGGGGGAAAAATCAAGAACCAGCCAGAGCAGAAGTTATGAAGACGATGAGAGATTAGAAGAAGTTGCAACTTCCCTAAATACTGATAAAGCATATGAAGTAATTGCATAATACATGAATTCCTCAATAAAATCACATTTTCTTGATTCTATGCAGATCCATGAATATTTTAGACAAAAATCATTAAAAAGAACTTAAGAAAGACATGGATTTCTCGATAAAATCCCATTTTTCAGATTCTATGGTGAGCAGCCTTGAAATATTCGTCTGTATATAACAAGGAGCTCTATTAACTGAGCTACCTTGCTTCCGGGTAATTGCTATCACTCTGTTCAGCAAAATGAGGAAACCTAGTCCAAAGGGAGGCAATATTCTGGAACTGCCCGACACAGCTCTGAAGAGTGACAGACTATGAAATAAAGTATTTAATATGATGCATAAAAACTTAAAGTTTATGACCAAGAAAGTTGCAACTATTTTATTGGCTGCAATGATCTTATCAGCTATTCTAGAATGCCAAAAAAGTTGGCAGATAAGTTCATGAAGTAGCTTCATCATTTAGCTTCTCATCATAATCAATAATTGCACAGTAAGGAATTGGCCTGAATAAGAAAAATAAGCAAAATCGTGCCTGTTGAGGATATTGCGTATAACCAGCATATGCACCATATGCATATAGTGAAGGATCCTGGGTGGCTCCATAAGCATAGGCATCATAACCTTGTCCATAGCCATAATAAGCATTCCATTGACTCGGATCAGCAGGCTGACCCCATAGACCAGCGTCCTACAAGACAGCACCATATTTTTCAGATGTTAGACAATTAATAGCTCATGGAATACAAGCAATTCAGATCTACAGTTCATACAAGCATGCTGAACAATACTTTGCTTCTTGAATGTACACACATAACACGAACATCTATAATGTATAGTTCCATATATAGCACACAAGATTTTATTAATGTTTGTGGTAATTATTGAACTTTTATCTTAAATGGACTGCTTTCGCAAAGCCTAACAACGAATTTGTTGCAATCACCGCTTACCTTTAACTAGATGTTCATTGCCTGAAAGACTTCTCAATTTCGTTTTAAATGGCCTGTGAATCAAGATAGTTTTTTGATAAGGATTGGATTTATTTATTTTTTGATAAGGTCAAGATAGTCACTACCATTAAAACAATTTCATGACATAGATAACCTCTCCTTTTTTGATAAACGTAACAATATTATAAATCTTCAACACAGGCTATGCTGGAAGCCATATTTACAAGTCCAAAACAAGCAAAAGTATACATCCTTGTTCCTCGTATAGGGATCCAATGATGTCTAACAGGGATCTATATCTCGTACAAGTTCTTCTTTACACAAAAACTGAGAAGTACGAAGGCAAACTCTTAATTTTCTTGATAGAACTACTTCCTTCAAAACATCTATCATTTTTCTTATCAAGTCCTTCAAAACATCTTTGTGACATTCCTAAGACACCTTCCAAAGATCCTAAAGACAACTCTGTAGCTAACAATAAAAATGTACAGGATTATTTTCACCTTTTTATCATCAGACACATGCAACAATTCCATAACATGAATAAAATCTTCCTAAGATTCTAAAAGCTAATAACGAAAATTTATAAGATAATTTTCACCTGCTTAGCTGTCGGACTCCTACCCCAGGAAACACGAACAATTTGTTGACCAACCACAGCACCCTGCATTCTCTGGATTGCTTCTTCAGCAGATGGCCTGTATAATGAATATGAAGGGACAAAACTTGAACACTCAGAAATAAATGCTATGAAAGAGTCAAAGGATCAATATCTCTACGCTTTTGTCATATTCGTGATCCCTCACATTTTCTCGTTGTTCAGTAACTCTTCTTAGTGACTGGAGAAGTTATCTTGAGGGACATACAATAAACTGTGATAGGCAACTATTACATCAACTTCCGCAGACCAATACACTTATTCCCCCCACCCCCGCACCCCCTTTTGTTATAAAAGTGAAAGCTTCATGAAGACAGATACCTCGCAGAAAACTGCACAAAACCACAGCCCTTGGAAGCAGGGATCTTAACATAAACAATTTCACCAAATTGCAAAAATACTTGTCTCAGTTCCTCTTCAGTTAAGTTAGGATCCAGATTACCAACATAAACCTGCAGTTAAGCAAAAACCATCAGAAGAGAAGTTGAAATATGAGGAACACATTCCAAGTTACTTACTGTTGTATTAGTCAAGTCGTTATCTACAGGAATAGTCTGCACTGTTGGAGCATAAACGGCAGGCGGATATACTGCTGCAAAACCAAAATTCAGTGTTTAGTGAACTGAGGAACATAAACAAATTTTAAAGATCAATGCATCTATATATGCTACACAAATCTTCCAAGGAACGACTTGAGAGTCCACCAATACATCTGATGTACCTTCTAGATAATTATTATTCTATTAAGTTATCGAAGGTGCATCAGCAAGAAAAAACTAAAAACATATGGGTAACTGTTCCAGCAAGTATTTTATGGGTAATGGTTAGGAGAAAGGAAACAAAGATGCAGGAAGAAAAGGTGAAGTGTTACATTATAAAGTACAAATGTTTGTATTTACTTGCTATGTTGCTTAATCTGAAAATTTGTAGACAAGGATGATACTCTAATAGACTTTCTTAGAATTTTATGGGTTTAAGTTATGAAATGTAATCTCATAAAGGGGAGGACCTATTATCCACTGGCCCTCAGGGATTTCTCGGTTATTAAAAAAGAACTACATTCCTACTGCAAAGTCATACGGACTCGAGGTGGGTGTGAGTACCTCATGCTTAGCCAGTTGGTGAGGAATAGAATCCAGTATGTACTATCCCCTCCCCTAAACAATAATAACATTTTTTGTGTGTGTATACATAAAGTCATTTCCACAATCATATAGCACTCATTTATTGCTGGATTTACATATTAAAAAACCCTATTACACACTAAATTGCAGTTTGAATTACCTTTTGCTACTGCATATTGTTGTTGGATAGTATTCGACTTTTTTGGTGTTGCTGCACTGATGCGCATCGGCCTAGTTGAGCAATACATCCCGTTCATTTCCGTCATGGCACGGTTTCGTTCTGTCTCATCAGCAAATTTAACAAAGCCATATCCCTTTGAGCGGCCAGTATTCGGATCAGTAACAACCTTCGCTCCTCTAACTGACGGGTAGTGAGTACGAAAAGTTTCTTGCAATAGATAATCTGTTACATCAGGAGCTAGATCTCCAACAAATATAGAATGCTCTGGCCCAGCATCACGACGCTCTCCAATCCCAAATGATGCCCAATTTAACCTAAAAGTTAGCTCTGTCCCCGGTATTTGAGTTCCATTATACGACTGTAAAATCCGCTCAGCAACTGCATGTGCACCAAACTCCACAAATCCATAGCCCTCAGGTTGGCCAGTGATTTTGTTGCGGATAACTTTTATTGAGAGCACCTGGAGAGATCAAATTGGTCATTACCACGACATTAAGTTGAATAAGCATAAGATTATAATTGAATCTTTTCAATATAGTAGCATGATGAACTATGATATTTGAATCAAAGTAAAAGTGCACATGATAGTCAAAGAAAAGGAGAAGCTTGTGACAGTAATGTGGAGTCATATACGCATTACGTAAAACAGCTTAAGTATTTGATACTACAGAGAGTAAAAGATGGACTTACCAAACTTTTAACTACAATAATTAGGTATAACTTTTCCTTTTAAGAAAGTGAACTAGTATTATCTAATGTCCCCCTCCCCCAAAGATACAAAGTTGCTCCCTAAATTATGTGAAATGGTCCACATATGCCCTCCGTTGATACTGGGGGGTCAAAACTACCCATGCTAAAGTGGCTTAACTTTGCCCTTATTGACTAACGGAAAACTAATTGAACTAATTAATCCCTAAATGGACTGAATCGCACCAAAATTTTCCCCATGTCCAACTCATCTCCTTTCTCCATTGAAACACTATACAATTGTAAGCTCCATCGTAGCTCCACCAGCCTTCCTCCAAATTCAGCCATGAAAACCCCTTAGAATTCTTTCACACCTTTTGACAAATGCCTTATTTCTACCATTATAACACAGACGACCAGCACTGCAACACTCCATTTTTGACCTCCTTCGTCCCATCACAGCTAGACCTTAGGAAGACCCCACATTAAAAAGAAAAAAGAGACTAGAAAAGAAAAGATCAAAGAAATGCAACAAGATTCAGTTTTTCCAGATGCCCAGCACCGTCCAGTTCCACTTCATCTTTTTTTATAATTCCAGAACAAATATTCAGAAAAAGATTCAAACCCATCTCCAAAATTCTTAAATCTTCAATATCCAGATCATAGAGTTTCATAGATTTGGATATTTTCATCTCTATTCCCTCAGACCACCATCTCCCTTTTCAACATAATGCACAGTAGAAGCTTAAATCCGACAGAGAAAACAGAACACAGAAGGGAAAATTACCAGAATGAATAAAACCCAGCCTACAAGATTCAGTCTTTTCCAGTTTTTTTTTTTTTTTGAGACGGCAAAAATCAATTCTGTTGGTGCCTCAGAACACGTGTCGTCACTTGCTCTGCTGGAAACTAAAGACGACCCCATTTTCGATTTGCAACTCCAAGTTGATTTATGTTACAAGACCAGAAACAAATAAGAAACTGTTTTGGAGATTTCAGATGAAATGAGGGGGATTTTCTAGCTAGTGACAGATTTTTATGGCCGTACACTGCTGCTTCAGGCTGGGAAATTGGAATTGAGGTTGTGATGGTGTTGCTGTGGTGGTGGTTTGAGAAGCAGGATGGCGGAGATGACATGTGGTTATTCATTAGGAGGTCCCTTGTGGGTGAGTGGGTGGAAGTGGAGGATGGGGTGTTCTCTGTTGTTGAGAAGGTGGAGATGCGATGGTGGTCTTTGGTTGTATCTATAGTGAAGAAGATGGCTTTGGAAATGGTGGAGAGGTGACGCGGGTTGAGTTTAATTTAGTCTACTTGTTGACAAGGGGAAAATTGTAATGCTAATTAGTTCAAATGGTTTTGCATTAGTAAATAAGGGCAAAACGAAGCTACTTGTATAATGCCAGGGGTAGTTTTGATCCGAACTATTAATAGAGGACATGGGCATCTGTAGATCATTTTGCATAGTTGTTTGGCAAATTTGGACCTTATCGAAAGTAACAAATACTCGTGACGCACTCAAGAGTATGACTTAGTAGTCAATGGAGTCAGAAGAGAAAATATAGGAGACAAGGTTCAATTACCAACAGAAAGAATAAAATATCTTTTCATCTTCCTATGTCTTGATAGGTAGAGTTATTGTCACAATCTTGTTAAATTGCAGCCTATTCCTAAATTATTGGTGGTATGTTGGCAAAAACCAGAGCAAGGACTACTCAAGCTTAACACTGATGGAAGCTTCAACATAGTAATGGAAGGGCTGGACTTGGTGGGGTTCTAAGAGATGAAGAGGGAGAGTTGATCATGGCTTTTTCAGTCCCGATAGAGTGTTCTAGTCAAAACAAAACAGAGGCAAAACCACCATGGTATGGTTGTAAATGGTGTATTCAGAATGGTTACACTAACCTCAACATCTGGACTCTTCGCTGATTGTAGGAATGCTCAAAGATGGAAGAGCTAGCAGCTTCATATTAAATAAAGTTATCGAAGATACTTCTACACTACTTAGACAAGCCACAGTCAAGTTCACTCATTGCTACAGAGAAGTCAATCAACTTGCAGATTGGCTAGCAAAAATGGCTATGAACTCTCAGGCTAGCAACACATATCTCTCGTACCAACAACTTCATAAGGGTGCGAAGGGACCTTTCCTCATGGATAAGAGACAGATCCCAAATATTAGATCGAAATTTGACAAAGCAAACTTTTATGTTAGCTAGACAAATTGATTGACAGTAGGAAATTGGGCAATAAGCTTTTAGCTAGATGTCAAGTTTTTGCAGGATAATTTCTATCCTTTGTTCTGTAATCTAAACCTTTTATGGAATGAAATACAACACTCCCAGGAGATCTGGGGAATTTATTAAAAAAAAGAAAAAAAGAAAAAAAGAAAGGTAGAGTTACCTGATACTTGCATGGGGGGGGGGGGGGGGGCAACAAGTACTTGATGGAAGCAAAATTAACACTTTGGCCCACTTATCCTACCATATACCAGGGTAACTTTAACCTAACCTACATCTACAACGACAAATAGGAAATCCCTGGTGTAAAAATGCTCTAGCTAAAAAACGTGTTGTGCTCCGTGAATAAGGTTCAATTCCCAGTAGAATCAACATATACCTTTTAATCTTCCTATTCCTTGATAGGTAGAGTTGCCTGGTACATGTATTGGTGGGGGACAACAAGTACTTGATGGAAACAAAATTATCAGCTTGGCCCACTTATTCTACCATACATGAGGCTAACTTTAACCTAACCTACAGCTGCAACAAGAAATAGGAAAACCCCAGAGTAAGAACGCTCTAGCTATAAAAATGTGTTGTTCTCCACAAAGGTCATCCAACCATCTATACTTGAGAATATATACAAAAAAGCAGTGCATATTTTCATTTGTGGTAATGTTTCTCAACTCCTTTGAAAGCTTGTATGTTCCTTGCCTTAAAATGATCCATACAATAGTGCGGGGAATTCTTTTTTTACGTATCCCTCTTTCTCATGTTTCTTCCCTACCGACGTGTCAAGAGCTCCTTGATACACCTCAACATAACCAGAAAAATTGATAGCTATCAAAACTATTAATAGGTCAGACTAGAGTTTTTTTCAGAATTTCTAATAAGAAGATCTAAAAAATGCAGGTAGTGTCCTTTTGGCTATAAACAGTATCTATTCTTAGAACCACTTATGTCATTACACCAGAAAATTTCCTTACATCAAAGGTGATGTCTTATTTCTTTACCCCTCTTACTTCGTTCCTAGGCTAAGGCTACATACCATGAAGATGCAAGCACTTCAGCCTCACCTTAATTTGCACCTTATCCTAAAAAAGCACAAACTTCTTTGAAGTCGAATCACACTAACCCTGTGAAGCACACCTATCTAACCCTTAGTTACTCATAAAGGAGCAGTTCTCAGACATGGGATAGCTCTCATGCTAACCATCACATTCTAAACTTTTAATCCCAACACCAAGTGTTCTACATTTCACCAGCTTCTCACGAAAAACACCAACTTGTACGAAAACGAGTTAGTCCTTCTCAAATTTTTCACTTATGTTCTTTCCAAGCGCACAAATCAAAGGCCACCCTTTTACACCACCAATCAACCTTTTAACTTCTCAAACATTGCAATACCAATCATAGCGTGGAAGGAGGACTCAACATAACCAGAAAAATTGATAGCTTAGTTGTCGAAACTCTTGGATAAGTCAAACTAGAGATATCTTTCAGAATTTCTAACAAGAAGATGTAAAAAAGGCAGGTATTGTCCTTTCGGCTTAAACAGTATCTTTTCTAAGAACCACTTATATTATGTCATTACACCAGAAAATTTCCCAACATCGAAGCTGATGTCTTATTTCTTTACCCCTCTTTCTTTGTTGATAGACTAGGGCTACATACCATGAAGATGCAAGCAGTTCAGCCTCGCCTTAATTTGCACCTTATCCGAAAAAGCACATACTTCTTTGAAGTCGAATCACACTAGCCCTGTGAAGCACACCTATTTTGCCCTTAGTTACTGATAAGGGAGCAGTTCTCATCTAACCATGTCATTCTGAACTTTTCATCCCATCACTGTAAGTGTTCTATATTTCACCAGTTTCTCACAAAAAGCACTAACTTGTACAAAAAAGAGTTAAGTCCTTCTCAAATTTTCCACTTGTGTTCTTTCCACGCACACAAATCAAAGGCCACCCTTTTACACCACTAATCAACCATTTTAATTTCTCAAACATCACAATACCAATCATAGCATGGAAGGAGGACTCAAAGCCTCAGTCTTATTTTTTTTCCTTTTCCAACTATTCTCCACTAACACTACTTAATTTAATCTAACACTTGCTAGAACTATATAAACAAGAACGAAGCAGAACTATCACAAATTTCACCATTCATTACAATTCCACATCAATTGTCAAGATTCTTCAAAAATTCAAAGAAACACATTAACTATTTCATTAACCAGCCCCAAGACTTGGTTTTTTGACTACTTATGCAAAAATCAAGAATACCCAGATAAACATATTCAAACGAAAATTCATAATAAATATAAAAACAACACCAGTACATTAAAAAAATTGGGGGAAAAGAAAAAGTAAAAAAAAAAAGACCTCGGCAGTGTGAGCAAACCAGCTATGGAGATAGGACTCGTCAGCCCAGTATGGTAAATCCCCAATCCAAAGGGTACGCACTTCTTCTAGAGTAGCCGGCTGGTGGTATGGCTGCTGGGTGTTCATCTTTGGCTCTGTGTTTCGCTGGGGTTTAACAAATTCAACATATATTGTAGGACTTAGGAGAGAAAAACACCACAATTGTTTATTGCAATATTACATAAAACCTTACAAAATTATGGTGTTGTGTGCAAGTATACTACACCAAAAACCCTTCTAAAAATAAATATATTTTGAATCTGTTTGGACGAACTTATAAAAAGTAACGTATAAATTAAAAGTTATAAAAAGAGGATACCTTACTTCAGATTTTTATTTATTTTTAATTTTTTAGCTAAAAGTGAATGCTTAAAAATTAAAAATAAGTTAATCCCAACTATACGTATGACAAATTTATTAGTATGTGGTCGAATTTTTAAAATTAATTTATTTTGAAAAGTATTTTTTAAAAAAAGTTTTTAGATGAGAAATAATTTGTATTTGGCTGATTAATTTGAAAAAAACACTTTCTAGGCATTTAAAGTCCCACTCAAAGTTTTATATTATTTGAAATTAAAGTTGAGTTTCAATCTCAAACATTCACTTCAATATCTTCAAATTTAGTTTTATGTTTTGGAATTGTATTTTTTTTTTTAATGATTTTAAGTTGAATTATGTTTTTTTACTGATTTATATTATAACTATTTTGAAAAGTAATTTTGCAAGGAGAACTAGATGTTCATGAAAGTTAAGACTTGATTTTGAATGCATAAATTGAGCATAGGCTCAGTGCAGTTCAATTTTGCAAATCAGATTTTTGAGTAGAGACTTACATTATAATTTGAGTTACTTTACATAATATATTATGAGCGTATATAGTTTTAAGAAAATTATTTAGTACAAAAACAAATATTAGTTAAACTACACATGCCCAAGAATTATGTTGCCATTGTAGGTTAGGATCGTACAACCAATTAGGATGACTCCTTGGACCATTTATATTAATCATACTCAACTTTATAATCTTCTTGTTATCATATATGTATTCTATTCAATCCTTGCATTACATATCAATACATTCAATGCAGTAACATTTTTTGTGCTAACACCATTTTATGGTGTAAATTTTGGTGTTCAAATTGAGCCAATCAAAACGTTCCACCAAGTTCTTCATTCAGCTTGTGGTGAGTCCTACTCGCATAAAAAGAATTTCAATTTAGTTATGATTGATTAGTTTATAGCTCAATCTTCAAATATTTTACTTACAGGTTGCCGAAATCTTGTTCCTATAGACTTATTCAGTCGAGATATTAGAGGCTTCATTAGTCACTAGCAATTTTAAAATTGACAGTGTTCTAGTTGTTTTCTGTTTTTCATTATAGAGAACTATTTCATTTTTCAGCAATTTAGGTCATTATTATTATTATTTCTCATCTTCCATTTAATTTAGTATTAAATCATGTAGCATGCTAGATCAATTATTCGCTCGGTGTCAATAGTGATTTCGAATGCCAACCACGTTTAGGATGCAAATTCGAAGCATGACATGCCACATGTTCAAATAATGTGGTAATTCCAATCAAATTAAAAAATCAATCAAAATTTGTCAAGTGTCTAAAATGATATGTTTGATCAATTACTATCAATTTTATCTACTCCCTACAACTATAAACAGGGTAGTTACATGACTTTTTGAAAAGGTTGCACGCATCGACATTAACTACATAGTTCTTCTAAAAAAGTGATCGACTGGGTTTTTTTTTTCCGAAGATCATCAAAAAAGTAGTTAAACTATTATTTTTTTTGCAAGTTTCATACTCTAAATATCTTATTTTCTTTCCTACTTGAACTTTCATTGGTTATTCCATTTTCCTACTTGAATTATCTGTCATTTATATATTATAATACACTTACTTGAGTAGATGGTGATAGTTTAGGTAGAAAAAGAAAACAACTAATAGTTAGTCTAATCAGCTTTGAGGTGTGTTTTTATCCATAAGTGGTGATAGTTCAACAACAACTAATATACCAGTGTAATCTCACAAAGTAAGGTTTTGAGAGGGTAGAGTATACCCAGATCTTACCTAAGAAGTAGAGAGACTATTTTCGGTAGACCTTCGACGTAAGGGAAAATAGTCCAAAGCAATCCAAAAAAGAGTATCTGAAGTACAAAAAATAACATAAAATAACAAAAACAATTGATAGTAAAATAACATAAACTACAACAAAATAATATGATAATTACGGGTATGCAAAAATAAGAAACTACAAGAGCAATACTACTACTAATATGAACGAACACCAAAACAACACATGTACCTACTAATCTTCTACTCTAATTCGTGCTCTCTACACCCTCTTATCTAAGGTCACGTCCTCGATAAGCTGAAACTACGCAATGTCCTATCTAATAGTCTCTCCTCAGTACTTCTCTCGTTTGCATCTATCCTACTACCTACTAATCTTCTATCCTAATTCGTACTCTCCACACCCTCCTATCAAAGGTCACGTCCTCGATAAGCTGAAACTACGCAAATGCCCTATCTAATAGCCTCTCCTTATTACTCGTCCGATTTACATCTATCTCTCCTTAAATCATTCATAGTCAACCTATCACACCTCCGCAATGGGACATGTAGGTGTAATATATCACAAATACAATAAATTACAGTTGAAATAAAATGAACAAAAATGTATAAACAAATCTTTAGGTTGAGGCGCGGATATCTCGCTTTCTTTAAAGAGATTCATGCCCACTGCAACATAATCTACACCGATCCACTCTTGACTTGTCTCCTTCAAGATACTACAACCCAACAACGTTGTACAATTCAAGCAACTCTGGATTAGTTGAAAAGTCCAAAGCTCCACAAAAAGAACACCTTATTCAACATATAATTACCCTCTTTTGTATAGTGAATATAGTTGAAGACTTTAGAATATTTTTCTATGTCTCAACTCTCTCTTTCACTACACTAATCTCAACATAATACTACTCATCTTTTTCACTCTATATTTTCTTGCACATCTCTTGTTGTTTCTACTTCTTCTTTCCAACACAAAGGAAGACCACACTATTTATAGGTGATAAATTCTTCCTTGCAATGAATATGAAGATAGTGTGTAGTAAATTTGCCAAACGAATGACTCAAATGTTACATAAGTTACAAGACATAAAGATAGAATAATGGGTGAAATGAAGAATTGGTTGTTACATAAATTACTAACAACTAATGATCATTTTCTTTCACAATTGATGAGAGTAAAGATGCACAAATGTAATGTCCACCAATAGACATAACATGATATATAATGTGACATATAGTATATTTTGTTTAATTTTAAATTGTCACACCAAGAGGACATTCAAACATTTCCTCTTCATATGCCTAAATTATCTCAACCTCCCTTCTCGCATCTTGTCCTCAACCAAAGTTTATGTAAAAAAAAGAAACAATTGATACTTGAAGTGTCAAAACTCCTGAAAAAGATATAGTTATTTTTTTGCCATTGACTTTTCTTTTTAATATTACCATTTTATATTTGAAATGTATTGATTCAACTAATTTAAATTTTTATTTTCTTATTTATTTATTTATTTAAATTTTAGTTGGGGCTTCACATGGTTGATTTGTACAAACGGCAGATTGCCAACTATACATCCCTCAACATGTCTCTTGAATCCATCATTTTTGGATGTGGCTAATTTCTAAGCAATATGGCAATCGCCGCTGCCATTATTCTTCCTATTGGTCTTCTCTTCCTTCTATCCGGCCTCATTATCAACTTTATTCAGGTATGTCCATTTCATCCTTGTTCTAACAATTTTTTTTTTTGGATTAGATCTCACATTGCTTTTGTTATTCGTGGAATATCTGTCATGTATTTTGTTGTTCTTGGGTTCGTCTATTTTTGCGTTTTTTTTTGGGTTGTTTCATGCAATGTTATGGCTTCAGCATTTATTTGAACTGTTCCTTTTATGCCCACATTGGTGTATTGGAATGTTTTTTTTTTAATTTTTCATTATTCTACTTGTCTGTATGTGCAAGTTTTTGTCCATACTGGGCATGTTGTTGTTGTTGAAAACTGTAGGCGCTATGTTTCAATTTGTTTGTCTAATTTTGACTTGACACGAAGTTTAAGAAAGTAAACAAAGACTTTTGAATTTTGTGGGCTTAAACTGAAGATAAGTAGAATGTTCCAAAATGTCGTTTAATTTTGTGGAATTAAACATGTTATGTGGAAAGTTGAAATTAAAGAGTTACCAAAAGAGGGAAGAGACGTTCTTTTTGATATGGGCTAAAAAGGGAAAGTAAAACAAATAAATTGAAATGAAGGGAGTAATATTTAGTTTTGCCAAGTGGATTTGCTGGTGTTTATGTAGTTTCCAGAAAATCAGTGTACCAATGTATGGGATTAACTAAAAAATCTTAGACAATGTACTTGGAACAGTGTTTGGGATGAAGAGAATCCTTTGATATCTTGATGGCTATGGGAAGTGAGTATAATATGTTTGATGATATGTCATTGATCCACCACAATCTTTAACTTGTTGTTTCATTTTGTTTTGTTCTTAAGATACATGCCTACCTCACTTCCAATTTATTTGTTGCCTATTTTTCCACTCTAATATTCATGAGTATTATCTAAGTCTATTGAATGCACAATAACAATTGTAGAACCATTGTGTTTGATGTTAGCCTATTTTCCTGTTCGATTGCAATCTTTGTCTTCCTTTTCTTACATGATTACATTTGATATATAAATGCACTCAAATCATTTTCTCAGATGCTATTACTTTCAGGCACTTCTCTTCATTCTAGTTCGACCCTTTTCAAAAAACATATTCAGAAGGATAAACAAAGAAGTCGCAGAATTGTTATGGTTGGAAATCATATGGCTTTTCGACTGGTGGGCAAATGTTAAGGTGCTTGAGGACTATTGTTAAATTTGATTGTTTACATTTATGCATTTCTAGCTACTTGCATTTTGTGCTAGAATCATTATTTAAGTTACTATTTTTCTTGTTTCCAAATATGTCTACTGAAATTTAAAACCATAATGCTCATGGTGATAACTTAAATGTGCTTCCACATAATTGTGATAACTTAGTTTCCCCATCTGAAGTACCACAACCTTAAGTAAGGATTTTGAGAATTCTAAACTCCTGAAGAAAAGGAGCACAAGTTTTTTTTTTCAAGTACTTCTCTTATTTTCTTGCAGTTCAACTAATGTTCATCTCAAATACAATTAGAAGTACATAAGTGGGCAAAAGTTCCACAAAAAAAAAACAAAAAATCATTTTTGTAAACAAGCTAGTGGTCTTATTTACAATTTTTGTAAAGAGTGATGGCAGTCCAGTTGTCCCTGTAGAGTCGGTGAGAGTGTTCTACTTCATCCCAAAAATGTTGGAGGGTGCTGTTTAGTCAAGCAATTGTAAACCCTGGAGTAATTATATCGAACATGTTAGTGCAACAAATGTACATTTCAGCTATCAAATGCTTATAACCTTTTCCCGCTTTCTTTGACAAGACTGTTTTGATGGGGAGTTGTATCAGGGTAATCTATTCTTTGGCTTTGGTAGGCTTGTCCATACTCCTATAAAGTTATCCATTGGTAGTATTCAGGCTTCTCAAAAAAGCAAGAGTAGTTAATCCACTCGATAACCAATTTGGTTCCAAATAGAGATATAGCTCTATCTTCGGACTTCTAGTTAGACACTTCTAGTAGCAAAGCAGGGAACATCTCTGGCAATGGACTTTGTATAGCTTCTTTTGTTCTGTATTTTCCTTCTGTTTGATAGATGTCGCTCTGTTGCTCTTATACTCCACGTCCCGAAGACATAGTGCGAGGAAGAAGTCTTATATCTGATGTCCCAAATGCACTTCGCCTGAGATCCTTCCAGATTCTTAGGGAGTGATAACATGTCACCTGACGTCACTTTGGCTGTGGGAAAACATATGATGTAGAAGTTTTTTACTTTGTCTGATCTTTAGCAAATGGTTGTAAATATTACTTTCAGAAGTCATCGATTTTTCCACCTCTAGATGCTTGTCTGGCCTCTTTGATATTGAATATATGCTTTAGGACAAAGTATTGGTGTTTTAAGAGAGGAAGAAGAATAATGAAAGAGGTAAACACTAAACAGTAAAACAAGGAAAAATCCATAGGGATGGGAAGTAATTGCTGCTCAGAAAACATGGTTGTATTAGCAAATGAATTTTTTTTTTATATAAATACCCTCAAGTTGAAAGCCAATACTAAGAAAACTTATGGAACAGATGATTGCTACCCTTAAAGGAGTTCAATTAGTTTGTGGTTAAAAGAAAAAAAGAAAGAAATATTGGGTGGTTAGACAAGAATAAATCTTGGGAGCTTCAAAATCCTGACACTTACTCTTGGTTTTATTTTACACTATAACAGAAAATTTCAACAAATTAATAATGCTATCCAAAAGAAAAATCATGTACATTACATAGAAAAGCAAGTTTGCTTTTAACTATAACAGGACTGTTCAATATAGGGAATTTTTTCCCCACAACATTGTGCTTCTTTAGTTGAATATCAAAAAAAATTCTCTTTCTAAGCAAATCACTTATCTATGACATGGGGAAAGTTCCTTTTTAGCTGTAGCATAATGTTGCTCAAGTAGTGGGTGGGGGGGAGTTATTTGTTTCCGCAATGCATTTGTCTAGTTGTTTGTCAATTTGTTTTGATATCCTTTAATTGGTTATAAATATATTTACTTCTATACTTTTAAAAAGGCGTCATGTATTTATCACATATAAAATCATTTTGTTTCACTGCAGGGGAGTTCTTCTCCGAAATATTTCCATTAGTTGTTATCAATGAAATATTTTTGCTTGATAAAGGAATCTATCCATAGAAAAGTATCAAGTGCTGTAAGAAGGTCGAGAAAAGGAGAAAATTGTATATCTGATGGAATGTTTACTGAAATATTTATCATTGGAGCTATTGGAGCCAATTATTCAATGAAAGTAGAGATCACCATTATGAATATAGTCTAGACCTGCCAGCATATTACATCCATATAAAAAGCCAATATCAAAACCAGCAGGAAGAGTACTCATATATTTGGTTGGTAATCCTCCTCCCTGCCCACAAACTGAGCTGCGTTGCCTCAGCCACCTCCTTTACCAAACTCATAATTATAATTTACCCTAGCAAATCTTGTTGTCATCTATACCCAGCAGCAATACCAGTTTAACTTATGAAACATGTCCAGAGTCCAAAATAATAAGCATACCTACAGGGAAAATTTAAAAAGAAAGCTGTAAGGAGATGGTACAGACAGAGGGGGAGTGAAGCTGAACTGAAAGAAGTGTCCTAAAACTTGTTATGATACTATTTTCAGGTGTTTGTTGATCAATTTTGTTGGAAATGGCTCCAGCCAATGAAAGTAACTAAGAAACTTATTCCACTTTTTGTATAGTTATATTTTTGGTACTGAGAAGCAGTCCAGAATGAGTTTTAATTGATAATCTGATAAAATGAATATCCATAGTAGGAAGAAAAAGGAAGTTCATCCTATTTCTCTTAAGTACTATTTTATGAGTTGGGCCATCTATGTAGCAGCAGAGTTGCTTTTTAGTTATGCATGTGGGAATACAAGATAAAATTTGTTTTCTGGTAGAAAAAGTCCCTGATTTTGTAAGGAAAGGGTTGCATTAAAAACATTCACCATATTGATTTCTGTTGTGTTTTAAGACTAACTCTGTAGCATTTTGTGCTTACTGCTAGGTTGAGCTATACACAGATCAAGAAACTTATGGGATAATGGGTAAGAAAATTTCATCAGCTTTGAGACCTGAATTATTTTGAGAGATAAGCTGTCTGTATCTTCATTTTTCCTGTGTAAGCTTTATTGAATTCTTTGATAACAACTGATTTCAGGAAAAGAGCCTGCACTAATAATCTCCAACCATAGAAGTGACATTGACTGGCTTGTTGGATGGGTTCTAGCTCAGGTGATTGTCTACTTCAACTTTAGTTTCTCTCTTTCTTGCAGCATCAAATTGTTGCTTTTTCTTGATGCATCAAAATCCCCTCTTTCTAGAAGCATCCATTTCTTAAGTTGAGAAAACCTTGGATATCAAATCTTTGATACGTCATTTGTCACCTCTAGTGGTCCAGTAACCCAAAATGTCAGTTCCTCCATTTTAGTCTACATTGTTAGAATGAGAACTCAATTGTGTGATTAGAATGGTCTCTTTTTTCTTTGTGTAGAACTTATGACTTCTATGCTTTTCTTATATAAAATAGTAGCATTAAATCTCTTCCTTTTGTTCTCATGTTATCTTTTGGGAAGAAAACTTACTCTGATTCCCCATTGAAGCAGAAGGATCTACCTTTTGATATTTTCCTCTATGGTTATTAACAGCGAGTAGGTTGTCTCGGAAACACAATTGCTTTGGCAAAGAAGTCTCTATCATATCTTCCAGTAAGTTTCTGACACCAACAGAATTCTTCACTTTGTTATATGCTCTTGGGTACCAGTTGTTGCTAAGTCGGATTTGCAGATGAATGCAACTTTCATTTTATATAATGCTGAGGCTTATAGTCTTCGGTTAAAGAGTGCAGAATTAAATTGCTTTACAAGGATATTCTCCACCATTTTGAATAAAATCAATCAACAGTGAACAGTATAAAGAGGACATGCACGGTTTCTACTACCTTGTGTTTATAACTTATCACCTTCATCTAGGTTTTGCCATAATTACGGCTTCCTTTTCTTTTTTTAATACATTTAAGGCAATTACTATATAATTTCTACGTAGGGTAATGGTTTCCTCAGTTTTCTGAAGGGTTTTGTTACCTTTCCTAAAGATAATGTTCTTTTTATTTTGTTAAGTAAGTTGGACTTCGTGATTAAGGCGTTATTGATCAATTGATTGAAGTAAGTTGGATTTTATTCAACAGAAGATCACCAAGGAAATGATGCAAATGTAAAAATTGAAACCAATATCGGTTTTCATATCCTCTAGGGATATACCACTAAAAAGCCAATGTGGTATATCCTTCTAATCTGTTTATTGTGCTTGCATTCTTGTCCAGCTCGAAAGAGTTCTTTTGTGGCTCAGGCATTACCCACTGAATGCCACACAGATTAAGGAATACGCTTTAAAGCCGAGTAGCAACCAGGCGAAACATAAACATATACTTTCCGTCCTCAGCATCACACTTTTAACACCTGTTACAGGTAGCCAAACCCTTCTTCTGAAAGTTTAACTGAAAAAAGGTTCATATTCTACAATCTCCATCAAGCCACTGTGAGAGGTGCTTTTCTTTTGCAAAGAAGCTGATACTGTCCCCTATGTAGATAGCTACTGTAGGCTGCTCTAGTTGGTGCCCATCTCAATGAATCTCCATATCAAAAAGTCTTTTATATCTTCCATTTTGCCAACCAATTGGGTCATTCTTTAACATATCCAATCTTATCAATTCTTTCTAAATCTAATCTCACAGCCATAGCTTGCTGTGCGTTGTGATAGTGGCTGCAGTATTGTTACCAAAACCAGAAAAGCCATAAAATTCTTCTTTTAGAGAGGTGTGACTTATCCAAGTATCAAACCAGCATCTTATATTCCTCTACTATCTAGAATCAGCTTCTTGGGTGATGTGTGCTGCATGGCACTAGCAAAAGCCTTGTGTAGAGCAGTGGGTAGAGTTGTCGATCCCATGAAGACTATAATAGTCATGGTTGTGCTTTCCTATGGCACCATTTAAGAGATTGAATGAGTGATTGGTTGATTAGCACAAACTAATAATGTAATGATAGGGTGTCAACCTCACCTACAGTCTTTTGGTCATAATTCAACTCACAATTGCTCAAGTTTTGGTTCTAATAATATGGTGGGATTCCTACTTTAATCTACAGTGTTCCTTACACCAATTTATAATTGTGTCTTATCTATCCTTAAGGTGGAGGTTCCATAAACCAATCTAGTTTTACACTTAAATGCAATTACAGATGCATTTGATTCTATGAATCTATCACGGTTGAGCCTCTCGAAGCCAATTTATCTTTTCAGGGATTCTGAAATCGGTTAAGCCTATTTCAATTATGATGTACATTGTAGTTGGCCTAGATATTGACAGGGCTTATCTATACTTGGGATTATATTCTATTCAATGAATTGGTTATAGATACATTACATCTCTGTTTGAGTTTGACACCTAATAATGTAAAGATTTTTGAAAAGCATTAAGTAGAATAACATATACTATAAGTAAAAACAACTTAATCATTCAAGAGCCAATTATTGAACCAAAGGAGTTATGGGAAAAATACTGTTTTTTGACTGAGGAATGCGTTAATTCATCTTCCTTAGCTCAACAGAAAAGGAAATATTGATTTGCAGGTTTTAGGATGGTCAATGTGGTTTTCTGGTTGTATCAGTCTTGAGAGAAGCTGGAACAAGGATGAAAACATCTTGAAGGTACATTCTCTACCTTTATCTGTTTGGTTTGTGATCTTCTACTTATGTTTGTTGCATTTATTTCTTCTTTCGGTCTTTACTGCAGTCAGGATTCCGAGAGCTAAATGATTTCCACCAACCTTTTTGGTTGGCCCTTTTTGTAGAAGGAACTCGCTTCACACATACAAAGCTTTTAGCAGCTCAAGAATATGCTGTTTCTGTAGGAAAACCTATCCCAAGGAATGTTTTGATTCCTCGAACCAAGGTGACATAGTCTTTCTAACTTATATGTGATTTAAATGTGGTGACAATAACAGTTTCTCATCCTTAATTTAACATTCAGAGGAATGATTCTTAAAAGTCACAACATTGTTTACATGTAGCCTAGTTATCTACGGTATCTATTGTTCTGCATATGATTAAAGAAAAAATTTCCGTCAACAAATATCTGATAGTGTTCTCTTCTCCTCAGGGTTTTGTTGCTTCAGTAAGCCATTTGCGTTCCATTATTCCGGCAATCTATGATATAACACTTGCAATTCCTAAAGATAAGCCTCGACCGACATTGCTAAGAATGCTTAGGGGATGTTCTTCTGTGGTAAGCTCATACCTACGTACTTGTTCACTTTCCGAAACAGATATTGTTAGTATATATGTCAGTATACACAAAACTAGAGGTGGCAAATGGGCAGGTTGGCCTGAATTTGGGCAGGTCAAAATGAGTTGAGTTAATAAATGAACGGGTTATTGACCCACTCAGAAGTTACTTGGGCTGAAATGGGTTAAAATGCGGGTCAAAACCTAACCTGCTTAATGCTTACTAATTTTTATTGTTTTATTTATTGTTTTATAAATTTTTAATACCTTATAAAAGTATTTTTTCTTTATTAGTACTATATATAACATATCAAATAAAACTTTATCTTTTTGAAAATATTTTGACAAAATTTTTCAAAAATAAATGTGGGCTAGATATCAGCCCAAACTTTGATGGACTACTATGGGTTGGGCTGAACTAATAAATGGGCAGGTCCAAAAATCAGCCCAAACTTAGATGTGTTGGGCGGGTTATGATTTCATTAGAATTTTGCCCTCTACACAAGACTATAATAAAACGGGTTTCTACACTTATTCTTGAGATAGTAAAGATGCACCATATGTGCATTGATCTGAGAATTTGCGACAGTTCTCTCACAACAGGGTATCAAAATGCTATGATTTATATGGTGATATTGTCCACAAAGCTTGTTGTTGTGTCACTATTCACTGCTTAAGATCTGGATAACGTTACTGTTGAAAGACATAATTAAATAAATAAAAGTGTTCTCTCTCTAAGAGTTTAAGCTTTTAGATGAGATGATCACATACTTCACCATGATATTAGAACAGATAGAGCCTATTATCAAAAAAAAAAAATCCATGTGCTTGGCCAGTGTAAAAGAATCAGGCTGCATGTGAGGGGGAGTGTTAAAAGGCATAGTTAAATAAATTTAAGTGTTTTCTCTCTAACAACTTAAGTCTTTAGATGAGATGGTCACACACACTTCAACAATTACATTTTTTGTTGTTCGATATCCCTTGTTCCCACTTGAGTCAACTGGTGCTTGTGTAAAACTGAGGCTGCAGATATGCTGTTGTTTCTGACAAATAAATAAACTTTATGTACTTGTTTGTTTTGAACTGTGAATGTCAGTTGAATAGATACAAGAAACTATGTAATACAACATGCTCACAAGGGTGGAGCAGTATCTTTTCTAGAGCTCCACTAACAAACCCTCTATCTCACAAACAAATGAAACCGAAAACTATACTTTCAGCTGAAAAACTCAATATATGCACCGTCTCCTAAAAAAGAAGTTCAATTTGCTGCTTTAATTATATATTGGATTGAGCAGTTCTTGATTAATGAATAATCTGCCTTAGGGATTACTGGTTCTTAGTATAGAATAAACAGGAACCAAACAAAATGTGGCACTAGTGTTCAAAAAATGGGCTAAAGTTGTTGAAGCAAAGGATCTCCTCTCTTCCATCTCCTTAATTCACACTACATTCTCCATTCTGTCCTCTCTCCCTATCTATTTTCTTCTCTCTTTTATAAAACAATTCAATTATGTGTATGATTTGAGAAAGAAGAAAAGACTTAATTCTTTGTATTTCAGTATGTCTTTACATCCCACGACAAGGGGTATTTAACTATTTATACAAGTGATCCTAACTGATTAAGGAAAGACAATCAAATATAATATATAGTTATCAAGTTTCTATAGTTCTGTTCCTTAAGGTGTAGTATCTATTTTCTGAGTTCAAATTTCTGGCTTGAGTGGTAGATGAATGGATCAATTCTTTATTTAATTTGATTTGTTGCAGTGTTCATGTATAATTATTGTTTTATGTTGATTCTTAGTAAAAGTGGGGTTCTTTGAATGTCTTCTATGTTTTGCTAAGTAAGCAAGCATGGCATCAAGTATTAGGGATGGCTCCATACATTGCAGTTTGTGGGCATGTGTCTGAGTTCCTGCTCATGACAATTTTGCATTTTATCTGTCTTGTCTCTTTGTAGGTCCATGTGCGTGTTGAACGCCGTTTGATGCAGGAATTACCAGAAGATGAGAGTGGTATTGCACAATGGTGCAGAGATGTTTTTGTTGTAAAGGTAGAATTCGACACAATAAGGCTTAGTTGATTTATTGTGGAATTTGAAACTTTGTCAAGAATACCATGTCTAGATCATTATTTCTCTAAGACTCTCTCAGAAGATTTTGGGGGTGGTGGGGGCTAGGTGCTCCATAGTGGAAACAACGAAACTAGGGAGTGTGTGAACACTCTTAAAGTTTGGGAAGAACAGGAATTTGGGGCCTACCTCAATCTCTAAAGTTGGCTCCTGATGTGAGGATTACTCAATACCATATAAGGAGACAATAACCTGTACGCTTAACTAATGTGGGACATCTAGCACACCTTGTCCGACCAAAGACTAGACATCTGGTGCATGGACAATACAACATGGACCCAACACTAGTAAACGAAGAGTAGGGATGGGTTTGACCTGATACTATGTGAAGGAAATGAATCTTGAGCCTAACTAAAACTCAAAAACTAGTTCTTGAGGTAAGGATTTTTCAAGACCATATCAGCAGATAACAGTCCATACTCTGGTCCAATGTGGGACATCTAACAAAGTTCACCTTTTAATATTGTAAATTGATGCTTCGACTTGTCACAAAGCACTCAGCCGTCACTTATTCTGGTTAATTGTTATATATCTCTTGATGCTTCTATCCTTCTCATACTGATGTTAGGATGCTTTATTGGACCGGCATCTTGCAACGGGTACATTTGGTGATCAAGAATATCAAGATATTGGAAGACCAAAAAAATCCTTAATTGTGAGGGAGCAAATTCATAAAATAGCTAGTTCCACAGTTGCTTCACTTCTTTTTGTTCGCCTGTTTAACAACTAGATTATTTTTTGATATGCAGGTTGTTATCTGTTGGTCATGTTTCCTTTTCTTCAGTGCTATAAAGTTTTTTGAGTGGTGTCCATTCTCTTGGGGAGGAGTTGTATTTTGTGCAGTTTTCTTGGTCTTGGTCCTAGTCTTGATGCAGATTCTCATTGTCTTTTCCAAGTCAGAAAAATCTACTGTTCCTAAAGGACCACCTCCAAACACATTGAAACAAAACCTACTTCCTGCATGATGATATGATGTAAATTAAGATGGTTCAAGTGGTTCATATAGGGGTAATTTGAGCATCCAAATTAGAGGAGAAGACTAAGAAGGGCTGATTTTTACAAGAAACTTTTGAAGATCAAGATTCATTGATGCTTTGGTGGCTCTAACTTTCTCATTTATTTTCTTTTGGTTTGTTATTCATGATTGGCCTCTTATGAAACTATCAGCAATATGTTTAGGTAAACTTTAGTATATAAATTATCCAAATGTATTCTTTATTTTCGTTCCATTGTATGTAAAAAGTTGCTATGTTTTATGTCACAGTAAGGATATGGTTGTAATAGTCATTTCATAGGGTTAGCATTTGGAGGGAAAGTTAGTTACGATTCAATTAGCTCAGTCGCTGACTAACAACCATTCCAGAGAACTGGAAGGGATCCTTGTAATTGGTTTATGTTGATATGAAATAAATAATGCATGCATGTCGCGACCTAGACCGTCATGATTGGCACCACACTAACCCTCCGGTGGTGGAATCACTACTACAACCCAAAACAAGCAACTAAATCAAAAACTAAGACATTTAAGTCAAACACTTAAGGAAATAAATATGGAGTTCTCATAAACTCCAACAAAAGTCTAACAATAACTAAACAAATGCGGAAGAATAACCTAGAACCCGAAAGTCAATGTACCAAAGCATCTAAAATTTAACAAGTCTAAACAAGAAGGGATGCAACCCCATTCTAATGAACTAATCAACTAACTAAAACAAATGTCTAAGTTTGAAAATGGTGGACATAGACGACAGAGAATTCCATGGCAGCCTGGAAGAATTAGCTCACCCTTGAATTCGAAGCGACGATCACTGATCTTCTAAACGAGGTCTGCCAATAGCCGCTTGAAGATGTCCTGTACTCAACAAAAATAAGAGCAAGTGCAGTATCAGTACACAACCACAGTGTACTGGTAGGATTACGCGGCTATCCCACTAATGCAACATAAACAAGTCAAGACAACAATATAATCACATGCATATATCAACATATACAACATTATCAACATTTACGAACAACGATCAGTTTCACATTTTATATCTAATCATTTGTCCTCTCACGGAACCCAAACCCAAACAGTTAGCATGCCGGAACGTGGCAACCGATCCCATTTTTATGCCGAAACATGGCAACCGATCCAAGTTAGTTATATCGCAACGTGGAAACCAATCTCATTTGCACACCACAATCACAATCACAAGTATATCATCAAGATCATACATTTAAGTCATGATTTCATGGCATTCATCAATTCTCTATCTCATTTACAACAAGTGTGATCAACATTGCGACATTCATACATATTATAAGTATCATAATGAACCAAGAACAAGCATACATCACACAATCATAAAATCACAACCATCACCTACCTCGAAATAAGCTTGAAACCCTAAGAAACTTGATCCTTCCCTTTTCGGATTCGGTACGCTTGTTCTTGATCTACAAACAATCAATACAATACGGGAATAACTAAACAATCACTAATTTCCTAACAATTCTATGAACCCTATTTCATACCCATAATCCCAATTATCCAAATTAGGGTTGTTTCCACCATAGAATCTACAACAAAACTTTCCCCATCAATATTCACCCATTCTATTACGTTCTATGGATCAAAAAACGGATTCGGGGAGTGAAAAGCTTACCTTTAGCCTCAAGAATGGTGAAAAAGGAGTAGGAGTCGCCTGGGGGTCGTTCCTTAGCTCTAAAATTTGAAAAGTGCATAATGAGGTCGTTTAGGGGTTTATTAACGACTTTAATTCGCATTGGGCTCGCCACAACGGCCACCACCCCGCCACTGCGGCCCCGCCAAAGCAACAAAACCCAGCGCCAAAGCGACACTCTTGAGATAGAGAGTTATTTCAAGAATTCCAAAATTCCCATTTCACAACACACCTCTAACCCATGACGCTCAGTAAATACCATTTACGCTAAGATCGATTCTGAAAGTTCTACTCGCCCGAATTCAATTCCGTAAAGTCGTACGAATTTCTTAACGAGTTATCTAACTACTCATGTAATTAAAATCATAAATGATTCACACGATTGTTACCAGATTTCCCTACACCTCAATGACTCCGATTTCGTCCAAATCTGGACAAGGTTGGAAAAATCCAAATACTACCAAAAAAGGTTTTCCGGCCCCAAATTTTCCCTTGTTGGCTTTTCTATAACGACGGGAACAAGTCGTTACAATGCATTAGCTTAATGTATCAGTAGTACCTTGCTTGGTACACGTTTACAACCTATGTATAACTAATTAATGATACCATGGTATTATTAATGCAATGACTTTTAAAACATGCATTAGCATGATCAAGACACACAATTGCCCTAAAAATATTTTTTACATCTTTTCTACCCTATTTGTGTAGGGTATATTTGTAAAATAAATATATTTTTTTAGAAATTATGCAATGCATGTTATTTTTAATACAACAATTCAAACATAAGAAATAATCCTTCGATTTTTTTTTTTTTGATAAATAATTCCAGTTACATTGTTGCAACTCTTTTCAGAAGTTGTTCTTCCTCTCAGCTTCTTAAGATTGTAAATCAAGTGCTCTTCATGGAGTATGTTACATGCTACAATTGTATCATTTATTTGACACAATTTTTTTTCATCTGGAGCTGGAATAATACTATTGTTAGTTATAAAATTCTACAATTTTCATTGGCCAATGGGTAATGTTAGTTGTTTTAGTAATTCTACACGTATAGCTAAAAGCCTAAAACTGTGTGATTTTCGTCTATTGGAACTCGGAAATCGTAGAAGATCGAATACCATGTTTGGTCCTGTAAATTGAAACTTGCACGTCACTCCTTTCGAATTTAGGAACATCAAAGAAAAAATCCTACAACTTGATGAAGAGAAAAAAAAAAATAGTGTCCTACTCAAAATCAATCACATATATCAATGATGGCTACAAAAAGCAACAGAATTTTCAAAAGAAACAACTTTACCATCAAGTATTGTAACAAAGAAATTTCCAAATCATAAGAAGGTGCTTGTTGCACGATACGCGATGAAGGTAGTGAAATCAATGGTTGCAAATGTGAAGATTCGAGCACGTATGAAGGTAGTGGCGATGAGGAGGATAATAAAGGTGTTGTTAAGGGAAGTAACTTACGAACACGAGGTAGTACTGGTGGTAATGATGATAGAGATGGTGAATTGAATAATAGATGAAGATGGTATCGTAATAACGTACAAACGTTTGGTGGTAGGGGAAATGATGGAGACATGTTTGTTGGATAATTTCGAGCTGCTTCAACAAATATGTGATTTGCTATTATTGAAAATAATATTAGTTGGAAGCAAAATGTGACCATGTTTTGTGAATGAAAGTAGATTAGTTTTACAAGTAAATGTGAGAATAAAGATGTTATTCCTTTTTATATAGTCATCCTCTCAAGAAATTAGGAGTTAGGACCCATGAGATCAAAATAACTCAAAGTATTTAATTTACTTAATTAAAAAAGGGATTATTTATATTGATAACATAAGGTACTTCACGAAAAAAGGAAAATATAAGTTGATAATATTAGCCTTTTCATGTATTTGGCTTGATAGTGGTATAGAAAACCATGCTTGTTGTAGTATTAGTCTAATATTCATTTAGTCTTTGACTTTTGAGTTTTGATTATTTGATTTTATCTAGATTATTATGTTTAGGTGATTACATCTTATTGTTGTTATAGTTCCTTGCGTATATGTTTTACACTACTTTCCTATCATGTTTCTCTATACTACGATTTTTCTTTTAATTACCGCTTTAATTTATTTTTTTTTATTTTTTAAAAAAAGAATGTTACATCTCATGTTCTAGTCACATGTGTGTTTGTTTTAGCTTGAATATGAAAAAAGATGGACATCTCATGTGTAAATCCGAATGAAATGTACAAAAAGTTAGATGCCACTTAGTGAAAATCTAAGTGGAAAAAAACAAGTTTATCCATAAAATTAATTATGTAACGAACTTCCATAATATGATGTACATATAATATCCTGAATGCTCATTTATAGATATTGTTTCTCATTAAAATCTTACTATAAAAAAATTAGCGGAAAAAAAAATTTAGTGAAAAAAGAGAGTACATGTACCTAGTAATACACATTGCTAGTTGCCTCTTTAGAAATTTTATTGGAAAAAATCTTAGTTAAATAAAAAGAAGTGTACAACACGTATTTTAGATCTTCTAATAGAAATCATGATTCAGTTGTCCAAGTCTTCACATTCTAATCTTGTATATCATCTTGTTAAGAGTTAAAGTTGGTAATGATTTAATGTAGAAATTTATTAGATTATCATTTGAATGAATTTATTGTATATCAGTATCACCATTCTTCTAGAGGTCGAAGTTATTTAAGTAATGTGAATTTAAATTCTGAATCAACATTTAAAAATGTATGAAGTTTCTATTGAAACAACCAAATGACTAAAAAAAAGTTAACAATATGAAATTGCATTATTACGAGTTTGAATATCTCGTAACATATTGGATGAAAAAAAGTAGAACTGTTAAAACAACAATGCCAACAATATCCCAAATTGTTTCGTTTGTTTTTTTGATATTCAACTACTAACAACATCTCCAGTAGCCATCTGAATTTGATCATTGTTATTCATCTTCTTTCCCTTGAGCTCTCTCGCTGTCGATCTCCACTCGAAAAACGTTCCAAACAACGCTACAGTTTCCTCCAATGTCTTCCCTTGTGTTTCAGGCATCAACGTAAAAAAGAAAACCCAAGCCATCCCTGCAATTCCCGCGTATAAAAAGAATGCCCCTTGTATTGTTATCGCCTTTTCCAACGATAAAAATGTCATTGATATCACCCCACTCGTTACTCTATTAACTGCCACGCCTACGCTAAACCCTGTTGCCCTTAGTTTTAAAGGAAAAACCTCTGAACCATACACCCAAGCAATTGGACCCGCACCAATTGAGAAAAGTGCTACATAAATTGACACCATCATAACACAGAGCGCCACAGCCCATGTCACTTGACCATTTGAACGATCAATAACCGTAAGACCAATAGAGAGTAAAATTAATGAAATTGTCATTCCACCAAAACTTGTTAACAACAAGGGCCTTCTACCAACTCGGTCAAGTAAAAATGTGGAAACTAATATAAACACCGTCTTCACACATCCCATTGCAACTGTAGCTAGTAACCTATCGTGGTCCGATTTAATCCCAGCTCTTTCGAAAATGGTGGGACTATACAGAACAACAGAGTCAATTCCACTTGCTTGTTGGAAAAAATGTATACCAATACCAGTGAGCACTATGTGTTTGATGGATTGTGTAGGAGAAATGAATAGTTCTTTCCATACATTGTCACCTTTCGGGTGTTTTGGTACTTGCACTACATCGCCATTGCAATGTTCAGGTATACCAGCAGCTTCTTTGATGTCACGAAGTCTACTCTCTGCTTCTTCAGGTGATTCAGAGGTTTTGTTAAGTACGATTCGTGCCTCGTGAAGTCTACCTTTCATGACAAGCCAACGGGGTGATTCCGGCATGGTTATGATACTTATAGCTAAGAATACAGATGGAATTGCTCCGATTCCTAACATGAATCGCCAGCTTAAGTGTGTTGGGAGTTTTGAAAATGCGACATTAGACACATATCCCAACAATATACCTGTTAGCAATCAATTTAGCAATGTCATAAAATTTTGTACCAGCAATTTAGCAATGAAATTCGTAACTGATTTCAATTTTCTTAGCTCTCATGCACGTACCTCCATTAATAAAAACTTCAGGGAAAGAAGTGAGAAATCCTCAAGAAGATTCCGGCGACACCTCGACAGTGTAAACGGGAGCAATCACGAGAGCGTAGCCGACGCCAATGCCGGCGAAGAAACGGCCAAACATGAGAAAGGCATAATTAGTAGCGAAACCCATTAAGAGTGCTCCTATAATAAAGACTACCGCCGCTACCACCATAGTTCTCCGGCGGCCTATCAAATCGGAAGTCCGGCCAGCGGCGGCGGATCCCAAAAGAGAATAGAGGTTGAGGATTCCGACTAGAATTTCCACTTGTACATCATTGATGTTTAGGTCCCTTTTTATGTAGATGATGGCTCCACTCATCACACCGATATCTGCTCAATTAATTAAGCTATTAAGATTTCTCCTTCAACGACTGGTCAGTCACACAAATGCCTCGATTTTGGGTTAATATTGTCTATTTTAATTAAAAAGAATTTCTAAAATATCAAGTTTGTTATAAAATAATAAGGAAAATAAATTTTATGAGCACACCCTATATTGATGATCTTTGTTTATGCCTCAAGTAAAGCAAAGCAATTTAAGTCCCAAAATTATTAACTTATTATTAAATAAAATAATGATTTTTTTCTCATAAAATTCAATATTTTTATTATGTGTCTAAACATAATACTAACATTCAAATATTCTTTTGATAGATCCTCGTTTTTCAAGTTTAACCCAATATTATGTGAACGAGCCACAATAATTTGAAATGCAAATTCTATTTGTTTTTTTCTTATATTTGTTTATCAGATTTGTACGTTGTATAAAGATATATAAATATTTTATCAAATATTCTCACAAATTAAATTTATGTAGTAAAATGTAACGCATCTAAAATTACACGATAACTGATATGTGAATCAGACAAAAAAACTCTATCAAAAATAATTCTTACCATAACCGAGCAAGATGGATGACAAAGAAGCAAGAAAAGAACAAGCAATTGCATACTTGTTTCTTTTTCTAGTTTTTAATTTGGGAGGATCAAAATCACTAAGAGATGTTTGGGGTAATTGGCCACAAACAATTTGTTTTTTGTCTTCCATGAGAGAAATTTATATGATTTTTGTTAGAGTTTTTCATCTTATGCATTGAGTTGGTAGTTAGCTTTATATAGAGATTAAAGATCCCCCTAATTTTGGTAATTAGGAAAATAACTTACTAAATTATTTGGGGCCTATCCATTTTTTTTAATCATTTTTATTGTGTTGACTAACTCTCCAAGTTTATACTTTCAACAAGATGAATATTTTACTCTATATTGTTGTTATATATTACTCGTTTGACCATCAATTATTGATTTTCTTTCTTTATATATACAATAACATGTATAACTTATCTAATATACATGATATCAGCAATTCTTATCTAAAATTTGTAATATTATTACCAAATTAGTTTGTCTTCACACAATTAATACAATTAAAATAAATTCATAAAAGGAAAATCCTCAAAACTCACCTCATTATCTTTTACCATATTTTGGTAGATAGACTTCAATCTCATCCTTAAAGAATTGTTTAATTTGCAATGATGAACTTTTTTTGCCACGTAAGCAATTAGTTATAACTAATACTCCCTCCGTTTAAAAAAGAATGACATAGTTTTCTTTTTAGTTGGTTTAAAAAAAAAATTGACCCATTTCTTTTTTTGACAACACGTTAACTTTAACTTTTCACGTGATATGTTTAAGGCCATAAGATTAAAAGACATTTTGATATATTTAACAAAACTTTAATTTAGAACCACACGATTAAAAAATCTTTTTTCTTTTCTTAAACTACATTCTAAGTCATACAAATCTTATGATCATACATCGGGCTGTGTGACTTTTCCAAACTTTGTGATTGAAAATTTTGTTAATAGTATAGTAGTCAATGAAATAATTGGCCCAAGTATTATTCGCTTTTTCCAATTTTTATTTTATAATTATTCTAATAATTTTTGTGAATTTAATAGGGAGCAAATCCATGAAAATTACGAGTCAATATATGGAAGCCCAACTACTAGACCCAAAAGTTGTATATAGATAATACTATTTTTGAAGATTTTAGTGTTTGCCAAAGTAAAGAATTTTGGAGTTGAACGCCTTAAACCTCATTCTAAATACGTTGTGTTGGGTGATAAGTATATAGGAATCGAATTATTTGGCTAATTAAGAAATCTATAAGTGAAGTATAACGTGTCTATAGTCTTAAACACTAAAAAAATAAAATAGCAATCTTTTATTTTGCACCGCTACTAAGATGATCCTAAATTATAAGCTTGATAATTTCACAAAAATCAGCGAACAATTTCAAATTTGTTAACGAAAAAGGATAAAAATTATCCTTATTTTATTAAAAATATTCTTTTCCATCTTTAAATCAAATTTGCTATTGGATAAAAAAATATTTTTTAAACACAAAAAATTTATCTTCCTGTACACGTATAAGATCAAATTTGTCGTTTTCACTCGAGAGAGCTCTCATCGCTCACCATTGCTCTGTGTGTTTAGGTAAGTCTCTCTTCTCTCTCTCTCTTTGAATTACTTTCTCTCTCTAGCTCGTTTTGTAAAAGTAGATCTTACTTGGTTGTGATTTTTGATTGTCATGTTGAAATTGTTCTTTGAGAATTGCTGAATGTTATTGCAATTGTGGTTATTGAACTATAATTATAATTCCCTACAAAATTGGGAGGTTGCATGACCATTTTAGGTTTTAGCTATGCTTGCTATGTCATGCACATAAGCTGTTTGATGAATCACCTGAGTGAAAAATGAGTTGCATGAGCAATTGTGGGGTGGTCTAGGCAGGTTTGTAGAGTATTTTGTCGTTGCAGTAGAGATGAAAGTTTCCGGTAACTGAGGCAAACAATCCTTTGGCATTGACTTATAACTAGGCTAGGGTTCTGAATTAAAAAAATGCATTGCTGAATTAAGTAGGATTACGATAATGGCTTTTTAAGTGTGTTTCTGAAGAGCTGCATGGAGGATGAATACATTGTGTTAGTGTTATTTTGAAAATACAAAGTGAGACACGTCAATTGTTTGTTAATTTCCCTTTGCAAGACAACAATGTGGACTAGAATGTTGCAGAGAGAACGACAGAGTTAGTATATGGAATCCATCTGATGCTCCACCTTCTGTGGTGGTGACCCGTGTACTGTCGAGGGGACTTCCTTTTCACCTTGCCTGGTATTTATTTATGTGTGGGATGGGGGATTTAGTTGGTTGCTATTTGTTTCTATGGCTTTCTGGATTTTTTTTTTCCTTCCTTAATCCTGCATTTATTTATTTTTTTATCATTTATACCCTATTTCCTTGACTCTTGAGCACTTTAAAACTTGGATGGATGCACATAATTCTAAGGTTGGAGGTCTTTTGAGTTGTGGTGAAGTGATTGAGTTGAGGCTTGAGAAAAATAATCAAAAGCTTGACAAGAAGAGGTACTTGTGCTACTAAATAAGAGAAGAGAAAGAATTGAAGAAAGGAAGAAAAAGAAAAGTATGCTTGAAAATTGGGCTTTATCGAGCGTTGGAAGATAATGGAAAGGTTGGGTACATCTTGTAAATAAAGGAAATGAAGAGGTCTTACTAGTTCAAGTATTTGTGGTGCTTAAGTAAATTTTGAGTTACTCTTATCCATATATATCCTACCATGCCGAAGCCTACATTACAATTATTTACATCCTTAATTGTTTGGATGTGTAGGTAGCTTCATGTTTCCACTGAAAGTTTCTGAAATGGGGAACATTCTATTTTTCCCAGTTACTATTTCTAATATCTAAATTTTTGTTGTTTCATGATCATAGTTTGAGCTCTCAAGATTTGTTCTACTCGAGAAAAAGCTTCAATCTTTTGCGAGGAAAAAAAGTAGAGAGAGAGTATTGGGTTGACAATGGATTCAGGTGATGCATCTGGATATTCAGCTGGGGTGGACGATGATTATGAGTCTTTACTTTCAACGACTGATGCGGAGCTCTTAAAACGAGCATGGTGGAATGAAAAGGCTGCTCCTGAAATTCTTCAACATGAGACTGCTTTGGTCCAAAGATCCAGAGAACAAATTCAATTGATGGTATGCACATTTCATATATTTAGGCCTCTCAAATTTGTACCTGGGATATTTGTCTGTTTATTTTTTTTAACATCGGCTTTCACCTTATGTTCTATTATAATTCCTTTCTATTTTAATATTTTTTTTTGTGTTAAGACTTATGCCTAGTTTGGCATTATATGGTGGATATATGGCTCAGCAGGCTGAGAATTACTAGTTGATGTCATCATTTTAGAAGTGTATTTATAAAGGGACTATACTACAGAAAAACGAAAAAAATTGTGTTGTCCAAGACTCTAGCAGGATGCAACTGAAGCTTCCAGTTCTGTTTAAAAGGATGAGATTAAACTTTTTAGATAGACAAACTTATTTCTGGCGGAAAAAAATACACTGAACAATTTATTCAATTATTGCCTAACAGAATTTAATTCTAGCATCTGTGTGCACTTTGTCTGCTATTAGGTGAAGTGTTTGCTGTGAATATTCTTATAGGAGTATGACTTCCATGAGATTCTAAGTTAAAGGACACAACTGTGTTTGGTAAATCACAAATGAAGTTATTCGTTGAAAGCTAAAACTGTGTGCTATCTGAATGGAAAAGCCGTTGTGCTCTCATCCATACAAAGATTATCATAACGCGTGTTGTTACTGCTACGTAATGGATTGTAATCCATATCTTCATTTTTGGTGTACAACATCTGTTAATTGTCATATTTAATGAAGTGGAATGTAAAACTCCTCCAACACTCCAAATCTACATTTCATTTGATGATACCAAAAGTTCCATTTTATGTTGTGGTGTATTGTTCATTTATATGAATCTAATATTTGCTTTTGTTCCTCGACTTATGCTACTCGTTATTCATTTATGCAGTTTCATGCTTTACAATGTATTGCATGCTAATGCTACTTAGTCTTTGCTCTTCAGGAAGAAACAGTAGAGGAGTTTTCAAAAAATGGTGTTGATCCGCTCACTTTATCTCTTTACCAGATGGACCTCGATAGAACTCTGTTTCTATTAAGATCATACTTAAGAACCCGTCTCCAAAAGGTAGCCTTGAATTATAGTATCTTATTATGTATTTGATTTTGGTGAAATTCATATCTGGAAAGAGCTACAGTTATTTAAGTTACCAGTAGTGTCTTTAAAACATGATCTGTTTGAGTGTCATCGGATCTCATCTCTTGCTGTGTCCCTGCACCTTATCCCATCTTCATTCATTCATTCATATTAATGTTTGACTGCAGATCGAAAATTATGCATTTCACATACAAAAAATTACTGACTTATGGAATCGTCTGTCTAAACAAGAGCAAAAATTTGCTGAAAGGTAAAGTTGTTTCTCTTAATTCTAAGTGTTCAATGCTTACCAAATTTATAGTGCTAATTACCTGGGATGATTAGGTGTATTGATGATACGGAGCAACATCTAGATCAATCTGTTCTCTCAAAGTTGCCTCATGGCTTCAAGTCCCACTTGAAGCAATCTTCACTAAGTTTGGCAGATGACATGGGTAAGCTGTTTATCCTTTCCTCTGTCTCCTTGTTTATCCATTTCTGTGTGTTTCTCTTTATCTATGTCATTGTGGAGCTAAAAAGTGTTTCTGGAATCTGAGATTAATGGTTATGCCTTAATCAAAAGCATCTTATAATAATAAAGTTTTGCTGCTAAGTGATTTAAATTGTCTTCGAACACGGTGTAGCAATTTAAATTCTCTAATCAATTGCGAAACCTGCAACCTGATTGTGAGTTGGTTTAAGGCATGAGGCAATCTCTTGCACTCCTGGTATCTGTTTTTTTTTTTTTTCTTCACATTTTAGACATCTCAAATATAAAGACTTTCGGGATTTACATTTGTACTGAAACACGATAGTTTCTCTTCTTGTATGCATTTTAGTTCCTGAGCCGCAACTAGATCAATATGTTATCTGCAGAAGCAAGAAGTTTTTAGGATCTTTTCAGCTTGATGACAGGTAAGCTTCTTTACTTTATTGTCATTTTTCTTGGGAATCCATTATTTTCTACTCTTGACTTCCATTAATTTTCTTTGATGATAGTGGGGAAGAACCAGTGAACATTGAAGCCAATGATTTGTATGCTCTACCTTACAAGTCTATAAAGCCACTTGTGGAGAGTGGGCAGATTGATCTGGTATGAGAGTATAGGAAACGGAGCAGTCCTATGTTGTGCAGACTCTCAAATATGTTGTTGTACCCGTATCATATCCTAAAAAAATGCACTACTTTTGGAGGATCCAGCACACCCATGAACATTTTTGAAAAGTTCGAGCAACATTGGGAAACACTGCCCCTTTGTTTTCTGCTGATAGGAAACTGACGATATGCCACAAATCGAAAATTATATTATCCAACAATGCTGTAGTTTGTAACAAATGCAGCAAGGACTAGAACTCTTTTACAAACTGCTCAAGAATGGTTTCCCTTATTGTGGTATGAGTAGTCTTCTCTTGTTTGTTTCAAACTATTTTGTTTTTAAATTATTTTTTTAGAAGAAATATCTGTGGAAGCTAAACAGATGCTTAATTTGTTAATTATCACCCACATGAGATCATCTATAAAGTTTTAGAGCTTTACTGGAAATTTTAACAAAATAATTTTTTTAACTAGTTCTCATTTTCAAATGACTGAATGTACTTTTATGTACTTAAATAATGATTCTCCAATAATTGAGAAAATACTTACGTAAGTTCAACAAATCTAAGGCAAAATTTTACGTGAAATCTGATAAAAATATTTTATTGCTTTATACCTTCTCTCCATGAAAATATACGTCACTATTAGAAACCGTTTAAATATAATTAATATTCAAAAGTTGAAATGAAAGGATATATTCTTTAATAAAAGGGTGTATCCGTTTCATCTTCCTTGTCGAAATATGAAGGAATTGGTCTTTCTTTCAAAAGCAACACTAATGTTACCTTATATTATAGAAAGAATCCTTTTGTACATGTCCTAAAAAAATAAGATCTATAGTTCTTGCTTTAATTTCTAATAGAATTTCATTAATAATATGATATTACTATGTATGTGTTCACAAAGAAGAAGAAGAAGAAGATGGGATTCAAGGACAACAAAAAGGAAAAAGTTGACCTATCTAGGGTGTGTTTGGTATAAAGGAAAATATTTTATAGGACCTGTCTTATTTTTCTTGTGTTCGGTAGGTAAGCAAAAAGTATTATCCTAAAAGTATTTGTGTATAACTTAAACAAATACTATAGGACTATAGGTGGGGGTGGGGAGGTAGGGGTGTCGGATGGTGGGGATGAGCATTTTGGGGGTGATGGTGAAGATGAGGTGTGTTGAAGCCTGAAGGTGGGGAGGACAGTTTTAATGTGGAATGTCACTAGAGAGTTTTTTTTTCCTACTTCCGTTAGGAAGCTTGTCCTAGAGAGAATATTTTTCAAATTATTTGACCAACCGTACACACATTTAATGTAAAATAAAGAAAGATAACAAAACTCTCTTTGATGGACATACATTGTTGGACATGTGTTAGGCACATACATTAGTATAAGATAAATCTAAAATTTTAAATGTGCTCATTTAGTTAGGGGTTCTTGAATTTATTCAATTATTTTATGTCAGCCTTATTCTTGTTATTAAGAACCATAGTGATATTGAGCAGACTCCAAACACAAAGAACAAAAGACCATTTCATAACAACTTTCCATTTCATACTAACAAACTGAAGAGGATACATATTAAAATAACACATGATCTATTGGACAAATAAAAGTAAATTGTTGAAGTTGATCTCTTTCTCGAGCTAATTACTCTTACCCTGCAGATAGATATATCTTCCATATGGCTTGTGATAAAAGTCATAAAAGATGGATAGAATAAAAACTTCAAGTACGAAGGTGCAATGGTACTGATATGGTTTAGGAGTAGAGATATGAAAAAATAATGTGAATTTTTTAGTAAGATGGAGGTGGTGGCGGGTAGTTGTAGTAGTAGTAAGCAGGTGGAGGCGGAGGAGATGGTGGTGGTGGTGAATTGTAGTAATATGGAGGAGGAGGGGATGGTGATGGTGAATTGTAGTAATATGGAGGAGGTGGAGGTGAAGGTGGTGGTGGTGACTTGTAAACGTATGGAGGAGGAGGAGAAGGTGATGGTGGGGGAGGAGAGTTATAGTAATAAGGAGGAGGAGGTGATGGTGGGGGAGGAGAGTTATAGTAATAAGGAGGAGGAGGTGATGGTGATGGAGGAGGTGGAGATTTATAGTAATATGGTGGTGGAGGAGACGATGGTGGCGGTGATGGAGAGTTGTTAACATATGGAGGAGGTGGTGAATTATAATAGTAATTTGGAAGTGGTGATGGAGAAGGTGATTGTGAAGACTTATCAGAATACGAAGGTGCAGGTACAGGTACAACTGATGACTCAGGAGATGGTGCCCACTCTGAAGGCGAGGGTGGTGAACCGTTATCATAAGATAATGGTGATAGTGGTGATGTAGTTGGTGAAGACACTGGGGACAGTCGAGGAGAGAACCATTCTATAGGTGATGGTGGGGATTGGTTAGGATTAGACGGTGCAAGAATAGGCGATGATTGAGGAGATGTCGTATAACTAGGAGATGGTTCCCATGAATAGGAATGTGGGGATGGAGTCCATCTTGAAGGTGAGGGTGATGGTGATAGTGGCGATGTAGTTGGTGAAGGCACTGGGGAAGGTCGAGGAGAGAACCATTCTATAGGTGATGGTGGGGACTGGTTAGGGGAAGAAGGTGCAAGTACAGGCGATGATTGAGGAGATGTTGTATAACTAGGAGATGGTTCCCATGCCCATCTTGAAGGTGAGGGAGGGGAACTAAAATCATTTGGAGATGGCGATAATGGTGATGAGGTTGGTGTAGGTGAAGGCACTAGGGAGGGTTGAGGAGAGAACCACCCTAAAGGTGATGGTGGACTAGAAATGTAATAATCAGAGGATGATGGTTGTGGTGATGGAGGTGAATGACCTGGTAACTCGTCAGGGTTAGGCGTAGACGTTGGTGCTGGCTTGTAACTATAATATTTTCTCCATGAATAAGGTTTATGACGTGCTTCTACACTATTGAATATCAAAAGTACAGCCACAAACCATACAAGATGTGGCAAAAAAGAAGTCATATTTCTTAGAGGTATGAAGAGAATGAGATGAAATTGATGAATATAAAGATGAAGAAAGTCCCTTTATATAGTTTTGTCATGAAATTTTGGTAAATTTGTTTAGTTATTTTTTTGGCCCCTAGCTAGTTGGTAAGTAGACTTGTTCTTCAATAGTGACAAAGAATAATATGAGATGAAGTCAAACATAAATCTTGAGGGCAAATGGAGCCAACATTTTGCAAATTTATTTGATTCCTTCTTGTTTTTTTTACTATATAGTACATAATATATCCATGAAGAACTTCCAAGGACGGCTTTAAAAGTTGTAGAAAAAAAAAAGGTTCATTAATATTTATCCCTCATGGAAAAATCTCAAGTAGTAAATTTATGTTCAAAATTTGTGAGTTGTGGAAGGTTACTTATGTCCTTTGTTTTTGTTTTTGAAAAAAATAAATAGTTTTTTGCCAACTCAAGCATGAAAGTTAGAAAAGGATGAATCTATAGACTCCCCCTTGCTTTGTGTTAAAAGATATATTCCTTTCATTTTAATTCGTTTATCTTACTTTTCCTTTTAGTTTGTTTTAAAACTCTTTTTTTAATATACTTTTTTAGTCCTAATTTTTCATATGACATGTTTGAAATGACAAATATCGCAAAATTAAAAATTATTTACATTCGTATATCTTTAGTTCAAGACGACCACATTCAAAAGTCTTCATTACTTTCTTAAATTCCGTTTCAACTTAAAATAGACAAACAAATTAAAATGAGTTGCCTTCCATCAACACCAAAATAAATAGAGTTTTTTGACAAATAAAAAAAATTTGCTAGTGGTGAATTAGAAAGGATTGGTTGACAAAATATGAACCGAAGACTAAACTTTGATATACCCCAGAACAAACATTTTTGTTATATTGGCAGTAACCGATCATTGATTGAATTGAAATTTGGAATGAGTGCACATAGCGATATGAATCATTTGAAAAATTCATTTTGTATCATATCTTTTACGAGATCAATTCAAATTGGCTCTAATTCATTTAGAAAATAATTAGTATTAATAATATCCTCTCTTTGGCCTCCATTCATACTTATCTTTTTTCTCTTCTTTTTTTTTTCACTTCCTTTGATTATTTTTTCTTGCAAAATCATCTTCTTAAGTCATATCTCTTTAATTACATAAATTAAATTCTTAATTAGTATTAATAATAACCATAACTCTCAAACATTTCATATTCATAACCTCCAATTATTTAATGTACAATTTTATAACACTATAATATCACACTAAAAGTTTGTTTTATTTTGGTGTCATTGCATCGGTTGAAGAATTAGTGGGAGATATGTTAGAATATCTTTTTTTTGCTTTGAGGTACCTTATCCTTTGCAATTATGATTTCATATATTATTTTTAATTAGCAAGCCTAATTTTTTAAAGTATATTTTTTTGGATAAATTTTTTGGTGTATTATCCTTATGATTCTCTTTACTATAACCACAAAAATGAAGATTCATTTTAGGATTAATATTTGGTTATTATGTTTCTTGACCTTTCTATATAGGAGTGAAATTAGTCAAACGAAAATTAATGGATTTTGAATTATATGGGTTGGTTATTATCTATTTTTTTAGGTGTTTAAGAAGTAAAGTTTTTGTAATATTATTTTCTTTTTGGCTATTAATGTTTGTCAAAAATGATCATATATGCATAAGGACTTATGATTAAATATAATTTTCTACTTATTCTTCATCTTGTGTTTTCTTTGATGAATAATTTTTTAACTTATTCGATCATATTTTGCAGATTATAGAAGAAACATTTATAATGAAAATTGTTAGATATCCATGTATAATTCAATTTTACAAGGTAAAATAATTTGATATGTTTGATATTATTACAATTCTTTCTTTGTTGAAATCATACATTTAATATTATTAGTTTGTGTTCGTGAAGATAACAAACATGATTTATTTTTTTAAGAAAAAATTATTTCATTTTTCTCTTTGCTCCTCTCTGTAATTCTTGGAGAATTTGATTATGTTATATTGATAATGCTCTTCAAAGTTTTTATTTGTTTAGGTAAATTTATCTCACTCTTTTTTGTGTTTGTAGGTCAGAATATCTTTACAAATAAAAGCAGGAAAGGAGTCATGGATACGGCCATGCTACTTCAGAAAGTATGTGCATATACTTCTATAGTCTTATGGACCAACTTTTAATAACTACAATGATAGAATATAAGAATGTAAAGCCAATTAATTTATAACTTATAAAACACAATTGATTTCTTTTTTAAAACTTATTTATTAATATGTAAATTTGCAATTTTCAAATTTTTAATTTTTTGTTATTGTTAGAATTTTTCAAAGATCGTTACTAAAAGTGTACTATGTTGGATGTAAACTCTTAGAATTTACTATTTGAAAAAAAAGATGTTCGTTTCTTTTAACTTTTTTGGGGAACCCATCGGTAGCCCCCTAAATTTGGCATCAATTTTCACTTTGACACCTCAAGTAGGATTTATTCATTTTAAACACCTCAAGTAGGGGTCCGTTGTGTCATTTTGACACTTTTTCTATTTTCAAAATCACATATTAAGTGCGTACATCCAGACGCTCTTATGTGGAAAAATAAACGAATTGATATGTGACACGTGGACATTTTATTTTATTTTTTAAAAACTCAATTTTACTTTCTATTTTTCTTTATTCCAGATCCCAAACCCCATGCCCTCACTCTTTCTTCTTCTTCTTCTTGCGTTTGGATGTACACACTTAATATGTGATTTTGAAAATAGAAAATGTGTCAAAATGACACAACGGACCCCTACTTGAGGTGTTTAAAATGAACAAAGCCTACTTGAGGTGTCTAAAATGAACAAAGCCTACTTAAGGTGTCTAAGTGAAAATTGGTGCCAAATTTAGTGGGCTATCGATGGGTTCTGCCAACTTTTTTTAACCAAGAGAGTAATTGTTATTCCTTTGTGGACCCTAATTCATCATTTATTTCCAAGGACATATGTTTGTTTTGTCATGTTTCTTTCTTGGTTAAGACATGACATCTTGGTTTCAAAACATGACATTATATAAATTCAAAAAAATAAGAAAGAAATGCAATGAGGAGGAATTGGTCAAAATAGAAAGCAATTTTTAGAACGTTTCGTATGATAAGTCAAAAAAACAATATATGATTAGTAAAAAGTGAAGCAGAATTGATTTAATTATTCAAGTAAAAATAACAATTTTTGAAGTGTCTAAATATAGAACGAAAAAGAAATGAATTCAATTAATTTTTTCATGACATGATTTTTGCTTCGTTTATGAATAATAACATTTTTGCAAGCGAAGTGCTTTTAGATTGAATTGTATACTTATATATTTGAAAGTAAATCAAATTTTTTTTTTAGCTTTTCCAAAATTATATCACACTTTTTAAATATTATAATATTAATATGTTAAGTTTTTAAAATATTATTTTTTAAAAATATCATCATTGGTGCTTATGTTTTCTTTTTTTTTTTTTAAAAATCATTTTTTAAACTTTTTTTCATATACACCCTTGAATTGTATACTTATATGGTATGTGATCACTCTTTACTATATTACCATAATTTATGGAGCAATTTATGCACATATGTTTCACACAAAAATAGGAAAAAATTGTAATATGAGGGAAACATCTTACAATATTTCCCAAAATTGCAAAACTATTTTGTGTTAAATAAAATTAATTTCAAGAAGAGAAACAGGTAGTCAATATGTCCGAGTGGTGAAGGAGACAAACTCGAAATGTATTGAGTGATGAGTCCACGATTTGGACTCATTTAGGGCTTAATTTTAATAAATTTAGTGTCCTCAAATGCACATTTTCTCTCAATAAGTGATATAAATTCTTGAATTTCAGGTATTTGAACTTAGGGACAAAGCATGGACACTACTGACCAAAAAGGAACAAGTCAGCTGAAAGAACGAAGAAAAGAAGGCTTCAGGATCGCCTAATCCATTGGGCGATTAGACGAATTGCCTTGGTCTCGCCTAATGTTCCAATGTACCAGGCCCTGAAGGAGAAAATCAAGTCGACGATAGAAAGGAGCAGTCGGTGAGTCGCCAAACAGTTTCGCAATGCAGTGCCTTATTGCCCAAAGTTACAAAACCTCAAGGATAATGAAGGCAAAAACAAAAGGCGATACAAATGACCAGAAGGCGGATCGTCGAGTAGATCAACAATCCCGACTAACTGTGTCGAGTGGACCTTTGCAACACACTTTTTGACAACTATAAATACTTTTTTGAATTTTTAGTTTAGGATGCAACCAGTTTATGAAATTTTAGAATTACTCAGCTTTAGAACTTAGTTTTTTTGAAGACATTTTTTCTTAGCTTTGGAGATTTTGAAGATTTCCATTTCTAAGAAATTGGAAGTGGTATTGAAGATTCTTCATCTTAGACGTGTGTAAAGACCATATCAATCGTACCCACTTGATGGAAACACTTTTTAGTATCGATTTCTATCTCTTTACTATGTCTAGCTAAAACTCCAATTCTTGGAGTGTGATTATGTAAATATGGGTTGAATTTACTGCTGGGTATTGCTATTAATAGTTCATTTGCAGTTTAAAGGTGATTTCATTCAGTGGTTGTGTTTGAATTTAATGGGGCTGTAGTTGCAAATACAATTTTAACTTCGTGTTTTTGGCTTGCTCGAGAGAGAGGTCGTAAAACCAAAACTACTGAATCGATGGTCTGTGGTTATTGGGTTGTCGTGGATTCAGCTCGAGAGAGTGAATTCTAAACCCTTTCCCACACATTCAGCTCGAGAGAGTTAATGGACTAAGGTGAAGGCTGTGCTTTATTGTTGCTTATTGGTGTTCGAGAGAAACCGATTTAATTAGGGGTAAATTGTTTGAGAGAAAGTTTACCTCCACTATAGTCTAGCTTAGTTACCAATTTACAGCGATTTACCATCAATAACAATTATCCGACTGTTTACCTTAGCCCATAATCCTATCACATCCCAAGAATCCCGTCTCTATATTTGTATTTTTGTTTTTAGTTGTCGGTTTAGTTGATAATTGATTACAAAAACCCCTCTTTTGATACTTGACACTTATGTCATCCTTTAATTTACCATGTTTTTCTTCGTAAATATTTATCCCTATAATTGACTTGAACACATTTATGCTTTTCTATTGATTCTCAATTACGAACTGCTTATTTGGGACTCGACCCCAACTCACTAATTGGGTTATATTAGTACTCATGATCGTTGGCACTTGAACTGGAAGTAGTGTCCTGATACGTGAAATCATTGAACATTGCCTGCACAGGTTCGAATTCGGTTGTTAACTTTCTCTTTTTTTCTGCCATAAAAATAGATCTAAAGGGGCATTCAACTCTTCATCAAAACTCTATCTAACGGTGATTCTTCACCCTTCCACTTGGTGATTCTGCCCCTTTCCACTATCAAAAATCTATCTAACGGTGATTATGTCCCCTTCCACTGATGGTCTCTTCATAAAAAAAAAAAACTATCTAATAGTGATCCTACCCCCTTCCACTAATTGTTCTTCATCAAAATCTATCTAACTAATCGTTTGTAACACCCCGCTACTAGAAAGACTTAGAATTCAAAATAGTCGTTTTTGGAAAGAATGAAAATTTGGAAATTTGACAAAAATGAAGTTAAATATGAGTTTTAGGTCAACTTCAAACAACCATAACTCCTATCTCAGGATGAGTTAGGTGTTCTACAAGATACCATAGGAAAGATATTTGAATTATCTTTCCAACTCCACCAAATTTGTGCGATTTCAAGTTCATATGAGGGAGATATTCCCATTTGAAGTTGGGTTGTCTAGATAAGGAAAGCCAAAACCGGATTTTAGAAGGGTACTTTGGTTTTTTCACTACCCTATTAATTAATTTATGGTAATTAAGTTGGGGTATAAACTGATTTGGTTCAGTTTACTCTTCATCAAAAAGAGTTAGGGTTTTGAGAGAAGAGAAAAGAAGAGGAGAAAAGAGGAGAAGAAGCAAGGATTCGTCGGTTTTTTGAAGAATTGATTGCTGATTTCGCCAAGGATTTAATCCTACGAGGTATGTGAGTTCACATAGCATTGGATTCTTTCACCCACGCGCCAAACATGTTTATTTCAGTATGATTTTCATCATAAAAGATTGAGACTTTGATGTTCTTGAGTTGTATTCTTGAATTGCTTTTGTTATTGAATTTGGGATGAGATTGAGGAGTTCTTGAGAGTTTAAGGTCGATTTTAGAGTTGTGTTTGATTAGATTCTTGTGCACATATTTTGGGTATCTAAATCTAAAGAGGAATCGAGAAAAAGAATCGAATTTAGGCGAATTGGGGTTAGAAAATAAAGAAGGAACAAGTCAGGCAAAACTAGGTACCAGGTCCACGTCGCAGACCTGTTCCTCAGGATTTGAAAAATGTTCTCCGTATTGCGGAGTGGTCATGGACCACTCTGCCTCAAAATTTATTTCACGACCAAATATTTAAATGTATCTTTGCGTCATGGACTTGCTTTCAGGCAGTGATTTCTTGATTGTTTCTCATGTTTAACTATCTTAAAACACTCCTAAACATCATGAGATCTTTCCTATCACAAATTACAATCCTTGAATCCATAATTCAATTCAAGGAAAGTTAAGAGTCAAGTCAAGAAAAGTAAAGAGCCAAGTCAAGAGAAGTTCATAGATTCTTCCAAAAGTCTTTTACTAATGTTTTTGACTTAGTTTTAAGACCTGAGTTTTGAGTTGAGTAAAGAGTAAAAGATTTGAAGTTCATTTCTTCAAAAGAGTATATCGGGACTATGTATTCCCAAAGAGTTTAAAATGTTTTCACATTTAAATAAGAAAGAATACTGATATTTTCAAAGAGCCTTTGAGCTAGTTTTTAGAAAAGAGTAAATGCTTTCACAATTAAGCAAGAAGGGAAATTTCAATTTCCAAAATAGCCTTTGAGCTAATTTTTGAGCAATTATCTCAAACCACAGAAAGAAGTATGTTTTTAAACATAAGAGTTAGTATTATATTTTGAGAGTAGTATTGAGCACCGATATGGGGGAGAGTTCAGACAACTCCCAGCCCCCATAAACAATGTAGCCATCATGGGTAGAAAAGGGTCATACTTTTTAGATGATTGATACGCTCAAATTACACCTCCCTAAAGAAGTATAAGCGATCGTTATCAAGTAAATAACCCAACTTGTATGTTGGGGTCAATCCCACGAGGAATAGGGTTTAGACTTAACTTTAACTAACGATTATATTCGCTTAGTCGACGTATTTCCGAGACAAGTAAGTAAGGGGGGGGGGGTTGTGTAACAAATAATTGATTATTGTTTAGAGAGCAGGTGAGCAAGATTCGAACTTTATTTGTTATTAATGAGAGATATAATCTAGGGTGTACATGTTCCCCATAAGCTCATAACGCGGTAATCCTAGTAATAGTAATCCTTTCCTAGTATATCACATGCAAAGTGGCAAGTTATGTATCTCCAAGTGCTTGGTCTGCCAAATAGAGAATTTCACCCCATACTTTGGTCCAGCTACATGTGTATAATTTATTAACCCTTACCTTTACCTCATATTAAAAATCACATCAATGTATGACTTAGTTTTCACCCTCGCACCAATTGACATTAGACTATTAGATAGTATCATACTAAATCTATGTTGATAATTCTTTTCTTATTAACTACCTCCTTGGTCCGGCAAGTAGCAACAAGACGAGTTCTAACGTTGGCCACCGTTAAAAAGACTTCCAAACGAAAGAATTATCAATGACACTATTCAAGAATTACTTAGTTACTATTCATACTTTGTTAATCACTCATGGTTCCCACAACCATAGTTGTGGATTTAGTTACCCATGCTAGCAAGAACACAATTCATATTTTTAGAAGAAGAATTCATGAACTTACGTAATGAGTAGAAGAAACCCATAATATCCAATTGAAATTCAAAGCAAGAATCTTTATAAACCGAATTAGGAAATCAAATTGCTAGAGTTTGCAAATTAATTCCCAAGAACACACCAAGAACTAGAGTTAAACAATAGTGGCTAACCCCCAAAACGAGGTTTACATATCCTATTTATAGAAAACAGTGTCATAAACAAAAAGGAAATGAAATAAGAAAATAAATTGTTGGACGCAGCTTTGATCTACGAGACTAACCTACAGACCGTAGACTAACCTACGATCCGTAGGTCCTTCCGTGGCTCAACACTTAGACATTTTCTTAGAAGATGGAACCTTCAACCTTTTAGATACAAACGACAGACCTGCAGAATGGACCGTAGGTTGACCTACGGTCCGTGGGTCCCCTTCCGTGGCTCCATACTTAGAACTTTTCATCAAGTACTGGAACTCAAAATCTCTAATACAAATGACGGATATGCAGGACGACTCGTAGGTCGACCTACGGTCCATCAATGGCCACCATGGTTCCACACTTGGTCAAGACTTCCCTGATGATCATTCTACTCTACCCACCTACGGACCGTGAATGGACCTATGGTCCGTAGGTCACTTTCATGGGTGGCCACTTCTGTAGAAATTTAGTTGTCTCGTTCTCGACCTTGTCCAAGTCTATTTGCTGTAAATTTAGCACAATAAACATTAGTTCTAATACAAAATGACCCTAGACACACACATCTTTTAAGTGAAATGTATTAAAAATACCGTAAACTCACGATATATCAATGATTCCTTAGTGCTTTTTAACATAGACTAGTGGATCCACTTAGTAGTTAGGTTCTATACCCTTAGCAATGTATAGGACGGCCCTGGCAACGTGAGGCAAAACACTGTAGCATCACAATAGCTCTTAAGTGATGATTGTCAGTTAGAGAAACTCCCACATCAGTATTTTGTATTTTTATATACATTCAGAGTTTATATTGTATCTTGGCATACATTCAGAGTTACTATTGTATTTCTAAATACACAAAGTTGTTATCTATGTTTTAAAAGCTTTTCGTTATATTGCATTTATTTTATTGCTTTATATTGAAATGAGTTATGTTGAGTCGGGTTAAACCTAGGAATTCTTTCAGTTCTTTTCAAGCTTATGTCTTGTTTTAGAATTCCCCTCGCATGCTCGTTCATTCAATGTACTGATGCCAGTTGGCTTGCATCTTATTATGATGCAGATTCAGGTAACTAGGATAAACATCCAGCGCATCGTTGATTCAGTTGAGCTTCAGAGTTGTTGGTGAGCCTCCTTGGTTTCATAGGATCCCCTTTTCATTACTTTATCATTTTAGTTCATTAGGATGTCGTGAGTCTTGTCCTGACGTCCATCTCAGTTTTAGAGGCTTCATAGATAGACAATCAGTTATTCAATTGTCTTTACCTTGTTATTGACTTATGTTCAGATTTGAGTTGCCATTTTGGCTAAGTTAAATGTTTATTTCTAAAACATTATGATTTTAGTTTCAAACGGTTGATTATCTTGCATTTGAGTTCTTTTCTTAATACTTAAAGTCTTCCGCTGAGTAAGTAAGTCAGGCCAAGGGTTCGCTTGGTACCAACAATGGTTCTCGAGTGTCAATCCCGCCTAAGGTGTAGGCTCGGGGCGTGACATCGTTCTTCATCAAAATCTATCTAACGGGAATTCAACTCTTCATAAAAAATCTATCTAATGGTGATTTTGCCCACTTCCAATAATCGTCTCTTCATAAAAAATCTATCTAACAGTGATTCTGCCCCCTTCCACTAATCGTTCTTCATAAAAAAATTATCTAACTAATCGTTTTTCATCAAAACTCTATCTAACGGCGAGCATTCAAATCTTCATCAAATGGGCATTCAATTCTTCATAAATAAATCTAACGATGATTATGCCCCCTTCCACTAATCATCTCTTTATAAAAAATCTATCTAATGGTGATTCTTCCCCCTTCATTAATCGTTCTTCATAAAAAATACATCTAACTAATCGTTCTTCATCAAAATCTATCTAACGGGCATTCAACTCTTCATCAAAAAATCTATCTAACAGTGATTCTACCCCATTTCACTAATCGACTCTTTATAAAAAATCTATCTAACGGTGATTCTGCCCCCTTCTACTAATCGTTCTTCATCAAAAATTTATCGTAATAATTATCGTTCTTCATAAAAAATCTATCTTAATAATTATCGTTCTTCATCAAAAATCTATCTAACAGCGAGCATTCAAATCTTCATCAGACGGACACTCAACTCTTCAGACGGACATTCAACTCTTCATAAAAAATCTATCTTACGGTGGTTCTACCCCCTTCCACTAATCGTCTCTTCATCAAAAATCTATTCAACGGTGATTCTGCCCCTTTCCACTAATCGTTTTTCATCAGAAATATATCTAACTAATCATTTTTCGTCAAAATCTATCTAACGGGCATTCAACTCTTCATCAAAAATCTATCTAACGGTGATTCTGCCCCCTTACACTAATCGTTCTTCATCAAAAATTTATCTTAATAATTATCGTTCTTCATCAAAAATTTATCTAACAGTGAGCATTCAAATCTTCAACAGACGGACATTCAACTCTTCATAAAAAATCTATCTTACGGTGATTCTGCCCCCTTCCACTAATCGTCTCTTCATCAAAAATCTATTTAACGGTGATTCTGCTCCATTCCACTAATCGTTCTTCATCAAAAATATATCTAACTAATCATTCTTCATCAAAAATTTATCTTAACAATTATCGTTCTTCATCAAAAATCTATCTAACAGCGAGCATTCAAATCTTCATCAGACGGACATTCAACACTTCATAAAAAATCTATCTTACGGTGCTTCTGCCCCCTTCCACTAATCGTCTCTTCATAAAAAATCTATTTAACAGTGATTCTGCCCCCTTCCACTAATCATTCTTCATCAGAAATATATCTAACTAATCATTCTTCATCAAAATTTATCTAACGGGCATTCAACTCTTCATCTAAAATCTATCTAACAGTGATTCTGTCCCCTTCCACTAATCGTTCTTCATCAAAAATTTATCTTAATAATTATCGTTCTTCATAAAAAATCTATCTAACAGCGAGCATTCAAATCTTCATCAGACGGACATTCAACTCTTCATAAAAAATCTATCTTACGGTGATTCTGCCCCCTTCTACTAATCGTCTCTTCATCAAAAGTCTATTTAACGGTATCCCTGGCAACGGAATCGGAAGGTGCCGGTTCCGGTTCCGGTCCAGTACCGGTTCCATCTCGATTTCGATTAGTGCCGATAATGGCCGGGTCCGGGAGGGGTAACGGGACGAAAATCGGGATTTACCGGTTAGTTTCGATTTCGGTCCCGGTCCGGTCCGGTTCGGCAGTTAATTTTTTTTTTTTGGCAAATTAGCCGTTGGACAACGGGTTTTGGGCCTCACCAATGGCTCTTTTCACCTCCCAAGTCCCCTTTACACCACCCTACCCCCAAACTTTTTTAATACCCCAACATTCTAAAAACTACATTTTCATCCCTTTTTTTCACCTATAAATACTCCTAATCTTTCATTCTTTTCACTCACAATTCACAAAAATATTATCTTCTCTCTACTCTCTAATCTCTTAATTCTCTTATTTTCATTAAAATTACGAATTTGGTCTTTGGAAATTGGTGCTTCAAAATTCAACTTTCAATTTTCGGCTTTCGGTCATACACGTCTACTTTTTTAAGTAGACGTTTGGTACATTCGTTCCAACTCACTTTTTATTTAGTTATTTATTTTTTTGCATTTAATTGTTTATTTTGTGAGTAATTAGTCTCTAGTCTCTACTTATTTAGTTATTTATTTGTTTAAAATTTTGCATTACATTTTCGTATTATATATAATTTACTACTTTTTATATTTGAATATGGATTTCGGTAAAAACAATGTTGAGAAGGGTAAAACAACAATAGTTGATTATATCACTAATTTATGGAGCTCAAAATCCAAGAAAAATAAAAAAACCGGTAGTACGTCTAAATTTACAACTAAAAAAACTTCTCAATTAAGAATAAATACGGATGATTATACGCATGTTGATGATAGTGTTTTTAATATTGATAGTAATAGTGGATTAGATCCTTATCATGAACATTTACAAAGAAGGTTTGGTAATTTTGATGAGGAATTACCTGAAGATGATGATGTTAATGATTATATTGATAGTTTTGATAATAATGTTGATGAATATGATGATGATGAAACTCAGCCAACTACGGCTATTCCCAATCCCCCTGCCCCTCCCGCTCCCTTTCGTTGTCCTGCTCCCGTTCCCCCCGTGCATCCAAGGACTAAGGTAGAACGCGCTAAAAAATCAGTTGTGTGGCAATTTATGACTCAGAATGAAGATAAAACACAAGTTATTTGTAATAAATGTAAACATAGAATGAATCATAAAACTGTAGGAAAACAGGGTGGGACGGGACATTTGAGTAATCACTATTACTGCACATTGGATTGATGAAAATTGGACACTGCAAAAAAGAATCTTAGGTTATAAATGTTGTGAAATGCATAAAACCGGTAGTTATATAGCTCAAACAATTATAGATGTTTTACAAAACTATGGAATTTGTGATAAAATAAGTAGTATCACCTTAGATAATGCTTCTAATAATAGAACTGCTGTTGAAATACTAAAACCGTCTCTTTGCCCTATTTATATTGATGGTTTTCATGTTAAGTGTGCTGCACACATATATAATTTAATTGTTAGAGATGGTATATCAATGTATAATGATGGTTGCATAAAAGTTGAAACTGCATGTCATTTTATTTTTAAATGTCAAGTTAAGTCTAGACGCAGGGATTTTGAAAATCGTTGTCGTGAATTTAATCTTCCACTTAGAAAAATTCCTAACTCAGTGTGTACTAGATGAAATTCTTTATATGAAATGCTTGAAGTCGCTTATGAATATAGGAAACCTCTACAAATGGTTTGGAATGCTCATAATTCAAATATGACATATAGACTTGATGATAATGATTGGAATGACGTAAAAGAACTTATAGAATTTTTAAAAGTTTTTTATTTAACTACAAAAAAAATATTTGTACTTTATTATCCAACTATTTGCTCTGTTTTACCTAATATTTGTGCTATTTCTAGTAAATTTTATAAATTCAAAAATAAACCAAGATTTGAAGAATCTGTTAACAGAATGATTGAAAAATTTAGAAAATATTTTATTCCTATTCCTCAAATTTATTTAACCGCTTGTTTGTTAAATCCACATTATAAAGATGAAGGTGCATCACGAATGGTTGATAAAATATATTTTAATTTAGGTATTGATAGTGAAGATGATGAAACACCTAGTTGTCAAGATGTTAAAGATAATATAAAAGTTGAAGCAAGAAAATTATATGACTTGTATAATTCAAATATAATTAATGCAGTACGTAATGAAGAACCTCAAAGTTCTAGGAGTAGATATAATAATGAAGATGATCTTGATGATATGATAGAATGTTATCTTGAACTTTCTCATAATGCTAGAAATGATTTTGATGTGTATATTAATCAAAATACAGAACCTACTACTGTGGATCTTCTAGAACGGTGGAGCAATCGCGACCAGGGATTTCCAAAGCTTCAACCGGTTGCTCGAGATGTGTTAGCTATTCAAGCATCTTCGGTAGCTTCGGAAGGCGCTTTTAGTGCAGTAAGATATCAAATTGGAGAGCATAGATATTCATTAGCAGCAGATAGCTTGGAGATATCAGTACTATTTCGAGATTGGATTAATGGCGAGAGAAGGAGTTATGGTCGTCCACCTTTACTGACCAAATTTGAAAACGACATTGATGAAATAATGCAAGATTTTAGTGATGACGGCATTGATGCAATGGAGGAATTAGCTAATCAACCAATTCCGGAGCATGTTACCAGAGAAATGTTAAAAGATTTAAAAAAAGATCTCCTTGGTAGCATGAACTATTAAATTTAAATGTCTATTACTATGAGTATAATAATTCGAGGTCTAATTCAAACAGAACCCTTTCTAGAAGGTGGCTGTGTAGATTAGATTTTTTTAATACTCTACTAATATTTTGTAAATTGTAAGTTTGTAACTCAACAAGTCAACTTGTAGTCTTGTACTATTTAATTAATATTAATAAAAGTATAGGCTATTCGCCTTAATTTTTTTTTTATTATTGTCTTGATTCTTGAATAAGTTGAATTTAAATTTTCAAACTTTTAAAGTGTGAAATTTAAACTTTTATAGTTTTATAATTTTAAAGTTTGAATTTAAATTTTCAAACTTTTAAAGAGTGAAATTTAAACTTTTATAGTTTTAAAGTTTGAAATTTGAATTTAAATTTTCAAACTTTTAAAGTGTGAAATTTAAACTTTTATACTTTTAAAGTTTGAAAGTTTGTATTTAAAACTTTAAAAGTACAAAAGTATAAATTTTTAACTTTAAAATTACAAAAGTTTTAATATTATTTGAGTAATATTCCTATTTTTTAATTTTGATAATTTTTTTTTTAAATATAGACGACGGACTCGGTTTTCGGTCCGTTACCGGTCTGGGATGGGAATACATATAAATTTCCGGAATTACCGGTTCCGGTACGGTTCTGGCCCGTGGTGCCAGGTTCCGTTCCGGTTTCGGTCCGTCCCGGTCCGATAGTTCCGGTTCCGGTACCGTTGCCCTGCTTATTTAACGGTGATTCTGCCCCCTTCCACTAATCGTTCTTCATCAGAAATATATCTAACTAATCATTCTTCATCAAAATCTATCTAACGGGCATTCAACTCTTCATCAAAAATCTATCTAACGGTGATTCTGCCCCCTTCCACTAATCGTTCTTCATCAAAAATCTATCTAACAGCGAGCATTCAAATCTTCATCAGACGGACATTCAACTCTTCATAAAAAATCTATCTTACGGTGATTCTGCCCCCTTCCACTAATCGTCTCTTCATCAAAAGTCTATTTAACGGTGATTCTGCCCCCTTTCACTAATCGTTCTTCATCAGAAATATATCTAACTAATCATTCTTCATCAAAATCTATCTAACGGGCATTCAACTCTTCATAAAAAATCTATCTAACGGTGATTCTGCCCCCTTCCACTAATCAATCATCATCAAATATATATCTAACTAAGCGTTCTTCATCAAAATCTATCTAATGGGCATTCAACTCTTCATAAAAAATCTATCTAATAGTGATTCTGCCCCCTTCCACTAATTGCCTCTTCATAAAAAATCTATCAAATGGTGATTCCACACCCTTCCACTAATCATTCTTCATCAAAAATTTATCTAACTAATCATTCCTTATCAAAAATCTATCTAACGGCGAGCATTCAAATCTTCATTAAACGGGCATTCAACTATTCATCAAAAATCTGTCTAACAGTGATTCTGCCCCCTTCCACTAATCATCTCTTCATCAAAAATCTATCTAACAGTGATTCTAACCCCTTCCACTTATCGTTCTTCATCAAAAATATATCTAACTAATCGTTCTTCATCAAAATCTATCTAATGGGCATTCAACTCTTCATCAAAAATCTATCTAATAGTGATTCTGGCCCCTTCCACTAATCGTCTCTTTATCAAAAATCTATCTAACAGTGATTCTACCCCCTTCCACTAATCGTTCTTCATCAAAAATCTATCTAACTAATCGTTCTTCATCAAAAAATTATCTAACGGTAAGCATCAAATCTTCATCAAATGGGCATTCAACTCTTCATCAAAATTTATCAAATGATGTTCTGCTCCCTTCCACTAATCGTCTCTTCATTAAAAATCTATCTAACAGTGATTCTACCCCCTTCCACTAATCGGTCTTTATCAAAAATCTATCTAACTAATCGTTTTTCATCAAAAGCTATCTAACGGGCATTCAAATCTTCATCAAAAATCTATCTAATGGTGATTCTACCCCGTTCCACTATTCGTCTCTTCATCAAAAATCTATCTAACGGTGATTCTGTCCCCTTCCACTAATCGTTCTTCATAAATAAATCTATCTAATCGTTCTTCATCAAAAATCTATCTAACGTTGAACATTCAAATCTTCATAAAAATATATCTAACGGTGAGTCTGCCCCCTTTCACTAATCTGTTTTCCTAACTGATTTGGGCGGCAGAAAGTTTTCTCCCACTTTCAAAAATTTTGAACTTCTCTTCTTCCAATTGTTTTTGTTTCATATTCTTACCTATTTTCAAATCTCAAAACTTCTCTTCTTCCAATTGTTTTTGTTTCACATTCTTACCTCTTTTAAAATCTCATCTAAGGACCTTCTTCTCTTCCTTTTTGTGAATTCATGGTATTGTTTGGATTTGTACTACTAATTGTAGTACAAATTCATTTCGTCTTACTGATTGTAATCGATGTATCGATGTTATTGCTCTTTTAAGCTATACTATTGATGAAATTAACTAAAAAATGATAGTTCTTATGTATAGCCTATTAGAAATATTAATGAATCAAGTCCGTCGAGGCCTTTTCAGCTCTAATGAGCTTAAAAATGGTGGAGATGATGATTGTCCTCATGATGATGTTGATGATGATGCTAGGTCGGAAGAAAAAGATGATGAAATTGAGGCTGGTTCTAGCGAGGAAGATAATACATATTTGCCATCCACATTGCCGATATCACTGTAACTGACAATCGACGATGCCGTAGAGGAACCACCATACCTTTCAGTTATCAGCCAAAGCAAGAATTCCACTGAGAAAATGCTTCGTATACCCAATAAACCAGACACATTGGAGGAGAAGTTGCTTGCCAAATCCGATTTGAGTGGCGATGAGGTAAGCTTAATGATTGTTATTTGTGATTAGTAAACTAATGATAGGCAAAATTTGTGAAATGTGATCTGTACTATGCATTCCTTTATATTTTAATATTTGTTTTGTGTTAAGACTTATGTTTTGTTTGGCATTATGTGGTGGATATATGGCTCAGTAGGTTGAGAATTACTAGTTGATGCCATCATTTTAGAAGAGCATTTATAAAGGGACGATACGATAGAAAAACGAAAAAAATTGTGCTGTCCAAGACTCTAGCAGGATGCAACTAAAGCTTCGAGTTCTGTTTAAAAGGATGAGATTAAACTTTTTAGATAGAGAAACTTATTTCTGGTAGAAAAAATACACTAAACAATTTATTTAATTATTGCCTACCAGAATTTAATTATATCATCTCTGTGCACTTTGTCTGCTATTAGGTGAAGTGTTTGCTGTGAATATTCTTATAGGAGTATGACTTCCATGAGATTCTATGTGAAAGGACAGAACTGTGTTCGGTAAATCACAAATGAGGTTATTAGTTGAAAGCTAAAATTGTGTGCTATCTGAATGAAAAAGTTGTTGTGCTCTCATCCAAACAATGATTATCACAACGTGTGTTGTTACTGCTACGTAATAGATTATAATCCATAACTTCATTGTTGGTGTACAATATCTGTTAATTGTCATATTTAACGAAGTGGAATGTAAAACTCCTCTGACACTTCAAATCTACATTTCATTTTATGATGCCAAAAGTTCCATTTTATGTTGTGGTATATTGTTCATTTATATGAATCTAATATTTGCTTTTGTTCCTCAATTTATGCCACTCGTTATTCATTTCTGCAGTTTCATTGCTTCCAATGTATTGCATGCTAATGTTACTTAGTCTTTGCTCTTCAGGAAGAAACAGTAGAGAAAGAGCAACAAAAAAGAAAGGAAGGGAGAAGGAACAACAAAAATAAAAAAAAAAGAAAGAAAGAAAGAAAGGAAGGGAGATAGAGCGAGACAGAGAAAAGAAAGAAAGAAAGGAAGGGAGAAAGAGCGAGACAGAGAAAAGAGAAAAGAGAGAAATTCAATAAGTTATAAATGGTAATAACTAAAGAATATATTTAAAATAAGTAATTATTTTTTAAAAGGAATCTACTCAAGTAATTAATCTATTTCAAAAAATGGTGTTGATCCGCTCACTTTATCTCTTAACAAGAAGGACCTCGATAGAACTCTATTTCTATTAAGATCATACTTAAGAACCCGTCCCAAAAGGTAGCCTTGAATTATATTATCTTACTATGTATTTGATTTAGGTGAAATTCATATATGGCGTTCTAATCAATTGTCAACCTTATAACATGTTTATGAGTAGGTTTAAGGCATATTGCAGTCTCTTGCACTCGTGGTATCTGTTTGTTTCCCTCTTCGTATTTTGGACATCTCAAATATAAAAAAAATTCAGTTTTTACGTTTGTTCCGAAACAACAGATTCTCTTCTTTTATGCGTTTTAGTTCTTGAGCCGCAGCCAGATCAATATTTTTTCTGCAGAAGCAAGACATTTTTTGAATCTTTTTAGCTTAATGACAGGAAATCTTCTTTACTTCATTGTCATTTTTCTTAGGAATCCTGCCTGGTTATTTTCTATTCTTGACTTCCATTAATTTTCTTTTATGACAATGGGGAAGAACCAGTGAACATTGAAGCCAATGATTTGGATGCTCTACCTTACAAGTCTATAAAAATCACTTGTGGAGAGTGGGCAGATTGATCTGGTATGAGAGTATAGGAAACGGGGCAGTCCTTTGTTGTGTAGACTCTCAAAATATGTGTTTGAAATGTTTTGAGAAATATAACAATCTATATATGTCTTATCCTATGGGGCATTAAATTATAGATGTTGGGGAATTATAGTATTTTATTATGTCTTTGATTTAGGTTATTCATATATGGAAAGAGCTACAGTTCTTTTAAGTTACTGGTAGTGTCTTTAAAATATGATATGTTTGAGTGTCATAGAATTTCATCTCTTTGTGTGTCCCAGCAGCTTATCCCATCTTCATTACTGCAAATAAAAAATTATGCATTTCACATACAAAAAAATACTAACTTATGTAATTGTTTATCTAAACAAGAGCAGAAATTTGTTGAAAGGTAAAGTTGTTTGTCTTATAATTTATTTTTAATTTTTATAAAAACTTAAATAAATAATAAGAAAAAGTGTAATCTAGAAAAACAATTAATTTCTAAATCCTCAACAGTGGTGCCAAAAACTTGTTGCTCCCAATTGCACACGCAACTTTACATAGTCGCACAACAAAAATAGTGGCTCTAAAAAGAACTAGATTATCGAAATCAAACGACTTGTCAATTAACTACTTAATAAATTATACTAATTCTGATTATTTATTTAAGGGGAGGATTTCAAAAATGAATCTATACTGTCTAAACTAAAAATAAAGATAAAATTACAAATAAAAAAAAACCAACTAAGAAAATATAGATTTTTAACATAATCAGTGAATGAATCAATCTAGGATTATGATTTAACTAACAATCATGTTTAGCATCAATTTCATCAACTTATTTGATTATCTAGTTGCTGATTCACGGGGTTGATAATATAGTCATGATCTCCCGACCTCTAACCGTCTACCACAATTGACAGCCTAACTACATCGTTGAGCGGGGATAAACTGAAACAACTATGGAGCATTATGTTGTCTATCCGTATTTGAGCCAAGCAAGGCACATAGGCATATCCCTATTAATTCTAGACACAAATCAATTCAAGTGATATGCAAGAAAAGATCATGCTCCTTATATTCCACGTTTTATCCCTCTATTCCTCTCTTGAGTTCAAAAGAAGACACTAAATTTATTATAATGGTGGCGAATAATCAAAAAGTAATCACAAGAATATAAGAACAACCAATATGATAAACAATTATGCTGAATCAAAATAACTACACAATCATTTTGTAAGTAAATATAATCCAAGAACGAGAAGTTTAACTCAACATAAACATAGAGCAATTACAACGAATCATTCAAATAAAAAATGTAAAATAAATAAAAGAAAAGAAAAGATGAAACCCTAAATTAAAAGTTATTTTCTACATTGTATCCACCTCCCTTAATAATTATTCTTATGGAATATTTATAGATGTAGGAAACCCTAAATAAAATAACTGAGTTCAAAACAAACTAAAAAATCAAAACCGAAACGGATTCCAGTTGGTATATTTATTTTTCTCTATTTCACATTCTGCTGCATATATAAAATAATATTATTGTATTATAGTTAATCCATTAAGTTATTTGCTTGATTTCCTTCTTCAATCTGTCATCATTAATTTGTTTTAGCTTCAAATTTCTTCATCTTTACACCAATATAATCCTACAAATAAAATATACTATTTAACATAATCCATAAAATTCATGCTAAAAAGAAAAAATATATATACTAAATGAGAGGCAAATAATAATTTAAAATATGTATTTTTTTTAGCCTCACATCAACATACAAAAAAATATTGGCTTATGGAATTGTCTATCTAAACAACACTTTCTCTTCTTGTATGTGTTTTAGTTCCTGAGCCGCAGCTAGATCAATATGTTCTCTGCAGAAGCAAGACGTTTTTTGAATTTTTTCAGCTTAATGGCATGTAATCTTCTTTACTTCATTTTCATTTTTCTTAGGAATCCTGCCTGGCTATTTTCTATTCTTGACTTCCATTAAATTTTTGTTATGACAGTGGGAAAGAACCAGTGAACATTGAAGCCAATGTTCTACCTTACAAGTCTATAAAGCAACTTGTGGAGAGTGGGCAGATTGATCTGGTATGAGAGTATAGGAAACGGAGCAGTCCTATGTTTTGCGGACTCTCAAAATATGTTTGTAATGTTTTGAGAAATATAACAATCTACATATGTCTTATCCTATGGGGCATTAAATTATAGATGTTTGGGAATTATAGTATCTTATTATGTCTTTGATTTAGGTGGTTCATAGATGGAATGAGCTATAGTTCTTTAAGTTACTGGTAGTGTCTTTAAAGCATGTTCTGCTTGAGTGTCATAGGATTTCATCTCTTTGTGTGTCCCTGTCACGATCCGAGCCTACACCCTGGACGTGGCCGACACTCAAGAACTATTGTTGGTCCCCAAGCGAGCCCTCATCCTGGCTGACTACAAGCGGAAGACTAACTTAAGCATGCAAGAGTTTAAAAATTGAATATAATTCATGAAACTCAAATACAAAGCTTTAAATCAAATGAATAACTCTGAATAAAAATATAATATTCGACTAGCCAACAATAGGCAACTGAAATCTTTAATACATTTAATAAGATAAATGAAACAGACTTCTCAAACTCTACTATCTATCTATGAAGCCTCTAAATGACAAAGATGGAAATCGGGACAAAACCCACGACATCCTAATAAAACTGAAAAGTAAATAAAATCCTCCGAAAGCAAGGAGGCTCACCATAGCTAACTCAAACTCCATGTGGTATCAACGAAGCTCCTGTTGATGATCTCTAATACCTGAATCTGCATCATGAAAGGATGCAGGCCAAATGGCTTAGTACATGGAATGTACGAGCATGTAAGGGGAATTCTAAAACATAACATAAACTTGAACTTGATAAAAAGGAAACATACTTATCTCTTCTCAACTCAACTCAAGGGTACTCAAAGCTACTCAAACATACTCAATTCAGAAGTACTCAAGGATAAGATACTCAACTCAACAATAAGGTTTTCAACTCAGTGAAACTCAACAATAAGGTACTCGACACAATGAAGCACAGATTAACTCAAGATACTCAACTCATGATAATCAAGGATAAAGCAATAGTAAAAAATACAATATATATGGAAAGTTGTAAAACTGTAGATAGCAACTCACTGTATTGAAATAATACTCAATGTGTATATAAAAATACAATATAACTCTGTGGGAGTTTCTCTAACCGAAAATTACCACTATAAGCCTAAGTGATGATACAACGTCTTGCCCACGCTGCCAAAAAATTAGCCTATACTTTGCCGTCATATAGAACGCCTTAACTAAGTGGATTCACTAGTCTATGCTAAAAAAACACTAAGGAATCAGCTAAAAAGTATGATCCTTTCTACCCATGATGGCTACATGATTTATGGAGACTCGAGTTATTATGAACTCGCGTCCCCATATCAGTGCTCAATACTACTCCCAAAATATACTTAGCTCATATGTTTTTAAAACAAAACTCTTTCTTGGTTTGAGATAATTACTCAAAACTTAACTTAAAAGATCTCTTGGAAATCGGTGTTTTCTTTCTTGCTAAAATGTGAAAACATTTTAACTCTTGGGAATACTTAGTTCTCATATAATCTTTGAAGAAATGAACTTTACTCTTACTCTTTACTCAACTCAAACTTAAGTCTTAAAACAAAGTTAAAACGTTTGTAAAAGACTTCATAAAATATGGTTCATGCCGAATTATGGTCGTGAACGACTCATTGCAAGGTTTTCAATAACCTTAGATAAAACTCAATACTTGGAACTCAAGAACTTCAATGATACTACTCATTTCAAAAATTCTCAACTCAGAGGGTTCATGCGGAATTATGAGCATGAACTACTCAACTCAAGGACTCAAAGATACTTCTCATCTCAAGATTGTTCGACTTATAGGGTTCATGTGGAATTATAGGAATGAACAATTCAACTCAAGGACTTCATAGGTAACATGTAATACTCCCATGATTAGAAATATAATCTCAAAGGGGAAATATAACCTCAAAGGGAATTAGGAACTCAATACTCAAGACTTAGAACTTGAAAATGCTACTCATCTCAAAAGTACTCAACTGATAGAGTTCATGCGGAAGTTATGGACATGAACAACTCGACTCAAGGGTCAAAATATCAATAAGGAACTCATGTATACAACTCTTCTCATTCTCATACTTACTTACTCAAAACTTAACTCAAATCGATGATGGATCTCAAAGGATTCACAATTGAACTCAAAGGCTTTCTTGAACTCTACTCTTAACTCTCTCTTAAATGTGAATTATGAATTCAAGAGTTATGGTTCATAATATGAAGGATATCGGCGATAGTATAGACTCATGAATACATTCTCTTCATTCTCATACTCACTTGCTCGAATCTTGAAATAAGTTACTAGAGGTTGTAGAAGACTCCACTATAGGACTCAAAGGGACTTTCTTAGAATAATGTTCGAAAGGATTCTCAAAAACTTAACTCTAAACTCTACCTTGAATTTGAATTATGAATTCAAGGTTATGATCATGTTAGGAATGATTTTAGGTGTTTAGAAGTAGCTTAGAGTAGTTAGAATCAAAAAGGAGTGAAGGTACCCTTCGAAAGAACTCAAATGGAGCAACCGATTACAAACTGGATGAGGCAGGCGACCCTGGGGCTATGAGTGGCGCGGGGCGTTAGCCCCTAAACTTCAGAGCATACTTTGGGGCCCTCTGGCTGGTGCGACCCAACAGGTCCAACCCATAAGACTCAACGAAATTCTTTGCTCGGTTTCTCACCCTGATTCTCCTAGAATCGAACAACTTCTTCCCCAATCACTTGGATTCGATTACTTAACATAAGTACACTCTAATCTACTCAATACAGCCATCAAAACATTCACTTTAATCTCAACAAATCATCAAAACCCCCAACACAATAAGATTTAGAAAGAACTTCAAGAACACCTATAAAAAACTCATCAAGAACTCTAATCTTTCAACTTCAAAAATGAAATTTCGTTGAAAATAACATGATTGGCGTGTGGGTGAACAAACCCAACACTATGAAAGATTACATACCTCTTAGGGATTAAACCCATGGCGAAAATCCGCAACAAAATGCAAGACTCTCGACGAACGCTTTGATCCTCTCCTCTTTTCTCCTATTTTCTCTTCTTTTCTCTTCTTGAACTCTCAACTAAAACCCTAAGCGTATATTAGGATTATAAGACTGAACCTAATCAGATTAGACCCCTAAAACCTTACTAAAAATGAATTAAATCTGTTTGGGTAAGGAAAAAAACCAAAATAACCCTTCCTATTTTCGGGTAACTTTCCTTAATTGGACGGTCTGACTTCAAAATAGCATACCTCACTCATCCGACCTCAAAACTTAGCAAACTTGGTGGCGTTGGAAAGATAATTCGAAGACCTTTCATTTTCCATCTCATGGCACACCTAAATCATTCTGTGTTAAAAGTTATGGTCGTTTGAAGTTGACCCAAAATTTAAAGAAACTTAGGAATGACTTGAATGAACTCTATTTAGTTCTTCTTGGAACTCAAGGTGCTACATCTAGTGATCTTAACACTAAATTTTTTTTTAATTCCTTGATAAAATCTCACTCACTACGAAGAGTGGTTCGATTCTTAGCTCAGAAAAATTTTGGGGTGTTACAGTCCCAGCGGCTTATCCCATCTTCACTACTGCAGATAGAAAATTATGCATTTCACATTCAAGAAAATACTGACTTATGGAATTGTCCATCTAAACAAGAGCAGGAAATTGTTGAAAGGTAAAGATGTGTGTTTTATTTCTAAGTGTTCAATGGTTACCAAGTTTATAATGTTAATTACGTGGATGATTAGGTGTATTGATGACACGGAGGAACATCTGGCTCAATCTGTCCTCTCAGAGTTGACTCATGGCGTCAAGTCCAACTTGAAGTAATCTTCACTAAGTTTGGCAGATGACATGGGTAAGCTTGCCATACTCTATACAAGTTGATTGTGTTGAAATTCAAGTCTCTTCCTCCTTCTACTTGTTTATCCATTATTGTGTGTGTTTCGCTTTATCTATGTCGTTGTAGAGCTAAAAAGAGTTTCTGGAATTCGAGATTAATGGTTATGCTGTAATCAAAAAGCATCTTCAAATAATAAAGGTTTGCTGCTAATTAAGTGATTTAAATTCTCTTCAAACAGAGTGTAGCAATTTAAATTCTAATCAATTGCCAACCCTACAACCTGTTTGTGAGTTGGTTTAAGGCATATTGCAGTCTCCTGCACTCGTGGTATCTGTTTGTTTCTCTCTTCACATTTTAGACATCTCAAATATAAAGACTTTCAGGGTTTACGTTTGTACCGAAACAACACTTTCTTGTATGCGTTTTAGTTCCTGAGCCGCAGCTAGATCAATATGTTCTCTGCAGAAGCAAGACGTATTTTGACACGCGATCTTCTTTACTTCATTGCCATTTTTCTTAGGAATCCTGCCTGGTTATTTTCTATTCTTGACTTCCATTAATTTTCTTTTATGATAGTGGGGAAGAACCAGTGAACATTGAAGCCGATGATCTGTATGATCTACCTTACAAGTCTATAAAGCCACTTGTGTAGAGTGGGCAGATTGATCTGGTATGACAGTATAGGAAACGTAGCAGTCCGATGTTGTGCGGACTCTCAAAGTATGATGTTGTACCCGTATTTGATCCTCCAAAAATGCACTACTTTTGGAGGATCACCCTTGAACATTTTTGAAAAATTCGGGCAGCATTGCCCCTTTGTTTTATGCTGATAGGAAACCGACGATATGCCACAAATCGAAAATTATATCATGTAACAAATGTATGCAGCATAGGACTAGAACTCTTTTACAATCGTTTTAACTGCTCAAGATTGGTTTTCCTTATTGTGGTATGAGCAGTATTCTTTTGTTGTTTAGAACTATTTTATTTTTAAATGATTTTTTTAGTAGAACAAATATATGTGGTAGATAAAAAGATGCTTAATTTGTTAATTTTCAAACTTTAGAGCTTTACTGGAAATTTTCTCAAAATACATTCTTTAACTAGTTATCATTTACAAATGAATAATGTACTTTTATATTCTATTTTCAGTAGAGCTTGTTTTCCCTTCATTTGGAAGCTCATAAACCTTATTTTTAAGAGAACTTGTTTTCCTACAGAAAATATTTGACCAACCGAACATAGGAGAATTGAAAGATATCATAAAATGTTTTCTTTCTTACCAAACAACCCCCAATGTAAAATAAAGAAAGATATTCTCTTTGATGGTGAACTTGTGTTAAGATCATACATTAGTATAACATAAATCTAAGGGTCGCTTGATAGGCCGCATTAAAACAAATAGTTCATGTATTATGTATGGTATTATTTAGTACTATATTTGGTAGGAATTTGGGCATATAAATAACTACTCCATGGATTAGTTATACCTCCTACATCGTATTATAGGATGTATTACTAATACATTCCATTTGGAGGTATTAGTAATACGTAGTATATATTATCATGGGATAAGTCTATGTAAAGACAAAAATATCCCTCAATTAATCATTTTAATTATTTTGTTTATTTTCTTGATTTATGTTTTATATTTGTACTAATAAATTTATTTAAATAAATTAGCTTATAAATTATTTAGAGAGAGTTGTTTGTTACTAGATAAATCCAACACAAATTAATACAGTATTTGAAATGTGAGTTGTTAAACATTAACTAATTGTTATTCTAATTATTTGTGTTTCGAACAATTTATAAAATTGCATACATATTAAAACTACAACTTGCAATTTTTATGTGTAAATATAGATGATTTATTCAATTTTACTATTGTTTACCGTCTTTTCAATTTTAAAAGTTGATAATTTATCTTTTATAAATTGAAAATTGACATTTTGTAAGTGATCAATCTACTAAGATACGATTAGTCATCCTCAAATAATTTAAGTGAAAAAAAAAAGGGTAAACATGACGACAAAATTATTTTTTTCATAGGTAGTTAGAAGGCCATAAAAAATAATATTTGTCCGACAATTATTTACCTTACCTTAACCCAATTACATAATAATTCAAGGGTATAATTGAAAAGAAATTTTTTATAAAATTTTAATCCAAACACAAAATGAGGTGGGAAATAATGAACCAAACACCCTCTGCACTATTAATCCCTGCATTACTAATCCCTACAATATTAATCTTTGTACCAAACGACCCCTAAAAATTTAAATGTGCTCATTTAGTTGGGGGGTTCTTGAATTTATTTAATTATTTTATGTCAGCCTTGTTCTTTTTATATATTAAGACATAGTGATATTGATCAGCAAACTCCACACTTAAAAAGAACAAAAAGACCATTTCATAACAACTTTCCATTTCATACTAAGAAACTGAAGAGGACACATATATGCAGTGCTTGTCAATTGTCAAACATAAGGTGATGATTATCTCGTCTCTTATTAATTCAATCGAACATATGAATATGAATACAGCCAATTAGCTAACCATGTACAGATTAATCTTAAATCATAATAATAGGTCATATATATATGAATACCAACATACTATATTAAATGAAATAAAAACAAAATATTAAATTAAATGAAATAAAAACAGATACTAAATATCAAACATGAGTTCATGATCTGTTAATCTTCGTCCATGGCAAGTTAACCTCAAAGAAATATCAGCCTTTTTTTTTGAATGCGAGCTTTAACATCTCCAACTGTATCACCAGACCTGATCCTCATTCAAAAGAAGCTTTTGTCTGTTAAAACAAAATCCCGATTTCTCATGAATGTATTATGCTTTAACCGCAGCTATGCTATCTTCCGGTCCAACTATTAGGGTATAAGAAACGCGACAATTCTTAATAGTGTTATCACGTCCACATACTGGTAATTTCGATTTTGATACTGAACGAAATTCAATCACATCTTTGTAAGTGTCATCATGAATAACAATTTCCATTGTTCGACTGATCAGTAGCCATGGATCTTTAACAATAAACGACATCAAAAGCATTCTGACTGATAGTTCTGCTATTACCGGTGCGTATCGAAGAATTAACAAAGAATCAGTATGTTTCTGCACATCATCACTCAGATCTTCACCATCCTGGCTCAAAATTCTCTGTTTCTTAAAAGTAATTCTCCTTTCCTCCTGTATGTATGCTTTAATGGCACCAACCGTATCATTCGGATTAACCATTAGGATAATATGATCTTCATACTATGGCAAAAAAAGAATTTCACTAATAAACGCCATTCAATGCAAGTCTCATCTTGAATGATAATTTGCTCTGTTCAATTAGCTGCCCATAGATCTATCAAAAATAAGCACTAAATAAGCACGTGTATCCAAAAAAAATAAGTTAATTAGACGTTTAAATATGTTGGTTAAAAAAAAAGGTGAGAACATACACTTTTGACGTTTTGCATCCATGAAGAAAATTGATGAATTGTGTTATAGGAATTATATTGAGTCGGTTAACAATCCCATTAAATTTAAATTAATTCGGTATTTAAAAGTAATTTGACTTTTCAATGACTACTACCATTACCATATCAATTTTAAATAAGGAAAAACAAATAAGTAGGAAGTATTAAAAGAAAAATCAAGTTTTATTTATTTGAATTAATCGAGTTTAAATAGGTATGGCCCTCTAAAATTCAGATTGGCTCTTATTCTCATTTAACATGTTACAGGAAAAATGTAGAGAAGGTATGATGTGAAGCTCTAAGGCTTCACCTACCTATTCAGTATATAGTACAACCATCAAACACTTAGCTTTGGCCGAAAGTCAGAATTCACAAGTAATTTCGTAAATTCATCAGTGCAAGCCATTCGAATACGCTCTGGAGTGGCTGGATTATCAAGAGGGAACCAGTCGTTGTAACCAGCTTCCATCCTTGCAGATTTTATGGCGTTCTTGATGGCGAAAAAGACAGCTGAGGCAAGAAAGAAGGGTGGTTCCCCAACTGCTTTAGATGAATGGATAGCCTTGGTGTTTGGAGCATTCTGTTGCCAAAGGTCAAGCAGATTGTTAAGATATAAGCAGTTCAAGACATGGTACATATCAGCTGCATGCTGAACCAAACTTTATGGAATACAATTTACTAACAAATAAGAAAATGGCTTACAAGTACTCAGCAAACAATGAATATCTAGAGACCTAAATATCGAGGAGATAGTGGTGAGACTTACTTTCAGAAGAGAGACATTAAATTTGAACGGCATATCATTCAAAGACGGAAGCTTGTAATTTCCAGGCCCACATGTGAGTAAGCACCCAGGTGGAATCCACTTGTGTGCATTATCGCCCCACTTCAGCTCTTCCAGTGCTACCCATCCAAGACCCTGTAGAAATGCTCCTTCTATCTGCATAGAGTATGCATGAATGTTAGCAAAGGTCCATTTCAGATCAAAAGATACGAGATCCAGCCCATCTCCCAATGTGGTAGTGCTTCTATCTCTTTCAGAATTTAGACAATTAGAAGCAAGTCTGCAACCGGGAAGTAGTGGAACTAGACATAATATATGCAGGTCATCATAATATATGGAGTGTGCCCTATTGAGTTCAATACAAAACAATTGGCGAACTTCAATTCAAGTAAATGGAGATGGAGTTTATAAATCTGAATTCTATTCGTCCTTTTTGCTTCCCATTCAAAACAATGAAATGCAAATATTATCTACATGTAGATAAATCTGTCAAAAGCCACAACTTGTCAGACCTTCAATCATCAATTACTTCAGTATTTACTAATTGATAGTCTACTTTTAAATTCATTTAATCAAAATATGCCATTAAGCAGGCTAGCTAAACAATTGAAAAATTCAAAATTTATACGTAAATAGTACAGAGAGGGCAGCAATGACCTGTCCAACATCAATCGCTGGGTTGAGGGAGAATCCAAGGTCTAGGATAACGTCTGCTCTCCTAGTATGGAAATCGCCTGTCAATGTGTCAGTTTCAACTTCGGAAAATGCAGCACCATAGGTGAAGTACCTAAATGGACTGCCTTTGCCAGATTTCCAATCAAAGTCAATATCAGGTGTAATGTAGAACCCATGAGCAGAAAGGTCTATTCTCTCGAAGAAGCACGCACTGACAAGCTGATATTTAATCAAAAAACAAAGACATCAAGTCAGCAGTTAATTGTTTTTCTATTATCATCATGAAAGTGCTATAGAAAAAGACAAAGTGCAATATTTCACAGTCAGTTTTGAGGTACAAGTAAAATATAAGACATATAATAAAGGTTTACATTGGACCATGAGGGAAGATACAAAATGCTTGCGGTGTTATCAATCTGAACAAGGTATTATATACAGTGCAATTATGGAACAATATGCCACAGAAAGGTAATGAGCTTGCTCGGGAAATGAAATAAACCATGAAGAAAACCTTACTGCTCCATTGCAAAAAATCTTTCACAAATTCTCTTTTGCAGAAACTCAGCCTATTTTGAGTTTTTTCTAATTTAATGTTTCAATTCCCAAGATTACAATGAATTATGAATATACTGAACATGTGGTCTTGCTACAGGCAGTGGTGTACACATAATCGAAGGAATAAAGCAGACGGGTGAGGTGAAAATACTTTTTTCTTTAAAAATTGAGCTTTGAGAAAGTCACTCATTGATCCAGCCTCCCAATAATCTTGTAACTAGGAATGTCATGATTCATGTCCCACTCTCTTGCTACATGCCCATGTTGCTAAGTGTTTCATCTGCTGCCATAATCGCTGCATCTTATGCAAAACACTCTGTATCCTCCTAGATGGACAAGTCCCTTCTTGGTCTGTTACTAAGTACCTCCATTTTCATGGTTTTTTTTTTTTTTTTTTTTTTTTTTTTTTTTTGAGAAAGGTAAAGTTGTATTCATCAGCAATGAGGGTATGCTGGCAACCAAACAAAAAATTCCAAGGCAAAGTAGTCAAGATTACAAAGAGCCTAGGAAATCTACTAACTGATCTACTTCATATATACCCTCTTCTTTACACCAAAATTATAGAGTACTAAGCAGTTTTCTTTTACTTTCTGCATTGGGTTAGTAATATTCTTAAAACACCTATTGTTTCTTTCCTTCCAAATTGCCCACCATATGCAAGATGGAACTAGATTCCACCATTTTTTCTGTGTTTTGCTCCCCCCTCTTCTCATCCAACAGTTTAGAAGGTCAGCAGTATGCTCAGGCACCACCCAAGGGTCTTGGATAGTGCTTTGAAACATATACCATATCTGGGCAGTCACTCTACAGTGAAGGAACAAATGATTGTTTGTTTCCTCCTTCTCATGGCAGAAGAAGTACCTTTAAACAATCTGAAATCCTCTTTTTTTCAGTCTCTCCTGAGTCAGACATGCTCTTCTGCACACTGACCATGTGAAACACTTTATCTTGGTTGGAGTGTTGGACTTCCAGATTTGTTTCCAAGGGTCCAAAAATCCCCCCCCCCCCCCCCGGGATGTGTTGCCAGGTCTCTTTTGTACCATCTGATTGCATCAGGATTAGTGTTGAGTCCCGGAAAATCTTCCAACCTTTGCAGTAAGTTGGCCACTCTATCCACCTCCCAGTCATTTAAGAGAGCCTCCTAAGGGTTATATTCCACACTTGCTGAGACCACATCTTAGCATTAGATGCTCCAGGGTTGTCACAAAAAGAGTACAAATCTGCAAAGTCCTCCATGAGGGAGTTCTGTCCTATCCGCTTGTCTTTCCAAAAAAGGATCCTAGTCCCCTCGCAAGTTTTGGCCACAAATTTCTGATAGACCTCCAAACTGAGACCCCATAGGTGCTGGTTACAGTGTTGGAGGTCCATGAATCAGTTTGTCCATACTTGCTAACGATAACATCCTTCCACAGAGCCTGCCCCTTTTTACCAAACCTCCATAGCCATTTTGACAGTAAACACCTATTTTGCAGACCTAGATTCTTAATGCCAAGACCTCCTGATTTCTTGCTTAGTTGGGTAGTTTGCCATTTGACCAAGTGAATGCCCTTTCCTTCCTTGTTGCCCAACCAAAGAAAATCTCTCCTTAGTTTATCTATCTGTCTTCCACTTTAGCAGGTAAGGGGAAGAGAGACATAACATAAGTAGGGAGAGCATCTAAGACAGAATTGATCATTGTTATTCTTCCTCCCAGAGATAGGTATTGTGTCTTCCAGGTGGCAAACTTTTTCTCAGTCTTCTCCACAATTCCATCCCATATTTCTAATTCTTTGTGGTTGTTACCCAATGGCATCCCAGATATGCAATTGGGAGATTTTCTATCTTACAACTCAAAATATTTCCTAAACACTGGATGTTAGCTACTTCCTTGACTTGAAACATGCTGCTTTTTCTCCAGTTCACAGAAAGCCCTGACACTGCCTCAAAGATTACTAATATTGTTCTGATGAAACACACCTGCTCAACCTTGGCCTCAAAGATTACTAATATTGTTCTGGTTGGCAGCTGCCACGACTTCCCCTCTCCAGTATCTCTTATCCCACATTACAACTATCCCCCCACTTCTACCTGTTGCATTCAGATGACACTCCCCCATCCACCTATTTTGCCACAGCTGCCTAAAAACATAAGTTTCCTTTCCTGTCAGTTTGGTCTCTACTAACACACATATATATGCCCCCCATTGTTGTATTACTCTCCTCACTAACCTCCTCTTATATTCATAATTTACCCCCCTCACATGCCAGCTGAAAATTTTCAGTTTCATTGATAACTGGCTGACGTTATCCTCCCTCTACTCCTTGGCTCACCTTCTTTAAATTTAACATGGAATTCCAGGTTCTTAATCTCTTTTGGAATGAGTTTCTTACAACTGGTGGATGCAATAGATGTTGCCTTTTGTGTTAGTTCACCCCTTTTTTTATCAATTCTTAAAAAAAGATCAAAGGCCACCTTATCGCAGCCTTCAAAGGCAACCCCAAACAATTGACTAAGCTTTAGGACATTTGACTGGACCCAAAGAGAAGCTTTATCTTCAATTTCTTGCTCTGAGAGGGAATCATTAATTTGGAGAGGTAATGGTTCTTTGAAGTTCATCAATTGCCCAGCTCTTTCATCACCTCGAGGTCCCGCTTCCCTATCAGAATAAATAAAACTTTCTCCTCCCCCATATTCCTCAATAATAGCCAAAGGTCTGTTCTCCCCCTCCATTGAACAATCCCCTCTCTCTTTAACACATTCCAGGGTTCTAGGAGAGAGGCAGAGGCTTTCCAGCATTCCGAGTTCTTCCTTAGAGAGACATGGTCTCGGTGAAGGCGTAGCCTCTTGCCCGAGAATATTATAGATGAAAGGCTCTGCTTCAGGAATTTTTGAAGTGTGGAAACATTGGACTTCCTTCATTCCAGACTCTTTATTATTTTTTAAATGGCCCAAAAGGCCCAAAAAGGCCCAACTGCTCTTTAATTAAATCAGGCCCCATCTTTTGAATTAGGGCAACCACGTGCCCTTCGGTCAAAGCCGTGTGGTCCTCTTTTCTTTTTGAAATAAAAGTCTCCTGCAAGCCTTTGTCCGCATTGTACTTTCCATTATCCAATGGATAATTGGACTGAGAGGTCCCCATCAAGCTTGATTCACCTTGAAGGAGTTGTTTCCTTGCTTCTCGGTGTTCGAGGACTTTGTCACTGCTGGGCCTGAACCTCGCCGGGGCTTCACACCATACTGGCAAAATGTATTGCTGGGCCTCAGACTCTTTTTCCTTGCCCTTTAATTCCTTTAATTATATGGAAATAGGCAATAAGCCTGGTCAAACACTAGCCCATGCAAGGCTATGCTTGAAGAGATGCCAGATGCATGCACTGTAGACTAATAATGCCTAGAGCTTAGTACCTCCTCACAGAGCATGTGGCATTTGCATCCCTTCTTTTCATTAAAGTGCATATCTACTAATCGCTAGTTTCTGTTCCTTGAACTTCTCAAACTCAACTTAGTCAGGTAAAAGAAAAAAGATAACAGAAACATAAGATCTTCAATACTCTGATGAACTTCAAAGATAAATTATCTTCTTCCAAATGATATACGCCGTATCATCTTCTTCACAATTGGTGCCTAACCCTGAAGAAGTGTGAATTTCACACAAGGAGTTACTGTAGGAAGAAACCATCATTTGGTGGTTACAATCAAAATAATTTGAAGGTGGGAAAAGAAGGTGTATCAGGGAATATGCATATATCCCTTTTATCTGAAAAATGAGGTCAGATTAGAGGTAGTATTCCATAAGGAGAAAAAGAGAGTATGATACGGATCAAGCAAAATGGAGAAAGGAAAGATGAGTGAAGGAAAACGAAACAGACAATATGATAGGGATGATCACAAGCCACAACTGATTTGAACAGCCCACCATGTTTGCTCTTTAATTTAATTATCACTTACTGTACCTATTAGCCCATTGAATTAGAGAAATTCACACGTATTTTATCATTTCCTCCTCAAAACATAAGTCATAAACATATTTCAAATGATAGACAAGCAAGTCAGGCAGATTAAAAATGAAATAAAACAGATATCAAATCAAAAAAATTACTTAAAAGCCAGCACAAAAAGAAAGACCTCCTCAAAAGAGCTGAAGTTAGACTTGGATGCAATAGGCTCCATCCGTGCTTTTATTTGCTCGCATGCATCCAATACTGCAGCTCCATACATGTCAGAACTTGCAGAAGCAGCTGTTGGTGAAGCATTAGGTACCTAGATTGGCAAGAAAACTAGATGAGGCAGGTAATAATATTTTTCATAATCTGCAAACAAAATTGACATGCAACACAAGGAATTTGAATAAAACAATATGATGTGCTAGAAGAAATATCCACACACACCCCAAACCAAGCAAACCACCGCTTGGCTGAGGAAGATCAGTTTCAATTATTTTAGGTAGCAAGTGAAGGCAGTATCTAAGTTCAACATTTACAGACCGAGTAAATTCAAGTTTTATATTGGTTATTATGGAAGGGGAGCCTTAGCATAAGTGGTAAAGTTATTGCCATGTGACTAGAAGGTCACGGGTTCAAGCTATGGAAATAGCTTCTTGCAGAAATGCAAGGTAAGGCTGTGTACAATAGACCCTTGTGCTCCGGCCCTTCCCCGAACCTGCACATAGCAGGAGCTTAGTGAACCGGGCTTCCCTTTATTGGCTATTAAGTTTCTGGTTTAGCTCATTTCCTCTCATCGCCATCTAGTACATGCCTAACCCTTTCTGTCATCGCAGCTAATATTTTTTGATAACTCGTCCCAGCTAATATTAGAATATAACAAGAATTATGCCATGTGATTCCGATGTATCCTTTCAGCTTGTTCACCAATAGAAGAATAGAAGCTTCAAACAATGATATAATGATATTCGTCTCACACTCAATACCTTGTCAGTACTTGTGTCTGAAATGAATACTGCACTTAGAGGGATGTTAAAGGAAGATGCAGCAATCTGAGCAACTTTTGTATGTAAACCTTGGCCCATCTCCACACCCCCATGAGTGACCAACACTGTTCCATCTGTGTAAACTTGAACAAGAGCACCTGCCTGTAGTCAATCAGTCAGTGAATAACCAACTTAAGCTTTTGGGATTACAACTTTTCATAAGAGCTAACATTATGAAACAATCAGCATCGAAAAAGGTGTTGTTTCTGAAGAACATGAACCTATATCTCCTGTAGAACTATTCACATCTACATCCTAACTTATTCAGGTGCTCTTCACCTCTACCACTTGCATTTTGTAAATTGCTTGAAAGAATGAGAAATGTGTGATCAATAGGAGTCTTATTTTTTTAATCACATCTTGAAAGGGGCAATAGTCTGTGGTCCTACACAGTAAATGGAATGGTTTTAACCTTACCTCAAAAGGAAGTGGAAAACTTAACCAATTACAGAAGTCAGTCAACAGCTGTTATCATGCTCATAGGTACCAAAGAAATAGCTTAAATATATCCAGTCACCTGGGCTGGTTAGCAAATCATTGCTGAAAGCAGAGTAGAATGAAGGCAATACTTCAACTACTCACTACTCAAAGGAACATGGACCTAACTAGGAACTTTAGGGTGTACAACAAAGACAAGAATGTACCTGGTTCATAGACTTAAAAGTGAAAGCTATCCCAAATTTGGTTGGAACCATGGCAATACCTCGCTTCTTCCATCGATTATGGCGATTGAAAGTTTCAACTTCATTTTGAGCATTAATGAAGTCACAAGAAGATTTCAGTTCATCCCAGAGACGCCCCAAGGTACAGTCTTCAACTTTTTGACCATAGTGCAAGACTGATCCTTCACTGATGAAATTCATTTCCTGGTGGAAAAATGAAAAATGAGAAAACAATCCATATACATCATCATCTACAATGCTAAAGGAAGTGAAAATGGTGAAGCTGCTGATATGCATCACATATGAAAATAGACTATTCAGACAATAATCAGAATCACCAGGCATACCTTTATTTCTTCTGGGCTTTTGTTAACTTCCACTGCAATCCTCTCTATCCAATTCTCAGCAATTAGCATACCCTGTGGGCCTCCAAATCCTCTAAAAGCTGTATTACTAGGAAAATTAGTGAAACATGCTTTTCCATTAACCCTCACATTTGGTATTTCGTAGACATTGTGTGAATGGAACATAGAACGTTCAAGTACAGCGGCAGATAGGTCTAACGAATTTCCAGCATTATTGTAGATGTGAAGATCCAAGGCAAGCACTTTCCCGGCATTTGTAAAGCCAACCTAACAATAATAGAGAATGTTAACATTGTTTCTCCATATTCAAAAGAAAATGCTAATAGAAATCAGAACAGAAAATGACGCAAACCAATGCCTACCAAACATATTAGTAAAACGAATAAAACCAAATGTTTCCCTTCCTATCATCCCTCCACTTGAGGAGGCTTATGTAGTCCAATAATCTATATCTATTACACTGATTGGTCCATGTAACAAAAAACAGCACAACAGGCTGGGAAAGAACTTGTCGAGTTTGTAGCCTCGACTCTTCTCCAGTTGTTATTACTACACTACAAAATCCAATGCAAATAATGCCTAAAGAGTTTATCTGTCTATGCAGCCTAACAATTCAATGTGTTCAGTAAATCAGAAAGTGTACATATCTGTTCATCACAATATTTATGAAACATCTACCATTTCGACACATCCCAAAACATTTGGCACACTCAAATAACAAAATCTGTTCACAGATACTAGTTACACTAATTCAAATTTAAACTACAATATCATGTGTTCCCCACAAATGCTTGAGCAATAAACACCGCAGAAGTGAGTGAGTTAAACAAGCTTTCCCATGCCATCCAAATGTTGCATAGAATGAGTTTAGCTGTGTAACGTGATCATAAACTCATCTATTTACCTTGTACTTCCCAAGAAAGCTATGTCGCTGCCCCATTATCATCATGTCTATATCCCTATCCAGAATAATTTTCACTGGACGATCCAACAGGTATGATGGAACTGCCGCAGCACAAGCAAGCATAGCAGACCTAGTCTCCTTGCCTCCAAATCCACCACCTATCCTTTTGGTCTTGCAAACCACTTTTGACATCGGAAGACCAAGAACGTGAGAGACATACTTCTGGTGCTTCTGAGGAGCCTGCAAGATAGACAATGATTGGGACACCAAATTAGAAGCACAGATATTCTTCCTTTCCAAACAAGTAAATTACAGAGATGTTGCATCTTAAACTGGATATTGACCTAATCCACATGTCGAACTAAACCCATCTAACAGCATAATATTGATCTCTAAGAAACCAATAGTTATCTAGAACCGAAATCATAAAAAAAACTCATGATTATTTTAACCTGACACCAAACTTAGATGACTATGTTTGATCACATATATATCATGTGAGTCTGAGAAGAAAGAGTAAGTAGAGAAAAGCTAAGAACTTTAGGAGGTCAGCTTTGCTATTTCTAGTTAAAACTAAGTTTTGCAAACCTTTTCGATTTTGCATCAAAAATTTAAAACAGCAGTCACAAAATAAGCATATAAAAAAGCAATTGATGTTCTAATATGTGTAATCTAAGAGTTTCAAATACAGGAAGCACATGCAGGATACATGTTTTTTCTAAACAAGCTCTATTATAAATTGCAGTTTGGGCGCAAGAGCAACTTATAAACTGAAATTGAGTTACATGATATGATCAAGGCTTTGGCAACTCAATGGCAGATGACACTTCCCCTTATTACCACTTCTTTTAATGATTATATTAACACTTACATCTAAACAAGCAAACCACGAGAAGAAGAAAAAGATACGACACCAGAATTAATGCCCTATAAACCTACGTATACTTGAGGAACTAAGAGAGAATGGCTAGATTTATGTTTGAAGTACCTGGGTAGATGAGATCATGTGCACCTCATTCCCACTATCCACTGTCCATATAAAAGTGCCATGAGGCTCCAAATAGAAATGTTCTTGACCGCCTACCCTAACTTCTCCTTCTATAATACTGTCACATTGACCTGACTGGAAACACTGTTCAACATCACCCTTTGTCATACACCTTTCCGTATTAGGATGATAACTGTTGGCCTGTATAGCATCCTCTATCGATAAAACTGCAGGTAACTCCTCATACTCAACATGAACCTTTCTAGCAGCAAGTTTTGCATTTTCATGTGTGTCAGCTACAACCACTCCGATAACCTACAAAAATTCACCCAGACAATAATAGGTAGCTATGAAAAAACAGTTGAAATTATAAAGTCATTCCCATATCAAAACCTTATTACAAGTCTACCTCACTTAACATCGCAAGAGAAGCCAGTTTATTCTGAATATTAACCTAATATAGTGTACAGATTTTGTGCATGGAGAGAACATCTCAGAGTATACCATCATACCTGACCCACAGAAGTGACAAACTCTGTGGCAAAAAGTTCTTCATCATGAATAACTGGTCCAATCATATTGTTACCAGGTACATCTTTGGCAAAAAAGATACCTGCATATCCAGGAGAGGACCTAGCTCCCAAATCATCTATCGAAAGTATACGAGCATGAGGTTTTTTACTCAATATCAGAGCAGCATGCAAACTATTGGGTGGCATTGGCGCATCATCTGTATATTCGGCCTCTCCAGAAACCTGAAAATGGTCAAGTTTATCAGCCAAGATATAAGTGGCAATTTTGGCCAAACAGAGCCAATAAAAGGACAGCTATTTCATCAGAATGCCAGCTCAAAATAATAAAACACTTTCCAAAAGTTCCAATTTCCTATGCATAGACAGAGCTGTACACTATAGATTTTGCAATCATAGAAATACCTTCCTTCTCAAAAGAGAGTACCAGAGCAAAATAGAAGCATTAAAGGGACCCAATGTTGTTGATTGGAAATTAATAATAATACAGTAATCCATTTAGTTACTAGATCCAAGAATTTTAAAGGGAACCAACGTTGTTCATCTCTAGAAATACGCTCCTGCACAAGCCAGAAAAAATATAAACTGGAGAAAGTAGAAAGTGACACCATGTTCCCCTATGCTGTTAGTACAGATTCAATCCTAATACATGCAACAAGAAGAAGGAGCAGCAAGGAACTAAAAACCCAAAAATCACTTTTTTTCATGAACCAACAACAAACGTAACTTTTATGTGCTTGTTCTTCATCAGAACTGCGGAAGTCAAAGATTAGCTATATTCATGAACTCCATTAGCACAAAGGCCATTCCAGCCCTTACGTCAATTATGGCGTAAGAATTAGTGCCATGCTAGGAGGTCAAGAAGTCTTTAAGCATTTAGCAGTTGCTTCTTGTCTGTCCACATGCAATCTAGGATTTTGTGGAATTATCATCTTCCAATCTGAACAGTTCAGGAATAGACATCAATAAATATTGCATAATTATCAAACTATGAATGTTGTTACCTGAAGCCTTGATGAAATATGAACTTCAGGAGAACCCACAGAAGTACCATGCCTCCTGATCTCAAAATCCTGAACTGAACTAACGGATGGTCGAAGAGATGAATCTACAGCTGAAATATGCGAAGCTGGAACTTTCTCAAGAAATAATGGTTGTCCATCCATTTGATGACAAACCCACAAGAAAAATTTGAAGAAGAAGCTAAATGTTAATGATTTTCGAAATTCAACCATCCCACCAGGTGCATCTTCTTTCAGCACAATTTCCTTCTCCAGAATTTTCAAAGAATCCTGTAGCAGCTCTTTGTTCCAACTTTTCCCGATTAAGAAGTCACTAGTTTTTGATGCAGCAAATGAAAGTGGAGCAACCCCACCATATACAATCAAAGCATCTGAAACTACCCATTTCTTGTCCTTCTCTTCAAGGCAGACACGCATCCCAGCATTGACGATGGCAATATCATCATCTCTCCTATGAGATTGTTTAAATTCTTTCACAAACTCGAATGGCTTATTCCAAGGCAATGATACTGACAGTAAAATTTCACTACTTGTCAGATCCACTTTACGATAGCCCCGGAAGAAATTTTTAGCCAGACATGTTCTGACATTTCCTTTGCAGTCAATTATTCGAAACTTCGCTCCTGTTGCCATCCAAAGAGGGTTCAAATCTGATATTGGGCTCGCAGTGCAGATATTCCCACCAACTGATGCAACATTTCGTATTTGTGTTCCAGCAAACCACTTTATCTGTTCGATGAGAGCTCGACATGATGATGTTTCGTACTCGGGGAGGTTATTTCTTACCTTCTTTAATACATCCACAAGCTGTGACAACTTAACTCCAGCACCTATTTCTAAGCCATCATCCTCAACACTTATATGGTTAAGTTCCGGAACATGTGCAACAGATATTAATATAGGATAGTGAATACCTTTAAGCCTAACTTCAATTCCCACCTCTGTATTTCCAACAACTAACCGGGCATCTGGAAATCTTGCTTTTAAATCCAATAGATGTTGAAGTTTTACGGGCCTATACCACTTTCGTCCATTTGATCCACCCAAACTTAAATAAGTCAATTTCCTTAATAAAAGTTCAGGAGGAAAAATAAGTTCTTTGCTGGTGTATGTGGTTCCATCAGTTTCATTGTAAGAAAGCGGCTTCCAGCCACAATCATTGCTTAAATTTTGTTTGATGGTTTCTTCACTATTTTCAGCCTTCGGCCCACATGAACAAGGCTTACCCGTTGAAGGACAGATAAATTCACCAGTATTAATGTCTTGTAAAGATGTGTTGGTGTATAAAGCATTATTTGTTTTTGCAAATACCCGAAATGCGTCAACAATTGGCCTATAACCAGTACATCGACATAAATTTCCGGCAAGGCTTTCTTCAATTTGTTCTTCTGTAGGCTGTTCTTTAGATGATCGTAGTAATGCATACATGGACATGACGAAACCAGGAGTACAGAATCCACATTGTGAACCATGCGAGCGAGCCAACGATTCCTTTAGAATGTCGTTGAAAAGCAGAGGAGTTACAAGAATGTTGCATACATCATGATCCATAAAAGGTACTATTTGAATTAACAAATGATGTTGAAAAAATATGCGAAAATCATGAGACATGTGAAACCAACTAATGTACCTGAATTGGGTGCAATCCAGCTTTGCGGTTCCCAATTCCCTCCACTGTGATGACATGCATCCCTTCCACAGAATATAGAGGAGCCAAGCATGCATTTACTGCATGGTGCCTATAGAGAAAATACAACTTTATAAACTGAATATGATTTATGGAAAGTTTTAATAGTCATATACTAACTGAATGGGAGGGATGCACCGGGGGCCAATCAAATCAAGCAGACTTCAAGTTTACCAATTTATTGCTTGCTAATAAATTATTATGATTATGTTCTTTTATCTCTCAACTAGGGATGGAAAAATGGGCAAGTTATATGGGCACCCATTCAAATTACCCATCTTAAATGAGTTGGGTGCCCATAAAAATTACCCATCTTAAATGAGTTGGGTACCCAACTCATTTAAAATGAGTAAAAAATGAGTCAAACTCATTTTACCTATTTAAAAGTGGGTAGTTGAATGGGTAAAGGAGACTCATTTATAAAAGAAAGGAAAGTGGCATTAATATTTTTTTAAGGTGTAGGTGGTCGGGGTAGGGATGGGTGGGATAAGGAAAAAAATCATTTTTTTTAAAACAATTTTTTTTTGGAAGGGGCTGAGGGAGGGGGGTCGGAGTAGTAACAAAAAATTCATTTTTGAGGCATTGGAGTTGGGGGTGGGGATGGGCAGGTTAAATTTAAAAAGTTTTGAGTATTTTTGTTTGGTTTTGGGAGGGGGGAGGGGTAAAGAGTGAGGTAAGAGATTTTGCTTTTAAAGCTTTTAACATGATCCCTATATGGATACCCATATTATCCATTGGGTAACTCATTTTTACCCATTTCAAATATGAGTCGAGTCGAGCATTTTACCCATTTTTATTTAACTCGTTTTCGATTGACTCGACCAGCTCATTTGCCAGTTCTACTCTTAACTAACCATATTTTTGGTTTGAAGCGTGTGATCATCTCATCTAAAAGCTTTTGTCTGCTCTAATACCATGTTGAAGTGTGTTTCAATCTCATCTAATAGCTTAAGCTGTTAGAGAGACCACACTTTATATTAGTTAATTATATTCTCAACATTTTTCAACTAGTTTCTCTGTACTCTCTTAGTCAAATACATTCACCAAAGACTCGCATCACCACCACTCCAACCACCCAACCAGAGAACTTATAGCAGAATAAGATATCATCTCAAAGCCAGGATAGCAGTGTTACAGAAAGCTCATGCTCAATGGATACTAGAATGAAGACTATATATCTAGCATGATAATTGTTCATTTCAGGTTTCAGTAGTAGCGGTCTCACATTTTTTCTCGTGGTGGTGCTTTCTTTTGGGCATGGGGTTTACGTACTTGTCAAGGATTCACATAGTAATCATAAGAAACATGGATGCTTTATTCATTTTTAAGTAACCTTCCCAACTGACTTCTAGGTTAACCTAGTATTAGGTCAGGCCAACGCCAAAGGGTTCACAACCTGTAACTAGTCTGCTAGAACAGATACAGAGTGATAAGGTCTCTGAACTTTCCACCTCCCCGATTCTAAAGAAAGCTTGTTTCGTTCGTTGAGGGATACAAAATCAATTGAGGATAAAGAACATTTATCCAATCAGCAGCCATCTTCTAGAACTATGCGGAGAGCTATCTGCTACCCATCTTGACAGCTATCATACTTCTTTAGATGTTAAATAGACATCAGTTTACAGGAATGAAAACGTATCTCCTACAATTACCCAAGACCCACCTAACTGACTTCCGCCGCTCATGTATGGCTGAGTAACAGACAAACAAATAGTACTAAGAGCGACAGAAGTAAAAGGATGACAAAGGCGAAAGCTTTACTGCCTGATACAATCAATAACCTCATTCCCTACCACCCAAAATGAAAGTGAGTAACAATTTGGGGATTCAAAAACTAACGAGAAAGATCTCAGCTCTCAGAGTAACCACACAACTGATCAGAAGAAAAACATCCCACAGATCAAGACATGGATCACACCTAGCCAGCACAAATTATAACCCATGCAAATGCAAACAAGTGCAGAACTCATTGCTATCCACTAAATCATGCATAAACCCGCACACCCCAAAAGAAGATATAAGAGAGACTTGGAGACGTAGATGGATAGAGATGGAAAGAGACTCACACACATTTCTTCAAATTCTGATCAAAAAAAGAAACCATTACAGTGCATGCCCCACACCCACCTTCACCACAGCCTAGCTTGGTGCCTGTCAGGCCTATTTCTGCATAGCCACAGAGAAAGAGCAACTTCAGATAAACCACCAAAACAGAATCAGAGAGAGACTGAGAGGATAAAATCCAGATCAATCATCTGAACAGAAGTAAAAACTACAAATTCCTGAAGTATTGGGCAACATAGACTCGTAAGAGGTGTAGTGAGTTCTCAAGACAATGTATAAAACATATTCATTAAAAAGTACCAACAACTGCATAAAAGCTACAGATTGGCAGCAACTCGAAAATGGACTCAACAAACTTTTATCACTATATGTATACAACTGCATAACTAAAGGGTAAGTACAAACACATCAATTGCTCAGCCAGCAAGCCACAAACTGTATGAAAATGGAGATTGAATTAAACAGATGATGCCCAAGTCTAACTAATAGAAAAGTGAGAGAAGGAAGTAATTGGTTGTTCAATGTTGAAATATACTAAATATATGTATTAAACAATAAAGGTCTTAAGATCCAACCTGCACCAATTTACAAGATCAAACACCAGCAGAAGTTAAGACTACAGAAAATATAATTAACTATATGTCACTGAACAGTTGGAAGTCATCCCGGTACGTCAACATTAGCTAACCCACTAATATTACCATTTAATATAAGGGACTATCACAAACTTCTGTCATACTCTCAGTAACACATATCTACTATCTACATATTTATATATATATATATATATATATATATATATATATATATCGTTCAGGTTTTCGAATAATTCTTCATCCTCTTGATCCAATCTTTTAAAGTTATTTTACCCATCATCCTTGGTAATGGTCAACTTTTTCAAAAGCATGCAACTCCTCAATCTCCTGCTTACAGCATGTTTGATCAATTTTGTAAAAATCTGTTAACTTTGAAAAATATTTTCTATTTTTTTTATAGTAATAATTTGTATTTGGCTAATCAAATTTACTTTTACCAATATTAAAACAGTAATTTATGCTTGATCAAGTTTCCGAAAATGCTTCTGGGAATTTTTAAACTTTTGGAAAATATCTTCTGTTACTATTCAAAAACGTTTATTTTGCTCCTATAAGCTAGATAAATCACCTAAACTCTCTACAATAAGCACTTTTAATTCTTGGAGCTTAACCAAACACGTTTTCAATCTTCCTTGTCATTTTCTACTGCAGACATATCAAGTTGTCTTTAGTAGTGTACAACTACTATCACTCAATCAAAAGTTAGTGCTCTACTTTTTTTAAAAGCTACTATTCCTTCAACTTATCTCTATATACTACCTCCATTTTGATTTGTTTGTTAGATTTCAACTTGGAAATTCTTCCGGGCCACGGAAGTGGATAAAGCACAGAGTACCAGAGAGAACGTTAAGAAACCCGAAAATATACTAAACATATGAAATCCACAGATTAGACCTAGCTGGAGAAAGCATAGTCCTTTCAGTATTTAGATTTACACTAATAAAAATTACCCAAATTGAACATTTACAGTAGAAACAAAACAGGAATACAGCTCAGCCAAGTGAAAGCTTAATCAAATCCCAAACTTGAAAATTTGAGTTTTTTAAAGTTATGATTTTCAAAAACCTGATGTTCTGGACATGAATATTAATGTTTTATGGACAAAAGTGAAATTTCTCCCCAAAAACTGGCATAAAGATCAAATTTTTAATATCTAATCAAATTTTATGGTCAATATCTTGATCCAAAATCTATAGTCAAATGCCAACTTAGTTCCTTGTTCAATTAAAACTGTTTCTGACAAGAAAAAAACCCACAAAACGCTTAAAAACTAACCTCGAAGATATTCAAGAAGAGTCAAATGGGCTAATCCATCAGGTAACACTCGACGAACTCCATTAACATACAAAATTGCTTCCTTTGATTCCTCTTCTATTCTTTCCTCCTTCATCAAAGAACCCATTTTTTCCAAAAAAGGAAAAAAATATCAGCGATGAAAAAGTGTTGGGGTTTGATTCGGCTAAAAAAAGATCCAATAAGTAGTAGTAAGAGATTTTGTTGTGAAAATCAGAGTCGGTTTCGATTACAATTTTGTAGTTACCTGTTGTTTCATACCATATTGTTTTATAGTATGTCTAAATTTTGTTGTGGGGACTGTCAGCTTCCAGTAGAACTTTGTTTGGATGTGGTTACCTATTGTTTCACAATGTATCTAGTAAGATTTTTGCTATGGAGATTAGAGTTGGTTTCTACTAAAACTTTGTTTGTTTGGACGGTAGTTACGTATTTTTTCCACTGTCATATAATGTCACGCATCTATAATATAAATAACAAACCTACTAAAAAAGAAGGATATAGAGTGGAGCTATTATGAAAAATATAAGATTAAATGAAATATGATTATTAAATAATTAATAAAAGACAAAATGAGAAAAAATATATTAAGATAACGACGTAATCATTACTACATCTAATGGATTTTTTCATCATTACCTGATATTGAATTTAAACAATACAATATAATAGAATTTAAATAAGTATCAAAATAAATATTATATTTAAACTAGCAATATAATATAATACGACTGATAACAATCATCCAAACAAGAGGTAAGATGATAGACACAAGCTACATATTATATATAGGGTTGGATCAATGATTTCGATAAATATAATTATTTAATATCAAGAGATAAAACATAGGAAAAAAGTTCTCTTGATCTAAAAATAACAGATAAAAATAATATAGATTAATTTCCTCCTTTATTGATAGTAATGTTGTTGATAACATGGTCAATTGGATGACCATAACTCCTAGATTTATTTCTTCCGTTATGGGTAATAATTCTCAAGATTTAATGTAATGTTTATGACACCCTTTGATATTCTTCAACGTAATCCTATAAATAGTGGTGTTAAGAATAATATTGAATACACTCAAAAGAAATAATGTTATCTTATATTTTTTTGTCTTTATCTTTATATTGTTCTTAAATTTACAACATATTTTTATTTAATATAGTTGGCAAATAAAAATAAGGGAGAAAATTATTGTATTTTATTTTTTAATCTTGTGAGAACATATTTGGTGAGATTATCTGAATTAAAAAGTAACTTGATTGGATCTGATTAATAAAAAAAAAATAGGATAACTCTTTACCTCGTGATGTTAAGCATATTATTTTAACTGTTAAATTTCAGAATTTTTAATAAGTATATAAATAAGTATTAATTTTAAATAAATTAAAAAAATAAGACACATAAAGTTAAATGGAAAGTATATATTAAAACATAAAACACTTCAATTAAAATAGTAGTATGTTTTAAAAAAAAAAAAAACAGTCGATTTTCTTCTTCATTTTGATCATCTTGTCATCACAGTATTACTTTTAAGTCAAATAGTCAATTATTATTACATTTATATTAAGACAATTTCGAAAATACTTTCTTCAAATTTGAAAACTCAGCCAAAATCAACTAGAAATTCATATGAAAAATGGAAAGTCTCAAAATCAAAAATTGAATTACGATTTTATTCTTACTATAAATTAAAATATTATAAAATATCTAAGAAACGAAATATTAAATAGTAATCATGTCATATTTAGATAATTCATTCGTCAATCAAAATAGAAAACAAAAAATGATTCTTTCAATTCTAAAAATAACTGGAATCTGTCCATAGAATGTTTTTGATTGTTTTGGAAACGTTTATTTATTCTTGAAATTTAATTCATTGAATGTATGGGTTACTAATAAGAATTTTAAAACGTAATAATTTCTGATGTTGACAGTAAGTTAATCACTTTAAATTTTTTTCGATATATTTTTTTCCTTAATATACTTTGTATGAGTCATTCCTTATTATGGTCCTACTGGAAACTTAGGTAATACAATTCCAAATTTAGTATATGAAACTAATTACAATATATTTTCCATGTTAATTTCTTTTGTTTTTTTTAAATATACTTTTAAACTAATTACAATATATTTATATTTATATAAAAGAGAACCCTAGGCTCGCCTTCGTGGCATCACCACAAGCTAGAAATTCATTTTAAATTTATTTATTTCCAAAAATAGTCTTCTCCTTTCATGAAAAGATGTGACTTTTATGAAGAGTTGCGACTTTTATGAAAGTTACCCAAAAGGAAAAATCTTTTTGGCCAGAATTTGGCTAGAATGATATTTTATCTGTATTATTTTATCTTTTCAAATATTTTTACCCTTTTAACTTTAATACCTTTTAACTAAAAAATGGAAAAAATATCAGTTTATTTTAAAATTAAAAAATATTATAATTTTTTAAATTTTCTGACCATTTAGCACTTCCCTACCCAAAAATAGTCGTTCCCTTTCATGAAAAGATGTGACTTTTATGAAAAGTTATGATTTTTATGAAGAGTTGCGACTTTTCTGACGAGTTACGACTTTTATGAAAAATAAGCATTCGTTTACACTATCCTTTGTTGTCTATAAATAGAGGAATTTCCTCTCATTTTAAAACAATGAAAATTTTGAACTTCTTCTTCTTCTTTTTCTTCATAATTAAATATTCAAGTACTTTGCCCTTGTTGAATGTATCACTGACACCATTGTTTTTGTATCAATATACTTGTGAATAAAATCATTCCATCCTCAAAGGATCTATTCCATTAAACATCGGGTACTAGAGGAGAATAATTTCCTTAAGGGGACATTATGCATTTAGTGGGCTCAATTTTTTTCTTTCTATTTCATTTTATTGTTATAGATCCTGATAGATTTTTTTTACAATTATTAATTTATGCTTATAATATTAATTGTTGTTTTTTAGTACATGTTTTAAACTTTGTTGTTTATGTTTCTGCAAAGTTATTGTTATAAGTATTTGTTAGTACATATAAATATTATTTATTTATTAGAAAGTTTAATATCTTATGTTGATTTTTATCTAATTTCTCAAAAATATCAAATAGTAATACTTCGTGGAGGCAAAAAGATAAATTATAAAATCAAATTAAAGATGATTGACTAAAGGATAAATGATAAGATATTATAATTATTATTTTCCTTTACATTAATAATGTTCGTTACTACATAATCTTGTATGTAAGATAATATAGTATTTTAATTTTAATGACTGATAGATTGTAAGTATTATTTTATAAATTATGTGATATTAAATTTCCGCGCGAAACACGGATAATTTTACTAGTTAATTTATAATTTTAAAACATAGGTATGAATCATACAAATGTAATTTTGTATATGATGATACTGCTGAAAATTGTGTAAAGGTAAAATTTTGAAATAACGAAATCAACCTTTGAATTTGTGATGTCAGTTTGTATATTTACTATAACGAAATTACTTAACATAATCCGTCTTCAATTACAATAAAGGAATTACTCAATCTAGCAGGAGTTCAGTTAATAAATTGATAAGTAGGAATATCCAACTTACAAACGTAGCCAAGTACAGGGCTCTCACAAGTCATTCCGCATATATAAAAATACACTACCCAAGATAATGATTATTAACTCTTCGAAAGTAGTTTTTTCATGTAAAAGTTATTGAGATATACAACATTTTTGTAGGGTCATTTCTTCCATTCATATATTATTAAGTGTTCGAAACAATAATGAAGCATCTTTATTACATGTTATTATAAAGTGTTGCATAATGTCACAGGAAAATGTAAAGAACTTCACTTAATTCAGTACAGTACAACCATCAAACACTTAGCTTTGGGCGAAAATCAGAATCCACAAGTAATTTTGTAAATTCATCAGTGCAAGCCATTCGAATACGCTCTGGAGTGGCTGGATTATCAAGAGGGAACCAGTCGTTGTAACCAGATTCCATCCTTGCAGATTTTATGGCATTCTTGATGGCGAAAAAGACAGATGATGCAAGAAAGAAGGGTGGTTCCCCCACTGCTTTAGAAAAATGGATAGCCTTGGCGTTTGGGGCATTCTGTTGGCAAATGTTAAGCAGATTGTTAATGGCAAACTCAAGATATGGTGTGCAGATACATATGGACTTCCAAATAAAAATAGGAATTATATCATTGAAAAGCCGAAAATTTATTCAAGAATAAAGAAACAACAATATAGTAGCTCAAGTACAACTGTACTAGGCTTATAATCAGTTAAAGAAATGGTGCATAGCAGCTCATTGATTGGAGATAGCAGTGAAACTTACTTTCAAAAGAGAGACATTAAATTTGGAAGGCACATCATTCAAAGTTGGAATCTTGTAACTTCCAGGTCCAGATGTGAATAAGTATCCAGGTGAAATCCACTTGTGTGCTTTATCACCCCATTTCAGCTCTTCTAATGCAAACCATCCCAGACCCTGTAGAAAACCTCCTTCAACCTGCATCAAGTGTATAAGGAGTATGCACAAATGTTAGCAAAACTCCATTTCAGATTGAAAGATGCAAAGATCCAGTGAGATAGTGGTTCTAGTTCTATCCAAATATAGACAATAAAGTGATAAACTGCAAGTCTGCAAAAGAGGGAGGTAATGGCGTTCTACAAAATGTATCCAAGTCATCTTTGTAGATATCAGCACATTAGGAAAAAAAGGGAACAAAATGAAGATCTGATAATCCCTATCAAGCTCAGTACAAACAAATGGAGACCTTCTCTAATTCCAGGAAAGGGAGGTAGGCTTTAGAAATTGGATCTCTGTTCTTTTTTCTTGTTTACCATTCAAAATGAAGATTACTCATACATTACCTACACGTTGATAGATCTGGAAAAAGCCACAACTTGCAGCTTCAATCATCAATCACTTCAGCATTTACTACTCGATAGTATACTTTTAAATTCATTGAGTACAGGGCATCTTCAAGCGGCTACTGACAGACCTCGCTTAGGAGATCAGTGATCGTTCGAACTCAAGGGTGATCTAATTCTTCCGGGTTGCCATGGAATTCTCTTTCGTCTATGTCCACCATTTTCTGACTTAGATTCATATTCTAATTAGTTATTAGTACATTAGTTGGGGGTTGTATCCCTTCTTGTTCAGACTTGGTTCATTGTTAGATGTTTTGGTACATTGACTTTCATGTTCTAGGTTATTTCTTCTGCATTGTTAGTTTATTATTGTTTGACTTTTTTTAGAGTTTATGGGAACGCTATGTATTTTCTTAGTATTTAACTTGCTTCTGTAACTTAAATGACTTAGTTTTTAGATCAGTTGATTGGTTTGGGTTGTAATAGTGATTCTCCCACCGAAGTGTTAGTGTGGATGTCAATCATGATGGTCTGGATCGTAACAAATACATATTATGATAAAAGGTTAGTTATTAGTTGATGAGTAAATCGCAATTTACACCTCTAATGTATTCTCTCTTTTGTAAGTTTTTGTAACCTTTACCTTATTATAACATTTTTAATAATTTCCAGCCTAATCTTCTTAATTCTTTGCAAAACCATAAAAGGTTGCATTTACAATTATTTATAAGATAAAATAGAAAGGGTTATAATATTTGTTATTATATAATTAAATTACTTTCTACCAACAATATAATTAATTGTTCTAGTTTTTCTTTCTTTACCACATGTACAAAGATAGAAAGATAAAGAAAGTACTAGAAAAAAATGATTGTTTTGCATTTTAATGAAAAAGATGTTACGAATGACCTTTATTTAATATATATATATATATATATATATATATATATATATATATATATATATATATATATATATATATATATATATATATATATGATTTTCCATCAAAATCAACTTAAATTATTAAATCCAAAAATATATAACCGGTTAAATAAAATATAAACATTTAAATAAAATATAAAGGATGTAAATAAAATTGGCAGATATAAATAGATGTAATTAAAATAAGCAGATGTACTAGATATGATTCGAATCCTACTTAGTACTCACTCTCTATTTTAATTTTTTCATGATTATTTATGATGAAATTCCCTAATTTCCCCATTTTTACTTTTTTTTTTTTCCCTTTCATCTCTTCCCCTTAATCTTTATTCTTGACAACTTCATCTTTAGCCACACCCCAAATATAATTATGGCAACAAACTTGTCCTTTCATTTAACGGACTATCAAGGCCAACCATCCTAGGAATTTATATGCTAATCCATAGTTATTGTCAAGAAATTAAGAGGCTAACCATATACTAAGGATAATCATTTTAGAGTATTTACAGTAATTTACATAGCACCCAATATAACAAGCAGATAAAAAATAACATATTTTTTTGGGGGATTTCGAGAAATTATCAACATAGAACTTACATGATAATTAGGGAGAGGTTTCCCTCTTGGGAACCCCTGAAGAACTTTGCAACCTTGGAAGACTTAAAACTCAAATACACTTATTTTATTTCACAACTTTAATTTACAATAGAGGATTTTGGACCAAGGATGAAGGACATTAAGAGGATTATAGGTTTTTCAAAGTGTTTCTTAGGACTCTCGATTTTTTTCGCTCTCGGTTTTTTCTTGCTCTGTTCTTGTACTTCTATCTTACAATCTTATATATGCAAAGGAAAATTAACAGAACAGTCCTAAACACTCTACCTGGCCTCTATTATTGATGGCCGACAAGACTTGATAAGATTCCATTAATAATGCACATCGGGTGCTCATTGGGCCCCATTGTCATATGCATCATAAATATTCTCTTTATACTTTTTTACAGACTCGAGACGCGTGTTGTCAACAATTTTACCTTCTTTTGGAGGATAGTGATAAAGTGACCACACTCATATGACTTTACACGACATTAGTGGGCATACCCACATGGCACACATGACACACTTATTATTATTATTTACAATGACTGACACTACTTTCTTCTACTTTAGTCTTATTTCTTTTTGGATCTTATCTTCTTGTCTTTGATAGTCTTATCTCTTTCTTTTGATGAGAGATTAAGTCTCCAAATTTGTAGTGCTGTAGAGTCGAAACTCATTCCTGAATCATCGTCTTCGTATTGTGCATTTTGATCATTATCACTTCCATATTCATCTCCTTGTCTTCTGATTTATGAACTACTCCATCATTAGTTGGTCTTGGAACTTCTTCATTAACAACATGCTTGTCTTTAGTTTTATTTTGGAAAAATTGTTCCAAAGTCTTTTTAATTATAGTTTCTATTTTATCATTTTTTTTCTTTTTCAAAGCTATAGTCTTTTGTGAAATATTAGTCTGAAATGATTTAGGTAATCTCTTTTATAAGGAAGAAGACTCCTCTTTTTCACTTTTTGGCAAAGTGACAGCCTTTAACGGGTTTGATAAGTCTTTACCAGCTACCGTTTGAACCGGACTAGCTGTACCTTTCTCCGATACAGTAGAGTTCCTAGCATTTAGAGGGAAATGCACACCCGTCTCATCCATTTTTAAGTGAGATGGAGAACTCATGTCTTTCTTCTAAATATCGAGATCTTGTCTTGGAGCATACTTGCTTTGAAATGTCTCTAGTTGCTTCATGAGTCTCATGTTTTCTTGGATAAGGATTTCATTTTTAGCATTAAGTCTTTTGAAACCCTCAATCATGGATGAATAATGATCACAAAATATTATTTTATCTGAGTTTTTTTGGATATTGTATTGCGGTGTTTGGGTTGGACTTTGTCTAACAGCTGGTGAAATGTAATAATTAGGCCCAAGTATTTCTCTAGCGTAATCTAAAGCTTCAGTGAAATTATTAAAACCTTTAAAAAGTGGATATTTTACCCCATTTATAGAATCAACTACTTCTATCCAGGTTTGAAAAACGCCATTAGTCTTATCATGTATAACTACATAATATTTAAATTTGTTGTCTCTATTTTGGTCTGAAAAGTATTGACATAAAGCATTTGAAGCCGCAACAAAATATTTAATGTCTTGTTTATTATATGCTATCCATAGATTATCTATTAAACATTGTTGAGACTTTTCTAAGGTACAGTCTGGATTTACTCTAAATGATAGATTACATTTAGGGTATAAAATTAAATTATACTTACCGAAATGGATTCTTTCCATTACACTGTCTGTTGAGTTTAACGGTATGAAATTTTGTCTTCCTAATAAAGTCTGCGCATAAGTGTCTGGCTGGGCAATGTCCTTGCCTTTGTCTGCTGGCAGTTGGCTCGTAGGTCTCATACCTGGTCTCATACTGAAATAAATATTAGTTAGTTTTAAGTTGTAATCGACTTAACTTATCAGCTAAGTCATTGTCTTTTCCTTTAACATATTCAAAAACAATGTTATTGTAAATAGATATTATATCCATAAAGTTTAACCACCTACGTTTACTACTTGCTTTACTATTTATTTTTTCATGGAATTTAACTATTGCTTCACATCTGTTCTTACTAATACTTTATTTTTATTTAAAATATATAATTTAAAACTATTTAGACCATATATTACAGCTAATACTTCAGCATCTATACTACTCATATTTCCTTTTTCTTTATATTGTCCACTTTGATATGCACAAATTTTTTCTTTGGTTTTAAGGCTATATTTATTTGATCTTGATTTTAGTATAGAACCCCATCCTAATTTGCTTCCGTCTGTTTGAACTATTAAATAATCTGATTCTAAGGATATTTGTAAGTCAGGTGGAAAACAAAAACAATATAGGAAAAGCAGTGCATAACCCATTTTGCATATTTGAAATGCTATGCCTAGTAGTATTAAATAACTCAGTTATGTCCTAGATATATAATTCAATTGCCAAGGCTGAAATTAGATGTCTTAAAACTAGCCCATGAAATCATAATTTGCCTAATTTATTTAAATCTGGGGTAATTATTAACCGCTCATTTAATTATTTTATTCAATTCATTTCAAATTTATTAAAGTATAGGTTGATATTTAACTCAAATTAATCAATGAAAAATTAAATTTTCCTTTTTAAAAAAAGAAAAAAAATCTACCCCACCCAATCTAACTCTTGGCTTTTATTTTATTTTACATTTTTCTCATTTTGTATTAGATTTGTACATATATTTTTTACTTGCGTACTGAATATAATAGAAATAATAAATTTATTTTAAAAAGTCTTGCGGCAATTAAAAAATACTTTCCTAAAAATGTATGTATACATCTAACACAAACGGAAAAAAATGGAAGCGAAGGGTTAAGCGGGGTGGGATAGGATTTTGTTTTTTTAAAAAAATTAAAATAATATCTAAATTATTATTTGAAAAGGGAGGGGTACGATGAGAGGAAATAGCGTGGCCATTTTTTAAATAATAGAGATAGTGTAGTACACACACCATTAAGAAAGTGTAATAAAAAAGAGAGATATTTCTCAAACTAATAAGTAATAGTTTAGATATGAAACTCAAAAAAATGATAGTTTAAGTGTGTTTTGACATTTATTTCTTTATATCAAACAGGTTAAGAACTAAATCGACCGGGTACATAAAGTTTTGAGTCCTAAATAAATTCACATATTGATTTTAGTTTTTTAATAATATGTTTTTTTTCTAAAAATTTAGAATTGTCACGACATAAACTAAATATAAAAACTTTATTTCCGTCTAAATTGACCACAATGCTAACTAAACAAAATTAAATGACTTCTGAACAATCAAACAAAATCGAGTGACTTTAATAGACGATACTACTAACCCAATCACAAGCATTACGATTTCATAAAAATGAGTAGATAATACTATATACCATAAACTAACTTCTAAGATATTCAAGAAGTGTCAAATGGGCTAATCCATCAAGCAACACTTGACGAACTCCATTAACATACAAAATTGCTTCCTTCACTCCATGAAAATTTGTTTAGCTTTGATGATGATTGAAGGAGACAAAGCATAGTGCTATCTAAGTTTTTATTTTATAGAGGAGCCATAATCATTGTACAAGGGTAAAAAGGTAATTTTATTGATTATAAAAGTATTATTTAAACTATTTACTCAATAAAGTCATTTACATTTTTCATTAGTGGAGCTATCGATCAACGGAATGTCCTTCATCGGAAGATTATACTTTGTATTTAAAAAATATATATACTACAAATATAGGTCAATTTTATATCTTTTTGCTTTTATACATATTCAATATTGAATACCAAAAGATCTATTTTTAAAATGAATTTTAAATAAAATAAGGCAGATAAATTAAAACGGAAAAGAGCAAATGTGATTCATTGTTTACTCAATAATGCTGCTTATTTTTCTATTTTATTGTTTAATTAATGTATATATAGGACAGCCATGGGCCCATAATATTGACAAGGGCGAAAAAAAAGGTACCGTAATTTAACAATATTTTTCATTTGTTCACTCAATAATGCTACATATATTTCTATTTTATAAAAGAGTCGTAATCAAGGGTGAAAAAGTAATTTACATGTTTATGAGGATATAATTTAGGTTGGAGGTTATAAAGGATATATTGTAATGATTTGTTTCCGTTGTTATAGAAAAGACAGGGGGGAAAATTGGGGCTGGAAAAACTTTTCGTAGTATTTGAATTTTCCCAACCTTGTTCAGATTTGAATGAAATCGGAGTCTTTGAGGTGTAGGGAAATCTGGTAACAATCAGTTAAAGTATTTGTGATTTTGATTACATGAGTGGTTAGATAACTCGTTAAAGAATCCATACCACTTTACGAAATTGAATTTGGATATATAGAACTCCCGGAATCGATCTTGGCGTAAGGGGTATTTTCTGAGCGTCGTTGGTTAGAGGTGTGCTGTGAAATGGGGATTTTGGAATTCTTGAATTAGCTCTCTATCTCGCGTAACCCGCATTGGTGTTTCTTTTTCTGCTTTGGCGGGGCCGCTACAGCGGTGTGATGGTCGTTGTGGCGGGCTTGACGCGACTTAAAGTCGTTAATAAACCCCTAAACGACCTCATTATGCACTTTTCAACTTTTAGAGCTAAGGAACGAACCCCAGGCAACTCCTACTCGTTTTTCACTATTCTTGAGGCTAAAGGCAAATTTTTCACCCCCTGAATCCCTTTTTTGATCCGTAGAATGTAATAAAATGGGTGAATATTGATGGGGGAAGGGTTTTGTTATAGATTCTATGGTGGAAACAACTCTAATTTGGATAATTGGGATCATGAGCTTGATCTAAGGTTCAAAGAATTGTTAGTAATTCGGGTAATTAATGATTGTTTATTGATTCCCGTATTATATTGATTGTTTGTAGACCAAGAACAAGCGGAACAAATACGGAAATGGAATGATCAAGTTTCTTAGGGTTTCAAGCTTGTTTCGAGGTAGGTGATGGTTGTGATTCTATAATTGTGTGATGTATGTGTGTTCTTGCGTCATTATGATACTTGTATATGTTTGAATGTTTCAATGTTGATCACACTTGTTGTAAATGAGATAGATGAATGATGATTGCCATGAAATCATGACTTATATGTATGATCTTGATGATATATTTGTGATTGTGATTGTGGTTTATTGAATGGATTGGTTGCCATATTCCGGCATAACTAACTTGGATCGGTTGCCACGTTCCAACATAACTATGGATTGGTTGCCACGTTCTGGCATAATTATGGGATCGAATACCACGTTTCGGTATGCTAATTGTTTGTGTTTGGGTTCCATGAGGGGACCAGGGATGTGATATAAATTGCGAAGTTGTTCGTTGTTCGTAATTGTTGATAATATTGTATATGTTGATATATATGCTTGTGGTTATAATGTTGTCTTGACTTGCTTATGTTGCACTTAGTGAGATAGCCGCGTGATCCTACCAGTACACTGTGGTTGTGTATTGATACTTCACTTGCTCTTATTTTTGTTGAGGACAGGGCATCTTCAAGCGGATACTGACAGACCTCGCTTAGGAGATCATGATCGTTCGAACTCAAGGGTGAGCCAATTCTTCCGGGTTGCCATGGAATTCTCTTTCGTCTATGTCCACCATTTTCTGACTTAGATTTATATTCTAATTAGTTATTAGTACATTATTTGGGGGTTGTATCCCTTCTTGTTTAGACTTGGTTCATTGTTAGATGTTTTGGTACATTGACTTTCATGTTCTAGGTTATTTCTTCTGCATTGTTAGTTTATTATTGTTAGACTGTCTTTAAAGTATATGGGAACTCTATGTATTTTCTTAGTATTTAACTTGCTTACGTAACTTAAATGCCTTAGTTTTTAGATTAGTTGATTGGTTTGGGTTGTAATAGTGATTCTCCCACCGAAGTGTTAGTGTTGATGTCAATCACGATGGTCTGGATTGTAACAAATACATATTAGGATAAAAGGTTAGTTATTAGTTGATGAGTAAATCGCAATTTACACCTCTAATGTATTCTCTCTTTTGTAAGCTTTTGTAACCTATACCTTATTATAACATTTTAAATAATTTCCAGCCTAATCTTCTTAATTCTTTGCAAAACCATAAAAGGTTGCATTTTCAATTATTTATAAGATAAAATAGAAAGGGTTATAATATTTGTTATTATATAATTAAATTACTTTCTACCAACAATATAATTAATTGTTCTAGTTTTTCTTTCTATACCACATGTACAAAGATAGAAAGATAAAGAAAGTACTAGAAACAAATGATTGTTTTGCATTTTAATGAAAAAGATGTTACGAATGACCTTTATTTAATATATATATATATATATTTTTTTTTATTATTTATTTTTTATTTTTTTTTGAATTACCAATGGAGAATCTTTCTAAAAAAATTTCTCTGTCAAAACGCAATTCGTCGAGTTCAATTCAAGGTGCACCTTGCTTTTTTTTTTTTTCAGGTAGCTTTTTCTATATATGTGTGTGTGTGTGTGTGTGTGATTTTCCATCAAAATCAACTTAAATTATTAAATCCAAAAATATATAAGCGGTTAAATAAAATATAAGCATTTAAATAAAATATAAAATATGTAAATAAAATTGGCAAAATAAAATATAAGCGTTTAAATAAAATATAAAGGATGTAAATAAAATTGGCAGATATAAATATATGTAATTAAAATAAGCAGATGTACTAGATATGATTCGAATCCTACTCAGTATTCACTCTCTCTTTCAATTTTTTCATGTTTATTTATGATGAAATTCCCTAATTTCCCCATTTTTACTTTTTTTTTTTTAATCCCTTTCATCTCTTCCCCTTAATCTTTATTCTTGTCAACTTCATCTTTAGCCACACTCCGGATATAATTATGGCAACAAACTTGTCCTTTCATTTAACAGACTATCAAGGCCAACCATCCTAGGAATTTATAGGCTATTCCGTAGTTATTTTCAAGAAATTAAGAGGCTAACCATAAACTAAGGATAATCATTTTAGAGTATTTACAGTAATTTACATAGTACCCAATATAACAAGCAGATAAAAGATAACATATTTTTTTGGGGGATTTCGGGAAATTATCAGCATAGAACTTACATGATAATTAGGGAGAGGTTTCCCTCTCGGGAACCCCCGAAGAACTTTGCAAACTTGGAAGACTTAAAACTCAAACACACTTATTTTATTTCACAACTTTAATTTACAGTAGAGGATTTTGGACCAAGGATGAAGGACATTAAGAGGATTATAGGTTTTTCAAAGTGTTTCTTAGGACTCTCGATTTTTTTCGCTCTTGGTTTTTTCTAGCTCTATTCTTCTACTTCCATCTTACAATCTTATATATGCAAAGGAAAATTAAAAGAACGGTCCTAAACACTCTACGTGGCCTCTATTATTGATGGCCGATAAGACTTGATAAGATTCCATTAATAATGCACATCGGGTGCTCATTGGGCCCCATCGTCATATGCATCATAAATGTTATCTTTATACTTTTTTACAGACTCGAGACGCGTGTTGTCAACAGTTTTTCCCTCTTTTGGACGGTAGTGATAAAGTGACCACACTCACATGACTTTACACGACATTAGTGGGCATACCCACATGGCACACATGACACACTTATTATTATTTACAATGACTGACACTACTTTCTTCTAATTTAGTCTTATTTCTTTTTGGATCTTATCTTCTTGTCTTTGATAGTCTTATCTCTTTCTTTTGATGAGTGATTAAGTATCCAAATTGTGTAGTGCTGTAGAGTTGAAACTCATTCCCGAATCATCGTCTTCGTACTGTGCATTCTGATCATTATCACTTCCATATTCATCTCCTGAGCTTATTGGACTGTTGTTATTGTCTTCTGAATTATGAACTACTCCATCATTAGTTGGTCTTGGAACTTCTTCATTAACAACGTGCTTGTCTTTAGTTTTATTTTGGAAAAATTATTCCAAAGTCTGTTTAATTATAGCTTCTATTTTATCAATTTTTTCTTTTTCGAAGCAATAGTATTTTGTGAAATATTAGTCTGAAATGATTTAGGTAATCTCCTTCGTAAGGAAGAAGACTCCTCTTTTTCACTTTTTGGCAAAGTGACAGCCTTTAACGGGTTTGATAAGTCTTTACCGGCTACCGTTTGAACCGGACTAGCTGTACCTTTCTCCGATACAGTAGAGTTCCTAGCATTTAGAGGGAAATGCACACCCGTCTCATCCATTTTTAAGTGAGATGGAGAACTCATGTCTTTCTTCTGAATATCAAGATCTTGTCTTGGAGCATACACTCTTTGAAATGTCTCTAGTTGCTTCATGAGTCTCATGTTTTCTTGGATAAGGATTTCATTTTTAGCATTAAGTCTTTTGAAACCCTCAGTCATGGATGAATAATGATCACAAAATATTATTTTATCTGAGTTTTTTTGGATATTGTATTGAGGTGTGTGGGTTGGACTTTGTCTAACAGTTGGTGAAATGTAATAATTAGGCCCAAGTATTTCTCTAGCATAATCTAAAGCTTCAGTGAAATTATTAAAACCTTTAAAAAGTGGGTATTTTACCCCATTTATAGAATCAACTACTTCTATCCATGTTTGAAAAATGCCATTAGTCTTACCATGTATAACTACATAATATTTAAATTTGTTGTCTCTATTTTGGTCTGAAAAGTATTGACATAAAGCATTTGAAGCCGCAACAAAATATTTAATGTCTTGTTTATTATATGCTATCCATAGATTATCTATTAAACATTGTTGAGACTTTTCTAAGGTACAGTCTGGATTTACTCTAAATGATAGATTACATTTAGGGTATGAAATTAAATTATACTTACCGAAATGGATTCTTTCCATTACATTGTTTGTTGAGTTTAACGGTATGAAATTTTGTCTTCCTAACAAAGTCTGTGCATAAGTGTCTGGCTGGGAAATGCCCTTGCCTTTGTCTGCTGGCAGTTGGCTCGTAGGTCTCATACCTGGTCTCATACTGAAATAAATATTAGTTAGTTTTAAGTTGTAATCGACTTAACTTATCAGCTAAGTCATTGTCTTTTCCTTTAACATATTCAAAAACAATGTTATTGTAAATAGATATTATATCCATAAAGTTTAACCACCTACGTTTACTACTTGCTTTACTATTTATTTTTTCATGGAATTTAACTATTGCTTCACATTCTGTTCTTACTAATACTTTATTTTTATTTAAAATATATAATTTAAAACTATTTAGACCATATATTATAGCTAATACTTCAGCATCTATACTACTCATATTTTCTTTTTCTTTATATTTTCCATTTTCATATGCACAAATTCTTTCTTCGGTTTTAAGGTTATATTTATTTGGTCTTGATTTTAGTATAGAACCCCATTCTAATTTGCTTCCGTCTATTTGAACTATTAAATAATCTGATTCTAAGGATATTTGTAAGTCAGGTGGAAAACAAAAACAACATGATTATATAGGAACAGGAGTGCATAACCCATTTTGCGTATTTGAAATGCTATGCCTAGTAATATTAAATAACTCAGTTATGTCCTAGAGATATAATTCAATTGCCAAGGCTGAAATTAGATGTCTTAAAACTAGCCCATGAAATCATAATTTGCCTAATTTATTTAAATCTGGGGTAATTATTATCCGCTCATTTAATTATTTTATTCAATTCATTTCAATTTATTAAAGTTTAGGTTGATATTTAACTCAAATTAATCAATGAAAAATTAAATTTTCCTTTTTCAAAAAAGAAAAAAAATCTACCCCACCCAATCTAACTCTTGGCTTTTATTTTATTTTACATTTTTCTCATTTTGTATTGGATATGTACATATATTTTTAGAAAAATATTTTTTTTACTAGCGTACTGAATATAATAGAAATAATAAATTTATTTTAAAAAGTCTCGCGGCAATTAAAAAATACTTTCCTAAAAATGTATGTATATATCTAACACAAACGGAAAAAAATGGAAGCAATGGTTAGGTGGGGTGGGATAGGATTTTGTTTTTTTTTAAAAATTAAAATAATATCTAAATTATTATTTGAAAAGGGAGGGGGTACGATGACAGGAAATAGTGTGGCCATCTTTTTAAATAAAAGAGATAGTGTAGTACACACTCCATGAAGAAAGTGCAAAAAAAAAAGAGTGAGATATTTCTCAAACTAATAAGTAATAGTTTAGATATGAAACTCAAAAAAATGATAGTTTAAGTGTGTTTTTGATATTTATTTCTTTATTTTAAACAGGTTAAGAACTAAATCGACCGGGTACATAAAGTTTTGAGTCCTAAATAAATTCACATATTGATTTTAGTTTTTTTAATAATATGTTTTTTTTCTAAAAATTTAGAATTGTCACGACATAAACTAAATATAAAAACTTTATTTCCGTCTAAATTGACCACAATGCTAACTAAACAAAATTAAATGACTTCTGAACAATCAAACAAAATCGAGTGACTTTAATAGACGATACTATTAACCCAATCACAAGCATTACGACTTCATAAAAATGAGTAGATCAGCAACACTTGACCTCAAGATACCATAAACTAACCTCTAAGATATTCAAGAAGTGTCAAATGGGCTAATCCATCAAGCAACACTTGACGAACTCCATTAACATACAAAATTGCTTCCTCCGACTCCATGAAAATTTGTTTAGCTTTGATGATGATTGAAGGAGACAAAGGATAGTGCTATCTAAGTTTTTATTTTATAGAGGAGCCATAATCATTGTACAAGGGTAAAAAGGTAATTTTATTGATTATAAAAGTATTATTTAAACTATTTACTCAATAATGTCATTTACATTTTTCACTAGCGGAGCTGCTGATCAACGGAATGTCCTTCATCGGAAGATTATACTCTGTATTTAAAAAATATATATACTATAAATATAGGCCAATTTTATTTATCTTTTTGCTTTTATACTTATTCAATATTGAATACCAAAAGATCTATTTTTAAAATGAATTTTAAATAAAATAAGGCAGATAAATTAAAACGGAAAAGAGCAAATGTGATTCATTGTTTACTCAATAATGCTGCTTATTTTTCTATTTTATTGTTTAATTAATGTATATATAGGACAGCCATGGGCCCATAATATTGACAAGGGCGAAAAAAAAGGTACAGTAATTTAACAATATTTTTCATGTGTTCACTCAATAATGCTACATATATTTCTATTTTATAAAAGAGTCGTAATCAAGGGTGAAAAAGTAATTTATATGTTTATGAGGATATAATTTAGGTAGGAGGTTATAAAGGATATATTGTAACTCTCTGTTTCCATTGTTATAGAAAAGCCAAGGGGGAAAAATTGGGGCCGGAAAAACTTTTTCGTAGTAGTTGAATTTTCCCAACCTTGTCTAGATTTGAATGAAATCGGATTCTTTGAGGTGTAGGGAAATCTGGTAACAATCAGTTAAAGTATTTGTGATTTTGATTACATGAGTGGTTAGATAACACGTTAAAGAATCCATACCACTTTGCAGAATTGAATTTGGATAAATAGAACTCCCGAAATTGATCTTGGCGTAAGGGGTATTTTCTAAGCGTCGTTGGTTAGAGGTGTGCTGTGAAATGGGAATTTTGGAATTCTTGAATTAGCTCTCTATCTCGCGTAACACGCATTGGCGTTGCTTTTTTCCACTTTGGCGGGGCCGCTACAGCGGTGTGACGGTCGTTGTGGTGGGCTCGACGCGAATTAAAGTCGTTAATATACCCCTAAACGACCTCATTATGCACTTTTCAACTTTTAGAGCTAAGGAACGAACCCCAGGCAACTCCTACTCATTTTTCACCATTCTTGAGGCTAAAGGTAAGTTTTTCACCCCCCGAATCCCTTTTTTGATCCGTAGAATGTAATAAAATGGGTGACTATTGATGGGGGGAGGGTTTTGTTATAGATTATATGGTGGAAACAACCCTAATTTGGATAATTGGGATCATGAGTTTGATCTAACGTTCATAGAATTGTCAGTAATCCGGGTAATTAATGATTGTTTATTGATTCCCCGTATTATATTGATTGTTTGTAGATCAAGAACAAGCGGAACAAATTCGGAAAGGGAAGGATCAAGTTTCTTAGGGTTTCATGCTTGTTTCGAGGTAGGTGATGGTTGTGATTCTATGATTGTGTGATATATGTTTGTTCTTGCGTCATTATGATACTGGTATCTGTATGAATGTTGCAATGTTGATCCCACTTATTGTAAATGTGATAGATGAATGATGATTGCCATGAAATCATGACTTAAATGTATGATCTTTATGATATATTTATGATTGTGATTCTAGTTTATTGAATGGATCGGTTGCCATGTTCCGACATAACTAACTTGGATCGGTTGCACGTTCCGGCATAACTAACTTGGATCGGTTGCCACGTTCCAACATAACTATGGATTGGTTGCCACGTTCCAACATAACTATGGATTGGTTTCCACGTTTTGGCATAATTATGGGATCAAATACCACGTTTCAGTATGCTAACTGTTTGGGTTTGGGTTCCATGAGGGGACTAGTGATGTGATATAAAATGTGAAGTTGTTCGTTGTTCGTAATTGTTGATAATATTATATATGTTGATATATATGCATGTGGTTATAATGTTGTCTTGATTTGCTTATGTTGCACTTAGTGAGATAGCCGTGTGATCCTACCAGTATACTGTGGTTGTGTATTGATACTGCACTTGCTCTTATTTTTGTTGAGTATAGGGCATCTTCAAGCGGCTACTGCATACCTCGCTTAGGAGATTAGTGACCGCTAGAACTCAAGGGTGAGCCAATTCTTCCGGGTTGCCATGGAATTCTCTTTCGTCTATGTCCACCATTTTCTGACTTAGATTTATATTCTAATTAGTTAGTAGTACATTAGTTGGGGGTTGTATCCCTTCTTGTTTAGACTTGGTTCATTGTTAGATATTTTGGTACATTGACTTTCATGTTCTAGGTTATTTCTTTTGCATTGTTAGTTTATTATTGTTTGACTTTTTTTAGAGTTTGTGGGAACTCCATTTATTTTCTTAGTATTTAACTTGCTTCCGTAACTTAAATGCCTTAGTTTTTAGATCAGTTGATTGGTTTGGGTTGTAATAGTGATTCTCCCACCGAAGTGTTAGTGTGGATGTCAATCACGATGGTCTGGATCGTGAAAAATACATATTAGGATAAAAGGTTAGTTATTAGTTGATGAGTAAATCGCAATTTACACCTCTAATGTATTCTCTCTTTTGTAAGTTTTTGTAACCTATACCTTATTATAACATTTTAAATAATTTCCAGCCTAATCTTCTTAATTCTTTGCAAAACCATAAAAGGTTGCATTTTCAATTATTTATAAGATAAAATAGAAAGGGTTATAATATTTGTTAGTATTTAAAAATATAATAATTATATAATTAAATTACTTTCTACCAACGATATAATTAATTGTTCTAGTTTTTCTTTCTTTACCACATGTACAAAGATAGAAAGATAAAGAAAGTACTAGAAACAAATGATTGTTTTGCATTTTAGTGAAAAAGATGTTACGAATGACCTTTATTTATTATATACTAGGGGGTTAGTGCCCGTGCAAGGCATGGGCAATTTTTGTATTGGCGTTGGAGTAGCAAATATTCTATTGGTGTGAAGAAAAAGAAGATGTGATGATGTTTTAAATATATTACATTATTTATGTGGAAGGTTATATAGTAAGCTTGCTAATAAAGAGAGAAAACGGATGTTAGTGGTACAGTTGAGTGTAAGGCCGTGGAAGTTGGATTGTCAATGGAGTTATGGCAAAAACATTTGATTGGCCTTTGCGGTAAAGTAGAAATTGTACAAAGTGGTGGGGCAACTGATTGGTTTTATGAGATCTCCAAAAGTCAGCAAGCTTTGTTTCCTGTAAGGCAGGAATATTACATTAAATATTTGCATTGGACATTATAGCATAAACAAATGGTATTGCACTTACCTTTTTTGTACAGAGGTCAAAAGTAGCTGTTAAAAAGCTTGGATTAACTGTAAAAGTTGTTTTGAAAGAAAAAGTTTGGTTAGTATGTGATAGAAATAGTAGTTGAACAAATAATTAGGAGTGGTAATTACCTTTAGTTTGGTTTTTCTGGAGTTGGTGGCTCTAACTTCTGCTTCATTCTTGGCGACGATGATTCTGGCTGTTCAGTTAGTTGGTGTGGTTCAAGCAGTTGCTTTCTTTTGTTTGCTTCCAGGATATTGTCGGTGTTTGGTGCTGTAGGAAGATGTGTGGTGTATTCCTTTTCTATGCATGAGTGGATATATAGTTTTGTAGCTGTTGCATTTGGAGCACGTGTAAAAGTTTTTTTTGCCCGGATAGAAAATATCTTGTTGGTAAAGCTTGCGTCGAGATCTTTCCTAGGTGGAAAATTGTTCTATGAGAGTGAAATGAATATTTATGAAATTAGTTTGATAACTTTATTAATGTAAGAATTGCACATATATTATTTAGTTACAATTTATACCTTAGTAGAAGTTCTTTCGTAAATCTGTTCTGCAGTTAGAGACAATAATTTCTCTCCCTCTTTGTTCATTATCATTGTTGTTGTTGTACCTGAGCTATCTTCGAGATTTACATTAAATCGACACCTGTGATTGTATGTTGAAAAGACTATTACTTTTGATGAAGAAGTAGAAGAATTTGATATGATTGGTTTAGTAATAGAGTACCTGGGGATGAGCATTCTGTGTTGATCACAGTTCATACAGTGAATTTGCATGATGATTGAATAACGGACATCCTGTCCACAATTGGAACATACTAAAACATAGTATTTGTTTTGGTTAGGTGGGAAGGATATCTTTGCTTCAATTGAAAATGTTTGTCCCTGTGTAAGGAAAAGAGCGAATGCAGGTGTTTGTAGTGAGTGTTATGATTAAATAATAAATCAATATTTTACTAACATCTTCTTGGGAGTCAGCCTTTGCAATTAGGATGACTTCTTCATCTACTGGAATGGAGATGAGAGTTCCAGATTTGGATGTACTCCTCAAAGTAAACGAAGTAAGTGTTGGTTTGTTCTCCGTGATCCTGCAGAGAATTCCCAAGAAGGCTAATTGGTGACAATGTTTGATTTATTTATGTAGAATAAGACAGTAAGAATATATGAAAGAGTAGAATAATACCATGCTCGTAGTTGGTGCTTCTGTCCATAAGGGGGATCAATTAGAATTGTTGTGTTGAATTTGGTCGTCAATGATACCCCTGTGTGAGTTTAATTGGGTAGTAATAAATCCAAAGTTACAGATGATTTATAGTATGGTAATTGACATTGTTTAAAGTGGAATGGAAAAAGAATAAAGAAAGACGTTCAAATATGCAACATGATTATGATTAAAATAAATACAAACGTTAACAGACTTTATTGTATGTTATATATATTATGTGAAATGTTATAGATGAGCTTTCCAGTGGATCAATAAGGCAATAAGCAGCCATATCAGCAGCTGCAGGATGATGACAAAATCATGCACATGTTAAGGGGAAAAAATGGTCAAACCAACAGAATGAAATATTTGACATCTTTAGAGAATCCAAAAAAATGACTATACCAGCATATTAATATTTGCATATGTATAGATATAGGCACCAACATTTGGTGAGACTGTAGAATTCTAAAGTGAGAACATGAGGAAGAGAGACATAACAAAGTCATGACTGCAAGTTTCATCTTACAAGTTATAAAAGTGCCAATGGAAGGCCAGATAGGCATTTTAAAATTGCAATAGGTATTTTCTCCAATAGGACTTCAACATCAACATATCTAGTTTGCTTTGACATTTCGCAAACATTTATCCTCTAAATCATTCATAACTTGAACTCCACAAACCTGATTTTAGAAAAACATAATTATACAAAAATATAAACTATGTTATAGCTTGTGAAGATATTTGGTGTTTATTCCTATCCAGAAAAAATAATAATAAGGGCTACAGTGCAAACTAATGCATACTATTAAGTGTATGTGAAGTATGTATCATTTCTACAAATAAAAACTGGTGTTGTATTCCAATACCATGGAGCATGAGAACTAATGTCAAGTGAAATTGGCTGATAAAATGAGTAATGTAAAGTTGGGTGATAGATTAATTATGATTGATCCAATAGTATGAATTTTCTGTGGATGAGGAAATCAGAGCTGGGGGAAACAGAGGGATAATCTTTAGTAATTCACATGGATGAGCAGTTATGTAAAGTAAACGCAGAGTTTACCGTTGTATCTTGATCCTCCGATACGACGTGCGAGTATAATAGGATATTCATGGAGCTGCTGCAATAGTTTGTTGCCTTGGTTATCCATAATGGTTTGATCCCATATAGTGAAGGTGAAAGTGTGTTTACTGTGGAGTGCAACAAATTTATGTGCATATTTATTGTTTAAAAGTTTAGTAAAAGAAAGAATAAAATTCCTTTGAAGCTAAGCAAATACACTTATAATATATCCATAACAATAAGTTCCTGCAACCATTTGTTCATACTCATAAGATATCTCCGTGGAAAACAATTGACAACAATTGTTAGTATATCTGTTGGGATGACATTTAAAATGAGCATATGTACATTTGAAGTAGTAAGTTAGGAAATTTTATTAAAGGATAAAGTAGACATACCAAACTCTTTCTTGTTTAGATCAGTGGTTGCATGGAGGACCTGCTGCTTAATATCTGTAAAAGATGTGAGAGTAAGTTTTGTTGGAAGTGGCAATGCATCGACATCATTTTCGTCAAGTTTGAGCAGTACGCTTTTCTTATCAAAAACCAATTCAAAAGCATGCAGTGCTTTTTCATATCTGGAACTTGACGGTTGCACGCGTGTTCCTGCTATGTAGTAGGTGTGGTAGAGCTTGATCCGATCTTGATAACAGGGAATGTCATCACCGTAAACAATGCCCTTTATTTGATCTTCTTGTTGTTCAAGATGAAATTTAGCTATACTTAGAAGTAGAGTTTGGAGAAAGAGTTAAGAGAATGTTGAAGAATATAGAAATCCAGGAAAGTAAGGGAAAAATGTGGAGCCGAAAACAAAGAATTTTAAATGTAAATAGTAAGACTTTGGATTGAAAGAGAAGTCATAATGATTATTTGAAAAATATTTGAAGCGGCACAACATACATGGTAATTGAAACATTAAAAACAATGATGTAAAAAGAAAGGTTAGAGGTAGTGAAAAGGAGACAGTGATAGAGAGTAATGTAGTACCTGTTTATCTTGAAGGATCATATTTAGTTATTTCAGCTTTTTTTTCCTTGTTTTCTGTTAGGCCACATATATCTACAATTTGTGTCTTACAGATCCAGTCTGAGCTTTGGGGAGTTAATTCACATATACGAATATTTTCTTCCATCTTTTGATGAGACAGGGGAAAAGGAAAGGTTAGTACATGTTATAACTTAGTAGTAGAAAAATGAAGAAGAATTAGATGGAAAGAAAAAGAATAGAAGTAATAACTTGGATGATATTAGATTGTTATATGTTATATATGGATAATTTATGAACTTAAAAGAATGCCTTTTTAATAATTTCATCATACACTATATTGCAAGTAGAATGATCATCGCAACTGTCTGGTATAGTAGGTCGAATTAGTATTTTTACATGGTCAGAACTTTTTGCGCGTGACAAAGCAACATAGAGTTGACCATGCGAAAAAATGGGTTCACGTAAATAAATTCCCACAAAATCTAGTGTTTGACCTTGAGCTTTATTTATAGTCACGGCGAAACACAATCAAATTGGAAATTGAGTTCTTTTAAATGGAATAGGGAATTTTTCATCCTCTGAAGATAATAATGGTATTCGAGGAAGAAAAACATGTTTGCCCTTGAAATCACTACTGACAATTTTGGCACTAATAGCGTGAGTTTTAAAGTTGAGGCAAATTAGTCGTGTTCCATTGCATAAACCTTGGGAAGGATTTAAATTGCGTAAGAGGATAATAGGAGAATTTTGCTTGAGAGTTAACTTATATGGTGGTAGAGTAGAGGGATTTAAAGTATGTAAGAAATCTTCATATTGACTTTGATCTTTTGGTTCAACGGTTTCGTCAATTCCAACAAATGTCATAGTATTTCCTGGGAATTTATGAATGAACATGTCATTGATTTCAGCTACGAAATCATTTTTTGTTGTTAAAATAACACGGGATGTTATACAGGAGACATCTTGGGTGAGCATGTTTAAGTTTGGATAAATAGATTTAAACAAAATGTCTAATGATTCTTTCTCACTTACATATGGAATGAGAAAAGATGGTGGAATTTCAATTTTACCCAAGGCATTAACATTTTCTTTGCCATTTCCAATCTTTAGTAAATACTCAGAAAACTTGGATCTGTTTTGGCACGCATGTTTTGCACCAGTTGATACTTTTTAAGTTGATCCCAAATGGTGAAATTTAATAAGCTTTCATTAATAAAGTCTTCTTTTTTGCCATGTTGTATAATGGGCAAAGTTTGTCTAAAGTCGCCACTGAAAACAACAACTTTTCCACCAAAGAGTGTGTCAGTGTTCATAATATCTTTTAGAAATGAGTTAAAAGTTTCAATAAGTTTTTTTTTGGCCATTGATACTTCGTCCCATACTATTAGTTTTGCATGTCGAATTAAGGAAGCAAGTGGACTTTGTTTACTAATGTTACATGTGCAATTTTCACGTGTGTCTATAGGAAGTTTAAAACATGAATGAGCGGTTTGTCCTCCAGGAAGTACAGAAGCTGCAACACCAGAAGTTGCAGTAGCTAATGCTATAAATCCCGTAGATTGCACAGTAGCTAATAAGGCACGATATAAGTAGGTTTTCCCAGTTCCTCCGGGACCATGAATAAAGAAAGCCCCTGATTTATTTAAGGAAATTCTACTAAGTATAACATTGTATGCTTTTTCTTGTTCTTTGTTTAAGTGGGTATGTAACAATAGATCTTTGTTAGTGACAGTAGTGTTTCGCTCTAGATTAATGTTTCTAGCTTGCTGCATTATGCTGGAAAATGTAGTTGAAGAGAGAGTTTTTGATATGAGGTTAAACTCACTTGTATTATGGCCCATTGAATATAAGATATCATTGATGTGATTTAAGAGTGAAGACGAAATATCATTTGTCTGCATGTTTGGTATATTTTGAAAATCTTCGGAGATAGGACATTGAAATTTTTGCCATAATTCTTTTGGATTAGCAGGATTACAGCAGGCTAAAAGAGTTGCAAATAAATGTCTGAGGCTATATGGCATTTGATAATTAGCAGCTTCTGACATACACTCAATTAAGTTATTATCAGAAGCAAGGAAGCCTTTTTTTTCTGCTGCCTCTCTAAATGTGTTATAATATCTTCCATTAATAGTTCAAAGATCTTCATAAGATTTTGGTCCTTTTATGTTCATGAGCAATAGTCGAAGATAGTATCTTTCTCCTTTTGTTGGGTGACAGGTGACAACACGACCGATGGCATTGCCTTGTTTTCTTCATGTCCACATTTTATTACTTGTAGACCAAACAAAGTGCTCAGGAAATTGTTTGTACAATAAGTTAAGTTCAATTGCAATTTTATTTGTTTTGTTCATTGAGAAGAATTCTGTTAACATTGTTCTTTTGATTGCAGGATTATTTAACACTGAATTTAAATTAGAGCTTGTCCTGAATGACACAAATTGTTGTCCATCAAGATGAAGTTGAAGATGATATACTGCAGGAGTCATTTCACTAACAGAGAAGCCAAATAGACGCCACATAGCCTCTAGTGGTGAAAGCCATCTAGCAAAGCGATAATCTTTTATTTCATCTATTTCTATATTAGAATTAGAATCAGTATTGTGTATATGAAATGCAATTTTGTCATGTCCTTTGCAAATATATTTGTAAATATACTTGATAGCTTTAACGCCTGAACAAATTTCAACATTCATGTGACAGTTAAATTTAGCCAACAGGTATGGGTTGTAGGGAACAACCCATGAATTATCTAGATATTGATTTGTAATTTTAAAATATTTACCAGTATCTCATCTTCTGTAAATTGGATAAGAATTTTTGCCCTTAGATGTTTCAGTGGTGTAATTGTGGCGGTATTTAAACTTACAATGTCCTGTTTTTTTCATGCATGGACTATTAGAATTTAGAAGTCCGCATGGACCATGCATCATATGTTTAATAACTAAAGAGTGTAAATAACTGTTTGTAGCAGGATCAGGTATTTCGGCACAAACCAACTGATCATAAGTCTCAGGAGTTAATAATTTATAGTTATCACCAAGTATGATAAGGAAATGTGCATGGGGTAAACCACGCTTTTGAAATTCTATAGTGTACATAAAAGCAACTATTTTACCGAAGAATTTTTTCTTGGTAATATCCGACTTTAATTCTTCGACTTTTGCCTTGAAGACTCGAGTTATTAAATCAGGTCGGTTTTGGACCTTATCAGTTGGTAGTAGAAAATCATGTATTTCTGGCCATGAAGGATTACATGTCATAGTTAGGAAGATATCAAGTTTTCCAAATTGTTGTACTAATGCAATAGTATCCATGTATCGACGATGCATGTCTCGTGGACCTCCAGTAAAGCTAGGAGGAAGGAATGTTTTTATTCCAATATTTAAGGTGTCTCTTTCTCATTGTCGTAGAAGATCCACCAATCCGGATAGTACCTCATACCTAAATAAATGTTGATTGAATAGCAGAAAGTCCAACCTTTGTGTCTCAACTTTTATAAATTGATCTACACAATATTGTTGGAATAATCTACCAGAATGCAAAGCAGTATTTTCTTTAGTATTTCTAATTTGAAGTTTATAACAATAATACTCACGGCATGAGACGGTGTTTTTCTTTTGTCTTTGTTTATGTAAAAGTTGACCTTCAGCATTAAGAAAACCATCAATTGAGCAGTAGTTAGAAACAGAAGGAAGCAGGTCATTATTAGAAGTAGAATGGTTTTTTGAGAAACGGGGTTGTCGTACTATTTTTTTAATGCCACAGTGCCATCCATTTTCTCCGTAGGGAAATAACAAAGGATATTGTAATGAATCATAACAACCGTAGTAATAGTGTACCAACTCGCTATTATTGGAGTGAGTATGTATTCAAATATGTGGAGTGGAAATAACATTATTTGATTCATCATCAACCCATATACCAGCAACTTCTGAGACGATGGGTAAATTATATGTTCGTTGATCCATTGCAGAAGCACATTTAAGTGCAATGTATAAATCACGTAAGTTTGGAATGCTTGTTAGGGATTTGAGAAATATAGAGTATGGATTAATCTTTAGAATTTCAACCAGTTTTGCAATAATTGATCGGTTGAGATTTTCGGAGAATAACATTTTGTTAATTACGTCTGCATCATTGTCGTAAAAGTAGATTTGTAAGTTTCTTACTTGATTATTTGTAGGAAGAAGGCTATTTATGAAATGATGCATTTGTCCTTGAACTTTAAATGTGTATATACCTTGAGTTCTTTTTGCTAAATCCTTATCATATTTGACTCCAAGTAAGGTAAAGGCAAATATGTTATTATATGTTCTGATGTAAGTACGGAAATGATTGGATTCTTCATTAGTTCCAAAGTAAAGAGTGTTTAAGGAGGGAGGCAATTTATGAGAAGCTAATTTTATAAAGCCATTACTACAACAGAAACCAGCAGATTCATATTGAAGTCTTTTAGCTGCACAAAATTTGTAGTCTGGAACTTTGTTTAACAGAGCGGGAGTACAGGGAAATGTATTTAGATTAGAGCATTTTACTGCTGTTGGATCATGTTCTGCAGAATTGAAGGATAATTTAGAAAGGAACAAATGAAAGACAGGATGGGAAGGATAATATAATAAATACAAATAAACCTCTAATAGCTAGTCGTGGTTGGTACAAAGTAGAATGGTCATTGTACATGTTTGATGTTGACCCTGTAATATTGTATGTAATTAATGTATATAAGGTAATTGTTAATTTATTATGCATGATTAACTTTATTTAGGACTAACCTATTTCATAGATGCTCTCGCACTGAGATACGGTGGCAACAGGCGATGGCTTATTTTGACAGTTAGAGTGGCTCGGTGTAAAATGGAGAACGGCAAGATTTTCGGGAAAACCATGCGTTCGAGCAGAGTATTCTGCCCGACAACGTGCCAGAATAGTTGCCTTTTTTTCAGTTGGCATTTCTTGGTAAGAAATTTGGCTTCTAAGATTTTTGGCTTCCTTTTTGGTAGTATTCGTTTGTTCAGCTAAGCTTTCATTCATTTTCCGTTAAGTGGTAGGCATCTGAGGGCACGTATTTAGCGAAGTTGTTTTATTGAAGGTAATATTTTTGTGTTGAATTAAGGTTAATGCACCGACGAAAACATAGTATAATGTAGAGTGAAGATGAGAGCAGAGCAGTAACAGAGTAAAAAAGTATAGAATAGGAAAATGCAGAAACTTACGTTTGTCAGGGAAGTTCGTTCTCTATTTCGACAGCTGAAGATAGGGGAGTTCCAAAATCCTACATAAGGTGTAGTAAGTATGCAGTGTATTAGTTAAAACAATGCAGAAGCAAAGGTTGAAAGGAAGATTCTATTGCTGAGATGAGTGTAATTAATTAAAAGGTGAAAGAAGAGTTTAATAAGAGTAGAACATATATTAAAAGCAACATATGTGGTAAAGGCGCAAATAACAAGCGTATGCGAGAGAAACATATATATCGTTAGTAGATTAAGTTAAATTTCAGCAAATGAAAAATTAATTTAGTTATACAGGGAAAAGGTATATGCACAAATGGTGTTGTGCTTTAGCGCCTTATTGTAATCTTAGTAGATAAAGATTACTGAATAGTTTAGAACAATATGATTTTTGACAATTCAGCTGCATGCTAAATGTATGAGTACTATCTTTGTTCTTATTTTTTCGAATCTTTTCATTCTGCATTATGATGGAAGCAAGCATTTCTTTTTGTTGGTAATTCACTTAGAGTTATTGTAACAGTTACATTATTGTTTATGGGCCTCTATGATTCATGGTTTATCTCTTTGATGTTCTCAGTGGTTGGGTCCATGGTTAACTGGAGAAAACGTTACTACAAAATGGGGTGCGAGGTGAAGTAGATTGAAAGAGGAGGTAAAAACCTGACCTAACAAATTGAAGAAGATTTTGGAAAACAGCTGCAGAAATATTATGAAATTTGCTTATGTTTCTTCTGTTGTGGTGGAATGTAGGTGTTGCTGGTGAGTTTTTCCCCTGCTATATATTTGTCCTCTCCTTTGGGGATCTCTTCCTTTCCTGATTTGTTTGTTATTCTAATTTTGAATATTTTGGGGCATTGTCTGGAAAAATTTCTGAATCTAGATTGTGGACATTGTAGCAACACCTGAAAGAAGCTCATGTAATTTCTCTATAAAGTTTTTACAAATTTACCCGACCACCGAAGCTCTAACTCGAGTAGTTGTCATTACTAACTGGTTCATTGTTGTATAGTATTACGATTTCAGTAAAACTTCGGAGAGGTACGCGTTACTTGCCCTTACGCCATCCATTTCTCATGTTTACCTCTAGGTACAGATAATGCAAGGTATATGATGGAGTTGATGGCCTTGATATGTTTGATAATTGAAATTTTATAAGGTGTCTATATACACATGTTTAAAAAACAAAATATAAGCATTTGATCTGCCAATATTTTCCATGATCACTTTAAGTTTGACAGTTTGTTTGGAAGAAAGTAGGAAGGAATAACAATGACTGATTGAGTGCATTTAGTAATGGATTTCACTTAGTTGAGTTAGATTTTTGCCTTAGAATGATGATTAGGTCGTAATTGGCCCTTAACTTCTGTTTGTGTATTCTAGATAGAGCACAATCAACCTCTCTACCTTAAGATTTCTAACATGGTTGATTCTAGATAGAGCACCATAACTGACAACCCCCTACTGTACAAAACGAAGAGTTGAAAATCTGTTCATAGGATATTGTAGTTGGACATCCATAGTACCATCGAAATAGTGAGAGTTCATCAGACCCTGTTTTTCGATGAAGACAACATGAAAAGCACCTATATTGTAATATATTGAGCAAATTTAGAGAAAAAACAAAGGTGGAATCACAGTTTCCATATGAGAGCACAGCAGCAACAGAGAAGGGGGAGTGAGCATGCAGTGTATTAGTTAAAAACATGGGAAAGGTACGCATTACTTGCCCTTACACCACCCATTTCTCATGTTTAGCTATAGGTACAGATAGTGCAAGCTATATGATGGAGTTGATGGCCTTGATGTGTTTGATAATTGAAATTTTATAAGGTGTCTATATACACATGTTTCAAAAATAAAATATAAGCATTTGATCTGCCAATATTTTCCATGATCACTTTGAGTTTGACAATTTGTTTGAAAGAAAGTAGGAAGGAATAACCATGACTGATTGAGTGCATTTAGTAATGGATTTCACTTAGTTGAGTTAGATTTTTGCCTTAGAATGATGATTAGGTCGTAATTGCCCCTTAACTTCTGTTTGTGTAATCTAGATAGAGCAGAATCAACCTCTCTACCTTAAGAGTTCTAACATGGTCGATTCTAGATAGAGCACCGTAACTGACAACCCCTACTCTACAAAACAAAGAGTTGAAAATCTCTTCATAGGATATTGTAGTTGTACATCCATAGCACCATCGAAATAGTGAGAGCACAGCAGCAACAGAGAAGGGGGAGTGAGCATGCAGTGTATTAGTCAAAAGAAGGCATAAGCAAAAGAACAATAGATTTAAACAGAAGGTAAGAACTTCAGCTAACAAATTCAACATGGGCAGAAACATAAATCAACAAAAGAAAGGCGGAAAAATACATTTTTAGTGCTTAATTGTGCAGTAATGTTCCCAACACTTAAAAGACTAACATTAATCTCATTATCATGAGCAATAATTACACTTATTACTTTTTTTAATTGAAGTCTTCTCTGTCTCTCTCACAATCTTGTTGTACACCATTATGGTTGAGCAAGTGATGGTTTTGTGTAATAATTAGTACTATTTTATTTATATAAGGAGGATATACTTATTGTAGCTGAGCTGTTAGGCTATTCTTAAATCTGAAAATTAACATTTAATACATTTTCCCCTGTATTAAAAAGAAGAAATATTGTATTAACTTTAAGCAAGTACTTTTTCTTGTTGTTTGTCCTTATTTGACGTCCTATCCTAAATTTTATTAAGGGACCATTGCCAAAGACAAAGAAATTAATCACATGTAAATCCAATTTTCAATCCACATCAAATTCTCATTGAATTTATGCTATATATCTTGATAATATAAAGATCATTTACACTATCAATAGTACAACTTAATTTATGGTATACATCGATATGTAAAGATTTTCACCCTATTAGTATATTTATAGTAGGTAAGATGTGTTAATTTTCAAATTATTAATCTCACATTTTCTGTTTACGATCGAAAAATTCGTTTAGTGCCAATTATTTGGGCCATAAACAATTTTCGCAACTCTGAGATGATGGCCCGCCTCTCTATCTTTCTCACTTAAATGTTGAACTTTCCTCGCTTGGTGCAAAGCTTGAACTTGTGACCTAAGAGACATGGGCGTATCTAGAGGAGATGTCATGGGTTAGGGGTTTGATCACCGATTTCTCATATCATCATGTTAGCAACTTCCTTGACCTTGTAGTCTTATGACTTTACAGAGACTTAAATTTTTGATAAATCGTGTTTAAACCTGATTATTGAATCCCTTTTGAGGAGACATCTCTTCTCCCAAAATTACGAGATTACTTTTCCGATTTTTTTTTTAAAAATTATCTCACTATTTAAATATTCGATAACTATCTACCTATGTCTATTTCGGATGCATATACCTTCTTCCTCAAAGTGGTTTGAAACATGCAACTCTTTAACATAAAGTAATCACATATTTTTCTAGGAGTAGTAGTGAATTGGAGGACATGTATCTGAGCAGTAAACAAGATCATGGCTCTATAGAAAACTCACCAAACAATAGCACTAATAAATAGGCACTCACAATTCATCTACACTGCCCACTACTCTATCCTTATAATAAACCCTTCATAAAGGACAGATGAGCAGAAGTGGTGTAAATCCCGGGGAGAGTTTCGACTGAAAGGGAGGAAAATGAGTAGAGAAGAGATAGGAAGCATACCTTTCTTAGTTTGCTGTGTTTTGCCAAGGAAATGGGCGGAAGATTTGGAGATTAACAGATGTAGAAGAAGAAAGTAATAGGACGTGCGATGGGTGAAATTAGAGGAAAATGAGGTTGTTATCCTTAGTAGTCAGAGGAAAGTCCAAAAGGTAAACAGGTGGAGTTTGTTAATTGGTCAAATTAGAGGTAGTTCAATTGGTATGTTAAAACTACAGATAGAGAGAGTGAAATTACAGCAAAATGACGGTGTCATCATTAGTAGTGAGAGGGAAGTCCAAAAGGGAAACAGGTGGACTTTGTTAATTGGTGAAAGATTGAAGAAAGAGAGAAGGGGAGATTTAGTAGTCAGAGGAAAGTCCAAAAGTTGAAAGAGGTGGACTTTGTTAATTGATGAAAGATTGAAGAAAGAGAGAAGGGGAAATTACGGATCTACCCTGGAAATGTGGAGAGGAAAGTCCAAAAGCCAAATAGGTGGAGTTTGTTAATTGGTCAAAGATTGAAGAAAGAGTGAAGAGGAAATTTAGTAGTCAGAGGAAAGTCCAAAAGTTGAAAGAGGTGGACTTTGTTAATTGGTGAAAGATTGAAGAAAGAGAGAAGGGGAAATTACTGAAAGATTCAAGAAAGAGAGAAGGGGAAATTACCGATGTACCTTGCGAATGTCGGACGAAACCTTCACTTATTAAGAATGATATATATATATATATATATATATATATATATATATATATATATATATATATATATATATATGATTTTCCATCAAAATCAACTTAAATTATTAAATCCAAAAATATATAAGCGTTTAAATAAAATATAAAGGATGTAAATAAAATGGCAGATATAAATAGATGTAATTAAAATAAGCAGATGTACTAGATATGATTTGAATCCTACTCAGTACTCCCTCTCTCTTTTAATTTTTTCATGTTTATTTATGATGAAATTCCCTAATTTTCCCATTTTTACTTTTTTTTTTTATCCCTTTCATCTCTTCCCCTTAATCTTTATTCTTGACAACTTCATCCTTTGCCACATCCCGGATATAATTATGGCAACAAACTTGTCCTTTCATTTAACGGACTATCAAGGCCAACCATCCTAGGAATTTACAGGCTAATTCATAGTTATTGTCAAGAAATTAAGAGGCAAACCATATACTAAGGATAATCATTTTAGAGTATTTACAGTAATTTACATAGTACCCAATATAACAAGCAGATAAAAGATAACATATTTTTTTGAGGGATTTCGAGAAATTATCAACATAGAACTTACATGATAATTAAGGAGAGGTTTCTCTTTTGGGAACCCCCGAAGAACTTTGCAAACTTGGAAGACTTAAAACTCAAACACACTTATTTTATTTCACAACTTTAATTTACAATAGAGGATTTTGGACCAAGGATGAAGGACATTAAGAGGATTATAGGTTTTTCAAAGTGTTTCTTAGGACTCTCGACTTTTTTCGCTCTCGGTTTTTTCTATCTCTGTTCTTCTACTTCCATCTTACAATCTTATATATGCAAAGGAAAATTAAAAGAACGGTCCTAGACACTCTACGTGGCCTCTATTATTGATGGCCGACAAGACTTGATAAGATTCCATTAATAATGCACATCGGGTGCTCATTGGGCCCCATCATCATATGCATCATAAATGTTATCTTTATACTTTTTTACAGACTCGAGACGCGTGTTGTCAACAGTTTTTCCCTCTTTTGGAGGGTAGTGATAAAGTTACCACACTCACATGACTTTACACGACATTAGTGGGCATACCCACATGGCACACATGACACACTTATTATTATTTACAATGACTGACACTACTTTCTCCTACTTTAGTCTTATTTCTTTTTGGATCTTATCTTCTTGTCTTTGATAGTCTTATCTCTTTCTTTTGATGAGTGATTAAGTATCCAAATTGTGTAGTGCTGTAGAGTTGAAACTCATTCCCGAATCTTCGTCTTCATAATATTTAAATTTATTGTCTCTGAAAAGTATTGACATAAAGCATTTGAAGCTGCAACAAAATATTTAATGTCTTGTTTATTATATGTTATCCATAGATTATCTATTAAACATTGTTGAGACTTTTCTAAGGTACAGTTTGGATTTAGTCTAAATGATAGATTACACTTAGGGTATGAAATTAAAATATACTTACCAAAATGGATTCTTTCCATTACATTGTCTGTTGAGTTTAACGGTCTGAAATTTTGTCTTCCTAATAAAGTCTGTGCATAAGTGTCTGGCTGGGCAATGCCCTTGCCTTTGTCTGCTGGCTGTTGGCCCGTAGGTCTCATACTTGGTCTCATACTAAAATAAATATTAGTTAGTTTTAAGTTGTAATCGACTTAACTTATCAGCTAAGTCGTTGTCTTTTCCTTTAACATATTCAAAAACAATGTTATTGTAAATAAAAAATTATATCCATGAAGTTTAACCACCTACGTTTACTACTAGCTTTACTATTTATTTTTTCATGGAATTTAACTATTGCTTCACATTCTGCTCTTACTAATACTTTATTTTTATTTAAAATATATAATTTAAAACTATTTAGACCATATATTACAGCTAATACTTTAGCATCTATACTACTCATATTTCCTTTTTCTTTATATTGTCTACTTTGATATGCACAAATATTTTCTTCGGTTTTAAGGCTATATTTATTTGGTCTTGATTTTAGTATAGCACCCCATCCTAATTTGCTTCCGTCTGTTTGAACTATTAAATAATCTAATTCTAAGGGTGTTTGTAAGTCGGGTATATTTTTGACTTTGTCTTTGATTTGTTTAACTTATTTTTTATCTTCTATGTTAAAGTATTTTTGGCCTTTGCTACCTGTCTTAGCATGTAATCGTCCTATCATTTTTCTCTTAGCATGTAATCGTCCTATCATTTTTCCTAAGTCTTGGATAAAATTTCTAGCATAATTTACTAATCCTAAGAACTTTTGTAGTTCTTTTGTATTATCTATTTTATCTGACATTTCTAACACTTTTTTGGCTATATGTGGTTGTAGTTTTATTTTTCCTTCTCCTAAAGTTACTCCTAAGATGTTTATGTGTGTCTTACACAGTTTCATTTTCTTTTTACTAATTATTATTCCATATTTTATGAATAATTTAAAGACTGTTTGTAAGTGTCCTAAGTGTTCTTGTATGTCTTTACTAAATACTAAAATATCATCTACATATACTAATACAAAATTCTTATAGTCTCCAAACATTTCATCCATTTTTCTTTGGAAGATTGGTGGAGCTGTCTTTAAACCAAAAGGTATAGCCAGCCATTCAAAATGACCTTCTGGACAAGTAAAAGCTGTCCATTCTATACTTTCTGGGTGCATTTTTACCTGTCAATATCCTGACTTACAATCAAATTTACTGTAAATCTTTTTACCTTGAATTCTATTAATTAACTTATTTTTATCAGGTAATTTGTATGCATCTGTTCTTGTATTATCATTTAATCTCTTATAATTTATTACCATGCAAGCTTTTCCTCGCACTTGTTCGCTATGGTTTCTAACCATAAGTGCTGCTAGTCTATTTCTAGATGTGGATCTTCTTATCACTTCTAATTTTAGTAACTCTTTAATTTGTTTAGCAAATTCTTCCGTATCTTCATTATTTGCTTCTATTGTTGTTGTTTTTGTAGTATACTCGGGGTTTATTATATCTAATGTACACATTATTTTATTACTTCCCCAATGTATTAAAGGTTTTTCTCCTATTATTTCCATTTCGTCTAATATTGCTACTATATTTTCTAAGTCTTTAGGATTTTTTATTTTTCCTATAGTATTTTTTCCTTTTCGAAAATTGTAAAATTCTGTTTCAATATTTATTAAAGTATAATCCTTTCCTTTGTCTTCTATGTATATGTCTTCTAAATTTTATTCTTGTTTTTCTTCATATAGGTTATTTGAACAACAACCTTCATTGTCGTTACAATCATCACAACACAGAGTTGTATTTTTTATATTGTCTTTATTTAATTCCTTGGTTTGAATTTTTCTAGTTTGTACTGGAGTATATGTTGTATTTCTAAACATCATTATCTAATCTCTGGAGAATAAACAACTTCCGTTATTTTATACAAGGAATTGTAAACCTAAGTTAGTTTTAATATGAAGATCTCTTACTAATATCTTATACATATTATATGTAGGTTTATAGAACTCACTGCATGTGTTTATAAAACTTATTTGTGCTTTTTCTATATATTGGTCATAAAGATTATGAGTTCCATTCATTTGTATTGCTTGTATTAGTTCCTTTAATGTTTTTAAAGTTGGTAGAAGATTGTGTGGTGATATCTTTTTATTAAGAAGGCAGCTAGTACAGCCCGTGTCTACTAATGCTAATGTTTCTATTTCTACGTCTTTTATTTTTATTCTTACTAATATTTTTATTGTTCCAAACTTTTTGTCTTCATTGCATATAAAACTAGTATTATTTTCTTCTATGTTCATTAATTCACTTTCAATTTGGTCTAGATGTATTGTACCTTGTGACTGTGTATTATCTGTGTCTATTTTTTATTTTCCTTTTTCTAGCTTAATTATTCTTTGTTCCGAATTATTTACTCTTATTTCTAGAGTTATTAATCTTAGATTTGTAGCCTGATCTTTTATCTGGGCTTGATCTTCATGCTTATCTACTTTTTGTTTTAATTTATTTTCTATACAACTAATACAAGCTTCCATATAACAATTTTTAGATTTGGCTCTATTTATTTTACTAGGGTACTGTCTACATATATTACACTGATTGCTATCTATTCCCTTTAGTCTTTCGAACTCATGATTACAATCTTGATGAATATTCATCATGGGATTTATTAGTATATTATCTAAAAAATCATCATTTCTTTCTACTCCTATTTCTTTAATTAAATTGTCATCATTCTCTAAGTCAGATGAGTCTGATTGATTTCTTTCTTCTATTGTATATATACTGACAACTGAATATATACTTTCCGTGTCTGACATATATTCATCTACATTTAATAGGGTTTCTTGAAAGTCTTCTACTAACTGAGAATTTCTAGTTTTCATATTATTTCTCTTAGGGCATGTGTTTGCTAAGTGTTTTTACTTCCGCAAGTATAACATTCTAACTTATTTTTGTAATTTCTATCATTTCTATATTTTCTAACATGTCTATCTCTATTTCAATAAGGTTTTCTAGTTGAAGATTTTCTTAAAAAATACTTTTTGTGTCTATAAGGTTTTCGGTTATATTCTGTTCTTCTTTTATATTTCCTTGTTTTACTAGTTTCTTTGTCATAACTTTGAGTAGTATATATCATTGCTTTGCAAAAATTCATTTCATTTTGTTTTAATTGTTTTTTTATTTGTATATTAGTACATTTTTCTGTTAGTATTTCCATTATATGATTTATTTTTTGTCCTATTGGCCATAGGAAAGTGGGATTTTGAATTACTCCTTCTCTTTTGTACCATCTTTCCTCTATTTCTCTTCCTAAAGCTCCTGATAATTTATTGAATAATTTTTTACCTAACTCTTCATTAAATGTATTTCCGCTTATAGTGCAGTAGTAAAAATAATCTTTAAGGAAATTCTTTATATGCATCCAATTTGATATACTTAATTGTTCTAACTTTATTACAACATTCCTTTGTAATGCTACTAAGCCACTATTTGGATCTTCTCCTGTTAGTAAAACATGTATTTTATTTATAAAATTGTATGCATTAGGTCCTAATTCTATTAGTCCTTGAAATTCTTGTAAGTAGGTATGTTTGTAAGATTCTCATACTGCTTTACATGATTCTCCTAGAAAGGTTTCTAAGTATCTATACATAGTTTCTGCATCAGTTTCATGATAATTTTTAATAAAGTCTGCTACCACTATTCCCTTCCACAAATCTATTACGGTATTCCACATTTGTGGATCATGAGCAGCTATATTTAATATTTTTCCTTTATTTCCTCCTTCTTGTAACCTAATAGGTTCTTCTATAGGCATTCTTTTTCCTGCTGGTCTGATATTATCTCTTATTTCTTAGTCAGGTCTAATCCATGGTCTTCTAGGTAAATTACATGTACTGTAACTAACACTTGGGGCAACAGTCGTTCTTTGTAAAGGACTGGCACTATGTGAACTAGTTGCTTCCTCCATTAGTTTTGTATAACTAGTTATTGATAAAATATCTTCTTTTTCTTCGCTATTATTTTCTTGTTCGTCTATCCTATATGCTAAATTATCATCTCTTCCTTGGCATATTCTAAAATGTTCTATTGTTTCCATTATATCCATTTTACCTTTTTTACATCCTCTACACTTAAAATGTGTTATACTATTTTCTTGATATTGTCTTTTTGTTTCTTCTATAGCTTTTTCTACCTCGTATCCCTCTTGTATTAGTTCTATATTCATGAATTGTTCCTATTCTATTTCTATGGTACTTTCTGTTTCATTATCATCTAAATCTCTTTGACTGGTGTAATTATAGTCTGTTAACCTAATTGACGTTTCTCCTCTAGAGTTAGTATACATTAAATGTTGCTCGGGAGCAAATACCTTTGGCTTGCTTAATTTATCTAAGTTTCATTCTAATCCAGCGTATTCTTCTGGGTTTATTTTTATGGGTTTAATTAGTTTTATTCCTTTATTACCCATTACTTCTACCACATCGTTTACCTGAAGTTTAAATTTTGTATTGCTACTTAAGATCATTTTTCCTATGAAACCTATACACATTAGTAAATTATTTCCATTATTCATTTCTTCATATCCTTTTGTCTGGATTCCTATTTTTATATTTTTTCCAAATTCTTTTAGATTAATTAAAAAGTCTGGGCTAATATAGAAAATTCCTCCGTTACTAGTCATGTCTACTTCTGTTAGTCCTATGATAGATTTCTTTAGGTCTGACCATCTATCATCATATAGTACGATTAATACTTTAGATCCTAGATTTTTTCTAGTTAATCCTTTTATTCCTATGACTATTAGTCCCCTATGCATTAACATTTGGTTTGGCTTTTTTATCGTTTTTATGAAAGCTAGGTTTACTAAGTTTAAAACTGCAAAATCTTCTCCTATTGCTGATATCTGTTCTTATCTATAGTGTCGATATAATTGATTGTCTCTAGAGAAATATTTTACATTCTATAATGTTTTTGGATTTAATAATCTAAGTTGATTTTGATGGAAAGTCTGTAAATCTTGATCGATGTCTATTATTTCATTTAATTTTTGATTTTCTTCTATAGTTGATGACTTTCTAGATAATATTCGTGAAATTAAGTTGTTTCCTATTCTATTTTCTAAGAAACTTGGTCTGCTTTCTTGGGTTGTTCGTTTATTTGAAAGAAAGTCCATTTTTGAGGTTTTCTAGTTAATTTGTGTTTTTCTTGTTTGGGAGTTATTTCTACTTTCTTAAGTTGAGTAATTAATTCATCTATTTCTGTATTTTTATGACTTTGTTCAGGTTGTTTTTCTTTTAATATTTTATCTATTTTTATATTTAATTATATTAGTAATGCCATTATTGTATTGTTCTATTTTAGGATTACTTTGTCTTTTTGGCTAGAGGGAATGTGACTAGAATATCCTATTGGTTCTTGATGGAAGTTGGTTGATTATTCTAATGCGTTTTTATAATTTATATCTTCTTCACTCATGAGAGTGAGATCCTTTCAAGTCTTATAATTATTTCTTTTAAATGACTAATTTCAGTAGTTATTTTTTCTACTTGTTCTATTATTTTTGTTACTACTTGGGTATTTTTAATTTCTAGATCTTTAGGTTTTTCTATTATAGTTTTTACTAGTTTTTGTATTTCTATTTTTGTAGGTATTTTTTCTATATTAAATTTTGTATTTAGATATTGAAATTTTCTATCTATTTCTAGTTCTTGTGCTTTTAAAAAGTCAAAATTCTTTTCTAATTTATCTAAAGTCTTTAATTGTTTGTTTTGTACTACTTCTATTGCTTCTAACTGTTTTATTATTATTTTATTTTGTTGTTGAATTTTTTCACTAAAATTTATTTTTAAATCTATTAAAGTATTATATTACTTATCTTCAGAGTGTAGTATATGTTCTCCTTTAGCAAAATTACACTTTATAATATTATTTTTGTTTAAAGATCTATATTTTTTCTCCGGGTGTATTCTTAAGTCTAAGTATTCTACATGTCTTAACGAATCTATTTTTTCTATCCTAATGTACTTCTAATTAAACAAATCCTTCTATAGTATTTTATCCTATTAGTAGTATATTTTATATCTAATTTAATGTTATTTATTTCGTTAACAAGATTATTTTTATGTTCTACTAGTGAATCTATAAAATATTTATCTTCTATTAATGAATCTATAAAATATTTATCTTCTATTAATGAATCTATAAAATATTTATCTTCTATTAATGAATCTATAATATATTTATCTTCTATAAGATATTTATCTAATTGTTCTTCTATCCAATTTAAATACTCTATTAGGACTTTTAAAGTATTTCTAAGCTCAAATCTATATTGGATTTCGTCGTATAGCCAACTATATTTTAATCTTATTCTTTTTATATATTCTAGAGGCATCTATTTTATCCAAAGTGTATATGGTCAAGTTTCTTTTTGTATCTTTTTATTCTTAATTTAGAGTTATCTATTTGTCTTGTAGTATAATCTAATCTTCTAATAAGATATTTTATATTTTGTTCTGATTCTTTAGTTGCTAGTTGTTTTTCCAAAATTATTTGTTGTTCGATTTCGCGTTCGGTAGTACCTAGTACGTCTTTATGAATTCTTTCTTCGTGAAGTCACAGATCTAACTGTCTATATCTTTTAATTAAAGCTTGCATTAATTATCCTAATAAAATTGCTTCCTTTTTTAAATTTCTATATATCCAATTTATTCGATTATTTCACCAAGTAATGTCACTATAGTAACCTTGTATCTCCCACCTTATGTTATGAATGAATTCTGGATCTAATATTTTATCAAAGTCTTCATTAGTCTTAATATTATATTTATTTTCTATCTGTCTCTTTCTTTTTACAACTACTTTTTTAAGATTATATTCACCTTTTGTTTTTCTTTCTATGTAATTCCCTATTTTTCTTTTTGATAGTTTTAATTTAAGATTACAAAATTCAAATATATAATTACTATATTATTTTTTTTAAACTTCATATTAAATTAAAATTAAATAAATAAATTAAAATGAAGAAAGTACTAATTTGAATATTTGATTGTAGCGACTTGTGCTCGTCTACTAATCAAGTACTCAGATTCATTTATTTTGAATAGAAGAATAATTTCTTGATTACTAAATCATTTTATATTTTGTTTTATCTATGTTTGTGAAGTCACATATCTACTTCTAGTTATATTTGTTGTTGATGAATTCGTGTATTGTTAAATATTTGGAGAAAATTACTCCATGAAATTGCTAATCTCTGAGCAAGGGCCAAAAAAGTAAGTAATTTTATATTTAATCATATACACCTTTAATATCACTTTTGTCCATCCGATTTTAATTTGATATGAAATTTAATAAAGTAAAAAAATTAAATCATTGATATTAAATTTAAAAAGATATATTGAATGTATCAAAATGTCTTTTAATTTACTAATTGTAAAAATATCAATATAGAAAATTAGAATTAAAATAACAAATAAATAAATTGAAACAAAACACGAGTGTTATTCAGTATTAATATCAATGCAGAAAATTAGAATTAAAATAACAAAATAAATTGAAATGGAGAACAGAAGTGTTATTCAGTATTCAGTGTTCACTGTTCAACCAATAATGTTGCTTATATTTCTATTTTTTTATTTTACAGTAGAGTCATAATCATCATTGAATAAAGGCAAAAAAAGTAATTTATCAATCTTACAAAAATATTATTCACGTGTTAGCTCAGTAATGCCGTTGAATAGGGGTGGACATGATACATTATGCTATTTGAAAGTTTCAATATCGTAATTTTGATATTCGATTTTTACAACATTATATCATTATCATACCAATTTAATTCGGTACGGTTTGGTATATTGAAGTTTGATGGTAATCGATAACCATAATTTGTTCAACTTCGATTAATATATACTTGTATAATAGAGTATTATGATTTCGACAATTTAAAAAATGTCTCAATTGTATCATACTAACACATTATACATGTAGAAATATAAATGCAAAATAAAGTACAAACAACTCATTTTGTTAATCAATTACAATTCAAATGAATTTCAATCAAAATAGAGTAGTCAAAGTTTTAGCTTCTAAACATTTAGTTTATACTAATACTAAGTTGCATATTTGTTAGTATTTTAATAATGTATATGTTATTTATGTAACTATAAACTTCGGTATTGTTGGGATATATACTATTAACCATATGTTAAGATATAATATTTATTATAGGATAAATATTTGCTCAGTTTTAATAGATCATATATTTATTTATGGTGTAGAGTTTTAGCTTATACACGGAGGATTAAATCATCGGTTCTTATGAGTATAAAATTTTTTGTTCAAAATCTAGGATGGAAATTGGGCATGTCATCAGTACCATTGTAGCACAAGATTATATGTAATTTATCTTGATTATGGGAACGGTATAGTTCCAACTGTATTTTGTATGTATTGAACGGGACCGGGTAGAGATAGTTGTTTTAGACTTGCTGACAAAAACATATTCTCTAAACTATTAAATTTACTTATATTCTTAATCCTAATATAACTATTATGATCTGTATATAATAATTATCGTTTTGATTTATTAAAAGGTGAGATTCTGAGATGGGTCGATATGCCTAGAAGATTGGATGATAATAATAAATATTGGTGAAATAATAAGTTAGTTGATGGAATCCATTTCTCGTTATAGAGATTGATTGATATGTCTTTTTGAAAAACTTATAAGTTTTCATCGTGTCAAACCTTGCAAGTGGATTTATGAATCCGACACATGAAATAAGTTAAGTAGTGCTCTAAATGAAATTAATTATTGAATTAAATTCGTCTGTAATTTAATTTATTGATTAGTATATGTAATCTTAACATGGGGAATGTTATAAATGTTTAATGGGGAATTTTGAAATATAAATAGATGAGTGCAATTACGAATTTCTAGTGGAATGATTTGTAATTTATTATGGTAAGAATAAATTCAAATTAATTATTTGGAATTATTTCCATAATAGGAAGTCTCAATAATTAATTATGTGGTCCCTGCAGTGCCCATATTTAACTAGAACTCAAAATCTTATTTCTTAAGGAAAAAAGGAGTCAGGCGTGTGTTTTCTTGTTTTTTCAAGAAAACTGGGTTTTCTTCTCCTGTTTGGACTGGAAAGAAATCTCTATAAGTAGGGGTTCTCCTAACCTAGCTAGGAAAAGATTGATTAGTTTTCTATTCATATTTGCCCACCCAAGTATTGAGAGAGTTCAAATGTAAACTTGGGATTACTATAGAAGACTGCAAAGTTGTTGTCTATCTCGTAGAGCATGAAGGTCTGTTCTAACTTGTAGATTCACTTGAATGTATCTGCTCACGATTGAAGAGGTAATTCTTGAATTAAATTTCAGCAAGTTTATGTGTTCTGGCATAAATGATTTTAGTTATCTATTATTCATGTAACCAATATGATTAAAGTATGCTTCCGTTGTGCATATAATTAGGGGTGTACAAGCCAAATCGTAAAGTCAAATCGAATCGACGAACCAAATACCGATTTGTGGTTTGATTTGGTTGGTGGTTGAAAAAAAAAACCCGACATAATATATATATATATATATATATATATATATAATTTTATTTTATTTATAGATAAAAATATTATTTATAATCTACTTTGTTAATATATTTTTAGTTAGTTTATAATTTTCAATGTTTATATATTTTATGTTAAATTTGGGCTTGTAAAATTTGTAAATATTTTATTTTGTATTAAGATCCGAAGTTACAATTATATTGTTATAGTTTTTCAAATTCAAAGTTAACAATTTATTTTGTAAATATTTTGTTTTGTATTCAATTTGCATGTAGCCTTTAATCTTATTAATTTAACATAATGTGTGTTGATATTTCAAAAAAAATATTTTGTACTCATGTGAATTTTATCGTCTTTTCAAAAATTTCTATTCATTTAACATTTTTTATATTAGCATTTATAATAAAAACTAAGAAGTTTAACTTTCAAAATTCAAATTGTGCCACAAATATAAACTGAGGTAAAAAGAGAAACTTATTTACTTGCTACCAATTAAAATGTGTCATTTGAATGCATAGCATTTCTTCTTCCTAACCTTGCGCTAAGATATCCGTTATAGTCTAGAAGCTATTTGTGCCTTATTCCAAAATGTATAATACAACTTTGAAGTGTGAACTGCATCCAACGACCAACTATCGAAATAATTTTTTATATATATATATATTAATTTTTTATGGTGAGTTGGAATTTAAAAATTATAAAACGAGACCTCAATGTCATTAGTCTTCATAAAATATGATAAGCCAAAATAACAATAGTCTACTGAAGAAATTGATGTTAAATGGTTGCATAAATCGATGAATAATTCATACTCTAATATAATGCAGCTGTTAACTTCATCCAGCTGTTGATACCATTATTTATTTATTTTTTGGTTATTTGATATTTAAAACGATAAAATAATGGAATCTTAACCTAATCCATCTTTAATAAATACTGATAAATTAGCACATTGTATTGGGGGGAAGTGATTTTGTATACTAAACAAATTTTTTTAAAAACTTTTATGGCTGTTTTATAAAAAAATTTTACTTTTACGAATAAGAGATATGAAAAAGACAATTTTCTTTTATTCAAAAAATCTCATTAGAAACATTAGATTTTTTTTTTATTCAAAAGCTCAAAACCCGCAACATAATAAATTGTTTGGATCACGAAATAGACGAACAAAAAAACCAGAAATTGCACCTAAAAAATTTGCACTAGACTTTTGAAATAAGACGAAAAAGTATAAGCTACAAAATATATATTTTTCAAATGTGAGATCCAATTAAATAATTTATATTTTGATTTTTAGCAGTTCCAATTAAATTTAACTTTAGAGTTTGGAGAATATCTTATACAAAAAAAAATGGAATTAGGTACACACTTTATTGTTGAATTGCTCATAGCTAACAAATATTTTTGATGATTCGTCACTAAATAGGATTAACGATAAATTTTATTATTTGGCTATTGAATTCCTCTATTGCTAATTTGTTTTACTTAAAGGACCAAAAAAATATTTTTCAATACTTAAGAGACTATTTTGAACCTACTAACAAAGATAAAGGGATCAATTTTGCCATATATTCAAGGTAGCCTTCATTAGCTTTTAAGTTTTACTGTTAGCTCTCTCAGAAATCACATAATTTCCTTGTTATTTTTCATGGTTCTAACAGCTTTGAGATTATCAGCTTGGAAGTAAAGAAAAAGGTAAAATAATTTTTTTTTTTCTCTTTCTAATTCATTTAACATGTATTTAGTGATTTGATAGAAATATTTGGACTCAATTAGGGATAGTAATATCCTTTTTTTTGTCTTTATTTGTGGATTACGTACATACATAATAAAAAAAGTTTATATTGTTTGAGCTGATAATTATAGAATCTATATGTTGGATGATCTGATAATTTAAAGTTGAAAGAATTTATTTTCTGGTGTCAACATAGGTCTCCAACCAATTCCCTTCTTCCTTTTTAAAGCTCCCACAGTTGGTTGGTCAAAATTTAGAAGCATTCTCTTTATAGAAAAACAAAATTTTCTTAAAAATGAAAAAAAATATATTTACCGGTGAAAGGAGATAAAATAAGTTCTGACATTATGCAATATGCACTAATTGTCTAATACCTAGTGGCGTAGGTACATACAATTATACTATGTATATAAAAAATTGTACCAAATAGATAAATCACAATTTCTTTTTTCATACATATATATTAAATTTTAAACACTCTTAACAAATTTTCTAACTTCGCCACTACTAACACCCACTCTCAAAGAGGCACCATTCCCAACCCCATAACTGTAGACCCTATAAGCCAATCCCATTTGTGTTCAATGTTATATACAAAATGCTTTTGAGATACTAATACGTTTAAGTTATTAACTATTAATCACTATAAAAAAAATAAAGGAAAAAGATTCAAATATGTCATCAAACTTTAAAAAAAAAAGGCTCATTTTATGTCTTTTATTAAAAGTTTGAATAATCCATGTCATTGTGTTTGAGAAAAGGCTCATCTATATCATTTTTTTAACACTAATTTTGCAAAATTATTTTTACCCGTGACTAATTACAATTCGGCCACATCATTAATTTTGTATTTTTTTAAAAAAGCCAAAATTCTAAAATCATTTGTGGCTCACTGTCACCTTTGCTTATGTTACATATCCTGATATGTATTTTTACCGTCATTAATTTATGTTTATGTTATTAAAGATAAATGATAAGATGTACAATTTTCATTTTCCTTTATATTATTAATGTTTGTTACTATGTAATCTTGTATGTAAGATAAGCAAAGGTGGCTCGCTGACACCTTTGTTTAAGTTACATATCATCGTATGTATTTTAACGTCATTAATTTATGCTTAAGTTATTAAGGATAAATGATAAGATGTAATAATTTTCATTTTCCTTTACATTATTAATGTTTGTTATTACGTAATCTGTACGTAAGATGATATAGTGTTTTAGTTTTAATTACTGATAGGTTTTAAGTATTATTTTATAAATTTCATGATATTAAATTTCCGCGCGAAGCGCGGGTAATTTTACTAGTGAATGTATAACTTTTTATTTTTAACTTTTCAGATAATAAATTGTTTATATTCAAAACAAAAAAGTCTATACTTTTTAATTGTTATATAAAATAAAATCAAACAAACAAATTAAAAATAATTATATTTTTTAAATTGTTACACAAAATTAAAATCAAACAAATAAATTAAAATAGAAAGAGTACTAATTTATATATATGATACTCAATTTTCTTTATTTTGAATTGAAGATTAGAATAGCCAAAAGAATGCCTCGACCTTACAAAAGATAGATAATAATTGACCAAGAATACCACTGATACCTTTTAAAAATAAAAGAAAATTATTCAAGTATATACAACTTTCTAATAGAACAAAGACAACTATATTTAGAACAAAGACAGTTATATCCAAACTTATTATCATTTGTAGAAATAATTCAATAAACCAACAAATTAGACAAATAGATTTACAATTACCAAGAATAGGATCTAGAATTGACCATTACCTCCAACAAATCCGACAAGAACTATACGATAGAAAAGAAAAAACTTGATATCTTGCTTAAAAATACTACAATAGGAATTAATAAGAATTAAAAAAATTTAGACTTAGAAATAATTTATGAAAATAAATATAGAAGACTAAAGCATGGTTCAGTAATCAAGTGCAATTTTATAGAAGGAGACCACATCTTACATAGCGACAATCATCACTTAAACACTATTACAGACCTAATAATAAATTTAGCAGAACACACTCAGTTAAAAGACGATTGAATACTAAAGTCAATAGAAACTTTATAAAAACTACAAAACCAACATAAAAGATTATTAGAAAAAATAGAAATTAATTTCAATTTCTTAAAAACACAACAATACAAAATTACAAGGAATTATAGCAAATAATAATAACATAAATAACAATAGTACAATAGAAGAAATGCATAAAAGACAAGAACATCTCCACAAAGAATCTAAAGAAATAAGAGAAAAATTAAACCAACTTAAAGACTTAACCCTTTCATTAACGATTCTTTTTACCAATAAGTTTTAAAAAGGGCAGCACAATTTCAAGTCAATCCCGAATGTTTATCAGAATATACACCACCAGGAAAAACAGACCTAATAAGATTGAAACAGAATAATATAATAATTTTCGCGCTGTTAGAATTTAACAGGAGACTAGAAAATAAGATCGCAAAAATTAACAAAAAATTAGATATTTTATTAGAAAATAAACCCCTTGAACAAAAAACAAAATAGGATAAAAATATACAAGACCTAATAGAACAACTAAAGAAAACAGAAAAAAAGCCCCAAAAGGATAGACCTAAAGTGACAAGGAGGGACAAGGCATGGACCTTCTTTCAAACAGGAGTAGAGCCCCCCAAAAAAGACAAAGGGCCAGTTTCTCTCAAGATAGATTAGGAAATAATATGTTAGCTAGGATAATAAACTCATCCAGACTTAGTAGGAGTCACCAACTAGATGAAATAATAGATGTAGACAAAGATATAGAAATTTTCCAATAAAATAGATTAAGACTTCTAAACCCACAAGTACTTTATAATACATGACTATTCTCTTCAAAAGCACAATTACTCAGGCACTATAGAGAAGAACATATATGCATAGCAGGAAACGATAGTGAAAGTATAAGTTTAATTAGCAAAGAATCTATGAAAGAAATACAAAAAAGAAGGATGAATCTCATGCATATGGAATTAGTAGTAATTGGACTTAAAGGTTTAACTAGAAAAATCTAGGAACAAAAGTGTTAATTACTTTATATGATGATAGATGGACAGAATAAAAAAGATCTATAATAGGTCTAACAGAAGTAGATATGACCAACAACGGAGGAATATTTTACTGTAGCTCAGACTTTATGATAAATTCAACCGAATTTGGTAAATACATCAAAATAGGGATTCAAACTAAAGGTTACGAAGAAATGAACTGCAGAAATAATTTGCTAGTATGTGTAGGCTTCATAAGAAAATTAGCCATTAGCAGCAGCCCCAAGTTTGAAATCAAAATAGACGATGCAGTATGTTTAATGGGAAATAAGGGAATAACACTAATGAAACCCTTAAAAATAAACTCGGAAGAATATGCTGGTAGAGAATGGAATTTAGAGAAATTTTGTAAAAATGAAGTTTTAAGACCCAATGACCACCTTACATATACTAATAACAAAGGACAAACCTCAATAAGATTTACCGACTATAAATATTAAGACCAAAGGGAAATAGATGAAGACCTCGACGATGACACCACCAAAACAACAATAAACATGGAAGAAATGAATATCCAGATCATAGACGAAGATGACTACGAAGTAGATAAATCAATAAAGAAAGCTAAAGAAATACACGAATTAGATAAAAAAGCAATCTTCAGAGGTAAAGGCTGCAAACTAAAAGGAATAAACTTCTCTATGGTAGAAAGACACTTTAAAGAATGCAGAGCTAGAATAGACAATTACGGGTATATACAGGAAAAAGACACACAAGAGGAAAGTAATGACAAGACAACACGTAGTTTAAAAGAATTTATGGAAACCGCCTCGACTAGTTCAAGTCCCTTCCAAAAAACCACACTCGTACCACCGATAGAATATACCATAGGTAACTTACCAAGGCACAGAGTCTTTAGACAAGACCCAACTATAGAACCAGAAATGCTTAGACCAATATAAATAAGAATGCTAATAGAAGCCCCTATCAAACTCTAAGAAGGAGGAGATAGAGGGAAAATACTAAACATAACAGCACATGACCCCCAATTATGTAATTCAGTAATAGACGTATGAAAAGGTATAGTGGTAGCAGACTACATACATCATTACAGTAAAACAGATGCAAAGATCATGTATAGGTATATGGAGACCTTTTTATAAGAATCAATTAAAGAAGTATGGGAAGCATACAAATTAGCTTACCCTCAGGAGTTCCAAGAATTGGTAAACATGGGACCAAACTCGTACAACTTTACTAATAAAATACACAGCCTAGTAATATGAGAAGACCCAAATAGCAGATTAGTAGTATTGCAAAAGAATGCATTAATAAAACTAGAACAACTTAGCATAAATAAGTGGTTCCATATAAAGAACTTCTTAAAAGACTACTTCTATTATTACGCCATAAGCGGTATCGCGTTTGAACAAAGTTTAGGAAAGAAACTTTTCAATAAGCTCCCTGGAGCCCTAGAAAGAGAAATAGAAGAAAGATGGAATAAAAGAGAAGGAGTGATACAAAATCCAACCGCGAATTGGTCCATAAGACATAAAGTACAACATGTAATAGAGATACAACAATAGAAATGTACAAACATATAAATACAAAAACAGTTACAACAAGGCGAGACTAATTTTTGTAAAAATATATATACAACGCAAAGTTATGATCAAAGTAAAGCACAAAGAAAGTATAAAAAATCATATCAAAATAGACAAGAAAACAAACCTAAGAGAAAGTACTATTTAAGAAAATCAACTGCAAGACAACCTAATCTAAATAAAGACAGACATGTAAGAAAACATAATAATAACAGGATTTATAAAAATAGACTAGCATATTTCACATGCAGTAGTGAAGAACATCTGGCCAATACAGAAACAACAGTAGGACAAGAAATGCCCAGCTCATAGAAGATTTCCAAGAAACCCTAATAAATGTAGACGAATATATATCAGATAACGAAAGTATATATTCAGTAATAAGCATAAATGTCATAGAAGGAGAAAGACAAGACTCATCGAACTCAGAAGGAGAAACATTAATAAACGAAATAGGAATAGAGAAGCTAGATTTAAATAACCTAAATAACCACACCTTTGTCAATATACAATGTGGCCACGAATTTTCCAAGGAAAAAGGTTTAGATAGCCAACGATGTTTTAATTGCACATGATATCCGAATAAAGATAGAAGAGCAAAATGCATGAACTACTACTTAGAAGGATGCATTTGGTGCATTGATAAGGTGTTCAATATTAAAGTTAAAGATGAACAGGTTATCATAAAAGAAAAATCGCTAAAAGCATTAGAAAATAGGGTAGATAATTTAGAAGAAAGAATAGGTAAACTAGAAAAAGGGAAAGGTGTAGAAATAGAGGAAACTTGCCAAAGCAACAATAAACTGCCCGAACTAGAAATATAACTCTTAAACAAAAAGGAAGAGGATACGTCATTTGAAGGATTAATTTGTAACGAAGACAAAAAAATTAATACCATAAAAATCTTGACTAGAATAAAAATTCAAGACTATAAGATAGAAACCCTCTCTCTAGTAGATTCAGGATGTACGAAGAGTATATTAAATAGATGCATTTTGCCCCCAAAAATAATAAAAGATTTCCCAGAGCCACAAAGTGCCATGTAAATGGACGGATCCTCTAATATATATGAGTATTATGCTAGTGATGCAAAAATAATTTTCTTAAATACTTGTGCAGACTTCTATAAACCTACCTCTAAGTTAGAAAAAATCTGGGTAAGAGATCTAAATATTAGGGTAGACTTTGTTTTAGGACTGGATTTCTTTCTACATAATAATGGAAGTTCTCTCCTTAATAGAGATGAAATAATATTCTAAAAAAACACTACTCAAACCACAATAACAATCGAATTGATCCCAAAAAAATCTAGATATTTTACAAAAACAAGTGAACTTAGCCCAAATACACCAAAAAATGCGACAAAGGAGAAGAGTGCACTTATACCTAGATACATATTACAGATGAGAAAGAAGAAATTGAACTATTAGAACTTAGTGATTCAGATACAGAAGATGTAGAAAAGAATCACACCTTAATAGAAATAAATACAGAGCTTTAGAACTTTAAAAAGGAATTACAACACATAGGAGTAATAAAAGATCAAAAGGATCTAGAAGAAGTAATTCTAATTCTAGATAAACTAGAAATAATTGGAGAAAGACCCTTAAAGCACTGGGACGCCAATTATATAACCTGAGATTAGACATAATTAACCCAAAATACATGGTAAAAACAACCTCTATATAATTAACAAATGAAGACTTGAAGGAATTCGAAGATAAAATAAGAGGTTATTAAAGTTAGGAGTAATCAGAAGATCAGCATCAAGGCATAAATCAGCAGCGTTCATGGAAAGAAATCATATTGAAATAGTAAGGGGAAAAGCAAAAATGATTATAAATTACAAAAGACTCAATGATGACACCCGAATGGACGGATATAAGCTACCAAATAAAACAGAGCTAATAAATAGAATACAAGGAATAAAGATTTTTAATAAGTTCGATTGTAAGTTCGGATACTGGCAAGCAAAAATGCATGAAGATAGTATAGAATGGACTGCCTTTACATCTCCAGAAGGACATTTCGTACGGCTAGTAATGTCTTTCGGACTAAAAACAGCCCCCCAAACTTTCAAAAGGAAAATGTATAGTATTTTCAGAAATAATAAAAACATTATTCTTGTATACGTAGATGATATTTTAGTATTTAGTAACAATACTAAAGAACGTCTAGGTCACTTACAAACACTCTTTAAGCTATTTGTAGACAGCGGTATCATAATTAGCAGAAAAAATGGATTTATGTAAAAACCTTATAAATTTTCTAGGAATAGACATTGGAGACGGAAAAATTAAATTACAACCTACATAACAAAAAAGTTCTTAGACAAGCCAGACAAATTAGACAGGACTAAAGATTTACAAAAATTTCTAGGAATTTTAAATTATGCAAGGAATTTTATAAAAGACCTAGAAAAAATAGCAGGACCCCTATATTCAAAAACAGAAACTAACAGACAAAAGACATTCAATACGGAAGATATAAAGTTAGTACAAAAACTCAAACATATGGTTAGAACCATACCAGACTTATCACTCCCATTAGAAACTGACTATCTAAGAGTCGAAACAGACGAAAGTCTAGAAAGGTGGGGAACAGTACTTATAACAAGGAAAAATAAGAACGGAGACAAAAAAGACGAAAGAATCTGCGCCTACCAAAGCAGAAAATATAAAGAAAAGGGAAACATGAGTAGTATAGACGCAGAAACATTAGCAGTAATCTACGACCTAAATAGTTTTAAACTATATATTATCAATAACAAGGAAATTTTAGTAAGAATTGATTGCGAAACTATTGTAAAATTTCATCAAAAGATAGATGGAAAAAGTAGTATTAAAAAAAGATACTTAAATTTTTTAGATGTCACGTTGATATATAATATATCCCTGGAACATATCAAAGGGAAAGATAATTCGTTAGCAGATCAGCTAAGCAGACTCGTGAAGACTAACTGTTTATTTTCAGCTTGAGTATAGGGAAAGACAATGTCAGGACCTCTAGCTCAAGCAGCACTACAGACGAAATAGGCAAAGACTTATATCTCCAGACTTTATTAAAGAATACCTTGTTCAAACCCCAGAAGAAATTAAATGAAGCAAGATTGAATACCCCAAGCATTGAGACACTGCATTTCGGAAGACAAAATTTAATATTTTACCGCCCATCCAACTTAAGTTTAAGAATAAAGCCAGAATCAAAGATAGATAGACCACAGAGATGTTTGATAAACAATTTATGGATAGCATATAATAAAGTGCCATGAGACAATAGTTACTTCATTTTAGTAATGAATTCGCTAAGCCATTATTTTACAGAAAAAAATGAAGACAAAAAATTCAAGTTTTATGTGGTAGTCCAAGGAAGACTGGCCAGAATTTCTCAGATATGGACGGAAGTAATAGACTCAATGAATGACTTACCCACTCCCCTCTTCAAAGGATTCAATGACCTAAACGAAGCTCTGGATTACGCAAGGGGAACTCTTGGACCAAATTATTTTCTAAGTCCAGCCTTAAGACAAATCACAAATCCTTTTCCACTATAATTTCCAGAAAGACATAGAAAAAATAATATTTGGCGACCACTGCTTTACAATGATAGATGCCTTCAAAAGAGAAAACCAGACCTTTAAAAGGCTCGAAAACGAAAAAGAAAAAATGATGCAACACATCTACCTTTTACAAGAAAGAATCAAAATTTTACATACAGAAATAAATCAAACCCAACCATTACAAACAGAAGATCATCCAAAAGAAAAAAGGTGTTCTCTATCTTGATCTAAAATGGATAAGAAGATGTAGAAGAAGTTACTATACTAGCTAAAGGTACAACTAGTCCCGTTCAAACGGTAGTGGGTAAAGACTTATCAAATCCGTTGATGGCTGACACTTTGCCAAAAAGTGTAAGAATATTACCAGCTAATTTTAATATAACAAGAACTACAGAACAGGAAAAAAGGACTAAAGGGTTCTTGTTAAAAAGAAGAAAGACAAAAGAATTGAACAAATGATACAAAATTCCCTCCATAAATTACTTAGTGAAAAGACCAAAGAAGTCATAAGTGAAAATCCAAAACCCGAACCAGAAACTCTAGACACGGAATATTCAGGAAGTACCGATTACAAAAGTGAATACAATCCATCCCTAGAACAATTTTCCAAAGACCCAAACGAAGACGACGACTCAAGGATGATTTTCGACTCCATAGCGTTACACAACATATATACGTAGAAAATACATAAGTAATGACAAATCAAGAGAAAGGACAAATAAAGATAGGTAAGATATGACGTAATACACCACTAGTCTAAAGCTGACAAAAAATAGGACAAAATATTTTGGAAACGTTTTTCAAAGCCATGTGACAATGGCGGCCAAACGAGCACCCGACAAGTAAAAGAAAGACTATTCAACATTTTGAAATCCGAATTTCAAATCTAGAGAAAGCCATCCTCGCCTATAAATACTAGACCATTTGCAAGAAGAAAGCAAAGAGCGAAGAGCAAGCGGAGCATAGCAAAGAGAAATAATTAGTTTTATGAGTTTAGTTTTACATATTTCCCTTCCCTTAAAAAAAAAGAGTGAAGTGAGTTTGTAAAAAGAGTGAGTGTTTAAGTTGTTAAGTAGCTGCAAAGTCACTCGGGGACTCCCGAAAGGGAAACCTCTCTCCGACCACTATCAATGTAAGTAGTTATGTGTTTTCTAGATCTTAGTAGTTTTCTCCCAGTTTATATATATTGATGTTGTATATTATATAGTATTGTTGTTATGATTATATAATATGATATTTATACATGTACTGTTTAAACTCATTATGGTTATTACTTACTCTTAGTAAATGGTTAGTTCCTTAGTCTCTTACTAACAATGATGGATTAACCTGTAAATATCTAGGGAAGTTGAAAGTGCGACATGATCAGAGAACCGAAGGATTGTGTATCCCGGGGTATGGTTAAAGGAGAAGTTGCTAAGAACATAGGCTAAAGAGATGAACAGAGTAAAAAAAAAAAAATTTTGAGAGAAACTTCAAAGATTTAATAACAACAAAAAACTAAACTAGATAAGGGAACTGGAGGAGGGAGTACTGAGTAGGATTTTACAACATAATTAACAAATGCATCATTTCAATCTCATCACCTTTATTTAATTTAAACGACAAGAGTTCCCCTTGCGTAATCTAGAGCTTCGTTTAGGTCATTGAATACTTTGAAGAGGGGAGTGGGGAAGTCTTTTATTGAGTCTATTACTTCCGTCCTTGTCTGAAAAATTCCTGCTAGTCTTCCGTGGACTACCACATAAAACTCAAATTTTTTGTCTTCATTATTTTCTGTAAAATAATGGATTAGCGAATTCATTACTAAAATGAAGTAACTATTGTCTCGTGGCACTTTGTTATATGTTATCCATAAATTGTCTATCAAACATCTTTGTGGTCTATCTATCTTTGATTCTGGCTTTATTCTGAAACTTAACTTGGATGGAGGGTAAAATATTAAATTTTGTCTTCCGAAATGCAGTCTCTCAATGCTTGGGGTATTCAATCTTGCTTTATTTAATTTCTTTTGGGGTTTGAACAAGGTATTCTTTAATAAAGTCTGGAGATATAAGTCTTTGTCTATTCCGTCTATAGCGCTGCTTGAGCTAGAGGCCCTGACATTGTCTTTCCCTATACTCAAGTTGAAAATAAACAGTTAGTCTTTATGAGTCTGCTAAGCTGATCTGCTAACGAGTTATCTTTCCCTTTGATATGTTCCAGGGATATATTATATATTGACGTGGCATCTAAAAAATTTAATCATATTATTTTACTACTGCTTTTTCCATCTATCTTTTGATGAAATTTTACAATAGCTTCGCAATCAATTCTTACTAAAATTTCCTTGTTATTGATAATATATAGTTTAAAACTATTTAGGTCGTTGATTACTGCTAATATTTCTGCATCTATACTACTCATGTATCCCTTTTCTTTATATTTTCCGCTTTGGTAGGCGCATATTCTTTCGTCTTTTTTGTCTCCGTACTTATTTTTCCTTGTTTTAAGTGCTGCTCCCCACCCTTCTAGACTTCTGTCCGTTTCCACTGTTGGATAGTCAGTTTCTAATGGGACTGATAAGTCTGGTATAGTTCTAACCATCTGTTTGAGTTTTTGTACTACCTTTATATCTTCAGTATTGAATATATTTTTTCCATTAGTTCCTGTTTTTGAATATAGGGTCCTACTATTTTTCCTAGCTCTTTTATAAAATTCCTTGCATAATTTCAAATTCCTAAAAATTTTTGTAAATCTTTAGTCCTGTTTAATTTGTCTGGCATTTCTAAGACCTTTTTTGCTATGTGAGGCTGTAATTTAATTTTTCCATCTCCAATTTCTACTCCTAGAAAATTTATGAGGTTTTTACATAAATCCATTTTTTTCTACTATTTATGATACCGTTGTCTACAAATAGCTTAAAGACTGTTTGTAAGTGACCTAAATGTTCTTTAATATTGCTACTAAATACTAAAATCTCGTCTACGTATACAATAATAAAGTTTTTATAACCTCTGAAAATATTATCCATTTTCCTTTGAAAGATTTGGGTGGCTGTTTTTAGTTCGAAAGGCATTACTAGCCATACGAAATGTCCTTCTGGAGATGTAAAGGCAGTCCATTCTATACTATCTTCATGCATTTTTACTTCCCAGTATTCAAACTTACAATCGAACTTACAAAAAATCTTTATTCCTTGTATTCTATTTATTTGCTCTATTTTATTTGGTAGCTTATATTCGTCCATTCGGGTGTTATAATTGAGTCTTTTGTAATTTATAATCATTCTTGCTTTTCCCCTTATTATTTCAATATAATTTCTTACCATGAATGTTGTTGATTTATGCCTTGATGTTGATCTTCTGATTACTCCTAACTTTAATAACCTCTTATTTTATCTTCGAATTCCTTCAAGTCTTCATTTGTTAATTATATAGAGGTTGTTTTTACCGTGTATTCTGGGTTAATTATGTCTAGTCTGCAGGTTATGTGATTGGTGTCCTAGTTCTTTAAGGGTCTTTCTCCAATTATTTCTAGTTTATCTAGAATTAGAATTACTTCTTCTAGATCCTTTTGATCTTTTATTAATCCTATGTACTGTAATCCCTTTTTAAAGTTGTAAAGCTCTGTATTTATTACATTAAGGTGTAATTCTTTTCTACATCTTCTGTATCTGAAACACTCAGTTCTAATAGTTCAATTTCTTCTTTCTCATCTGTAATATGTATCTTGGTACAAGTGCACTCTTCTCCTTTGTCACTTTCTTTTGGAGTATTTGGGCTAAGTTCACTTATTTCTGTAAGATATCTAGATTTTGTTGGGATAGATTTGGTTGTTATTGTTGTTTGAGTAGTGTTTTTTGAGATTATTATTCCATCTTTGGTAAGGAGACAACTTCCATTATTATGTAGTATGAAATTCAATCCTGAAACAAAGTCTACCCTAATATTTAGATCTCTTACCCATATTTTTTCTAACTTATAGGTAGGTTTATAAAAGTCTGCACAAGTGTTTAAAAAACTTATTTTTGCATCACCAACATAATGCTCATATATATTAGAGGATCCGTCCATTTGCATGGCGTTTGTGGTTCTGGGAAATCTTTTATTATTTTTGGGGGCAAAATGCATCTATTTATTATACTCTTCGTACATCCTGAATCTACTTGAGCGACGATTTCTATCTCATATTCTTGAATTTTTATTCTAGTCAAGATTTTTATGGTATTAATTTTTTTGCCTTCGTTACAAATTAGTCCTTCAAATGACGTAGCCTCTTCCATTTTGTTTAAGAGTTATATTTCTAGTTCAGGCGGTTTATTGTTGATTTGGCTAGTTTCCCTATTTCTATGCCTTTCCCTTTTTCTAGTTTACCCATTCTTTCTTCTAAATTATCTATCCTATTTTCTAATGCTTTTAGCGATTTTTCTTTTGTGATAACCTGTTCGTCTTTGACTTTAATATTGAACACCTTATCAATGCACTGAATGCATCCTTCTAAGTAGTAGTTCATGCATTTCTGCTCTTCTATCTTTACTCGGATATTCTGTGCAATTAAAACATCGTTGGCAGTCTAAACCATTTTCCTTGGAAAATTTGTGGTCACATTGTATATTGACAAAGGTGTATTATTTAGGTTATTTAAACCTAACTTCTCTATTCCTATTTCGTTTATTAATGTTTCTCCTTCTGAGTCCGATGAGTCTTGTCTTTCTCCTTCTATGGCATTTATGCTTATTACTGAATATATAATTTCGTTATCTGACATATATTCGTCTACATTTATTAGGGTTTCTTGGAAACCTTATATAAGCTGGGCATTTCTTGTCCTACTGTTGTTTTTTCCTGGACAAGTATTGGCCAGATGTTCTTCACTTCCGCATGCATAACAAGCTAGTCTATTTTTATAAATCCTGTTATTATTATGTTTTCTTACATGTCTGTCTTTATTAGGTAGGGTTTTCTTGTAGTTGATTTTCTTAAATAGTACTTTCTCTTAGGTTTGTATTCCGATCTATTTGATATGTTTTTATACTTTCTTTGTGGTTTACTTTGATCGTAACTTTGCGTTGTATATATATTTTTACAGGAATCAGTCTCTCCTTGTTTTAACTGTTTTGTATTTGTGTGTTTGTACATTTCTCTCGTAGTATCTCCATTACATGTTGTACTTTATGTCCTATGCACCAATTCACGATTGGATTTTGTATCACTCATTCTTCTTTATTCCATCTTTCTTCTATTTCTCTTCCTATGGCTCCAGGGAGCTTAGTGAAAAGTTTTTTCCTATACTTTGGTCAAAGGCGTTACCATTTATGGCGCAATAATATAAGTAGTCTTTTAAGTAGTTCTTTATATGGCACCAATTATTTATCCTAAGTTGTTCTAATTTTATTAACGCATTCTTTTGTAATACTACTAATCCGCTATTTGGGTCTTCTCCTGTTACTAGGTTGTGTATTTTATTAGTAAATTTGTAATGGTTTGGTCCCATGTTTACCAATTCTTGGAATTCTTGAGGGTAAGCTACATTGTATGCTTCTCATACTCTTTTAATTGATTCTCCTAAAAAGGTCTCCATATACCTATACATGGTCTCTACATCTATTTCACTGTAATGATGTATGTAGTCTGCTACCACTATACCTTTCCATATTACTGAATTCCATAATTGGGGGTCATGTGCTGCTATATTTAGTATTTTTCCTCTATCTCCTTCTTCTTGGAGTTTGATAGGGGATTCTATTGGCATTCTTATTCCCATTGGTCTAACCATTTTTGGTTCTGTAATTGGGTCTTGTCTAAAGACTCTATGCGTTGGTAAGTTACCTATGGTATATTCTACCGGTGGTATGGCTGTGATTTTTTGGAAGGGACTTGAACTAGTCGAGGCGATTTCCATAAATTCTTTTAAACTACGTGTTGTCTTGCCATCACTTTCCTCTTGTGCATCTTCTTCCTGTCTATACTTGTAATTGTCTATTTTAGCGCTGCATTTTTTAAAGTGTATTTCTACCATAGAGAAGTTTGTTCCTCTTACTTTGCATTCTTTACATATGAAGATTGTTTTTTATATCTAATTCGTGTATTTCTTTGGCTTTCTTTATTGATTTATCTACTTCGTAGTCGTCTTCTTCTATGATCTGGATATTCATTCCATACATGTTTATTGTTGTTTCGGTGGTGTTGTCGTCGAGATCTTCATCTATTTCCCTTTAGTTTGAATATTTATAGTTGGTAAATCTGATTGAGGTTTGTCCTTTGTTATTAGTATATGTAAGATGGTCGTTGGATCTTAAAACTTCCTTTTTACAGAATTTCTCTAAATTACATTCTCTACCATTCTCTACCAGCATATTCTTCCGAGTTTATTTTTAAGGATTTCATTAGTTTTATTCCCTTATTTCCCATTAAACCTACCGCATCGTTTATTTTGATTTTAAACTTGAAGTTGCTGCTAGTGGCTAATTTTCTTATGAAGCCTACGCATACTAGCAAATTATTTTCGCAGTTCATTTCTTCGTAACCTTTAGTTTGAATCCCTATTTTTATGTATTTACCAAATTCGGTTGAATTTATCATAAAGTCTGCGCTACAGTAAAATATTCCTCCGTTGTTGGTCATATCTACTTCTATTAAACCTATTATAGATCTTTTTGATTCTGCCCATCTATCATCATGTAAAGTAATTAGCACTTTTGTTCCTACAAGCGGAAGACTAACTTAAGTATGCAAAAGCTTAAAACTGAATAAAATTCAATAAACTCAACTTTTCAAAACTTCAACTCAAATGAACAACTTAGACTAAAATAATATATTCAACTCGCCATAAAATAAAATAAATGAATCATATAGACTTCTCAACTATACTGACTATCTATGAAGCCTCTAACTAATAACGATGGAAGTCGGGACAAGATCCACGACATCCTGACTGAACTGAAAAGTAAATTAAATCCTCCAAAAGCAAGGAGGCTCACCATAGCTAACTTGAACTATCAAATGTATCAACGAAGCTCCTGTTGATGATCCTGAATACTTGTGTCTGAATCATGAGAAGATGCAGGCCAAATGGCTCAGTACGTGGAATGTACGCGCATGTAAGAGGAATTCTAAAGCATAATATAAGCTTGAAACTTGATAAAAATGAAACCTACTTACCTCTTTTAAATCTTGCTCAACTCAAGGAATACTCAAGGATACTCAAAACTACTCAAACTTACTCAACTCAGAAGTACTCAAGAATAAGATACTCAGCTCAGAGATTAGATACTCAACTCAAAGATATGTTATTCGACTCTGGGTACTCAACTCTGTATACTCAACTTAATATAAAGCAATAATACACATGCAATATATGGAAAGCTTTATAAAACAGTAAAAGCAACTTAGTTCGTTAAAGAAAATGCAATCACAAACTCAACTTTACTTATATAATAAAGTTATATAGTTTCTGTGGGAGTTTCTCTAAGCAACAACTATCACTTAAGAGCTATAGTGATGATACAACACTTTACCTCATGCTGCCAAGGACCATCCTATACCTTGCCATCAGTATAGGACCTAACTGAACTTAGTGTATCCACTAGTCTATACGAAAAGGATTCATCTAAAAAGTATGACCCTTTTCTACCCATGATGGCTACATGGTTTATGAGGGCTTGAGTTAATATGAACTTGCATCCCCATATCGGTGCTCAATACTACTCCCAAAATATACTTAGCTCATCTGTTTTTAAAACAACTTCTTCTCTAGTTTGAGATAATTACTCAAACTTAGCTTAAAAACTCTCTTGGAATCGATGATCCCTTTTCTTGCTCAAAACTTGTTTTGGAAATCTCAATTTCCTCTCATCTTAAATGTGAAAACATTTACTTTTGGGAATACTTAGTTCCCATATATCATTTTAAAGAAAATGAAATTTACTATTACTCTTTACTCAACTTCAAAGCTTAAGTCTTAAAACAAAGTTTAAACATTTGTAAAAGACTTCTTAAAATATGGTTTATATTGAATGATGGACATGAACGACTCAATGCAAGGTTTTCAATAACCAAAGATAGAACTCTACTTGGAACTCAAGAACTTCAATTATACTACTCATCTCAAAATTTTTCGACTTATAGTGTTCATGCGGAATTATGAGCATGAAATATTCAACTTAAGTACTCAAAGATGCTTCTCAAGAGGGATTAGGAACTCAACACTTAAAAGCTTAGAACTTAAAGATACCACTTCTCTGAAAGATGCTCAACTTATGAAGTTCGTGTGAGATTACGACCATGAAACAACTCGACTCGATGGTCTACATAACTATATTGAACTCATGTATACGACTCTTCTTATCCTCTTACATACTTCCTCAAAACTTAGCTCAAATCGATAGTTGATCTCAAAGGATTCACAATTGAACTCAAAGACTTTCTTGGACTATACTCTTAACTCTCTCTCTTGAATTTGAATTGTGAATTCAAGAGTTATAGTTCATGATAAGAAAGATCTCATGATGACAAGGTAGACTCATGAATACATTATTCTCACTCTCATACTCACTTGCTCGAGTCTTGAAACAAGTTATTAGAATTTGTAGAAGACTCATCAAAAAGACAAAAAGGGATTTTCTAAAAAATGTTTGAAAGAACTCTCAAGACTTGACTCTCAACTCTACCTTGAATGTGATTTATGAATTCAAGTTATGATTTGTGATGGGGAAGGTATCATAATGTTTAGGAATGATTTTAGATAGGTAAACATGAGAAACGGTTGAAAAACACTGTCTCCGGAGCAAGTTCGCAACGCAGAGATGATTTAAAATGTTTGCTCGAAATAATTTTTGAAAAAGTGGAGTCCGCGACCTCTTTGCGATGCGGAGAGGAAATTTTCACTCTAAAGGAACAAGTCCGCGACACGAACCTGGTACCTATTCCTTATCCGACTTTTTCTTTCTCGCTTTCTAACCCCAATTCACATAGAATCGAACGGTTTCTTCCCCAATCACTTGGATTCGATTATTTAACATAAATACACTCTAATCTACTCAATACAACCTCAAACACTCACTTACATCTTAACGAATCATCAAAACCCCAACACAACAGAATTTAGAATGAACTTAAAGAACACCTATCAAGAACTCATCAAGAACTCTAATCTTTCACCTTCAAGAATGAAATTTGTGCTGAAAATAACATGATTGGCGTGTGAGTGAACAAACCCAGCACTATGGAAGCTTACATACCTCTTAGGAATCAAAACCTTGGAGAAGATCCGCACAACAACACGCAAGAATCTCGACGAACGCTTGATCCTCTCCTCTTTTCTCCTCTTTTCTCTTCTTGAACTCTCAACGAAAACCCTAGGCATATATTAGGATTACAAAACTGAACCTAATAGGATTAGACCCCTAAAATATTACTAAAAATGAATTAAATCTGATTAGGTAAGGAAAATGTCACGCCCCAAGCCTACACCCTGGACGTGGCCGGCACTCGAGAACTATTGTTGGCCCCAAGCGAACCCTTGGCCTGGCTTACTTCCCTCAGCGGAAAACTCTAAGCATGATTGCAATGATCAAATGAACTTACTCAAATAGCTTAATAATATAACTTAGAATGTTAAAAGAATTAAACATTCAACTTGGCCAAAATGGCAACCCAAGTCTTAACATAAGATAAAATGAGAAGACTAAAGAACTAATAATTGACTGTCTATGAAGCCTCTAAAACAACTGAGATGGATGTTGGCAAACCCCACAACATCCTAGTGAACTAAACTAGTAAGCAAATAAAGGAGTCCTCCAAATACAAGGAGGCTCACCACAGACTCTTAGTGCTCAAGCTAGATCAACGAGGTGCTGGATGTTGATCCTGGTTACCTGTGTCTGTATCATAAGACGATGAAGGCCAACTGGCATCAGTATATTGAATGTACAAGTATGCGAGTTGGAATGCTAAACAATACATAGGCTTAAAAAGATTATGAAAGAAATAGTTACCTTGGCTCTTCTCAACTCATGAATAACTTAACTCAAAATAAAGCAATGAAACACATGCAATATATGAAAAGCTTTGTAAAACAGTAAAATCAACTTAGTTCGTTAAAGAAAATGCAATAACAAACTCAACTTTACTCATATAATAAAGTAATATAGTTTCTGTGGGAAATTCTCTAACCGACAACCACCACTATGAGCCTAAGTGGTGATACAACGTCTTGCCCACACTACCAGATTTGTCCTATACTTTGCCGTCATATAGAACGCTTAACTTAGTGGATCCACTAGCTTAAATTATGTGATCATCTAAAAGGCATGACCCATTAATACACATGATGGCTACATGGTTTATGGAGACTTGAGTTCATATGAACTCGCATCCCCATATCAGTGTTCAATACTACTTCCAAAAATATACTTAGCTCATACGTTTCAAAACAACTTCCTTCTTTGGTTTGAGATAATTACTCAAAACTTAGCTTAAAATCTCTATTGGAATCGATGTTCCCTTTTCTTGCTCAAATATGAAAACATTTATAAACTTTTTAGGAATACTTAGTTCCCTTATAGCTTTTTGAGAATTGAACTCAACTCTTAAATCTTTTCTTAACTTGAAACTTAAGTCTTGAAACAAAGTTAAAACGTTTGTTAAAGACTTTTGAAAACTTTACAAACTTTTCTTTGACTTGCTTCTTAACTTCTAGACTTGACTCTTAACTTCTCTTGACTTTGATCCTAACTTTCCTTGAATTGGATTATGGATTCAAGGTTCATGATCTCATGTTTATGGATGATTTCATGATGCTTAGATGCACCTTAGAGTGTTGGAATCAACAAAAAAATATAGGTACATTGCTAAGGAATAGGTACAAAAAGATGGGGAACGAATGGGGAGAAATGGAGTCCCTGGCACTCTGAGACTTAAATTCGCTGAATTAAAACATGATTGGTGCGTGGGTGAGCTAAACCAACACTATGTGATCTCATATACCTTTTTAAGGATCACCCCTGACGAAATCCACAAACTATCCTTGACAAGATCGACGAATCTTGCTTCCTCTTCTCCTTTCTCCTCTTTTCTCTTTTCTCCAAGCCCTAGCATGAACTCTAACTTTTCTAAACTGACCAAAATCTGGTTTTACCCCAATTAATCTCCTAAAAATGAATTAGAATAATTAGGTAAGGAAAATACTAAATTACCCTTCCAAAATCTGGATTAGACTTTTCTTAATCCAACAGCCCAACTTTCAAAGGGAATAACTTACTCATACGAACTCGGAATCATGCAAACTTGGCGGCGTTGGAAAGATAGTTCCAAGAGCTTTCTAAACATTTTTGGAAGTACACCTAACTCAACCTAAGATAGGAGTTATGGACGTTTGAAGTTGACAAACACTCAATTTTTCCTAACTTAACCAGATTTCCAGATTTTCATTCTTTCCAAAAATGATTATTTCCAATTATTAGCTTCTTCCTAGTTATTTCAAATTGTGAGATGTCACAGAAAATACCAAAATACCCCTCACTATTTTCGGCTAACTTTCCTTAACTGGACAGTCTAAATTCAAAAGGTCATATCTCACTCATCCGAACTCGAAACTGAGCAAACTCGGTGGCGTTGGAAAGATAATTCTAATACCTTTCCTAAGGTATCTGTTAGAACACCTAAATCTTCCTAAGCTGGTAGTTATGGTCATTTGAAGTCGACCTAAAACTCATACTTAGCTTAACTTGCAAAATTTCAGATTTTGCTATTTCCAATTTAGTTCTTTTTGGAACTCAATGTGCTACATCCAGTGACCTGACCTTAATACTTAAGAAATTTTTAATTCCTTGCAAAAATCTCACTCACTACGAAGAACGGTCCGAGTCTTAGTTCGAAAATTTTTCTGGGGTGTTACACTTTGCTAATTAAACTTATACTTTCACTATCATTTCCTGATATGCACATCTGTTCTTCTCTATAGTGTCTGTATAATTGTGCTTTTGAAGAGAATATTCCTGCATTATAAAGTACTTGTGGGCTTAGAAGTCTTAATCTGTTTTGCTGGAAAATTTATATATCTTTGTCTACATCTATTATTTCATCTAGTTGGTGACTGCTACTAGGTCTGGATGAGTTCATTATCCTGGCTAATATATTATTTCCTAATCTATCTTGAGAGAAATTGTCCCTTTGTCTTTCCTGGGGGCTCTACTCCTGTTGGAAAAAAGGTTCATGCCTTGTCCCTTTTTGTCACTTTAGGTCTATCCTTTTGGGGCGTTATTTCTGTTTTCTATAGTTGTTCTATTAGGTCTTGTATATTTTTATCATGTTTTATTTTTTTCTTCAAGGGTTTTATTTTCTAATAAAATATCTAATTTTTTGTTAATTTTTGTGATCTTATCTTCTAGTCTCTTGTTTAATTCTAACAGTGCAAAAATTATTAAATTATTCTGTTTCACTCCCATTAGGTCTGTTTTTCCTGGTGGTGTATATTCTAATAAACCTTCGGGATTGACTTGAAATTGTGCTGTCCTTTTTAAAACTTCTTGGTAAAAAGAATCGTTCATGAAAGGGTTAAGTCTTTAAGTTGGTTTAATTTTTCTTTTATTTCTTTAAATTCTTTGTGGAGATGCTCTAGTCTTTTATTTATTTCTTCTATTGTACTATTGTTTATTTATGTTATTATTATTTGCTATAATTCCTTGTAATTTTGTATTTATATCTAATTGCTGTGTTTTTAAGAAATCAAAATTAATTTCTATTTTTTCTAATAATTTTTTATGTTGGTTTTGTAGTTTTTCTAAAGTTTCTATTGACTTTAGTATTCTATCGTCTTTTAACTGAGTGTGTTCTGCTAAATTTATTATTAGGTCTGTAATATTGTTTAAGTGATGATTGTCACTATGTAAGATGCGGTCTCCTTCTGTAAAATTACACTTGATTACTGAACCATGCTTTAGCCTTCTATATTTCTTTTCAGAAATTATTTCTAAGTCTAAATATTCTAAATTCTTAGTACTTCCTATTGTAGTACATTTAAGCAAGATACCAAGTTTTTTCTTTTCTGTCAATTGTTCTTGTCGGATTTGTTGGACGCGGAGAAAATGATTGAAATTGTGGTTTTTATGTCTTTTAATAAAATAATTTTAATTTCGATAAAAACAGTGTGATAAATTTTCACAATATAAAAAATTAATAAATCTATTTCGATTACTTCTTTCTTGTGTTTTTAAAAAAGCATGTTTTATCTTCTTTTCGAAAAGATTATTGATTCAAGTGTCACAGATCACATGACTGATAATTCTTATATATTTTCGATCACACAAAGTACATTTTTTCTCTAACAATAACTTATGATTCAACTTGTAATATTATGAATTTTGAAATTATCAAATCAACTACCTTGTCATCTATATTAAGTCTGTCAAAATTAGTTTTTAATTTTGATGTGTGTTAGTAAACTTATCACAAACCTTAATTGTTGTATCTCTTCTTTTTTTTTTAATTATTGTCTATTTCGCAATTTAAAGACCAATACAGTTATTGATAAAGGACATATATCTAATGACTTCTACATTTATGATGAATATTGAAAGCCTCTATTTGTTGTCTACTCTAGTATCATATCTCTATTTGATGCACATGTCCATTGGAACATTCTTTTTTTTTTTTTTTACTTATGTTGAAGAAGTTTTGTCCCCATTTTTTAGAATTGCTTCTTTATTGAATTGAGAGACTTGTCAATTTATAAGTATCATTGTAGCTCGATATGTCCAAGGATTAAGTAGGTGTATCGACTTTGAAGTTAGTTTATTTTGATGTTTGGAAATCATGTCATGTCATTTTTAGAATTCGACATAAGCTTTTCGTTAAGCTTATGAATGAGATTTCTCAAATGACTTGTATATATTTTATGAAAAGTTACTTAGAAATGTTTATTCACTTTTATAATTTTTGTGTTGAAGTCGAAACTCAACTCAATACGTCAGTGTGTATTATAAGAAGGGACAATATCAAAAAATTATATGTCAAAGTTGGTTCAGTCCTAGATGAGATATTATTGTGTTTTATTTTCATCCGTGTTCATATGTTGATACACCTTCTCAAAATGAAGATGTTGGTAGAAAGATAAACATGTAATCCAAACACGGTATTTATCTGCCATGTTTTACAAATAGGTAATGCTCCCTTCATTTAAATTTATTTGGCTTATTTCAAATTGACACAAAGTTTAAGAACTAGATCAATCGGGTACATAAAGTTTTGAGTCCTAAATAAATTCACATATTGATTTTAGTTTTTTTAATAATATCTTTTTTTTTTCTAAAAATTTAGAATTGTCACGACATAAACTAAATATAAAAACTTTATTTCCGTCTTAATTTACCACAATGCTAACTAAACAAAATTAAATGACTTCAACAATCAAACAAAAATCGAGTGACTTTAATAGACTACACTACTAGTTCAATCACAACCATTATGATTTCATAAAAATGAGTAGATCATACTATATACCATAAACTAACCTCTAAGATACTCAAGAAGTGTCAAATAGGCTAATCCATCAAGCAACACTTGACGAACTCTATTAACATACAAAATTGCTTCCTTTGACTCCATGAAAAGTTGTTTAGTTTTGATGATGATCGAAGGAGACAAAGGATGGTGCTATCTAAGTTTTTATTTTATAGAGGAGCCATAATCATTGTACAAGGGTAAAAAGGTAATTTTATTGATTATAAAAGTATTATTTAAACTATTTACTCAATAATGTCATTTATATTTTTCACCGGCGGAGGTCCTTCATCGAAAGATTATACTTTGTATATAAAAATATATACTATATATATGGGTCAATTTTATTTATCTTTTTGCTTATATATATATATATATATATATATATATATATATATATATATATTAAATATTGAATACCAAAAGATATATTTTTTTAAATGAATTTTAAATAAAATAAGGTAGATAAATTAAAACGGAAAAGAGCAAATGTGATTCATTGTTTACTCAATAATGCCGCTTATTTTTCTATTTTATTGTTTAATTAATGTATATATATATATAGGACAGCCATGGGCCCATAATATTGACAAGGGCTAAAAAAAAAGGCACCGTAATTTAACAATATTTTTCACCTGTTCACTCAATAATGCTACATATATTTCTATTTTATAGAAGAAATAATCAAGGGTGAAAAAGTAATTTTATTTCATTATAAAAGAATTATGTTTATGAGGATATAATTTAGATATGAAGTTATAAAGGATACATATTAAGATAAGAGGTTAGTTATTATTTGACGTGTAAATCGCAATTTACTCCTCTAATGTATGCTCTCTTTTGTAAGTTGTGACCTATACCTTATTATAACATTTTTAATAATTTCCAGCCTAATCTTCTTAATTCTTTGCAACACCATAAAAGGTTGCATTTTCAATTATTTATAAGATAAAATAGAAAGAATTATAATATTTGTTATATATATATATATATATATATATATATATATATATATATAATTAACCTTTTGTTTTTCTTTGTATGTTATTCCCTATTTTCCTTTTTGATATTTAATATTACAAGATTCAAAAATATAATTACTATACTATTTTTTTTTATAATTCATTATTAAATTAAAATTGAATAAATAAATTGAAATGAAGAAAGTACTAATTTGAATAGTATTTGATTGTAGCGACTTGTGCTCGTCTACTAATCAAGTACTCAGATTCATTTATTTTGAATAGAAGAATAATTTCTTGATCTAAATCATTTTATATTTTATTTTATCTATGTTTGTGAGGTCACATATCTACTTCTAGTTATATTTGTTGTTGATGAATTCGTGTATTGTTAAATATTTGGAGAAAATTACTCCATGAAATTGCTAATTTCTGAGCAAGGGCCAAAAAAGTAAGTAATTTTATATTCAATCATATACACCTTTAATATCACTTTTGTTCGTCCAATTTTAATTTGATACGAAATTTAATAAAGTAAAAAAATTAAATCATTGATATTAAATTTAAAAAAATATATTGAATGTATTAAAATGTTTTTTAATTTACAGATTGTAAAAATATCAATGTAGAAAATTAGAATTAAAATAACCAAAGTAAATAAATTGAAACAGAACACGAGTGTTATTCAGTATTAATATCAATGCAGAAAATTAGAATTAAAATAACAAAATAAATAAATTGAAATGGAGAACACAAAGTGCCATTCAGTATTCAGTGTTCACTGTTCACTGTTCAATCAATAATATTCTTATATTTCTATTTTTTTATTATACAGTAGAGTCATAATCATCATTGAATAAAGGCAAAAAAAAATAATTTATTTATCTTACAAAAATATTATTAATGTGTTAGCTCAGTAATGCCGTCGAATAGGGGTTGGCATGATACGTTATGGTATCTGAAAGTTTTGATATTGTAATTTTGGCATTCGGTTTTTAAAACATTATATTATTATTATATCAATTTATTTCGGTATGGTTCGATATATTGAAGTTTGATGATAATCGATAACCATAATTTGTTCAAGTTCAACTAATATATACTTGTATAATAGAGTATTATGATTTCGACAATTTAAAAAATGTCTCAATTGTATAATACTAACACATTACACATGTAGAAATATAAATGCAAAATAAAGTACAAACCACTCCTTTTGTTAATCAATTACAATTCAAATGAATTTTAATCAAAATAGAGTAGTCAAAGTTTTAGCTTCTAAACATTTAGTTTATACTAATATTAGCTTGCATATTTGTTAGTATTTTAATAATGTATATGTTATTTATTGTCACGACCCAAAGTTACAAGTCGTGATGGCACCTATGTTCCCAATCGATAGGTAAGCCAACCAAATAAGTTAATCAATTAAACTTAAATTCTGAAAGGGTAAGTAGCAAGCAATATCTCGAATACTAAGTCCCTTATAATAAAATGCAAAAAAACTAAAATACCACCCCAAGATTTAGTGTCATAAGTACAAGAACTTCTAAAAGCCAATTAAAGTCTAAAATTATATGACAAGTCTAGACATAAGAAATATCCTATCAAAATACTAAAATAACCTAATAAGTAGAGATAGATAAAGGTATGAGCCGCAGAATATCCAAGCAGATCACGACAACTCCAATATAATCCAACTCAGACTCAAAGCTATTTGAAATACAATCTGCACCACAAAAGAGTGCAGCAAGTGTAGTATGAGTACGAAACCACGTGTACTCAGTATATCTCATAGACCAACAATGAAGAAGTAGTGACAGGAGTATATGAGAAAATTATCTTTTAATTTTACAAGTCTACATTATACTTATCAACCAAGTTTTCATCAATAGGGATAATCAAATGTCAAGTAATGTCCAACCACCAATAAGGCACAAAATCAACAAGAATGAGGGATGTAATGAGATGCAATGCAATGTGACACTATGAAACAATATGCCTCAGATGCCAAGTACTCTCTCACCGTATACACATGATACTCCTCGGAGATACATCAAGAGTTCATGACCCATAGGGGACTCGCGAGGTCCATATATCGACACGAACGATCTCCACGTGTCTGTGAGGATGATCTCAACGCACTATCATAAAATCAAATAATCCCCAGTACGGACGATCTCCACGTGCCCAAATTATAATCATAATTCGATCTCAACACGAACGATCTCCGCGTGTTAGACATTTACTCATACTCAATCTCATGTCAATGCATGTGCACAATATGATATCAATGAAAAGGGGATGATGATGCATCTTAATCAATCAAATATCAACATAATATATAACCACCTCAACTAACACAAATATACGGGTTCAATAAAGAAACACAATCACACACAAGAATTCAAGTCAATAATGCATCAGCTAATGCCCATATGCTTTGGCATTCTCAAATTACAATCCACCTAATATAGTAATAAACTCTCCCTTTATAACACTGGTACTCGTACCAATGCCCGTCACACCATTGGTACGAGACCCCCATCTTTCGCCCTTACCCATTGTCTATTCCATTTTTAATCTTTAATTAGGAAAACATCCTCCAACGAAGTCTGAAAGTCTTAACATACCTTGAATGTCGAATACGTGTCACGAATCCTCAAAGATTCCACCTTTCCCTTTCGTACAACTTCAAAATGTTCTCAATCTAACAATTATACAATATTCGTAAGCAAACAAATTTGTAGACACTCATATTACTACACGTTTAACCTAGACCAAAAACTCATCAAATTTTATAACCAAGCTCCTAATTTTGATGCCAACTAATATATATTTCCTAAAATTCAAGCTTAGGATTAAGTCTTATTTCTTCCAAACAACATAATTATAATGTTGTTTATATATTACAAATATGCCTAATGTTTAATTACATATACAAATATATCAAAACTATGATCTTAATTTGATAAACAAACAAATCAAGAACTAATTCCACCAATTAACGAAAGCAGTAAATGCACTGCGAACATACATGATTTGCTAATCTATTAAGTGTGATGTATAAATTCTATAATGGACCTATCAACTGCCAACCACTGGCATGCTTGACCACTGGTGGCCTTAAATCTTGTCCCACAAAATTTTAAAGAAACGCTAACAGTAAAAGTAATTCAACTCAATATTGACATCCTAATACTAATTCCTTTTCTCCATTCAATAATATAATATAATAATAATAATACTTATATATGCAGCAATTTCATGTGCACCCACATAAATGGTAAGTTCATTAAATTCCTTACCTTCAGTGGTCGACCTTCGCCATGACGCCGCGAACAAAATTTTATACGCTGATTTCTTTCTTTCTTCTTTCAATAAAATAATTAGGTATTAAAAGTGGAAAATTTCACTGACTTAATTTAATTATATGGACTAATGATAAATGGTATTAAGTAAATTATAGAAATGGCCCATTAACTATCAACTATAATTAATTATTTAACAAAATGATCATTAACTAAATAACCGTAGTTAAGTAAATAGTTCAAAATTATCATTTAAAATTTACGAAAGAGTCAAAATACTTCTAATGCTTAAAATGACTTAACGGGTCATTACATTTATGTAACTATATACTTCGGTATTGTTGGGATATATACTATTAACCATATGTTAAGATATAATATTTATTATAGGATAAATATTTGCTCAGTTTTAATAGATTATATATTCGTTTATGATATCTATTTACTTATATAGTAGATGATTTAGTGTGTAGCATTTAGCTTATACACAAAGGATTAAATCATCGGTTCTTATAAGTATAAAATTTTTTGTTCACAATCTAGGATGGAAATTGGGCATGCCATCGGTACGATTGTAGCACAAGATTATATGTAATATATCTTGATTATGGGAACGGTATAGTTCCAACTTCTTGTGCTAGTGCATTTTGTATGTATTGAACGGGATCGGGTAGAGATAGTTGTTTTAGACTGGCTAACAAAAACATATTCTCTAAACTATTAAATGTACTTATATTCTTAATCCTGGTATAACTATTATGATCTGTATATAGTAATTATCGTTTTGATTTATTAAAAGGTGAGATTCTGAGATGGGTCGATATGCCTAGTAGATTGAATGATAATAATATATATTGGTGAAATAATAAGTTAGTTGATGGAATCAATGTCTCGTTATAGAGATTGATTGATATGCTTTTTTGAGAATCTTATAAGTTTTTATCTTGTCAAACCTTGCAAGTGGATTTATGAATCCGACACATGAAATAAGTTAAGTAGTGCTCTAAAAGAAATTAATCATTTAATTAAATTCGTCAGTAATTTAATTTATTGATTAGTATATGTAATCTTAACATGGGGAATCACATAAGTGTTTAATGGGGAATTTTGAAATATAAATAGAGGAGTGCAATTACGAATTTTTAGTGGAATGATTTGTAATTTATTATGGTAAGAATAAGTTCAAATTAATTATTTGGAATTATTTCCATAATAGGAAGCCTCATTAATTAATTATGTGGTCCCTGCAATGCCCATATTTAACTAGAACTCAAAATCCTATTTCTTAAGGAAAAAAGGAGCAGGTGTGTGTTTTCTTGTTTTTTCAAGAAAATTGAGTTTTCTTCTCCTTTTTGGATTGGGAAGAAATCTCTATAAGTAGGGATTCTCCTAACCTAGCTAGGAAAAGATTGATTAGTTTTCTATTCATACTTGCCCATCCAAGTATTGAGAGAGTTCGGATGTGAACTTGGGATCACTGTTGAAGACTGCAAAGTTGTTGTCTATCTTGTGGAGCTTTAAGGTCTGTTCTAACTTGTGGATTCGCTTGAAGGTATCTGCTCACGCTTCAAGAGGTAATTCTTGAATTAAATTTCAACAAGTTTATGTGTTCTAGCATAAACGATTTTAGTTATCTATTATTCATGTAACCAGTAAGATTAAAAGTATGCTTCCGTTGTGCATATAATTAGGGGTGTACAAGCCAAATCGTAAAGTCAAACCGAACCGACGAACCAAATCAAACAAAAAAAAAAAACTGATTTGTGGTTTGGTGGTTGAAAAAAAAAAACCAACCACTCTTGGTTTGGTATTAAAAGAAAAAAAGTCAAACCAAACCGACATAATATATATATATATATATATATATATATAATTTTATTTTATTTATAGATAAAAATATTATTTATAATCTACTTTGTTAATATATTTTTAGTTAGCTTATAGTTTTCAATGTTTATATATTTTATTTCAAATATGAGCTTGTAAAATTTGTAAATATTTTATTTTGTATTAAAATCGGAAGTTACAATTATATTGTTATAGTTTTTCAAATTCAAAGTTAACAATTTACTTTGTAAATATTTTGTTTTGTATTCAGTTTGCATGTAGCCTTTAATCTTATTAATTTAACATAATGCGCGTTTATATTTCAAAAAAAAATTGTACTCATGTGAATTTTACCATCTTTTCGAAAATTTCTATTCATTTAATATTTTTTAACTTTAGCTTATAACACATGTAAGTGAAAATATATTTGATCGCTTTTTCAAACACCGTATAGCTGTAAAAAAATCGAAAAAAAAAAAAAAACGAAAGAACCAACTAAATTCGAAACCAAAAAAATCAATTTTATGTGGTTTGATTTGGTTTTTAGATTTAATAAAACCGACATAATTGGTTTAGGGATTTTTTAATGAAAAATCAAACCAAACCGACCTATGTACACCCCTACATATTATTATCCAACAAGTATGGTATTCGATATTTTAGTATGTTATATCTAAATACCAAATACCATATCGAATATCAAAAAAATTAAAATATATATATCATATACCACACCAAATACCATTATATCATAACAGTATTAAAAATTTCGATATGATATGATATTTCAGTATATACATCCCATGCCCACCCTTATTCATTGGAAGACTGGTTGTTTGAGCAACAACCAGAAACTCGATTGCCCTAAGACCATGTTGATGTTGGATATTTTGTAATATAAAGATGTTTTAAATTGAACAAACATATTTGTTCATTAAAGAACATGATTATTAGAAAAAGTTATTTGTTCATGAAAAAAAATGATTATTATGAAAATTCATTTGTTCACGAAAGAACATGACTATTATGAAATGTCATCTCTTAAGTCTTATAAATATAAGGACTCTCCAGAAGTAGCCTAAGAAAAATCTGCAGGTATATACAAGAGTTTGTTGTATCATAAAAAGAATGGCTTGTATCTTCCCCAATATATATACGAGTAATATCTCTTTAAGGAAAGTGATCATTCACGCCTCAAAGTAATCTTCTTCTTCAACTATACTTTCTAATTTTTCTAACAGTTGATACTTGAGTTGTCAGAGATGAAGAATAAATGGTTCAAAGGAAGAAGAGAGAGTAAGAGAAGAGAAAGAAATTATTTTTTGTTTAATCACAATTGGTTTACTTAATGTGGAAGATATGGACATTAATGATGGTTTAGCGAATAACTCGAAAGAGATATCCAAACAAAATCTTTTGACGTCTCTTCTTTGGAGTTGAAGCCAATGGTCCATGGAAACACTCAAATTGGCGTTGTATACCATTGTAGAGTGGACAGTTAATATATTTAGCAGCATCTAATACATAATCATCATACCTATCAAATCTAATCAATATATGTCGACGTGCAAGCCATAAGATAAGTTTCCAAAAAACATTTTTTGAAAACAACTTCCATCATATCAAACACACATATTGAATAAATAAAGAGTAGCTTGCCTTGCGATTGCAAAGTTATATAGAAGCATAAACTGGATAATCAGAATAAATTTGACCAAACTCATTGCCATGACCAGGAAAAATGAACAACAAAAATATGAAGAAAATCCTAAAAGAGCTTACCTGAAAGTCAACATGAGCACAATAATAAGAAGTGTATCACATAAATGTTAAGGATACACAAAATATTCTGCTAAATGAAGATGCAATATAATCAATCCCAAAATGATCGATCCCATATATGATATATCCCAAAACATAAGTTTTTTCATACCAGGGCTTGAACCCGAGACCTCTGGTTAAGGGTGAAGCGATCCCACCACTGCACTACAACTTAAATCTTCCCTAAGTAGTCCTATATTTTAGATATGAGATCATTTCGATGTTTCATATTTTTGATATATTATTCATTTGAAACAATTCACACATGTGGCATGTCAAATTTCAAAGTTAAGCTTTAAAGAAGCTTTAATTGCTAATAGAGTCTTGCAATCTCGACCAACTCAAAATCTCATTTAAGCAGTTCTAAATTTTAGATATGAACTATCCTCAATATTTTGTGTCTTTGATATATAATTCACTCAAAACAAATTGAGGAAAAACTAATGGGGGGAATCCAATAAAAATACAAATGATTATGAAATATTTTCAAACTTTGAAAAAATGTTTGGGGTGTTTTATGTGTTACAGAAAGTAGAGTTTATGTGAATTATTCTTTTGACAATTGGGTTTTTTTTTTTTTTATTATGTGTTAATTGAATAGGACATTTTACCAAATCCTTCAATATAAATTACACATTTTAGTTTGGAGAAGTGCATGATCCACATGATATTGAATTGCCAACCTCACACCATCTTAAGGGTTGTCGTGAAGTATTTTAGGAAATTAATTTCTCACATAGTCACTCAAATAATAATTATTGTTTCAGAAAGTCACCTTTTTTCTTGATTCTAATTTTTTTCAATAATAAAGTGACTTTATGAAATAATAACTATTAAATGGGTGACCATTTGAAAAATCAACTTTTTTTTTATTCCCAACATAACATTTCTCAATGTGAATCTAAATTAATCAAATTTCAATACAAATACGAGACGTCGGATGAAAAACGAAAACAATTTGTTGAGTAATATGTCAATATCTCGACTATAACAAGGCCCACAAAGGGGTTGAGGTGGCATGAGTCAGAGTCATGATCGAACATATGCTTGTTTGATGGACATATATAGTTAAAATGTAAAATAATGTCCTTCCTATTAACTATAACTTTTGACATGATGATAAATATTTAATTCTAACATAATTAAAATATCACACAAAGTGCTCACCACAGAGTGCTCACCCGAAGGGCAGAGGCTGTGGCAGAGGTTGTAGCAGCGGCGGGTTATCCTGGGGTTCAAAAAAAAAAATGAAACAATTTTATCATGATTAAATAATAAAAAATATACATATAAGCAATATAAATATTAGGTGCTAATGAATTTACTAATGTCCTTCCATGATGTTGAATATTTTAATTTAAGTACACATTTTGTTACTTCAAATTCATATATATACAGTAAAATCTCTATAATTAATACTCGGTAAATTAATAATCTCTTTAAAATAATATTTTTCTCCATTCCCGACTTAGGCCAATGGAAAAAATCACTAATTTCGATAAGACGATGAGATAATATAATTCCAAAAGACCCCTATATAAATATATGGTCCCATTAATATCATAAATTAATAATTCTTTAAAAATACAAATATATCTAAGACAATTTAGTAAAATATGATTTTATTGTGTTATGTTTTTTCTTAAAATTTAAATCTAGTTGAATCTCATCTCTAACTTTTCTTATTGCATCCAAGAGCTCCAGTATTGTCTTTTCAAACTGCACCATAAAATTGTGAAGAGTTCTAGATACGATAAGTGCTTCCTTACGCGTAACTGGTTCCAAAAGTATAATATCATCTTCAACTTCATCATCAACATTGTTTTTTTCAATGGTATCCACAATTTCTTCTAAGCTCTGGACCTCTGAACATGTATCACTTTCACTCTAATCCAATAGGTTATTGACATCCATTTTATTGTGGTAATCGAGATCATTAATCATGACCTCAAGTTCATTATTGACGTTTTCACAAGTGAGTTCATTCAAATTCTATGAGATTGCATCCCCCGAACGAACTTTAAAGTGTCAAAAATAATTTGCTAGTGTCTCTTGCTGAACATTTGTTGTCAAGGGATCGCAAAATCGATAGCATCCAAAACATTAATCTTTGCTGGATCAGTTTGTCCCACTTCATAGCCTTCTAATATCTACGATAAAATCAGTTACGATAGTACATCTTGAAAGCTCTTATTATCCAGTATCACAAGGTTGAATTTTGAATGTCATGTTGGGTGGCAAGAAAAACAATTCAACATTTTGTAGTCCTTCAATATTTCTATTATGGGATGGACAATTATCTACCATAATCAAAACTCGTCTACCATGCATTTTGTGGTTAAACCAACGAATATATTCATCAAAAAAACACACTTGTCATCCATGTTTTTTTGTTTGCACGATAGTGAAAATTTAATATTTTTTATGTGAAATCAATAAATATGATACATAGATTAGTAAGATACAATGAATTTGATATAATCAAAATTAATCTTAACTAAGTCTCAAACCATTCTTTAAATTAATAAATATTAATTTATAGATTAAATAATATCTTTATAAAATAATAAAATTTCATGATCCCATTTATATTAATTTATAGAGATTTTAGCGTATTATATTCAAAAACCACTATATAGCCATCTTGGAAATCTGACCTTTGAATAATACACACACAAAAGGTCAACAAATCCATCTAAATAGGTCTTCTTTGAATTTGTCATCCCTATCACCACAAGTGTCCTTCTCATTACATAGGCAGTGGCCACTAATATTAATTAGATGAGAAGTATTAGGTGAATAGTCAGACTGGTTGTATAACCTAGTAATTAATAAAATAGTTATAAAATTAGAATTTCAATTTCAATAAAAACAAGAAAATTAAAATAATTTATTTTCAATCATCTTAAGTTTTGGTCGGCAGATTCATTTAGCACCTATATTAATGAGAGATGTGTTAAATATAAGTGTGACATAATTAGCTCATAAATACATGACTACTTCAACTTGCCTAAGTTTGGACATATCACTAATTCACTTATTTTGATCCATTACAATTAATATATCTAAAAATTGGACTGATAGGTAGCTAGTGAAATAAGTCGAAGTATGTACACAAACAACACTAATATTAAAAAAAATTACTATAAATGAAGTAGGTGTCTGTTGTAGGTTTGTTGCATCATTTGGTTATTAACCTCTTCTACTCCTTACCAAAAAAGTCCAAAATCCTTCATTTTATTTTATTTTTCTTGTATGAATTAACAAGATTATTATGTCAACAATACAAGGGGGTAGGGAAAATAGTAACAATATTATGGCTCAACCATTTCTCCATGAATTCAAGAAACAAGCTTCTTTCTTCCTTAAAGAGAAGATCAAGACAGCCAGATTGGCTTTGACTGATGTTACACCAACTCAGATGTAAGTTCTCTATTGAAATTAGCGACAGATAAATTTTGTATATCATGATTAGTGATAGATCATCGGAAAAAAAATTGTTAGCTACGAGTAATTTAATTCCACTTTCTTTAGTGTTTGTACTATGATGAGCAATTTTGACTTTTTGATCATTTGTATCTTCTGATTTATTCACACATAGTTTGTTTATAATAGTTTCGTGACTTTATTGTTATATTAACGAATTTTGATAAGTCATTTTTTGGTTTCTTTTAGAACTCTTACAAAAAGTAGGTTTTTTTTTTTTTTTTCAAGTTAGTGATCATACGTGAAATTAATCTAGAGAAATATGATCAAAGTACCAATTATGATTCTTGTGGATCGGATCATTTATACAAAGAGAGACTCTAGATATTTGAGATCTTACTTTTTGAATAAGATCTTAATTTCAGTGACGATTTCATTAGATATCTTATAACTAGGATTCCTCTTTTTTCCAATCCCTCTAACGATTATGTTTGTTTGAAGATTGACAGAAGAAGCTACAAATGGAAATCCAGGTGCACCTGACACAAAAACACTAAAAATGATTTCCAAGGCAGCTTTTGAAGTTGATGATTATTGGAGAATCGTTGGGATCCTACACAAAAAGTATGTTTATTTTTATTCATTTTTTTTTATTTAAAAAAAGTTTTTTTCTTTTTTGGCAATTTTTTGGATAATATTTTCAGGCTTGATGATATTTTATTGTATGATGTAGATTGTCACGTTTTGATAAAACGAATTGGAGGGTTTCATATAAGGCTGTGATAGTGTTGGAACACTTGTTGACTTATGGACCTGAAAGTGTTGCTGAGGAATTTCAAAGTGATAAAGATGTTATTAGGGAAATGGGAAGTTTTCAACTCATTGATGAGAAAGGGTAAACTTCATTACAAGTTGAATTTAGCTATGATCATCCAATTGTTTATTTATAGTAGACAAGTCATCAAACTAATTTCTAGAATGGGAAAATAACTCAACTCGGAAACAGTCTCTTTATCTTCATAAGATAGGAGTAAGGTTGTGTATACACCACCCTCTCCAGTTGCCTTTTGTGTGACTACACTGAGTATGTTGTTGGTAAGTAAATCAACTATCCATATATATAATGGAACTTTAAGAAGTCGAGAAATGCTTTATTCCATCCCACAAACTTTATTAGGTTCTACAACTTTGTCGTGATAAACTAAAAGTTGAATGTCCATCCATCTAAGGTACTTTGAATGATGTATGCAGATTCAACTGGGGGCTAAATGTTAGGAAGAAATCTGAGAGGATATTGAAGCTGCTAGAAGATGGACAACTTCTCAAAGAAGAGAGAAACAAATCCAGGAAGATATCAAGAGGGATTGAAGGTTTTGGGAGCTTTAACATTAGGAGGACTACTAGTTCAGAGGAAGAATCAGCAATTAAACCTTATGGAAGGTCTAATTCTCAGTTTAATCATCATGAAAATGATGATGATGATGAATTGCAAGTTAGTGAGAAAGTGGATGATGAGTACTTAGTAAAAGAAAACATAGCACCAAGTGATGAAATGCACAAATGGAACTTCAAAGGAGAATCAAAAGCACTTTTGGATGAACAGAAAGAAGAACCAAGGATGGTATTTTCATCAGAAGAGGATCATCCTTTCAGAGAAACAGATCAATTAACGTCAGTCTCACTGCTTTCTTCTGGAGATCAAGTCCTCCAAGCATGTCAATAGGACGTGTAGCAGCGTATGTATGTTGAATAGTTGTTTTATGCATTCATCTATCTCTCAGAACAGTTGTGTCGTTCCACCTAAAGATTTATGTATAGAGCTAAGAACACCTAATTGGTTGTTTCCCTTACAGACTTAATACCACTACTAGCTGTTTTGAGCTTCTGTTGTAACCTACCTACAGGGTGAAGCAATGCAGAAATGCAACTATACTTCCATTTCAGGTTCATGGAATAATTGTTGCTCTCTTGAAAGAGCATAGTACCCAAATTTGTGTTTCTTTACAATGCTACTAATGATGCTGATGTTTCCTAGTACATTGCTGCTGCTTTTTTCGTTTAACCATCTGGTATCTAAAGCCCATTGGTTCCACTCATCTGAATCCGTGCTGGATAAGCACACTGAATAGGATAAAATACTCTCTACCCGAGAAGATATCGAGCACTATACTTTTGGTTAAAGGTGGAGAGATTTCAACCACCCCACCACACCCCTTAGTAACCTTGTTGTATCTCTACTGCTACACCTGATGTGAACTAAAATTGCATTCTTGTTACTTCTACCTTTAGCAACATTTAACATCTCAGGAAAATGGCAAAAGAAACAACAAGAGCACATAAAATCAGTCTATAAAATTTATAACTACTACATTGTCTCCAAGACAATTTCAGTGTTCTCCTTTACTCATGTTATCAACAGTCTTGCCATTTTGGTGTATTAGAGATCTATGAGATGGGGCTATTTTTCTTGTATTTGTAACACTAGCTCTTAGGTTACCTTTTGTATCCTAGGCACCACAAATACATATACATCGATTTACACTATTGTTACTACTATATGAGGATTTATAAGTTGCAGAGCCAATCCTTGATAGCAAGTCGCAGGGCATGGTTGGGAGTTAGCTCCAAATGGCTTAGTTTCAAATTGGTCATTGGAGAAGTATCATGACCATTTTCCAGCCATCCTTCAATGGCCTCTCCTTCATATGTGAACCCGTCTGCAGCAACCTGGGGGTCATTCATTATGTCCTGAAATAAATTCACAATTATGTAAGCATTATTGCTGCAAACATGAAAACCAGAAAAGTTGTTTCCAACAGCAAATTGGACTGAATGAAAAATACAAACACAGCACAGTAGATGGATCATCTATAACTTAAGTAGTGATCAATTTTCAGCATAAATTATGACAACAGGTCTATGATGCCCTGCATGTGGAACAACTACCAACTCATGCATTTTACATTCAGATTATGTTTTTATTTTTATTTTATGATTCCATATTCTGCCAGGGTGGGGGGTGAAAGGGTGGTTGAGAGAAGAGAAAGGATATGACCAGATGTTGCACCCATAACCTTTAAGAGGCATGATAGCAGCACTACCGGGAAACAGACTACCAGTTTGCTCCCTCTCAATTCTTTTTAAGTCTACACACACACTCTTATCCCCTAAAATAACATATCTTTGTCTTCCTATCCTGCGTCCTAGAGGACCACAAAAATTCATATGATTAATAGTACGCAGGACATAACTTACCTGGCGAATCGGACATAAGAAAAAGGAGGGCACTGATTGTTCTTCCAACTCATTCAAGTTCTTTAGCTCCATTACAAGAGATGATGTCAGCTCAGGCCTATCCCTACTGTTTAATTCACAGCATTGCAATGCCAGTTCTGCTAACCTCCTTGACACAAATGTAGGCCATTCTCCAGCATATGAATCCAAAAGAGAGTCTAATTGTGCATATAAGACTGCCCTGCGTACTTCATTCACTAGTCCTGCTAGAGTTCTTCCAGTGAGCATTTGAAGGATAATAAGTCCAAGTGCATAAATGTCCGATTTAGGTGTCAGAGCTCCAGTTTCATGAAATTCAGGATCAGTGTAGGCGAACAGACCCTTTGGTTCACTAAGACGATTGAAACTAGGGCATCGTAGGACTTGCTTAGGTATCAGACTAGATATGCCGACATCACATATTTTACAGCTGCCTGTGGAATCAATGAGCACATTCTCGGGCCTCAGATCCCCATGTACAATCTTTTCAGGGTATGAAGAGTGCAAAAACAGAAGTGCACTTGCAATTTCAGCAAGAATTCGTGCTCGCATCTTCCAATTCATGGGACGAGTGTTGTTTTTGCAAAAGAGGCGATCTTGGAGGCTCAAGCCAGGAAAATATTCATGAACAAGGCACCAAGATTCTGGACATACACCAAGTAAAGTGACCAGATGAGGATGACGTAACTTAGCTAGAATTTCCACCTGCAAGTAAGAAGTTCATCATATGAGCAAGCACACAAATAAAAGAAATTGTTGGCAGAGAAAATTATGAGATTACTTTTTAGCTTATGATGAAAGACCAAACTGAGCACAAGGAAAGGTATATGCACTTGAGTTGGATGATATTAAGGAAAATCACATGCTATGCTGAAAGGGAACTCTGAAGTAAAGAAACTTAGAGTGGAATCCCAATCCTATCTAAATGCAATTTGCAATCCATGCATGTGAATCAAATGGAGATGTTAACCTGTTCAAAAAACTGTGATAGCTGTTGCATATTATAATGATGCAACTGCTTAATGACTACAGTTTTATCTGAGAGTTCTCCTTTAAACACATCACCATATCCTCCCTGACCAATCCTGAAGCTCTCAGAAAAATTGCATGTTGCTGTCTGCAAATCGGAGGATGAAAACTCAACCAACCCAAGTGATACAGAGCACTCAGCCAAGTCACTTGCACTTTGTCCTCCATCTTTTCCACGATTCTTCCACGAATTAATCCAGTGCATGGCCTCACTATTTTGCTGCTGAAGTTTCTGCTTCTCCTGCTGGAGAGTTGATATGGAGGAGTGAATCAATGTCAATTCTCCAGCGATCTCTTCACACCGTCGATCGGCCTCCTGTGCACGACTATCCAGGAGGGCTATATTTCTCATGGCCTTGCACAGCTCATAAGTTTTCTCCTTTTTCTCCATCAAGAGCTTTTTTTTTTCCAGCAATGTAGTTTCCAGAGCATCCTCAGCTTCCTTTCTCAGTTCAACTTCATGTGCATGAGCAGATTCAAATGCTTTTATCTACAACAAAGCAAAATTTCTAAATTTCAGAGCCTAAGAAGGAAGCTTCAGTTCTTATTAAAAAATACATGAAACTTCAGTTGTATAGAAGTAATAGTTCACCAATTAAGTGTTCTCAGTCCATTATACATGTTGCAAATATGAGAAATGACATTAATATTCACATAGCATTCCTCTTATAATGGTAGTATAGAAGATATGTTGCATGAATTTCTGCTGTAAATAAGAATACAAACTGGCTCTAGGAATGAAGTACTCTGACACACAGATTCATGCAGTAGCATTGACTTGGTCGCAAACAGATTATAGTAGTTCTAAAGTGCTGACTTCAATTTTTTTAGCTTGGATAAGCCCATAGTGGGTCTACTGGTACATTAGATATGATGGCTTTGGTCCATAAATGAATGTGAAGCCATAATATAAGAAAAGCTAGTAAGTGTAATTTAGCTTCATAAGCCTCCATGTCTGTGATATCCAGCAGTAGCCAAATTTTACGATTGTCCATGCATCAATAAAGTTCTTCCACAAATATGTAAGTATGGAATGATCTATAGAGCAATAAGAATACGATCTCCTCAATAGGAATACAGAAACTAGAGGTTCACCTTCCTGATGGCTTCTTCAGCTTCAGCTTCCAGTTTTTTGCGCTTCAGAATCTCTGCAAAAGCTTCATTCCTTGATGATTCAAATTCTGTGCCAACTTCTGCCAGCTGTTTGTATAAACTTTCCATCTCCGCATCAGGGGGCACCATTTGTTCAGCAGAAGAAGCACAACTGCTATCATGAATAGAGCTTGTTGAAATAGATAAACTAGGAACACTGATCAGATTGCTTCTGCTGGAAGAAGAAAAATCCTTGAACCATAAATCAGTTTGAGATGGAATCCCCGCTTCAAGAACTAAATTTTTTATTCCAGATGACAGCAGGTCCCTAGACGAGCTTGACTGAACACGTTCTGGGAACAGGATAACCTCATTCTTGCAAGACTTAAGACACTGAGATCTTAAACCACATACATCAACAGCCCCTGCTCGAGTATTAGGAGAAATAGGTGCAATGAAGCTTGAGCATTCAGGAGGTTGTCTACTCCAGATTAATCTTCCTTTGTAGACGAAGAATATTTCACAGAATGTAGGGAACTTTGTGGCAGCATAGCTTGCTTTCCTGGAGCTTTTCTTAACCTTCACACAACTGTAGATAGCTAGTAAGTTTGGGTACATGGGACCAGTTCTATTTGATGAAAATTCAGAAAGATGCAAATATACTGTTTCAGTAAATACAGGTTTAGCAACAAAAAATATAAAGGGTGAAAGAAAAGATCCATATAGACATACCAACTATAGCTTGGATTAAGGTTCTGTCATGTTGATATCCTTACATTAGGTCCAGCGTTACAAATCTTTTCACATTTGTTCAGAGATTGTATGTTTGTGTAAAAATAAGAGAGATTTTGAAGAGCTTCTAGGTCAAGAGAACTGATTTTGTCCAAATGAGAAACTACTATGTGTTGGAATGAAATGGTCCCTAATATAGCAGATAAATAGAGGATTCATATAAATAACACTACTAGTTTCCAATGGAGGCTCTGTTATTGTTGTCATCTTTGTAAAACAACTGAAGCAAGATATAGGTTGTATTATGAAATCCCCCAGTTCTGCAGGCAATGACAACCTCCACAGATTTCTAGACCTTTAATTTGGCCACTGTTCTCAGTTCTCCAACAGTGAAAGTTTAGACTAGCCTACTAGTATTTTCAGCTAGCAATTTGAGTACCCTAGGAAATTTGTCCCCACCCGTCAAGTTTGATGAAAACAGTTTACCTGAAATGAACACAAAACCTATGTTGCTCAGATTCTCTAAAAGTACTGCCGTGACACAACCATGTCAGATCCTCCAAAAATGCACAACTTTGGAGGATTCGCCACGCAACCTGTGACATTTTTGAAGAGTTTGAGCAACACAGCCGGGCACTTCCTTATTGAAAAGAAAGACCTAATTTTCCTTTGCTAATTAGGTCAGTCAGGAAAAGTGAAAACTAACATCAAATTGCTACAAGACATGAACCAAGCACTCAAAATGTTTCCAAAACTAGAGATTCCTCTTTTCTCCTTTCTTTTTGGTTGATATGGTAAAACCCTATCCCTTCCCCTCAAAATAATATCCTGTCTAGGAGTCAACAGTGGCTCTTTCGAATTTTGCTCTCTAGGTGACACAACTTCTCAACCTATAGGTAAGACGTGGAATACTCTGATCACTCAAGCAGCCTCACTTACCAGAAACTAGAGATACCAGGAGATCAACATAGCAACTTGGACATTTCAGTTTGTGGTCAATTCTGGTGCCTCTGACACGACAAATCTGGTTTATGCAGGAAAAATAACATGTAGGAGGAAACAAGTTCACGAAAAGGATTTATAAGTTTTTATTGAGATCCTAGGCACAAAAACAGAACCACATGAATTTGAGATATTTTGTAGCATCCAGAAGTCTTTCCAAAAAGACAAAGCTCTTCAAAAATTGAATCATATAACATAATCCAGAATTCACAAGTGCAATCATAATCTCCAGCAGTTCAAACAGTTTAATCGCACTTGAAAGTAATCTAAATGACCAGAAGTTGAAGACCTACTCCGGTATAGCCCCAATTATAAGCTTTCTGATGTTATGTTTGTTGACAAAATCCAGAATTCCTTTTAGGACTTGATCTGATTCAACTATAGCAACACTTGCTTTAACCTGAAAATATTATCACGTCTTCTGTAAGTGATTGCATTGGTAGCATGATACAAGGAAAATACTCATCATTACTATGAAAAGAAAAGCAGATTTTTACAGTACATAGATCATGATGCAGTGAAACGAGTTGTTTTAATTTTAAATGAATGATACTGTGAGAACATTAGTGTCACAGAGGTAGCAAAGATCTAGACATATTCCTGCATGTCGTATAGTAGCAATAAAATGTCAAATCTAGGCACAGAAATCAACAAGAGACAAACAGTTGTAATACAAACATTGGTCAAGATGTAGTGAGGAAGGAAATCGTGAAAGTAATAGAAAAAATAATTTAAACTTAAGGACTTCTAGTCTTTGTTTCAGATGTAATAGAAGATATTAGAAAGTAGAAAAGTGAGAGAAGAAAAGAATATATTTCGGGGGCTCAAACCCACTTAAGCTATCAAGTATAGCACGCAGTAATAGGTTCAAATCCCAACAGAAGCAAAAAAAAAAAAAAACTAGGTAATTTCTTCCCATCTACCCAAACTAGGTGGACCGAATTACCCAATACCTGTGTTTGTGGGAGATGTCAGGTAACTGTTGGAATAATCAAGGTGTACACAACCTTGACCCAATATACAACAACAACAACAATGGGGAAATCTTAGTAGCTTAGTTGGTTGACTACCAGTACATTCACCTTACATACCTAGTGTAATCCCAGAAGTGGCCCAGGATACCGATGTCAAAAGAAAAAAAGTATAGCGGGCAGTGAGAAAGAGGCACGAGGGGACAGGAGCGGATAAAACGAGTTAAGACTTTTAGGGATTAGGAGGATAGAGAGACAGCAAATGGAGAATACTTTGAGAAGAGGGGAGCGATCTGTACAGACAGAAAATTCAGAAACAAGGTGCCTGAGATGGAGAGCCTGGAGCCCAATAACTTATTCGTCAACTTTTATCACGTCCCCACCTTTATTCTTTTGAATAGAAATTTCTTCACAGCACTTTTTACTGTTACTTTCACTTTCACTTTTTCTGGGTTTCTTTGACATCTAGAAAAAGAGAATAAATTTGTTAAAAATCACTCATCTTTTCCTCACCACAATCTCTGTTTTCTGATCATCAGCAGGAAAACTTCTTCCTTTTGTAGATCGTTACAGTAAAACGACAAAGAAGAACTATTTCCATTTTAATTTCTCTAGATTGATCGATATTTTTTCACCCATGCATCTGTTCATTTTCATGTCCACATTCAATGTATTCAATTTGAACAATCCACACATGTCCTTCAGAACAAAAAAAAAAGAGGAAAAAGAGGAGAGAAAAGCCAAATAGCTTTCAACAATGACCTTTCACTTTTGTACAACCCAGCAAACAACAAGAACTGCAACAGGGCAATCCCTTTAATCCATCAGCACTTCATCACGATAGAATACTCAGATCAGGATAAACACGAGATACAGTTGTGATCGACGGAATATGGTGGAGATTTACAATGGTGCTTAAGTTTCTACGGTTACTAAAGCGACGGTAAAGGTTAGGAGGGAGAAGGAATTTTGGTGAAGAGGGGAAGGGGAGAAGAGAGATGGAAAAGGGTAGAAGGGGCAATAAGAGATGGCGTAAATGGAAGTAGTCAGAGATGGTAGTCATTTATTGGTAACATAAGTGACAGAACTTCAGGCGGAAAGCATGGAAAAGTTCCTCTCTGGACTACCGTTTTAACCTTTTGCTCAGTAATTAGTCAAAACCGTTACCTGAGTTAATGACTGTAGAGATCCTAATCTCACATTAAGAAAACTAGTTATAAGTAAGATATCTGATTGTGGTCCCATTTGAGCAACTGACATCCATTCTATTAAGTAAAATTTATCAACAAAAATCCCACAAATACACAGCCAGATCAGAGTCTAAGTCTCAAAATAAACCCATCCCAAAGTTTCAGAACTAAAATGAGTTGTTGACATCTGATCATAAGTCATTTTGAAGCAAAAAGTACATAGAAATCCTCTAGCAGCTTGAAATGTTACCATTTAAGATTTGAAGTTCTTAAGCGACCTCAATGATTATTAATACCACATAAGAATCATAAAAGGAAATGGTCCGACCTAGCCATCGTACCTAGACATGTTTAAAGATGTCGCATTAGACACTCGCCCCTGTAACAGTTTTTTCAGTTCTATGCAAATCACACCAAAATAAGTAAGCCCACTAAGATAACAGTTCTAACATTTCAGAGTAGCAAAATACCTTTAGAAGTGGTTTGGTAGGAGGTATTAGAGAAAATTGTAAATTAGGTCTTGGGCCTAACTCTACCCTTCGGGGTGGCCCAGTGGTTTGGGCTTGGGACTTCCATGCGGGTTACCTCTCCTATGCTATTTGCGAGCTATTGCATAGGGGCGAGGTTTTTACCCTGTGCACACCCAAGGTTTCCTTGTCATCAAAAAAAAAAGGTCTTGGGCCTAACTCACACCTTAAAAGCAAATCCAATGAAGGAGGATTGTCCAAACCTTATAAGGAGACCACCCATCTCATTAACCACCAATGTGGGATCTTCTTTCATTCTTTAACCAAAATAATACATATATTATCTTTGGTATTATTTAATCCCATATTTGGTAGTGTCTACAACCTATGTATAACTAATACACACCCTATTCGGTACTATTCTTATACATAGTAAACCATGACATTAACATGCGAGATACTATTCCTATTCTAATACACCATATTCAGTAATATGATATTCTAATAAACCCTATTCATTTGATACAACAAACCAAACACCCCATTCATTACTAATACGTCATATACAGTACTATTTTTATAAACCCTATTACTCTCCTATTATCTTATTTGTCGATTCTATTATTACTTGTTGTTTCCTTTGTTTCGGTTAGCATATTATTTGTTGTTGTTATTGTTCTCTTCTACTTTATTTTAAGCTGACTTTTTCACTACAGTATTTCTTCCAATACTTGATGTTGATATGTTTTACTTGAGCCCAGGATCTATCAGAAACAATCTCTACCTTCAGGGGTACGGCTATGGACACACCACCTCCTCAGGCCTCACTTGTGGGATTACACTGGATATGTTGGTGTTCTTATACGCCCTACCAAATGATCCTTAGTGAGAATAGACTAAACTTCTAAAGCAAATTAGTTAAGCACAGGAACAGTGCACAACCTAGCCAGAGAAATTATTCTACACGTTGAGAGGAAGGAAATGGTGAAAGAGCAATACCAATACAAAAAGTACAAAATCACAATTCAACATCATCATTCTCTTTGATCAGGACACTAGCATCAACAACTCTTCCATCATAGAGTAAAACGGTCATGCAGTTACTAGTATGGTCTTCTTCTTTATTCAATATGATCCACCAAATGAATTTACTAAAACCTAGTTTTACAAAATAATTGCAACTTATGCTATAAACAGGACTGCGTTCCTGGAGAATAACTCCACACCAAACATTTAGAGATAAATGATACCTTTGATTTGCAGCATACACTCAAATAACGAGATATAAGTTTCCAAGCCTCTTCTCTCTCTGCATTTCGAAATGTGGCTACCATTTTTGCATTAGCCTGAGTAACTGGCAATTTTCCCACTGCATAAAAATCACAAATATGGACACATGATTGTAGGTTGTCAAAAGAATAAATCGGTTCTTCTACAGTTTTCTAGTCTAAATGTTATAGTATGGGGGAAGATGTTTTAACAGGGTGCACTTTAGTGGGGAGGAAAATGTTTATCATAACGCGAGAAAACATTTCCTGGATCATTTTCTATTGTTAGGGTTATGAAAATAGATGCCATATGGTAATTGTACAAGGACTAATATTCAGGAAAACCAGAGGCAGGTTCAACATCTAAACTCTATGGGTTCAACCTCTTAAAATTCTTACCGTTGAACCCATTATATTGTAAGAGTTTAGGGCTCATACCTACTATTTATTGCACATATTTATGGATTTGTATTCGCATACCGTCACTCTGCATCCGCCTCTGGGTAAAAGTACATTTATGAGTATCGTAAACAGTGGCTACATGTTGACTTAAGCAAGTGATATGGACTTAAAGTTAGGATAGTTGTAAAGGAAAATTTTGCTCATTCCTTTTTGGTCAAAAATTATTTTCAGGAACAAAGAGTTTCACAACTCAATGTAATCAAACATTCCTTAAAAGACCAAAACTTCATTAACGTATTGAACAAAATTTCAGTAAAATGAAGCTAAATCTATAATCATGATATGATATATAATCCACGCTTAACCCTCCGTGTTGGCTCAGATGGTTTGTCTTCGGACCTCCATAATGAAGGTCTCAAGTTTGAAACCCGAGCCTGCACAACAGGGGCTTGCCTAGTACGGTTTATCTCTCTCACGTGGTTTGCGGGCTATTGCACACGAGCGGGATTTACCCTAGATATGGGTTTCCTTAACAACCAAAAAAGATACACTAATCGTCTACATTTATAACCTAGAAACAGTAGAAATGATCCAGAAAATGATCTTTTTAAGGAACAACATTAAAGTATAAACATAATTCTCATTACCAAAAGCACCCAAAGCATAAAAATCATCCTCATATCATGAATAAAGCACCAACAACAATAACAACAAGAAAGAGGGAAGAAGAGGCTACATACACAAAGTAGGTATATATGAAGAAGGTTGAAGAACATGAAGAATACAAATCTCAGAATTCCCAAATGTCTTACAAGCCCACTGAACCAAAGCAACACCTTTGTCAACATATTTACCCACAGCTACAAATACTTTAGACCCTTGTTGTTCTTCTTCTTCTAACACAACTTCTCTCGATTGAGGAGCAACGATATGGCTTGTCCTGTAAAACCCACGTCGGAAACTGGCCATTGAAGAAAACCCAGAAGGGAAATTTGGAGGAGTTGGAGAAGGGGTAAGCAACTCCATGGATTTTGAATATCAAAGAACTCAAAACTCACTGTGGCCTGTGGGACATTATAGAGACAATTGGGGATTCTTTTTTGTGCTCGTGTCAACATCGCACGACTTAAATTTGTTAAGAGTCATATTGATACGACAATTTATGGTGTGTTTGGTGTGACAAAAAATGTTTTGCACGCAAAATATTTTACAGCTCGATAGTTTGGCTATTAAAATTTTCACTTTATTGATAAAGTTTCAATACCCTCTAATTTTATTTTAATTTAAGAAATATTTATGTGGTTTTTTAAAAAAAAAAACTTTTGGTATGATATTTTTTTTAAAATATTACGTTAAATGTATTTTGTATATAATTTAAACAAATGGATTCTTACGTAAATGTATCTTCAATAAAAAAAATAAATATATTCAACTAAATGATTGGATGTGTATGTAATGTATTAATATTTTATAAATAGTTTACTGTATAATTTAAACAAAAAAATTCTTAGGTAAATGTATCTTCGGCAAAAAAAAGTTAAACTAAATTAAATGATTAGATGTGTGCGATATTGTCTAAATAGTATATAATTGTGCTTATATGATGTATAAAGATATATCTATATACATTGTTATATTAAGTTTAGACATTGCAACAATTATATTTCTCAACTAACTGCTTTTTTTTTTTCAATTCCAACTAACTCAACTCTCCTTTAAATAGTTCAAAATTTTAGATCTAAGTTCCTCTCGATGTTTTGTGTTTTTTTGATATATTATTTACTCGAAATAATTCACGTTTATTGCAGATCGAAATTTAAAATTTGAGCTTCAAAGCTCTATAAAGTGTTATTGAAGGTATAAACTGGTCGAATGGCCAATTAATATGGTAATAATTACTTATAGTGATCAATAATTGTCCTCAAAGTAAGAAGTATAGATTATATAGACATGCAGGATTAAGTGAGAATTTAATGGATCTCGTAATAACTAAGTTTTCAAAAGAGCAACAGCCACCTACACATTATGCAAAACTGAACGCTTAATGTAATTGGTATAGGTAATTAAGCAATAATAGAAAGTCATTAGTCTGATTCCACCTAGTAGCGAATTAAATCTAACACAGAAAGCAATACTAATTTTGAAGACTATCTATAGTGAGATCATGATATGTATCGAAAGGCGGGAAGATACATTTAATGTGTAATTCATTTGTTTTTTCTTTTTGTGCAAGAAAAATTAGTTTTTTGGAGAACCAAACTCATATATGTAGAATAAACTAATCTTTTTTTTTCTAATTAGATTAGAAAATGTTTTCATTTTAAGAAACCAAAACCAATGATGTTTAATTGTTTTTTTAAACCTTATAAATCCACCTAAAAATGATATATTTGGATTGGAGAGGTAATTCAGAGGGTGTTTGAATTGATTTGTTTTTAGGTATATTTTGGTTTTTAAATTTTTTTTTTTTTTAGTTTAATTAAATTTCAAACACTTATTTTTAAATTTTAAAAGTATAAAAATAAGTTAAAAATAAAAAATTAAATATTTCTAACTTATGACTTTTAACTTATAAACTATTTCTAAAATGTCAATTCAAATATTCTCTTATTGATTCAAATTTGACCTTACGCGACCATTAATATTCGTAAAGTAAACAACAAATACAAAATAATAGGTTCTCTACCCCTAACTTATGTAAGTTTGAAACGATTGCTTTGTTGTAACATATTAATTATAGTGTGTTAGCATTTGACTAATATAATAGAAGATAAATATATAAATTATTTATTATTATCTTACGAATTTTTTAAAAAAATCTTGTTGGAAAGAAAAACAGCCTAACCTAGGTTCTCAAAAAAAAAAAAAAAAAAGACTTGCACGTATTTCTCTTAAACTCATGATCTTTATGAATAGATTAAAACAGACAACTTTTCTTCATAATTTTTTGACTTTACTAAATCAGAATGTCATTATAACAAAATAACAAATTGAAAAGTGAACTTAAATTAGGACAAAAATAAAAGAGAAGTTGAGTGTACTGACGGTTTAGGTACTTTATAATAATACTTTCACTTTAGTTTTAATAATAATATAGAGAGACACCTAATAAAAGAATGAATGAACCAACACTAACTACTCCACAAACAGCTAAGTCAATAATTATTATTTTGGAAGTTTAATATTTGAGCCAGTGAGATGCACTGGTTTAATGTTAAAAAGATTAGTAAGAGATGTTTATGGCCAGCTAGTGTCTTGGTTTTTTGTTTTATGTCTGTGTTATTTTATTTTTCGATTTTATTATTATTTTATTGTGAATATTTTAATTTTTTTCATGTGGTGATGGCTAGCGATGATGATTGTGGATGCTGATTGAGGATGGCATTGATGTGTGTAGTAGCTAGTGGGTGGCTGACTATAATGGTGGTGTTGTGGATAGTAACTAATGGCAATCGTGGTTGATAATAATGGTTGATATTAATAGTTTTGTGGATGATAGTAATAACTAGCGATAGTGGTGAGTGTTGGCGGTATTTGATGACTAATATTGGTGGATATTGTTATGATAATAATGGTTGATGGTGGTAATTGTAAATGGTGATTGGTGATGATAACAAATTAACAAATGATTATAGTGATTGACAATAATAATGATCGTGAATGGTGATAGTTAATAATAAAATTATCAAACTATCATTTTTATAGAAATTTCTAATTAAATATTTTAATAATGTTAAGACTTTGCTATAGATATTCATTTATTAATATTTCTGTTGTATATCCTTTCATAATAAAAGTGAAATATTGCAACAAAGGGAAAATTATTTGAGAAAAAATTATGATTTTTTTTTTTGACTTGTCAAAAAGTAGTGAAATACAAATGAAAACAACAAATCTTTGGATAATCAAGGTCATCAAGTCTTCACAGGGGGCCACAACTTGAAATGATTAAGATTTAAGAGTTTTATATTTATTATATTATTATCCATATTTAGATATGACAGTTTGTTAGGACGAACATTCTGTTAAAGAGCTGGACTAAAAGCTATACAAATTGCACATTGAGGCCCACTAAATAGATGAACTAAAAGCTATATAAATTGTACATTCAGGCCTTATAGATATGACAGTTTGTTAGGACGAATATTGTGCTAAAGAGCTGGACTAAGATCCCCTAGCGGAGGTGTGTCAACAGCCACCTGAAGATGTCCTGTACTTAACAAAGAAAAGATGCCCTGTACTCAACAAAAAAAAAGCAAGTGCAGTATCAGTACACAAACCACGGTATATTGATAGGATCACGCGGCTATTCTAGTAAGCGTAACATAAGCAAGTAATTACAACACAGTAAACACACATATACAAAATGCATAATTCAGTTATCATTTAGGAGCAACATACAATTTCTCAATATCATTGGCAAATAGATATGAGCGTAATAATCACAAGTGGTCCTCTCATGGAACCCACGCCCAAATTGTTAGTGTGTCGGAATGTGACACCTGAACCAAGATATATGTATCAGAACGTGACACCCGATTCAATATATGTGTCAGAACATGACACTCAATCCAGTCAACACAATCACTGTCACAATCAATTAATCACACTCATAATGAACAGTACTCACAATCATACAATCAAGTAATAGGTTCATGGCATGTAATTGTTCACACATAATCATTTGTTTAGATTTGATTCACATTCCTCATTCACAAACATGCACGCATACAATGAAGCAATTAATCGGCATAAATCACACAATAGAAAATCAAACCCTCACCTACCTCGAAACCAAGCCTGAATACTCCTAAAACACTTGAGTCTTCCCTTTCCGATGTCTTTCAGCTTGTTCTTGGTCTAAAACAAGTAATTAACGCAAGGATCAATAAACAAGCACTACTAAAAAACAATACCGACCTAAAAATTACCGACCTCAAATAGAAGTTGGTAATTTTCGACCTCCGGAGGTCGGTATTGTTAAAAAGAATAAAAAAAAAACTTTAGAAAACCGACTACAAGGAGTCGATTTTTATGCAAAATATAGCGGAAAAATCAAATACCGACCTCTGGAGGTCGGAATATTTTTCGGAAAAAATGAATTACAATAAAAACTGACCTCTTGATGTCGGTATTAAATAAATCAATAAATAACAATATTTTATTTTTTCTCAATTAAATATAAAAAACAAAATTGAGAAATATTTTGAGTTAATTTTATTTAAATCTTCTTCCGGATGACGATTTTGTGTAAAATAAAAAACAAAAAAAATTATAATACCGACTTTCGAAAGTCTGTAAAATTAAATAGTATGTAATTAAATTAATTTTCATTAAAATATTTATATAGTGACTTCCAAATTAATAAATTAATATTTTCATTAAAATACTTTTATTGAAGTATTTTAGTAAGAGAGTGCGTATAAATTGGGTTAGTCTTTTGAATTTGATGAGTTTACCTGAGTTTGAGGTGTCGTGTTGGTGAAATGTTGGATTCGTAGTGATAGTCAAGGCTGACTGAGCTTAATGGTAATAAGAGTTCGTGATGGATTGTGACGGGAGGCATGCAACTATTTAATAAAATTGTTGGTTAAACGAATTTTGTATAGTTATTACGCCTTGCGAGTACATAAGGTTGTGGTTTTATGATATTTAGTGAGTAACGTGGTTGTATGAAAAGGTATAAGAGATGATAGGACACCACTCGAATAGAATGTTAAAGAGCTAGAATTATAATGAAGAAAAATAGTGAGAAGTAGTACAACCTTTAGAGAGAGGCGAAAGCAAGAATATTTTATTTAATTGCAAAGGCTAAAGAGATATCTTTAGAGAGGTAGATAATTGGGTTCAGAGATGCGTGATTTCATTCATTTTGTTGTGGCTATGGTAATAGTGGCACAAGTCCATCAAATTGGTTAAAAACTATTGAAAAAGACTTGAGAAATGAATGTACGAACATTAGCTTGACAAGTGCTTGGTTTTGTTTTTGAGTCCAGTGATGAATATGATTGAAATTTTAGCGAAATATATGGTAGGATCGATGTAGATGCGATCAATGATAAACGGAGATCCATGAATTCATAAAAATCTTCGAGGTTTAAGCTAATGTTGATAGAGAAAGGGATTGTGTTATACGGTGGAAATTACAATTCAGATTTTTCATTGTAAGTCTACATTCGTGGTGATGTATTTTGTCAAGGTATGAATTGGCAAGGTGAGAAATGATTAATTGTATCCGGTATTGAGCATGTGAAAGGACTTACACCTGATTTGAGTCATAAGGTTTATTACTATTGATGGTTAAAGTACCTCAGAAAGGTTTCATTTAAAAAAGTGTTGGGTTATAATAAGGTAAAAGGTCGAAGTGTTTATGATGGTTGTTAGTATTGTGAGTATGATTCACTGGCTATGCTCTCGTGTGTTTTTACTTTTGTGGGTAGATCAAGGGTACCAAATCTTGCAATGTTCTCTTGGTTGAGTGGGAAGATTTGGTTATTTCTAATGACACAATTGGTGTTGTCTTGGAGTATTTAAAGTAATTTAGTGGTTCTACATGTACCACCTTGCTTATGAGAAATTATAGAAGAGATACCATGCGTAATTGTGGTTGTTTGACAGTTTTAATATTTCATCTTGTCGTCGAGGTCATGTATCGATTATGTGTGGTTGAATGTGGGGATCATTGAATCCAATTCTACTGTTCTTAAGAGGTAATCTACTATTACTAATTCTATTTCGATAGTATTATTGGATGGTTTGTATGCTCGAGCATGTCCCTCGATAAGTATTTGATGTCTAAGGATCAAATTTTATAGCTTAAACTCATTGTTATGAGATGGAGATGTTGATAAGAACTATGATTGTTTGGGTATTATGATTGTGTGTTGACTGGTTCAGGTTTACCTCTAATTGTAGCGAGTTTTGATTTAAGATTTTATGATGGTTATGTGAGAAATGATTGTCCTGATGTTTATGTCAAGATCCTTGATAACATGTGGCAGACGTGTGTCAGATCAACTTTGGTGGTTGTTGGAAATCGTTTTGTTGTTAGTTAAGTTTACATACAACAATATTTATCACTTGAGTGTTGAGATGACTTCATTGAGGCATTGTAAGGGAGGGAGGTGTAGGTACCTAATTGGTTGGTTTGAGGTTGGAGATATGAAACCCTTGGGGGGTAATGAAATTCGGTAAGAAGGGCATGCGATATAAGTATCCCTAGTAATTCGATGATTCAGATACTACTCTATCCTTACTTTAACTAGTCTTCTCCTAATTAATCACTCGGGAACGAGTGATGGGTAAATTGGTATCTATTGTAACGACATGATTCTGTCGTTAGGAAAAAGTCAATGAAGAAAGAATTGGGGTCAGAAAACTATTTTCGTAATAACTTGGACGTTCCCAACCTAGTCCAGATTTGCACAAAATCGAAGTCATTAAGGTGTAAGGAAATCTGGTAACAATCAGGTGAATTATTTTTGAGTTTGATTGCATGAGTAGTTAGATAGCTTGTTAAGGAAATCGTACGACTTTACGAAATTGAATTTGGGTTAATAGATCTCCGGAAATCAATCTTAGCGTGAAGGATATTTTCTGAGCGTCGTGGGTTAGAAATGTGTTGTGAAATGAAATTTTGGAATTTCTTCAGTTGATTCTCTGGTTCCTTTTGTGCCTCTTTAGCGGGAGTTTGTCCGCTCTGGTGAGGCCGCTACAGTGGAATATGAGGCGCTGTGGTGGGTACGATGAGACTTAAAATCGTAGGGAAAGATGAATAGCTCACTGGTTCGAAAATGCCACTCTGGCGGGACTTTATGTCACTCTGGTGCCGCCGCTACAGTGGGATGAGGGTCGCTATGGTGGGCAAGACGTGACTTAATGTCGTTAATAAACCCCTAAACAACCTTATTTGGCACATTTCGACTTTTAGAGCTAATGAGGGAACCTCATGCAATTTCTACTCGTTTTTCACCATTTTTTAGGCTAAAGGTAAGCTTTTAATTCCCCGAATCTGTTTTTGATTCGTAGAACGTAATAGAATGGGTGAATATTGATTGGTGAGGGTTTTGTTATAGATTATATGGTGGAAACAACCCTAATTTGGATAATTGGGATCATGAGTTTGATCTAGGGTTCATAAAATTATTAGTAATTCAAGTAATTAGTGACTGTTTATTGATTCCCGTGTTATCATGATTGTTTGTTGACCAAGAACAAGCGGAAAGAATCCAGAAAGGGAAGATTCAAGTGCCGTAGGGGATTCAAGCTTGTTTCAAGGTAGGTAATGACTGTAATTCTATAATTGTGTGATATATGTTTGTTCTTGCTTCATTATGATACATGTATGTATGTGAATGTTGCATTATTGATCACACTTGTTGTAATTGAGAATAATTGAATAATTGTATGTCATGAATCACCTCTTGTTGTATGATTGTGAGAATATACATTGTGATTATGATTGTGGTTTGTTGAATGGGCGGGTGTCACGATCGACACACTAACTGGGATCGATTGCTACGTTCCAGCATAATTATAAGATCGGTTGCCACGTAGCGGCATAAAATGGGATCGAATTGCCACATTCCAACATGCTAATTGTTTGAGTTTGGGTTCTATGAAAGGACCATTGAATTAGGTTTCGTAAGAGGACCATTGAATTGTGTTGTGTATCTACTTGTGATGAGTTCGTTCATATCTAATGATGATTGATATTGGATGACGGTATGTTGCTCTAAATTGATATAACTGTGATATGTGAGAATCGTGAAGTTGTTCATTGTTTGTATATGTTGATGATATTGTATATGTTCGATATGTGCATGTGATTATATTGTTGTATTAACTAATATATGTTACACTTATTGGGATAGCCGCGTGATCCTACAAGTACACTATGGTTGTGTATTGATACTGCACTTGCTCTTATTTTTGTTGAGTATAGGGCATCTTCCGGTGGCTATTGACAGACCTCGTTTAGAATATCAATGCGCCAATTCGAATTTTAGGGTAAGTCAGTTCTTTCGGGCTGCCTTGAGTTTTCTTTTTGTCTAGTCCATCATATTCGGACTTAGACTAGTTCTTTAGACGATTTTCTCGTTTAGACTTCTGAATCTTGTTAGAGTTTTGGTACATTGACTTTCAGGTTTTAGGGGTTGAATTTCCGCATTAGTTTGGTTAGTTATTTGTTTAAACCTTGGAGTTTATGGAAACTCTATATAATTTTTGCATTTAAACCTGCTTCCGTATCTTTAAATACCTTGATTTACATAAAATTTGTTAGTTTGGGTTGTAGTAATGGTTCTCCAGGGTTTGTGTGGGTGCCAATCACGACGATTTGGGTCGTGACAATATGTAGTTGAACTAACACGAATGTGGAGTACAAATCTTGAGCATCAAACTATAGTTTTGGTGGATATATATATATAAATAATTGTTCAATATCACTTTAACGGATGTATATAGTTAAACTAAACACGCTATAAATTAAATTATAGTTACAAATATCTCTCTATATATACATATATGTTAAAAAAGCTAAAAAAATTACTCATTTAATTCTCTTAATTATATTTATTAATATTAACTTTTAGAATTCCTCAACACACGTTACAAATTTTTAATTTTTACTACCTTATTTAGTATCATTAGTATACATCATTTTTAATTTCTTCAAATACAACATACTATGGTAAAAGCCCATTTTATTGTCTTCTCACAAAACCCTCTCTTTCTTTTTCACAAAATCTCTTAAACCCTAAAACCAGAAAAACCTTGAAAACGACGACGTTTGTGTAGTAGCCACCATGCATAGAAGGAACATTAGGCTGCGAAGAGAGTACCTATACAGGAAAAGCTTAGAAGGGAAGGAGCGTTTGCTCTATGAGAAGAAACGCAAAATCAGAGAAGCTTTAGAAGGTCAGTTTTCATTGCAAATTTGATGAGAAAATATTGCAATTTGTAGAATTTTATATTTTTTGTGCTTTTTGTTTTTGGTTTTTTGATGATTTTGGGTATTTTCAGAGGGAAAACCAATTCCAACTGAGCTCAGGAACGAAGAGGCTGCTCTTCGGAAAGAAATCGATCTTGAAGATGAAATTACTGCTGGTATGCTGATTATTTCTAAATTTATAGGGTTGATACTTGTTTATGATACGAATTGAGCTCGAATCGAAATTATAAACAAGAATTAATCTTGCTACAAAAATTGCTGCTATTCATCTTGGTTATGGGAATGCATGATTGAATTGGGGAGGAAGTGGTTTTGGTGTCTAATTGTAGGAGAAAATGTGATATGGATATTGGGATTTGCTTCACTGAGTAAGAAATTAAGAAAATTTCTAAATTTTGGGGTCTGATTAAGTATAAGTAGAATGCACTAAAATGCTTTTTAATCTTATAGTTTTAAACATATCAGCTGAAAAGTTAGAATTAAAGTCTTTTGAAAGAGAAAAGATACAATGTGATTAGTACATAGAATGTGAAGTAAAATACATAAGCTCACCATGAAAAAGATCTTTAAGAAAGAGAAATGTGATGAAAATATAACTGTTCAATACTTCTATATGATGCTGACAGAATCCAAGATTGTGATTAGTACCTACAATGTGAAGTAAAATTCTTTTCTTGGTTGGCACTTGAACATTAATCATAGACAAATGAATTCCAGTAGGCAAAATCATGATGGCTCACACTTGAGAAAACAACAAACAGACACACTAAGAACTGCTTAATTTTAGGACAATTTGCTACAATTTAAACATATTAGCATTGTGGTAGTTCTGATGGAGGTGGTTCCATTGTCTGTTCCTCTCCAATTCCATTTTCGACGATGAATGCCATACCTAGGCCCCAAGCCAAGTGTAAATCAATGTGGCAATGGAACAACCAAACCCCTGCAACATATCACATAAGTCAATCAAATTCTCAAAACAGATGCAAAAATTTCAAACAAATTTTTTTTTAGTGATGAAATCAGGTTCTTTACCTGGATTACAGCCACGGAACGAATGACTGCCTATCCACCAACAGGAACATTGATTGTGTTCCTGACAGGCGGATCGATCAAGTTAAAGTTGGCAGTATCAGTTTGAGCATTGAAGTCACCAAAACCTTGTCCAACGACCCAAAAAGGTTATCTGTGAAGATGTATAGGATGGTCCTTTGTAGAGAAGATAGCAGTATCTTGCAACACAATTTGTACATTAGAACCAAACTTGTGATTGTACAGCTTTGTTCCAAATCTCGGTTGCCAGAGTCCTCATGAAACATTGTCCGTGTAATCAAATTGCACCGGTGGAACAGGTGGGAAGTCCAATGTATAAATCCCTGGAATATTTTGGTAATAGGCCTGCAACAATGAAGTTCTTCTTGGAAAACACAAATGAAATGTTCATGCTAGCAGCAAATTGCATATTATTAGGCCTTTGACATCTAGGGCCGGGGGTGCAATTCACTAAGCCTAGTCCAACAGTGAAAAATAAGTTCTCATCAATCTGATTGGGAACTCTATTATTGCTTGGAATGCTCCTCAATTGATTAGCGAAAGAAGTGGCAGTGGCTGTATCATTGAAAGCCGGAAGTTGAGGCAATAAAGGTTTTGAATTCGCGCCTGAGTAGAGATTTGTGTATTCAAGTATGGCAGTGGTAGTGGTGTTATCAAATTGATTTCTGACTGTGGCATAGGCACGAGCTGCCATATAGTATCGGCCAGGGGACTGATTAGCAGTGAGAATTACATTAGTTGTTTGTCCAATTGATTTGAAATAGTAGTGCATTGGTCTCCTTGGTTGAATGCGAAGAAGAGGTATCTTTTTTTATCTTCATATATATGATGTAAGATTTTATAGTTTCTAGAGGTTTTTATGTGCCCATGAGTTTTTCTTAACTTGTCTATTCTCTTGGTGGGTTAAATCTTGTAGAATGTGAAAAGGAAGAGAGAAGCAAAGAGGGTAAACAAGATGATGGAAGGATATGGAACCTTTGATAAACTAGAAATTATTGGCTGTCGGAAATCTTTACAACTCTCTTTAGTGCTTGTATCTTCATCATGCCTTTTCTATGACAAAATCTCTCTCTCTCTCGCTCTCTCTCTCTCTGTTCTTTTGTTAATAATTCACTGATGGGAATTGTAGACTATGCACGAACAAGTAGAACATAGTGGTTTGTTGAAATGTTCTTTAATTACATTCGCATTGAGTTGTAGTTGTATGTGCTATGTTTTTGCTATAACAAGGCTTTTGTCTATTTTTAATGATGTTGATGCAGTACCTCGATCAACTATTGATGATGAATATGCTAATGCACCTGAAAAAGATCCCAAAATTTTGCTTACCACTTCAAGAAATCCTAGTGCTCCTCTTACTCAGTTTGTCAAGGTTGGTGTACCCTTCAATTATCCTGTTATTATATTACGTAGTCCACTATCCCCTTCTTACTCTTTCTTTTAGAAGTTATATAGGGAACTATATTTTTTTAATTAGACACTTCTCATGTCCTATTCTTTCCTTTTTCCATGTTGTTGTTTGGAGACAGGAGTTGAAAATTGTGTTCCCTAATGCTCAGCGGATGAATCGTGGTGGTCAGGTTGGTCTACTATTGGGAATTATTTTCTTGTTTAATTTTTCTATCGTTACGAGCTATTAGAGGTGGCATTGGGAGCTTACAGCTTGAAAGATTCATAATTAGAATTGGTACTTTGTCTCTAACTTCTTGTCAGAATAGGAAGAGGTGTTCCATTCATTTAAATTGCAATTTAAACATGTGTATATGTACATTTTGTGTCTTACATGTATACTGGAACACACAGAGTAAATACTAGAATAATGTATCAGGCTCACATATATACACTCCTGCAAACCTTCTAGAAAAATTTAATTGAATATAAAAAGATGAGAACAGATGGCCATGGATGTCTCATATTGTTTTTTTAATGAAAAGAGCTCTGATTCTTTGACTCTTAGATCCCTTGTTTGTGCAGGGAAAGTGATTTGTCTTAAACACTTACTAGCATTTATGTGCTTGCATAACAAGCTATTTAGTTCTTAAAGCCTATGTTGCTTGGATTCTTCAAAAATGTCATCTTGGTGCATGTCGGATCCTCCAAACGTAGTGCATTTTTGAAGCATCCGACACGGTTTGGCTGAGTTATTTGGAGAGTCCAAGCAGCACAACTCCAAGATATTTACGGTTTTACAATTATCTTCTATTTGTTTATCATATGTTTGTATTTTGCTCTTTTTTTTTTTCAGGTTATATCAGAAATAATTGAAACCTGCCGATCTCATGATTTTACAGATGTAATTTTGGTCCATGAGAATCGTGGAGTGCCTGATGGTATTGTCATTAGTCATCTGCCTTTTGGTCCAACTGCTTACTTTGGATTGCTCAATGTGGTAAGTGGTCTTACTCTTACCCTGTTAAGCGCAGAAGTCTTATACTGTCTGTGTTAGTTGTAAGATGATGTCCCCATCTACTATTTCCATGCAGGTGACTAGACATGATATTAAGGACAAAAAATCTATGGGGACGATGTCTGAGGCGTATCCACATTTGATTTTTGACAAATTTTCAACCAAGGTAATTCCTGACATCCCTTTTTCGATGAAGAGTGAAACACATGCATTTCAGTAGACTTGCTACTGACATTGAGATTTTTAAAACTGGTTGATCATGTCGCCAAAATCAGTTACTGGATGTTTAGATAACTCTTGAATATTTAGTCTTTCAATTCTTAGTGTGGCATCTTATATACTGTTCTATACTCAACGGGGATATTTTGATCATGCAGCTTGGTGAGAGGACAGTAAACATCCTAAAGCATTTGTTTCCTGTTCCCAAGCCTGATACAAAACGTATCCTCACATTTGCTAACCAGTCGGACTACATCTCATTCAGGTTCTTGTTCAGTCTCATTAAGTTTTACTTCAGCAATGGAGGTTGTTAGTTTTGCTGTTTAGTTTTACTTAAGTACAAGGCATGCTGGGGATTATGGCTCAGCAATATTTTTTTCCCTTTTGATCCTCGATCCACAGATTTCTCATTTTAGTAAATAGAAGCCATACAATCAGAATGAAGCTTGTAAACAATTGCTTTGGCATTAGCTATCCTTAAACAATTAGATATATTTTTGCTGATTGTGCCAGACTATGTTCTAGACTCTTTTTTATAACATTTTGTTGTGTTTTTCTGAAGTTCATCAATTTAGGGATGTCTCTTTTAGTTGTTTTAGTCATTATCTTTTACACATTTTGTTCCAGACAATGTTGCTCGGACTCTTCAAAAATGTCAATGGGTGCGCGTCGAATTCTCCCAAAATATTGTTTTTGGAGAATTCAACACGGGTGCGACAGTGTAAGGGAAGAGTACGTGCAACCTAGGTTGCGTCAGAAATCATTAACCATTTTTTTGTTCTGTATGGTGAGGCGCATGGATTTTCCTGAACTATTCTAACAAATAGAAAAGAAGCTAAATCCATGATATGGTACATACTTTTGTTTCTCAAAATGTGAAAAGATTTTAGACAGACAAATGGATTATGACAAAGACCATGCAAGATAAAGTTGGAATATCCTGCTTAAATTTCATTACCTCTCCTGTCCAGCAGGAGGGAGCAGTAGCTTTTCCCACTTTACTCACTTGATTGACTCAAACCACCAACCGGATGGTTCGATCTTAGTGTGATTGCCACATATGAAATTGTTGCAAAGAAATAGCCCCCACTTGTTTCTCGAGAAGAGATGAGAAACATGCTCAATATCAATTGATTGAATAGTTGAACCAGTCCCTTGTTTGAAGAAATCCTCCACTTCAATCGGTATTTTTTTTCATGAAAAGCATGCATGAGATAAGAAATCCAGTGTTTAACTATGATTTCGAATAATCCTCTGGTGGAGGGTCCTTACCACTAGGCTATCCCTTGGTTGTCTTGTTAACTGACAGAGGATAGTTAAAAATAGGTATAAATTTGATGATTTACCGGATATACAGCTCCCCCCTTCCCTTTTCTTTATACTAAATTTGATTGAAACATGCAGACATCACGTCTATGAAAAGCATGGAGGTCCAAAATCAATTGAGCTGAAAGAAGTTGGCCCTCGATTTGAACTACGGCTTTACCAGGTAACAATAATTATACCAAGACTAGTTCATCATATTTGGTTGCATCCATGTTTATAAATAATCTTGAAACTGTGTAATCTTGACTTATCTTAGTTTAGTTGCCAGACCTATGTTTTCCACATCTACATATTCCTATAAAATTATTTGGAACGACAAAAGAGAAAAAAGTTGCTGCAAGTTCTCTTATCTGCTTCATGATAATAGATGTCAAGCAACTAAACCAGAAGTGATATTAAGCTCTTCTCCAAGAGTTCACTAATATGTGTTTTATCTAGCTTGAGAATTTGTCATATTAGTTAACAGATTTGTTTTGGTCTTGAAGAATCAGTCCCTGAAAATGTGCTTTATTTAGTACACTTGCCCGGTCTCTTTGTCATATGAATTCCATGCTACGTTGTTAGGAATGTGTGATCACCTTGATCCGTATTCTATCTGTTGCTGATTGCTCATTCCTGATCAAGTTACTTGTTTTTCAATGTAGATCAAATTAGGAACAATGGATCAAGACGAAGCTCAAATCGAGTGGGTCATAAAGCCTTACATGAACACATCCAAAAAACGAACCCTTCTAGGGGACTGATAAACATGCAACAGAATATGAACTTTGAAGTCTCTGCCTCTTCCCGTTTGCACTAACAGAAGTTGATCGTTGCTGCAAGTCATGTATTTGAACATTGAAATGCAGATGTGATTGATCCTAGAGCTTCATTTGACGTAATTTGCCGCTCCTGTTCCAGAGAGATGCTGTAAAATCTGCCTCTGTAGGAAAAGAAAAGAGAAACCAACTCTCTTTGTTTTAAGTAGTCATTTGGTCTATTCCCCTTAACTGGGAATATAATGTTATGTATAATGTGCTAATTTTTTTTTTTTAACCTCAAAGTTGATTTATGACTTCTATCTTGAGCTTATTGCAGCTTAAAGAGCAAAATGTGGTGAATTCTTTTTGTTTTGATCAATTTTTGTTTCCAATTGGTCGTATAGTTATGATATTCTTAATGTATTTTCTTTCCGTTATAACTAATGTGAACCTATGTGAATAAAAACGAAGTTTAACAAACAAAGACAGACTTCATAAATATATTTATAACTCATTAGAGGCGGAGATAGAAGTACAAAGACGAGATTCATCTAAACACCCCTTCATTGGAAAATTGAAGTGGAAATGGGGTTGTTAGTAGATCTTTTAGTTGGCTCGACAACAGGAGGAATCGTGGTTTTAGGACTTGTTAAACATCATTCGTATAATGATGTTAAACAAGTCATGAGGGTGGTCCCAAGGAAGAGGGACTACATGCACTATATAGAGGCATAGGGCCTACACTTGTTGGTATTTTTCCTTATTCTATATTGAAATTTTATATTTACGAAGAAATAAAGAGGCGTGTTCCTGAAGATCACCAAAGGTCCATTTTGATGCATCTTTCTTGTGGAGCTCTAGCTATAGCTTATTTGGACAAACATTTACATATCCATTGGACGTGGTTAGGAGGCAGATGCAGGTAGGTCACTTGCATCTACAACCTACATTGCAAAACGGAGCGCTTTATCCTCAAAATAGGAACATGTTCAACAGTCTTTAATTTCTTCCATTGTACGCAATCAAGGTGGGAGGCAATTATTTGCGGGACTTTGCATAAACTACATGAAAATTGTCCACTCCACGGTTATTGGTTTCGCGACATATGGCGCAATGAAGGCCTTCTCTTAAAGGATTCGACAAATTTTTTTTAGTAATTTTGGCTCAAACTCGATTTTATGTGCAAAAGATCACTTAATATGTATAAGCTCCGTCTTTTAGGATATATTGAGTTTTTTGAGTAATTAACACAAATCAAAAACTAGAAATGAAAGAAAATACAACATCAACAACTAACTATATATCAAATCCCAATTAACTTGAGGATCGATTGACTGTATGAATTCTCTATATTCCTTATATTTTATTCAAATACATAGTTTACACGCTCGCCAATCTTAAAATCCAACCAAATGCCCCCGTTTTGTTGGATGTCTTAAGAACTAAGAAGCTAAGAGCTTTGGTTTTAAGATAGAATCAGCCTTAGGAATGTATAAATTGAAAATCTAGAGCCCTAAACTAGATGACTAATAAACTAGAGGTGTCAAATGAGCGAATTGAGTTGAATTTGCGCAGACTAAATTGAGTCATGTTAATAAATGGGCGGGTTATAGATCCAAAGCTTCTTGGACCGGAATGGTTTGGACTAAAACGGGGTCATAACCTAACCCACCAATTCTTATTAAAGTTTAATTGCTTTATTAGTTCTTTTATAAATTTTTAGTACCTAACATTTTTTTATAATCACTAAATATAATATATCAAATAAAAATATCTTTTTAAAAATATTTTGACAAAGATTTCTCATCAATCAATTGGGTTGAGCTAATAAATGAGTAGGTTTTGATCCACCCAAACTTAAATGAATTGGGCCTATAGTGAACTACTTATTGGGTCAGCCCTCCGCATAATATCACACTTGTTCACTAACGCTGCGATTGTGTACCGATAATTTCAACCCCGTCCGAATTATTATTTTTTTGTTGACAAGGGAACTCGCAGGGACTATTCTTTGGATAAATTGTGCTTTAATCTAATAGCCTACAAATCACACCGGAGATGCAACCTGCAAAACATGCAAAGGATTTTGAAGTTGAAATCCATTTGAAAGATCACCAACTCAATCAACTGGGGCAAGGTTAATACTTGTACACATGGTTATGTGTGGACTATGGACATATAACGAAAAACAAATCGATTTAACATATAAGAAAATTTACATGGAAGATATGATGATTTTACTGTCAATTACATGTCTAAAAAGAAGAATTAGAAGCATTTTCTATGCACAATGGATGGACCAGATTCATCATATTCTGCTTTTGCAATCCACATCTGTTGGAAGGTACTTAAAGAAGCCAAGATTGAACCTCCAATCCAAACACTATACTTCCTCTCTGGTGGTGCAACGACCTTAATTTTCATGCTAGTTGGAGCCAATGCTGTGATTTCTTTGCTCATTCTATCAGCAATTCCAGGAAACATGGTCGTTCCGCCACTAAGTACAATGTTTCCATAAAGATCCTTCCTGATATCGACGTCACACTTCATGATGGAGTTGTAGGTTGTTTCATGGATTCCAGCAGCTTCCATTCCGATAATTGAAGGCTGGAAAAGCACTTCAGGGCATCGGAAACGTTCAGCACCAATAGTGATGACTTGACCATCAGGCAACTCGTAGGTCTTTTCAACAGTAGTGGAGCTAGTTTTTGAGGTGTCTATCTCTTGTTCATAGTGAAGAGCAATGTAGGAGAGCTTTTCCTTAACATCCCTGACGATTTCTCGTTCAGCAGTGGTGGTGAATGAGTAGCCGCGCTCTGTCAAGATCTTCATTAGGTGATCAGTTAGGTCACGTCCTGCTAAATTGAGACGAAGGATAGCATGTGGCAGAGCATACCCCTCATAGATTGGGACAGTGTGGCTAACACCATCACCAGAATCCATGACAATACCTGTTGTACGACCAAACGGCTTGAATGGCGACATACATAGCAGGAGTGTTAAATGTCTCAAACATGATTTGAGTCATCTTCTCGCGATTAGCCTTTGGATTGAGAGGTGCCTCCGTAAGTAGAACAGGCTGTTCCTCAGGGGCAACACGAAGTTCGTTGTAAAATGTATGATGCCATATTTTCTCCATGTCATCCCAATTGCTCACAATACCATGCTCAATTGGATATTTCAGTGATAGAATAGAGCTTCATCACCAACATATGCATCTTTTTGCCCCATACCAACCATCACACCTGTGTGACGTGGCCGACCAACAATGCTCGGAAACACTGCTCGTGGAGCATCGTCTCCACCAAATCCAGCCTACAAAATTCACATGTTTACAAATGTTTCACAATTTCAAATTTCAAATTTCTTCTACCTACCTTCACCATTCCTGTTCCATTATCACAGACCAGTGGCTGAATATCCTCACCATCTGCCATTTTTTATCTACTGCATCAAAATTCAAACTAACTTTTAGCACACTAATGTCGCTATTTACAAAGAGTGTTAATTAAAAATCATTTTTGGTGTAGTGTTACCACATTTGTACCCAATAACAAATACACAACAAGTTTCAATATCAATAAGCCATTAATATCAACATTCAAGAAGCAAATTCAAATGTCATAATCAAGTCGCTATAACAAATAAAGGATTTTCCAATAATTATTTAGCGATAATAATATAATATGAGTATTTATAATCTAACACTCTATATATAATGCCCCTAATTACGGTGGCGAAGCTAGTCATGCGGTTACTGACAGGCCTAGTTTAGGAGATCAGTGAGCAAGATTAGATTCAAGGGTGAGACAGTTCTTTCAGGCTGCCATGGGTCATCTATGTTTTAGTCCACTCTTTTCGAACTCAGACTTTCTAGTTAGACTTACTCGTATGTTTAGTTGGGTTGTACCCATTTTTCTTAGACTTGTTGAACTTTAGATGTTTTGGTACATTGACTTTCAGATTCTCGAGGTGTTTTCCGCAATGTTTTAGTAACGATTTGTTAGACTTTCGAAGTTTATGGGAACTCCACTTTATTTCTGCATTTAAACCTGCTTCCGTATCTTTAAATATTTAGTTTTGGAGTTAGTTGGTTAGTAGTAATGGTTCTCCCACCGAAGGGTTAGTGTGGGTGCCAATTACGACGGTCTGGATCGTGACACCATCAATATTATATAAATGATGTATAAACATGTGTATATAATATACAAATAATTATGTATTGTGTAGTGTATATGCAATGTATTGATATTGTTAAATAGTTATGTAATGATATATTGTGAAATAATTATGTAATGTATCAATATTATTAAATAGTTGTGTAATGTATCAATATTGTATAAATGTGTATCAATATTGTATAAATGATACATAAATATGTCTATATGATGTACGAATAATTATGTAGTGTATATGTAATATATCAATATTGTATAAATATGTATGATCATATATTGATATTATATAAACAATTATGTAATATATTAATATTTATTTGACTATCATGCATTCTCACCTTAATAAATAAAAGAATAAATGAAAATAATTAAACGACATAAATATCATTCTTTCACAAAAAAAAAAAAAGGTGAAACAATTAGAAAAAAGTTCTTTTTTTAAAAATCAGGAAGAAAATGCCCTAATGGCAACTTGTGACTTTTGTAATAGCCGAGTGACTATATATATTTGGTAAGAACAATGTTCGATTCGCCATTTTAAGTAAAAAAAAATATGAATCATTTTTTGCGTAAGAAATTTAACCCAACGGACATTTTGCATAATTTACCTTTAAAAGAAGGAAAAATTATCTAACTACACGTCCTTTTTTACCCTATTTTTTTTTATTATTCCTTACTATTTTTAAAAAGGAAATTACGCGTAAAAGAAAATATATACTAGTTAATTACTTAATATAGCTATAGTTTGTCTTAATTACAATTCGCGACCTACTTTTAGCTATAATTATGCAGTTCAGTTTTTTAGTTTTGTATAATTCGCACATTTGTATAATTCAGAATTTATATAACTTTTGTATAATGTGATTTTTGTATAATATAATTTGTATAACCGTTTACACTTCAGATGTTTGTAATTGTATAAATTCGTTATTTCGAGTTCATACAAAAATAACTGAATTATACATATATACCCGCGAATCATACAAACCCGCAAATTATACAAATGAGGCAGCTTAAACTGTAGCTACAGCCCGTAAATATGCAAATTTTTGCTATGAAGCATAATTAAGTTTATTATAGTTGCTATTTGAGAAAGTTCTCCTTTAAAAAGTTACAAAAAATCCTCTTTTTTCTCAAATTCTGTCCTCTCCATTTCTAGATACATAACATTCAATCTTCCAACTCTATTATTTTCTCACTTTTTTCATGCCTATAATCACTCCACTATATCACTAGTTACCTTCATTACTCCTTTATTTTGAATTTTAAATATTTTCTCTACCCAATTAATGATTTAAAGTTAATCAAGAGGTAGTTCTTCATTTATTTTTTCTTTCCATTTTTTTTTTACAGGAAAACATGAACAATAGGCTCAATTTATTGACTTTGTGTCATATGTTTGTTATGTATGTGCAGTACTATTTTATAACTAAATCATTGTTTATCATATTCATAATTTTTTTTTGTATATGATACATAAATACTACTCCCTGCGTTTCAAAAAGAATATCTACTTTCCTTTTTAGTCTGTTTTAAAAAGAATGACCTCTTTCCTTTTTTTGGTAATATTTTAATTTCAGCTTTCCACGTGGCATGTTTAAAACCACAAGATTGAAGGGCAGTTTAGTACATTTGACATAACTTTAATCTAGTACCACAAGATTCAAAACTCTTCTTTAATTTTTAAAACTTCGTGTCAAGTCAAACCAGGTCACTCTTTGTGAAACGGAGGGAGTAATTTATACTACATGTATCGATCTCAAGCCAAACAACTTATGGGCAACAATTATATGTTTAATGTATCCCATAACAATACAATACTTACCAATTTAAACGAGATACATAAATAGTAATGTATCATGCACTAATTTTTTAGATATGATACATAAATTCGAATTTATACTAAATGCATCAATTACATAGCAACTACCACACGGTAATGTATCGATCTCAAATCTAATATCTTATGGGCAACAATTACTTATTTAATATATCTAGTATAGATACAATACTTATCAATTTAAACGAGATACATAAATAGTAATGTATCATGCACTAATTTTTTAGATATGATACGTAAATTCGAATTTATTCTAAATGCATCAATTACATAGCAACAATTACTTATTTAATGTATCTAGTATAAATACAATACTTATCAATTTAAGCGAGATACAAAAATAGTAATGTATCATGCCCTAATTTTTTAGATATGATACGTAAATTCGAATTTATACTAAATGTATCAATTGCATAGCAACTACCACACAGTAATGTATCGATCTCAAATCTAACATCTTATGTGCAACAATAATTTATTTAATGTATCTAGTATAACTACAATACTTATCAATTAAAACAAGATACATAAATAGTAAAATGCTAAATAGCAAAGATATTCATGATGTATTTTCGATAAATTTGGATCAAAATTGAAAGGATCTTCAATAAACTAGGAGAAGAACTTTGAATCTCAAAATTTTCAATATTTTTGAATCAAAATTGAAAGGATCTTCGATGAACTGGGAGAAGAAAGAATCTTGAATCTCAAAATTTTTGATAATCTTGAATCAAAATTGAAAAATTCTTCGATGAACTTGAAGATTCTAAAGGAGATAGTTTGTCCAACAACAATTCCATCACTTTTGTATCCTTCATAACTCACCTCACTTACCCAAAATTTCGACAAAAGTTTTTGAATCAAATCTGAAAAATTTCTTTGTTGAACGGGGGGAGCAATTTGAAATTTTGAATTTCTTCATTCTGTTAGGATTTGCCTCTGTATGATTGAGAGTAAGAAGAACTGTAAGCGTAATTTATGAAATTTAATTAATTTTCAGATTTTATTCCCTTTTTAGGGCAACCGAAAGATTTTCTTGTATTAGAATTAATGTATTCGGATGGTGAATTAATGTATTCGGGTGGTGACTTATGTATCCGAAAGGTACAAATTTTAAAGGATTATTGTAATAAGAAAAAGAGTGGGGATATGATGTAATTTGCTCTTTACACTATGAGATTTATGTAAGTTATACTTAAAAGAATCATGCATCGATGTCTCAGTTATATGTGTGTATCACATTATATATCATTTATTTCAGTGTATATCACACAAATTCCATGGACACCGCTACTACATGTGTATATCACATTGTATATCATATGTATCATAAATAATTTTACATAGAGATAAAATGGTATTCATGATATATCAAAGAAAATAAATATACAATGTAATATACATTGATATACATATGTATTTACACGAGATACAATACGGATTTACAAATGAAGTCATTTTCAGACTCAAGATTTAATGTGAAATTAAATTCAAATTCACCTCAAAGCGTCTCCAAACACCTCCAAAATGGCTATTAAACTCCTTCATATGTTCATGATAAAACCCAGTATTATTTAATCAAGATAAACCACAGATACACAAATCGCGAATCAAACTTACGTTAAAACTCTTCATCTTCAAAATTTGACGAAAAAAACCTAAAGAATACTTCAACCCAAATGAAGAAAAATGGACACTGCAACACCAACATGAAATCAATATCTAATGGAGATTAGTTAGAAAATATTGAAAGATTATTCGCTAAAAGTTAAGAGATCTTGGCCGAAAAAGGAAGTAAATAAATTTGTAAGAAATTATTCATTTTTATTTTGTAAAAGCATTAGGAGGGAGGGGATACTAAATATTTTTTGTGATTTTAGTTTTTTTTTTTTTAATTTTTTTTTTATATTGAGTGTCGGATCTTTTAGATATAAATATTTAACTTGGGTTATCAAATGACATATGAAAATGAACTTTTTTTTTTTGTCAATTATTGCTCATAATTGTTGTACTTTGTAAATTTATCTAATATAACAGAAAATATTTTTTTTATATCAAGTGTCGAGTCTTTTAAATAATATAAATATTTGACTTATTTTTTTGATAATAACTGTGAATATTACCATTGACAACCAAAAATGTTTACAACTCTAAAAAAACAAAATGAGCACCCTAGTATTACAACCACCTTCCTAGATGGTGTTGCAATCACCTAGGCCTTAAACAGAAAAACCAAACCTACCGCTAGTTATACAATTGTTGTGTTAGATATTGACAATGTAAGACTCTCTTAGAACTACTCAACCCATCTATTCTAACTCTCTTAGAACTACTCAACCCATCTATTCTATCCCTTATCTCTTGTTGAATCTTCCTAATAACAAAAATAGTATTTACACTTTTGTTCCTGAAAATTGTTTAGTTCCTGGCTTGCCAAGTATGATATATCATTGCCCCTACACTGCAGTAAGCAACTCCTTCTTCATTTGACTCCAACGTGTCTTTTGATCCACCTTATGCTCTGTGATACTCCTTGTTGCTTGTACTGGAAACCTGTCCAATCTGATAACCCATTTCTATCCTCAGCTATCCAGGAACACTCAGCAAACAAATGAGTCAGGGTCTCTAGTTGATCCCTGGAACACATACCACATAAGAGATTGTTTACTGGAATGTTTAGCCTGATTAGTCTGTCCTTGGTGAGTAGCCTATTTCGGTTAGCCAACCAGACAATAAATCTATGTTTCGACTGCATTACTCTTGACCAAATGAGATCAGCTTCTGCTAGTCTTCTCTGTGGTCCAAGTAGATCATTATAGCTCTGTATAACGAAATATATATCATATTGTGTGAGCATGTACCTACCATTTTGGTACCAATCTTGCATTCCGATCTTGAGTCCATTAAGCTTCTTCCAATACCAGCTACAATCAGCAGGTGGTTTATGTTCCCAGATGCTCCCCTACTTTATATACAGTTCATGCACCCATTCACCCATAATATGTCTTGTTTCCTCGACAATTTCCACAATAATTTTTCAACAGATGTCTCATTCCATTTCTTACATCCTTTAATGTTAAGCCCTCCACATTTCTTTGGTGTGCATACTCTTTCCCAGGCCACTAAAGATATCTTCTTATGTTCAACAGTTTCCCCCCATAGATAATCTCTACACTTCCTGTCAACTTCCTTCGGAACACTTCGGGCCAATATGAATACATCACTCCAAAATTTGTAAATGGAAAATAGAACAACATTGATGATTTGTAGCCTTCCAGCATAAGATATATTTTTAGAATAAGCAACAATGATCCAATATGTGATCTTTTCAATCAATTGATAACAATCCATTTTCCCCCATTTCTTTGAAGATAATGGTAATCGCAGGTATCTTATAGGTAGGGAACCTATTGAGAAACCTGTATTGTTCATTATCTCTGTTGGTACACTGTCCTCAATGCCAACCAAGAAGATATTAGATTTTTCCTCATTTGTCACTAGCCCAGTTACACTACTAAAGTTTCTAAGTGCCTCCATAATCTCTGTACATAGTATTTGACTTGGGTTATCAAATGCCATATGCAAATAAACTTTTTTTTATGTCAATTATTGATCATTATCGTCATACTTCGCAAATTTATCTAATATATAAATAAAAGAATAGTTTTAAGGGAAAATAATATAAAATAGCAAACTATCAATTAATTTAAATTAAATAATATAACCACAATTTGATTTAATTGTAACCCGTAGCAATCATTCGCCTCTCTCTCTAGGCAGAGGCGAATCCAGGATTTCAAGAAAACGGATGCACCATTGCTTTAAAGATAAGATCAAAAAATTTATAATAACAATAACTAAGCGAGCAATACATAAAAATTACATTACCACAAAACTTTCATAATTTAGCTTCTTTTTTTTTTTTTTTTTATCAAAAACGTGTTTTTAGTTAATAAAAATAAATTGAAGCGAATTGGGGCTGTCTGAGATCGAACCTGCAACCTTTGTGTTGAAATATTGCAGTCGTACCAATGAACCATCCAGCCATCTTAAGAATGGGTTCAACAAGTTTTAATTTAATATATTCTTTAATAATTATAGAAGTAATATGTCGAGTTTAGTCGGATGACCACGGGTTCGGGTGAACCAAAATTTATACATAAATTTGCCCCTGTCTCTAGGTTTATCGCTCTCCAGTCTCTCCCTCGCCTCTCACTTTTATACAAACACAAATATATAAAATGCGTTTGTGTTTGTATAAAACGGGAGAAAATTGTATATACAAATACGAATACATATATTTTCATCATATACACTTATAATTATATAAATACAAATCTTCCTCTACCCAGTTCTCTTTTGTCTTTCTCTCTTTCTCGCTTCATACAAACACATATTATACAAATTACAATGTATAATTTGTGTTATACAAAGTGAGCGAGAGAGAGATTTTATCTACAAATATTTTATTTTGATTTAATTGTATACAAATTCAAATTTTATGCAAATATACAAACACATAAAATTGAATTGAGAGGCTGTCAACGATTTATACAAACGAGAGGCTGCCAACGATTTATACAAATGGCGTGCCAGCGAAATTATACAAATCTGAAGCTTCTGCCAGCGAGTTATACAATCTAATGCTCCATAGCAAACATAATTATACAAACTATAGTTATAACATACAAATATGATTTTTACGTTTACTATATGTGAAAGTTGCTCTAGTTTTAATATTGTAAGCCCATTTTTTAAAAAAAATTTACCATATTTATTGATTTCTCTTTAAGATAATTTGTAAGACTTACACCATTAAAATATATGGTGCAGTGAATGGTGTTACTCCTTTCTTAATTAGATGTTTCGAGTTGAAGCCTCATGTATGGAAAAATTCTTGAATTGAGCCTTATGCAGCGAAAATTTGAATTAGTCAGACTCCAATGCAAACACCGAACGTCGAAAGAAAACCATTTTTTTAAAGACTTATCTATGTAATCTACATGAACAAATAATAAGGATATTTGATACTATTACCAATTGAAGATTTTCAAGTTAATCTTTTAATATTTACCCAAATAGGACATAGAATAGGGTACATTTAAAAAACCCAAAAGTTATGTACTTGGAATATTCTCATTAATTGTACTAATATAGTATGTTAATTAATGTAGCCAATGATGAGATTCCTATTTTTTTTTTTTTAAACAAAGTTTAGATCTTACATTGAGATAATAAACATCATGAGATGCACTTGACCTTAACGTGGTGAGGATCTTTGTGAATCCCACTGCAAAAATATTCGAATCAAAATTTAATAAATTCATTAATGGGAAAGGAAAAAGGGTCTCATATATCCCATAACTGTCATTTAGAGTTGATATATCCCTTTTTATGAAAGTGCTTATATACAAATGACTCATATATACCCTTTTCCTCTAATGGAAATGAAAAAAAAAATTAATTTTAGTTTAATTTTTTTATTATTTTTTTCTAAAAAAAATATAATCCCATATGGGTATATTTAATCCTCCTCAAACATATTTTTGTTGACTTTTTTTGTTTCAATGACTAATTTAGATTTATTGTTTTGATGGTCAAATTTATTTATGTTTCACTAATATTCTTGTAAAACTTATTATAGAAAACCAATTTTTTTCTTCAAATACAAAAATTAAATTACAATATAGAAAAAAAAAATAGTTTTAAATTATAATATAGCCACAAAAAAAATAATTTTAAATTTTTTTCTTTACAATAAGTAATGAAAGAAAAAAATAAAATAAGAATAAGAAACTCAAATAATGATAATCAAAGAAGTCAAAAAATAATTTATGTACGAAAAAAATTAAAATATATCTTGAACTTTGCTAGAAGAATCATATATATCCCTAAATAATTTTTTTTTTAAAAATAAGGATATATATGAACCACTTTCATAACAAAGGGCATATCAGCTCCAAATGACAAAGTTGAGGAGTATATCATGCCCTTTTCCCTTCATTAATTAATCGGCTTGTTATATGTGATCTGAATTTATTCACCTTTTAGTTTCATGCATGTGATTCCAAAATTAAAGACACCTCCTTTTGTTTTTTTAATTTTATTTTTCTCTTTCATATGTATGATTGCAAACCATATAGTATGATTTTAATACATTTTTTATGTGAAGAGATGTGATGTAATCATCATTGAAAAATTATTTAATTTATTTTTGAAACAGATTGTGTCAATTTTGATGAGTTGCTTCCTGTCGAGTCTGGATTATTTTTATACCTATATATTTTTAAAATAAAATTAATTATCAAAAAATTATTTGTTTAAATAAATTCAAAACAGAATCTCAAAGGCATAAACATATAATTATAATAAAATCTAAAGAATAATATATACAAGAATACAGAATGAAACAATAAAAGGGATAGTGCTTTATCTAACGTGATGTCTAAGAAACTTTTGATAAACGAATTTCCATTAGACTTCAATTCGTTTAAGTGTGTGATTATTTTACCTAAAAGTTTAATTTATTAGAAAATGTATATTTATATTTATTTAACGGAAAAGGTTAAAAAATATTTTTAAATTATGTGAAATGAATAAAAATGTTCTCCGTTTATGATTTGATCTAAAAATATCTTTGTTATCAATACTTTTGGTTCAAACATGTCCTTATTATTGCTTAGTGGGTTAATAATGTCCTTTTTACAAACAAATATACTACTTGTTTTCTTTTTAACAATTTTTTTTTTCTAATCATACTTTTTTAATTAGCAAATGTCTATCTTACTTCAATTCGAAAAAAATAAAAATAGAAATATTTCTTATTTTATTATAATTGTTTTAAGCATTGTATAAATAAAAATTAATGATGAATTTACTATGATTTAATATATATGCCATATATTAGCCATTAAAAGGGTACATGAATTTATTTTATTTTAATTGATAAAATGAGATTAAGAAGAAAAAAGATTATTTCCTACATTTTTATTAGTTAAAGTGATTTTAAAAGAAAGAAAACAAAAATAAGGTTCTTTGATAATATTTTTATTAGGAAAAAGATGTATTTAAAAAGAAAAGAAAAACTATATTTATTCAAAAAAGGATATATTTAACCCATTTAGTAACTATAGTGGCATTTATGGACAATACTATCAATATTAAGGGTATTTTTGAATCAAATTATTGACAACAAAAATATTTTTGAATCAAACTATAAGTAAATGACATTTTTATTCATTTCACACCGTTTTTGACCTTTCTTGGTTTGCTTAATTATATTTCCAAACTTATATATATGTGAGCTTGATTATTTTTTTTAAAACATTAAACCAAACACAATCTCAAAAATTTAATTACTTTAAGATTACATGAGCATTACTCAAACTATATAAAGGACCACCATCCTTTACCAACCGGTGTGGGAGTACTCTTTAACAGACATAAATATATATATATATATATATATATATATATGGACGATGTAAAAAAAATTCCGATATGATTTCACTTAATTACTAGTATAAAAGAATCATCATACTACCTGTGTATATTTATGTATAATATATTCTTGAAAGACTTTAATTATTTGACCTGAATTAGTTATAATTTTATCTTCAAATAATTGATAATTTTTAAAATACTTCTTTACTTGACTAACTGAACTTATTATATTAGAATATGTATTTATGCGTTTGTACTTTGTATTAATCCAACTAGCTGATAAATAATTAAGTTGTGAGTCAGAAATGAGGCCAATTGACAATCATTTCGAAGATATACATATCAAACATATATAAATGAAGAATATTCCACTAGAAATATTTTACTAATTTTATTTTTCTTCAGTTCTATTATCCTCCCTCTAACCTGCAGAGAGGCTCAATTTATAAACTATATAAAGTCAAGACTCAGCAAAATAAATAAATAAATAAATAAATAATAATATATATATATATATCAAAATGATGACAATACTACATGCACAAGTTTTTATTCCATTCATCTCTCTTTGGATCCCCACCTTTTTTGTGTTATTTGACTAAGCACATACAACCTTCCCGTCAATATAAATGTATAATTTTGCTCCATTTCCCTCAATGTTTACATCACCACCATAAGTTGACTTTGAGAAGCATAAGCCTAGAAAAAAGCTCATTGGACCCTTATTCTTTGCCTACTTTTCTAATAATTTATTTAAGAAACATCAAAGCAAATATTTTTTAAGTTTGAACTATATATCAGTAGATTTTTTAATAAATTGAAATAAGCAGGTCAATGATCAACTCAAATTGGAACAAGTTAACGGATTATGTTTTCACTTTTTATGAGTTAATTTTATCATCTCTAATCAAAACAATAATTTTCATCTAAAATATGTTGTCATATTTCACTTATAAAAAATCAATTTAACCAATATTTATGATAAAACAAAATTAAATCAACTTAATATTTACATTAAAATTTAGACAAGATCCATTTTGGTAAATGTGAGCTGATAATCTTTTAGCTGTTCATCATTTGGAGCAAAAATTTATATACCTTTTTTCTTTATAATTTTGAGAAAATCAAGGAATAAAAAAGGGTGTTGAAATAAAGGGGATAGATGGATGATATGATTGTTAAGGATGGGTAGGGTAGGAACACTGATCATTAGAAGAAACAATATAATTAAGCATGACCTCCAGATGCAATTATTTATGTCCCATCATATATATATATATATATATATATATATATTACTTTGTGAGTCAGGTGCGGAGTTAGTAAGTTGAATACGAATGTAATTGAGCTTAGTTATTTTTGTTAAATATTGCTTCTTAAATATGTACAAATATTATGCTTAGAATTTAATTATTAACATTTACAATTACAGTCATAAAATTCAATTCATAAGATTAAAATTTTGACTTTACCTTTAATATGAGTGTGTGTCTTTCTTATTATTTTACTCAATTCATGTTGACTTAACACTTTCTTTAAAAAAATATATTATATTTTAAAAATCTAATTTTGGTTACTAGTAATTTATATTATTATATAATAATAATGATAGTATTGAAAGAAAATAATATTTTTTTCTTAATTTGTTAAAATGGAGAAGTAAAAAAAAAAAATTTAGCGTAAAAATCAAACAAAAACAAAATAGTGAGAGTATATAGCATTTAATTGCAGGGTTTGCTTTTCAATGATATAGAAATATAAACTCATCTCGAATTAAAAAAACTATTTATCTTGAGAGATTAAACTTAAAAACAACACAAAATATAAACAAAATTATTTTAGCTAAACCCCATCATATAAAACCCACAGGTCACGGCCACTATATCAAAATCAAACACATTACTGTACCTTTTTACGCGTTAATTATTACTTAGCACTAATTCAATTCTATATAATTAAACACCTCCATCTTTACAATTATCTCCATTACCGTTATTAGTCACTAACATCAACTATAACCACCGCCATACAAACCATCTCTATTGTACATTCAAATGTTGAAAAACAAACCGTTTTAATCATAATTTAATATTCAAATCTCGAGATCAGACAACATCTTAATTATTTAAATGTATATTCAGATTCAAACGTCTTAATCTTAATGAAAACAAATGAAAGTGTGAAATAGAACAAATATTGTAACATAATTAATTAAGGAATAATTGAAATAAAAAGGTACACGCAAGTGAAAAAAAGAAAATGATGCAAATGATGAAAAGAGGGAAAAAGGCATAGAAAAATGTTGGAATATAACCACCAAACGTACTTACTATTTAATTTTTTTTGCAGACTCTCATGGCTCAAATATTCATGATGGTGAAATCCAAGCAATATATATTAAGGGTCCCTCCACTTTCTATACAAAAAAAACCACAAGTCATAAAACTCCCTGATTTCTTTCGTTTCATGAGATGATGACAATAATCACGGGAAAACAAACTATAGAGTAACGAAAATTCAAAAAATATTATCTAAAAACCAAGCCATAAAGTCAAAAGCCTCAATATGAATATTGGATCCTTCTTTAACCAAAGAATCCTAAGCATGAATATGACATATAGGTAGCAAGGCAAGAATCCTAAGCATAAGCATGCATATATATCACAAAAATAGACAAAGGAAACACATAATAATCATTAGGATTAATGATTTTGTAAGCACTCAATATAATTTAATCGATTATAGCACGTTAGAATTTGTTGTATTTTTAGGTTATCACATTAAAATTAATATTCTAATTGCGCGAACATAATTTCACATTGATAGTTGAAAAAATTGAGAGACTACATATAAGATGAAAACATATTCTTAATTGTGTGAGGGAGAGTATTGTTGGATATGAATAAATTCCCACGTGATAATTAACAAGATTGGAAAGCTGCATGTAAGGTATAATGGCAAAGTGTGATGAGGTCTATTTCTACCAATTTTTGGTGATATATTAATGTATTAAACATGCTCAAATGATGGTGATCGATTTATTAAGTGCTGGACATAGTTGGGATTTAATGATGCACATAGGTACTTTGAAGATGGAAAATTTCTTTTTTAAGAAGGAAAAAAATGTGAGAATTTACTCCAAAACACTTGGATGCAATGTGCGAGGCTGATAACAAAGAAAGAACGAAAATTGAAGCTGAAGAAGGTTTGGCGCCAAGGCGACGCGGCCCAACTAGACCGCGATTCTAGGTGTGGTGCATCTATAAGGTTTTTTTCGAAATCCAACTTTTTTCATCTTATTTTGAACTTGGATCGATATTCAATCTAGGACTTTTTCTGCATATATAAATAGTCCACAAACCCATTTTTAAACGGATATTGAGCTTAGCTAAGGATAAACACGTACGGCGAGAGCAATTTTGATGATTTTTAGAATTCTTATAATTTTTATTATGACTATGAGAGCCTAAGTTCTCTTGTTCTAGGGTTATGAATAGTTCATGAATGTTGGACTTATTAGACGGTAAAAGTAATTATTATAAAATACATCAAATTGGTTTGTTTATTTTATCGTGCACTTAATTAGTTATTGGGTAATTAATAGTAAAATATTATTTACGAATTTATTGAACTCGAAAGTGGAAGCTATGGATTGCATTGTAGGGTTTAGATAGAATGAATTTTATCTTACAATCTGAAAGCACGGGTAGAGCTAAGTGGGGATTCGAACGAATTAATAGCCTTTCGGAAGATCTTGTATTTCTATTAGAAATTTAATATATATATATATATATATATATATATATATATATTAACTTGTGAACCTCCTAACAAAATTGATTGATGGTTTAGTGGCAAGAAAAGGGACTTTCTACTCTAGAGTTGTGGGTTTGAACCCCACTATCAACAAAAGTCTCTTTTTAAAACCTCAAACTCCTAATTCTGACTCCACCTCTAACTGAAAGCCTTATTAATTAATTAAACTATATATCAAAGAAAAACTAATGATATAAAAATTATACTCTATTGTGCACAAAAGTTAAAATTAGTAATCACTATACTCTTAAAGAGTGATGGGAGGAGTAGTTGGGGTTGTATATGTTGCCCATTCTACATAACAATGCAACATAGACATGCTGTGTGTTGCTAGCGGCGGGCCATGTGAATGAAGAATGTGCCCAAATTGACTTTAGATTGAGAGCATCTAATTTTAGATGTATAGCCCAAAGACTAAAGCACTAGACAATCTTATGTTGTTTACAATTATGAATGTCTCTTGGACTTGAATATATAATATTTTTTAGTAATAAAAAATATTTGGAAGTTTTTGAGGGAGTGAATAGGTAATTATATATAATATATCAAGTATGGGCATTTCTAGGTTTATAATGAAGTATTCAAGCCTGACTAAATTCAGATTCGCACCTGAATGTCCCACATTGGGGTAAAGCGCTCCCTAACAAAAACGACTCCATCCACAAAGAGACTCAAACCCAAAACCTCTTGATTAAGGATGAATGAGTACTTACCACTTCACTATAACACTTGTTGGTGAAGTAAGGATCGATTATAAAATATTTAATTTCACCAGCCTCTAATAAACTAGTAGACCATAAAAATGATGCAACAAATTATAAATAGCTTTTTATATTTTCTTAATCGTGACCTTTTACTTTGAGGGGTCATTCATCAATCATCACAAGGTGTCATGTTGAGATTTTGTGAAAATAATTAAACAATATCTATATATATAACCCTTTCATGAATGATTCTTTTTACCAAGAAGTTTTAAAAAGGCAACACAATTTCAAGTTAATTTCGAAGGTTTATCAGATTATACTCCACCAGAAAAAACAGATCTAATAGGAGTAAAACAAAATAATATAATAATCTTCGCGCTGATAGAATTAAACAAAAAACTAGAAGATAAGATCACAGAAATTAATAAAAAATTAGATATTTTATTAGAAAATAAAACCACCAAACAAAACACAAAACATGATAAAAATATACAAGACCTGATAGAACAACTAAAGAAAACATAAATAACGCCCCAAAAAGATAGACCTAAAGTGATAAAAAGGGACAAGGCATGAATCTTCTTTCAAACAGGGGTAGAACCTCTCAAGAAAGACAAAGGGCCAGTTTCTCTCAGATAGACTAGAAAATAATATACTAGGTAACTTACCTAGGCACATAGTCTTTAGACAAGACCCAACTACAGAACTAGAAATGGTTAGCTAGACCAATAGGAATAAGAATGCCAATAGAAGCTCCTATCAAACTTCAAGACAGGGGAGATAGAGGAAAAATACTAAATATAGCAGCACATGACCTCCAGTTATGGAATTCAGTAATAGACGTATGGAAAGGTATAGTGATAGCAGACTACATACATCACTACAGTGAAACGGATGCAGAAATCATGTATAGGTATATAGAGACCTTTTTAAGAGAATCAATTCAAGGAGTATGAGAGGCAAACAAAGTAGCTTACCTTTAAGAGTTCCAAGAATTGGTACACATGGGATCAAACCCGCACAACATTACTAATAAAATACACAGCCTAATAACAGGAGAAGACCCAAATAAAGGATTAGTAGTATTACAAAAGAATGCGTTAATTAAACTAGAACAACTTAGCATAAATAACTGGTGCCCTATAAAAAACTTCCTAAAAGACTTCTATTATTGCGCCATAAGCGGTAACGCGTTTGACCAAATTTTAGGAAAGAAACTTTTCAATAAGCTCCCTGGAGCCCTAGGAAGAGAAATAGAAGGAAAGATGGAACAAAAGAGAAGGAGTAATGCAAAATCCAAATGCAAATTGGTCCATAGGACATAAAATACAACATGTAATGGAGGTACTACAAGAAAAATATACAAATATACAGATACAAAAACAGTTGAAACAAAGCGAGATTGGTTTCTATAAAAATATATATACAACACAAAGTTACGATCAAAGTAAACCACAAAGAAAGTATAGGAAAGCATATCAAAATACAAACCTAAGAAAAAGTACTATTTAAGAAAATCAACGGCAAGAAAACCTTACATAAATAAAGACAACATGTAAGAAAACATAATAATAACAGAATTTACAAAAATAGACTAGCTTGTTTCACATGCAGAAGTGAAGAACATTTGGTCAATACTTGTCCCGGAAGAAACAACAGTAGAACAAGAAATGTCCAGCTTATAGAAGATTTTCAAGAAACCCTGATAAATGTAGACGAAGATATGTCAGATAACGAAAATATATATTCAGTAATAAGCATAGATGTCGTAGAAGGAGGAAGACAAGATTCATCAGATTCAGAAGAAGAAACATTAATAAATGAAATAGGATTAGAGAAGCTAGATTTAAACAACCTAAAAGATTACGCCTTTGTCAATATACAATGTGACCATCAATTTTGAAAAGGAAAAGGTTTAGATAGCCAACGATGTTTTAATTGCACAGGATATTCAAGTAAAGATAGAAGAGCGAAATGCATGAACTGCTATATAAAAGGATGCATTCGATGCATTGATAAGATATTCAATATTAAGGTCAAAGACGAACAAGTTATTACAAAAGAGAAATTGCTAAAAGCATTAGAGGATAGGATAGATAATTTAGAAGAAAGAATGAATAAACTAGAAAAAGGGAAAGGCATAGAACTAGAAAAAGGGAAAGGCGTGGAAATAGAAGAAATCAGCCAAATTAACCATAAATCGCCCGAACTAGAAATAGAACTCTTAAACAAAAAGGAAGACGATAGGTCATTTGAAGGATTAATTTATAACGAAGACAAAAAAATTAATACCATAAAAATCTTGATTAGAATAAAAATTCAGGACTACAAGATAGAAACCCTCGCTCTAGTATATTCAGGATGCACAAAGAGTATAATAAATAGATGCATTTTGCCTCTAGAAATAATAAACTATTTCCCAAAACCACAAAGCGCCATGCAAATGGACGAATATTCTAACATATATAAGCATTACGTTAGTAATGCAAAAATAAGTTTTTTAAACACGTGTGCAGACTTCTATAAACCCACCTATAAATTAGAAAAGATCTGGATAAGAGATCTAAATATTAGGATAGACTTTGTTTTAGGATTAGACTTCTTACTACATAATAATGGAAGTTGTCTCTTTATCGGAGATGGAATAATATTCTCAAAAAACACTACCCAAACTGCAATAACAACAGAATCTATTCCAACAAAATCTAGGTATCTCATAGAGACTAATAAACTTAGCTCAAATACTTCAAAATGCAACAAAAGAGAAGAATGCACTTGTACAAAGATACATATTACAGATGAAAGGGAAGAAATTGAACTATTAGAACTTAGCCTTTCAGATACGAAAGATGTAGAAAAGAATTACAACTTAATAGAAATAAATACATGGCTTTACAATTTTAAAAGGGGGTTACAACACATAGGAGTAATAAAAAATCAAAAGGATCTAGAAGAGGTAATTCTAATTCTAGATAAACTAGAAATAATCGGAGAAAGACCCTTGAAGCATTGGGATGCCAATCACATAACTTGTAGACTAGATATAATTAGCCCATAATACACGATAAAAACAGCCCTATAAAATCAACAAACGAAGACCTAAAAGAATTTGAATACCAAATAAGAGAGTTACTAAAGTTAGGAGTAATCAGAAGATCAACATCAAGGTATAGATCAGCAGCATTCATGGTAAGAAATCATAGTGAAATAGTAAGAGGAAAAGCAAGAATGATTATAAATTTCAAAAGACTCAATGATAACACCATAAAACAGAGCTAATAAATAGAATATAGGGAAGAAATATTTTTAGTAAGTTCGATTGCAAGTTAGGATACTGGCAAGAAAAAATGCATGAGGATAGTATAGAATGAAGTGCTTTTACTTGTCCAGAAGGACATTTCGAATGGTTAGTAATGCCTTTCGGATTAAAAACAGCCCCCCCTCCCCCTTCAATTTTTCAAAGAAAAATGGATAATATTTTTAGAGACTATAAAAACTTTATTCTGATATACGTAGACGATATTTTAGTATTCAGTAATAATACTAAAGAACATCTAGGACACTTACAAACAGTATTTAAGTTATTTGTAGACAACGAAATCATAATTAGTAGAAAAAAATGAATTTATGTAAAAACCTCATAAATTTTCTAGGAGTAGAAATTGGAGATGGAAAAATAAAATTACAACCTCACATAGCAAAGAAAGTTCTAGATATGCCAGACAAATTAGACAAAACTAAAGATTTACAAAAATTTCTAGAAATTTTAAATTATGTAAGAAATTTTATAAAAGACCTAGGAAAAGTAGCAGGACCCCCTATTAAAAAACATGAACTAATGGACAAAAGACGTTCAATACGGAAGACATAAAGTTAGTACAAAAACTCAAACAAATGGTTAGAACTATACCAGACTTCTCTCTCCCGTTGGAAACTGACTATCCAATAGTAGAAACGGACGGAAGTCTAGAAACTGCTTTAGCAGCTGGGCACTTCACTCTTCACTGCAGAGCATCCAACTAATATATTATGCTTTCCTTGCTTTCTTTGCTGGTGTGTCTAGGTGAGCTTATCCAATAGTAGAAACAGACAGAAGTCTAGAAGGGTGGAGAGAAGTACTTAAAACAAAGAAAAATAAGTATGGAGACAAAAAGGATGAAAAAAATTTGCGCCTACCAAAGCGGAGAATACAAACAAAAAGGAAACATGAATAGTATAGACGCAGAAATACTAACAATAATCTACGGCCTAAATAGCTTTAAATTATATATTATTAATAAAAAAGAAATTTTTGTAAGAGCTGATTGCGAAGCTATTGTAAAATTTCATCAAAAAATAGATGGAAAAAGTAGTAGTAAAAGAAGATGGTTAAACTTTTTAGATGCCGCGTCAATATATAATATATCTCTAGAACACATAAAAGGGAAAGATAATTCTTTAGCAGATCAGCTTAGCAGACTCATGAAGACTAACCATTTATTTTCAGCATGAGTACAGGAAAAGACAAAGACAGGGCTTCCAGCCCAAGCAACACTACAAACCAAAGGAACAAAGACTTATATCTCCAGACTTTATTGAGGAACACCTTATTCAAACCCCAAACAAAATTAGATGCGGCAAGACTGAACACCCTAAGCATGGAAAGACTGCATTTCGAAAGACAAAATTTAATATTTTACCCCCCCATCTAACTTAAGTTTTAGAGTAAAACCAGAAACAAAGATAGATAGACCACAGAGATGTTTGATAGACAATCTATGGATAACATATAACAAAGTACCACGAGACAATAGTTACTTCATTTTAGTAATGAATTCGTTAAGCCATTATTTTACAAAAAAAAATGAAGATAAAAAATTCAAATTTTATGTGGTAGTCCAAGGAAGACTGGCCGAAATTTTCCAAACATGGACATAAGTAATAGACTCAATAAAAGACTTCCCCACTCCCCTCTTCAAAGGGTTCAATGACCTAAATGAAGCTCTAGATTACGCAAGATGGACTCTACGACCAAATTATTTCATAAGTCCAGCCTTAAGACAAACCACAAATCCTTTCCTATAATATAATATTCGAAAAGACACAGACAAAATAATATTTTGTAATCACTGCTCTTCATTGACAGAAGGCTTCAAAAGACAAAATCAAACCATTGAGAGACTTGAAAAAGAAAAAGAAAAAATAACACAACATATCCACCTTCTACAAGAAAGAATAAAAATTTTACATTTTGAAATCAATTAGACCAAACCATTACAAATAGAAGAACATCCAAGAGAACAAACGAGTTCTCCATCTCAGTTGAAAATGGATAAGAATGATGTACATTCTCCAAAGAATGTAGAGAAAGCTACTATATCGGCTAAAGGTACAACTAGTCCCGTTCAAATGGTAGTGGGTAAAGACTTATCAAATCCGTTGATGGCTGACACTTTGCCAAAAAGTGTGAGAATAAAAAAAGACTAGAGGATTCTTGTTCAAAAGAAAGAAAGACAAAAAAAATCGAACAAATGATACAAAGTTGCCTCCACAAGTTACTCAGTGAAAAGACTAAAGAAGTTATAAGTGAAAACCCAAACCCCAAACCAGAGAGTGCAAACACTGAAGATTCAGGAAGTAACGAATACAACCTATCGCTAGAACAATTTGCTCAAGACCCAAACGAAGACGACGACTCAAGGATGAGTTTCAACTCCATAGCATTACATAACCTAAACTTGTAAAAAATACGTAAGCAATGACGAATCACGAGAAAAGACAAAGAAGAATAAGTAAGTTATGACAAGGGATAGAGGGAGTATATGATTAATATCCCTGTAGTGTACTTTAATTAGGCCTTCAAACTTATATTAGCATCCATTTTTGTTTAGTAATGATGATGGAATGGTTGACCCAACATTCTGATGGAAACTTATAAAAGTGCAATAAATTTGGCAAAATTCTTAGATTCCATGAATTTTAATTTATTATTCATCATGCCGCTAGAGGTTTGGGTGGGATTGCGGGGGGTGAGAGTGACTTGTTTAAATATAATTGTGAATCTAATTTTTATTATATATTAATCGAATATTATTTTAAGAACTCTCATAAATTTTAAATTTGTGCCTCTAGCACAAAGCGTTATGTGTTCATAGAGAGTTAATAGGTCACAACTTAAGATATAATATAAACATTTTACTGAAATATTAATAAATGATATTCCATAGTTTAAATTTGTAATTTATAAATCAAATGAAAATAATTTTACGTATCGTTATTCTAAGACTTTGATGCAAAAGAATAAACATGTTTTAAAATTCTATACTTTAATAGTGTATAATTTTTAGCTAGTTAGAGTACGTTTACTAGCAACAAATAACTTTTTATGATAGCAAGATTGATAAGATAACTTAAAAAATAAAATAGTATATGTTATAACTGATTAATTAAATTGAGCTAATAATATAAATAGAATATCAATATAGTACATAACTAATTAAATCCATTTAGATTTCTCTACCGCCAATAAGTATTGTCAAGTCTGTCATTTTAGGAGTTAAAAGTAAATATTATTCCTTTCTTTCATTTGTATTTGCTTATAATGGACTTACAATATTCTCGTTTAAAATACTTTAAATAAATAAAAAAATACATAATTATGGTAATATTCATATTAATTAATGTATTGTAACAATAAATTTGAAACATAATTTAGAGAATGAGTAATTAATATTAAGAATAAAATCAATATAAAAAATGTCTTGATCGATATAATTCTAAAATAGATAAATGAAAGTAAAAAGAAAATATATTATGATGAACAAGTGAAATAACAATAATTTCTTACAAAAATTATTGATTGACGAAATACAATAATATGGAAAAGAAAAAAAAAATTAGCACCAAACAAAATTGAAATTGCCCCTTCTTTCAAAGAGAATACGATAGTAGTTGAAACTAAGTAGTTGAAATTCAAAAGATTCTTCACGGGAAAAATACAAATATCTTTTACCTTATCCATAACATGTGAAAACATCGATCTAATTTCATAAAGTCATTCGATCTGCATGAAGAACATAAGTAATATAACGTAACGGAGTCTGAGGACTAAGAGCACATGCGTAGTCATATTCCTCAACGAAAAATTATACTATGTATATAAAAATTGTACGAACTATATAGATATTTTTCATACATAATATTAAATTTTAAACACCCTTAATAAAATTTATGACTTCAACTTTGTGGTAAGTGTAATACCAATAAATTTAATTTAAGTTGACATAAAATGGCTTCAGCGTGAGGCAAGCACGTGCCTAGATGCCTCGAAGTTCGTAAAAATCACAAAAGTGACGCACTTAAGATTTTTATTAATTACTTTGTCTCTGACTAATCATCCCTAAAATTTAAAATGAAAAAATAAATAAAAAGACTTAGTTGTAAATCATTTAAAAATGAAAAAAGAAAGAAAAAGAAAAAGATAAAAATTTGCATTGGATCCTTCGCCGAAGGAACAACTTCAACATTTTTCTCTTTCACACACATCCAAAATGTTGGAAAAAGCTAACGAAGTCCAAAAATAAAAAGAATTTCACTAGATATTGTCCAACAATTTGACAAATGTAGTAAAACAAATTTTATATTATTATATCAATTTTTAAAAATAATATAGGTAATTATTCAACAAATAACAAGAAGCACTAGCTATAACATGAAAAATAAGATTATAATATGTTGATTTTGAATAATAATTATTGGATCAGAGTGATCATCCGAAAAATCAATTATACAGTGTATAACTTATACTCAAAATCTTCTCCCCTCCCCTCCCCCCACCCTCCCCCCTCTCCCTTTCAAATTATATCTCTATATCTACCTTCATTCTTCTAAGGTGTCTATTTTTCTCTAAGTTAGAGCATCACTCTCAAAGACTTTAGAGTCACTCCATATACATATCTTTTTGAGTTTACTTCGTCTTCTTTTTCTTCTTGTCTTGGAGTCACTTCACATGCATATCTTTTGAGTTCACTTCTTTTTTCTACTTGTCTTTAGAGTTACTCCATCTCTATCTCATCAATTCCTCCATTGACTTGCAACTTATATACTCAAATACACAATATTCATGTGCTCACAATTCAATTTTTCTTCATCATCATCATCTTCTCTCATGGTTCTTCCAAAATGCAATTTCTTGTCATCTAGACCCTTTCTACATTTTCAAGATGGGTATCAAAATTCACCCCAACAAGACACAGAAGAGGCTCAAGTATCTCAAAATCAAGAAGATCATAGACAACAAGACACACAACAACAACAACAACAACAACAACAACAAGACACCAACAAGAAAGAAGAAAATGAATTATTTGAAGATAATGTTAAGGATTACAACAACAACAACAACTCCACTGTAATTCCACAAGTGGAGTTTGAAGAAGGTAGAGTACACACAAACTTTACCTTTACCTTTGAGAAGGATAATACAAAAAAAATTCCAACATCTCCAAAACGTGTTAGAAGTACTATAGAATTGATGATTTGTCCACCAGCTCCAAAGAAGAAAAAGACAATTCAAGTTACAAAGAGAAGATTACATCATGATCAAGAAGAAAGAGTGTTTCTTGATGTTTATAATGAAGTAGAATCATTGTTTCCTCCATCTTTACTAGCAGATCTTAGTAAGAAGATCAAGAAAGCTAGGAAAACAACACCCATTTTATGAGTATCTTTTAATCTAATTTCTTATGTACTATAGTATGATACTAGATCTTAATTATTTAGTGTGTACTCAACCCTAGTACTGTTGATTATTAAGAAGAATTTTCAGGTTTGTACAACTTTGTTTGATTTGAATGTTTATGCAATGTTTGACAAGTTATATATATGTTGTCACTCAACTATATCTCATCTACTTCATTTCTATCAACATTTTAGTTTGGTTGTACACTTGTGATCTTTGCCCTTATATGTACCTCTACCTACCTAGTCTAAAAAATTTTCATTTGAACTATCGAAACTCCTTTTTTTCTTCTTGTTAATAACTTTTCTTCTTTTTGTTTGTTTATGAATCAGATCTATACGAGAGTAAACACAAATATATGACAAGTTTTATGGGTTAAATTAAATTTATTGCTTTTTGATAAATTATGTTTGTGATGTTTTTTTTTTCCTTGAAGAACCATAAGAGTATGAGTAATATTTAATTGATCCAAATATTTTCTTAAAAATTAGGAAAATTACTTCCCTAGAGGGAGTAATGTAAATTAAGTTTTATAAATGGCATTCTAAATTCACTGTCTCCTCTCACCTTTCGACGCTTCCGGCCCCCCACCTCTTGACAACCCTCATCATTGTCAACCCCGACTCTCCACCCCAACTCATAGTATTTCTCTAAATTACATCTACACATACATTCGAGAAAATAATTTCTTACTTATTTATCAAATACTCAAAAAGTATTAAGTTATATTTTTTCAAAAAGATATTTTTGAGCATTGACTTCACCAAGACGCAAACATACTTTGCATAGTTTTCAGTAAATAGCAATACAAGTAGTAAAGAAAACCGTGAAAGGGTATATTCTCACAACAGTAACATATATAAAGGGCTTTTTCCCTAACTTCAAGGTTACACTATTACTTTATACATTACTCAAATTTTGTATCTTTAGTTTTGTTGTTGGCTTCTCTTCCCATGCACTCATCATTAACTTTTCAGTCTCTTTTCATTTTTTATCACATGAGACAACCTCTTATTTTGGGGCAAATAAAGTTCTACATAATAAAACCCATGCCATGTGACAATGTACTACTCCTAATTACTCCCCTCATCCACTTTTATCGAGTCCGGAGCCATTTTGGAAAAAAAATTGTCAAAAATTTTAAAATGGCACATCAATTGTTTTTTAAATCAAAAGGGTAAAATTGCTTCTGACGAAGCGATTTCTTCTGACACAATTTTGATGTCATTTGTCTGTTATTTTTTTCCCAACTAAAATCGCTAAACGTTTTAATTAAAAACAATTTTTTTTTAAAAAAAAAGATCTTGGAAAATCACTGCCTTGGCAACGATTTTATTAAAAAAATATTTTTTTCTGAAAATCGCTGTGATTTTATTAAAAAAATCTTCTTCTTTTTTTTTGAAAATTGCTGTCTTGGCAGCGTTTTCATTCCCCTCCAATTTTTTATTTTTTTTTTAATTGTAACTCAATATTCACATTTCATATAAAAACAAATTGAGTTACAATTTTAAAAAATAAAAATTGAAGGGGAATTGAAGAGTTGGTGGTTACATAAGTTACTAACAACTAATGGGTGAACTGAAGAGTTGGTGGTTACATAAGTTACTAACAACTAATGACCACTTTCTTCCACTATTGATGAGAGTAAAAAAAACAAATGTAATGTCCATCAATAAACATAACATGATATATAATGTGACATATAATATATTTTAATTAATATTAAAATGTAACACCAACAATTAATAGAATCCACTAATGTACAAGAGCTAGAATCTCGAATCTATAAACTTTAAATTTCGCCTTTGCTTCTGTTAAAAATAGATATTTACTTTGAATTTAAGAAACAAAATAATAGTTATTATTTTATATCTATTCTATCCTTAGTATTAATCATTTTCCAACATTTAGAGATATGTAACTTATCATAATTAGAAGAGATATAATAAAATTCTCGTTTTATTTATTGGTTTTTTTTCAAAAAAAAAAAAAAAAAAAAAAAACATGTGCCAAGCCAAATATAATCAATTTACATGAACGGAGGAAGTAAGTAGTAGTAGTTCTTTTGCAATTTTCATTATGAAATAAAAAAAAAGAAGAAGAAGAAAATATACAACAACTCCAATAATCAAACTCTGAGTTTCACTTTTATAAATTAAAAACAAAAAAAAAAGTTTTATTAAACAAGTTACCAAAAATATAATTACAAGTAAGTTCATGATTAGTAATTCTAACAACCTAGAAATAAAGTTAGTTACATACTATAATAAGTCAAAATAAGCCATATAGGTTATACAAGTCACACTTTTGCGCTTAACACAAGAAAACCACCCCCAATTGAACTAGGTTTTATTATAGAATATGGATCATGATTTAGAGAAAATTTTCAATTTACACAATATTGTTTTCCAATAAAGGACTAGTAATTTAAATAATATTAGCTAAAAATTGTTTAGCGATGAAGTAGCAGCTAGAGGTAATTGGTAAATTTCATAGATAATTTCATGTTTTCTAATAATAATGATATTTTATTGGTGTCATTGGAAGATATGACATACAAATCAAAAAGGTGCAGCCGGCCATGGTAATACTGTAAGGTAAAATGAATAGGTTATATTAAATAAAGTTTAGATAATGACAAGGGTGGAGTAAACATGACAAACTTAATTATCTTAAATTATTTATCATTTAGAAATTCAGAATAAAATTAATTATTATCTTTTCCCTCTGCGCTTGATGGTAAATGTTTTTAAAGACGACAATACATTTCAATTATGACATGATAATATAAAAATTAAGTAAATATTCAATGAAAAATTATATTTTAAGATATAAATAAAAATAAAATAATTAAGAATTTTCTTAATTAATATTTATTTTCTTAAAAGCGTATACGAAGCAAATTTCAAATGTAAGAAACTTGATTACTTCATTTTTTTTTCTTCCAATAAGGAAAAAAGAAGGAGAAGGATATGAGGAATTGAATTTATGGATTAAATTCGTGGATCAAGGAAACAAGTACAAACATGAAAATTAGAGAAAATATTAGGAGTTGTAAAGGCTTTCAAAATTAGGGAAAAGTCTTGAAAAGGAATAGCTATAATTAGGAGAATTTGTAGGGAAAATGCACCAAATGTAACTAATTATCTTTAAAAATTTCAAATAAAGTAATCAAACTACTTCAATAATCATTCATTATGTGGTTTGCCTAGACATATATAGGAGCTATTACTAGAGGATTGGTTGTAAAGCTGCAGCACCTCATGTTGTATAAAAAACAATAGGTCAATTCTTTAAAACAAAAAAACAGTTTCAAAAGAGAACTCACACTTGAAAAGATTTATTTTGAAAGAAAAAAAATCCCCTTCTTCATGCATTATATTAGGTATGAAGGAAAATCAATTCTGGCTTCAAAAGGGACGTTTCCTTTGATGAATAAATGGAAATTTTACCTTGTCAATTTTTGGCAATGTCATTTTTCTATGTACTTTCACACAGAAAGGATCCATATAAACCAATTATCCCATCAATTGAATCACTTTTTTGAGAAATACGAGACATCTAAGTCATACAAGTAAAGAGATCTATTCATTGATAAGAAAAAGAAAAAACGTGAACGGGGATTGGATTGATGAGAAAATAGAATCCTGGGTCGCGAACAGTGATTCGTATTTAGAAGTGGAGCAAAGATTTTTTAGTTTATAAATTCTGAATCATAATTATTTTTATTTCTTAAATATAAATATAAGATTTAAATCAAAATAATTGAGTTCGATCGTATCCCTAATTAAAAAACTTGCTCCATCCTTATATATATATATATATATATATATATATATATATATATGTTCAAACAAGGGGAAAAATGACATTGACATTGTTATCCATATAGAATATACTATTTTTCTATTTGTATTTCGACTAGATTTGTTGATCCAACAAAACTTGCGAAAAAGAAAATAACATATGCAAAATTTATCAATTAGGAGAAGCTTGATAACAATTTAAAATGATAGGTACAATGGAGAAAGTATCGAGTTTTATTAGTCCAAGTACAAAAAAATGTGATAATTGAACAAGAAAAAATTTGTCAATCAAACAAAACTTGTGAATAATATTAAAAGATAGATAGAACATTTCAAAACATTTTGACCAATTACCAAACATGTGAATATTAAAAAATATTTTCCTATATACCATCTAGAAATTTCTTTTCTCACAACTGCATTTGTTTTTTTAAAGTAATTTTCCCCCACCTTTGCAACAGAAGTGGAAAGCATTTGATTAACATTTTTGATGATGTTGTTTGGTCTGACCCAATATTTAATAAGTCTTTGCTCTTTTCTTGTCGAGTCAATTTGTAGCCCAACTATTGAAATTTCAAATGGTACCAATCCATGAATCCAAAAATGTACAAATGAGCTAATGTGAAATGTGAGCTGTGAGCTTTTTGACATTATTATGTGTAGTCTTTTAGAACCCATCTCTTAGTGCTAGTATGTTTAGGGGAAATTAACACACAAACATATATCTACCAAAAAACTACCTAACTAAGCAAATAATAACATATATATATATATATATATATATATATATATATATATATATATATATATATATATACACACACTTAACCAAACTATAGTTTTAAAATATTACAAGACTTATCGATGGTTTTTATTTTCCTTAAATTTGCCACTCAAAACAAAAAAAAAATAGTGGAAAGAAAGGGGACTTACCATGTGTATCTGAGGTGGGGTTTCTTCTTCTTCTTCTTCACTAGAAACATATATACATAGATAGTGAATTCGATACTAAATACACTAGCTATTTGATATTGACTACATTGGATGGAATTGATATTAAATACACTAGATAAATTTTGATATTGGACACATTGGATTAATTTGATATTGGATACACTGTTGAAATTGATACTTGATACATTGGATGGAATTTGTATTGGGTACGAATACACTGCTAATTGTAGAAATTGATATATTCACTTGTAGAAATTGATACAAGCTTATACTTATATAGTTAAATACATTCTTTCAATATTGATACCGGATATATTTGTAGAATTTGATATTGAATATACAAATGTATTAAATTTGAAACACATATACAGAGAAGGAGAGGAGCGAGTGAGAGAGATAGTGATCCCAAATACAGTCGCATGGCCCATCAAATACATTGTATCTAGAGTGAAACTTAGACAACATATGTAATTATTAAAACTATCGTTACATTGAGTAATTAACACATATACTAGTGTGCTTTGTAAAAATTGCACCATATCTATACACCACTACTAACAACTATTAACAAGGTTTCTCACCAATGCACAAACATGAGAACTAATTCATCTCTAAAGACACATATACACACACTAACAACACCAATAACCTCGATCCCCAATCACAGAACTTGTAGTTCTCATTCCATCACCAGTACAGGACACACATTTAACCATTACACTAGTATATCATGTATATCAAGAAACACTTTTTATAGATATACATAATATGCATGAGATACACAAATATACAAGACATATGCGCAGATATACACCACCTTCTAAATTCAGTATTGCCCATTTTCACACATCCTTCACTGCCCCACCGCTATAAAATTACCATAACCATAAAATGACTCAGAAAAGAAGGAGTGAATATACATCTTCATAACAATTTGCATAATATCCCAAAATCGCATAGATAGTGAAGTATTGTCTTGCTTCCCTAGAGTTTAAGCTTGTTGGTGTTTTGTCGTTGTACAAGCTGTATTATTGTAGTTCTTGATTGCGATATGTATCGTCTGTTGTTTATTGTGTTTCGATTTATCACATTCTTTTGTTGTTCTTAGTCCCTTTTTGTAGGATTTGCGCTGCCCTTCTTGTTAGTTGCTATGTTTTCCATTGGTTTCTTTTTCCTTGTACTTGGATTTGTTGCACTTGAGCCGATAGTCTTTCGAAAAAAACCTCTTTACATCCACAAAATAGCAATAAAATCTGCGTACACTTTACTCTTTCTCAATCATATTTATAAGATTTCACTCTATATATTGTTGTTGTTATTATTGCTATACCTATCTTTCAGGTAGTTAAAAAACAATGTATTATCTGTTAACACTAATAATGTCCTTGGTCTATTAGACTAAGTGGTTGCTTTTAAACCCCCCAAAAAAATGTGATGATGAACTTTTTTAAAAAAATTCACCTACATCTCTAATTTTAGGCCTATAAGTGACTACAATGTATCCAGTAAAGTTATTTTAAATCCTCATTATTAGACTAGAATGTATCTAACTTTCTTTAGCGGTATCGAACTCCTTCAACATTGTTGGAAATTTATTCAAGGCCAATGCTGTCAAAGAATGGTATGGGTCGATTATTTGGTAGTTGATTAAAATTATGCATGATTAATAATGTGGGGATTAATTATGAGTGAATCTATGCATTATTTTATGAAGATATTAGGTATGAATAAATTAGTTATTCGGGCTCGATCGTTTGGAAGTTGGATAAGAAACAAGTTATCTATGTATTAATTTTCATATGAGTTATAGGATGTTTGTAGGTAGCTAAGAGATAAGTTATTCATGTATGAAATTAATACGACGTTTGATTGACAATTTTGAAACTCGCATAACTCATATATTTATAAGTTATGAGGAAATCTATGTATTATTTTATAGTACATGATAGAAGGTGGAATAACCAATACATGTATAACTGATACATAAATAACTAATTCTTGCATAATTAATATCAACTAATATGGAACAGAGGGGAAAAGTTAGGTTATTGAGATGTGTTTATGGGTTGCTACAACTTTCGGTTAATATATAATAATAATTGAATTTACAATTAAATATAGAAAAAATTATCTAGATACACAACTTAATTTGTTTTGCTATCTAAAATTTCTTATCATTTGAAAAAATCAGAAAAATCTCTACTCTCTCCTATTTTCGAATACATCACTCTTACATAATGTATCGGAAAAAATCACAAAAATCTCTACTCTTTCCTGTTCTCGAATACATCACTCTTACGTAATGTATCAGGACGTGATGTATCAGACAGGTGTCTCTTGTATCAAGAAAGATAATGTATAGGGACGCGATGTATCGGAACATGTGTGTCTTATATCAACAAAAGTAATGTATCGGAATGTGATGTATCGGACGTTGAGTGATGTATCTTAATCAAGACTTGATGTATCGGGACGTTGAGTGATGTATTCGAAATCCTTGAATTTTGAGGAATTTTTGTAATTTGAAAAAGAGTAAGGATAGTGTTATGAATATAACTAAGATGGAGAACCCATATGGGAATATGTCAAATTACATTTGAGACCCCAAAAAAATGCCTATATATAGAGGAGTAAATTAATCTATTAGGGCTATGCTATAAACTTGTCTCTTATTTCTTAGTTTCTTAGATTAATCTGGAACCACCCTCCATTCTTCCTTTTTATTTCTACTTCTTCCCTTGGAAGGATTGGTTACTAGTTTGAGAATGATGAACTCTTATAATTATACGTGTAATTCCAATTATTCATTTCAATGCAATATGGATTCATTAAAGATAGAATATAATTAACTCTTAACACTATGGGATTTATGTAAAATTATCTTCAATATATATCTTTATATTCAATCTATACTTAGAATTTGAGTCAAAATTATTAAATTCTCTTAATCCACACCCAATATGTTGCATTCACCCTTTTACTATCAATATATAGAAACTTAATTTAACTCCTTTGACATAGTTAATAGGGATATGGTTTAACATACTTAAATTGTGTGTGTATGTGTGTGTTTTTTGTTCATTGGACTATTTTTCTGGAACTCAAAGAATGTTTTAGCCATATATAGAGACATTTCTTTTTGGTTCTTACCCTATTGACTACTCAATTTCATGGGTCAAGTGGAACTTCTATTACTTTATTTTGGGAAAAAAAAAAAAAAGAGAATACTTGAAAGTGGTCTAATTAATTGTCAAGGCAATCAATTACTTTGACCAAGTAGGGAGATGTAGTGATGGGCCTATATGCCTTCTTTTCAATGTCTAAACCTTCTTGTCTATTACTCTTTTCTGTCTAAGTTATGACACTTTTTTTAAAAAAAAATAGTAATAATTTAATTTTATAATATTTATTTTTCTCTAAATGAGATGATTTACAGCTAACCACACAAATATTTATGACTTACTTTAGATAATAATTTTCAAAAAATCTTTTGTTTTTTTTTAAATTTTGTGTTCAGTCAAACTATATCATATAGAAATTAAAACATCATGTGGATCCTAAAATGAAAATGGGCCAGAAAAGGACCAAAGGCCCATATGAAGCTTGAAGACTTTTTGATACATACCCTGTTGCCACTGGTATACACCTAACAAAAATTGCAATCATTTCTCTCCCTTTATTGGATTCTCTACCTTCACCATCAATGGAGACATGGAACCATCTTAAACTATTAGAAACATTACCCCACACATCTTTTTCTTCTTTTCCTTACCTGTCTGCTAATATTTTTCTAATTTTAATGGGATTTTAAACATGTGATATCTGAGAATGTTCGATTAATCTAAATTCATGTGGTGTAAGAGTTTTTTCCTTTTCAGAATTTGAATTAGTGATCATTGATAAAAGTAGGATAAATCTCATCACTTTTCAATCTTTATAAGATAGAGAACTAAGGTCTGCTTACACACCAGTCTCCTTATACTTCATCTATTAAAATTTATAGTTGATATATGTATCCTTTGTTGTTGAATTTAATTATATACATTTGTAAAGATCTTTTAATATTTCTATAGAATATCAATTAATGTTTATTAAGATAGTTTCATGTAATTATTTAATTAAAACCTTACTCAAATAGTGGAACTCCCATTCTTCCGTATGTAACATTCTCTTTCTCATCTAATTAAATAGATTTCTTTTCAAACAAAAAAGAAGGGAAAATTCCATAACCTAGAAAATATAATTACTATATTTACTATGCACAGTCATCTTTTTTAAAATATTATATAATATAGCTATATTTAGAATTTTATAGCAAATATCTCCTCTAGTTCGCCTCTATTCCTCTCTCGCCCCACTCCCTCTCCCTTTAATTTCATAGGTTTTATCGCTATATTCTTTTTTTTTTATCATTTAAAAATTGTATCCAATAGTGAGACTCCATAGCAAAGACATACAATTGTATCAATGACGGAATTGACACAGTATGTATCAAGCTGATAACAACTTACACATACCATATCAATTCCGCCATTGATACAATGATGAGAACTTGGAAAGAAGGATTGATACAGTCTCCATATTGATATAACATGCATTGATACAGATTGATACATGTACTAATACATATATGAGATACAGACTCGATATTTATTGATACATATATGAAATACAACATCCATATGTATTGGTGCAACCTTTATTGATGCATATATGCGATACAACCTCTATATGTATTGATACATGTTATTACAACTTACATTAATACATACTGATACATATATGAGATATATAAAATACCTCAGGAAAAAAAGATATATACATCCTCCAATTGATACATACTGATTATGAGATACAATTTTCATATTGATACACATTGATACAATCTTCATAGTGATACAACATGTATTCGTTGAATACAACCTATATCTAGCATTTGACCTCTCTTCTCTCTCAATCTTGCTTGCATCTCTCCTTCCTCTAACAACATATATGTTATATTGAATACAATCTATATGTATCATACTATATTTGTAGATACAATCTGTATTCATTGAATACATCATGTATCTAACATTTCTCCTTTCTTTTCCTAATCTCGCTTATCTCTCAATTTCACTCGACTCTCTACTCGTTATAACTAGGGGTGAACAAAACCGAACCGCAAACTGAACCAAACCGCGAACCGAGTCAAACCGAAAAAAAAACCCGACTAGTGGTTTGGTTTGACTTGGTTTGGTATTGAAAAAAAAAACCCGACTATAATTGGTTTGGTTTGGTTTTAACTAAAAAAAAGTCAACCCGAGACCAAACCAACCCGATATTATATATATTTATTTTTAATTTTATTTTATACAAAAAAATGTTTATTAATATATAATTTATATATTTTTCTTAATCTTTCTCACAATTTTATATTTAATATTAGTGGACTTGGGCTATATAGTTGACTTGAGCCCACTTGTTATTTTTAGAAATAAACAAAAGCCCAAATAAATTATACAACCCTATATAATATTCTCTATCTCATTTAACAAAGTTCATGAGGATTTGGGTCAGCAACTCCACTTCAAAAGCATAGGCACTGTTAGGTTTCACTCAGCTATTAGGGCATATATTGAGCTCGTCTTTTCGATTTTAGTTCAAATCATCATCAACTCATCTTAATCTAGGTAAGTAATTGCTACTAACTCGTTTTTAGATATTTTTTTAAAGATATTTTTCTTGTATTGTCATTGTCAACAACATCACAATTTTGGATAGTTGAATCATAGATATAAACCTAAAAATTATACATCTTGGTGTCCATATCTATGGTGTGTTAAGCTTAGCAACAAGATGATGATAATTTTTTTTTTATATAAGTTTCACTTTTCTCTCTTTACTTATGTTGTTTCAATGCAATGAAAAAGGGGCAAGTGTTCCACTCATTGCTTTTGGTTCCATTTGTATGGAGGTTTTTGTACTGTAAACATCGTGATGGTCCGTAGAGATAAGGAAAAACAAGTGATAGAGATAAAAAATTAAGAGACTAAGCAATAGCCAGTAATATACATCAAACTTTTCTAACCAAATATTTTGTACTCCTATATTTGTATCTGTTTTGATTTCAAAGTGAAATATACTTCTAAGTCTTGTGAACAATACTTGAATGGAAGTTTTGTTGAAACACAATCTTGTATCAGAATACTAATAACTATTGTTATGTATGTGCAGCAATTTTCTTTTTGGATGGAAACTACACCTTCTGTAACGGATGTAGAGATGATTATTAATATTCCTTCAACTATGTCGACAATATCTCAACAACAAGGTAAAATATCTCTGCATCGACGCACACCTCCTAAGAAGCAAAAAAGAGCAGCTCCTCCGGTCGCTCCTAACTCTGGAACTACTGGTAGAGAAACATCTCAAATTTGGAATCATTTCTCCAAGTTTATTGTTAAAGGAGGTAAATGTAGGGCAAAATGTAATTATTGTACTAAAACATTTGCTGCCGACAGTGTCAATGGGACGAATACGTTATGGAATCATTTAACTGTGAAATGTCTCAAGTCTCCATTTAAGTCCGATAAGAGGCAAACAACATTAAAACCTATCAAAAGAGGTTGGCCAGAAAGTGGTTCCACTGAAAAAGGGGTATTTTATATGGATGAAATTAAGAGAGCAATTGCCGAATTTATAATTATTGATGAACAACCGTTTAGAGCTGTTGAGGGAGAAGGATTCAAAAAATTAATGGCTAAAGCCTTTCCAAATTTTGAAGTACCTTCTCGTGTAACTGTTGCTCGACATTGTCTAAGGATTTATCAAGAAGAGAAAGAAAAGCTTAAGGAGCTTATAAAAAACCAACGTGTTTGTCTTACCAGTGATACATGGACGTCAATCCAAAATTATACTTATATGGTCATCATTGCACATTGGATTGATGATCAATGGAATCTACAAAAGAAAATTCTTAATTTTTTTCAAACACCGGATCACAAAGGTGAGACTATTGCCAAGGGGATTGAGGATTGCTTATTAGGTTGGGGCATTGAGAACTTGTTTTCAGTGACCTTGGATAATGCAACCGCAAATGATGCTGCCATTAAGAGTTTAAAGGGGCGTATTGAAGATTGGAAAGGGGTAATGTTTGAAAATCAGTTTTTACATGTTAGATGTAATGCTCATATTTTAAACTTGATTGTAAAAGAGGAGCTGGATGAACAAATTGAGCCTATTTCTCATATAAGAAGTGCTATAAAATATGTGAAGTCTTCTTCTTCAAGATTTGCTACTTTTAAGTCCGTTGTTGAGAAAGTTAAGATTGACACCCGTGGTCTTGTAAGTCTGGATGTTGAGACTAGATGGAACTCGACATACACAATGTTGGATAAAGCTTTGAAATTTGAAAAAGCTTTTACAAGAATGTATGTGGATGACCAGAATTATCAAAAGCAATGTCGAGAAATAAATACGACAACAAAAAATCCATCAACAGATGATTGGAAGAATGTGAAAGCTTTTGTGAAGTTTCTTCATATTTTCTATCAGGCAACTTTAAAATTTTCGGGCAGCTTATATTTTACTTCTCACTCTTTCTTTCATGATTTTTTCAATCTCCGAAATGATATTATCAAGTATACTAAACATGATGATCTCATTTTGGTTGATATGGCAACAAGAATGAAATCCAAGATAGATAAATATTGGGGTAAGTTTGAGAGTATGAATATGTTACTGATGGTTGTTGTTGTGTTGGATCCTAGATACAAGATGCAATATGTAGAGTATATTCTTTCTATTGCATATGGCTCTTTGATGGGAAGATTAAAGTCTCAAGATGTGAGAGATGTTTTGAATCTCTTATATAATCACTACAATTGTTCTTGCTCTGAAGGTCCTAATGAAAATATTGAAAATGATAATTGTGTGATGGGTGAATCTAGTGATTTGTTGCAATCTCAGTGGGAGAAACACATGAAAAAAGAGGGATTTGTTGTAAAAAAATCTGATCTGGAAATATACTTGAAAGATGATATAGTGAAGATCAATGATTTTAATATTTTGAGTTGGTGGAAAGTTTCGTCCAGTAGATACCCAATTGTTGCGAAAATTGCTAGGGATATCCTTTCTATTCCTATTTCTACTGTTGCATCTGAGTCAGCTTTTAGTACAGGTGGTTGAATTCTTGATAGTTATCGAAGTTCTTTATCTCCAAAAACGGTAGAAGCACTTATTTGCACTCAACAATGGCTACGATCGCCTTCTAAAGAATGCAAGCGTGAAGATATATTAGAGGAAGTCCAGAAAATTGAGGAAATTGAAGAAGGTAACTTTATATATTCAAATTGTTATAAAAAATGATTCTGCTTTTGAATGTTATTTAGTATTCAATTTGTTTCAATTCTTTCAGAATACCCCGACTCACCTTTGAGGATTGATTAGCCAGTTGATGTACTTTAATTTCACTACATGGAACAAAGGTATTAGTTCATTCTTTTGTGATTGTTAATTGCCAAATTACTATTTGCTTTAAATAGCAATAACAACTAAGGACTAAACATCAACTTAGTTAATCCATTGCTAATCAAGTTAATTGATTTGTATTGTCTACTTTGCGGATGCAGGCTATGGTTTTTGGAAAATATGCATAGAAGATTTCACTTCAAAAATGTTTTGTTCCTCTAGGTACAAGGTCCTAGGTTGTAAGTGATGATGGTGTAGAATTTAAAGATTTGAATGTAAATAACTTGTATTAACTTTTGACGACAATATTTTGACTATGCAAATTGTTTAAGCCACTAAGTTACTTTCATGAATTTTTCGAATGTTAATGAATCACTCTTGATTATTGATACTATTTTATGATTTTTGTCCAAAATAGTAATAGTAGTAATTTTTTGAGAATTTGTGTTCCAAATAGAATGGAGAATTGCCTAATGAACTCATGGGCTTGCAATGCCAAAATAAACTACCTAATGCTTTTCATGGGCGTCTCAGATGGATGCCTCTTATTGTACTCAGTTCAAAACTCTGCCCTTCTGGCATTGAAGGAACTTTCTTCACGTTGCTAATGTCAATTGATCATGTTGGCAGTCTCACAGCATCCTGGGCTGGAGGCCTGTTACTTCACACCTTGAATGTCACAAGAACTCAATTTGACAGCCTCTGGATAGCAATAGTGATCCGGAGCTTTTCGAGAGACCTTCCAATTGGCATTCTGTTTTTGGTGCCAAACAGTGATCCCAGCGCTTCTATTCTACCAACTGAGATGTTAAAGACAAAAAAGAGTGATCATGTTAGTGTTCAACGTTTTTTTTAAATCACTAAAATAACACAAGCTCTTTAGTCTTTATCAAAAAACCCGAGAAAACCCGAATAACCCGAGAAAATTGAATAACCCGAACCAACCCGAAATTGAAAAAATCCGACTATTATTGGTTTGGTTTGGTTTATATATATTTTAACCCGATACAAATGGTTTGATTTGGTTTTTAAAAAATCCGAACCAACCCGGTGATGTACACCCCTAGTTATAACTATAGTTATGAATCATAATTAAGCAAACTATTGTAATAAATATCTAATTAAGCTCAAATTATTATAATCATTTTTTAAAGTTCCTCAAAAGAGAACTCTTTTTTGATCTGGTTCGTTGGAATCACTTCATTCGGCGAATAAAAAATATATGTAGAATTGGACTATTTTATCCTTTACTCTTATTTTGTGTTATGAAATACTCTACCTAATAAAGAGCTCAAAGTTTACCTAGAAACTAGTGTAGAAAAATCAAATTAAAAAAAAAAAGAATTATACAAAAGCAAAGCATTTCTCTATATGAATTGTTAATTCAATGGGTGAGCTAAAAAAAGGAAAAAGAAATTGGGTCATCTGACAATGACAGTCTTAAGTATTGAAAGCTAATTAGCTACTTTAATGTCATAGTCCTACTCTTTCTGTCCTAATTTATTTGATCTTAATATTTTTTAAATTTTTTTTTGAAATAAAAATAATTTTTTCCCCTTTTAAGCAAGATTAATAAAAATATATTATTTATTTTCTTAAATTTCGTATCAAAGTCATAATAGACAAAATAAATTGAATCGAAACTAACTTTTAGCTACCTCCAATTCTATAGAGGATACAACCTCTCTGCACCAGTTTTGGGTCTTTTTGTCTGTTTACTTTATCACCTTTATCGACACATTATAATTATTCTATGTTACTATATTCACCATCAACAAAATCAAAAAAGCAACCCCACACCCCCAACCGCCCCGCCCCACCAAAAAAAAAAAGAAAAAAAAAAAATCTTTTAACTCCATTCTACTTGTTCCTATTGTAACTAGAAATAGAAAATGCCATTTTCTTGCTTACCATGTGTATTCATTCCTCTTCTTCAATGAAATGACAACTAAAATGTTTACTCTTTTGTCTCATATCTCAGGTTAATCCAGAGATTTTAAGGTGACCCTTATTGTCATTTCTCTTGAAGAGTAATAAAAATCCAATCTTTATCAAATATCAGTCAAAACCTAAAGGGTAAATATATATAACAGTGCTCATTTTGGTCATGGCTCAACAGGTAAACTTTTTTTTTGTCTCATTGTCATTTTTTGGAATTTAACCATATGGGGTTTCTTTTTTTGTGTGTAAGAGGTGTTGTGTTGTCATTTTTAGCTCCTGTTTGACCATGGATTTTGAGTTCTTGTTTGGACATACATTTTATTTGGTAAAAGTTTGAAGTATCGTGAGTGGAAGTACCAAAAATCCTAAATATGGTTTGAGTTGGTTTTTGGGAACTTGAAAATATTTAAAGATTAGATTTTTAAAATTTCATGACCAAACAGATATTTAAACGTCCTTTCATGACATTGTAGAGTATTGTCCTTTGGCATTTTGGTCAGATTATTGAAATGATAGATGGAAACCCCACTAATGTTGTTGTTATTTTGGATATTTGATTGATTTGATGGAGCAGGAAGAAGGTTGGCCTTTGGGATTGCAGCCATTGAATTTGAGAATAGGTTTAGGTAGAAGCAGAAATGGATCAACCTCATTCAACACTTCACTTAGTGACTCTCTTACTTCCTCCACTGATTCTTCTTCAGATTTGGACACTGAGGTACATTCTATTCCATAACTATAATATGCCCTTATTCCACGTGGCGATTTGTCGTTGGTCTAAATACTATATACACTCATAACGTAAAAGAATTTAATGGTATTAGGTTACCTAAAAGATAATTGTAACTTGTTGTTCATTAAAGTGAGATTAGTAACATGGAAGATAAGAGAGGTTAATTAGCTACTATAGATAGTGTTAGCCTGGTAGGATGTATAAGTTAGATTATACTTGCCAATTGCACTATAAAAATGTTAACAGTTGGTCAAAAAGCTAGAGCATGTGTCTTGCTTTTACTTTTGGTTATATTCCTAGTTTAAAAGGGGATCCTGGTGCATTAAGTTTTCACTATGTGTGGGGTTCGAGGAAGGGTTGGACCACAAGGGTCTATGTAGTATCCTGCATTTCTGGAAAAGACTGTTTCCACAGCTCGAACTCGTTCAGGGGCGGATCTATGTTGTGGTCAACGGAAACTCTATATATACATAGGTACATATATATAATATTTATATAAATATAAAGCGTGGCATCCAGTGAACAAAATTGGCTAGTGGTGCCACGGTTGGAGGGCAACTTTAGATGGCTAATGTTGCAGGTTCGAATCCCATTTGTACCTATTCTTATTGAGAAATTTGCTGCAGATATTCTTTAAGGAAAAAAAAGGCTCCAAGCACCTTGTTTTGGTACCCACGAACTCTAAATCCTAGATCCGCCACTGAACTCGTTACCTTCTGGTCACATGACAATAACTTTATTAGTTACACTAAATTTCCTTTTTAAGTATTTGAAGTTTGAGTTTATTAAAACGAATTCAAATCAAATAGATTGAACAAAGATGTGATAGGAAAAAGACACAATAGAGACTTGCTATTTATTGTAATGTAGTACTTGGTTTAGCCTCCATATCATATGATGAACCTGGATATTTTCAATCTTTATTAGTACATAGTTTCATGCATCCTGTGAAGTACTTTTGTGAGTGCTGTCAATGTCACTCTATGTTCAATGTAAATTGGGACCATAACATTATTAAAGCTGTCACTGGTGTTCCTTTACAACATTGACATTTGAACCACAATTATCAGAACTGTGTAACATGTTTCAACTTTAAAATCATCTTCTTGTCCTAGGTTCTTCAATGACCATTCTTAAATTATTGTTCTGCTTGTATTTGTTAGAATTCAAATAAACCTTAGTACTGTACCAGCATTGTTAAATGATGTTTAAGAACTTCCATTGTGTGATATACTCATTAGATCTAGTTTTTCTCTAGACTGATTACTTGTAGAAACATAAACCAATCCTTTGGTTTTATTCAGAACAGTGGCGTACGCAAGATGTTAGGCAAGGGATGTCGGGTTATAGTCACAATTCGGCTTATAAGCAACATTGAGTGTGAGAATGTGATGGTTTAAAGGCGTTACTTTGTACCAAATTGGTTATCTACTTTGTACTCCTTCTGTTCTAGTGACATAGTTTGAATTGGCACATAGTTTAAGAAAGAAATGAAGACTTTTGAAACTTGTGTCGGCCTATTGCATATATACATCTTGTTTCATACACACATTTTATTTATGCATATAAGAAAGCCTTTTACGAAGCAATGTTGGATGACACCCCTTATTAAGAGTAGTATCTCTATTTAGAACCTATTGGCTCCAGAACAGGAGCAGCTCCATAGGCATTGTTTTGTTTTTTTGTTGGTTTTCCACCTGGTGTCTGGTACCCTCATTGGAGCCCAACTAACTCGCTGTCTAACATAGGCGACTCTGTAGCTAGGAGGACTCGAAACCAAGACCCCTGGTTAAGGATGAAGGAGTACTTACTACTCCACCACAACGCTTAAGTACACTAGATTGAAAATAATCATTATACAATATTTTAGGAGTAGAAAACTACTTAATCTCTTCTAAAATTAATTAAAATATGCTAGTTACTCAATGTATTTGGAAATTTTCAGTCCACAGGGTCTTTCTTTCATGATAGGAGCACAACACTTGGAAGTCTTATTGGTGTTTCAAGCATAGTTAATCTCTCAAGAAGATCAACAAGAGGGAGATCAAATGGTGTAATGACAGAGGTGCAAAAAAACTATAGGTCTAAAACAACATGGTGTTTCTCATTGTGTCCAAGAAACAGCACAGATGCTGAGTCTACTGTAATGATGATAAGGAATAGTGAAAGTAATGCTCCATCACTTGGCCATTTTCTTGCAGTTGAAAGAAGAGCTGCTAATGAACATAATAGAACAAGTCCTTTGATATATGGACCTGATGAATTTGCTATCACATTGCCTAATAGGGACCAAAATTCATTGTTCGAAAATGGACAAATCGCTCCTCAGTTGAGTCCATGGTCAGGTTCAGACGATGTCGAAAATAGACAGAGGGATAACAGAGAATTAGATCATGATGTTCATGGACAAGGTGCTCCTCTTTTGTTTCCATGTATGTGTGGATGATGTTTTAGTGTTTGAGGCTTTGGTACAACTCTGTGTTCTCACTGATTTTTGTTTCTAATGTGTTTTTCTTGATTCGAGGATTAAATCAGGATATTTTTTAACATCCTTGTAATTTATTTGATCGTCAAGAAGAGTTAGTAACAATTGGAGTTGATCATGAGGGGCAACTATTCTTGATCACTCGTTTTCTTAAGGGATGATGTTGGAGAACCTTTTAGTAAGGAGCATTTTCCTTCCTAGTATATCTAGCTGGCGTGAATCTGGATTAGTCTAATATGACATGAATTCTAATTATTGAGTAGGAATGATAATTTTAAAATCCCCCAAGTTTTTATTAAACCAACACACAATTGTTGTGACCCACAATATGCATCACCAAAAATATGATACAGTTAAATTTATAATGAGGTCAATGGCACGCCTCTTGATTTAACTCGTTAGTAGATAAACGTGTTCATGAATGAATTAACTTATTACTTTTAAATAGAAATGAAAATAAAGAGAGTTGTTTGAAGCCATGCAACTTCGATGATTTATGTTTACATTGGATCCAGAGATGTATGGTGCTACGGGTATTTAATTCGAAAATACTTAAGAATAAAAACTAAGTATAGAATGCTTGAAGCACAAGAGAAGTAGTATATTCCTTTGTATTGTTTAGAATCCAACCCTTACTATTTATAGGTGACAAAAGTAATACACCAACCAATAGAAAAGCTCGAGTCGAGCCCTAAAGTACGTACTATGCCCAATAGCCGCATTCCACATGAAAATACTGTTCGTTGTGCCAATTAATATTCTTCTAACGTGTTTATCCTTTTTGTACATCATCAGAATAGAACTCCTTTTATGTCTTCGGGCCACGAGTTCCCGCCATTTTCCTGATAATATTTTTCCAAGTGTCACACGTTCACCTAGCATCCCGCCATGTGCACAAGCTATTCTTTACCCAATATAATTATATCATTTAATGCCTTTTTCTTCTTTAAATATGGGACTAATTAACGAGGGATTGCATCATTAGTCAGGCAACTACATTAAATGATTAAGATAATGTGGCAATCTTTTTCTAGGTATTTTCAGACAGTGCTCATATTATTTTGTTAATATAAAAAGTAAACGTTTTAAAATTATCTATCAAATTAAATAAATTTAAATTGGCGTGTATAAGTCGATATTCTAAGCCTTAAATTGTGCTAAGATTCTCTATATGAAAAGTCATAATTTTGGAAAACACAATATAGATATGAAATTGTCCTTTCAGACTCATAAAAATAGAATTTAAAGGTTAAATGTGGTTCAATTATCATGATACATCCTTTTCTCTTTTGCAACTAGGGCAAATTGCTAATTCCTTTAATGGAAAATTTTGTTTTAAAATTCATTTACTTTTGGAAAGCATCGCCCCCAAACTTTCATTTTATTCCCCTTTTATTTTAATATCAAGTCGAGTCGAGTCAAGTCCAAGCTAAACTCAATAAAACTTATTATAATATTGATCTGAGTAAATTATAGCCTCAGTTGAGTCCAAACAACTATGTTAAATTATAGCCTAGTCAAGTTGAGCCCAACCTAATATATTAAAGCATAATCAAGCTTGTGCCTAGTTAGGCAGAGTTGAGTTGGCTACATTAGTTCCCAACCAAGTTTACTCAACTCATTATGGCCGTGTTTCCTACAAAATTAAAATACATCGTCTTTAAGATATCAAATAATATTTTTATTCAGGAGAATATTTAAATTGATTAGTCACCGTATCAACTTTGTGACTAAGGAGACACTTAAGACCGATATTGCAACTAGTGTGTGTGTGTATTTTAACTAAATTTTGAAGTACAATTAATTAGGTCATGAGTGTAAAGGTTTATTTTCTTGGTCATTTTTCTTGTCTTATATTATACGTCCTTTTAATTAATTAATTAATTTCATGTGAGTTTTCAACTGTTTTGATAGGGATCGATTGGAACTTTCACAAAATATCTTTACTCATTTATTTCTTTATCATTATTATATTACAAGTTTACAACATGACATAAACATTAGTTTGAAATTGAAAAGCCTAAAAACCTGCCACAATACAATAGATTAATAATTGTACTTATGTTCTTGTTTTACATTACTAAGTTCTTGACTTTTATTTCTATAATTTCAAATTCATTTTAAGTTGGAAATTTTACATTTTTACTTCTTGATATGTAGACAAAAAAAATTATGATGTTAGTTCTTGATTTATTTGGTTAAGCATATTTAATTACTTCTCCATTCATTTTCATCTGTCACTTTAGATTTTGTGTTCCCCTTAAGGAACAATAATTAATACGCTTAAAAACTCACATTAATAATATCTCAAAAAATATTTATATATAAGTTAGCAAAACATGACAAGGGTGAGATTGATTGGGGGTTAGGGGTGGAAGGGGTGAAATGGTCAAGAAATGAGGATTGGGGACGTTTCGATATTTAATTAATTCAAAACTAAATATCTTTAGTAAAATATCACAATAACGAATATAAAAATTTTACTAATAATTAAGGAATTAAAAGAAGTATTGTCCCTTGTAAAGTTTTAAAACTTGATTATGAGAATTCTGCAAATACTTGCGACATAAGTTCAAAAGTTTCACTTATTATCGATATAAAAAATTATGATGAAGCGGTAAGTTTTCTAATTTTAGATATGAAATCTTAATAGAGTGTTTTACACCTAAATTTATCATGTAAATTTTAATTTAATTGAATTTCACTACGATTATTGAACATTGGTTAGGAAATTTTTTTTTTTTTTTTTAAGAAAAGTTCCACCTATTAGATGAGAACTTTGACCAACTATTTACCTTACATAGTTGAGACTTGACAGGAGGACTCAATTGAACACACCAATGATCATGACGCCATGAAAAGTCAAAATTGTGAGTTGCCATTCAAATTGAAACATTTTGTCTATAAAATAATATTTATATTAGACCATGTTTCAACATATTATTGGATGAAAAATATTTACCATTATTTTAGAATATATATATATAGTAACTTTTATGACATTATTTTTCAAGAAGCAACGTAAAGTCAACAGGGACTCCGCCCCTTGTGAAAGAGAGAAAAAAAAGACTTTTATTTGGGTTGAAAAGTTTTATATTATGGATTAAATATTCTCCTACATAAGTGATTCGGTATTTAAGAGAACTCGAATTAGATAATTTTTGATTAAGAATGAAGAGTGACAATCCACTCCAGCATGATCTTTATTGTACGAAGACTTATACTTTTATGTGATAGTACTAGAATAAATTATTTTATTAAATATTTATTACCATTCATCACTACATTGTATAATAAGGAACATCATCCGAATTCAAGAGAATAAAAAGAAATCACGTAAGCTTTTACATGAAATTCTCATGATTTAGAGAATCTTTAGTAGTTTAGTTAGTTGATTATTTGTACTCACTTTGATTAAGAATAAAGAAGAATTTATCACTCCATCCCAATTCTTATTGATTCAAAACTTATACTTTTATGTGTAGTATGTTTAAAATTAATTTATGTGTATCTCAATTATTTTATTAAATATTTATCGATCCAAATCGAAAAACCAAATCAAACCGATTTAATTTGGGTTTTGGTTTGGTTTGGTTTTAGATTGTTAAGAGCCGATAGTATTTGGTTTGTTTATGGTTTTGTTCGAAAAAGATCAAAGAAATAACCGAACCGAACCAACAAGTTATATACATAAATTTTACTATTATACATACATAATATATTATATTCATAAACAATTTTAAAGATTTTATCTATGTTTCATCAAAATTTATTTATAATTTACTTATGAAAGAAAAAATGTCCAAGGTGAGAACATTTTTCTTATTGGTTTCATGTATATGAGTGTCTATGGAAATTCTTTGTGGGACTGAAAATGTCATTGTCTCTTCCTTCTATGCCAAAATAGTGAATTTTGAAGTTTTATTCAGTAAATTCAATGATCAAAAGTTCTGTAATGCCAGTCATTCTAACTATTTTTTCGTTTGAATGGATTGTTGTCACTTTTTTCACGTTTTGAATGAATTGTTTCTTTTATTTTTATGCATGGTTAATAACCAAATAACCAAACCAAACCAAACCAAAACTGAAAACAATCAAACCGATAAATGTATATTATATTTGATTTGGTTTGGTTTTGATAATTTTAAAACCGATTAAGTTGATTTGATTTTGATTTTGACCAATAATCGACCCAAACCAACCCGTGAACACCCCTATTAACAACTAACATTGCCTAAATCTTTGGCACAATGAAAAGAAATCATGTAATCTTTTACATAAAATTCTCACGATATAGAGAATCTTTAGTAGTTCAGTTAGTTGATTATGTACTCTCACTTACCTTATTGGACAGAGTTCAATTTCCCAATCCCCTTTCCATTTTCTCTTTCCCTATCTCCAATATTTGTTAAAAAACATAAATTAAAAAGATCTTATGATTCTTTCTTTGATCACTTTATTAATCACTAGGTCATAGATAAACTAGGAGACTGTAAAAGAGTTCATCAAAATTCTGATGATTCTTTAGTTATTTGTTTATATGCATCTTTTTAATGAAAGTTTTGATTCTACCACGATATATTCTTAGATGATATGTGGTTATATATCATCTAACCACGATATGTTGTTATGGACGTACGTTTCTTCATATGGAAAATATATGAGAAAAGTCCTCTAAAGTCCAATATACACATTACAAAGTATTTAATTTGATTTCATTTTCAAGAATCAATCGATTCATCCAATTATAAATACACAACAAAAAAAAAAAACTTAACTAAATTGGGACCCTCTTTTCTTGTTAGGTGCCCTTTCTTTACCAAACAAACATTGGTTAACATCTCCACCTAGCCCACAAATACTTATACTCATTCCCCACAAGCCCTACCCAATCTTAATAAATATAATCAAATCCACATGGCATCATCACAATAAATCTTAGTTTGGTATGGTCCATATTGGCAATTATATTCTTATCTAAATTAATTTCAAAATATATCTTGATAAGATGATAATTTTATTGATGTGGTGGAAAAAAATTCTTGATTACAAGTGGAATTATTTTTCCATATATGTATTTACACATCAAAATAGGATAGTATTAATGGAGAAGTGTTATCGAAATATTATGTGATCGATGGATACTTGTTCAAATAGGATATACTTTTAATCGAACAATGGTAAGATCAACAATACGTATGTTGCGCCTCTAAAATTCAACACACCTGCAAAACTATTGCACTAGAAAAAAGAGATATTTAATGACAATAAAAAAAAAATAGCGGTAATATTTATTATCGTAAAAATATTAAACGATAATTGAATTATGTCATTGTATTTAAAATAGCTAAAGCTTTTAGCGGTATTTATATAAAATACTAGTTATAATAACTCATATTATAATGTTGCCGCCCGCTAAATAATATAATAATAACTATTTATTGCCGCTAAATAATTTTTTCGTAAAATCTTTTATTTGTTGTAATGTTGTAACAAGAATTTGGATGCTAAGATACTTTTGTGGTCATACAAGACTCTTGGTTGAAGTTGCAAAGATACTTGTCGCGACCGCCAGATGTATAGTCTCAAAGTGCAAAATTATGGTCAAGTATCCTAGTTCTACTATTTAACGAAATGAGGTGATTTGTGGTGATGTCAATCATCGTATTAGTGCTGGTAGATGAAATTAAGACTTGTATTTAGAGTCTTGTGTGATTAGAAAATTTTTTTAAAGGCAATTAAACCTATTACTTGGCAAGTTAACTAATTATACGTTCAAAAGATAAAAGTTGCGAAGATGAAGATGTTTTGATGTATGTACAGTAGCCATACTAGAAGAGATAAGATAAGAAATGAAGATATTTAGAATAAGGTGGAATTGACCGGCGGACAAGATACAAAAAGCGAGACTGCGATGGTTTAGGCATGTGAAGATGAAAGAAATGCATGGATGCCCCAAACGAAAGGTATAAAAGGTTGGCAATGGATGGAAGAGGTAGAAATAAGCAAAAGAAGTATTCAGTAAATGTTTTTAGATAGCACAGGACACGACACAATTTTAACTTACTAAAGACATGACCTTAGATAGGAGGTTTTGGAGGACACAAATTAGGATGAAAGATTGATAGATAGTAGAGCGCTACCTCACTTATCATTCCATAGTAACAATCATAGTATTATCCATGTAGTTTTTTGTCCTTTGATTTTTGTTATTAATAGTTGATTCTTGTACTTTGATTATTGTATTATTTTGTTGTAGTTACTATTCATTTTTATTCTTTCAGCATGCTTTTTATAATATTTTGTCATTACTTCTTTACTTTTATTATTTGTCCGACTTGTTTTGAAATATTTTTTCGTTAGCCAAGAGTCTATCAAAAACAATCTCTCTACACAATCTACCCTCATCAAACTACACTGATAGAATTACAGAGACTATATTATTATAGAAAACTTCATTAAATGTATACAAGATCTTCATTTTTATTCCAAAAAAATAAAATCTACAAAGGACAATTTTTTCTATTCAATTATAAATAGCCACAACAGATTATTTCCTATTAATTTATACCGAGACTTAATTTATTTAGAACTGGGACAGAGTGTTTGTACTTATTTGAACATACCAGTATGATGCTGCAGAAATTAATTGAACCAAGAGGCAGTGTATTCACATGATCACTTTGACCAACAATTACAAAAAAAAAAAAAAGCTTTTCATCATCCTTGCAAGTTGCAACTAATCATATACCATTATTATTATACAATACAATATTTTTCAATAAATAATTGATACAAATTGTAGTTCATTTCACACCTTGAGGCTGCTTTAATTTAAAGAAAACATATAGGGTAAGGTAGGGTCTACTTTCCTCGTCACTTGCTTTCATTTTGACTCTTTCCCAATGCTAACTTCATCATCATGCTATAATGGAAGAATGTTGTGTTTTCACCTAATAAGTGAAAACACAAAAATCTAGAAAATAAAAAGGGGTAAAAAACTTCAAAGAATTTGTCTACTACTTCAAGAAAACAAGATTTTACACAAATACTCTTTTTTTTTTTTTTTTGTGACCCACACAAATGATATAGTACTCAATCTAAACCAAGCTTGCAAATCATTTCAACTTTGCTTATTTCCCAAATCTACAAAACACAGGGAAGAGAAAGATCAATCTATCTATCTATATATACCATTAGACCCCGCCATGGAATTGTTTTTTAATTGCCAAAGTTGGAAACTTTTTTTTGGTATCAATCAAGGGTTATTGGCTTATCGATCCATTCATTATCAGCAGCAATCCTACCGGAGCCACGACCAGTCATTTTGCCAAAAGAACTTACTGCTGATAACCCCTTAAAGCTACTGCTCCCCTCGCTGAAGTTTCGTGATCTCCTAGTCTTTCGAAGCTTTGAGGAGTGGAGATCAGAATCTGTGTCATCATTCTTTGTGGCCTTAATAGCTTGTAACTGTACAATGTGGCTTCTGCAGAATGGGCACACGGGTTCTGGTGGACTAGTCGTGGTCGGATTTGGCTTGTTGTGGCAGCATAAGGCCAGTACACAATGTGCACACATCTGGTGCCCACAGTCCTGGACTTCAATTGTGCATAATTGATCAAAACAGATACAACATACTTCTGTATCACTGACCTGCATTACATAATTGATAATCCCATGTGAAACTCGCTGACAAATGGTCAGACTTGAAATGGTAGATAACAAGAGAACAATCACTTATTACTAGGAAATATCTCAATCAACAAACAACAAGAAATCCAGTGTTATCCCACAGGTGGGATCTAGGGAGGTTAGAGTGTACGCATACCTTACCCTACCTTGAGATGGTAGAGGGGTTGTTTATCCCGATGGACCCTCGGTTGAACGAACAATAGGAATATCTCAATCATCAGGTTAAAAATCAAGTCTTGGTATATATTTTGGAATAGATATTATACTCTAGTAACCACAAATATCTTACAGCACATCTTTTCCACACAAACGTCGTTTGGTTTACCAGTATATTAGTTATTTATTAGCAGAGTAAGATATATATGTCAATAGTAGTTTAAATGTTATCTGGTATATAGTTGGTGATGTATTACCTCAGAGATGTTGTCATCCATCCCTGCATCAGATTGGGATGGGGAAGGTGGAGAGTAATCTGTCCCCTTTAAGATATTTTTTTCCCTCTCCTTATTCGCTTCCATTAACGCACGTTCTAGTAAAGCTTTTGCCTCATCATTGAGCTGACTGATGAACTTCAACGGCGATGGCCACACAAGAGGCTCTGCCGATGAAGGATTCAACAAAGCTGCACAAGCACCATGGTGGTACCTTAAAGCAACCGTGTATGGTATTCTCCTGCACCAAAATGACCAAATAAGGACTAAACACATAATTTATTCAGGTTCAAATCTATGAACTTAGATCAACTATAAGGTAATTTTACAAACAGGAACATTCTTGAAAAGCTCAAAATCGACAAAAAAGACATACCCCGTGGAATCTCTATGTAGTCGATCTGCTCCCCACGCCAACAATTCACGGATGCAATCAAGAGAGCCACCTCTTGCAGCCAAATGAAGTGGAGTGCTACCAGGAAATCTGTACAAAATACAAAAGCTAATTCAAACAACATGAAAAGGGTAACATAGAAATCAACTTCTTGATAAGAAAATTACCCATATGCACCAGTTGACGCACAAACCAGAGCGCCATTGTCGAGCAAAATGTGAACACATTCAGGCCGTCTTTGACGGGCTGCTAAATGCAAAGGTGTTGCTCCTTTACCATCTCTAACATTCACAAACCTTGCATATCCCCTAGCAGATTTCACAACCCAATCAATTCGATTCGACCACAAACAAACCATCAACAACATATACGCAAAGAAGAATCAATTCCTTACCAAGATGCTGCAACATGGGATGTACGAGCTGTGGATAGAATAGCTTTAAGTGATTCAAAATGTCCATAGTATGCAGCATAGTGCAAACATGTTCTTCCATTAAGTGAATCAAACTTCAAAATCTGAACACAAAAAAAAATCCCAATTGACAAAATCAGTTCTAAAGCATAATCAAGAACACACAAAAAACCAATCTTGAAAAAGACTTTTACAAGCATACATACATTAGCTCCTGCTTCAATTAGCTTTTCCACACAAGAGATCTTCCCATGCATTGCTGCTAACATCAATGGCGTCTAAATCAACCAAAAAAACACAGTTAAAATAGACACAACTCATTTCATTCAGATACTCAACAAACATTTGGTTGACACAAAATTAACTAATCACCTGCTTATAGCGATTCAACAAATCTGGGTTGATAGAATTGTTTAACAGCATAGTAACAACCTGAAAATTTTAAAAATTCAATCAAACCCCATGAAACAATTTCTACAAAAAACACCAAAAAATTAATTTTTTTTTTTCAAAAAACAGAACATTTTCAAGAACCCCACCTCGATCTGGCCATTGGCAGCAGCAATATGAAGAGGAGATTGTCGATCATATACAGTAGAATGATGAATAAGAGATGGGTTTTTCTCTAAAACAGATTTTAATGTGTCTAAATCACCACACTGTACAGCACTGAATAACCCATGTTCATCACTCGTTCCACAACTCAGTCCCTGACCCATTTTTCGAGAAAAAGAAAGGAACTTTTTTGCACCACCGTAGACGGCGGCGGAGGTGGTGGTGGTGCTGGTGGTGGAGAGTGGTGGTGGTGGAAAGAAGTGTGAGAGTTTTACATATTTATATTTATGATGGATGAGAAAGTGTTGAAAGGAAGAAGTTGAAGATTGGAGCTGCCCGAGAAGTTGGGGGTGGGTGGGGTAGAAAGAATGGGCAGGTGACCGAAGCGACAACGGGCAGGAGTCAGATATTTGTTCGGGCAGTTTAGATTCTTCAGATAATAATACTACTACGCAAATTCTTTCTTTCAACGTCTGTGTGTTTGTCTAGGGATGACTCCTACGCAGACTTTTACTTTCACTTTTTACTGTTCGGATCGAATTTCGGATCAATTATTTTATAGTACTTCCTTTGTCTCTTTGTATGTGGCAATATTTAATCAGATATGAAGTTTAAAAAATAAATAAAGATTTTGAAATATTTATCAAATTATCCTTTAAAGAAATAGACTCATTTTTCTCTCTCCTGATAAATATATTAGAGTACTATCTTTAAAATTAAGTGAGACCAACAAGGGTAAAAGAGGAATTGTACCTTTAAATATTTAACATATAAGAAAATGTAACATTATTTTTGGGACTAACCAAAAAGGAAATTGTGCCACATAAAATGGGACGGAGGGAGTAATATTTATATATAATTAAACTTTTTAAATATATTAGTATTATTTTTGGTTTCTTATATTAATAATTTAATATGATTTGATCAGTTAATTATTGATATGTTCTCTATATTAAACACGTTAAAGCAAAAGTCTCACATTGGTAATTAATGAGATGGGTGGACTCCTTATAAGGATTGAGCAACCCTCCTCTATTTGTGCTAGTTTTTGGGGTGTGAGGTAGGCCTAAAATTTAATTTAACATGGTATCAGAGTATGGTCCGTCTCACTCAATGTTGGGGACCCTAAAATCAAAATTGTTTGGTCAGATACTAGTGTTGGACGTTAGACAGGGTGTTAAAGAATGTCAAAAGTCTCGTATTGGTGGTTAATGAGATGGGTGGACTCCTTATAAGGCTTGGACAATTATCCTCCCTTTGAGCTTGCTTTTGGAATGTGACTTAGGTCTAAAACCTAATTTTAGCATCAGACTTACAAGTAGAAGTTGAAATGCATGTGCTACTTTGGTAAAACTTCATTGTTTAAAGGATGATGGTTTAAGAGAACATGAAAAGACGCGAGAATACAAATCTATTTCATTATTTTATGATGGTGTAAACTAAAATTAGACAACAAAGACAAAAATTAGAATTACAAAGTGAAAAGAAATTAAGTAACATTGACTCAAGAAAATGCTGAGTCTATTGAGATTACATATTCAGTACTCATTCAGTAAGAGAAAATAATATACGGAAAAGGGACGGATTTACCCCCGAACTTTAATAAATGGTACGTATATGCCCTCCGTTATATTTTCCATCCACATAAGCCCCTGTCGTCCAATTATAGGTACACATATACCCCTCTCACTAACGAACCCCTAATTTCTTACATGTGTCTTAATCCTATTGAACTACCTGTTGACCATTTTTATTTAACCCATAACCCAACTATCAGCCCCATAACCCACCCAATTTACTCTAAAAGGAATCCTAATTAAAACACTCAAATTAACACACCAAAATACGTCCCTTTTCCTTAGTCAGAGGTCCCCACGTATCTCACACAACAAATCCCCAGTTGTCGCCCGTATCCAACTATCTGCCGCGATTCCAGTTTGTCTTCGTCGATTTCACCTTGTCTTCATCGAATTTATCGTGTGTTGGTCATAATTTTGTAGTCAATTTTTCATCTATCTGTCGTCTCCCTCAAATCAGACCTAAAATCATGTCTGAAAGTTCTTGTGATTCAATTAGTAACTCCATGATAATGACTTGTTTTTGTGGTGAATTGGCTCATTGTTTCACTTCAAGGACTCCATTGAACCTTGGAAGAAGATTTTGTAGATGTTCTAAACCTAAGGTACATTTTTCGCTAAATGTAAATTAATATGATTTGTGCTTGTATTTTGGTGATTATGAGTTCTTTTCTGTTATTTTTATTAGATGGAAAATGGTGAATTTTGGAGGTGGGAAGACAATTCTTCAGAAAATTCTTCTATTAAAGTTAATTTATTGAAGTCTAAATTTGAAGTTGCTACGTTGAAAATGGAGAATTTGAGAGAGTCGTTGAATGCGATGAAGATTGAAAGAGACAATTTGAAGAAAAAATTAAAGAATTTAGAGAGTTTAAACTACTTCGAGGTGAATAAATCAAGAAATTTGGAAGCTAAAGTGTCGAAGTTGAAGATGCTGTGTATATTGTGATTTACTGTGTTTTGTGGTATTTGTTGTTGCAATTTTCAAGTGATTAACTGGTAGCATGAATAATATATGTTGTTGAATTGTAGTTTCAAGGGTTAGTTATTTCAAGTATTTGTAGTTTCAAGTGTTAGTTATTTCAAGTATTTGTAGTTTCAAGTGTTAGTTATTTCAACTGTTCCTATGTATTAGTGAATCTTATGTTTGAGTGTTGGTCATTATTTAGTGTAGCTATTGCTTCAAACGTATTGTGAATTTCAAATGTTGGCTTTGAACATTATTTTGTGTCTTTTGCCTTAAAGTTTGTAGTATTTATTTGTGTTATATTACTCATTATGTTGAAGATGGATAAATTTTCTGGTATTGTCATTATGTTTTCGTTGAATTTAGAGAATCTGAAAATGAAATGAAAGCTTGTCTTACCATTGTTTATGAAATGTGTTTTCAGGTGTTACTAAACTTGCACAAAAACATTCTTAAATTGTCAACTTGAAAGTCACTAATTTTTTTTTTCTTAAGAGAACAAAAATTCCATTACTTATCAGACAGCATTAGAAACTTGGTTTAATATCATCCATGAAGTCTTAAATTTAAAAATCGTGCTTTGCTTGCTATGACTGCTTGGTGATTCTTCAACTCACAACACCAGCTCTGTGACTGTCATTAGCTCTAATAAATCTAGGACTTGGAAAGCCATTCAACATGGATGGCAATACTGCCAAATTGGACTTATTTGGAAACCTGCGAACAACACACACATTAATTTCTGGAATGCCTCTTGGATTCGACCAAATACCCCTTTTAAATCATTATCATCTTATCACAACAGTCAATCAATTTACCTTTGAGTAAATCATCATCTACTTATCAGTTCAATATAGAATCAAAAGGAAAAGAAATTTACCACAGCAGTCGACCATTGACAGAGAAAATGATCTCAAAAAATGTATACCCTGCAAAATACTATTGTATATCAACAGAACCCAATAGATACAATACACTATATATAACATTCACTTGGTCATATATAAGAAAAACGACAATTAATTTTAGCTGATACACTCAGCTTATACAAACAGTAGAAGTAAAACAGAGTACCAAAACTACAACTTTAACCTTAAAGGCATCAGCATATAGTACTACCAAAACATCACAAAAACATCATTTAAGGCACCAGGCTACACAAAATATACCAAAAAAATAAGTTCAGCCTTAACATCATTTAAAGCACCAGCCTATACAAAACATAGCAAAAAAACAAGTTTAACCTTAACATCAACAAAGGCACCAACATATACAAAACAGTACCAACACAATAGCATCATCCCCTTCTTGGCCTCAACTTTTGTAGTTGGTTTGTAGTAACTGCACCCTGTCCATTTCAAGTTAAGCCAGTTGGTCCTATGGGAAGATTTGTAGGTTCACTAACATCAAATTTGTCACCTCTGAAGCCTATTACTCTACTTCCAATTGGTTCTTGTGGGTTCTGTTTCTTTTTCAATCTTGTTAGAAAAGCTTCTTCTGAGATTGTTCTTGGCCTTAGCCTAGGGTCTTCATCATCATCCTCAGCTACTGAAAAATAGCTGCTAGAAGAAGCATATTCAAACTGACTTTCTTGTGTTGGTTGTGGGGCTGTGCAATTGATGTCTTCCTTAGAACCTTCATCTTCATCAACTAAACCTCTCCTAAGCTGCCTCTTTTTTCCGCTGCCATAATCTTTTCCTTGCTTAGCAGGTTGTTTTCCCTGCTTTGCCTTATTAATCATAATAGAAGATATAGAATTAAATAGTAAAATAGAATAATTATTTGATGAAATTAAAGATAAAATGAAAATTACCTTTTCACATCTCTTGCATTATGATTTTGTTCTCCACAATTACTACATGTCACCACTTTTCCTTTTCTTGTTTGCTTCATAAATATTAGTATTATTTTTGGTTTCTTATATTAATAATTTAATATGATTTGATTAGTTAATTATTGATATGTTCTTTACATTAAACACGTTAAAGCAAAAGTCTCACATTTGTAATTAATGAGATGGGTGGACTCCTTATAAGGATTGAGCAATCCTCCTCCATTTGTGCTAGTTTTTGGGGTGTGAGTTAGACCTAAAATTTAATTTAACATGGTATCAGAGCAACTCAATGTTGGGGACCCTAAAATCAAAATTGTTCACGCACCAGATGCTGAAACGGGGTGTTAAAGAATGACAAAAGACTCGTATTGGTGATTAATGAGATGGGTAGACTCCTTATAAGGCTTGGACAATCATCCTCCCTTTGAGCTTGCTTTTGAAATGTCAATTAGGTCTAAAACCTAATTTTAGCATCAGACTTACAAGTAGAAGTTGAAATGCATGTGCTACTTTGGTAAAACTTCATTGTTTAAAGGATGATGGTTTAAGAGAACATGAAAAGACGCGAGAATACAAATTTATTTCATTATTTTATGATTGTGTAAACTAAAATTAGACAACAAAGAAAAAAATTAGAATTACAAAGTGAAAAGAAATTAAGTAAAATTGACTCAACAAAATGCTGAGTCTATTGAGATTACATATTCAGTACCATTCAGCAAGAGAAAAAAATATATATCTAATACCTTGTAATGTGTTACTCCATTCAAGATCATTAGAATACTTTATAGTTTATTATTCAAGATGTGAGAATTAATTTAATTTCAATTGAAGGTTAATCTTGTAGTCATTTCTGTCAACTAGACTCAAGACGAAAAATTCAATATTTCATTATTTATTAATTTAATATATAAAAAGAATTATACATATAAATGTATTCAGTGTGATTCGATAATTAGACGAATCGATTATATATATATATAAAAGTTAAAATTATATTTCCAACTAAAATATTCATAAAGCTAATTATTATTTTTGAATAACCTTAATAATTAATTACTATAAATTGCGTTAACCACCATCTTGCGTGAGTAGAAAATTATTCTTTTGTTAAAACATTAATTAAGTGCAACAAAATTGACCTTAATTAATCAAGAGGTAAAAAGTGGGGTACTAAACTTGTGATATTTCTTTCTCTGTTTTGTCTATTCTTCTAGATTGCCAAAGTAGAGTAACTGATTTATCCTTCATTTGGTTCCATTAAATATAATTTATAATTATATAATTATTTATAATTTATTTTAAATCACAAATGTCAAAAAATAGTCAGTCAAAACACCTTAAATAAATTGAAATAAGGAGAGGAATAGTTACTTATTTTTGGCTGTAGTAAATTGCCATTTTTTCTACATTAAATGGCCATCGACTTTAATGCATGTGGTTTCTCGAACTTGTCAAAACGACTATAGTATGAATTCAAGTACAAAGGAAAATATTCCGCTTCGATTTATATGACGTAATTTTACAATGTTTTAAAAATTATTTTTTAAAAAATATATATTATTATGAATTATATCTCATTAGTCATAAATTTTAAAAAAAAAATATTTGTGCTCTTGATATATAACTTATGAAATATTATTATTTAAAAATATAAAATTTATACCTTCAAACAACAATGTAAAAAGGACAAATATAATCTGAACTATTGTAAATGGTATGCAGATACCTTTCGTCATATTTTTAGGATATTGGTGTCCATGCCGTCCAAAAACTAGAGCATATATACCATTTATACTAACAGACATACTCATGTCATAATCTTATCCACCGATCCGATAGTTAAATAAATATCGGATGGACAGATAAGATTGTGTCACGTGTCCCTATTTAATCTTCTATTTGAGTGGAGGACATATATGTTCTAGTTTTTAGACAGCAGAGACACCGATGTCCCAAAAGTATGATGAAGAATATTTGCACACCATTTACGATAGTTCGGAGGTATATTTGTCCTTTCTCCCAAAAAAATTAACTTGGTATGAAGGACATAAATTAAATTTAAGATTAAAAAAATAAGAGAAAAGTACAATACGAAGTTTTGTGTTAACATGCTTAATTATAACTAACTCATTATGACACGTTAAATGATTTGATAGTATAAGAAACTTTTATACTATTGATTAATATAACTTAAATCTTTTAATACTATCGATCAATATAACTTAAATCTTTTAATACGTAATAAGTTTCACTCTAAAAATAAGGGAATATTTTAAGTATGAAAAGTAAGATAAAAAGTGTGAGAAAATTGATCCATAAACATACCATTATTATCACTTAAGGGAATGAAAAGAATATTATTATAAGCTTCTTAAAGGTATTGCTGAAAATTTAAGCAAATCTTTTAGCCAGCTTGATGTACTGTGTTTTTTTGGGCAAAGCTAGTACTAGCTTTCATCAGCAATTGATATTTCCCTTTTCATTTAACGAAAATAATATTATTTGTGTACTCAAAGTTCTATCGATAAAAAAACATAAGACTGCGTATACATTACTTTCTTTAAAGCTTGGTCATTAGTAAGATTTTACTGAATATGTTGTTGTAATATCCTATTATATGCGTACCTAACAAGGTAAATGTATATTATTGTGCTTGTACCACACATTTGATTCTTGTTACATTACTTGTCAATAAATGATAAAACGTTACCTTTTTCCCTAGAGAAAAATCCCCATTGCTTTACACATATAACTACACCTCTACCCTCTTTCTTACAGGTGGACCATATGAAGCATATTAAGAAACAATATATTTAGCAGTGCACCAAACTTTATGATGGAGTAATGAATAAAAATTAGAGTGTTTAAAGATTAATCTAACGTGATTTTGGAAAAGAAATATACTTTAATTGTTCTTTCCAAAAGTTTTGATTCGATCATCTCAAAAATTTATTTAGATTTTGAGAAATTGGACCTATCTTAGGCCATTGTTTTGTTTGTTTGGGGTGGGGGTGGGGGTGGGAGTGGGGGCACTACACAAATAACCGATTTTCGAATGAGTTTAGCCACTTTGAAATCAATTTCAGATATATAACATGTTTAAAATTGTAAAAATTTATGTATAAACTAACTATTGTTTTGTCTAAAGTTCAAGACTAACTTTGAGATCAATTTCAAACATATGCAATTAATATTGTATGAATCTACCTCTGATGTTATAACATTTATTTGAAGTTTAGATTGACAGTTTAAAATTTGAGATTGATATATATCTGATGTTTGAACTATTAAATCTAATTTTACGCCCAAATTTTAGATGAATTCTTTTCAATCTTGAACATATATAACATCTTGTTCTCTACTAATGGGATGCTATTTCTTTTGTTCAACAAAATTAAAGACGAATAAAGTTTAACAAAACTAGTGTAATAATACATTCGTCAAGAGACTAAATTCTAAGCATGATTAGGTATATAAGTCAAAGAAAAATGGGGAAAGGTGATTAGATAAGATAAAACATAACTTTAGCTTACCGAGGATATGATTTTAGATACAAAGGTATGGAGATCGAGGATTAGAGTACAACATCAGTAACTATACAACTGCGTATTGTGGCACTTCATGTTGGAGAGAGATGCGACTAGCTAGTTGGCTAGCCTCAGTAGTATTATTTAATTAGTATCACATAGTTTTTTATTCTTCAATATGCATTACGTGGCTTCATTTATATTGTTATTATGTTTTTTTTTTTCCAACTTTGTTTGGAGTTTTTTTTTTTTTTGTCAAGGGTCTATAGAAAATTACAGTAGTTTCAACCCGCAAATGTATGGTAAAAGTGTGCAATAGCGTAATAATTAAGATATGTAGGCATGTATGCGTCCACCTATGTAGATGGGACCAAATCCTCAACACAGTTACAATAATAATTAGTAAAGATTGACAATCAACTTTACATGGAAACCTCCTTGCTCAAGGGAGTAAAACTACGACTTGTTCTCAACAGGACTTTACAAACTGATTCTACTAATCTTCTCCAAGCAAAAGTAAAAGCTAGTTTACATGATGAGATTAGCCTGGTAATCTCCACTCTAAGCAATACCTCATATCACTTAGCTGAGCCAGAGAAGATACAACACTGCCCACAATACTAATCCTAACCGATTAATATAGACTTTAGAGTAAGAAACTAAGTTACTCTTAACCTAGTTCTTACAATGATTCACACAAGTTTGAAACGTTTATTTCACAAGTGAAACGAATACTACCATATAAGCACGATTACAAGCAAACAAAGTAACAGCTGGTACAGGAAGCAAATGAAGCAATCGATCAGTTTTCTGCTGTTTTGAAGCTTGAAATTATCTCATTTTGAATGAATAATGAATAGAGTTGTTTGTTGTTTGATATATACTATCAAGAATTATTACTTATCATACAAACAAGTTCGTTGCTTCTGATTGGTGAAGTGCTCTGCAGCTTCACCAGCTTTCTGACACGAACAACTTTTACAACTTTTCAGCACTTTGACCACTGGACGAGTGTTCATACTCTGCAGAGGACCAAGTCCCTACAATTGTGAGGAGATCATCAAAACATCTAGGAACATAAGCACTTATCAATTTTCTCTCTTTTGATGATGACAAACAACCTGCATAACTCCTCACGTGAGTGAACATTCATTCAATAACTATTCATTCAATAACTGGTGTTCCCCCTTAATCAATTCCCTCTTAATCCCCGAACGAATTGCAAAAAAGCTTAAGTTTCCCCTTAAACAGTTCCCCCTTAATCCCTGAACGAATTACAACAAAACTTCCCCCCTTTTGACATCGTTGAAAAGGTGAAGCAATAAACATATCCAAGTTAAAACTAGGGCAATTAAGAATTCAGGGCCACAGGCCACACAAAACATGCGTGTGAAAGCAAAAAGAGACGATAAAGCCACACATGAACAGGGCAGAAACATAAATAGCATTAGATCACAAAGACTGACCACTATAGTCAATCAAAACAACACAAAGCCACAAGAGTTTTAATCAGGATTGAAGAACAAAGAGGGAAATTAGGGAAATAAGACACTTATAGGACGGACGGGGAAAGGGATTGATGGTGCGCATAAACAGAGACAGGCGCTCATTTGCATCCTCATGAGCCTTGATAAATTGCCTATTGAGAGCCTTAACTTCCTCACTGAGTGAGGCATTTGTCTTCAACAACCTTTCATTTTCATCTTTCAACTTTTGCAACACCTGCTCATTTCCATCACTGGTATCAGTTCCCCTCGAAAACGCCTTCTGTAATTCAGACTTCAGTCTAGCAATTTCAACCTCCTTGTCATTTAGAATGTCAGTAAGATTAGTCACTTCTCATATAAGAGCAGCTTACTACTCTAGAACATCTGCCACTTTAGATCTGCCCCTAGTTTTTCCTTCAACACTCACATTCCAGTAGGGTAGCAGCAGTGAACATCTGTTTGGTAGTACTAGGTACCTCTCTTTTCAAAGGCACTTCGAAATGGTTGAATACAAAATTCAGCAAGAAACCATACGGAATCCCATGTTTTGCCCTTTCCAAGTCATTACCCTGTGCATATGTTCCAGCATAATGGCAGGGAGGTTGATCTCCTCAAGTTCATCAAGCTTCTCCATGAGAAAAAGGTCAGCAACAAATGTCACTGTTCTCTCTTCATATCTGGGCATCAACACATTGTTGATAAACTATAAAAGCAACTGATATTTCCCTTTGAGAAAATTTTCGGTAACCTTGCTCTTTTGACATCTCCACGTTTTATAGTAAGTTTAGTGAAGTCCCTAGATGGATTACAACCTTCAATCGTTCGAATTCCTTCCACAGGAACTCCTAAAATGATCCCCAAAATTTCTTCATCCAGACATATTTCGACATCCCGAACAGTAGTCGTGATTCCACCACCTTCCAGAAGTTTTATTTTGTAGAAAAATTCATGCACCTCAAGTTTGTGCAAGTACGAAATTGGTATTTCAAAGAGATGGTTTCATTCTTGAATGAAGACAGCATGAAAAAGATATTAGACATGCCACATTTGGTTAGAATGTCAGGGTCAAAGACTCTGTCATTTAAAACCTTTTGGTTCTCCATTGCCGTTATCCGCTCCTCCCTTGTCATTTCCTTTTCTTCACCTTGTTTTTGAACCCTAGGACCTGGTCCCTTTATGGGCTTTACTTTTTTCAGCCACCTGTTTTCTAACTTTCTCCCTTTTCACAGGAAATTTCTTTGTAGCCTTTTGGAGTAGGAAATGAGAAGTTGAATAAACTAGTGTATTCAACTTCTTGGTAGATAGGAATCTTTGAAGAAGAATTAGAGTTAGGCATTTTAAGAGAAAGAGAGAAAAGCTTTGGAGAGGGGATTAGTGAATTTCAACAAAAATTGTTTGAAGAGATTTTGTAATTTGGTTCACTAAGAGAAGTAATATATAAAACCAAAAAGGCATCGGGTCCCCAACAGTAGAGACCTTTGGTTTAAAAGCGAAAAGACGTTTGAAATCGACGCGATGAATGGGCGAGGGACACGTGGTAGTAATGTTGACAAGTAGACAGTGTAGCGTAAGTGATACTAACCTCAAAAGGACCAGATCCCCATTTCAGTTTGTAACTCTGTCCGTATGATTTAATCTTTCCTTCAGCTAGACACACCATGAGTGTATACCTGCATTAAGGTACCAGAAGTGAATTCTTAAGTAATAAGCATTAAACATGTGTAGATACCTGCCCTCCTTAACATAATCAAAATAGAAGATTTTTGTGCAAACTTGTTGAGGAATCAGGTAATCTTGTACATCCCCAGCCTCAACCTGTGTTTAATGAAGCATTCTTTACTCAGGGGCTTTGTAAAGATGTCAACCACTTGATCTTTAGTCTTGTAGAATTTCATCACCACATTTTGCTTCTCAATATCCTCCATCAGGAAATGGTGCCTTACATCTATGTGCTTTGTCCTCTTGTGCTGCACAGGATTTTTGGCCATATTCATTACACTGGTGTTGTCACATATTAGAGGAATGATGTCTGTGAGAACACCAAAATCCTCCAGTTGCTGCTTGATCCACAACAGTTGAGCACAACATGAAGCAGCAGCTATATATTCCACCTCAATAGTGGACAAAACAACTAAATTTTGTTTCTTTGTCTCCCAAGATACCAGTGAAGATCCAAGAAAATGTGTCATGCCTGATGTACTCTTTCAATCTACAAGAAAGCCTGCATAGTCAACATCTGCAAAACCAATTAGATCAAGTGAGTCACCTGTTGGGTAGAAGAGGATCAGGTCCTGAGTTCCCGTCAAGTATCTCAGCATTCGTGTAGCAACCTTTAGATGTGACTCTTTTAGTGCAGCTTGAAACCTTGCACATATCCCTACACTGAAGAGTATGTCTGGTCTGTTGCAGTGAGATATAAAAGTGACCCAATGATTTCCTTATACATAGTTTGATTTACCTCAACTCCTTTTTCATCTAAGTCAAGCTTCATATTTTTGCTCATGGGAGTGTCAAGAACTTTTTGCCTCAATCAGATTAAACTTTCGAAGTAGTTCCTTGATGTATTTCTCTTGACATATAGAGGTACCTTGAACGGACTGTTTAATTTGCAAGCCTATGAAGAAAGTGAGTTCTCCCATCATGCTCATTTCGAACTTACTGCTCATCAGATCAGCAAATTCCTTGCAAAGTAAATCTGTAGTGGCTCCAAAAATAATATCATCCATATAAACCTGCATAATCAACAACTCCTTTCCTCTTGATTTCAAGAATAAAGTATTATCAATTTTACCTCTTTCGAACCTATTCGCAAGAAGGAATTTTAACAGGCGTTCATACTATGCTCTGGGAGCTTGTTTCAACTCATACAGAGCCTTGTCTAACTTCAGCACATGATTTGGCAATTCTATATCTTCAAAGCCTGGGGGTTGTTTGACATACACTTCTTCTTTCGGATTCCCATTCAAGAAGGCATTCTTGACTTACATTTGAAAGATCTTAAATTCCATATGAGCAACAAATGATATCAAGATTCTAATGGCTTCCATTCTGGCTATCGGAGAAAAGGTCTCCTCATAGTCAATCCCTTCCTCTTGGTTGTACCCCTGCACTACAAGCCTTGACTTGTTTCTAGTAATGGTTTCATGCTCGTCAAGCTTGTTTCTGAAGACCCATCTTGTTCCAATCACAGTTCTGTTAGGAGGTCTGGGGATCAAGTGCCAAACTTTGCTCCTCTCAAACTGATGGAGTTCCTCTTGCATAGATGTTACCCAATCTGCATCTTGTAAAGCTACCTTAATGTTCTATGGTTCAATACATGACATAAAGGCTGAATAAACAACTAGATTTCTTGTCCTGGATATAGTTTGAATTCCAGAATCAAGTAGAGAGATCAAATTGTCCAATGGATGTGAGGATTGATGTTTTCATTCTGACTTTCTGACTGATTCCACTTCAACTTCAGTATCAGATTCTGCATCATCATCTTCATGATTTTGGAGTGGAACCTCCTGAGTAGTATCAAAGGGACGAGGTACTTCTGTGAGATTTGTAGAAATTTCCTTTATGACTTGTTTGTTTCTAGGGTTTAGGTTGTCCTAGTCGTCTCTTTCCTTGATCAACTCCTCAATCTCATTGTCTCCATTGTGATCATCACTTTGATCAAATTCATCAAAGGTCACATGAATGCTCTTTTCAACACAAAGAGTTCTTTTGTTAAATAATCTGTAAGCTTTGCTAGTGGACGAGTATCCCACAAACACACCTTCATCACTCATGGCATCAAACTTACCGAGATCATTCTTTCCATTATTTAGCACTAAGCATTTGCTCTCAAATGGCTTAAGGTGGGCTATTGAAGGTTTTCTGTTGTTCAACAATTCATAAAGTGTCTTCTTTATTATAGACCTGATAAGGCACCTATTAGTAACATAGCATGTTGTGTTGACCACTTCTACCCAGAAATTTATTGCCAGCCCAGAGTCAATTAGCATGGTCCTTGCAATATCAACAAGAGTTCTGTTCTTTCTCTCAACCACTCTGTTTTGTTGAGGAGTTCTTAGTGCAGAAAAATTATGATTGATTCCATTTTCAGCACAAAAATTTTCAATTTCAAAGTTCTCAAACTCTGTCCCATGGTCAGATCTAATAATAGCAATCTTGCAGTTGACCTTCAGTTGAATTGCATTGGCAAAAGTGATTAGAATTCGAGCAGTCTCATCCTTTTTCCATAGAAAGAAATTCCAGGTGTACTTGGAGAAATCATCAACAATCACAAGAATATAGTTTTTTACCTCCTCTGCTTTGAATTCTAATAGGTCCACACAAATCTACATGGAGAAGTTCCAAAGGTCTGGTGGTGCTCACACCCTTCTTTGCCTTGAAAGAAGATCTTATTTGTTTGCCTTTTACATAGGCGTCACAGACTTTGTTAGTTGAGAACTTCAGCTTTGGTAGTCCGTAGACCAGGTCCCCTGCAACAAGTTTGTTAAGTAAAGAGGTACTTACATGACCCAGTCGTCTATGCCAAAGATTTGCATCATCAATTTGCGTATTCAGACATGACAAGTTGTCTCTTTCAATAGAATCAAGATCAGCAACATACATATTCTTGACTCTTTTTGCAGACATCACAATTTTCTTAATTGCACAGTTTGTAACCACACACCCTTCAGACATGAACTTGACTTCATTTCCCTTGTCGCAAATTTGAGACACACTCAAAAGATTGTATTTTAGACCCTCCACATAGTGTACATTATTTATAGAATTATCAGCAGATCTCTCTATTCTTCCAATACCAAGAATAGACCTCTTCTTTCGACCACCAAATGATGCACCACCACCATGGTGTACTTTCAAAGAAAGGAAGTTTGAAGTATCTCCAGTCATGTGACTTGAGCATCTACTGTCCATATACCAGCATTGACTCTTTCCTCTCTTCTGCATAAAAATGACTTGTTAGATTTAGGAACCCACTTCAAACGGAGTTCCCAATAACTATCAAAAGGCTTGATAAGAAACCTTCCTATCCGGGAGGGGGGGGGGGGGTAAAGTGTTCTTACTGAAACGATAACGGGGACCAGATCCCTTGTGTTCTCTTTTATCATTATTTTCAGAGCTGACAAATTTCACATGTTTTTTTTTTGCTCTTCTCAGAGTTTCACACTTTTCTTTTAGATGACCATTACGCTCATAGTGAGTGCACAATAGATTGTCAGATACAGACACATATTTGTTATAAGGATTATAGGAAAGTTCTATTGGTCTGCATCCCAACCCTTTCTTTCCGTTGAAACTCTGATTAGACAGGTTAGAGAGTATCTTAAAGGAATCAGTCCACTCTAGAGAGTAGCTTAGCTCCCCCTTAACCCTACTCAAATCCTTTCTCAGTTGGGAATTAGTTTCAAGAGAAGCACCTAGCTTAGACTCAAAAATTTTAAGCTTTTCTTCCAATTCTTCCTCAAGGATGCTAAGCTTTCTTTTTCCACCCATTAAAGTACTAGGATCCTCCTCAGGAGTTATGTTGCTAGTTTCTAGAGTACCTATCTTTACGTTCATTCAGAAACTTGAGACATGAGAGCTGAATTCTCATGCTCACACAAACTTAATTTTTCATTTAACATTAAGTTTTCAGTGGTTCGTTCATCAACAGAATCAATAAGCAGGGATGCAAGTTTCCTCAATTTTTCAACAGGAAAAGTATCAAGATCATCCTTAAGATCAAAAAGAGTTATCTCATTTGGATCTTCTTCATCATCAGATTTAGCCATCAAGGAGAAAATAGAATTGAAAAGACTTTCATCATCTTCAATGGCCATCATTGAAACATCATCATGGCTTTCTGCATCTTCTTCTGACTCACTTGAATCATCTCCCTATACAGCAAAGGTTTTCCTCACCAACTGATCATCATAAGTCTTCCTCTAAGCATTGTCTAGGACCAGGTCCCTCTTGCGAGGTCTGGTGTCATGAGTTTCCTGCTTTTGACTGGGGCAGTTCCTCATAAAATGACTAGACTTTCCACATTTATGGCAAAGATCATTTGCAGTAGCAGTTTTGCTAGCAGGGGTTTTCTTTTGGAAGCCTCCATGCTTCTTTATGATCTTTTGAAATCTCCACGTGACATACGACATCTCATTCTCCTCCTCAGTCACCTTACTTTGAGAAGTTCTCATGGCAATGAACTTCTCCTTCTTTTCTTCTTTCACCGTTGTTCCCTATTTCTTGTTTAGCTCGTAGGTTTGAAGATTCCCAATCAGTTCATCCATGGGAAGAGTCATCAAATCTTTAGCTTATATTATGGAATCCACCTTGCTTTCCCAAGATTTAGGAAGCACCTTAAGAATTTTGCGAACCTTCTTGCTAACAGGGATAGGCTCACCAAGGCACCTGAGCTCGTAGTGATAGAGGTGAATCTTGAGTTCATCTCAAAAATGGTTTCACCCTCCTTCATAACGAAGTTTTCATACTGAGTGGTGAGCATGTCAACTTTAGATTCTTGCACTCGCTTAGTTCCTTCGTGAGTAGTTTGAAGACAGTCCCAAATTTCCTTGGCAGTCTCACACGCAGAGATTCTATTGTATTCATCAACTCCAATGCCACACACCAGAACCTTTTTTGCTTTGTAGTTTTTTTCTATCTTCTTCCTATTTGCTTCGTTGTACTCCTTTCTGGTTTTGACAACAGTAGTGGTGAGCTCTCCATCCTTTACCTCCTTTATAGGAATATAAGGTCCATCAAGAATAATGTCCCACAGCTCAGTGTCCTCAACATTGATGTAGTCATGTATTTGATTCTTCCACCATCCATAGTACTGGTCATTGAAACGAGGCGGCCTGGTAGAAGATTGTCCTTCCTCAATATTGGGTGGAGCATTCATTCCTTCAGAATCTTTTCTTTTCTTGGTGTTAACCAAACTGAAAAGTGAAGCTCTAATACCACTTATAGGAATGTATGCGTCCACCTATGTAGATGGGACTAGTTCCTCAACACAGTTACAGTAATAAACAATTAAAAAAAATACTAAAAGTAAAGATTGACAATCAACTTTACGTGGAAACCTCATTGCTCAAGGGAGTAAAACCACGACCTGTTCTCAACAGGATTTTTCAAACTGCTTCCACTAATCTTCTCCAAGCAAAAGTAAAAGTCAGTTTACACAATGAGATTAGGCTGCTAATCTCCACACTAAGCAATACCTCCTATCACTTAGCTGAGCCAGAGCAGATACAACACTGCCCACTATACTAATCCTAACCGATTAATACAGACTTTGAGTAAGAAACTAAGTTACCCTTAACCTAGTTCTTACAATGATTCACACAAGTTTGAAACACTTCTTTCACAAGTGAAATGAATCCTACAATATAAGCATGATTATAAACAAAGTAACAACTGGTACAGGAAGTAAATGAAGCAATCGATCAAGTCCCTGCTGTTTTGAAGCTTGAAATTATCTCACTTTAAATGAATAATGAATATAGTTGTTTGTTGTTTGATATATACCATCAAGAATTATTACCCATCATAGAAACAACTTAGTCGTTTCTGATTGGTGAAGTACTCTGCAGCTTCACCAACTTTCTGACACGGATAGCTTTTACAGATTTTCAACACTTTGACCATGGACGAGTATTCATACTCTGCAGAGGACCAGGTCCCTGCAGTTGTGAGGAGATCATCAAAACATCTAGGAACATAAGTACTTATCAAGATATTTTATGAAGGGTGTCCAAAATTGGGATAGTAAATTCAAAAAAAAAAAAAAAAACGCCGTAAGGATTTGATCTTGCATTGTCACTAAGATACTATTCATTTCACATCAAAATTATGTGTGTTTTTAATACTTTACAGATTTTAAGTAGGCCACAATTAAAGAAAACAAAATACAGACACAAGGAATCGAGCCATGAAAAATCAATTCTCAAATCTTATTATTAAGTCATATAGTATCAAACAAGGACTATAGTTCACAAAAATAATGAAATATCAAGAATTAGAGGCGAAAACAGACTATCTAATGTCATTAATTAAAAATGAAAACATAGAACATTATATTCTCCTCTTGGGGCTATTATAAAAGACTATATTATTAAATATCATTAAGTCTTCTATTATTATATTTATTTAGATGGAGACAAACAAATATGCCTACTTTTTTCACATGAAGTCACATGAAGGTTTTGATCATTGAGACGTTCCGCTCAAAGAAATAGAATTTTTTCCCAATTAATTTAAGTCACATCGCTTATGAAACATTTTGAGTAATTTATTATCTTTTTTAGTGTAACAAAAGAAAACATATTTACAATTTGTTTAAGCACAAGTAATTGTAATTATGACAAAAAACAATAATATTTACAACCTAATTATGAAATAAATAAATAATCCATAAAAGATAACTAGCACATCATGAAATAAGTTTAGAACGAAACTGTTATTTTATGTATTCAGATTAACAAATCAAAAATAAAAAAAGATAGAAAGGAAAAAAAAAAAAAGAAAAGAAACATCATTGCACTTGCCATATCATACATGATGTTCATCACACATACTATTTTCTCTAGACATAATTGGTGCATGACACCTACCTTCATAAAAAATAAAATTAAAAAAAATATATTTCTAGATCCAAAAGGAGTATATCTTTATCCTATCATTGTGTGGCTAATAGGGTTGAATCGAAATCGATAATTCGAATCAATTTTTTTTTATTGGTTTTTTGATTTTCTTTGTTATCGGGTTATTGATTCTTAACGGTTTGAGGTTTTTTTCTTAATGGGTTAATCGATAACTCGATAGTAAATTAAATAATTATATTTATACCATTTTGTATATAAAGTTCTTAACTTAGAGTTTAGTTTCCTACTGTTATTTCTGGCGATCCCAAAATCTTGGTTATCTACAATGTAAAAGTGTTTGCTTTTGAGAAAGATGCAACTTGTGAACTCATTTACATGATTCCTTCAATTTGTCACCTTGTTTCTAAGTGATTTTCATTAATTTATTTTTGTGTCAAATCTTAACGGTTAAATCGATAACCGAACTGATAACAATCAATAATCAATAAACCAATAACTGATAACCATATGCATGTCTTAATGGTTCTATAACGGTTTAACATCTCTACAAACTGATAATCAATAAATCAAACCGATATACTTCAGATTAAAACAAAATCGAACCGACCGATATGCAGCGCTAGTGGCTAATCCACTCAAAATCAAAATCAATTTTAAATTTATATTTGTATTTTATGTTTAACCAATAGATCCAAATTGAACCACGAACACCCCTAATTCTTAGAATAACCTAATCTACTAATCAAAGAACCAATATAACCTCATAGAGGACTCTATTTGAAATTTTAAGCTCATTGAATTTTATTTTTTTGGGGTTTACCCCTATATGGTTTGATTGGGTAGTTGAAAAATTCAAACTAATCCTAAGTTGTAAAACTCGAAAAAAACTTGAGTTTTATTAGTTTGATTTAGTTTATAAATTAATAATTCTTACGTAAATGATTTGGTTTGATATTTGAAAAACTCAAACCAACTCAGTTATGTACACCCACATATAGTCGCAAAGGCAAAAGGAAACCTTTTATTGAAAAACTATATTTTATACACATAATGAAGATAACTTTTTTTTTTTAATTTAAATATAAGTTATTAAATTTACTTGGCATAATTTTTTTAATCTCCTTTTGAATTCTTAGCTCCGTATACATATGTAGAAGATTTTGATAAATTAAATTTTAAACTATAATTTCAGGAAATATATATTATAATTTGTTATTGTTCAATTCCTTAGATCTATATACTAACGACAAACCTAATAATTAAATTAAAATAAAAGAAGTCACGGAGAACTTCAATTTGTGTTTAGTATCTCAGTATTATTATTACAATAATAAGTGATTTTTTTTTGTTTAAATAGTAGTATATCAACGCGTCGGTGGAAATTAATTTATAAGATTAGGGAAATGAAAATTAATTAAAAAATTATTTAAATGCAATAGTTACAATAATTAAATAATAGTAGAGGAATCTGAGTTTATGAGCAAAGATATGGTGCATGTCCTAAATGGTTGGTGACACTTGTGTTATTAATAATTTTGTGTTGCCACCTTAATTTATGTTCTTTCTAATAAAATGCTATTATTATTTTACAAATTATAGTACTACTAGAAATAAAGATTTTCTATATAGTGAATTAATAGAAAAATTTTGTTGTACAATATAAAATTTTCACTCATTTTCCATTGAACTAATTTATGGAAAAATACATGATGAAAAATAAAATTTCAACAAAACATATTTATTTCTTTAGTAGGGTAAACATTTATTTTAATATTATAATATATTTCAAAGTTACAAATCACATGACTTTTTTTTAAAAAAAAAAAATTAGGAATAGTGAAAGTGGACTGAAGCAGGAAGGAATTACAAGTTGGGGAGATAAGGTGAACGTTTATATATAGTTAATTAATTGAACTACTAAAATTTAATTTCTTTTTATTCTAAATATAACAATTCCTTTAGGCATGACTTCAATTTCTAAATTGTTTATACTTGTGTTACAATTACTTAAAAAAATTAAAGATTAATCTATTTTGGAGATAATTCATGCAACTTCAATTGTCTTTAATTATATCCGTTCTCTTTTAATTTCATATTTAACATGTACATTAAAATTCAATTAAATTTAAATTTATAACAAAAAGTCTCACGTTGAAAATAAAAAACGCCCTGAACGTACTTGAGCTGCAGCCTCTCACATGCCTGCGATTAATGAAGTAGGCCTTTTCTATGGAGTCCGAAGTCAAAAGGGAAAAAAAATTGAGAGGCGCATGTCAGACTGCGCCTTGCAGTCTCTCACATGTCGCGCCTTGTAACTTGTAAGGCACATGTCAGACTCCGCCTTACTACTTGTGATTTCACGTCGTCCGCCTTCCGTTCAAATGTTGTCTTTGTGATTTGAACCTTATTTTTTATTGCCCTTTTGAAATTTTTGCTCAATTTTTTTGTTCTTTTTGGCACCGAACTCCTTTTCTATGACCCATTTATTTATTTTATAATTAATTAATTTCCTTTATTTTTTCCGCCGGCAAAATTTATGCCCGAATTCTCCCATCTTTAATGCTAATAACCCCTTCACTTTTCGAAAAAATATATTGTACTCTAATTTTTACAAAAAAAAAAAAACCCAATGCTTTTATACACTTTTTTTTTATAATTATTAGTCCTTCTGTCTCTAATTACTTATCCACTTTTTTTTTTAATTGTCCCTAATTACTTGTCCATTTTAACAATTTAAGAAATGACAATTTTTTTAACCTATTATACCCTCAATTAATTACTTTGAAAAATGTAGAACTTCTTGAAAATCTTAAGTTTTTAATTCATCCACTTCATAATTAATAGAGGTAAAATGATAAATTCACTATGTCAATCATTATTTTTTTAATAGGTGTGTCAATTCAAAAGTGGACAAGTAATTATGAACAAGCCAGTATTTTCCTTAGTTATGTTTTAGAATTTAGATGGTATTATTAGATTGAATCTCAATTATGAAATATACACTTTTATTATAGTATATTTGCAATATTTTTGGTTGAATTTTTCATTTTCTGAGATGATTTAGAAGCAAATGTTCACTTACGAGGAAAGCGAAAAAAAATTAATAAATTAAATAATTGGGTAAACATAATTTTGTATTAGTATAATCCTTGCTTTTACAAGTGGCATCATGGACAATTAGACTAAAGATATTTTAAAACAAAATCAATGTGGGGTGTCTACTTAAGATGTAAAAACACATTTAAAAATACAATCATAACTAACTTTTCTTCTAAAAGTCTTTAGCAAGGAACTTTTACTACTCTATATAGATCTATATCTTTGAAACTTCTACTTGAAGAAAAAGGGGTTTGATAAGAATGAATATATTTTCTTGAAAAATAGGCAAATTTAGTTTTTTTTCGGTTTTTAATAAGTAAAAATTATACCAAAAATATTTGAATATAATTTGATTAGATACTATGAGATGGGGTGGTGGGGAATAGGTAGGGATGACAATGGGGCGGGGAGGGTTTAAGGCTATGCGAGGTGGGACAGATTTAAGGTTGTTGGGCGGCAGGGACGAAAATAAAGCATTATTTATTGAGATAATCTTTAAAGCTACTAAAATATTCAAAATAATAAATAAAAATGGTTCAATGAAAAATAATACAATTTCTTACATGTTTCTCAATTGACCTCTAAAAAATAAAATTATATTAATACAACTTAATGAAAAATTGAATTTATTTTTAGTATCAAACTTAACTAGAAAAAGAAAATATTAAAAAAATTATGCGGGACCGGATGGGGCAAGGCGGATCAAAATTTTTACTGATTAAGCTCAACCCGCCCCGCCCCGCCCCGCCCTATTGTCATCCCTAGAAATAGGGGTGGTAGTGGGATGGAAGGATATAATCAATGTGTAATGCCGCTATGAATTATTATTTTTTTCTATAGGAAAATTATTTTCCTTATTTATAAACAACTCATTTTCCTAAAGAAAATTATTTTCACTTTTTTTTTGAAATTTAGGCATAGAAAATTAAAAAAATATTTCATATACTAAACACACCCAATAAATAAGGACTTCATTGGTTCTCTTTTATACGTTTTTAAGCAAATATTAATTAAGAACATTTTTGACTATCTAATCCTTATTTATACCTAAATATAATTTCTTTTTATTGAATATTTACTTTAGTTATATATTTTATAAAAAGATTTATCTATATCTCTCCTTTAGCAATAGGAGATGTAATAAAATAATTAATAAAATTTACTAAATACATAACTTATTTTATCAAATTCTTCAAAATTCTCTAATATTTGATAAAATTATAAAAATTCCTACTTTCTCTTATTTTCGGATACATCATTCTTACGTGATCTATCAAAATAGGTGTGTCTTATATCAACAAATGTAATGTATGTATCGGGACGCGATGTATTGGGCCATTGAGTGATATATCATGACAGGTGTGTCTTTGTATCAACAAGGTAATGTATCAAGACACAATGTATCAGAAATTAAGTGATGTAATAAAAATCGGGATGTTGAGTGATGTATTCGAAATTGAGGCGTGATATAACATTGAGTGATGTATACAAAATTCTTAATTTTTAAAAGATTTTGTAATTAGAAAAAAAAAGTAAAGATAGAATATAATAAACTCTTAAAACTATGAGATTGGTGTAAAATATACTTACTAAAAGCTTCCCGAATAAAGCAAATTGTGTCATGCAATCTTTATGTTCCTTAATCCTTAGCTCTACTTTTTCTAGATTTTCCATTTATACTATAAACAACTTCTTTTGAGAAAAATATACATTACATTAAATCATTTTGTTGTTAAAAGCCAAGAAAAAGAGCCTAACAAGTTTGCCTTTTCACTTAATTTAACCAACAAAAAAGATGCATGCTTCCAGAGTCTTTTGAATATTTCAAAAGGCATCCTGCGGATCGGAGTCGTCTTTGATATGAAGCATTGTCATTTTTTCAGAGCATAATCCAAGCTAATCGGACACTAAAAAAGATATCGGATATCGAATGAGAAATTAAAAAAATATCGTTTGAGTATTTAAATTTAAATAAAAATATAAATAACTATCCATTTATTTATTTTTTATTTATTTGGGAAAGCTTATCTCTTGCTAAATACATACTAATAAAGCAGTGACTTGATGCTTATAATAACATTAGATTTTTCTTTCTTCCCTATTTTTTGTCTTTGTTGACTAAAAATTAGGGTTAAAACTTCCACAAATAAATTAAAAGAGAAAAGGGGAAAAAGATAAAGGTCAAAATCACAAAGTGGAAATGTAATTAGTTATTAATATCACATTTGACCAAATTTTTACAATTTATTTGTTTTTCAGAAGTGTTTTTGTTTAATCATAAATACGTCTAAAAAAAAGAAAAAACTTTGGAATTAGCGATTTGTAGTTAACTAACTAATTAATTTGACAATTACTTTTATAATATTAGAGCAATAATTTATACTTGATGAAGATTTCAAACGTGCTTCAAAGAAATATTTACCTTTTTCGATTTCTATGATTATTCAAAAATATTTTTTCTATAAAACACCTCATAATCTGTTTATTCATTTTTATTAGTCATATGTGAGGATATTAGTTGATCCTACTTTCCTTAATTTCATGCAAGTTAACAAAACACAACTAATTAGACATGCTAATTATAGAAAGATGATTACTCAACATGCTCTGTTCAGCACCACCTTATTTGAATTATCTTGCCAACTATTAAATGCGGAAAAGGGAGCCCTAACCTAATCAGTAAATTTGTTGTCATTTAAAAAAAAATTAAACGTGTTATACTATTACTTGAGATAAATATTCTACTAATATTATTACCTTCTCTTTCAAATATGTGTGTCCAACAACTCCACAAGTATATCTAATTAAATAAAGGGTTAAACGCTTTTCTTGTTTATATTAATTTGATTAAGATTAGAAGTATGTTAGCAACTCAAATAGACGGTTGTTAATGAGATTAATTTTGGTAAAAATAAAATAAAATTCAACTCGTCTTTTAATGTCCTAATTTCACACTACTAATTAATATGACCAATTTTACGAGCATTTTTTTGCCTTTTTTTAGCTAAAGAACTTTCTAAACTAGGATCAAAATATTGTCTAATACGTTTGAATTTTTGTCTTAATCTCAAATACTACTAAATTAAACAATACTTTTATAAATGTGAATGAGTTGCTTTCTACAAGCTTTACAAGTTTTTTGAGATGCAAAGTTTTCTAATAGTCAATTTCTTTTAATAATTCTTTTTTATATAAAAAAATTACTTTTAAAAAAATAGTACTCATTTTTTTTTAAAAAAAAGAACCCTATAATCTATTATCGATGACTACTATTTTTTTTTATATAAAAAAACCCTATAATCTATTATCGATGACTACTATTTTTTTTTAGGGCAAACCCATCGGTGCCCCCCTAAACTTGGTATGAAATTTCACTTAGACACCTCAACTGGAAGATGTTCATTTTAGACACCTCAGGTAGGATTTCGTTGTGTCATTTTGACACTTTTCGCTGACATGGCATGGTAAGTGTAATGCACCCAAAATCAGCGTGTGAATGGGCTCTTTTTCAGGCCAAAAAAATAATATTTAAAAGGTTTTTACTATTCTTCTTCCTCATTCTCTCCTCCACCACACACTATCCATTTACCACCGCTGCCACCATCGCTATTAATACAATCAAATTAATTTTTTTATTTATTCAGTTTCGAAAATCACCACAACCATTGTCATCTTCTCATTCTTATTCTTTAGATCCAGCAATTACAACTTTTATTGCAATCTTTCAAGTTCAGTGCTACACACCATTGTACATCTATTACACCCATCAAGTTCATATATGCAGATATATCATTCTAAACGGCAGGGACTACAATGTACAAATAATACATAGCATTCGTATCTGTGCTCCTTTTATAGTTTTATTCCTTTTGGAGGCATTGTAATATTAGATACACAATTAAAAAGCATGAAATTGATAACATACAAATTAAATTTACAACAAAAAAAATTGGAAATCTGAATTTAATAAAAACCCCCAAAAAGAAAAAAAGCAAAATAAGAAATTAGGGGTAAAGAGGAAGCGCCGGAAAAATTTGGAAGAATGAGGAAGAAGTGGTGGGATAGTTTGGTGGGGTTTTAGAAACTAAATGCTTTTATTTATTATTTTTGGCTGAAAATTAAATTTTCCTTATAATGTATTTTTAAAGTATTATTTTGTACTTAACTATCACGTGTCTTTCCTTAATTAGCCATTATATTACATTATTCGCGAGTGTGTTACACGCACAGTGTAATTTTTGTGAATTGTCAAAAAAGTGTCAAAATGACACAACGGAATCCTACATGAGGTGTCTAAAATGAACATCGTCCAGTTGAGGTGCTTAAGTGAAATTTCGTGTCAAGTTTAGGGGGCCACCGATGGATTTGCCCTTTTTTTTATATAAAAAAAACCCTATAATCTATTATTGCTAAAAATAAAAAAAGGCCTCTCAAATTAAATTTGGAGGCCTAACACATTTGCCTCATTTTTGAAAAATAAATAAAAAACCTTCTAGAGCCAGTGCTAATTCACCCTTCCCTAGACATATTTACATAACACTGATTTTTTTTATCTTGAGTAATTCCTTTTTGATCGAGATGTATAGTGTATGTTCATAAATAGACGAAAATGTACAACAAGGTACATTTCATGTAATAGTTTACGTCTTTTTTCTTCTTATTTATATTTCGTATATAAAAACATGTGTGTAATATTGAATTGCGTAGATACATACACATATACGCAAAAGTATTTCCAAAGTTTGGGATTTTATATATATATATATATATATATATATATATATATATATATATATATATATATATATTAAAAATACTCATACTAAAGGAATGCTTATGTATAATGATAATGATTCAAAGGTTAAAAAAAAAAAAAAAAAGAGTTAAATATGGTCTCCAGCATTTTTTTTTCTTTTTATCTTTTTGTCCCTTTCTGACTAATTTATGAATTGTCCCATCTACCCTCGACATAGGAAAATCAAAAAGGAGAAAAAGTAATTTGATAAAGAAAAAAAATACTACTTTCTCTGTTTTATTTTATATAAATTAATTTTTTAAATATAAAATTTAAGATAGAAAAAGAAATTTTTAAAATTTGTGATCTTAAATATGTGATAAATATATGTGTGATCATAAAAATATCATTTTTTTAATATTGAAGAAAAGTGAGCCATATAGATTAGAAGGAAAAGAGTAACTTGTAAAAACAAATAAATAGAAAGAAAACCTAAAAGTAATTAAAGTGTACTTTGTCAGATTATCTATGGAATAAAAGTAGACAAGACATGAATAAAGTAGGGATGTCATTCCTAATTCCTTAAACACATCGAAAACATATGAGTAAAAAGCCTTCCTACTTAATTTGACAAAATGAACACACAAAGAGTGTGGAATGTTACATAAAAAATGAATTGAAATGCGTGAAAGGTTAATTAAAACACATTTAAATTTTAATGATTTATGATAATTTTATGTAATTTTACTTTTTCATTTTTTTTATTATTGTATTTCGGTTGTCATACAATTTTATTTATTGTTGATAATGTTCTTTTTATGAATGTCATATTCTATTTATTTTTTTGGAAAAAAATTTTCAGCCAGAAAATTTGATAGAATTTGGCCAGAATGATATTTTATTTATGTTATTTTATCTTTTTAAACATTTCTATCCTTTTAACTTTAATACATTTTAACTAAAATATGAAAAAAAAGATCAGTTTGTTTTAAAATAATAAAAATACTATAGTTTTATTTAAATTCTGACCAAAGTTTTTTGGCCATTTAGCACTTCCCTATTTTTTTTTTTTATCAGTTATTATGTTTTCCTAATTGTGGTATATATTTTTTGTTATTGTGGAATGAAAAAGTCTCACATTGATATTTATGAGATGTGTGGTCTTCTTAATTAGTTCTCCTCCCTTTCGTTAGCTTTTGGGGTGTGAGTAGGCTCAAGAAATAATTTTTTATGGCGTCAGAGCATGACTCTTTTCAGTTTTCCCCCAATGTTTAGACCCTAATTAAATTTGTTCATGCACGAGATGTCCCATCCTGGGTGCGATGTAGGGTGTTGAAGAATGAAAAAGTCTCACATTGATGATCAATGAGATAGACCTTTTTTTATAAAGTTTGGACAATCTTCCTCCCCTTTGAACTAGCTTTTGAGGTGTGAGTTAGACTCAATACTTAATTTTACATCTTTTCCCTAAATTGCTTTGACTTGCCGCACTTGAGCCGATGATTTGTTTGGAAACAACCTCTCTACTTTCACAAAATAAGGGTATCATTTGCATACGCTTTACTCTATCCTCTTCAAACCTTATGAAATTACACTAAATATATTATTATTGTTGTGTCATGTCCATATGCTACACCAAAATTTCCTAATAATATAAAAGGAAATCCATAACCACCATAACTAGTAATATTATTCATTTTTCAAAAAATAGTAACAAAAACATTACGATACATATATAACCTCCAACAAATCTCATAAAATTAGAATTGTTTTCTTCTGCTTCACACAAACTCTAGTTGTCCCTGTCCCAATTCCATCCACCACCAGTGCTCCGCCGTCGAGCGCCACTGCTCAATCATTCCACCAGGCGACTTTGTCTATTCTTTTTTTCTTCGCTAGGATTTTTTCTCATCGAAATTCTCTCACATGATTTCTACAACTTCTTCTCTCCATGTATAAGTGTATATCATTGTATATCAATATATGCATATGCGCTTAACATATGCATGACATACAATGATATACATTTGACGCACACTCGGCATACCAAATATACATGTGACATGCACACAATATATGATGTCATACACACAAAATATCAGTGGACGTGTAATCACATTATGTATTCTATATACACAATACATATAATATATACACTTGATACACAATATCTATATATTTATTCCACCTTTACAGTACCTCCACAAATTATTATAACTACCATCACAAACCACCTGATCCACCATTTTATAAATAGGAGCGTTAAATGGGATGGTTGGGTTGAATTTGGACATATCAGAATTGCTTGAGTTAAATCACTTAAACTGAAAAAGTTTGGATTAAAATGGGCTAAAAACCCGAGTCATAATTTAAGCCATTCAATTTGAAAAGTTTTTTGATAAGTTTTTCATGGGTCAATTTAAAAAGTTTAAGTCACATGTTTGAGTGGTAAAAATAATTTCTAATACTTGTTAGGTTTAAATTGTTTATATCACACTTTTTGAAATACGGTCTTTTCCAAACCAGACTAAGAGATATTTTGTATATTCAAACTGTTTCTTATGTCCTTAATGATTATATTCTTTTGAGACAAACGATTACATTCTTCTTCACGTAATACACCAAAACAACTAGCCACTAGTGTATGTTCTCTTAACTTGTAGCAAATATATAACGTTTCAAAAATTAATGTTTTTTTTGTTTGTTTTGAGACAAATGATGCGTAAAATGAGGATTTATTTGTACTTATAATGAAAAATTGTGGCCATTAAGATAGATATAGAAGAACCAACTAGCTAAAATCTAATCATATTGCTAATTGCGAGGAGCCCATGATAGCTAACCTATAATATATTTTGATATGCGTTCTATTTTTCGTGATTTGGATGAGGAGATTATTATGTCCGGTGTCCCTCAAAGTATTCGGTCTTCCTCAAAGTGTTCAATTTTGAATTTTTGTCTTCCAAAATGTTTGGTCTTGAATTCGTGTTTTCACTTAATAATTTTTTCAAAAAATGACCTTAACTTAAAAAAAAAATTGCTTGGAGATTAAAATAACCACTTACACCTCATGAACAATAGTTTACACTATATCATTAAGTCGATCTTACTTATGAGATACATTATATCTCTTGTGTTAGATGTAAAACTTAGCACAAGGGCTTTACAAAAATTAAAGTATGCCTCATAGGCAACAATACATAATATTAACCAAGTTTAATTAACTTATGAGGTAATTAACTTACGCCTTATGAGCAAAAGTTAAAATTTATGTCTGATGAACAACACACCTAAGGCAGAATTTCGGATCTATTGTGCAGGTTTATTGTCTTGAAATGTCCTAAACATCTATCTTATAGACAAAAGTTAAAGCATCTAGCTAATGGGAGAAAACTATAGAACACGACCAAAAAATGAAGACCACCTTTTACGGAGACTAATTTTGTAATTTTTTTTATTGGGGACAAAATATCAACATTAATCCATTTTATGGCCATATTTTTTTAACTTTGATCCAGTTTAGACAAGGAAAATTTACCAAATCTCGATTTCTTATGTTGTAACTAATCTATTCAATAATCCTAGGACTATTATAAATTAATTTACACGTTAAAGATACTAAGTACTAGGAATTTGTTTATATGTTTTGGGTAAGCTAATGTAGTTGTCATTTACCAAAATTAACTAGGCCAAGAGGATAAATTGTGCACGTATTGTTGATTTTGATTTGTGGGATCCCTTTTCCTCTTTACTCATTTCTTAATCAAAGTAACTTCTATTCTTGGGATTACTTGGCATTTGATTAGTTTTGGAGAAGAAAAGGCAACCCTAATTTTGATATTATACCATGTAATATCGGAGATGGAATCAGAATTTTTAAAATTTATGTATTATGAATTTTAAATTAATAATATTTACATTTTAATGAATTTTCAAAATAAGTATAGATTTTTTATCAAATCTACTATGTTCATACTGGCATTCTAGCTCAGCTCCTATGTAATAGTATTATAACAAAATTGGCAAAAATACTATTTCAGATTTAAGCACGAGATTTTGGAGAACCAATCTATATAAGTGTTTATTCTTCTCAATAGATGTATTAAATACGCATTTAAATTAATCAGACTAATAAATTTTGACTTAGGTGAACCAATAATTTCAAATACCGAATGATTAAATTGAAAAACGAAAAGAAGGCGGCATTGATTGGGGTTACGTCACCATTTTATCTTTCTTGTTGATAAGACACCAATTGAATCTTGCAAATTGTTAGGTGGTAGTATCTTGAAGATTCTATTTCTTGGAGTAAGATTGCAATCGCGTTAAGAAATGATGTAATTTTATCCTTTTACTCTTATTTAATTTTTTTTAAGTCAACTTTATTAATAAATGAGAAGATTAATTAATTATTCTATCAAGGTATAATAGGTAAAATATGGTAATTTATTCATAAATTTTATAAAATGACAAATATTGTGGTCCAACTATTTATAAAAAGAAATGACATATAAAATGGGATGGAGGGAGTACTATTGTTACTACTACTATTTTCTTTTGTTTCAGCTTAATATTTGATATTCATATTTAAATTTGATTAAATTTGGATTCATGTCAAAAAATTTTAGACTAAGAATACAACATTTTCTAACAATGATAACTCTATATTTAAAAAAATTCGAACCCAAAATATCTAATTAAAAATAAAAAAATACTTATTACTTCAACAGAACTCATATCATAGTACTCTTTATCTTTCTTCTCTCCATCACTTTAACTTGTTTTTTTGGTGCACTTAATCAATTAATTTTAAATTTGAATGTCCTTTTCTAAGGAGACTTATTTCAAGACGCTACCTAATAAACTAATCAAATGATCAACAAAAATAGAAGCAAAATATTACTTCTATGTCCCTAATTGTATGACAAGTTATTTTATTTAATTGTGATGTCATAAATATTATATGTTTTTTTTAAAAAAATAATTGTATTATATAAATCAACTTAAGAGGTTTGATCAGAGAATCAAATTCATTTAACTAAATAAAGTTAAATATTTTATGTAATATTTTTTTATTAAACTAATTCGACAACCATTTTTTAACAATTGTCAACTACTATGTATTTGAACAAATCAAATTAATTCCTAAAACTTATTCCAACTCAATGATATTCAACCTCCTAAAAGATATATTATGAGAATTTGGAAATGGTGAACATTTTAATTACTAAAAATAAAAAATTTATTATATGATTAAACAAACAAGGGAAGTTTAGCAATTTGGTAGCCCAAACAAAATATAAATTACTTTTGCCCAACTCTCAACTTATTTGGTTCAAATTTGATGATATGAAATTTATGGTTCGTAATCAAGTGGGTATTGTTGAATAAGAAGGGAAATTAAGTTAGTCACCCTCTACATTGTTATTTTTTCCATAGATATCTAATTTTATAAGGATTCAAACCTAAAGTTTGAATTCCATTAGAGCAGAATTGATCCGGTTTTGGGCGAAAATTCAACGTGGATGAAGAATAGGAAAGAATACAAGACGTGTATATCTATGTGTTCCTTTGTATATCTCCCCTAGTATATTTCATGTATATATGTGTATCCATATATATGTGTGTGAGATATACACGTGATATACATATAACTTCATAAAGTTTGATGTGCTTTTGGTGTCTGATGAAACTAATTTGGCTATCCTTTGCTTACAAAACTTTCCGAAAATAAACTAAACATGACAAGGCTAAAAGGAGCAAGTGTGCATGCATACAAAGTGGGACATGAGTAATTTGATGGAAAACTACTTTGTAGACACTCCTTCATTAAAATAAGGGCAAACAATTACTTCCCTTCACACGAGTTTTCAATATTACTAATCTTATCGGAATTTGGACTTTGGATACATTATATCAGACGCGACTACATACATGTATCTCTGATATATGAGGTTAAAATTAGATGTAATTTATTTCAGATAAATGTATTTCAAGTGAATTCACATGTATCTGACTTTCTTTCTCTCCTCTCTCCTCTCTCCTCTCTCCTCTCTCTCTCTCTCACTAACTTCTCCCTATGTATATGTATTTTAGAATGTATTTGTAATGTCTCTAGACTATCTCACTCGCCAACCTCCTATCTCGCCGCCTCCCTCCTATCTCACCGCCTCTTTTCCTATTTCAATGTGTGGTAGCAAAAGTACATGTATGTAAGTGTATCTGAATTGAAATCTGATACGAAATTATTAATTAGTGAAACAATATGTAACTATTTCAAACAAAAGGGAGAATTAGTAAATATGGTAGGAGTGTGTGTAATTAGGTAGTTTTTTCTTAAAATAATAGTAGAAAATGTACATCCTTTGTATATTAATATACGATATACATAGAATATACATTTTTATTTTAAAAAAGTGTATATTTGCCAACTAGCCAAATATATAACTTACCGTCCTCCTTCTTTTAATAGAGAATTACATATGACACACATAATTCATAATCTCTTTATTATTATGTCAACAATAAATTTTTTCTAATGAAACCATTTTATGTATGTCATAAAACTTTATAAAATAAGCTATTGATCGAATCTTGAAATCATGAGTCTTTTGATTTTATGAATACGGAAATCACAACTTGTTATTTATTTATTTATTTATTTATTTTACAAAAAAAAAAAATATCAAGTTGTTGATTTTGTGAACATTTTTCTATAAGGTGGTCACATCAAAACATTCTTTTGATATTTTTCTATAGGACCACATACATGTTCACTTGTACATTTTTTAATGTACCTTCCCCCTACTGCATTATTCAGAAGAAAGTTAAGACATTTCACATTATCCAATATTAATTCACGTGACCCATTCAAGTGTACTTGACCCGAATTCAAATGAGGTGTTGACTAACTCTAATAAGTTGATTTCATGAATTGTTATGGTTCGATCATATTTTTATGAGCTAATTTTACTATTTTTAGTTTAGATGTGTACTTGTAGTGTTCATGGGGAAGTGTACAAATACTTGCTATTGGGGCAGTTATTTAACTTGTGACTATTTTTTACTTAGTTTTTGTGAGTTTATCTACTTTGAGAACAAGCTTCAAATTGAAGATTTATGTCTGACCTTAAATAATTTTATTTCAAGTAATATAGTGAAGGTTAAACATTAGGTATTTTGCCTGAAGTTTGATAGGGCTTTGCCAAAATCTACTTTCAGACAACTTTGACTAAAATTATGGACTTGACAAAGCTAAACTTTTAGACATTTTTCAAAAGTTTACTTGGTTTTTCAAGGGCAACTTTATTTTATTTTTTATCGAAATTATGAATTTAACAAAATCAAACTTCAGACATTACTAAACTCGTAGAGACCAACACATTTATGAATAAGAACCAAACTCTTATATGCACTTCAACCTTACATGATTGAAGTGCACGAAAGAATTGACTAAAACTTTATTCATATGTAAAATTTTAGTCATGTGTTTTGAAGTTCATCGAAAGTTTTGCCTGAAAACAAAAATTTAGCCTTCAAATTTTAACAATCCAACATTCAAATCTACTCTAAATAAACTCAAATTAGAAATATAACTTTCATATATGATAAAGAACAAACCACACTAATCAATTTATCAAAATAACAACAAATCCATTAATTTGCAATAGTGATCATGATTTGTCATTATTTTCCAGACCCATTTAATTTAAACTATTTTTTTTATATTTGATATCTAAAACTCAATTTTTACAATATTTATTGGTTCTATTTTATTGTGATGATAAATTGAATATGCAAACATTTGAATACAGTGCAAAGGCAGAATAGATTTTTTTTTGCAACATTGTCCAATAATATGGCAAAATTCTTCCTTGAAAAACTCTAAACAAATTAAATGTCCACAATGTTTTCTACAACTGTTAAATCACTCCGAGATGTATGCAAAAATAATTTAGGCTTAGGAACTTGTAATCACGTGTGCCATGTCATGCAGGGCCGGAGTCAAGATGACGGAAAGGAGATTCATCTAAAAAAATAGCGTATATTGTACAGGTAAGATCAAATATGATATATATTTATGAGAGTAGTATTGAAAATAATCCTAAACTCGATTTGAATTATTAATTAGTTTCATTTCCGAATTATTGACAATCTTTAAAACATTCCTTTACTTGACCAACTGAACTTGTTATGTCATGTGTCATATATATCAGAGTATATCTAAGTTTAATTAGTCAAGATTAGAATTGTTTTTAAGGCTATTAATAGCTCGGAAGCAAAACTATTTATGTCAAATTAGGGGTGTTTTCAATAGTTACCTCTATATTTATATATTGTGTATTGAACTACCTTGACATAGCTTGAGGATCTATTTGAAATTGTAATGATTAATATGGTTCTAAGCCCAAGTAGAGATGACATAACCATAGTCCATATTCATGGGACAAATTGAAGAAGGAAGATGAAGATAGATTTTACCAATTTAAGGAGTTTTGCCAAAAATAAGACCAATGAATTTTCAACCACCAAACAATATTTGTCAACAAACAACAGCCAACATGCATGCATGTAAATTAGAACACAAGCTGTCGATTCACATGTATTATGTCTCCCAATCCTCTTATTAGAAGATATGTTTAGATTATATATATAATTTGGTCCTACAACTATATATATTTTTATCCAGGGGAACCCATCGGTGGCCCCCTAAACTTGGCACCAATTTTTATTTAGACACCTCAAGTAGGCTTTGTTCATTTTAAACACCTCAAGTAGGGATCCGTTGTATAATTTTGACACTTTTTGTATTTTCAAAATAGCATATTAAGTGCGTACATCCAGACGCAAGAAGAAGAAGAAAAGAGGTGAGGTCATGGGGTTTGGGATCTGGAATAAAGGAAAAAAGAAAGTAAAATTGAGTCTTTAAAAAATAATTAAAATTTCCACATGTCACATATCAATTCGTTTATTTTTCCACATAAGAGCGTCTAGATGTACGTACTTAATATGCGATTTTGAAAATACAAAAAGTGTCAAAATTATACACCGGACCCCTACTTGAGGTGTTTAAAATGAACAAAGCCTACTTGAGGTGTCTAAGTGAAAATTGGTGTCAAGTTTAGGGGGCCACCGATGGGTTCCCCCTTTTATCTATATTGAGGCTAAAGCGCTCCTTAATAAAAGTGAATCCGTACAAGAAGGACTTGACTCAAGACATTTGGTTAAAGATGAAAAAAAAAACAATTTAAAGAACAATTTGACAAAATCAATGACAGATCATGCATCAATGAATCAATTATTTAAGTTGTGATATTGAGTTTTATTTTATTAAATGAACTTCTAAACTAATCATACTTTATTGACTTTACACATTTTAAATTATATATAGTTGAATTGCACAATTTTGAAGAACTGGAAAAATAACAAAATGGTGTTTTTACTTTCTCTTTTTTCCACTCTAAATTACTCACAAAAAAATAAGAAGGAAAAAAGTAGCAACTTCAATTCGAAATACAACTGTGCAATTTTCAAATATCATTTTTCAACTTTTAAAAATAAAAACTTTTCTTTTTTCATAATGAAACATGGCCAAACGCCCACAAAAATTTGTAGTACTAAATGTGGACATAATATGTACAGATAAAAGAAATTTAAAATTTATATTTCTAAAAATGTCATAACATTTGTACATCTATAAAATAGCTTTTTTATTAAATTATAATAAAAAAATAAATAAAGTTAACTAGAAAATAACACTTTTAAAAAATAAAAAAAGTATATTTATAGATATATAAATCAAAACAAAAATATCACATAGAAACAAAAGAATATAAAATAATATCGTAAGAACGGTTACAAAAGGGTTATAAAGAGTACAAATTAATCACGACACGTTAAGTTATAAAACACCGTTTAAATCTCACGTCTACCACGTGCACTTGTTTTTGTTTGTATTCGTCAACAGGCATTCGTCAACAGGCACTAGGCAGCTCTTTTGTGGCTTCAAGCCAAATTATCATAAATGTTAAACTGAGCCACATAAAAATATTTTTTCTGTCTTATATTATTTTTAAAAAATATGTATTAATATCTTAAATTAAGATAAAATTAATTATTTTATTTTATTGTTAAATTATTGTTTTAAAAAAGTATAAAATTATAAATATCTACAAAAATCCTTCATTGTTAGTCTTGATGGATAAAACACATAAATATTAGAGCGTATTGAAATGAATTATAGGATAAATGAGTAAAATATTAATAATTTTTTAAGGAACGTGCAAAATAAAAAGTGAATAAGTAATTCGAGAAATTACATCATTAGACATACTCATATATACTATTAGTATCTACACTTTTAAAATATTATGTATTTAACCACTAATTAAGAGTTTCCTATCATATATTGAGGAAGATATATCTTGATACATGTATTTTTATTACACTAAAATAGGAAGAGGAGGGTGAGATTTGTTACGCAACTCATAGACATATGAAGCATATTAGGTGTATGTATATGTATGTATCTGGTGTGATTTACATGTATTTTGGATACCAGATACATAGAGTGATGAGCGAAATGTGAGGGAGGCGGGAATTGTTATCTATCCTAAGATACATACAAATCCACTTGAATACAATATATCTAGAATAAATTACACCTAACATGACCTCATGTATCCCAAGATACATGTATCTTGACAGATCTAAACATATCTGGATACACCAAATCTGATAAAATTCATTATATTACAAATTTAAATGTATCTAAGTAATTAACTCCTAAATTAGTATAATTTTTATAAATTTAATACAAAGTAACAAATTACTCCCTCTAGTAGATGGTGTCTTATTTTCATTTTATTTCAAAATACTAAAATAAAATACACTACTTATTTTTTTTTTAAGAGAGGAGTTATAGTGTGAAACAAGTGAAAGCTTTTGTTTGATTTGTTAATACAGATAGTGGCATGAAGTAGAAATTTTAGGACAAATGTCACATGTTAGTTGTGTATGAGATAGTTTTGGAATACACAAAAACAGTACAGTATGTGGCCAAACCATAGAAAACTAGGAAGAAGGCTCAACCAAAGAGTTAGTGCCCACCAATACAAAACAATACAAGAATTCATGATTTCCCATAAACAAGACATAAATGTTCAAGAGGATAGCACTTCTAATTTAAAGGCGGAGTTAATAATCTGCAAGGTTCGATCGAATTCAATAGATTTTGAATTTTTTATTGATGGTCTTTTTTCTTCTTTCATGTCTATAAACATAAGAACAAATAATGAGTTGATAGAGAAAAAGTAAAAATATTATTCCCTCCATTTCATATTAATTGAATTTTTGAGATGTTTCACACCCTTTAAGAAAAATAGATCAAGACATAAATTGAACATAGTTTTCCATTTTTATCCTTTTTAATTATTGTCAAATTTATTGAAGTCATCACATTGAAAATCCAAATGAAGGGAAAAATTGAAAGAACACTTTAAAAGTAGTCTTAAAAACTGAACAATTAAGTTAATTTGAAAAAATGAAAAATGCCTCAAAAACTCAATTAATATGAAATGGAGGGAGTAATATAAAAGTTCGAATACAAAATTGGGTTAAAAAATCAACTTTGAGACCCAATGTTGTCACTGAAATTTTCTTCGAATTTTATACTTAAAACAAGAAATTCAAATATGAAGTTTTATCAAATGGGGTTCAAATTGGTCCTCTAATCATCAAAAATTGATTCTAGAAGTTTCTGGCTAAAATTTTTAATTTCACTTTTCTAATCACTAATTTAAGCTCAAAATCAAGGAGAAAACACCGTATAATCGTCAAAATGATGATTAAAAACTTATCCTCTTAAAAAACGAAAAGTTTCAATATGAATCATCTTAATCTGAGCTCTAAGTACAAAAATAATGGAATAAAGGGAGAAATTATGCTATGCAATCGAGTTATCTTGGATTTTGAGCTTAAATTATTGATTGAAAAATTGAAATTGAAGATTTTAGTGGCAAACTTTTAAAATCAAATTTTAATGATTAGAGGGTCAATTTGAACTTTTTTTTTTAAAAAAAAATGAAATTTCATATTTGAATACTTGTCTTATGGGTACACTGAATTCGAAGAAAATTTGTAGTTTCAACATTGGGTCTCAAAGTTAACTTGTTGGATATGAATTTTTATCCAGACTGGCTTTTATATTATAATATGAATATCAATGAACTCGTATTCGCATGTAGAACATGTTTTGAATAGTTTGAGAGTGTTATGAGGCTTTACACAAAGGAAAGACAATTATGTGAGGGTTCACGATGCATTTACTTGATCTTCAAGGTAAGTTATGACTTACTTTATTTGAGACTTAACTTGTGTTGATAACTTATTGTATAATAACATTTTATGAATTGCACAAAATGATGAATTTTTTAAATATTAGGTGAAATATATTGACATTCAAAATTTAAAATTTAGCTTATAAATGACTTATTATTTGAAATTTTTATTGCATTCATTGAAATCCAGATTAGTTTGATTAGACTTTTAACTAATATATGCTTATGAGTTGTAATTTTATTATTGTTAGTTTTATTCATATTTCAAACTTTTTTTTTTATCATATAAAGGAAACTATTTTGTCAAGATGAGTATCTTATTGAAAGCAAATTGCTTAAATGGTAAAATGTGGCTAAGGGCACTTTTTGAAAATATATCCATGATTCGAAAAAGCTTGTAGCCTATGATTCATTTTTTAAGAAAAAGACATTTATGATTATATTTATTAACTCTTACTCGATCAACATATGATGTTTACCGAATATCTGCATTTTTATTCTCATAATATTCTGATTACATCTTTTTTATACCGATCTCGTTATGAATCGTCTACATTGATCCCAATTGTACATAGTTGTTGATTTGAAGTTCTAGTGAGCTCTTCACTTTTGGAGTTCTTGCCCAACTTTATTAATGCTTTATTCTTGTTTCTATTTTCTAGCTAGACAATTTGATGTATTAAATGTTCTATAAGTATTAAAAAGCTCTTGTACTAATGACACTTAATTTTGATATAATTTATTTTTGTTCTTGTATCTTCATTTATGGAAGTTAAGGATTTTAAGTTTATTTAGTTATTGTATATTTCTTTTAGCTTATGATTTTGACAAGGATGAATAACTACCTACCCGCGATTAATGTAGGTGCATGATTCTGAAGTTTGAATCGTTACACCACCATCTCCTCTTTCTCTGCCAACACGATCTCCTCCCCCTCCACCTTCTCAGTCAGTGGTTGACTCATGTTTGTGTTTGAGGGATGAGTGCATGAGTACCCATAAATTTTGAAAAAAATAAATGTGTATATACATGTATGTATCTAAATAAGGATCATATAAATAAATGTGCACTTTGAAACATATAAGCTGAGTTGTTGCATTGGAGGGTCAAGACCATCATTTTGGTTGTTGCGTTTTTTTGTTGTACCTCAAGCAAGATTGGAACTAGCTAGTAACCTCAAAGTGTACATTGATAGTCAAAACCACCCAACCGTGAACTATGTTACACTATTGTCTTACGTTTTAGTTTAATTTATATTTATTTATATACCTTCAATTTTATACTTATTAGACAATATTTTTGATGAAGTGTCAATACTTTAACGCGCATCCATTTATAGTAACACCCCTATAACCTTCACATCATAAGTTCACCCCTATTCTTAAATCTTTGCCGCCGCATTACCCTCCCCCTTGACCTTTTCCACCATCACCAAGGTTAATAAAATAGTGATGAATGGTTATGGCTTAGACCAAACAAGAAGTTTGGGGAAATTTTCAAATTTAAGGGACTTGTAGATTTTGCCACGTCAGGATGACAAGGAGATGAACATGTATGATGTCGAGTAGGGGTGTCAAAAATGAGCCCAATTAGGTAATTCGTCCAACCTGTTCAGAATTTTAATGATTGGGCTCAAGATAATTTGAATTGGGTTCAATCTCAACTCATTCAAGCATCAACCCATTTTTAGAGAATCCTCAATTGAACCCAATTTAATCTCCAATTTCAATCCGTTTTAAGACTTTTTGTTTGCATTGATATATGTATATTCCTATATTGAATGTATGAATTCTTATCTATTTTATATCTTTTAAGATTTATCTATCCATTTGTAACTTCTTTTTTAAAATTTTGTTGAGTTATATTCAAATTGTGGTAACGAAACTTAAATGACAATATATTACAATAATTGAGATTAAGCTGATCAAGACCCAACCCATTTTTCAGCCCATTTGAGCCCAAAATAAACTTGGGCGGGTTAGGACCCAACCCAATTCCTATTTCAACCCATTTTAATATCTCCAATTTCAACCCAACCCGCCTATTTGATACCCCTAATGTCGAGGAGTACTAACTATTTGATTGAACAAGAAGGGTAAGAAAGAACAGAAGATTTTTAAAATTTGTAATTATAAATATGTCATAATATTTGTGTACCTCTAAACTTGTACTCCATATTGAACATGACATACCAACAAAGGTTGTGGTGGAGTGGTAAGTACTCTTACATCCTTAACCCGAGACCTCTTGGGTATGGAGTCTTCTTTGTTAGGGAGCGCTTTACCCTCCAATGTGGGACTTCCCAGCTCAATTACGAATTTAGTTGGGCTCCAATATGGATGGAAAACCAACAAAAAAATTTTAGATTTAGAAATTTTTTTAAAAACACACAATTAATAAAAGAAATAAATTTACTAAAATGGAAACATATGGAGTAATTGCTACTACTTGTTATGCAACTCATCAAAGTTCAGAAAAAGTAATAAGATAGTTTAGTCCAGTATAATTTATGAAGTACATGCTTTCAAGATTCTCATTCTGATGTCTTTGGACGAATGATCCTAAAAAAGAAAAATTACTATTAAAAGTTATCCTCATAAACTTTTTCTAATTTTTATATTATCATGATTAAAAGATTCACAATTTTATTTATTAATAGTTAAAAAGTTAAGTTAATCATAGGTTACAAAAAAACAGCTAAAAGGAAAAGCTTACTCGAACTAAGCCGATAATTACATCGATGCCCTTAATCATATGATTTGTATCTAACACATAAATTTTTTATGATTATGTTATTTAAATTTTTATTTAATGTATAATATTCAAAATTAATTTGTTTGAATACGTGTGTTTGAGGTTTAAATATTTGAGTGATACGTGTATCAGTAATGCATTATTAGTTTATGAACGTATTAATTACGTAGAATTTCGTTATTCATGTATTAGGTGTTTTTTTATTAAATGTATTAGTTATTTCACTTTCTATTATGCGAATATATCAGTCATGTAGTTTCTTAAATTCAAATCAAACACTGTATTAATTTATATATGAATAATTTATTTCCTAACCAACTAATAATATGTCATTACTTATGCAATTTTTAATACTTGCATAACTTACCTCCAAACAACCCTAGTGTTTATAAATTTCAATTTAGTCATTATTGCGTGGTTAAATATTTTCTATTTTCCGATTATTATTATGTGGAAAAGAAAAGAAGCCAAGTCATACTTAGATAGATTTAATAAATATTTTATTGCTTTAGCTAAGCTCACATGATCTGGATGACCCTTTTTTTCTTAACTTTAATTAAACAAAGTAGAGAAAAACAACTGTCATTATAGCGGTCATTTAGGTGGGATTTGTCGTATCTAATCATAATTTATTTTAACTTAATCATAAAACGCGGTTCAACTTAAGTTGCAACTATTATCTTAATTATTTTTAAAAAAAATATTACTATCCAAAAGAATAATAAAAGGTATCTTAGCTTTTCATAACAATGAGTTTCATCTCTTTTATATATATATATATATTTATTTTTATTTTTTTGCTTTAAAAAAGTGATTCTTATTTCTTTTCCTTTTTGTTTAGTTAAGGTTTCATTGTAGTTGCTTGACAATTACACTTTGATAAAAAAAAAAAAAAAAAAAAAAAAAAAGAAAACACAATTTTACTTTTATTATTTTTGTTAAGAAAACATTCTTTTGGGAAGCTTGTTAATTGCATACATATATAATAATTAATTTATCACATTATATATAGAAATGTATCATTTTATGTGCTAAGTGAGTTCTCTTATGTAATAATGCATGCATTTTGACGTGTAATTCAATATACACCAAACAACTCGAATAAAGTTTGTTTTATCTTAGGAAAATTCATTTTTTCTTAATTCAATCTTTAGCTAAAAAACCCTAACATCAAAGTTTTGATTTTTAGGTTTTATATAATTAACATAACAAGGGTGCATGTTAATTCTCAATTGTTATAGTGTGTGAAATCCAACTTAGTTTGATCATGGATCGAAATATTTGTAAGCGGGATTGATATTTAAACAAGACAGAGCAAATTAGAGGTAATACTGAATAATTTTTTGAATGTAAGTTTTAATTTTTTTAACAATCACAATTTATTTATCGAGAAGCCACTCGCAACATACTAACTAACGAAGACCTATGTTTTAGTATAGATGAAGGATTTCTATACCAGGATAGTTCGGGGTATATTTTTCCTCTTTCCCAAAAAAATTAAATCCCAGGGTCTCGAGTCGGGTGTGGTTGGATCCCGATTCGAAAGTTGGGGTCAAATTTTGATTTGAAAGTTGAATCTTGGGTCTCGTATCGATTGTTGGTTGTTGGGATCCGTTCTTGATTTTGAAGTCAGGTTTCGATTCGAGTGTCAAAGTCGAAACCGAATTGATCGATTGTGTTCAAGTTTGAGTGTTGGAGTCAGTCCTGAGTCGAATATCCGGTCCCAATTCGAATGTCAAGTCGAAAGTGGAAAGTCGAGATCATATCTCAAGGTCGAATTTTGGATCGGTTGTCGGGGTTGTGTTCTAATTCGCGTGTCGGAGTCATGTCCTAGATCTATTATCGAGGTTAGTTTCCGGATCATAAATTATTTTCTTAAAAAGTATTTTCTACTCTTAAGTCAAAAATAATATATTTTCTTTAAAATATTTTTCATTCACAAATCAAACACTAAAAAAAAGAACTGAAAAGTATTTTCTACCCATCAACCGAACATGAGAAAATAAGTCAGAGATCTACTTATTTTCTAGAAAAACAATTTAAAATACTCACAAAAATTCACTGCGAGGGAGGTTCAAACTCAAGGCCAATACAATATAAGTTATGTGCTTATATTAGCGAGCCATGAAGAATAAAACCATTATATACATCGAAAACTAATAAATGAGCAAAAATAAACTAATTTAAAAAATACTTTTTAATTATTTATAATTTTAAAAGAGTGTCTGAAAAAATATAATAGTAACTAAATAATAGACAACAAAATATAATACCAGTGGCGAATTTAGTGGTTTTATAGCAGCTGCTCTGCACCTATAAATAATAATCTAAAAAAAAAAAAACATACATCATGAACAGTTTTAGATTTTTTTAAAAAGGTTTCCACCTTGCTTTAAATTTGAATAAATTTGCATCTGCTTTCATCATGTTAGTTTATCTTCATTAAGAGGGTTATAATTCGAGCTATTACTCTAAGACAATAGTTAATCATAAATAATTTGCATATCTATTAAATATAAATATGGTATATATGTGAATATACTTATTAAGTGTGCGATATAATATATTTTTACTATTGTTATGCATATGTATATAATGTATTCTGCTATGGTGATATTGTATACGTGCAACAATAATAGATTCAGAATTTCAGTAAGGGAATTCTACAAATAAAAATATTGTGATTGAAAATAGAACTTGAAAATTCGTGGTGAAATTTGAACAACAGAAATCACTGAATCAACCTCTATTTTTGTGTTCAATTTATTCAAAATCTATATATCTATCTCCCTCTATATATATAGAGTAATCTCTATCCCAATTTGTGTGACACTTTTCGTTTTTCGAGAGTTAAACAGTTTAAGTTTGATTAGGAATTTACACATGCAATCTTCAATTTTTTTGAAACGAATTTATATATTTGTAAATTACATAAACAATATTATAAGTCACAATAATTGATGATTCAAAATGTTTAAACGAACTATGAAAGTACTTATGATTAAAGATAAATTTATTTGAATCTCGAAATTCGAAAAGTATCACGTGAAATAAAATAAAAAGAGTATAATTTATTGTTCAGGGGGTCGGATGGTCTCTAGATCCATCCTGCGTACGGATATTATGTGCGCAAATATAGTAATATTTACTATTATTATGCACACAAATATAATATAATATAATATATTACACTATATCTTTAAATATAAAAAAGCTATATTTTATTATTAATTAAAATCTCGTTATTTTCGTAAATTTGGGTGAATTAGCGTTATTTACAAAATTTTGTCTTTTTTTATTTTCTTTTTTCTTTTTTGTATTTTTAAAGAGCTTATAGCTCTGTGTCTTTTAGGACCAAACTCATACTGACCTGGCAAATGGTTACAGCTAAAATCCCAAACATAAACTTAAGCTGTTTTTATTATTTATTTATTTATTTTCAGTCAGAAACACAAAAACTTAAGCTGCTAAGCCGAGCTCTATAAGATTTTTTTTTTTCTGTCTACAGCTAAGCAAAAATATTAATATTAATACTTATATTAAGATAATTGTGGAAAAAGAAAGTGGAGAAAAGAAAAACTTAAAAGACCCGCTTGATCATTTAAGATTTTTTTTTCTGATTTTTTTAAACATTATTTAAAAATTAGTGATTGGTCAATAAACTTTCGAATTCAATTTAAAGTTATACTTCAGATTTTCAACTCACTAGCAAGTGCAACATTCCTTTTTGAGCACTCTTCTAATTAAATAAAAAGATAAAACAAAATTAAGTAATACATCAAAAGACGACTCTGAAATAACTAACATGATTCTACAAGACTCAGAAACTTTTGCTCACGGAAGCAAAAGCCCATCATAATGATGATCTTATTGCCCATTTACTACAAAAAGATTGTTAAGTTGATCTGCATGATGATATCAAAGAGACAACTATCGCGAACATTTCATCTATCTAACTGAGAAAACCTAATCCTTCACTCCAGTCTCGTTACTGACAAACAAGTCTTTCATTTAAATTATGAGCAAAAAAATGGATCATTTGACTCACTTAACAGTAATTTATTCTTAAAGTTTTAAAAAAAACTTATCAAAAAAAAAAAAATTCTTAATCGGAATAGATTATCTGTGTCACATTTCCAACTCCACATAAACATAAAATCACATTTCAATTTTTCCTAACCCTATACACGAACATGAAATACTACGTACACCTTATTTCACTTATTATTTTTTTTTTTTGTTTATGAAGCCTAAGCAAGGAATTGCTAAAAAGAAAAAAAAATGAGATGAAAGTGTACATTATTATTATTATTATTATTATTATTATTATTATTATTATTATTATCATTCATCAAAAACCTTGGTTAAGTATTGAAGATCTAACCCTAGTTTAGCATAAAAAGGAATAATCTCAAAATCTAACCTAGTTAAGCCAACTCAGTAACACCTCAAGCCCAGCCACAAACCAAAAGAAATATTTAAAAAATAATATACACAAATAAAATAAAAAAATATTTCACCTTCTTGTCCGAAAATTTTTACAATGGTAGAGGTCCGACCAACAATAGTTGTGTGACCCTCCATTAATTAATTGACACTTGAATAATGGGTCCACTTCTTTACCTTTTTACCATCTCTCTTAGACTATCTCCAACCTACCTCTATTTTACTCTCTATTCTCTATATTTAGAGAGTAAAATAAGAATGGACTCTCCAACCCTTCTCCATATTACTCTCTATCCTTCATTAATAGAGAAGTGAATAGTAGTTCTCCAAATTCGAAGAACTACTATTCACCTCTTTATTTCACTTTTTAATTATTTTAATATTATTTTTATTATATCATTAATTAAGTCTTTATTATTTGTAATTAATTTTCTATATAACATCTAAAAACATATTATTGACAAGTTACTATTTTTATCCAAATTTAATTTTCTATTTTATTTGTTTAAAAATCACTTTAAATATTAAATTTCAATATTATTCATATTAGATGAGACAATTAATTAAGTCTTTAATAGTTGAATTATTTTCTAAGTAATATAACATCTGAAAAAACATACTATTGATGAGTATACTATTTTCATCCCAAATTATTAATTTTTTTTTAAAAAATTGTCACTTTAAATATTTAATTTAAAATTATAATTATTTTTCACTATGAAGAATACACAAAATCTACATGATAATTCAAACAATCTACTTTTATGTTATAGTGATAAATTATTAAACTACACTTTTTAATGAGCATGAAAATACTTTTTGCAATAGTTCAAACTGGAATAGGGAAAGTAAATTTGTACACGAAATAATTGGATACAAGATGAAATTGTTAATTTAAACAATTTTTAGCTACACATAAAAAAAATATACTCATTTTGAACTCCATAATGCATTAATAGAGCATTATGGGAGCAACGTAATAGTCTTGAAAGTCAGGCATTTATGTAAATTTAAAATTAAATTTTACGATAATGCATTATTTATTATGTAATTGTATTTCATCAATGATTTTCACTTTTATTTGAATTGTTTGTTAGTATGTATTATACATAATATTTGTTGTAATTTATTTTATTTAGAAATTTAGAATAAAATATAATTTTATATTTAATGAAAAATTTGAAAAGAACAAAATTTATATTACACAAAGATTATATAGATTATAGGGTAATTATTTGTAAAAAGAAGAAATGATTTATATTATGAAATAAGAAATAAAAATGAAATAGAAATAATAATATAATATTGAGGAGAAAGAAAAAGACTCCTTTTTAGAGAGTAAAATAGAGAATTCGATTGGAGTTGGTTGTCTTCAAAAATAGAGAACTCTATATTTGAAGAGTAAAATAAAGGGTAGAGTTGGAGATGCCCTTACACACCTCTCTTTTCTTTAATTTTTTTTTACTCCTAATAAATATCTTATTCTCAAAACATAATTAAATAATTAATACATTTGATAAAAAAAATATCGATAAATACATTTTCTGTTAAAATAACTTAAACACTTATAAAATTGTTAACATTAAAAATAAACTTATTTTTCAGTATATTTAATAGAATCAAATTAACTCAAAATACAAACTAATTTACTTTAGCATATAAATTAATTTGATAAGATTATTTTTGTTTTGATTTTTGATCTTATTTTGAAATTACACATACTTTTTCTTTCACCATAACCATATTTAAATATAAGAATGACAACGAGACAGAACAGGACAAGGAGTGGCGGACTCATAAACGTTTTTAAAAAATTTATACAGGTGACGCGGGTTATAGAACGAAATTTAAGTCTTTTAAATTAAAACCTACAATGCTTAATTTATTTTCAAGAATAAATCTGTTCCATATAATTTTAAATTAACTACTCATTATATTATTATTATTAATAATAATACTAATACTAATAATAATAATATAATAATAATAATAATATCATTCAACCTTAATATTATTATAATTCATTTTTCGCGTCTTTACGCACATTCAGTTATAATATATATTTTCCAACGTTTTTCTATAAAGTATTTTGAAAAGTTATAACTTAAATTAAAAAAATAACGGATATTCTCTATTAAGAGATGACTATAAATATATGAACTAAAACAGAATTAAAATAACAATGACTATAAATATATGAACTAAAACAGAATTAAAATAACAATGACTATAAATATATGAACTAAAACAGAATTAAAAAAATATATGGAAAACTAAATTTGAATTAAATTTATTTTTTTAGGTGCTAGTAATTGAAAAAACACTAAATATTTTTGAGTTAATTTAATATTATTAAAAATATTAAATGATATGAGTATTTTAAATACTCAGTTCTAAAAATATTTTTAGATATTGTAATAAAAAATATTTATTAATTTTTTTATTCAATATATCAACATTTTAAGAAAATGAAGTTAAAAAATATTTATTAAGAGTAAGAAAATAAGAAAATGAATAAAAAGAAGGGTGACTAGGAAAGAGATGATAAAAGGGTAAAAAAATAGATACATTATACAAAATTAATTAATTAATGAAGAATCACACGACTATTGTTGATTGAGGGTTAGCATTATAAAATTTTTCCCCATTTCTCTCTAATAGTCAAAAACTCTCAATTCCATACACTAAAATAAATTTAAAAACTCCATTTTTTCTCTTCAACTTTCTCTCTCTAACTAATGGAGTCGACCAAGTCGACCACGACGACCATCTCCGGCGACCTTTTCTTTCTAATTTAGCAGCAGAATCAAACATTCATTTGATTCTTCAAAATTTTTACTTTTTTTTTTGAATTTTTTTTTTTGGATCTTTGAAGCAATGGGAGAAGAAGATAAAGGAGAAGTAGCTAAAAAGTTGATTGAAATAGTTAATGATATATCAAACATATCGGATTATAAAATTTCGGTGAAGAAACAGTTCTGTAATTTAGCTAGAAGGCTCAAGTTGTTGACTCCAATGTTCGAAGAGATTCGTGATAGCAAAGAGAAATTACCAGTTGAATCTATGAAATCGTTGATTTCATTAAAAGAAACTCTTGAATCTGCTAAGGAATTGCTCAAATTTGGTAGCGAAGGCAGCAAGATTTATCTGGTGCGTATGTTAATTTATTATAAGTTTAAATTCAGCTGGTTTTTTTGAGATTTTCTCAGTTTGATTTTGTTTGAAATTAATTGAAGTTCGCTAAACTGATTCTGTTTGAACTTTGGTGAAAAAATTGTTTATTTGCTGAAATGATTGGTTAACAAATTTAATGGTAGTAAATTCTTTACATTTTCTGTTTGATTTTGTAGGATTAATGATGGATTTGTTTCTGATTAGTTTAATTGCCACATTGAAGAATTTTGAGATGAAACCTCTAGAAAAGATTTGATTTTTTTTTTTCACTGTTTTCTAAAATTCCTCCGTTTTTTGGTATCCATGGTGTCTGAATCAACTTGGCGCATCTTCACTACTTTTATGTGATACCTGAGCTGACTCATTTTTCACTAATTCCACGTGATACCTGTCAGCTCAACAACATGTATCAGGTAACTTTGTCCACTAAAGATTGGACAAATGGCGAAATAAATTCCTCTAGTTTTTCTTTTTGGTATCCGTGGTGTGGTGTTTGAGCTAGCTTGGCACATCTTCACTAATTCCATGTGATACCTGAGCTGGCTCATCTTCACTAATTCCAGCTGATACATGCCAGCTCAGCGATAGGTATCATGTAACTCTGTCAACCAAAGATAGGACAAATGACAAAATAAACTCCTCTAGTTATGAATCACTAGATCGGTGACAAAGAAAAAAGGTCCAAAATTATCCTTTATCTTTGGGTTTAGACTCAAAATAATCCATTTATTATTTCATTGGAGCACTAATAGTCCTCTTTCTTTGCCAAAGAATGGTGCATTTTTGGTCTCCTCCAACATTTTCCATCTATCACTAATAGGAAAATTTATGAGCTAAAAAAGTTATGATTTTTTTCGTAGGAAACTTTCCAAAGTAAAATAACCAAAGCTACAAATTTTAAATTTATGGAACTCAAGTAAGAAATACAGTAATATACAAAATATGGATTATGGAAATGCTTACACTTTTATTAACCACTATTCACATGGGTATTTAAGTTCTGCGATTTAATGATATTAATTCTAGTGAGAGTTTTGGCAAGTTCAGCAAAACACAAAGTTTGATACTTGAATCTTGCCGAGAATGCTAATTGTATCTTTTTCTATGGATTCAGTTCACACTTAAAAAATGTGATCAACAAGAAGAAAATAAAGATAAATGGACTTACTTTTATGGTAAAATCATTGTTTTCCCCTAAAACTGAGTCTTAAAGTAACAATTGAATTATAATGACCAAATAGTACGTTTTTAATGCTAAATTACTTGTCAATGAATATAATCAAGCAATGAGCAATAATAACAGACAATAAAATAGTGAATATAAGAGAAAATGAGAATCTTTTTAATCGTCTCCAGCGTAATTGTCTAGCAACATCACTGGGAAAAGCAAGAGCTTGCGTTTCAATTCAGAGAGGAAAGTAGTTCTTGTGATGAAATCAGATAGGTTTGAAGTGAGGGGAAGGGATGTATTTATGACCTAACCCTAAGTAACATTTCCCGCGTATTCCGGCTCTCATAATGACCATTATCATTTATTAGCATATTTAACCATTACATGTGTGAGTGACTGATGGAGAGAATCCTGGATTCACCGGAAGCAGTTATAGATGAGGACTTATCCAGGCATTAGTTCCGGTCTCACCTCCCTGGAGCTAGATGGGTCGGCATGACTGTACCAGGCCTTTAATGGATTAAGATAGCTTTACGGGGTACAATTTTAGGCCACACATGGTTTCTCCAACAAAGGAAAAGAAAAGAAATAGTACGTACAGTAAGACAGAAAATGTTGGAGGAGACTAGAAATGCATCATCTTGTCAAAGAAGAAAGATTATTAGTGTTCCATGTCAAAGATAACGGATCTTTTTGAATCTAAACTCCAAGATAAGGGACAATTTTGATCTTTTCTCGTGATATGATGTTGCAAATTAGCTACAAAGGATAAGTGAGTACACTTATAAGGTGAATGAAATATTATTTTTCATTTTTATAATAACGAATGTTGTTGCTGCCAGTAAACTAAGATTTTTCGTGATTATGGTAGAGATTTTCCCTTTAAGTTAGTCTCGAGTAGGTTGGCTCTACAGTCTACACTAACTCAATCTGTGTATGGGAAGTGTTGGCTCTGGTTGTATTTCTGTCCTTTTAGTGTGCAGCCATTTGTTATATTTGAGTCATCCATGCCACCTATAGATTATGACCCTCGTAATACTCTCTTCGTACATGGGAATACACAGTAAATGGATAATGGATCCTGCCAACTATGTTTGCTAGACGGTTGAAGATTCTATTAATAAATGTGGCTCACTTGTGGACTCTGATTTTGTTTCACATAGCTTTAATGTTGAATGTACTTTTGGATTCCTGTAATCCCCGATGCTGATGGATTTCGATAATCCATAATGCATACCAGATTCAGGATTGCAAGCAATTAATAATGCAACAACACACAATTACTTGATTAGAGTTATCATTCGAACTTTTCGGGATGTTAGATTTCCACATGGTTGATGGTCTAGCTTCCAACTTTTCAGTTGAAATCTCCATGTATTCTCACATCTAGACAATCAATTCTACTCAGGATGCTCGTATGATACATTAATCTAACACTACTGGAAGGAGGGTCATTTTCTCTAACTTATGACTGAAGATTTCTTGGAGAAATTCCACTACTTGTTCTTCCTAGCCTCTTAGGGATGATCCTGTTCTTTTGCCACAAGATATCTTGGAGAAATTAACTTTTAGGAATGTGTTCCCTCGTGAACTTTACATTAACTACTTGATTGACCTGATATCCAAACACGATAAACTGACTCGGTCTTAAGGATGTCAAGTGATGTCTGAATGTGATGCTTTCATCTGGTGATTAACAATTTGCATTGCCTAATGATATTCTCTGAAACCAATTTTGAATTACAGATGGCATTTTGTATCATGCAGTTTTCTATTTCATTGTGAGTTACACATTCCTTGCATGTAGGATGTCTAATCTTTGTAGAATGCAGTGAGATTCTTTGAACCATCAGCGATACAATGTCCTACACAATTTAATTTAAATACTCAAGGAATTGGTGTCTATTTGCAGGTGTTAGAAATGGATCATATCATGAATAAATTTCAAGAGCTGACATCCCAGATTGAACAATCTTTGAATGGAATATATTATGAAAAGCTTGAGATATCCGACGAAGTTAAAGAACAGGTACACATCGTTTTCTAATTATCTCTTCATTCCAAAAGGGGAGTTTTTTTCTGGAAGAAGCAACATAAGTGCCTGAGCTCATGATGGAATAAATGGTCTACGGCTAAGCACATTTCATCTGCAGTTCTTCACCATATATAACTTCTTCTGCTGTCAGGTTGCACTTGTCCTTTCTCAGTTCCGAAGAGCCAAAGGAAGGGTTGAAACACCTGATGCTGAACTGCATGAAGATTTGCTGTCTCTTTATAGCAGGAGTAACGACGCCACTGTAGATCAAGATGTCCTAAGGAGTTTAGTTGATAAGCTACAGCTGACCGAGTTAGATGACCTTAAACAAGAATCACTAGCTTTGCATGAAATGGTCATTGCTACTGATGGGGATCCCGAGGAGAGAATAGAGAAGATGTCAATGCTACTGAAGAAAATCAAGGACTTTGTACAGACTGAGAATCCAAACATTGATTCTTATGGAAGAGATAAGTCTTCAAATTTTAGTGGACAAGCATCTGCAGACGGAAGCCAGAAGGCCCCAGTTATACCGGATGATTTTCGTTGCCCTATTTCCTTGGAGTTGATGACAGATCCCGTCATTGTTTCAACTGGACAGGTATTGATGCTGTGTCCTTTTAACCTATTGGTATAAAATTTAGTTGAAACTATCTATTTCTTGTTCTTTCATTACAGAAAGATGTTATTACCAGATTCTTCCCTTTCATCCCGTCATACTTTTATGATGATATATAACTAGTATCTTGCTTGTGTTTATGTGTACTTCTTAGTTGTCTGTCAGAATTATAGTTCATCAGTGATTGCTGCAGATCTCTAATCTCTATGTTTCATTTAGGCAGCAGTATTAGATATGCGTATTTAAGAAAGGAAAAATACATAGATAGCCCCTATAAGTTGTCTCCACCGATTACTTAAGCATTTTAACTATCAGTATGACCAGATACAAGTCGGAAAAACTGTTGCTTATAAACACCCAAGTCCAGCTGACCTTATGTGTGAATTACACTTGCCAATGACGTGTCAAATGAACCAATTAAAGAACAACATGTATAATTTGCAATAAATAATTTGACACGTGGTATAAACAAATAAAGAAATACATTCAAAGAAAAAAATCTTTTTCCTTACTTTGAACTAGACCAGCTCGAAGGCTAAAAAGAGAGGCTGAATCCAGTGATCTTGAAGGTTATCCATGTCTGAACTCAATGTGAGCTTTTTTTTTTTTTTTTTTTTTTTTTAATTTCTCTTTTGCGTCAAGGTTGAAAAAGAGGTGGAGGATTATAGTGAAAGGTGGTAGAGCTACTGATGTTAGGATGAGGAAGGTTCAGTTGGAATTTTGGGTGAAAAAGAATGGGTATTATTGTTGGGAGATTTTGAGTGAGGGAAAAATGATAATGCAGTATGGAACCCCATACCAAATTTATTTAAATTCTAAAAAGGAGAGGAAAAGGTCTGATGAAGGCCTCACGCGCTCACATTTACCTAAAATACACGTAATATCCCAGGTACACATCTTTGCCAAGTAGATATGTCTAAATGGTCAGTGTGTCTATTTGATCCTATCTATGTATTTTGCCTTTAAGAAATGATTTTGAAGAACTATCACATCTACTAGTTATCGAAAAAGAAAAAAGAACCATCACATCAACTAGTGGTCATAGCTTTTTCTAGGGAAGAGCTGCAAAAGTGTGAATCACTGTGTATGAACAAGGTTAACATATTAGTCAGTTGGTTCATACATGCTGATCAAACATAAATATAAACAAGACAACAACTATGTCTTAGTCCCAAACAACTTGGGGTTGGCTATATGAATCTAACTAATTCATTTAAGGGCAACTCATTTCGTCATCACTCCAAATACAAAAAAAGAAAAAAAAGTGAAAAAAGTTAAACCTATGTATGTAAATGTAGTAATAGTAGTAGTAGTAATTGTAACAATAATCATGCTGTTATTATTCGAAGTCCTCTAACAAGACTAAAACCCATTCCCAACTAGTAGATATAACTTACATGGATCTTTTTTCTCCATTGTGCCTTGTCTTTACCTAAGTTTGCATTGATTTCAAGAAATTATAGGTCTTATGACTCACTTCCATGTGATTTTAGGTCTATCTCGTCCCCTTTACACACCTTCTGTCACCATGGTTTCATACCTACACAAGACATGATCAAACCATCTCAAGTGACCTCTCATTTTATCCTCAATACCTGCCACTTGCACCTTCTGGCTGATCAGTTTTATCTTATCTAATCTTGTATGCGCGCCGTCCATCTTGGCATTTGCATTTATGCAACACTTATATTGTGGATATCTTAGACTTTAGCGGCCCAACATTCACTACCATATGACATTTTCGGTCTTAAAACTATTCTGTAGAGTTTATCTTTGACTTTGGTAGGCATCCTTCTATCACATAACACTCCGATAACATTTCTCCATTTCAATCATCCGGCTTTAATTCTATAAATCATCTATTATTCCATTCTCTTAAAATAACGAGTCTAGATATCTAAATTGCTTACATTTTGGGACCGCAATACTGTGTAGTCTTACCTCAAATTTCCTCTTTTCATGTTAACTGAACTTGCTGTGCATGTAGTCAAGCTTACTTCTGCTTGTCCTTAAACCCATACTCTCTAAAGTAGTTTTTCACAGTCCAAACTTTTGGTTGAAGCAGTCGTTGGTCATGTCAATCAACACAAGATCATCGACAAATAGTAATGGAACCTCATTTTGTATCTTGATGGTTAGCTCATCCATAACTAAGGACAAGTAGGGTTCAATGTCGATTCTTGGTGCAGACTCACTGCTATAGGAAACTCCTTTGTATCTCCTACTACTGTTCTCACGCTAGTGACAGCTCCTTCATTCATGTCCTTAGAAATAACACATGTGATTTACACTAGATAATAGTACTTCATTTAGAGGTGGAGTTGGAATTTCCATATTATCATTTTTACCAGGTTAATATTTTACTTTACTGCAGACCTATGAACGATCTTGTATTGAGAAGTGGCTGGAAGCTGGACATAGCACTTGTCCCAAGACTCAACAAGCCCTCACAAGCAAATCTCTGACTCCCAACTATGTATTGCGTAGCCTTATAGCACAGTGGTGTGAAGCGAATGGGATTGAACCACCTAAAAGACCAGGCAGTTCTCCACCCAAAAAGTCTGCATCTGCATGCACTCCTGCTGAGCACTCGATGATAGAGAATCTCCTGAGGAAGCTCAAATCTGGTAGCCCCGAAGAGGCGCGTTCTGCTGCAGGTGAAATCCGCCTTCTTGCTAAGCGTAATACTGATAACCGTGTTGCAATAGCTGAAGCTGGTGCCATTCCTCTGCTAGTCCATCTTCTATCCACACCTGATTCTCGAACTCAAGAGCATGCTGTTACAGCACTTCTCAACCTTTCCATATGTGAGAATAATAAAGGACACATCGTAACTTCAGGGGCAGTGCCTGGTATTGTTCATGTACTCAGGAAGGGGAGCATGGAAGCACGTGAAAATGCAGCAGCCACCCTTTTCAGCCTTTCAGTTATTGATGAAAATAAGGTCACCATTGGTTCTTCAGGAGCAATTCCTCCGCTTGTGGCATTACTAAGTGAAGGTACACAAAGGGGAAAGAAAGACGCGGCTACAGCACTTTTCAATCTATGCATTTATCAAGGGAACAAGGGCAGGGCAATAAGGGCTGGAGTTGTACCTACATTGATGCAGCTGCTTACAAAACCTCAAGGTGGTATGGTTGATGAAGCACTTGCTATATTAGCAATCTTGTCAAGTCATCCAGAAGGGAAGGCAGCTATCGGAGCTGCAGACGCGGTTCCTGTTTTGGTAGACGTGATCTCAAATGGTTCTCCCAGAAACAAAGAAAATGCTGCTGCAGTTTTAGTACACCTCTGTTCTGGGGACCAACATCATCTGGTCGAAGCACAGCGACTTGGTTTGATAGGTCCTTTGACGGATTTAGTACAAAATGGAACCGAAAGAGGCAGACGAAAAGCAACCCAACTGCTTGAAAGAATGAACAGACTTGCCGAGCAGACAGAACAGCCCCAGGCGCAAGCCGAGTCTCAAACTCAAAACCAGGTCTCGCAGTCACCACCGACCTCATCAACTAATGCCATTGAGAGTTGAATGCATCCAAACAAGTTGAGGTCGATTGACTAAATACAACTAAATGTTCATTTGTATTCTCTAGTTCACGTGGCGTTTTCTTTCTTGGTTCGTTTCGAAGCATTTGATGACATTTAACATGGCTTTAGAGAAAGGGTGGTGGGGTGAAGGAAAGGTGGAAGATCACCAATCCTGTTCATTAAGTTATTTATTTGTTTTTCTTGGTGTTGAAGCATATAGTGTCAAGAAAATAGGCCATGGTAATGAAGGTAAGAACTGGAAACATACAGAAAGTGAAAAATTGATGTGCAAAATGTCTGATGTATCATTGTAAGTTGTAAAACTTGTACAAGTGTAATCTTCCTCAGTTTTAATCGAAGGAAATGCTTTCACCTTTTGTACATTTTGCTTTCTTAGCTCTCGTGTGACCATTGATTTTGAAGTTGAAGCTTACCATCAATAACAGTAACATAAGCATGAGATTTTTTGGTAGTATTGGATGGCCGTGGAGATGGAATCTGGGACAGAGGACTTGTAGTATTTCTCTAGATCTAGCAAAAGCGAAAGACTGCATAGATCACCTCTATTTGTGCAGCCCCTTCTAGTGACTAGAACAACATTCTGATTTTTATTATTATCACTTCCGGTAGTGGCAGGGGCAATTATCATTACCATGTTATTAACTGATCAAAATTTTAATACAACCTTTTCTGAATATTTGAGTTTTCAAATTGTGTTTCTACATGATTTTACTTGCGAAGAATTGCACTTTGTGAGGTGAAAATGAATTTCTCCTGAAAACTGTTTTTGGAACTTGAAATATTTTAAAGATAGATTTCAAACTGAGATTCAAAATTTATGGTCAAATGTTTATTGAAAATAAAACTTTCAAAATCTTATATAATATCTATGGTTAAACCTAATTTAATGAAAATACGGGAGATTAGTTTCTCTCCCTAGCTACTTTATCATTTTACTTAGTTTTTATTGAACACATAATTAATTAAATAAAAGTGATCCACTTAAATGAAGCGAAAATTAGATGTAGTATAGAGTTGACAAGAATGCTGGATTTTTTTTTAAAAAAAATTATACATTGGAGGTTTAGGAAAAGGAGAAAAGGGATAGTAAAAATTGAACCAACCTATAATAGAAGAGGTTTGCATGGTTGAAAATCTTACGAAAAATACTTGACCACACAATTTGAAGAGAATCTTTAGAGCTTGAGGCGTGTTAATAACACTGCTCTTAAGGATATTTCACTCACTACCTAGAATTCAACATACTCTTCTAGTATAAAGTAAGGAGCACGAAATTGACAAAAATAAATAAATAAAATCCGACAAAAGAAAATTAGAAGAATAAGAGTAATGCTCTCTTTTTCCACACACAAACCATGAGTACTTGAAGAAGATTTATAGGAAGAATGATAATCTTTGATCTCTAAGAGTAAAAGCCATAAAGGCATTGAAAACGATTCACTTCAAGAAATAGACATTAGCAATAATCATATTTTTGACCAACTTCTACAAAAATAAAGGTTCCATGATTAGCAATTATCTTTAATGGATGAATGAGTAAAGACTCATTTAAGCCAACTAAGGAATTTCAAATGACCAAACAACATAAAGTTCACTAGTATAGATAGTAATTATTCAATGCATTCATAGTTTCAATTCAATACATTCTATTTACCTCCAATACACTGTATCTGATAGGGGTGTGCATTATTCGGATTAAACTAAAAAATCAAGCCAAATCAAATCAAATTGAATTTAAATTTGAATTGTTTTTTTGATTTGGTTTTGGATTTATAATTTATTTTGTTTGGTTCTTTGTTTTGGTTTCGGATTTAGAAAAATAAAAACCAAAAAATCGAATTATATATATAATTGGTATACTTATAGTTATTGCATTTCATTATGATTAAGTTTATATTTTATGTTTGGACATCGATAATTGGTATACTTATAAGTATTGTGTTTTAAGTTTTACCTATGATTTATATTAGAAAGTATAAGAAACTTCTGCTAATATATATATCTATACTACCATAAAAGCATGCACTCCCAAACTTGAATGTTGAATTACTATAATACCCTCAATTAAAAATACTCAATTTATTTTATTCATTAATTTAATTATTTTTATTATATTAAAATGTCACGATCCAAAAATGGACGTAATGGCACTCGTCTTATCCCACCAAGATAAGTCAGCCTAAAACTCAATCATTACAATAAAATGCGGAAATTTCATAATCAACTCAAAGCATACCCCCAAAATCTGGTTGTCACGTGTACAATCCTCTAAAGTATTACAATTGATTCAAAGAAAATACAAGTCTCAAATGACCTTGTTTCTAGAATAGAACAAGATCATAAATAAGAGTAAGAAGGTTCGCTGAAATGAGAAGCGACTACCTCACAAACCTCCATAAGCAGCCTCAGACCAGGAGAAGAGGAAATATCACAAAGGACAGGGCTAGTAACCTACAAAAATGTAGAAGCAAGGGGTGAGTACCAAACCACACGGTACTCAGCAAGTAAACCTCTAAACACGAGCTAAGGGGATAGAATACGGGTACTCCTTACACCCCAACCGAACCTCCACAACTACAACCTGTATAAAACCAGCGCAGCTTAATAGTTCACAGTTTACTTAGCACCCAGCTCAACAACAATCACTTTAACAAGTTACATATTCTCAACAACAAACTCAGTATTCATCAATCACAACTTCCACAAAAAAAAGCACTCACAGATATCAACAACACATAAGATCAAGTTCATCAATAGAGGTAATCAAATATCAAGTACTTTTCAACCACCAATAAAACACATAATCATCAAGAATGAAGGATGTCATGGGATGCAATGCAATATGACACCATGAAATGATATGCCTCAGAATACCAAGTACTCTCTCAACCGTATATACATGATACTCCTCAAAAATACATCGAGCGTTCATGACCCATAGGGGACTCGCGAGGTCCATATACCGACACGGACAATCTCCACATGGCTGTGCGGACGATCTCAACGCACTATCATAAATCAATAAATTTCGCACGGACGATCTCCACATGCCCAAATTATAATTTTAACATCTTAGCATCCCCAGCACGGACGATCTCCACGTGCCCAACTTATACTCAATCTCATGTCAATGCATATGCACAATATGATTTCAATAAAAGGGATGATGCATCTTAATCAAATATCAATATGATATGTAATCACCTCAGCTATCACCAGTATACTGGTTCAATAGAGAACACAATCACACATAATAAATCAAGTCAATAATATATCAGCTAATGCCCATATGCTTTGGCATTCTCGAATTACAATCCACATTCTATAGTGATAAACTTTCCCTCTATAACACCGGTACTCGTACCAATGCCCGTCACAAACAATTCTCAACACATCACACACAAACAATTAATCACATTGCCTTTTATTACCCTTTTTCATCATTAAAATTAATCAATGTGGACAAGTTAACCCATCACCAAGTCTCATTACCCCAAACACATATTACAAGGAAATACACGAATTCCATACACTTAACAAGGGTTTAGAAATCTACTTGCCTCAAATCATCGAGCAATCACTCAAACTCTTGAGCCTTCCCTTTTCATTAGGCTTCCAAATCAACGCAATTTATTCAATAATTAATCACAATAAGTTTTCAAAACTAACAACAACCATATTACCATAAGTATAGCCTATAGACCCAAAAACTTACACAAACCTAAAATCAAGTTCCTAAATTTTGATGCCAATTATCATGTCAACCCTCATACTTCCAAATTTCAAGTCTAGGTTAAGTCATAATTTCTCTAAACACTACAACTCTAATAGTTTTCATATAATATAATACATCCAATATTCAATTACGCAAATTAATATATCAAACTTGGGTCTTAGTATGATTACCATAGCAAAAATTCCAACAGTCGATTAAGCCACCAGTAACCTTCATAATCAATATCTAAAACTGACATACTTTATATTAAAAAGAATTATGAAAATTTTATGGTTTCCAATGATTAACTCATTAAGATTATATTTCATAGTTGTCAGGTCTATCACTACTTAATTTACAACATATTTTCTCACAATGTCTTTTCAAACTACAGCCACGTAAATGACAGTGGGCTAGCCGTTTTCTCAAACCAAAATCTACACAAAACATGCCCAGTAACTTTAACTAAAATAAAAACATACATAATCTTAGCCTATTCTATATATATAATTTCCAATGATAACTAGTTAAATACCAATTATTGTCATCACTATCCAATCATGGCCATAATTTACCATTTAAGAAAAATAGTCACACCAATTTGAAGGATCCACGTGAACAACAACCCAATTCAAGTCAATTTTCCTTCTTTCCTCTGTCACCACTAATTATTACGATTATAATAGAATATTACATTTATGCATGTATACAAAAGCATCAATTAAGACTTAGATCTTACCTGATGTACCTTGGCCGCCGATCTGGTTGTGCCGAGGTTATGAAGTCCTAATCGGGGGTTCCTTTTTTTTTTTTTTTTTTTTAATAAAAGAATAATCTAAAATGATATAGGATATTAACTTAAAATTTGGACTTGACCCATTAACCACCAGCTAATAAGAAAAAAATTAATTATTTAATAAATACCCGTCAACTAAATAACCGTAGTTAAATAATTAGTTCAAAATTCCCAATCAACTTCACAAACTGATCAAAAGTTACTCGGGGCAGCTATCAAGAGGGGTAAAATGCTAATTTTATGAAAATTCTCAAAAGCGACCTTTCGGGTCATTACATAAAAATAGATACCTTTTCACATTAAAGAGTTGTTGTGATTTTTTCAAAGAGTTGTGCCTTTTCCAAAAGGTTGCGACTTTTTTGATGAGTTGTGACTTTCCGAAGGGTTGTGATTTTTCCAAAGGGTTGTGACTTTTTCAATGAGTTGTGACTTTTCCAAAGGGTTGTGACTCTTCCGATGAGCAATGACTGGCACAATTAACATCTATTCATACTACTATTTGTTAGCTATAAATAGAGGAGTTTCCTCTTACTTTTAAACTACCATTTTTTAAAGTTTTGTACTCTTCTTCTTCTTAAGAAATCTCAAGGTTCTTTGCAACAGTTGATTAAGTTTAAAATTCAATGAAACTCGAGGTATCACATAAGAAAGAGTTGGTGAACAATTTATAGCCAATCATTCAACAATTCAAACTCGTATTTTTCTTACGTTTTTCATGAGTTTACAGTGATGAAAAATTGTGGGAAAGACAATAATAATAAACAAATATAAAAAAAGTCACATGATTTGGGTAAGATATTTATTCTTTGTTTTTTCATTCTTTATTCTCTTACCCTCACGAAGGAGTTTCTTTCTAATTTTGCTAAAACATAGTCCATTGAATTATTAGTTTGGATGTTAAATCCACTATACCTTAAAAGCATGAACTCCCAAACTTGAATGTTGAATTACTATAATATCCTCAAATAAAAATATATTTCATTCACAAATCAAACACTAAAAAAAAAATCTGGTAAATATTTTCTACCCATCAACCAAACATGAGAAAATAAGTCAGAGATCTACTTATTTTCTAAAAAAAAATTTTAAAATACTCACAAAAATTCACTGCGAGGGAGGTTCAAACTCAAGCCGAATACAATATGAGTTATGTGCTTATATTAGCGAGCCATGAAGAATAAAACCATTATATACATCGAAAATTAATAAATGAGCTAAAAATAAACTAATTTAAAAAATACTTTTTAATTATTTATAATTTTAAAAGAGTGTCTAAAAAAATATAATAGTAACTAAATAATAGACAACAAAATATAATACCAGTGGCGAATTTAGTGGTTTTATAGCAGGTGCTCTGCACCTATAAATAATAATCCAAAAAAAAAAAACATACATCATGAAAAGTTAGATTTTTTTAAAAAGGTTTCCACCTTGCTTTAAATTTGAATAAATTTGCATCTCCTTTCATCATGTTAATTTATCTTCATTAAGAGGGTTATAATGCGAGCTATTACTCTAAGACAATAGTTAATCATAAATAATTTGCATATCTATTAAATATAGGTATGGTATATATGTGAATATACTTATTTAAGTGCGCGATATAATATATTTTTAATATTGTTATGCTTATGGATATAATGTATTATGCTGTGGTGATATTGTATACGTGCGAACAATGATAGATTCAGAATTTCAATACAGGAATTCTACAAATAAAAATATTATGTTTGAATCTTGAAATTCGAAAAGTATCACATAAAATAAAATAAATAAAGAGAGTATAATTTATTGTTCAGGGGGTCGGTTGGTCTCTAGATCCATCCTGCGTATGGATATTATGTGCGCAAATATAGTAATATTCACTATTATTATGCACACAAATATAATATAATATAATATAATATAATATACATTATACTATATCTTTAAATAAAAAAAGGTATATTTTATTATTAATTAAAATCTCGTTATTTTCGTAAATTTGGGTGAATTAGCATTATTTACAAAATTTTGTATTTTTTTATTTTCTTTTTTCTTTTTTGTATTTTTAAAGAGCTTATAGCTCTGTGTCTTTTAGGACCAAACTCATATTGACCTGGCAAATGGTTATAGCTAAAATCCCAAACATAAACTTAAGCTGTTTTTATTACTTATTTATTTATTTATTTTCATTCAGAAACACAAAAACTTAAGCTGCTAAGCCTGAGATCTGTAAGATTTTTTTTTTTCTGTCTACAGCTAAGCAAAAATATTAATATTAATACTTCTATTAAGATAATTGTGGAAAAAGAAAGCGGAGAAAAGAAAAACTTAAAAAGACCCGCTTGATCATATAAGATATTTATTTTTTTTCTGATTTTTTTAAACATTATTTAAAAATTAGTGATTGGTCAATAAACTTGCGAATTCAATTTAAAGTTATACTTCAGATTTTCAACTCACTAGCAAGTGCAACATTCATTTCTGAGCATACTTCTAATTAAATAAAAAGATAAAACAAAATTAAATAATACATCAAAAGACGACTCTGAAATAACTGACATGACTCTATGAGACTCAGAAACTTTTGCTCACGGAAGAAAAAGCCCATCATAATGATGATCTTATTGCCTATTTACTACAAAAGATTGTTAAGTTGATCTGCATGATGATATCAAAGAGACAACTATCGCGAACATTTCATCCATCTAAGTGAGAAAACCTAATCCTCCACTCCAGTCTCGTTACTGACAAACAAGTCTTTCTTTTAAATTATGAGAAAAAAAATGGATCATTTGACTCACTTAACAATAATCTATTCTTAAAATTTTAAAAATAACTTATCAAATTTTTTTTTTAATTGGAATAGATTATCTGTGTCACATTTCCAATTCTGCATAAACATAAAATCACATTTCAATTTTTCCTAACCCTATACATGAACATGAAATACTAGGTACACCTTATTTCACTTATTATTATTATTATTATTATTTTTGTTTATGAAGCCTAAGCAAAGAATTGCTAAAAAGAAAAAAAAAATGAGATGAAAGTGTACATTATTATTATTATCATTCATCAAAAACCTTGGTTAAGTATTGAAGATCTAAGTTTAGCCAAAAAAAGGGATAATCTCAAAATCTAACCCTAGTTAAGCCAACTCAGTAACACCTCAAGCCCAGCCACAAACCAAAAAAATATTTAAAAAATAATATACACAAATAAAATAAAAAAAATTTCACCTCCTTGTCCGAAATTTTTTACAATGGTAGAGGTCCAATCAACAATAATTGTGTGACCCTCCATTAATTAATTGACACTTGAATAATGAGTTAACTTCTTGATCTTTTTACCATCTCTCTCTCAGACCATCTCTAACCCACCTCTATTTTATTTTCTATTCTCTATATTTAGAGAGTAAAATAGAAAATGTGCTCTCCAATCTCCCTCCATATTACTCTCTATCCTCCATTGACAGAAAGGTGAATAGCAGTTCTCCAAATTTGGAGAACTACTATTCACCTCTCTATTTCACTTTTTGATTATTTTAATATTATTTCTCTTGTATCATTAATTAAATCTTTATTATTTGTAATTAATTTTCAATATAACATCTAAAAACATATTATTGACAAGTTACTATTTTTATTCGATTAATAATTTTCTATTTTATTGTTTAAAAATCACTTTAAATATGTAATTTTAAATTATTTTAATATTATTTATATTATATGAGACTATTAATTAAGTCTTTAATAGTTGGATTATTTTCTAAGTAATATAACATCTAAAAAAACATACTATTGATAAGTATGCTATTTTCATCTCAAATTAATATTTTTTTTTTATTCTTTTTTTAAATTGTCACTGTAAATATTTAATTTAAAATTATAATTATTTTTCACTATGAAGAATACACAAAATCTACATGATAATTCAAGCAATCTACTTTTATGTTATAGTGATGAATTATTAAACTACTACACTTTTTAATGAGCATGAAAATACTTTTTGCAATAGTTCAAAATGGAATAGGGAAAGTAAATTTGTACACGAAATAATTAGATACAAGATGAAATTGTTAATTTAAACAATTTTTAGCTACACGTAAAAAAAAATATGCACATTTTGAACTCCGTAATGCATTAATAGAGCATTATGGGAGCAACGTAATAGTCTTGAAAGTCGGGTATTTATGTAAAATTTAAAATTAAATTTTACGATAATGCATTATTTATTATGTAATTGTATTTCATCAATGATTTCACTTCTATTTGAATTGTTTGTTAGTATGTATTATACATAATATTTGTTGTAATTTATTTTATTTAGAAATTTAGAATAAAATATAATTTTATATTTAATGAAAAATTTGAAAAGAAAAAAATTTATATTACACGAAGATTATATAGATTATAGGGTAATTATTTGTAAAAGGAAGAAATGATTTATATTATGAAATGCGAAATAAAAATAATAATTTAATATTGAAGAGAGAGAAAAATATTCCTTTTTAGAGAGTAAATAGAGAATTGGGTTGGAGTTAGTTGTCTGAAAAAATAGAGAACTATATATTTAGAGAGTAAAATAGAGGATAGGGTTGGAGATGCCCTTACTCACCTCTCTTTTCTTTCATTTTTTTTTAATCCTAATAAATATCTAATTCTCAAAACATAATTAAATAATAAATACATTTGATAAAAAAAATTTCGATAAATACATTTTATGTTAAAATAACTTAAACACTTATAAAATTGTTAACACTAAAAATAAACTTATTTTTCATTATATTTAATAGAATCAAATTAACTCAAAATACAAACTAATTTACTTTAGCATATAAATTGATTTGATAAGATTATTTTTGTTTTGATTTTTGATCTTATTTTGAAAGTACACATACTTTTTCTTTCACCATAACCATGTTTAAATATAAGAATGACAACAAGACAGAACAGAACAGGGAGTGGTGGACTCATAAACATTTTTAAAAAATTTATATAGGTGACACAAGTCACAGAACGAAATTTAAGCCTTTTAAATTAAAACTTACAATGCTTAATTTATTTTCAAGAATCAATCGGTTCCATATAATTTTAAATTAACTACTCATTATATTATTACTATTATTATTATTAATAATAATACTAATAATAATAATATACTAATAATAATAATATCATTCAACTTTAATATTTTTAGAATTCACTTTTCGTGTCTTTACGTACATTCAGTTATAATATATATTTTTCAACGTTTTTCTATTAAGTATTTAAAAAAATTATAACTTAAATTAAGAAAAATAACGGATACTCTCTATTAAGAGAATGACTATAAATATATGAACTAAAATAGAATTAAAATAACAACCATTATAAATATATGAACTAAAACAGAATTAGAAAAATATATGGAAAACTAAATTTGAATTAAATTTGTTTTTTTAGGTGCTAGTAATTGAGAAAACACTAAATATTTTTTAGTTAATTTGATATTATTAAAAATATTAAATGATATGAGTATTTTAAATACTCAATTCTAAAAACATTTTTAGTTATTGTGGTAAAAAATATTTATTAATTCTTTTATTCAATATATAAACATCTTAAAAAAATGAAGTTAAAAAATATTTATTAGGAATAAGAAAATAAGAAAATGAATGAAAAGAAGGGTGAGTAGGAGTGAGATGATAAAAAGGTAAAGAAATAGATACATTATTCAAATGTCAATTAATTAATGGAGGGTAACACATATATTGTTGGGTGGACCTCCAGCATTATAAAATTTTCCTCCATTTCTCTTTTGTAGTCTCAAACTCTCAATTCCATACACTAAAATAAATAAATAAAACTCTATTTTTTCTCTTCAACTTTCTCTCTCTAAATAATGGAGTCAACCAAGTCAACCACGATGACCATCTCCGGCGACCTTTTTCTTTCTAATTTAGCAGCATAATCAAACAGTCATTTGATTCTTCAAAATTTTTACTTTTTTTTTGAATTTTTCTTTTTTTTGGATCTTTGAAGCAATGGGAGAAGAAGATAAAGGAGAAGTAGCTAAAAAGTTGATTGAAATAGTTAAGGATATATCAAACATATCGGATTATAAAATTCCGGTGAAGAAACAGTTCTTTAATTTAGCTAGAAGGCTCAAGTTGTTGACTCCAGTGTTCGAAGAGATTCGTGATAGCAAAGAGAAATTACCAGTTGAATCTATGAAATCGTTGATTTTATTAAAAGAAACTCTTGAATCTGCTAAGGAATTGCTCAAATTTGGTACCGTAGGCATCAATATTTATCTGGTGCGTATGTTAATTTATTATAAGTTTAAATTCAGCTGGTTTTTTTGAGATTTTCTCAGTTTGATTTTGTTTGAAGTTAATTGAAGTGCGTTAAATGATTTTTTTTTGAAATTTGGTGAAAAAATTGTTTATTTGCTGAAATGATTGGTTAACAAATTTAATGGCAGTAAATTCTTTACATTTTCTGTTTGATTTTGTAGGATTAATGATGGATTTGTTTCTGATTAGTTTAATTTCCACATTGAAGAATTTTGAGATGAAACCTCTAGAAAAGATTTGATTTTTTTTTTCACTGTTTTCTAAAATTCCTCCTTCTTTTGGTATCCGTGTTGTCTGAGTCAGATTGGCGCATCTTCACTACTTTCATGTGATACCTGAGCTGACTCATTTTTCACTAATTCCACGTTATACCTGTCAGCTTAGCAACATCTATCAGGTAACTTTGTCCATTGAAGATAGCACAAATGGCAAAATAAATTCCTCTAGTTTTTCTTTATGGTATCCGTGGTGTGGTGTCTGAGCTAGCTTGGCACATCTTTACTAATTCCATGTGATACATGCCAGCTCAGAGATAGGTATCTAATTCTGTCAACCAAATATAGGACAAATGACAAAATAAACTCCTCTAGTTATGAATCACTAGATCGGTGACAAAGAAAAAAGGTCCAAAATTATCCTTTATCTTTGGGTTTAGACTCAAAATAATCCGTTTATCTTTTCATTGGAGCACTAATAGTCCTCATTCTTTGCCAAAGAATGGTGCATTTTCGGTCTCCTCCAACATTTTCCATCTATCACTAATAGGAAAATTTATGATCTAAAAAAGTTATGATTTTTTTCGCAGGAAACTTACCAAAGTAAAATAACCAAAGCTACAAATTTTAGATTTATGGAACTCAAGTAAGAAATGCAGTAATATACAAAATATGGATTATGGAAATGCTTACACTTTTATTAACCACTATTCACATGGGTATTTAAGTTTTGCGATTTAATGATATTAATTCTAGTGAGAGTTTTGGCAAGTTGATCAGCAAAACACCAAGTTTGATACTTGAATCTTGCCGAGAATGCTAATTGTATCTTTTTCTCTAAAATAAAGATAAATGGACTTACTTTTATGGTAAAATCATTGTTTTCCTCTAAAACTGAGTCTTAAAGCAACAATTGAATTATAATGACCAAATAGTATGTTTTTAATGCTAAATTACTTGTCAATGAATATGATCAAGCAATGAGCAATAATAACAGACAATAAAATAGTGAATATAAGAGAAAATGAGAATCTTTTTAATCGTCTCCAGCATAATTGTCTAGCAACATCACTGGGAAAAGCAAGAGCTTGCGTTTCAAGTCAGAGAGTAAAGTAGTTCTTGTGATGAAATCAGATAGGTTTGAAGTGAGGGGAAGGGATGTATTTATGACCTAACCCTAAGTAACATTTCCCACGTATTCCGGCTCTCATAATGACCATTATCATTTATTAGCATATTTAACCATTACATGTGTGAGTGACTGATGGAGAGAATCCTGTATTCACCGGAAGCAGTTATAGATGAGGACTTATCCGGGCATTTGTTGCGGTCTCACCTCCCTGGAGCTAGATGGGTCGGCATGACTGTACCAGGCCTTTAATGGATTAAGATAGCTTTACGGGGTACAATTTTAGGCCACACATGGTTTCTCCAACAAAGGAAAAGAAAAGAAATAGTAAGTACAGTAACAAATAGACAGAAAATGTTGGAGGAGACTAGAAATGCATCATCTTGTCAAAGAAGAAAGATTATTAGTGTTCCATGTCAAAGATAACGGATCTTTTTGAATCTAAACTCAAAGATAAGGGACAATTTTGATCTTTTTCTCATGATATGATGTTGCAAATTAGCTACAAAGGATAAGTGAGTACACTTATATGGTGAATGAAATATTCTTTTTCATTTTTATAATAACGATTGTTGTTGCTGCCAGTAAACTAAGATTTTTCGTGATTATGGTAGAGATTTTCTCTTTAAGTTAGTCTCGAGTAGGTTGGCTCTACAGTCTACACTAAATCTGTGTTGGCTCTGGTTGTATTTCTGTCCTTTTAGTGTGCAGCCATTTGTTATATTTGAGTCATCCATGCCACCTATAGATTTTGACCCTCGTAATACTCTCTTCGTACATGGGAATACACAGTAAATGGATAATGGATCCTGCCAACTATGTTTGCCAGACGGTTGAAGATTCTATTAATAAATGTGGCTCACTTGTGGACTCTGATTTTGTTTCACATGGCTTTAATGTTGAATGTACTTTTGGATTCCTGTAATTCCCGATGCTGATGGGTTTCGATAATCCATAATGCATACCAGATTCAGGATTGCAAGCAATTAATAATGCAACAACACACAATTACTTGATTAGAGTTATCATTCGAACTTTTCGGGATGTTTGATTTCCACATGGTTGATGGTGTAGTTTCCAACTTTTAAGTTGAAATCTCCATGTATTCTCACATCTAGATAATCAATTCTACTCAGGATGCTCGTATGATGCATTAATCTAACACTACTGGAAGGAGGGTCATTTTCTCTAACTTATGACTGAAGATTTCTTGGAGAAATTCCACTACTTGTTCTTCCTAGCCTCTTAGGGATGATCCTGTTCTTTTGCCACAAGATTTCTTGGAGAAATTAACTTTTAGGAATGTGTTCCCTCGTGAACTTTACATTAACTACTTGATTGACCTGATATCCAAACACGATAAACTGACTCGGTCTTAAGGATGTCAAGTGATGTCTGAACGTGATGCTTTCATCTGGTGATTAACAATTTGCATTGCCTAATGATATTCTCAGAAACCAAATTTGAATTAAAGATGGCATTCTGTATCATGCAGTTTTCTATTTCATTGTGAGTTACGCATTCCTTGCATGTAGGATGTCTAATCTTTGTAGAATGCAGTGAGATTCTTTGAACCATCAGCAATATAATGTCCTACACAATTTAATTTAAATACTCAAGGAAATGGTGTCTATTTGCAGGTGCTAGAGATGGAGCATATCATGAATAAATTTCAAGAGCTGACATCCCAGATTGAACGAGCTTTGAATGGAATATATTATGAAAAGCTTGAGATATCCGACGAAGTTAAAGAACAGGTACACATCATTTTCTAATTATCTCTTCATTCCAAAAGGGGAGTTTTTTCTGGAAGAAGCAACATAAGTACCTGAGCTCATGATGGAATAAATGGTCTACGGCTAAACACATTTCATCTGCAGTTCTTCACCATCTATAACTTCTTCTGCTGTCAGGTTGCACTTGTCCTTTCTCAATTCCGAAGAGCCAAAGGAAGGGTTGAAACACCTGATGCTGACGGAAGCCAGAGGGCCCCAGTTATACCGGATCATTTTTGTTGTCCTATTTCCTTGGAGTTGATGACAGATCCCGTCATTGTTTCAACTGGACAGGTATTGATGCTGTGTCCTTTTAACCTATTGGTATAAAATTTAGTTGAAACTATCTATTTCTTGTTCTTTCATTACAGAAAGATGTTATTACCAGATTCTTCCCTTTCATCCCATCATACTTTTACGATGATATATAACTAGTATCTTGCTTGTGTTTATGTGTACTTCTTAGTTGTCTGTCAGAATTATAGTTCATCAGTGATTGCTGCAGATCTCTAATCTCTATGTTTCATTTAGGCAGCAGTATTAGATATGCGTATTTAAGAAAGGAAAAATACATAGATAGCCCTTATAAGTTGTCTCCAACGATTACTTAAACATTTTAACTATCAGTATGACCAGATACAAGTCGGAAAAACTGTTGCTTATAAACACCCAAGTCCAGCAGACCTTATGTGTGAGTTACACTTGCCAATGACATGTCAAATGAACCAATTAAAGAACATCACGTATAATTCGCAATAAATAATTTGACACGTGGTATAAACAAATAAGATATACATTCAAAGAAAAAAATCTTTTTCCTTAATTTGAACTAGACCAGCTCGAAGGCTAAAAAGAGAGGCTGAATCCAGTGATCTTGAAGGTTATCCATGCCTGAACTCAATGTGAGTCTTTTTTTTTTTTTTTAATTTCTCTTTTGCGTCAAGGTTGAAAAAGAGGTGGAGGATTATAGTGAAAGGTGGTAGAGCTACTGATGTTAGGATGAGGAAGGTTCACATGGAATTTTGGGTGAAAAAGAATGGGTATTATTGTTGGGAGATTTTGAGTGAGGGAAAAATGATAATGCAGTATGGAACCCCGTACAAAATTTATTTAATTTCTAAAAAGGAGAGGAAAAGGTCTGATGAAGGCCTCACGCGCTAACATTTAAATAAAATACACGTAATATCCCAGGTACACATCTTTGCCAAGTAGATATGTCTAAATGGTCAGTGTGTCTATTTGATCCTATCTATGTATTTTGCCTTTAAGGAATGATTTTGAAGAACTATCACATCTACTAGTTATCGAAAAAGAAAAAAGAACCATCACATCAACTAGTGGTCATAGCTTTTTCTAGGGAAGAGCTGCAAAAGTGTGAATCACCGTGTATGAACAAGGTTACATATTAGTCAGTTGGTTCATACGTGCTGATCAAACATAAATAGAAACAAGACAACAACTATGTCTTAGTCCCAAACAACTTGGGGTCGGCTATATGAATCTATCTAATTCATTTAAGGGTAACTCATTTCATCATCACTCCTAATACAAAAAAAAAAAAAGTGAAAAAAGTTAAACCTATGTAAGTAAATGTAGTAATAGTAGTAGTAGTAATAGTAATAATAATCATGCTGTTATTATTCGAAGTCCTCTAACAAGACTAAAACCTATTCCCAACTAGTAGATATCACTTACATGGATCTTTTTTCTCCATTTTTCCTTGTCTTTACCTAAGTTTGCATTGATTTCAAGAAATTATAGGTCTTATGACTCACTTCCATGTGATTTTAGGTCTATCTCGTCCCCTTTACACACCTTCTGTCACCGTGGTTTCATACCTACAACTAGTGCATCTGTAGGTCTACACAAGACATGATCAAACTATCTCAAGTGACCTCACATTTTATCCTCAATACCTGCCACTTGCACCTTCTGGCTGATCAGTTTTATCTTATCTAATCTTGTATGCGCGCTGTCCATCTTAGCATTTGCATTTATGCAACACATATATTGTGGATATCTTAGACTTTAGCGGCCAAACATTCACTACCATATGACATTTTCGGTCTTAAAACTATTCTGTAGAGTTTATCTTTGACTTTGGTAGGCATCCTTCTATCACATAACACTCCGATAACATTTCTCCATTTCAATCATCCGGCTTTAATTCTATAAATCATCTATTATTACATTCTCTTAAAATAACGAGTCTAGATATCTAAATTGCTTACATTTTGGGACCGCAATACTGTGTAGTCTTACCTCAAATTTCCTCTTTTCATGTTAACTGAACTTGCTGTGCATGTAGTCAAGCTTACTTCTACTTGTCCTTAAACCCATACTCTCTAAAGTAGTTTTTCACAGTCCAAACTTTTGGTTGAAGCAGTCGTTGGTCATGTCAATCAACACAAGATCATCGACAAATAATAATGGAACCTCATTTTGTATCTTGATGGTTAGCTCATCCATAACTAAGGACAAGTAGGGTTCAATGTTGATTCTTGGTGCAGACTCACTGCTATAGGAAACTCCTTTGTAGCTCCTACTACTGTTCTCATGCTAGTGACAGCTCCTTCATTCATGTCCTTAGAAACAACACATGTGATTTCCACTAGATAATAGTACTTCATCTAAAGGTGGAGTTGGAATTTCCATATTATCATTTTTACCAGGTTAATATTTTACTTTACTGCAGACCTATGAACGATCTTGTATTGAGAAGTGGCTGGAAACTGGACATAGCACTTGTCCCAAGACTCGACAAGCCCTCACAAACAAATCTCTGACACCCAACTATGTATTGCGTAGCTTTATAGCACAGTGGTGTAAAGCGAATGGGATTGAACCACCTAAAAGACCAGGCAGTTCTCCACCCAAAAAGTCTGCATCTGCATGCACTCCTACTGAGCACTCGATGATTGAGAATCTCCTGAGAAAGCTCAAATCTGGTAGCCCCGAAGAGGTGCGTTCTGCTGCAGGTGAAATCCGCCTTCTTGCTAAGCGTAATACTGATAACCGTGTTGCAATAGCTGAAGCTGGTGCCATTCCTCTGCTAGTCCATCTTCTATCCACACCTGATTCTCGAACTCAAGAGCATGCTGTTACAGCACTTCTCAACCTTTCCATATGTGAGAATAACAAAGGACACATCGTAACTTCAGGGGCAGTGCCTGGTATTGTTCATGTACTTTGGAAGGGGGGCATGGAAGCACGTGAAAATGCAGCAGCAACCCTTTTCAGCCTTTCGGTTATTGATGAAAATAAGGTCACCATTGGTTCTTCAGGAGCAATTCCTCTGCTTGTGGCATTACTAAGTGAAGGTACACAAAGGGGAAAGAAAGACGCGGCTATAGCACTTTTCAATCTATGCATTTATCAAAGGAACATGGGCATGGCAATAAGGGCTGGAGTTGTACCTACATTGATGCAGCTGCTCACAAAACCTCAAGGTGGTATGGTTGATGAAGCACTTGCTATATTAGCAATCTTGTCAAGTCATCCAAAAGGGAAGGCAGCTATCGGAGCTGCAGACGCGGTTCCTGTTTTGGTAGACGTGATCTCAAATGGTTCTCCCAGAAACAAAGAAAATGCTGCTACAGTTTTAGTACACCTCTGCTCTGGGGACCAACATCATCTGGTCGAAGCACAGCGACTTGGTTTGATAGGTCCTTTGACGGATTTAGTACAAAATGGAACCGAAAGTGGCAGACAAAAAGCAACCCAACTGCTTGAAAGAATGAACAGACTTGCCGAGCAGACAAAACAGCCCCAGGCGCAAGCTGAGTCTCAAACTCAAAACCAGGTTTCGCGGTCACCACCGACCTCATCAACTAATGCCATTGAGAGTTGAATGCATCCAAACAAGTTGAGGTCGATCGACTAAATACAACTAAATGTTCATTTGTATTCTCTAGTTCGCGTGGCGTTTTCTTTCTTGGTTTGTTTCGAAGCATTTGATGACATTTAACATGGCTTTAGAGAAAGGGTGGTGGAGCGAGGGAAAGGTGGAAGATCACCAATCCTGTTCATTAAGTTATTTATTTGTTTTTCTTGGTGTTGAAGCATGTAGTGTCATGAAAATAGGCCATGGTAATGAAGGTAAGAACTGAAAACATACAGAAAGTGAAAAATTGATGTGCAAAATGTCTGATGTATCATTGTAAGTTGTAAAACTTGTACAAGTGTAATCTTCCTCAGCTTTAATCGAAGGAAATGCTTTCTCCTTTTGTACATTTTGCTTTCTTAGCTCTCGTGTGACCATTGATTTTGAAGTTGAAGCTTACCATCAATAACAATAACATAAGCATGAGACTTTTTGGTAGCACCGGATGACCGTGGAGATGGAATCTGGGACGGAGGACTTGTAGTATCTCTCTAGATCTAGCCAAAGCGAAAGACTGCATAGATCACCTCTATTTGTGCAGCCCCTTCTAGTGACTAGAACAACATTCCGATTTTTATTATTATCACTTCCGGTAGTGGCAGGGGCAATTACCATTACCATGTTATTAACCGATCAAAATTTTAATACTACCTTTTCTGAATATTTGAGTTTTGAAATTGTGTTTCAACATGATTTTACTTGCGAAGAATTGCACTTTGTGAGGTGAAAATGAATTTCTCCTGAAAACTGTTTTTGGAACTTGAAATATTTTGAAGATAGATTTCAAATTGAGATTCAAAATTTATGGTCAAATGTTTATTGAAAATAAAACTTTCAAAATCTTATCTAAAATCTATGGTCAAACCTAATTTAATGAAAATACGGGAGATTAGTTTTTCTCCATAGCTACTTTATCATTTTACTTAGTTTTTATTGAACATATAATTAATTAAACAAAAGTGATCGACTTAAATGAAGCCAAAATTAGATGTTAGTATAGAGTAGACAAAAATGCTGGATTTTTTTTAAAAAAAAATTATACATTGGAGGTTTAGGAAAAGGAGAAAAGGGATAGTAAAAATTGAACCTACCTATAATAGAAGAGGTTTGCATGGTTGAAAATCTTACGAAAAATACTTGACCACACAATTTGTAGAGAATCTTTAGAGCTTGAGGCGTGTTAATAACAATGCTCTTAAGGATATTTCACTCACTACCTAGAATTCAACATACTCTTCTAGTATAAAGTAAGGAGCACGAAATTGACAAAAATAAATAAATAAAATCCGACAAAAGAAAATTAGAAGAATAAGAGTAATGCTCTCTTTTTCCACACACAAACCATGAGTACTTGAAGAAGATTTATAGGAAGAATGATAATCTTTAATCTCTAAGAGTAAAAGCCATAAAGGCATTGAAGACGATTCACTTCAAGAAATAGACATTAGCAATAATCATATTTTTGACCAACTTCTACAAAAATAAAGGTTCCATGATTAGCAATTATCTTTAATGGATGAATGAGTAAAGACTCATTTAAGCCAACTAAGGAATTTCAAATGACCAAACAACATAAAGTTCACAAGTATAGATAGTAATTATTCAATGCATTCATAGTTTCAATTCAATACATTATATTTACCTCCAATACATTGTATCTGATAGGGGTGTGCATTATTCGGATTAAACTGAAAAACCAAACCAAATCAAATCAAATTGAATTTGAATTTGAATTGTTTTTTTGATTTGATTTTGGATTTGTAATTTATTTTGTTTGGTTCTTTGTTTTGGTTTCGGACTTAGAAAAATAAAAACCAAAAAATCAAATTATATATATAATTGGTATACTTATAAGTATTGTGTTTTAAGTTTTACTTGTGATTTATATTAGAAAGTATAAGAAACTTTTGCTAATATATATATCTATACTACCTTAAAAGCATGCACTCCCAAACTTGAATGTTGAATTACTATAATACCCTCAATTAAAAATACTCAATTTATTTTATTCATTAATTTAATTATTTGTATTATATTAAAAATAGATACCTTTTCACATTAAAGAGTTGTGATTTTTTCAAAGAGTTGTGCCTGTTCCAAAAAGTTGCGACTTTTTGGATGAGTTGTGACTTTCCGAAGGGTTGTGATTTTTCCAAAGGGTTGTGACTTTTTCAAAGGGTTGTGACTTTTTTAATGAGTTGTGACTTTTCCAAAGGGTTGTGACTTTTCCGATGAGCAATGACTTTTTCGAAAAGTTTAACTTTTCTGATAAGGCACAATTAACACCTATTCATACTACTATTTGTTAGCTATAAATAGAGGAGTTTCCTCTCACTTTTAAACTACCATTTTTCTAAGTTTTGTACTCTTCTTCTTCTTAAGAAATCTCAAGGGTTATTTGCAACAGTTGATTAAGTTTAAAATTCAATTAAATTCGAGGTATCACAAAAGAAAGAGTTGGTGAACAATTTATAGCCAATCATTCAACAATTCAAACTCGTATTTTTCTTACGTTTTTCATGAGTTAACAGTGATGAAAAATTGTGGGAAAGACAATAATAATAAACAAATATGAAAAAAGTCACATGATTTGGGTAAGATATTTATTCTTTGTTTTTTCGTTCTTTATTCTCTTACCCTCACAAAGGAGTTTCTTTCTAATTTTGCTAAAACATAGTCCATTGAATTATTAGTTTGGATGTTAAATCCACTATACCTTAAAAGCATGAACTTCCAAACTTGAATGTTGAATTACTATAATATTCTCAAATAAAAATATATTTCATTCACAAATCAAACACTAAAAAAAAATCTGGTAAATATTTTCTACCCATCAACCAAACATGAAAAAATAAGTCAGAGATCTACTTATTTTCTAAAAAAATATTTTAAAATACTCACAAAAATTCATTACGAGGGAGGTTCAAACTCGAGGCGAGTACAATATGAGTTATGTGCTTATATTAGCGAGCCATGAAGAATAAAACCATTATATATATCGAAAACTAATAAATGAGCAAAAATAAACTAATTAAAAAAATACTTTTTAATTATTTATAATTTTAAAAGAGTGTCTAAAATAATGTAATAGCAACTAAATAAAAGACAACAAAATATAATACCAGTGGCGAATTTAGTGGTTTTATAGCAGGTGCTCTGCACCTATAAATAATAATCCAAAAAAAAAAACATACAACATGAACAGTTAGATTTTTTTAAAAAGGTTTCCACCTTGCTTTAAATTTGAATAAATTTGCATCTCCTTTCATCATGCTAATTTATCTTCATTAAGAGGGTTATAATTCGCGCTATTACTCTAAGACAATAGTTAATCATAAATAATTTGCATATCTATTAAATATAGGTATGGTATATATGTGAATTGTCTAATCATAAATAATTTGCATATCTATTAAATATAGGTATGGTATATATGTGAATATACTTATTAAGTGCGCGATATAATATATTTTTACTATTGTTATGCTTATGGATATAATGTATTATGCTGTGGTGATATTGTATACGTGCGAACAATGACAGATTCATAATTTCAGTACGGGAATTCTACAAATAAAAATATTGTGATTGAAAATTGAACTTGAAAACTCACGGTGAAATTTGAACAACAGAAATCACTGAATCATCCTCTATTTTTGTGTTCAATTTATTCAAAATCTATCCATCTCTCTCTCTCTCTCTCTCTATAAATATAGAATAATTTCTATCCCAATTTATGTGACACTTTTCGTTTTTCGAGAGTTAAACAGTTTAAGTTAGAGCAGGAATTTGCACATGCAATCTTCAATTTTTTTGAAATGAAATTTATATATTTGTAAACTACGTAAACAATATTATAAGTCACAATAATTGATAAATCAAAATGTTTAAAAGAACTATGAATAAACTTATGATTAAAGATAAACTTGTTTGAATCTTGAGATTCGAAAAATATCACATAAAATAAAATAAAGAGAGTATAATTTATTGTTTAGGGGGTAGGTTGGTCTCTAGATCCATCCTGCGTATAGATATTATGTGCGCAAATATAGTAATATTCACTATTATTATGCACACAAATATAATATAATATAATATAATATAATATAATATAATATAATATATTATACTATATATTATACTATATCTTTAAATAAAAAAAGCTATATTTTATTATTAATTAAAATCTCGTTATTTTCGTAAATTTGGGTGAATTAGCGTTATTTACAAAATTTTGTCTTTTTTTATCTTCTTTTTTCTTTCTTGTATTTTTAAAGAGCTTATAGCTCTGTGTCTTTTAGGACCAAACTCATACTGACCTGGCAAATGGTTACAGCTAAAATCCCAAACATAAACTTAAGCTGTTTTTATTATTTATTTATTTATTTATTTTCAGTCAGAAACACAAAAACTTAAGCTGCTAAGCCTGAGCTCTATAAGATTATTTTTTTTTCTGTCTACAGCTAAGCAAAAATATTAATATTAATACTTATATTAAGATAATTGTGGAAAAAGAAAGCGGAGAAAAGAAAAACTTAAAAAAGACCCGCTTGATCATATAAGATATTTATTTTTTTTCTGATTTTTTTAAACATTATTTAAAAATTAGTGATTGGTCAATAAACTTGCGAATTCAATTTAAAGTTATACTTCAGATTTTCAACTCACTAGCAAGTGCAACATTCCTTTCTGAGCACACTTCTAATTAAATAAAAAGATAAAACAGAATTAAGTAATACATCAGAAGACGACTCTGAAATAACTGACATGACTCTATGAGACTCAGAAACTTTTGCTCACGGAAGCAAAGGCCCATCATAATGATGATCTTATCGCCCATTTACTACAAAAGATTGTTAAGTTGATCTGCATGATGATATCTAAGAGACAACTATCGCGAACAATTCATCCATCTAACTGAGAAAACCTAATCCTCCACTCCAGTCTCGTTACTGACAAACAAGTCTTTCTTTTAAATTATTAGCAAAAAAATGGATCATTTGACTCACTTAACAGTAATCTATTCTTAAATTTTTAAAAAGAACTTATAACAAAAAAACTTTTTTAATCAGAATAGATTATCTGCGGCACATTTCCAACACTGCATAAACATAAAATCACATTTCAATTTTTGCTAACCCTATACATGAACATAAAATACTATGTACACCTTATTTCACTTATTATTTTTTTCTTTTTTTTGTTTATGAAGCCTAAGCAAGGAATTGCTAAAAAGAAAAACAAAATGAGATGAAAGTGTCCATTATTATTATTATTATCATTCATCAAAAACCTTGGTTAAGTATTGAAGATCTAAGTTTAGCCAAAAAAGGAATAATCTCAAAATCTAACCCTAGTTAAGCCAACTCAGTAACATCTCAAGCCCAGCCACAAACCAAAAAAAATATTTAGAAAATAATATACACAAATAAAATAAAAAAATATTTCACCTCCTTGTCCGAAATTTTTTACAATGATAGAGGTCCAACCAACAATGGTTGTGTGACCCTCCATTAATTAATTGACACTTGAATAATGAGTCCACTTCTTTATCTTTTTACCATCTCTCTCTCAGACCATCTCTAACCCACCTTTATTTTATTCTCTATTCTCTATATTTAGAGAGTAAATAATGTGCTCTCCAACCCCCCTCCATATTACTCTCTATCCTCCATTTTGGAGAACTACTATTCACCTCTCTATTTCACTTTTTGATTATTTTAATATTATTTCTCTTGTATCATTAATTAAATCTTTATTATTTGTAATTAATTTTCAATATAACATCTAAAAACATATTATTGACAAGTTACTATTTTTATTCGATTAATAATTTTCTATTTTATTGTTTAAAAATCACTTTAAATATGTAATTTTAAATTATTTTAATATTATTTATATTATATGAGACTATTAATTAAGTCTTTAATAGTTGGATTATTTTCTAAGTAATATAACATCTAAAAAAACATACTATTGATAAGTATGCTATTTTCATCTCAAATTAATATTTTTTTTTTATTCTTTTTTTAAATTGTCACTGTAAATATTTAATTTAAAATTATAATTATTTTTCACTATGAAGAATACACAAAATCTACATGATAATTCAAGCAATCTACTTTTATGTTATAGTGATGAATTATTAAACTACTACACTTTTTAATGAGCATGAAAATACTTTTTGCAATAGTTCAAAATGGAATAGGGAAAGTAAATTTGTACACGAAATAATTAGATACAAGATGAAATTGTTAATTTAAACAATTTTTAGCTACACGTAAAAAAAATATGCACATTTTGAACTCCGTAATGCATTAATAGAGCATTATGGGAGCAACGTAATAGTCTTGAAAGTCGGGTATTTATGTAAAATTTAAAAGATAATGCATTATTTATTATGTAATTGTATTTCATCAATGATTTCACTTTTATTTGAATTGTTTGTTAGTATGTATTATACATAATATTTGTTGTAATTTATTTTATTTAGAAATTTAGAATAAAATATAATTTTATATTTAATAAAAAAATTGAAAAGAACAAAATTTATATTACATGAAGATTATATAGATTATAGGGTAATTATTTGTAAAAGGAAGAAATGATTTATATTATGAAATAAGAAATAAAAATAATAATATACTATTGAGGAGAAAGAAAAAGATTCCTTTTTAGAGAGTAAATAGAGAATTGGGTTGGAGTTGGCTGTCTGAAAAAATTGAGAACTATATATTTGGAGAGTAAAATAGAGGGTAGGGTTGGAGATGCCCTTACTCACCTCTCTTTTCTTTCATTTTTTTTTAATCCTAATAAATATCTAATTCTCTAAACATAATTAAATAATAAATACATTTGATAAAAAAACATCGATAAATACATTTTCTGTTAAAATAACTTAAACACTTATTGTTAACATTAAAAATAAATTTATTTTTCAGTATATTTAATAGAATCAAATTAACTCATAATACAAACTAATTTACTTTAGCATATAAATTGATTTGATAAGATTATTTTTGTTTTGATTTTTGATCTTATTTTGAAATTACACATACTTTTTCTTTCACCATAACCATATTTAAATATAAGAATGACAACAAGACAGAACAGAACAGGGAGTGGCAGACTCATAAACGTTTTTAAAAATGTTATACAGGTGACACGGGTCATAGAAAGAAATTTAAGTCTTTTAAATTAGAACTTACAGTGCTTAATTTATTTTCAAGAATCAATCGGTTCCATATAATTTTAAATTAACTACTCATTATATTATTATTATTATGAATACTAATACTAATACTAATAATAATAATATTATAATAATAATAATATCATTCAACCTTAATATTATTAGAATTCATTTTTAGTGTCTTTACGTACATTCAGTTATAATATATATTTTTCAACGTTTTTCTATTAAGTATTTTAAAAAATTATAACTTAAATTAAGAAAAATAACGGATACTCTCTATTAAGAGAATGACTATAAATATATGAACTAAAACAGAATTAAAATAACAATGATTATAAATATATGAACTAAAACAGAATTAAAAAAATATATGGAAAACTAAATTTGAATTAAATTTGTTTTTTTAAGTGCTAGTAATTGAGAAAACACTAAATATTAAAAGCCTTGGGCAATTTAAATTCAATATTCATTTTACTGCCATTTGCAGATCTTAAACTATGAGTAGCTTTATGAAAATATCTTGAAGGAATAACTCCTTCTTGAATACAATTTAAATTTGTTGTACTATCAATTAAAACAATAAATTCTTTTTTGTAGTTATAATCAATTAAAAGAGTAATTTTTGTATAAAACTTTTGGGAAGTAAAAGCCTTTAAACTTTGTGAAAAATCAGCCTTGTTATTACCTAGATTCAAATTAGTAAGAAAGTCTAAATTATTAGTTTCTCCTTCATCTGAAAAAGATGCCGAGTTATTACTTAACTCTCTGCGAATATTTATGCTATCAAGACGAGCTTCTATTATGACATTCTTTTCTTTAAGATGTCTAATGTCGTCTTTGAGATTATTAATCTCTTCCTTTAAATCATTTATAGTAGTAGGAGTACTTATAAGTTTCCTTCTTTCCATCAGAAGATTTTTAACTTCTGTCATGGTATATGCACTTTCTTTAGTAGGTACCTCTTTTTGGATATGATCCTTAGAGGTAGATGTTGTATTACTAATTTTATCAATGATTTGAGCTCTTATCTCAAGATCCTTAATTATTTGTAAGAGCTCTATGACTTTGTCATTATCAATGACGTTGATACTTAGTTCTTTAAACTGAGAGTAGATCTTATAAAGATCATCTTCCTCTCCATTCTTTTCACATTCCAACCCTTGTTGACAAGGTAGACATTCATCTTCTGAAGACATATAATCTTCTTGGTGAAGTGCTTTTAAATCTTCACTTGTTGAAGATGATTCTTCATTGCTACTATTGTAATGACCCTCCTAGTCATTTTTGTTTCTTGCCTTCTATGTGTCGTTTAGAGCATTCCTGTAGCGACCCCAAGTCATTTATGATTTGCTGGGACTGACAGTTCGGTCACCTGGTCGTTCGTTTGGTTTTGGTGTGAGTTTTAGTATTTTGGAGCTTATGAACATTGAACGATCATTTTCGATTAAAAGTTCAAGAAGACCACCTCAGAATGGAATTCTGATAGTTCCATCAGCTCCGGAAGGGTCATTTTAGGTTGGTAGCATGGTCGGCATTACTCCCGAGGTTTTCAGTGTGAGTCGGTGCGATTAGGTGTTTTAGCCTTTGAAATTTGGCCTTAGGTTGACTTTGGTCAATATTCTTGGAAAACGCACTCGGATGAAAATTCCGTCAGCGCGGTTAGCTCCAAAATGTTGAGTTTGGTCTAGAACAGCCTTTTGTTCGACTCCCGAGGTTTCCAGACTCATTTCGAGCCCTTTGGTGGATTTTGGTTAAAATAGCTCTTGGAAGTGGGGCCCACTTTTTATCGAGATGACCTCTGATGGAAATTTTGACTGCTCCGTTGAGTCTGGAATATCGATTTTAGTGGGGTAGCATATCTGTTTTATTTTTATCGGATCCCGATCGAATTCCGAGTACCCGTCGGAGTTCTTTTTAATGCTGAAATTGCAGAAAAATCTGCAACATTTTCCAATCTTTCAAAGGGCATAACTCTCTCATTTCTAGTCCAAAGTTAGTGATCCAAAGGTTCATCTTGTGTGGTTTTTCGCAAGGAACGCATCGGTGTGGTTAGATTTCATATTCAAAGCTTCGTTGGAGGTAAAAATTTGTGTTTAAACGGCTGTCACAGCCATTTTCGGACTCAGTTTTTGGGCAGGTTTGGAAGCTGATTTCTTGGTCATTTTAGGTCCGATTTTAGTGATTCTTGGGGCTATCTTGAGTGGTTTTTCGAGGAGAACATTGTGGTGTTGTCGCATTTCGCTTTAGACCTCTCGTTTCTGGTATTTTCTCGTGAATAGCTGCTGCTATTACTGTTCATTGTTAGTATGTTTTGTGTTTTTCATTGTATGTCGTGTTGGGCTGTTTCGAGCCTCGAATTGTATTCCATTTTGGGACACAAGTTCGGGGAGGTGTTTAAGAACCTATTTTTGGGGTTAATTTCGGAATTTCCGGTGCGGGCCCCACTTTCCCCGTTTTGACCCCGAAATTGGTTCGTCTCCGTTTCTTGCGATTTTAGTGTCTAAACGACCGTAATAACGTTGTGACTCTATTTTTGATAGCGTGTCAGCGTTTAGAGGCTGTTTGAAAAGGGAAAGCTCCGGAGAAGTGACTTTTGGAGCGCGCGTGGTCGGCGTACAGGTAGGCTACGGTTTTCATCTCTTAGATTGAACTTGAGAGTGGGAATGCAAGTTGATTAGTTGGGATTTGGGTTGATAATTATTGAATAGTGCATAGCTGTTTAGAATTTATGTTTCGATCTCTTTCGAAAATTATCGATTAACAGGGAGCATGCTTGGTGTTACTAATTGACCCTCCTTGCTATGTGGAGTACTTGTATACTTGATTATTATTTATTTGAAGCATGTTGGTCCTTAGTTTAGGTTTGACTAGGGTTGCCTTAGAAATTCATGATTCGAAATTGATAGGTCTTAGTTTTGCCCCGACGTCGCTCGGCCGACTTAGATCCCTGTAGACTGGTGTAGCAGACTAGAGTCTGATAGTTTTGACCTTATTTAGGTGATACGCTTACTTCGACGATAGTTATCTTTATTTTTCCTCGATATTGCGGTTTCACGAGTTACGTCGACGACACTAGTTCTGCTTCGCGATTTGAAGTTATTTTTCGGTTAAGTTCCAAGGACTTACATTGATTGGCTAAGTGTGGACGGGGTTCCACAGACATTTTTGCTCCTGGATCGATTGAGACTCTTTCAGCAGCTACATTGACACCTTTGTCAGATTTTCGGATTCGAGCTTCGGTTTAGACCTCATGATACTTATATAGAGCATCCGGTTCGAGGTTCGGCCTCTATCGTTTATATACTTATATAGAGCATCTGGTTCGAGGTCCGGCCTCTATCGCTCAGATATTTATATAGAGCATCCGGTTCGAGGTCCGACCTCTATCGCTTAGTTACTTATACAGAGCATCCGGTTAGAGTTCCGGCCTCCGTATTGTCAGATCCTATTATTTGGGGTTGAGGTTTTTGTTCGATGTTATGTGTTCTTGGTTTCTCTTATGTAATTCTCTTTAGCTATAGTTTTTCTGTGTACTCGTCGGGCTTATGGGGGTCCGGTCGAGTTTTAATTTAACTTGCGCACGAGTGTACCTTCTGGGCTTATGGGGGTCCAGTTAGGTGTAGTTAGATTACTTTAGTTAGTTATTTCTACACTCGTGTGCATTTCATTGTTACTTAGTTTTCGTTCTTGACCTCTGTTTGTGTTATTCTTTCTTTTCATATTGTATTTACTTTTCAAGTTCAGTCGGCCTATGATGCCTACTGAGTACCTGTTGTTTTGGTACTCATGCTACGTTCTGCATCTGTTTCGTGATGCAGGTCCGAGCACCAGTGGCCAGCGTTAATCCAGCTTGGAATAGTTTGATCCGGAGACGGGGGTGAGCACACGGCGTTCTGTACTATTTCAGTCTCCATCTGTATATATAGACTTGTCTTTTGCCGTTCGAGACAGTCGAGTCTCTGTAGTCCATTTTTGGGACTTGTACTCTTTATGTTAGTAGCTCTGTACTAGTGACTTCTAGGTTTTGGGAGGGATCTTTATTTGTATATATTTTGGTTTGCGCCCGCTCGTTAATTTATTATATTAAATTTTGTCTCCTCCTGTTTAGTTTCTGCCCTCAGATCCATTACTTGTTGTTCTGGGCTACGGGTCGGCTTACCTACTAGTGGGTTATAGTAGGTGTCATTATGGCTCGAGAAATCGGGTCGTGACAAGTTGGTATCAGAGACCCAGGTTCACCGGTCTTACTTGTACAGAGCTAACGTCCAGTAAAGTCTTGCGGATCGGTGCGGAGACGTCTGTAACTTATCTTCGAGAGGCTACAGGATGTCTTTAGGAAGATTTTCTCTTTTGTTTCACTTTCGTGCAATTTGTGTCTTATTGTTTCCTTGAAATCTCACTTATTTCACTCTATCACAAGATGGCTCGCACGCGAGGTAGCGCGGCCGAAGATGATGCACCCGAGCATGCAGACAGAGCCCCAACTTGGGGTAGACGCCGACCCCGAGGTCGAGCACCTGCTCGAGATGAAGAGGAGGAGCCCCAGGCAGCATATATACCTCCGCAGCCAGTGGGGTCGGGACCAGTCCAGCTATCGCCTGCACCTGCACCTGCACCAGCTGCAGCGCCTGATATTCATGCCCTGCTGACTCAGATATTAGCAACTATTGGGGAGATGCGTCAGCACCAGTTTCAGCTCCCGTTCCAGCGCCGCAGAGTCAGCCTGCCGCAGCAGCACCTGAGGTTCGGCCGTCGCCAGTTCAAGTGGCCGCCCAGCCAGACTTAAAGAATAGGGAGATGCCACTACGCGAGCAGAAGATGCTCGGGGTGTTCCAGAGGTTGGCACCACCGATATTCTCAGGGGCGATTGGGGAGGACGTCCATGAGTTCCAGCTCACTTGCCAGGAGCAGCTACAGTCTTTAGGCCTGTTGGAGTCGAGAGGAGCCGACTTCACCGCTCACCAGTTCTGTGGGCCAGCCAGGCAGTGGTAGCGCTCGTATCGAGAGTCCAGGCCAGCTGAATCGCTTCATAATATCTTGGAGTGAGTTCTCAGAGGCTTTCTTAGCCCGATTCATGCCACGGAGCGTTAGGGATAGGCTTCGTGATCCGTTCTCCAGATTGGAGCAAGGCCCTATGACTGTCTCAGAGTATGAGACGAGGTTTCATGAGTTGTCTCGGCATGCTACCATAATTCTGCCCACAAAGGAGGAGAGGGTTCGTTGTTTTGTACGTGGGTTGCGGTACCATTTGAGGGTCGACACAGAGCATTTGGTTTCGGCCGGCCGTTCATTTCTTGATATGGTAGATCATGCTCGATCCATGGAGCATATTCATCGTGAGGCCCAAGGGGGCAGCGATAAGAGGGCACGCTACCAGGGCAGCTACAGCGGGTCCCAGACTAGGGGAAGGGACTCCTATGATAGGCCCCACCAGAGGTTCCATCAGGGTCAGTCTAGTCAGCCTATTCAGGCGGCATTACCTGCTTCTGAGGGAGGCCAGCATCAGCAGGGTGGTCCTAGTACAGGCCAGAGTTCGAGGGGATCAGATTCTCTCCCTTCATACCGCAGTCGGGTTTCTACAGGGCGTTCAACTTCGGGGTGTTATGATTGTGGTGCTCTTGACCATTGGTCTAGAGGATGCCCCCGGCGAGGGCGAGGGATGATTATACCAGCTCCCCTTGCACCTAGACCGATTTCAGCAGTATTCTTTCCAGCTAGATGTGGTGGTCAGGACCAGGGCCGTCGGGATAGTCGATAGGGTACTAGAGGTGGAGCTCGGGGAGCCAGGTCAGGTGGTAGATCAGACGCACCGGGCAGAGGTGCTCAGGGCCATTTCTACGCTACCCCGGCAAGGGCAGCGGCTGAGGCATTTGACGATGTCATCACAGGTATGCTTTTATTATGCCATCAGCCTGCTACAGTATTATTTGATCCTGGATCCACATTCTCGTATGTATCTATTTATTTTGCTCCCCGATTGGGTATGAGGTCTGAGTCTTTGGCAGAGCCGGCTCATGTTTCGACCCCGGTGGGTACGTCCTTAGTAGTGGATCAGGCATTGCGATATTGCTTAGTGACTATCCAGGGTTATGATACTAGAGTTGATCTTATTTTGCTAGATATGATTGATTTTGATGTGATTCTGGGCATGGACTGGTTATCCCTCTACCATGCGGTCTTGGATTGCTATGCCAAGACCGTTACTTTAGCTATGCCTAGCATTCCCCCAGTGTTGTGGCAGGGTGCTCATAGTCATACACCGACGGGGATCATCTCTTTTATGCGGGCTAGCCGATTGGTTGCTTCTAGGTGTTTAGCTTATTTGGCCTATGTGAGAGATGTAAGTAGGGAGGGCCCTTCAGTTGACTCAGTTCCTGTGGTTAGAGAGTTTGCAGATGTGTTCCCTACAGACCTACCTGGTCTACCCCCAGAGCGTGACATTGATTTTGCCATAGATTTAGAGCCTGACACCTGTCCTATTTCTATTCCGCCTTACCGGATGGCTCCTGCAGAGCTCAGGGAGCTCAGTATTCAGTTAGAAGACCTCTTAGGTAAGGGGTTCATCCGTCCAAGTGTGTCGCCTTGGGGTGCTCCTGTTTTGTTTGTGAAGAAGAAGGATGGGACTATGAGAATGTGCATTGACTACAGGCAACTGAATAAGGTGACGGTGAAGAACCGTTACCCCATGCCTCGTATTGATGACTTGTTTGACCAGCTTCAGGGTGCCGCCGTGTTTTCTAAGATTGATTTGAGATCCGGGTACTATCAGCTGAGGATTAGGGCAGCGGACATCCCTAAGACCGCAATTTAGGACTCGTTACGGCCACTATGAGTTTCTTGTGATGTCTTTTGGGTTGACTAATGCCCCTGCCGCCTTCATGGACTTGATGACACGTGTGTTCAGGCCATACCTTGATTCATTTGTTATCGTCTTCATTGATGACATACTGGTATACTCGCGGAGCCGGAGTGAGCATGAGCAGCATTTGAGGATAGTGCTCCAGACTTTGAGAGATCATCGGCTTTATGCCAAGTTCTCAAAGTGCGAGTTTTGGCTTGAGTCTGTAGCATTCTTGGGGCACGTGGTGTCCAAAGAGGGTATTAGGGTTGATCCGGCGAAGATTAAGGCTATTCGTGATTGGGATATGCCTACTTCTGTTACTGAGGTTCGTAGCTTTGTTGGGTTAGCGAGTTACTATAGACGCTTTGTTGAGGGTTTTTCTTCTATTGCAGCCCCTTTGACTCGGTTGACTCGTGTTGATGTTCCCTTTGTTTGGTCAGAGGAGTGTGAGGCGAGCTTTTTGAGGCTCAAGGAGTTATTGACCACCGCTCCTATATTGACTCTTCCAGTTGAGGGCGAGGGTTTCACGGTTTATTGTGACGCATCCGGCGTTGGTTTGGGTTGTGTATTGATGCAGCAGGGTTGGGTTATTGCTTATGTATCGAGGTAGCTTAAGATCCATGAGCGCAACTACCCCACTCATGACTTGGAGTTGGCGGCGGTAGTTTTCGCGCTTAAGATTTGAAGGCACTACTTATATGGAGTTCGATGTGAGATCTATACTGATCATAGGAGCCTTCAATACATCATGAGCCAGAGGGACCTTAATTCAAGGCAGCGTCGTTGGATTGAGGTCTTGAAGGACTACGACCTTTCTATTCTTTATCATCTGGGCAAGGCGAATGTGGTAGCGGACGCCTTGAGCCGAAAGGCGGTGAGTATGGGTAGTCTAGCCTTCTTATCTGTTGAGGAGCGACCCTTGGCTTTGGATGTTCAGTTCTTAGCTAATAGCATGGTTCGGTTGGATATCTCAGATTCCATGCGCGTCTTGGCCTATATAGGAGTTCAGTCTTCTTTGCTTGATAGGATCCGTGGTTGCCAGTTTGAGGATGAGGCATTGGTGGTTCTTAGAGATCGAGTGTTAGCAGGTGATGATGGTCAGGCTACCTTAGATCCTGATGGGGTGTTGAGATTCACCGGTCGCATCTGTGTCCCGAGAGTTGGAAATTTGATTCAGTTGATACTTTCTGAGGCTCATGAGTCTAGATACTCTATCCATCCGGGCACAGCGAAGATGTATCGGGATTTGAGGCAGCATTATTGGTGGAGTGGCATGAGGAGAGATATTGCTGACTTTGTTTCCCGTTGCTTGTGTTGTCAGCAGGTGAAGGCCGAGCATTTGAGGCCTGGTGGTGAGTTCCAGAGATTACCCATTCCGGAGTGGAAGTGGGAGCGTATCACTATGGACTTCATTATGGGGTTGCCTCGGACTTCTAGAGGTGTTGACAGCATTTGGGTCATCGTGGATCGATTGACTAAGTCAACACACTTCCTCCTTGTTCATACTACTTTCAGTGCCGAGAGGTTGGCTCGTATCTACATTAGGAAGGTGGTTCAACTTCATAGGGTGCCGACTTCTATTATATCAGATCGGGGTTCTCAGTTCACGTCTAGCTTTTGGAGGACCTTTCAGGATGAGTTGGGCACTCGGGTTGACCTTAGCACAACTTTTCATCCACAGACGAATGGCCAGTCGGAGCGTACTATTTAGGTCCTTGAGGATATGTTGCGAGCCTGTGTTATGGACTTTGGAGGTCAGTGGGACCAGTTCTTGCCTTTGGCGGAGTTTGCGTACAACAACAGCTACCATTCTAGTATTCAGATGACCCCGTTCGAGGCCTTGTATGGTAGGCGCTGTCGCTCTCCGGTGGGCTGGTTTGAGTCTACAGATCCTAGGCCGCGGGGTACAGATTTGATTCAGGAGGCTTTGGACCAGGTGAGGGTGATTCAAGATAGACTTAGGATTGCTCAGAGCAGGCACTAGAGTTATGCGGATCAGAGGCGTCGACCTTTGAGATTCTCTGTTGGTGATCAGGTATTCCTCCGTGTGTCGCCCATGAAGGGCGTGATGAGGTTTGGGAGACGGGGTACGCTTAGCCCCAGGTTCATTGGGCCTTTTGAGATACTCCGGACAGTTGGAGAGGTTGCTTATGAGTTGGCCCTACCTCCAGCATTTTCAGCTATCCACCCGGTTTTCCATGTCTTGATGTTGCGCCGGTATGTTCCTGATAAGTCTCATGTGCTCCAGTATGATGCAGTTGAGTTGGATGATCGTTTGACATTTGTAGAGGATCCAGTTGCCATCTTAGCCAGAGATGTGAGGAGATTGCGCTAGAGGGTCATTCCTGTTGTTAAGGTCCGTTGGAGGCATCGTCCAGTCGAGGAGGCTACCTGGGAGACCGAGCAGGAGATGCATGAGCAGTTTCCCAGCTTGTTTGAGCCCTCAGGTATATCCATATCTTTTCTTTCGCGGACGAAAGTCCTTTTTAGTAGTGGATATTGTAATGACCCTCCTAGTCATTTTTGTTTCTTCCCTTCTGTGTATCGTTTAGAGCATTCCTGTAGCGACCCCAAGTCATTTATGACTTGCTGGGACTGACAGTTCAGTCACCTGGTCGTTCGTTTGGTTTTGGTGTGAGTTTTAGTATTTTGGAGCTTATGAACATTGAACGATCATTTTCGATCAAAAGTTCAAGAAGACCACCTCAGAATGGAATTCTGACAGTTCCATCAGCTCCGAAAGGATCATTTTAGGTTGGTAGCATGGTCGGCATGACTCCCGAGGTTTTCAGTGTGAGTCGGTGCGATTAGGCGTTTTAGCCTTTGAAATTTGGCCTTAGATTGACTTTGGTCAATATTCTTGGAAAACGCACTCGGATGAAAATTCCGTCAGCGCGGTTAGCTCCAAAATGTTGAGTTTGGTCTAGAACAGCCTTTTGTTCGACTCCCGAGGTTTCCAGACTCATTTCGAGCCCTTTGGTGGATTTTGGTTAAAATAGCTCTTGGAAGTGGGACCCACTTTTTATCGAGATGACCTCTGATGGAGGAAATTTTGACTGCTCCGTTGAGTCTGGAATATCGAGTTTGGTGGGGTAGCATATCTGTTTTATTTTTATCGGGTCCCGATCGAATTCCGAGTACCCGTCGGAGTTCTTTTTAATGCTGAAATTGCAGAAAAATCTGCAACATTTTCCAATCTTTCAAAGGGCATAACTCTCTCATTTCTAGTCCAAAGTTAGTGATCCAAAGGTTCATCTTGTGTGGTTTTTCGCAAGGAACGCATCGGTGAGGTTATATTTCATATTTAAAGCTTCGTTGGAGGTAAAAATTTGTGTTTAAACTGCTGTCACAGCCATTTTCGGACTCAGTTTTTTGGACAGTTTTGGAAGCTGATTTCTCAGTCATTTTAGGTCCGATTTTAGTGATTCTTGAGGCTATATTGAGTGGTTTTCCGAGGAGAACGTTGTGGTGTTGTCACATTTTAGACCTCTCGTTTCTGGTATTTTCTCGTGAATAGCTGCTGCTATTACTGTTCATTGTTAGTATGTTTTGTGTTTTTCATTGTATGTCGTGTTGGGCTGTTTCGAGACTCGAATTGTGTTCCATTTTGGGACACAAGTTCGGGGAGGTGTTTAAGAACCTATTTTTGGGGTTAATTCCGAAATTTCCGGTGCGGGCCCCACTTTCCCCGTTTTGATCCCGAAATTGGTTCGTCTCCGTTTCTTGCGATTTTAGTGTCTAAACGACCGTAATAACGTTGTGACTCTATTTTTGATAGCGTGTCAGCGTTTAGAGGCTGTTTGAAAAAGGGAAAGCTCCGGAGAAGTGACTTTTGGAGCGCGCGTGGTCGGCGTACAGGTAGGCTACGGTTTTCATCTCTTAGATTGAACTTGAGAGTGGGAATGCAGGTTGATTAGTTGGGATTTGGGTTGATAATTATTGAATAGTGCATAGCTGTTTAGAATTCATGTTTCGGTCTCTTTCGGAAATTATCGATTAATAGGGAGCATGCTTGGTGTTACTAATTGACCCTCCTTGCTATGTGGAGTACTTGTATACTTGATTACCATTTATTTGAAGCATGTTGGTCTTTAGTTTAGGTTTGACTAGGGTTGCCTTAGAAATTCATGATTCGAAATCGATAGGTCTTAGTTTTGCCCCGACGTCGCTCGGCTGGCTTAGATCCCTGTAGACTGGTGTAGCAGACTAGAGTCTGATAGTTTGGACCTTAGTTAGGTGATATGCTTACTTCGACGATAGTTATCTTTATTTTTCCTCGATATTGCGGTTTCACGAGTTACGTCGACGACACTAGTTCTGCTTCGCGATTTGAAGTTATTTTTCGATTAAGTTCCAAGGACTTACATTGATTGGCTAAGTGTGGACGGGGTTCCATAGACATTTTTGCTCCTGGATCGATTGAGACTTTTTCAGCAGCTACATTGACACCTTTGTCAGATTTTCGGATTCGAGCTCCGGTTTAGACCTCATGATACTTATATAGAGCATCCGGTTCGAGGTCCGGCCTCTATCGTTTATATACTTATATAGAGCATCCGATTCGAGGTCCGGCCTCTATTGCTCAGATATTTATATAGAGCATCCGGTTCGAGGTCCGGCTTCTATCGCTTAGTTACTTATACAGAGCATCCGGTTAGAGTTTCGGCCTCCGTATTGTCAGATCCTATTATTTGGGGTTGAGGTTTTTGTTCGATGTTATGTGTTCTTGGTTTCTCTTATGTAATTCTCTTTAGCTATAGTTTTTCTGTGTACTCGTCGGGCTTATGGGGGTCCGATCGGGTTTTAATTTAACTTGCGTACAAGTGTACCTTCTTGGCTTATGGGGGTCCAGTTAGGTGTAGTTAGATTACTTTAGTTAGTTATTTCTACACTCGTGTGCATTTCATTGTTACTTATTTTTCGTTCTTGACCTCTGTTTGTGTTATTCCTTCTTTTCATATTGTATTTACTTTTCAAGTTCAGTCGGCCTATGATGCCTACTGAGTAGCTGTTGTCTTGGTACTCATGCTACGCTCTGCATCTGTTTCGTGATGCAGGTCCGAGCACCAGTGGCCAGCGTTAATTCAGCTTGGAGTAGTTTGATCCGGAGACGGGGGTGAGCACACGGCGTTCTGTACTATTTCAGTCTCCATCTGTATATATAGACTTGTCTTTTGCCGTTCGAGACAGTCGAGTCTCTGTAGTCCATTTTTGGGACTTGTACTCTTTATGTTAGTAGCTCTGTACTAGTGATTTCCAGGTTTTGGGAGGAATCTTTATTTGTATATGTTTTGGTTTGCACCCGCTCGTTTATTTATTATATTAAATTTTATCTCCTCTTGTTTAGTTTCTGCCCTCAGATCCATTACTTGTTGTTCTGGGTTACGGGTCAGCTTACCTACTGGTGGGTTATAGTAGGTGCCATCATGGCTCGAGAAATCGGGTCGTGACAACTATATTCTGAATCTGATTCTCCTAAATCAGAATTAAGCATAATCTTATATAAAGAATCTTTAATATTATCATTAATATGAAGGTTTCTAATATTTTTCCTGACTCTGCAATCTTTTGCATAGTGACCATATCTTCCACATTTGTGGCAAGTATCTGACTTATCATATCGACGTTTAAATTTATAAAATTTATGATCACTTTTTCTTTCAATCTTTCTTCTTTCTTTTATTTGTATTCTTTTTCTCTTCCATTCTTTATAATATTTCTTGGAAGATCTAGTTTTGAAAGAATGCTTATCTTTCTGCTTTTCTTTCCTAGTCTTAGAAGCAGGCTTAGGAATATCGAGAGCAAATTGCTCACAGAATTTTCCCAACTGTTGTCTTTCATTAAGACGATGTCTTTTGATTTGTTGATTCAGCTTAATTTCATTACACAAAGCCAAATCTTCCTGCACACAAGCATTTATTAATTTCCTATATGTATAATTTTCATAATTAATACTAGGACTATCACCTCTTAGAACCTTCCTTACTCTTTCAGCAAAGAGGGATGGTAATCCATCAATAAATTTGGATTTCCAATGAGTGCTATTACATTCTGGCAATTCCATAACCCTGCACAGAAATACATCTTTATATAGCCTAAAAGATGTAAGGGTTTTACATCTTAAATTCTGTAATAATGTTCTGATGGTTTCACTATTATCTGACCATCTTCCTGAAAAGTGTTCTATAATATTCAAAACCAGTGTATAAACTGCATTCTGAACTTCTCCTTCACCTTCTTGTTTCACAGCCTGAAGGATCTTATCTTTTTGTTTTTGATTCAGATAATTATCCCACCAACCTTTTAACTGGCCTATAAACCCTGCAGTTATTATTTCTGCAATAGTCTTATCACTATTTTTATTAGTCTTATAGCTAGTATTGTACATCAATATCCTGTGCATAGTTGTATAAATTTGTCTATCAGTATAACCATCTATGTTCCATTCATATATTTCTTTTCCATTGTAACTATTTGTCACAACGTATTCTTGTTCTTCTATTAGAATATCTTAAGGAGTAGGTCTTGGATGATAGAACATCCTTTGAACTGGCTTTCTTACAAATTTTTCTGATATTTTATTAGTTTGGTCAGAAAATTCCGTATTACCTACACCATTACTTTTTCTAGGAAATTTTCTAATTCAGAAAAATCCTTTAACTTAAAGTCATCAATTTCTGGGGGAGGTTGAATGCTAGGTTGAGCAACATTTCCCTTTCCTTTTTTATCATTACTCATTTGAGATAAAAGTTTATCAACTTTTTCATGCAAAGATACTATATGATCACCTAACATGCTCATATAAATATTTGTATAATTATGTTGTTTTATTATTAAATTAATATGCTGGGAGGTGACTAAAGCAGTATCATTTTCAAATAATTTTGAAAAAGCATTAAAATGAACAATCCTATCATCTTTATTAATTTGGAAGGATTGTAATAGCGGAAATACTGATTTCGTAATTTTTCCATTACTTAAGGTAAAATCCTTTTCTAACACTGAGATATAGTTATAAACATGTTTACACATAAACCATGGAACAAATGCAATTAAAACTTTTTTTCCTGATTCCATAAGATCTTTATAAAATTCTTCTTAAAGTTGAAACTGTTCTTCCTTATTAAAGTTTTTGAAAAACCATTTTCTAAAAGATTTCAATCTGGATTTTTGAAATTCCTTAGCAATCTTTGCTCTTGCCTGGGAACCAGGACTAAAATCAATAGGTTCGTCAGTCATCATAAAATAAATTTATGTATTTAACCCATCTGGAAAATTCATTTCAGATTCAGTTATGTCTAAATCTGAGCTAGGTCTAGCAATGTTATCTTTATCAATTTTTATACTATCACATCTGTAATTTTCTCTAATTTGAGAAGTAGATGCCCTAGATGGTACCTGCACAATATAATTCAGGGGAGATATATATGAAGAATTAGATCTAGTAATTCTAGAAGACATACTACCATTTTTCATTTTATTATTTGTCATAAAATCTGAAAACTTTATTTTAACAATTCCATCATTCAACTATTCAATTTCTGAAATTTCTTCATTAATATTAATTTTAGGAGGAGTAGCTCCCACAATAACCCATTCTTGTGGAAAATCAATTTCTTCCCACTTAATCGGTCTTCGAGTAACTACTCTAGATTTTTCAAAATTAGTTTACTATTAAAATAGTCTCATTTTTAAAATCAATGACTTTGCACATAGGATTTAAGGTATGCAATAATTTATAATAAATTCTATAACAAATACAAACAACTTCAGGGCCAGGCAAAGAAATCTGCAAATTAGGATAGACATTAAAATAAACTGGTCCATAAGCTAGACTAATTTGAATAGTCCCTATTAGAGACTTTTTCCAATTATGATTTCTACCATCATGTAAAGCTGCTATAAAACTTTCAGTTAGTCCACTTAAAGTAAGGGGCTTAAACGCCACCTGAACCAAGCCAATATGCATAAATCTATAAATATCCCTATAAGGGGCAAGATCAGTTTTAGATATAAGTCTAAAAGTCTGATAGTTATTATCAATAGTAATAGTTTATTCAGTGGTTTTAACCACTTGTTTTAACCCAAGTTTCTCAAAGGTTCCCATTTGATATATAATTCTGGGTGAAATTTTTGGAATAGTCCACTTATTAAGTATATCCAATTGTTGCGGTATTTCATATTCTTCTTTTCTATGGTTTTTAACAGAAGACTTCTCTTTTATGATATTCATAATTTGAACAAGTGTTGAACTATACCACCTATAATTACTATAATTCCATGGCTCTGACACCATATGAAACGGATCGCACAGCCTACTGTAAGAATCTTTTACTAATTCAAGTAATTTTTCAACATAATAACTCAAAGACTTTCACCGTATCCGGGTCCCCCAGGGTAATCCAACGGTCTACTATCGGGTCCGCCCACAACACAGGGTAATCCAATGGATACATCCGGGTCCATCCTTTTTACAGGATAATCCAACGGATCAACGTAATAGTCTTTTGATACTATGCTAAAATTTCCTTTAATTAGACCTTAATTTCAGCCATTTAAACCATCTTTCATAGATACAATTCCATTTAATTATAAAAATCTAGTATGATATAGCTCAACACAATAATTTAGCCTACCATTAGGCTAAGTATCAACAGAAGAAATAAAATAAAGAAATTAATAATAGTACCTGAAGACGAACTGCAAAATTCTTCAAATCGAATTGCAGATTTTTATTCAAACTTGGAATATATTACAAGAGAGTATTTTAGAGAGAGAGAGGTGGGGGGGGGGGGTTCTAAAACCTGCCTCTAAAACTAAAACGTCCTTCCCTTTATATAGAGGGAATTACAACATAAAAAAATAAAAGACTTGGCCCACACTCTTTACAATGGCCAATTACAAAACGATAAGGCCGACACACCCCTATGGCCTTCACACTATCTTCATGTGGCCGACATAATTATTTGTGGCCACTATCTCATCTTTTTCAAAGATGCCTATATTTATTAAAATAGATTCCTTCTTTATAAAAGTAGTTTGTCTCTTACCCCTTTGTCATCATGGTGGGGTCTTATCTTTAGACTTTTAAACTTTTGCCTTATCCTTGCATGTGGCTTTGTCAGAGGATTCCTCCACTTGTTCTTGAAATTTCCAGAAGAGAGCATCAATATCAATCTCTTATGTATTATCACTTTGTCCTTCTCTTGCAATGCACACTTCATCATCCTAATAAGTGTGGCTTGCTGATGCCATTGAGATATCATCTTCAATTTCCACGTCAAGGTTTCTCATCAAATTTTTCTTGACCTCTTCCATGTATAATGCAATTGTTTATGCCTTGTAAATAATTCCCTTTTTCATCTGCAGTTTTCTAACAATTTGTTTAAAAGGATTATTAATTTCTTCTTGAGGCGTAGATATCCTCTGGTTATGATAATTATCAATAATTTGATTTTTTAAATCTATAATCTCTTGACCATGTATCTTTCCTTCTGGGTCTTTATTAATTAATTTACTCTAGAACTTGTATAAAAAGTTCTCATTAAACAAGAAATTTTTTTCGAAGTAGTATTAACCTCGACATTCCATATCATAATCCATGGAATTGAGAGTTCTATAAAAAAAATACATTATTGACATCCCCTCAAAAAATATATCATCTTGTTCCAAGCTGAGAAGCTTTGGGGATATATCTAGCCATTCCAAATATAATTATTTATATTGGTCTGGTAATATTTTAATAGAATGACCGTATGACATCCACCATCTGCAAAACCAATTTGGAATTTTCTGCATAAAAACATTAGAACAAATTTTTATGAACCATGAATGCCTTTTATTAGGATTCTCATATAATAGAGCTTTATTAAAGCTATCATTGTAATCCCAGTAATTGTATTTTACTGCAATTCTCTGTTCCGAGTGGATATAATCCCTTTCTTTTAATGGGCTCATTCCCCATTCTTCTGGAGAAATAATTTTCTTTATAATAAACTTTGAAAAGTTACAAACTTTCTTAGCATTAGCAGGATAAAAATGCTGAAATTCTGCTGACCCTGTTGCTGAGAGTATCATCTCATGATGCATCCTCTATTTGTATGCAGTCGTAGTATAACAAACTGTATCCAAATACCTACGCATTAGCTGTCATGGATCATTTTTCCATTTTAGATCATTATTTTCTAAAAGAAGTATGACTTCTTTTTTTCATTCATATCATAAACTTCTGTGTTTTCTTCATCCACTAATATGCTGGAATAAGTAGGAGGATAATTATCTTTATTTTTCTTGAATTTCATAAAATCCATACACTCTTTGTACATGGGATGATTCATATTCAACCCTTCCATATTTGTTGATGAGCTAGAAGCATCAATCAATTTTTTATTTCCCAATTGAGCGAGGATATGACCTCCTCTTTCTCTATTTCCTCGTCCAGGGGGCCATGAAGGTCTTATGCTTGAAAACAAAGATATTTATGATTAGTCTAAATATTCTCTAGTAAGAAAATCTGGAAGACTATTATCTTCTCCTTTTTTTATAAATAATCTCAAAATCAAATGGTGCTAATAATGCTTGCCATCTAGCAAACGTTTGTTTAGAAACGTCATGCTTACAATCTTTATTAAGCATGAACTTAGCAGCTTGACAATCAATTTTAATTATAAAATTTTTATTATAAAGATTACCTTGGAATTTTAAAACAGTTTTTACAATAGCTAATATTTCTTTAGCTACTGTGGCATAATTTTTCTGAGATGGATTCCATTTCCCAGAATAAAATTGGACAATATAATGGCGTTTATTATCCGGACAATACTGGAGTAAGGACACCTCCAAATCCTATATATGAGGCATTTGTTTCAATCGTCTTTTCCCAATTTGGGTTTGCCAAAGTGAGGCATGGAAGGTTTTTAACCTTAGTTTTTATTCTTTTAACAACTTCAGTATGATTAGCTGACCAGGCTTTTGGATTTTTCTTAAGCCTATCATATAAAATAGCTGCATCAAGAGCTAAGTCCTTTATAAAAGGTGCTACATAGTTGAGACTACCAAGAAATCTCTACAATTAAGTCTTATTAGTAATTTCATCAGGAAATTTAGAAGGAAATTCAATACTCCTATTAATAGGGCTAATACAACCTTTTTCAATATTATGGCCTAAAAACCTTACTCTAGTTTGAAATAAAGCCATTTTTGGAGCAGATATAACTAAACCGTTTTGAATAATAATTTTCTTGAATAAATGAAGATGTTTAAAATGAGTTTCTATATTTTTTGAAAATACCAAAATATCAGCTATATAAACAATGATAAAATTACTATAAGGTATAAAAATATCATTCATAATTTTTTGAAATTCAGATGGAGCGTTCTTCAATCCAAAAGGCATAACGTTCCATTCAAATTGACCCATAGGGACATTGAAAGAGGTTTTAAATCTATCTGAGTCACTTATTTGAATATGCCAATAACCTGATTTCAAATCAAATTTAGAAAATATAACTACATCATAAACTCTATCTAATAAATCATTTTTATTAGGGATGGGGTACCTAATCCATCTTAAAGCTTTATTTAAAGGTTTATAATTTATAACCAACCTGGGGGCACCTCTTTCTTGTTCAGCATGTTTATTAACATAAAAACCTATACAAGATTAAGGAGATTTCGAATGCCTATAAGGCCTTTATACAGTAGAGATTCAATTTCTTTTTTACATAATTCCAAATATTCGGAATTCATCTGGCATGGCCTAGCTTTAGTAGGAATATTATCCTCATTAAAATCATCTTCATATGGAAGACTAACAACATGCTTTTTCCTGTTCCAAAAAGCATTAGGATGATCGCCACAAATATCCATGGAGAATTGATTTTTTAAAATAGCAATTTTTATCCTGTAATTTAGGATTTTGTAAAATGGTATCAATTTCAATACTATTAATTTCTCCTTTAATAAAATTCATTTGATTATTTTTTAAAATCATTTTTGAGGTTAATTCATTTAACATTCGAGTAAAAGGTTTAGTGATAAATTCTAGTTTAAAAGGTTTATTATTCCAAGTACCTATTATTTTTTCATTATCCCAATAAATAAAGGGAAAAATATCATTTATAAAAGGTACTCCTAGAATAGTTTGGTTAGTAATATCTTTAACCAAAACAAAGCTTTGAGGAACACATTGCTTTCCTTTACAAATAAAAGCCTTGGGTAATTTAAATTCAATATTCATTTTACTGTCATTTGCAGATCTTAAACTATGAGTAGTTTTAGGAAAATATCTTGAATAACGGATACTCTATATTAAGAGAATGACTATAATTATATGAACTAAAACAAAATTAAAATAACAACGATTATAAATATATGAACTAAAACAAAATTGAAAAAATATATGGAAAACTAAATTTGAATTAAATTTGTTTTTTTAGGTGCTAGTAATTGAGAAAACACTAAATATTTTTGAGTTAATTTGATATTATTAAAAATATTAAATGATATGAGTATTTTAAATACTCAGTTCTAAAAACATTTTTAGTTATTGTGATAAAAAATATTTATTGATTCTTTTATTCAATATATAAACATCTTAAAAAAATAAAGTTAAAAAATATTTATTAGGAGTAAGAAAATAAGAAAATGAATGAAAAGAAGGATGAGTAGGAGTGAGATGATAAAAAGATAAAGAAATAGATACACTATTCAAATGTCAATTAATTAATGGAGGGTAACACATATTGTTGGGTGGACCTCTAGCATTATAAAATTTTCCCCCATTTCTCTCTTATAGTCTCAAACTCTCAATTCCATACACTAAAATAAATAAAAAAAAACTCCATTTTTTCTCTTCAACTTTCTCTCTCTAACTATTGGAGTAGACCAAGTCAACCACGACGACCATCTCCGGCGACCTTTTCTTTCTAATTTAGCAGCATAATCAAACAATCATTTGATTCTTCAAAAAGTTTTACTGTTGTTTGGATTTCTTTTTTTTGGATCTTTGAAGCAATGAGAGAAGAAGATAAAGGAGAAGTAGCTAAAAAGTTGATTGAAATAGTTAATGATATATCAAACATATCGGATTATAAAATTTCGGTGAAGAAACAGTTCTTTAATTTAGCTAGAAGGCTCAAGTTGTTGACTCCAGTGTTCGAAGAGATTCGTGATAGCAAAGAGAAATTACCAGTTGAATCTATGAAATCGTTGATTTCATTAAAAGAAACTCTTGAATCTGCTAAGGAATTGCTCCAATTTGGTAGCGTAGGCAGCAAGATTTATCTGGTGCGTATGTTAATTTATTATAAGTTTAAATTCAGTTGGTTTTTTTGAGATTTTCTCAGTTTGATTTTGTTTGAAATTAATTGAAGTTCGTTAAACTGATTCTGTTTGAAATTTGGTGAAAAAATTGTTTCTTTGCTGAAATGATTGGTTAACAAATTTAATGGTAGTAAATTCTTTACATTTTCTGTTTGATTTTGTAGGATTAATGATGGATTTGTTTCTGATTAGTTTAATTTCCACATTGAAGAATTTTGAGATGAAACCTCTAGAAAAGATTTGAATTTTTTTTTTCACTGTTTTCTAAAATTCCTCCGTCTTTTGGTATCCGTGTTGTCTGAGTCAGATTGGCGCATCTTCACTACTTTCATGTGATACCTGAGCTGACTCATTTTTCACTAATTCCACGTGATACCTGTCAGCTTAGCAACATGTATCAGTTAACTTTGTCCACTAAAGATAGGACAAATGGCAAAATAAATTCCTCTAGTTTTTCTTTTTGGTATCCGTGGTGTGGTGTCTGAGATAGCTTGGCACATCTTCACTAATTCCATGTGATACATGCTAGCTCAGAGATGGGTATCATGTAACTCTGTTAACCAAAGATAGGACAAATGACAAAATAAACTCCTCTAGTTATGAATCACTAGATCGGTGACAAAGAAAAAAGGTCCAAAATTATCCTTTATCTTTGGGTTGAGACTCAAAATAATCCGTTTATCTTTTCATTGGAGCACTAATAGTCCTCATTCTTTGCCAAAGAATGGTGCATTTTCGGTCTCCTCCAACATTTTCCATCTATCACTAATAGGAAAATTTATGATCTAAAAAAGTTATGATTTTTTTCGTAGGAAACTTACCAAAGTAAAATAACCAAAGCTACAAATTTTAAATTTATGAAACTCAAGTAAGAAATACAGTAATAAACAAAATATGGATTATGGAAATGCTTACACTTTTATTAACCACTATTCACATGGGTATTTAAGTTTTGCGATTTAATGATATTAATTCTAGTGAGAGTTTTGGCAAGTTGATCAGCAAAACACAAAGTTTGATACTTGAAATCTTGCCGAGAATGCTAATTGTATCTTTTTCTATAGATTCAGTTCACACTTAAAAAATGTGAGCAACAAGAAGAAAATAAAGATAAATGGACTTACTTTTATGGTAAAATCATTGTTTTCCTCTAAAAGTGAGTCTTAGAGTAACAATTGAATTATAATGACCAAATAGTATGTTTTTAATGCTAAATTACTTGTCAATGAATATGATCAAGCAATGAGCAATAATAACAGACAATAAAATAGTGAATATAAGAGAAAATGAGAATCTTTTTAATCGTCTCCAGCATAATTGTCTAGCAACATTAAGTCACCAAGTTTCAAAAAAAAAAAAAAAATTGTCTAGCAACATCACTGGGAAAAGCAAGAGCTTGCGTTTCAATTCAGAGAGTAAAGTAGTTCTTGTGATGAAATCAGATAGGTTTGATGTGAGGGGAAGGGATGTATTTATGACCTAACCCTAAGTAACATTTCCCGTGTATTCCGGCTCTCATAATGACCATTATCATTTATTAGCATATTTAACCATTACATGTGTGAGTGACTGACGGAGAGAATCCTGGATTCACCGGAAGCAGTTATAGATGAGGACTTATTCGGGCATTAGTTGCGGTCTCACCTCCCTGGAGCTAGATGGGTCGGCATGACTGTACCATGCCTTTAATGGATTAAGATAGCTTTATGGGGTACAATTTTAGGCCACACATGGTTTCTCCAACAAAGGAAAAGAAAAGAAATAGTAAGTACAGTAACAAATAGACAGAAAATGTTGGAGGAGACTAGAAATGCATCATCTTGTCAAAGAAGAAAGATTATTAGTGTTCCATGTCAAAGATAACAGATCTTTTTGAATCTAAACTCAAAGATAAGGGACAATTTTGATCTTTTTCTCGTGATATGATGTTGCAAATTAGCTACAAAGGATAAGTGAGCACACTTATATGGTGAATGAAATATTCTTTTTCATTTTTATAATAACAATTGTTGTTGCTGCCAGTAAACTAAGCTTTTTCGTGATTATGGTAGAGATTTTCTCTTTAAGTTAGTCTCGAGTAGGTTGGCTCTACAGTCTACACTAACTCAATCTGTGTATGGGAAGTGTTGGCTCTGGTTGTATTTCTTTCCTTATAGTGTGCAGCCATTTGTTATATTTGAGTCATCCATGCCACCTTTAGATTTTGACCCTCGTAATACTCTCTTCGTACATGGGAATACACAGTAAATGGATAATGGATCCTGCCAACTATGTTTGCTAGACGGTTGAAGATTCTATTAATAAATGTGGCTCACTTGTGGACTCTGATTTTGTTTCACATGGCTTTAATGCCGAATGTACTTTTGGATTCCTGTAATCCCCGATGCTGATGGGTTTCGATAATCCATAATGCATACCAGATTCATGATTGCAAGCAATTAATAATGCAACAACACACAATTACTTGATTAGAGTTATCATTCGAACTTTTCGGGATGTTTGATTTCCACATGGTTGATGGTCTAGTTTCCAACTTTTCAGTTGAAATCTCCATGTATTCTCACATCTAGATAATCAATTCTACTCAGGATGCTCGTATGATACATTAATCTAACACTACTGGAAGGAGGGTCATTTTCTCTAACTTATGACTGAAGATTTCTTGGAGAAATTCCACTACTTGTTCTTCCTAGCCTCTTAGGGACGATCCTGTTCTTTTGCCACAAGATTTCTTGGAGAAATTAACTTTTAGGAATGTGTTCCCTCGTGAACTTTACATTAACTACTTGATTGACCTGATATCCAAACACGATAAACCGACTCGGTCTTAAGGATGTCAAGTGATGTCTGAACATGATGCTTTCATCTGGTGATTAACAATTTGCATTGCCTAATGATATTCTCAGAAACCAATTTTGAATTAAAGATGGCATTTTGTATCATGCAGTTTTCTATTTCATTGTGAGTTACGCATTCCTTGCATGTAGGATGTCTAATCTTTGTAGAATGCTGTGACATTCTTTGAACCATCAGCGATATAATGTCCTACACAATGTAATTTAAATACTCAAGGAAATGGTGTCTATTTGCAGGTGCTAGAAACGGAACATATCATGAATAAATTTCAAGAGCTGACATCCCATATTGAACAAGCTTTGAATGGAATATATTATGAAAATCTTGAGATATCCGACGAAGTTAAAGAACAGGTACACATCATTTTCTAATAATCTCTTCATTCCAAAAGGGGAATTTTTTTCTGGAAGAAGCAACATAAGTAACTGAGCTCATGATGGAATAAATGGTCTACGGCTAAACACATTTCATCTGCAGTTCTTCACCATATATAATTTCTTCTGCTGTCAGGTTGCACTTGTCCTTTCTCAGTTCCGAAGAGCCAAAGGAAGGGTTGAAACACCTGATGCTGACGGAAGCCAGAAAGCCCCAGTTATACCGGATCATTTTTGTTGCCCTATTTCCTTGGAGTTGATGACAGATCCCGTCATTGTTTCAACTGGACAGGTATTGATGCTGTGTCCTTTTAACCTATTGGTATAAAATTTAGTTGAAACTATCTATTTCTTGTTCTTTCATTACAGAAAGATGTTATTACCAGATTCTTCCCTTTCATCCCGTCATACTTTTACGATGATATATAACTAGTATCTTGCTTGTGTTTATGTGTAATTCTTAGTTGTCTGTCAGAAATTATAGTTCATCAGTGATTGCTGCAGATCTCTAATCTCTATGTTTCATTTAGGCAGCAGTATTAGATATGCGTATTTAGGAAAGGAAAAATACATAGATAGCCCCTATAAGTTGTCCCCAACGATTACTTAAAACATTTTAACTATCAGGATGACCAGATACAAGTCGGAAAAACTGTTGCTTATAAACACCCAAGTCCAGCAGACCTTATGTGTGAGTTACACTTGCCAATAACGTGTCAAATGAACCAATTAAAGAACAACACGTATAATTCACAATAAATAATTTGATACGTGGTATAAACAAATAAGAAATACATTCAAAGAAAAAAATCTTTTTCCTTAATTTGAACTAGACCAGCTCAAAGGCTAAAAAGAGAGGGTGAATCCAGTGATCTTGAAGGTTATCCATGTCTGAACTCAACGTGAGCTTTTTTTTTTTTTTTTTTTTTTTTTTTTTAATTTCTCTTTTGCGTCAAGGTTGAAAGAGAGGTGGAGGATTATAGTGAAAGGTGGTAGAGCTACTGATGTTAGGATGAGGGAGGTTCACATGGAATTTTGGGTGAAAAAGAATGGGTATTATTGTTAGGAGATTTTGAGTGAGGGAAAAAGATAATGCAGTATGGAACCCCGTACAAAATTTATTTAATTTCTAAAAAGGATAGGAAAAGGTCTGATGAAGGCCTCACGCACTCACATTTAACTAAAATACACGTAATATCCCAGGTACACATCTTTGCCAAGTAGATATGTCTAAATGGTCAGTGTGTCTATTTGATCCTATCTATGTATTTTGCCTTTAAGAAATGATTTTGAAGAACTATCACATCTACTAGTTATCGAAAAAGAAAAAAGAACCATCACATCAACTCGTAGTCATAACTTTTTCTAGGGAAGAGCTGCAAAAGTGTGAATCACCGTGTATGAACAAGGTTACATATTAGTCAGTTGGTTCATACGTGCTGATCAAACATAAATATAAACAAGACAACAACTATGTCTTAGTCCCAAACAACTTGGGGTCGGCTATGTGAATCTAACTAATTCATTTAAGGGCAACTCATTTCATCATCACTCCAAATACAAAAAAAAAAAAAAAAAAAAAAAAAAAAAGTGAATAAAGTTAAACCTATGTAAGTAAATGTAGTAATAGTAGTAGTAGTAATAGTAATAATAATCATGCTGTTATTATTCAAAGTCCTCTAAGAAGACTAAAACCTATTCCCAACTAGTAGATATCACTTACATGGATCTTTTTTCTCCATTTTGCCATGTCTTTACCTAAGTTTGCATTGATTTCAAGAAATTATAGGTCTTATGACTCTCTTCCATGTGATTTTAGGTCTATCTCGTCCCCTTTACAGACCTTCTGTCACCATGGTTTCATACCTACAACTAGTCCATCTGTAGGTCTACACAAGACATGATCCAACTATCTCAAGTGACCTCACATTTTATCCTCAATACCTGCCACTTGCACCTTCTGGCTGATCAGTTTTATCTTATCTAATCTTGTATGCGCGCCGTCCATCTTAGCATTTGCATTTATGCAACACTTATATTGTGGATATCTTAGACTTTAGCGGCCCAACATTCACTACCATATGACATTTTCGGTTTTAAAACTATTCTGTAGAGTTTATCTTTGACTTTGGTAGGCATCCTTCTATCACATAACACTCCGATAACATTTCTCCATTTCAATCATCCGGCTTTAATTCTATAAATCATCTATTATTCCATTCTCTTGAAATAACGAGTCTAGATATCTAAATTGCTTACATTTTGGGACCGCAATACTGTGTACTCTTACCTCAACTTTCCTCTTTTCATGTTAACTGAACTTGATGTGCATGTATTCAAGCTTACTTCTACTTGTCCTTGAACCCATACTCTCTAAAGTAGTTTTCATAGTTCAAGCTTTTGGTTGAAGCAGTCGCTGGTCATGTCAATCCACACAAGATCATCAACAAATAGTAATGGAACCTCATCTTGTATCTTGATGGTTAGCTCATCCATAACTAAGGACAAGTAGGGTTCAATGTCGATTCTTGGTGCAGACCCACTGCTATAGGAAACTCCTTTGTATCTCCTACTACTGTTCTCACGCTAGTGACAGCTCCTTTATTCATGTCCTTAGAAACAACACATGTGATTTCCACTAGATAATAGTACTTCATTTAAAGGTGGAGTTGGAATTTCCATATTATCATTTTTACCAGGTTAATATTTTACTTTACTGCAGACCTATGAACGATCTTGTATTGAGAAGTGGCGGGAAACTGGACATAGCACTTGTCCCAAGACTCGACAAGCCCTCACAAACAAATCTCTGACACCCAACTATTTATTGCGTAGCTTTATAGCACAGTGGTGTGAAGCGAATGGGATTGAACCACCTAAAAGACCAGGCAGTTCTCCACCCAAAAAGTCTGCATCTGCATGCACTCCTGCTGAGCACTCGATGATAGAGAATCTCCTGAGAAAGCTCAAATCTGGTAGCCCCGAAGAGGTGCGTTCTGCTGCAGGTGAAATCCGCCTTCTTGCTAAGCCTAATACTGATAACCGTGTTGCAATAGCTGAAGCTGGTGCCATTCCTTTGCTAGTCCATCTTCTATCCACACCTGATTCTCGAACTCAAGAGCATGCTGTTACAGCACTTTTCAACCTTTCCATATGTGAGAATAATAATAGACACATCGTAACTTTAGGGGCAGTGCCTGGTATTGTTCATGTACTCACTAAGGGGAGCATGGAAGCACGTGAAAATGCAGCAGCCACCCTTTTCAGTCTTTCAGTTATTGATGAAAATAAGGTCACCATTGGTTCTTCAGGAGCAATTCCTCCGCTTGTGGCGTTACTAAGTGAAGGTACACAAAGGGGAAAGAAAGACGCGGCTATGGCACTTTTCAATCTATGCATTTATCAAAGGAACAAGGGCATGGCAATAAGGGCTGGAGTTGCACCTACATTGATGCAGCTGCTCACGAAACCTCAAGGTGGTATGGTTGATGAAGCACTTGCTATATTAGCAATCTTGTCAAGTCATCCAGAAGGGAAGGCAGCTATCGGAGCTGCAGACGTGGTTCTTGTTTTGGTAGATGTGATCTCAAATGGTTCTCCCATAAACAAAGAAAATGCTGCTGCAGTTTTAGTAAACCTCTGCTCTGGGGACCAACATCATCTGGTCGAAGCACAGCGACTTGGTTTGATAGGTCCTTTGACGGATTTAGTACAAAATGGAACCGAAAGAGGCAGACAAAAAGCAACCCAACTGCTTGAAAGAATGAACAGACTTGCCGAGCAGACAAAACAGCCCCAGGCGCAAGCCGAGTCTCAAACTCAAAACCAGGTCTCGCGGTCACCACCGACCTCATCAACTAATGCCATTGAGAGTTGAATGCATCCAAACAAGTTGAGGTAGATCGACTAAGTACAACTAAATGTTCATTTGTATTCTCTAGTTCGCGTGGCGTTTTCTTTCTTGGTTCGTTTCGAAGCATTTGATGACATTTAACATGGCTTTAGAGAAAGGGTGGTGGGGTGAGGGAAAGGTGGAAGATCACCAATCCTGTTCATTAAGTTATTTATTTGTTTTTCTTGGTGTTGAAGCATGTAGTGTCATGAAAATAGGCCACGGTAATGAAGGTAAGAACTGAAAACATACAGAAAGTGAAATGCTGTCTCCTTTTGAACATTTTGCTTTCTTAGCTCTCGTGTGACCATTGATTTTGAAGTCGATGCTTACCATCAAACGTAAGCATGAGAAATGCGAAGAATTGCACTTTGTGAGGTGGAAATGAATTTCTCCTGAAAATTGTTTTTGGAACTTGAAATATTTTGAAGATAGATTTCAAATTGAGATTCAAAATTTATGGTCAAATGTTTATTGAAAATAAAACTTTCAAAATCTTATCTAAAATCTATGGTCAAACCTTATTTAATGAAAACATGGGAGATTAGTTTCTCTCCCTAGCTACTTTATCATTTTACTTGGTTTTTATTGAACACATAATTAATTAAATAAAAGTGATCGACTTAAATGAAGCGAAAATTAGATGTAGTATAGAGTAGACAAGAATGCTGGATTTTTTTTTAAAAAAATTATACATTGGAGGTTTAAGAAAAGGAGAAAAGGGATAGTAAAAATTGAACCTACCTATTATAGGAGAGGTTTGCATGGTTGAAAATCTTACCAAAAATACTTGACCACACAATTTGTAGAGAATCTTTAGAGCTTGAGGCTTGTTAATAACAATGCTCTTAAGGATATTTCACTCACTACCTAGAATTCAACATACTCTTCTAGTATAAAGTAAGGAGCACGAAATTGACAAAAGTAAATAACTAAAATCCGACAAAAGAAAATTAGAAGAATAAGAGTAATGCTCTCTTTTTCCACACACAAACCATGAGTACTTGAAGATTTATAGGAAGAATGATAATCTTTAATCTCTAAGAGTAAAAGCCATAAAGGCATTGAAGACGATTCACTTCAAGAAATAGACATTAGCAATAAACATATTTTTGACCAACTTCTACAAAAATAAAGGCTCCATGATTAGCAATTATCTTTAATGGATGAATGAGTAAAGACTCATTTAAGCCAACTAAGGTATTTCAAATGACCAAACAACATAAATTTCACTAGTATAGATAGTAATTATTCAATGCATTCATAGTTTCAATTCAATACATTATATTTACCTCCAATACACTGTATCTGATAGGGTGCACTATTCAGATTAAATCGAAAAACAAACCAAATCAAATCAAATCGAATTTGAATTTGAATTATTTTTTTGGTTTGGTTTTGGATTTATAATTTATTTTGTTTGGTTCTTTGTTCTGGTATCGAATTTAGAAAAATAAAAACCAAAAAATCGAATTATATATATAATTGGTATACTTATAGTTATTGCATTTCATTATGATTAAGTTTATATTTTATGTTTGGACATCTATAATTGGTATACTTATAAGTATTGTGTTTTAAGTTTTACTTATGATTTATATTAGAAAGTATAAGAAACTTCTGCTAATATATATATCTATACTACCTTAAAAGCATGAACTCACAAACTTGAATGTTGAATTACTATAAGACCCTCAATTAAAAATACTCAATTTATTTTATTCATTAATTTAATTATTTGTATTATATTAAAAATAGATACCTTTTCACATTAAAGAGTTGTGATTTTTGCAAAGAATTGTGCCTTTTCCAAAAGGTTGCGACTTTTTTGATGGGTTGTGACATTTTCGATGAGTTGTGACTTTCTGAAGGGTTGCGATTTTTCCAAAGGTTTGTGACTTTTTCAAAGGGTTGTGACTTTTACAATTAGCAATGACTTTTTCAAAAGGTTGTAACTTTTCTGATAAGACACAGTTAACATCTATTCATACTACTATTTGTTAGCTATAAATAGAGAAGTTTCCTCTCACTTTTAAACTACCATTTTTTAAAGTTTTGTACTCTTCTTCTTCTTAAGAAATCTCAAACGTTATTTGCAACTGTTGATTAAGTTTAAAATTCAACGAAATTTGAGGTATCACATAAGAAAAAGTTGGTGAACAATTTATAGCCAATCATTCAACAATTCACACTCGTATTTTTCTTACATTTTTCATGAGTTAACAGTGACGAAAAGTTGTGGGAAAGACAATAATAATAAACAAATATGAAAAAAGTCACATGATTTGGGTAAAATATTTCTTCTTTGTTTTTTCATTCTTTATCCTCTTACCCTCACAAGGGAGTTTCTTTCTAATTTTGCTAAAACATAGTCCATTGAATTATTAGTTTGGATGTTAAATCCACCATACCTTAAAAAAAGCATGAACTCCCAAACTTGAATGTTGAATTTCTATAATACCCTCAATTAAAAATACTCAATTTATTTTATTCATTAATTTAATTATTTGTATTATATTAAAAATAGATACCTTTACACATTAAAGAGCTGTGATTTTTTCAAAGAGTTGCGCCTTTTCCAAAAGGTTGCGACTTTTTTGATGGGTTGTGATTTTTCCAAAGGGTTGTGACTTTTCCGAAGGGTTGTGATTTTATCAATGAGTTGTGACTTTTCCAAAGGGTTGTGACTTTTACAATTAGCAATGACTTTTTCGAAAGGTTGTAACTTTTCTGATAAGACACAGTTAACATCTATTCATACTACTATTTGTTAGCTATAAATAGAGAAGTTTCCTCTCACTTTTAAACTACCATTTTTTTAAGTTTTGTACTCTTCTTCTTCTTAAGAAATCTCAAACGTTATTTGCAACAGTTGATTAAGTTCAAAATTCAACGAAATTTGAGGTATCACATAAGAAAAAGTTGGTGAACAATTTATTGCCAATCATTCAACAATTCACACTCGTATTTTCTTACATTTTTCATGAGTTAACAGTGACGAAAAATTGTGGGAAAGACAATATTAATAAACAAATATGAAAAAAGTCACATGATTTGGGTAAAATATTTCTTCTTTGTTTTTTCATTCTTTATTCTCTTACCCTCACGAAGGAGTTTCTTTCTAATTTTGCTAAAACATAGTCCATTGAATTATTAGTTTGGATGTTAAATCCACCATACCTTAAAAGCATGAACTCCAAAACTTGAATGTTGAACTACTATAATACTCTCAATTAAAAATATTCAATTTATTTTATTCATTAATTTAATTATTTGTATTATATTAAAAATAGATACCTTTTCACATTAAAGAGTTGTGATCTTTTCAAAGAGTTGTGCCTTTTTTGATGGGTTGTGACATTTTCGATAAGTTGTGACTTTCTGCAGGGTTGTGATTTTTCCAAAGGATTGTGACTTTTTCGATGAGTTGTGACTTTTCCAAAGGGTTGTGACTTTTCCGATGAGCAATGACTTTTTCGAAAGGTTGTAACTTTTCTGATATGGCACAATTAACACCTATTCATACTACTATTTGTTAGCTATAAATAGAGAAGTGTCCTCTCGCTTTTAAACTACCATTTTTTAAAGTTTTGTACTCTTCTTTTTCTTAAGAAATCTCAAACGTTATTTGCAACAGTTGATTAAGTTTAAAATTCAACGAAAATTTGAGGTATCACATAAGAAAAAGTTGGTGAACAATTTATAGCCAATCATTCAACAATTCACACTCGTATTTTTCTTATATTTTTCATGAGGTAACAGTGACAAAAAGTTGTGGGAAAGACAATAATAATAAACAAATATGAAAAAAGTCACATGATTTGGGTAAGATATTTCTTCTTTGTTTTTTCATTCTTTATTCTCTTACCCTCACAAAGGAGTTTCTTTCTAATTTTGCTAAAACATAGTCCATTGAATTATTAGTTTGGATGTTAAATCCACTATTTTGAAAATAGATTTTAACTTTTACTTATAATATGATAATATAGTCATGATAATAATTATTTTTTAATAGATATGTAAGTAAAAATGAACGGATCAAGTAAAGTTTTGGTGGCAAGAGATTCAATCAAATCAAACACTACAGTGAATATAGTATGAACATATATTTTTGTCTTCCTTCTTCGTTGGTTACGTATTGTTCCATATATATTTTTTTATTTTTTATATGTATATTGACTATGGAATTTTTTTAGTATGAATTTCCTATTATTTTGTGTTCATTTTAATTGAGAAAATGTTATGTCACAAGATACAATCCTTGCTAGCTATATAAAAATAGATAAGAAAATAGTGATTGACAATGATCTTAAATCAAATTAAAGATTCTATAAATAATACTGAATTTTATTCATCTATTAACTTTTATTATTGAAAAAGTTTAATATTTCATATCATGATACATCTTCTATAAGATACTAGATTTTTTCATTAGACAACAATTATATGATATGTATGCGGCAGAAACAAGGAGAAGACTACAATTCTATAAAGATGAGGTAGAAACTTAAAGAAATGAAAACAAAATTCATCAAAGGTGATGTTGTTCATATATTATAATTAAATTATGCTACTGAAATATACACACACACACACACTCAAACCTCTATTTAACCATCATTCGTTATAACAACAAAATACCTTTTTTTTGTTATTGTAAAATTACCTCTCTATGGTAGTCTTATTCAAGTATTAATTGAGTAATAATATTTTGTAAAAGATAGATTGTGTATAAAGATAAAATATTGAAATATTTATGGTAATCCTTATTAGTGTCATGCACATACTACATTTCAAGTATGAATATTTAAGAGAAAAATTGTACTTAAATGGTGTCCATCATTTATGTTCATAACCTCAAGAGGAAATGTTGTTGGTGACACTTTTTGTATTGATATCTTTTTAAAAAATTTGTTGGTTAGATTTGCTTACAAAATTGAGTGAAGTAAAAATACTACTAAAGAAATGTCACTTTCTCCCCACATATAAACTTTGAATGTATTTTGGAATGTTTCAATGATATCTGGTCATTTTGTTCTCAAAATACAAGTAACTCCATGACAATTTGTATTAATTACTTAAAAACACTTGTCCTATGTTCTTTCAATTATAATTATTTACTAAAAAGCTTTAATTTAGTAATATTAATTCTATTTTACAGTATTGTATACTATATATACAATACACATGTGCAACGCACGTGCCGTAAAACTAGTATATATATATATATATATATATATGTTCAAATTGCAAATATAACTTCAATTATGTTATTAATTATAAACATAATCAAATAACCAAACTGAATAGAGAAAAACCAAATTTATTTGGTTTGGATTGGGTTACACCTTTTTAAATTAAAAAATCAAAAAATCCAAACCGAATAGTACAAAACCAAACCAAAAAATCGAATGCACACCATAGACTATCTGGTTAATTTATTTTTGATTATTTTTATGATCTCTATAAGTTGGATTACTAAAATGTCCTTATAAAATCATAATATTATGGACAAAAATGTAAATACTCATTAATCAAAATAAGTATTATGTAACGACATGTTCCCGTCGTTATAGAAATTCCAACGGGGGGAATTTGGGGCCGAAAAACTTTTTCATAGTGTTTGAATTTTTCCAACCTAATCCAGATTTGGATGAAATCGGAGTCTTTAAGGTGGAGGGAAATCTGGTAACAATCGGGTGAATTATTTATGATTTTGATTACTTGAGTGGTTGGATAACTCGTTAAGAAATCCATACAACTTTACAGAATTAAATTTGGGCAAGTAGAACTCCCGAAATCGATCTTAGGGTAAAGGGTATTTTTGAGCGTCGTTGGTTAGAGGCGTGTTGTGAAATGGGGATTTTGGAATTCTTTAAATAACTCACTGGTTCCGTGCAAGCCGCTTTAGCGGGATGGATATTGCTCTGGCGGGGTCGCTATAGCGGGGTGGTGGCCGTTGAGGCGGGCTCGACGCGACTTAAGGTCGTTAATAAACCCCTAAACAACCTTATTATGCACTTTTTTGACTTTTAGAGCTAAGAAACGAACCCCAGACGACTCCTAATCATTTTTCACCATTCTTGAGGCAAAAGGTAAGCTTTTCACTCCCCGAATCCGTTTTTCGATCTATAGAACATAGTAGAATGGGTGGATATTGATGGGGAAAGATTTTGTTATAGATTCTATGGTTGAAAAAACCCTAATTTGGATAATTGGGATCATGGGTTTGATCTAGGGTTCAAGAATTTTTAGTAATTCGGTAATTAGTGATTGCTTATTGATTCTCGTATTATATTGATAGTTTGTAGACCAAGAACAAGCGGAACGAATTCGGAAAGGGAAGGATCAAGTTGCTTAGGGTTTCAAGCTTGTTTCGAGATAGGTGATGGTTGTGATTCTATGATTGTGTGATGTATGTTTGTTCTTGCTTCATTATGATACATATATGTATATGAATGTTGTATGATTGATCACACTTGTTGTAAATGAGATTAGATGAATAATGATTACCATGAAATCATGACTTAATTGTATAATCTTGATGATATACTTGTGATTATGATTGTGATTGTGGTGTGTTGAATGGATCGGTTGCTACGTTCCATCATAACTAGCTTGGATTGGTTGCCACATTCCGGCATAACAATGTGATCGGTTGCCACGTTCCAGCATAATTATTGTATCAGATACCACGTTTCGATATGCTAACTGTTTGGATTTGGGTTTCACGAGAGGACCAATGCTTTGATATAATTGTGTATCTTGAGAAATGTGAAGTTGTTCATTGTTCGTATATGTTGATGATATTGTATGTGTTTGTTATATGCATGTGATTATATTGTTGTGATGACTTATGTATGTTGCACTTAGTGGGATAGCCGCATGATCCTACCAGTACACTGTTGTTGTGTACTGATACTGCACTTGCTCTTATTTTTGTTGAGTATAGGGCACTTCAAGCGGCTAACGACAGACCTCACTTAGGAGATCGGTGATCGTTCGAATTCAAGGGTGAGTCAATTCTTCCGGACTGCCATGGGTTCTCTTTTGTCTATGTCCACCATATTCGGACTTAGACTATGTTCTAGTTAGTTGATTAGTTCATTAGATTGGGGTTGCATTCCTTCTTGTTTAGACTTGTTGAACTTTAGATGTTTTGGTACATTGACTTTCAGGTTCTAGATTATTTCTTCCGCATTGTTAGTTTATTATTGTTAGACTTTTGTTAGAGTTTATGGGAACTCTATTTATTTCCTTAGTATTAACTTTCTTCCGTAATTTAAATGCCTTAGTTTTGGTTTGGGTTGTAGTAGTGGTTCTCCTACCGGAGAGTTAGTGTGGGTGCCAATCACGACGGTCTAGATCGTGACATAGTATCATATTCTATTAAACACTATTATTTTATATTTATGAACAAAAAAATAAATTTTATATATATATATATATATATATATATATATATATATATATATATATATATAGACATTAACTGCAACTCTTCATTAATTACATTTATCCACTATAACAATTTGTTCAAATTAAAATGAGTAGTTAATGGTACATATTTCAAAACAAATTTTATTAAATCTATCTTTGCATACAATTATTATGAAGCAGTAATTTGGAAGCAAACAATATGATATTTAACGGACTCTCAAGTTAAAAGTTGAAATATCATTTTACTCCTATAAATTATTAAAAATATATAAAACATATAACTAATTCAATATATACTAATACTAAGTAATAAAAGTGCAAAAATATTAAGTAAAAAACTTTTTGATGGTAATACATTTTCTTTGTAACAATAACAAAAGCACAAATAAATCTGTGAAAGAAAGTAATTGATGGCTTTTACGGTGGAAGCTAAAGGAGCAATAATTAATTCATAAGTGTTTAACTACAACATAATGTAGAAGTGAATGAAATTTATAATATATTAAAGTCTAATAAATCACAACAATGACATTAGAGCAATTACTATTATATTAATACTAGTGAACTTGTGAATGATCATTTTATAAATTTGTTATTAATTAAAAAAGTAAAACTTATTTTTACTACTATAGTTCTTTTAAGGATTTTTTAATATTATACAATATTATTGATGAAAATTTATCATTTTGCTAATCCCTTTTTACTTCGGAGAGGTAAAGTAAAAAATTTAAATTTGATTAATTTTGAGCTTTAGTCTTTTATGTTATTGAATTCTAAATTAGTTATGTTTATTTATTCAATGAAATTTATAGAGATCAGAGTTATTTGACTGATCGAACACACTAGTATGTTCCTATTTTCACAGAAACAAAGAATATAAAATGGACAGAAGTATTGATCAATAACAATAATAATGTCATGAAAAAATATATAATGTATTAATATGAGAGAAAGAGAGAGATCTTTTAGCAAAAGAAATAATTTAAAAATTCAAAAAGGCAAATAAAATTCTGTTAAAAGAAAAACAATTCTCATGAAGTCATAATAATTAGTTCATAGGAATAAACAAATAAAAGAAAATATAAAGAATAAAAAGTAATTTGACTAAATAATATAACATTAATAATGAGATTTGAAGGAATGATGTAAAAGAAATTAATAGCATTGATGATGAATGGAATTAATCATCTTTGATATTTCTTATATTAAAAACAAAATCAGTGTTTTGAGTTTTTAAAAAAAAACTTCAATAAATAAAATAAAATTTGAATCATAATCTTTTTTGAAAGAATGACTTTATTTCTGAGAAATTATTTAATAAAAATATTAAAAAATGTCGAAAATATTGATAAATTTAAAATAAAATAAATTTCAATTAAAGTCACAAAAAATAAGACAAAGTAAAAGAAGAAAGAAATTAGTAGAATAAATAAGTTGAAAGAAATAATGTTAGCAGTAAATTTTAATTAATTGGAGATAAATAAAAAAAGAAAGAAATTTGTAGAATACTTATTCTCTCCTAATTTGATATCAATTTCAAATATATATATATATATATATAAAGATCTTTTAGCAAAAGAAATGATCTAAAAATTCTGAAAGGCAAATAAAATTCTGAAATTTTTGTTAAAATTTTTTATGAAGTTATAATAATAACCAAAAAAAGAAAAAGAAGTGGTTTAAGGAATAATATAAATAACATTAATGATGAGATTAAGGAAAGAAGTCAAAGAAATCATTCTTGATATAGTTTCTTACTTTTTTCTAAAAAATCAGTCTTTACAAATTGAAAAAACAACTCCAAAAAATAAAATAAAAATTTGAGGCATATTTTATTTTGGAAGAATAATTTTATTTAAGGGAAAATTTCGTAAATGTTTATAAAATTTCATTAAAAAAAATATAAAAAGTTTAATAGAAAATATAAAGAAAAAAAAAAGTGAATTAAGGAAACAATATAAATAAAATTAATATTGATGAGATTAAGGGAAGGAAGTAAATCAAATTAATAGCATTGATGATGATAGGAATTAAATATTGTCATCTTTGATATTTTTTCTTAATTTTTTTTTAAAAAAATCAGTCTTTTGAAAATTTTAATAAAAAACTCCAACAAATAAATTAAAAATGTGAGGCATAATTTCTTTTGAAAGAATAACTTTATTTATGACAAAATATTTTAATAAAAATATAAGTGAAAAGAAGAAAGAAATTAGTAGAATAAATAGGTTGAAAGAAATAATGTCATCAGTAAACTTTAATTAATTGAAGATAAATAAAAAAATAAGATAAAATTAAAAAAGAAAGAAACTTGTAGAATACTTATTCTCTTCTAATTTGATATCAATTCCATATATGTATGTATAAAAGAGAGATAAAGATCTTTTAGCAAAAGAAATGATCTAAAAATTCAAAAAGGCAAACAAAAATCTATAAAAAAAATTTGCAACTTTTATGAAGTTATAATAATAACCAAAAAAAAAAAAAAGAAAAAATTGATTTAAGGAAATAATATAAATAACATTAATGATGAGATTAAGGAAATGAGTAAAAGAAATCAATAGCATTGATGATAATAGGAATTAAATATGGTCATTCTTGATATATTTTCTTACTTTTTCTAAAAAATTAAGTCTATAGAAATTAAAAACTTTAATAGAAAATATAAAGAAAAAAAAGTGATTTAAGGAAACAATAAATAAAATTAATATTGATGAGATTAATGGAAAGAAGTAAATTAAATTAATAGCATTGATGATGATAGGAATTAAATATTGTCTATCTTTGATATTTTTTCTTATTATTTTTTTTTAAAAAAACTCAGTCTTTTGAAAAATTTAATAAAAAACTCCAACAAATAAAATAAAAATGTGAGGCATAATTTCTTTTGAAAGAATAGCTTTATTTATGAGAAATTATTTTAATAAAAATATCAGTGAAAATGTTGATAAAATTTAATTAAAAATAAATATATAATAAAATAAGCTTTAATTAAAGACACAAAAAGAAGACAAAATAAAAGAAGAAAGAAATTAGTAAAATAAAGAAGTAGAAAGAAATAATTTCAGCAATAAATTTTAATTAAGTAAAGATAAATAAAAATATATACTTAAAGTAAAGACGCATAAAAAAATTAAGACAAAATAAAAAAAGAAAGAAATTAGTAAAATACTTATTCTCTCCAAATTTGATACGAATTCCATAAATATATTTGATTTTCTCTCCAAATAATTCTTCTTACCCTTTGAAACACTAATCACTCTTCCAATATATTTCTCAACCAAAATGATTTTTTTTTCTCAATAGTCATCTCCTATAGGAAGAATCAACATTCTTCCAAAAAGTCTTTTACTTTGAAGAGAAACTTTTTGTTACGTGAAATTTCTCCTTACACTTATATCTTCCAAAGGATCACAATATACTCCTCCTTTCTCTTTTCGTAAAGCAATCACTAGGCTAGTAATTAGTTGGTCATCTCAGCGGCATAATCAACATTCTTTCAAAAAGTCTTTTATTTTGAAGAGAAACTTTTGTTACATGACCTTTCTCCTTACATCAATATTTTCTGAAAAATCATTAATTCGTTGGACATCTCAGTAAAGAAATATGATACTCATATATTCATTATCATCATCAAAAGAAGAGATAAAGGGAAGAATCCATTGTTGTTGGGTACAAATACTCTAATATTTTTATTTTATACGGTAAGTAAATATAAATTGTTACTAAAAATGAAAAGTTTTAGTCTTTTCATCTTCCAAATTTTAGTCTTTTCATCTTCAATTTACTTAAATGTGTATTAGTGTGAGGAAAGTTTTAAAGAAACATGATTGATTGGATAGTGTATTTAAATGTCTTTCGTTTTTAAGAATACAAATAAATAATAGAAATCAAAGATAAAATATCAAAAAAAATGAGAAAAAGATAAATAGGAATGAAGGCCATAGAAAGATGCCACATCAAATTGTCTATATTCAACTTTATATATATATATATATATATATATATATATATATATATATTGTAAAATCTCTTCTATTACTTTTAATAATTGAATAATATATAAAGTGCAATATATTTAATTTTGCTTACTTCCATATTATGTAAGTTACAACTGCAGGCTATCTTTTTGTTCAACACAACATATAAAAAAAAATGATAACTTACATTATCATTTGGATTTGAATTTGTGTTTGTATTCTAATTATTATGTTTGTACCAAAGTACTTTCACATTTTTCTTTGCTATATAACCTTAACAATTATTAGATTGATAAGTTTGTAAAGAAAAATAATATTATCAAGCAGACTAGACCCTTAAATCCATCAAAACACAATATTTTAAGTCATTTTCTCCTCTAGTCAGTGTGCGTGTAATGGACGCGATTACACGTGAAATTTCACATCATTTTTTAGTGCCACGTATGAAATTAAGTGGTAAGAAAAATAAAAAGAATCAAATAGATCAATTTTTTAATTTCTTAAACTTTTCAAATAGTCATCTTCTTCATATTTGGTCACAAATTGTGCACTAAATTCATACCCATTAGATCAAATTCTTCTCGATTTAACTTGTAAATTTAACTACAAGTTCACCAACACAAACTCAATGAATCCCAATCAAAAACTTTAATTAATTTTACAAATTCAAATAATGATACTAATATTTTTCAAACCTAAAAAACAAAAATTTTAGAAGAAGTTGAGGCTACTGATTTGTATAAACAAAAAAAGAAGAAGATGAGGCGGAGAAGAGTGAATGTGGGGTTGGAGAAAGAAGAAAGTTGAGGGTTGTGGTGAGGGGTAGAGGAGAGAGGACTGGTGGAGAAGAAGAAAGTCGTGTGTGGGTGGGTAAGTGGGTGAAGGAGGGTTGAAGAAGATGGATCTTACTTTTTAATTTTATTAAATTGATTTTTTTAAAAGTAAAATATTGTTTTAACTCGCTTTCAAGCGCGTGTAGTCACACCAACTCACCAATACTAATGTCACATAAGCTCGGTCAATGATCAAAGCGGTTTTAAATATTGTGTTCTGATGAGTAGGGTTTGATTGGCAAAGTGATGAGTAGGATGGTTCAACTGACAAATGGAGCCAAGTACAGGGGTCTCCCAGGTCATTCCGCCTTATATTTACTATAAAGTTATATGATCATATATGGTCAAATTTTATGGGGGCGATCCATATCATCCGGCTACCTTGTACATAAAAGGTAGCTACCATCAACAAGAGAATGAAACTTTTGCAAAAGAAATATAATAAATAAATATAATGGTTAAGGACATTCTCTTATTATATAAGAGGGAGTTGGAGTTGCTGCTTCCGCTTCTTCGATTCAGGTTAGTATCTTCTGAATAGAAGATCCCAAGTTATGTTCTGAAAAAAAACCTAATCCAACAGTTATGATTTATGATTTACCTGCGTACTTGGAGTTACGTAATAGGCGTTAACTTTTTTTAAAAAAATGGATGTTAAAATTTGGCTTCTTTATACCTTTATTCAGTCGCGATTTATGATTTACCTGCGTACTTGGAGTTACGTAATAGGCGGTTGGCGATTTTTCCTTCTCAAGAGAACCCGGCAACTTCAAAAAATCTAACCCGCCATTTTTGGGCATTGATATAGTAAAATATAGAATGGTCAAATTTCACTTCTTTATGCCTCTCAGTTGCAATTTATTGATTGTTTTTGGTTTGCTGGATTTTCTGTATTTTTATTGTCTGTGGCTTCGGTTTTCCTATTTCTCCCTAGTCCGACAATCAGTAGTTATTTATTCCTCCTTCACTGCTTCTCCTATGCTTAAAAAAGCTTTGGTCTTCAAATATCAGCCTAAGTCTTGTTTACTGCTTCTCCTATGCTTAAAAAACCTTTGGTCTTGAAATATCAACTTAAATCTTGTGTTGTAATGATAGCTTTTCCTTTTCATCTCTGCTTGTAAGAATTGAATAAGTTGAAATATTTAATATTGTTATCTTGAAAGGTAAAGGCTTGCTTCTCTCTTAATTAGTTCTTGACTACAACTTACATTAAGAGGTGTTAAATAGACGGGTGGAGCTGAAATTATGTCAGCTGAATGAGCTAAATCAACAAATGAGCATGTCGTAGTCCGAAAAGTTCATCTTAGCAGATTAGTACTAGCTAACATCTGATAGGCACAACACAACACACAAAAGATATTTCCAGTAAAACACGAAAATATGCAGCACCACAAAATAACCAAATTAGACCAGAAAGTTTATGAGGTCCTTGTATAAATAGTAAATGGTCAATCCACTGCATAAAACATCCCGTATTAGCACACTCCGATAGATGTGATGTATAAACAGTAATCGTTAACTATCTTTCTAATCATGTCTGCTCGCCGGTGTTTAGATATCACAGAAAATTAGGTGTCAAGACAGAGCTTTACAATTGTTACTGCCATCGTGCTTAGAAATGAGAGAAATTAGCAAAATGCTAAAACTCTCTTACTTTCTTCAAGCTCCGTAGCAAACTTGGGAAACCATGTTGATATCTTTGATGCAAGACCAAAGGTAGTTTCAATTTTCAAGTTGGAATGAAATACCAATATAAAAAAACATGCTTGCGAAGTAGATGACAATTGTTGCGCCAGCTTCCCGTCTAAAGTACTGAAAACTCCTTAAGGTATTGATTTTTACTGCTCAATTTTGAATACTTTTTTGTTTATTAAAACAGATTGGTCCTATTTAATGATAGAATTAGCATGGATCATGATTGATTCACTATTGATTTCTCTCTATATCATACGTACTAATGTATATGAAGTTGGAACGTTCTTCACCTATAGCGATTGGATGAGTGTTAAACTATTAATAACATCCTCAACCTTGGTACAATTCGTATTCATTTTTATATTTTGATCCATTATAATTAAGACAAAATATAGAGTAGATATTCACCTTCTGGAACTGCTTAACTGATTATTATCCAACTCAGATGAATTGAAAAAGATAACGGATCGTCAAACTTCGCTTATATTTAGCAAGGAAATCTTTCACTACTTTTCCAGACCCGGTGTTCATCTTCGGCAATCACCTAATCCCAAACTTTGTTTCTATCTTTCATTATTTCATTAAACTCTTTTCCTATCTCAAATGAGTGTTAAATCTGTTATTAGTGTTCGGTTTTAATTTTCTGATGTATTAAATTCCAAGGTAATTACATTTCTCCTTGTTTTGAACTGCTGCAATACCTTTTAATTTTTATTTTGTATCATTTTATGCAGATTCTACATTTTATTCATGTATGAACAAAGGCTTTTTGACGGGCTGAATATAGAAGTTCATTCTGCATACTTTTCTCATAACTAGGTAATTTGCCTTTACATTAATTATTTAGTTTACTTTATCGGCCAATAACTTTTATATACCTTTACTTTTAAATAACCTAGCGGATGATTGATTCCTATACATAATGAAGTTTACAAGTGCTAGGTTAGGTACATGTGCAACCCTATAATTTTCACATTTTATATACGATGGTCGAGGTTTCGTCGTTCAGATAAGCTTGAGTTTAATTGCAATTTTGCCAAAAGGAGTGGACTCTGAGTTCAAAGTAGAAACAGTCGAAGAAATTCTCCGAGATAGAAACTGCTGCTTATTCTTTGCAAGATGAGGAAAAGTTTCAAAAGGAAATAAAAATTGTCTGTTCTTTCAATGTCTTTGAAAAATGTCTTGTCAGGTCAAACATCAAGCAATTCAAATGAACCACACACTATCAACTTTACAGAGGTTTCAATTGATGGTTAGTATAAACATAAATATGCACTTACATCATTCCTTATTGCTTTCTATTTTCCTTATCTTAAGATTAATGGCATCTGCAGGTAATGCCAACATTTACCTCACTCGGAGTCAACTAAAACCATGGAAAAAGTTTTTATTAGCAGAGACATGACATTTTGCGCACAATGATACTTCGTTCATGTTGGGCTCGGGCAACGCCCCAGCATCCTTACTAGTAATATGTATAAGAAAGAGTCCAGTGAAATATGCACTTTGATATAAAATCGTCCGGAAACCATATCACCAACATATTTCGGAGCTAACACACACGAAAAATTGAGAAAATTGCTTAATTATTGTAAAATGGCTCCTAAATGTCCAAAATATGTGCAAAAAAAAAAAAAAAGGTGAAGCTTCACGTACTGCTCCATCAACTCCCTACAGAGGGTTCTGTAAAGGTTTTACAAAAAAATCATCAAAAGTCGTATCACCAAAATATTTATGGGTTAACACACACTGAGAAAATCGCCTAATTTCTGTAAAATGAATCCTAAATGCCCAAAATTTGTGCAAAAATAGTGAGGTTTCACGTACTTCTCCCCCAACTTCATATAGAGGGTTTTGTAAGAAAATCATCTGGAATGCATATCACTAAAATATTCATGGACTAACACACACGAAAAACTGAGAAAATTGCCTAATTCATGTAAAATGGCTCCTAAATGCCCAAAATATGTGTAGACAAGGGTGAGACTTCACGTACTGCTCCCCCAACTCCCTAAAGGGGGTTCCGTATAGGTTTTGCAAAAAAAAAAGGTCTGAAAGTCATATCACTAAAATATAAATGGGCTTACACACACAAAAAATTGAGAAAATTGCCTAATTCATGTAAAATGGATCATAAATGCCCAAAGTATGTGCAAAAAATGGTGAGACTTTACATACTGCTTCCCCAACTCCCTACGAAGGGTTCCATAAAGTTTTTGCAAAAAAAATCATCTGAAGGCCAAATCACCAAAATATTCATGGGCTAAGACACACAAAAAAAAACTAAGAAAATCGTCTAATTCCTATAAATTGGCTCATAAATGCCCAAAAATGTGCAAAAATTGGTGAGGCTACACCTACTGATCCTCCAATTCCCAAAGGAGGGTTCCGTAGAAGTTTTGCAAGAAAATTTTTCAGGGGCCATATCACCGAAATATCATGGGATAACACACACGAAAAACTTAGAAAATCACCTAATACCTAAAAAGTGGATCCTAAATGCCCAAAATATGTGCAAAAAATGATGAGACTTCACGTACTGCTCCACCAACTCCATACAGAGGGTTCAGTAAATGTTTTGCAAAAAAATCATCTGTAAGTCACATCACCAAAATATTCATGGGGTAACACACATGAAAATTGAGAAAATCGTCTAATTCTTGTAAAATGGCTCCTATATGCCCAAAATATGTGTAAAAAATGGTTAGACTTCATGTACTGCTACTCCAACTTGCTACAGAGGGTTTTGTAAAGGTTCTACAAAAAAATCATCCAGAATTCATATCACTAATATATTCATGGGCTAACACACACGAAGAACTAAGAAAATTGCTTAATTTAAATAATATATAACTATAAAAATAAAAAAATGGTCAGTCCTTAATTTATTAAGGAAAAATTGTGGAACTAGTCAAAAGTTAGTAATTTATTTATGGAAAATAGCTATAGTTTAATTATTTTTTTTTTATAAAAAGAGCAATATGTTGTTTTTAAGGCAAACATCTCCCTTCCCTTCCCCTCTCTCTATATATGTGTGTGTTTTTCTCTCTCCTTCCAATAAGAAGGAATCCATTCAAATGTATAATATATCAATTGTATACAATCAATTATATGTGAGAGTTTTGTATTTTATTTCAATTGCATTCGAAAAATTATATTTATATTTTTTTTATCAATTATATTTGTAGTGGTAGGAATACAACATGCATTTATCTTCTCTATCAAATATATTTGTATCAAATCAAAGAGAGGATGAATACAGTTGTATTCGTTGTATTTAGAATATAGTTGATATAAATAAATAAAGAATGCAATGTAAAATAAATACAAAATACAATTTGTTGTATTTCGAATACAATTGCTACAAAATAAATATAGAATACTATGAAAAAAAAATACAAAATACAATCCTCTCTCCTCCCTCCCTCGATCTCGCTAGTCTCTCTCCTCCCTCTCTCGAGCTCTCTAGTCTCTCACATCCCTCTCTCGATATCGCTCATCTCTCTCCTCCCTCTCTCGATCTCTCTCATCTCTCTCCTCCCTCTATCGATCTAGCTCGCCTTTCTCCTCTTAATATGTATTCATTTTGATACAAATCAATTTGTATTTGTATTTTTCTTCAAAATACGCAAAAAATACACTCTCTCCTCTCTCTCTCCCATATCTCGCTCATCTCTCTCCTCCCTCCTCTACTAACATTTTACTATTATTCGTAATTAAGCAAACTATAGTTATACAGTCCTATTTAAGGCCTAATGTTTGCTATTTTGGATGTTTCTCCATTATTAAAGGAAAACTTAAAGAAATTCCACTAGTTTAGAAGTTAACTATTTAGATACATTCTAGTTTGCAATATTATCATACTTGATTTTGGTGCGTTCAGATATGTTTAGATATATGTATTTGGGACACATCAGGTAAAAATTAAGTGTATTTTTTTTATAAATACATTGTATCTAAGTGGATTATCATGTATATGGGAAACATAGACAAATTTCGCTTGTCTTCCTCCTATCTTGCTCGCCACTCGCCGATGTATCTTATATCCCATATACATGTGAATCACACCAGATTCATATAGATACATGTATCTAGTGTGTATCTAGTGTGATTCACATGTATCTAGTGTGTATCTAGCTATCTCGCTCACCTCCCTCGCCATCTTGCTTGACTCTCTCTAGTTTACTGTATCTGATATAAAAAACACATTTATCTAGGTGCATCTTCGTTAATATATAATAAAGAAAACTCTAAAGTAATGATAAGATACGTAATTATACAAAAGTATATGTAGAATTAGTATTATGGTATGAATATATGTCGTAGTTCTTACTTTATTAAAATCAAAATAATCCTCCTACAGATGAGATCAAACATAAACAGGCCCAAATCAAATAATAGTTATCAAGAGAAAATTAAATAACCCAACAACAATAACCAAAAATTAATAAATTTATTCCTTCATCTCAACTTGTTTGATCTATTTATAAAAATTGGCTCTTTACCTTTGTTAGTAAGTATTTAATTTTAAATTTTCACATAATATATTTAAGATCACAAGATAAAATATTTTAATATTTAATATATTTTAATTTAAAATCATAAAATTTTTAAACAAATTATTTTTAAAATTTTTATACTAAATTAAAATAAAGGGAGTATAAGCATCCAAATGGTCAGAGGTAGAAAAAAGTGAAAGGTGGAAGAGGGGAAAGAGAGCAACAAAAAGCAAAACATTTCACACTTTTCGATTACCTCTATATATCCCTTCATGCACGGACACTAATATGCATGCACATATTATAATATATTTTCTTCGTTCCAAGTTATTTGTGATGATAAAAATAATTGTCTCAAATTATATGTCATTTTAAAAGTTTAAGATAAATTTAATTTTTTTATTTTAATATTAGTAATAATTGTATAGATTCCTTGAAAGTGAATTAAGTGTACTAACATATTCAACGAGTCGCGGAAACGGAATAGAACCCTCTTCCCCATGATGTTTTGATCCTTTCTTTCTTTCTTGCTCTATCGCTTTTTTTGAGGGCCTCCCGGCTGGGATAGTGGCGCCCATTCTTAACCAGTTCCGAAAGGGTTCGCTCATGCTGGAGGGATTAAAGACTACAAATTCCTCTTAGAAAAAATATTACATAAATAGAGTAAATATTTAGTGAAGTGAGATAATTTATTAAAACATAATAAAATGTCGAAAAAAACTTCCTAAGGAATGTTTATAATTAAGTGGAGTGTCAAATAAAATTACGACAGATAATTTGAGATAGAGAAAAATAGTAATTTATTATATACATACCTCTTGCTCTTTGTCTTTGTTTTATTTTATGAGTTTTATTATTTGAGGAGTCGAACACCTTTTTTATTTAATTATAATTTTTTTTCAAATTCTTTTTAAATATTTTGAACTTATTGACTATATGCTAACTTTTAGACTACAACTTCCTTCTCAATTTAGGTGACATAAATTTCTTTTTGTTTGTTTCAAAAGAAAGTTATATTTTCTTATTTAGAAATAAATGGACGTACTTTGAACTTTGTACTTTAACCTTAATAAAATAATTTACAGTCAAATAAATATTTATGGCTTGTTTTATATGACAAGTCTTTGAATTTTATTCTTTATTTTTTAAATTTCTTGTTCAGTTAAATACCACTAGATAATTTGGACGAATAATAATATGATCAGTGGCGGAGGTAGCATATAATGAGGGGCGGCGAAAAATATTACTATTTATACATGGTTAAAATTATTTTTTAGATATGTATAATAGATGTCGAACCCCCTTCCACTAGTTCGTATGTTTACTTCTCAAATTTTGAACCCCCTTATTAAATTTTCTGGCTCTGCCATTGAATATGATATAATACTTCCATGTAGTTTTCTTAAAGAATCTTTGCTTGAAGCCATACAAAAAAAAACAGAAATAGTGTATTTTGGCTATCATACTATAAACCTTTCACGTAAGATGGCAGGTACGTAGACACATAATTGTCATGTAGGATGTTATATAGGATAAATATGTCTATTTGTTCAATTTTATGTAAGTTAAGTGCCTACTTATGCACATCCAAAGTTGAAGTACATACATGCCAACTGAAATCAAGTCAAAAAAAATACATTTAAGATCACATGACATATTTAAGATCGCGAATTCAAAATCGAACAAACAAAATAGTATTTTGAGGAGTTAAAAGGAGGTATATATGGTTGCATTATTGTGATAATAGTGTCAGCTTTTAGATTTTTACCTCAAGTATATATATAGCAAGATGTTCTTATATACTTTACTTTAATCAACTTCATTATTTCTCTACATGTAACATTGGTCCTTACAAAAAGTTTAAGATCCTCTCACGGCTCTTCCTTTTCTTTTTTTCTCTTTAGACCACCACTCCTTTTTGTGACGTAATTTTCATACATTGTAATCATCAATCTTCAAGATTTTGCCTCCAAATTATTTCTTTTAACTTTTAATATTAATACTTATATGCATGTGATATTTTTTTTCTTTTTAGTCAATATAAAAAAAAATAATTCCTTGTTTTAAATTGTTTATATGGTACTTATAACTTAAAAACAAAATTTAAGAAAGTACTGAAAAAGTATCAGAATATACTTTATTAATTTTATGGTTATAAATATTTTCGTATAAATTGAATCGAAGAGAGTGTAAGGTTGAAAGATAAGAGTATTGACGTAGAGTGTGGAGAATAAGGTAGTGGTGTCATCATATCATGATAATATTGTTCTCTTTATTATATCTTTTTACATAAATATGATAAGAAATTTATCTTTCTTTTCTCTCATTATGTTTTTATGGTTACATCCAATGAAGTTAGTTAAAGAAACAGTTGCATTGGTTTTGGTGGAACTTTGGCGTTTTCTTCTTTATTTGACTACTAATCTTATCTCTTCTGTCTCTTACTTTCACAAAAATATATAATTGAATCTCACCATATAATAGAATCTCACATAAATTTAACTTATATACATAAAAAGAATGTACAATTTTCTTCTACTATTAGTAGAGTTTATTTTAGTAGTAATACAAGTACTATGTTTTATTTTAGGTGTACTCATTTCACTTTTAATGTAGGGTGATAGAAAAATAAGAAATTAACGACGAATAAAAAATTTTATAGCTAAATATTAATTTTTCTATGTTAATTTTGTTTAGTTATGGATCATATGAAAATCTAATTAGCTAGTAACTATTCAGCGATAGATATTAACTAAGGATTATTAATAAATTTCTTAGCTAATTTTATATTTTCTAGTAATGGTAGAATAATTTTTCTTTTTTGATAGAATCCACATCCATCTGTAGGTTTTCACCTCCAACCTTGTGGATTATCTAAGTATTTTGAATTGTTGTATATTGTCACTTATAGTTTTTTGTTGTAGTTTTCAATTATGAAAATTTTATTTCAAAAAAATTAAAGATTTTATAATCAAATTTAAAAAGTATGATTCTCAAAATAGAAAAAGTGTGAGTGAGTGTCACGATGTACAAAGACAGAGTTAGAGCATTAACTACAGATTCAATGACCCAATAGCTTTTGCTTGAATTATGTATTCATATTAGGAAACTCCGAATTAAGTTGAAAATTTATAAACTTTAAATTTTAACTCCACCACTCGTTAGATATTTATAGACAACCTAGCAGTGGGGAATCTCTCAAACTCACACACCCACATATCTCTGGTTCTTGACCTTACTTTTGAAGATACTACTTCTAATTAAAGCTGATTAGCCTCATTGCTTTTCTCCAAAGAAATTCTGCTGATCTTATTAACCTTCAAAATTAGTCTAGTTATATCTAAGCTTGTACTTCCTTTGTGTTATATAACTAATTTTTGTGAACATTTTTATATTTACAAATAATTTAACTTTAAATTTCTTATTTTATTCTTAATGGGATGGCACATAAAAATTGTATTTATGGCTTGTATCTTATTCCAAATTTCAAAGTTCTTCTTTTTTTGAAATTTTATGTGATCACATAAATTAAGACATAGGGATTGATACCACGCGCATCAACTGGCAAGTAGAACTAGAAATATGATACTCCCTCCGTATAGTACTAGAAATCTAATACTCCCTTGTGCACTTTTACTTGTCACGTTTCTATCACGAGAGTAAATTTTACTAATCTTTGGAACTAAATTGAATAGGATTAATTTAATATTTAAAATTTAGATAATCGTATATACTATACGAAAAAAACTATAAACTACATTCTTTCTCACATTAATATGATGAAAATATATCTTAAAATATTAATCAAAATCTATATCGTGTTGAATCTTAAAAAATGAGACGTGAGAAGTAAAAGTGCACATAGGATGTATCATCTTCCATGAAAGAGGTAAATCATACATAACTCATGCAGCTTGAACATATAAGATGTTGATCTCATATATATATATATATATATATATATATATATATATATATATATATATATATATATATATATATATATATATATATCGGTGAAGTTGCAGTAGCTAGGGTTGGAATTTGGGAAATAATAAGTTACTATTACAAATAACTACTTATCAAGGACGGTACAAATGTAGTAATGTCAGATACCAAAACTCATATAACTTCACACATTATAAAAGAACCTCCCAAAAACAAAAAATACAACACACTAAAGAAATTAAACAAACAACACAAATATTTTAACTTAGTGCCATGAAATACAAAACAAATCCTACCATGCAATGCATCTCTAATTGCATCCTCAACAACAACATGATGATGATGAGATACAAGATCACCAGAGGAGAGGCAAAGCTAGAACTTTTAGTTTATGATTGAGTTTTGTTGAATCTGTAGCTAGTATTGTGACTCCGCGAATCTTCACCTTCTTATAACTTTAGGGGCTCTACATTTTGAAGTCAATTACCATCCATGAATCATTTCAATTTGAGAATTGAAGTTAACATATGATCATAGAAGATGGTTGGTAGTACTAGGGGAGTTATTATTGAGATCACTAGAAAACCCTATCCAAGCATTTGCATTTGCAACACCCCAATATTGATTATTATTTTCAAGAGTACCCAAAAATTGTTTTGTTGATGAACTCATACCTTGTCTATTATTATCCTCCATTTTCACTTGTTGAGTAACCCCATTTGATGCTTCAATAGTTGTAGTAGTAGTAGTACCTTCATTTTGAAAATTAGGGTACAAATTTGTTGGATGCTCAAAGTTGTTAGAAGCTACCAAAGATGGCAATAAATTGTTACTCCCTATTTGAAATCCCATTTCACCAACTAATTGATGAGGAGAAGGCTGAATTAATCCTCCATAATTATTTAGGTTCTGGAGAGCACCCATAAGGGATGTAAATTGTGTAGATGATTGTGAAAAGTTGTGACCAATCATTTCCATGTTACAACTTGAAGGAATTGCACTTGTTGAAGCATTATTAGTATTACCCATTTGTCCTCCTCCACCTCCTCCGCCTCCTGATTTTGCGCTATTGTTATTGTTACTGCTCTTATTTCTTTTATTCCTCCTACAGCCGCCTCCCACCGGCACGTTTCTCAATGCGCCCCCTCTTGTCCAATAACGGCGACAATTCTTACAGAAATGGCGCGGTTGGGAGAGGCTGTAGTTGTTGAAGTAACAAAACTTAGTGTTCAAGGAATCACACCTCGGACACTTTAGCCCAGCTTCCGGCAACGGAAACTTGGCCATCCGGGCTCGATCGACCATTGAACCGGGCCTGATCGAGCCCGATCCGCCACCCACCTGCGTGGGTGGTGGAAGGAGCTGAGGATTGTCAAGGCCAGGGCTTCCTTGTTGATGATGATCTGGCTGTTGTTGTAACTAAAAAAAACACCAAAAAAAGCAAGTTAGGGAATTTGTTCACAACTCAAGTAGTTAGCTATAGTCATCTATATATATGGTATAGTATATTCAACAAAAAGACCTGTAGAAAAAAAGAAAATAAAAGAAAGAGGAATATGAATATTACTCTTTTTGATGTATCAAAGGTGAAAATTGAAGATTAAAAGACTTACATGGTGCAAATTAGGATGATCTAAATAGATTGGAAAAGAAGAGAAAGCCATGGTTTAATTCTTTTTCTTTTCTTTGATATCTCTTTACTCTTTATCTTTAATAAAGGTTGATTGAGTTTTTTGGAAATATATGAGTGGAGAATCAAGATAAAGAGAGAAGAAGGGAATACCAGAGTCCCCCAACAAAGAGAAAGGATAGGAAAAAAGAAGAAAGAAGATGAAGGAATTAAAAGAAGAGAGGAACTTTAGCTTGTTTAATTTTTATTTTTCCTTCATCACATTCTCTCCTTTATCTCTCTTTTTGTTTTTATTACTATATCTCTTTAGGGTTTTGTAAAAATTGAGTGGGAGAATAAGTTCCTTCACATTGAAGCTTTCTATATTGATGATGATGCCCTTGGACTACTCACTTTATATATAATAGGAACTTTTACACTCTATACTTATCCATTAAAATAATAGTCGAAAAATGGATGAACTTTGTATTATATTAATAAATATAACTGGTAAAGTTATTGTCATCTGATCAGGAGATCATCACGAGTTCCATGGCAAGAGCTATAAGGTTACAGACTAGTTTGGTCGAACTAGTAGCTTTAGGCCAAGTCTTGTATTGTGTTAAGAAATTCACTATGTACAAAAATTAAGGTCGGGATCTAGTTACTAACATCTTATATCACGATTCTAGAATTTTTAACCCATAAAGTTCAAATTCTAATTCGTCTTTGACAAGTTCTATATGTGGAAACAATCTTTGAAGAAATATAAGGTAAGATTGTGTATAATAGACTCTTGTGATCCAATTCTTTCTCAAACTCTGAACATAGCGAAAGTTTAGTGCACAGAACTGTTCTTTTCCCTTTTTTATATTTTATACATATATACTAGTTATGCATATATGTTTATATATATGTGGATGACGATTATAATTATTTTGGACGAGCGGCCAAATATATAACTTTTTCCATAATAGTAGTGCTAGAGAAAAGTAGAGTTGTGACTCCTCACTAACATTGCATGAATAAAGAAAGATAAAAAAAAAATGTGCACATTATCAATTAACTTATGGTGGGATCTTGTTACGTAATTGAAATTCCAAAGGGGGCAGAAAAATGAGTGAACAAATTATAGATCATAGAAAGCACTACAATTATGAAGAGAGTGATATTCTTTGGATCCCCTTTTTAGCTTTGTGTTGGGATAAGTAATGGCTATTACCTCACTACTATACTATAGTACTATTTCTACTTTTAATGGTACCTTAATTTGTAAAAGCTAATAGCACACTATTGCTAGGTTTCTTCTTCTCATCACCTTCTTTTTTATTTCTTTTTGCTCTTGTCTGTTTATGATTTTTTTAAAGTTTATGGCTAACTTTACTTTAATCGTTCCATTTGTATGTCCATGGCAATTTGGTTTTGAGTTAACACCTGGAGAGACGTTCCAAACTCAACCATCATGTGAGTTCTCATAGCAAATAATTGGGTCTTAATTAAGTGTTCAATTACTTATGTGACTTTAGCCTTGAACTTTGAAATAGTATGAGAGGAGATTATTTATTTCACATTGTTCCTCAACGTACGTCATCAATTATTGTTCTTTTTTCCTTGAGATTTCTTCCTGGATCAGTAGGTTATGGATGCACAAAATAAAGTCCTCAATAATAAATTATCTATCTAGCTGGTGGAAGACATAAATATGTTATTAAAAGTATGTTCTCTGTAACAATAAATTAGCAAGTAAAACGATGATATACTTCAATATGGTATTAGAGCAGACAAAACTTTTAGATTTGAATCATTGTCATCCATTATTTGAATGAATTCTTGTGTTTGATCCACAAAAAGAACCAAGTCTCCAAGTAGGGAACGTGTTGTAGACATAATTATGTACTAATTAAAAAGTGTGTTCTTTTACTATACTTTCTATACAAAAACAAGGGTGATTGTAACGATCCTTTCTGTCGTTATGACTGAGCTATTTGTAAAAGAAAATGAGTGAGAAGGCTTTTGGTTTGAAGAGTTGTGAAAATTTAACGCTAGGCTAGACTTGGACAAAATCTGAGCAAGATGAAGTCTAGGGCAATTCAAGAAAGAATTGAGTGAAACGTCTAAGTAGAGTTTGTTTTCCTTGTTGCTAAGACATTAAGGATTTCATAGGACTTTTTGAAAGTGAATTGGGTGAGTAGAACTTCCGATATTGAACTTGGTGTGATATTTGTTTGAAATGTCAAGGTTTGAAGGTGTGTTATGAAATAGGCTAATGTGGGAGGATTTTTGAATTTCCACCCCGTGCACGCCGCTACAACGGATGACACGTTGCTACAACGGATGAATTAATTCCCGCTATGATGGGTATTTCCGCTACGACGGCGCCTCTCTATATATAGCGGGATTGGCCACTATGGAAGTGTTAGTCATTGTAAATGCAGAAAATTCTCCAAAATCACTCATTACCATCCAAGGTTTTAGGAAAAGGTAGAGGCGACCTAGGGCAGTTTTCTTTAGTTTTTCATCAAAATAATTTGTAAAGGTAAGTAAATTATTCCCTAACTTGTTCTTAAGCCTTAGAACCTGTGGTGGTGGCCTTAGGGGAGGGTTTGGGTTGACTTAATAGTGGAAAAACCCTATTTTGGGTGGAATAATCATGAGACTGGCCTAGGGTTTGAGATTAGGATATAATCCTGGTATTTTTAGGTCATTGTGTATTGATTTTATGATATATTGTTGTTTACAGACCAAGAATAAATTAGGCTTCATAATAAGGGGGAGACTCAGGTTCAGTAGAGATTTTAGGCTTGATTCGAGGTAGGTGATGGTTGAAATTATTTTTAATTTACGTTATTTGTGCATGTTAACTATTTCTTTAGTATTACTTGTACAATACGTGGTTAGGGAGTTAAGAAATGATGAACTGAAATGATATTTTGTTATCAATCTCATACAATGAACTTGTCCTATTTTATTGTGTTTTACAAGTGTGATTGTATTCATTGTAAATGTGATTAATTGTGTAAAGTGTGATTCTCAGTTGGCTCGGGTACCACGTCTAGTACATCTTATCGATTGGTTTGGATACTACGCCTAGTACATGATACCTTCTCATTGGCTCGAGTACCAGGTCTGGTACATATATTCTATACCATGTCTGATATAGAATATATATTGATTGGCTTGAGTACCACACATGATAGATGTTTAATATCCATTGATTTGAATACCACACCTAGTACATGTAATTGTTTTTTATGTACTGATTTCATGAGTGAACCGAGCTTATTTTATTGAAATGTGATTGAGCATATTTGTTGTGGTTGTAAACTCAGGATGAGGATTGGAGTCCTGTTATGTTACTAACTGTGACTATATTTGCATGTTGTCTTGTTGTACTAAGTTTCGATTACCCGTTCACATTTCGTATATCTGAAATTGGCCGATGATCCTATCAGTACACTGAGAATTTGGTGTACTGATACTGCATTTTCTCTCTCTTTATTGAGTACTTGATATATTTCAGTTGTTACCATGCGATCTCAGCTATGAGTCCAACACTTTCGGATTCAAGGTGAGTTGTTTCTTTCGGGCTGATATGGATTCATTTTTTTCTCTAGTCCATTTTTTGGACTCAGACTCTTTTTGTTTTGGGTTGCATTCCCACATTCTAAACTATATATAGATATTTTGGTGCACAACTTTCAGATTCTAGGGGGTTATTTCTACAAATGATTTGTGATAATGGTTTTTAATTAGTTATGGAACTTGTTTTAATTGTTGAAAAATTGTTGCATGCTTCTAGCAATTTAGTTGAATGCATGTTAGTAGATAATTGGTTCTTCCACTGGGAGTTCAGTGTGGGTGCCTCTCACAGCAAATTATGTTGTGACAGTGATATACAAAATTGCAATAACTACAAAAGTTATAAGTTTTTAAGCCACACTATGAAAAGTTTGGGAGAGAGTGAAGGGGTGTGATTCATGCAGAGATATCGACCACAGAAGTCATCCATCTTATGAGGACTCTGGTGAGGAAAATATGATAAAAGAAAGAGGAATTTACATATGATTACTATCATTGAGCTTGAGAAGGCTTAAATTGAAGTCCTGATGGAAGTCTTTTGGCGATGTCTAGAGGCAAGAGGTGTATCGATGGCCTACATTATGGCTATAAGGACATATATGAAGGATCTAAAATGCGGGTAAGAATGGTGGGAAGAGACTCATGGCACTTTCCTTTGAAAATGGGATTACACCAAAGGTCAACTCTTAGTCCATTTCTATTTGCCTTAGTAATGGATGTTTCGATGCGAGACATTTAGGATGATGCGTCATAGTGTATGTTATTTGCAGATGGCATAATACTGATTGATGATACACGAAATTGAGTTAATGCTAAGTTAGAGGCTATAAAAACAACCTTTGGAGGCTAGAGGGTTCAAGTTGAGCCAGATCAAGACAAAATATGTGGAGTGCAAATTTAATGATGCATGAGATAGATGTGAAAGTGAAGCTTGACATTCAAAATATCTCCAAGAGAGATAAATTTAAGTATTTTTGATCTAAAATTTAGGGGAGTGGGGACATCGACGATGATATCACACATCGTATTGGAGCGGCGTGAATGAAGAGGATCATAAGGTACCGCCAAAACTAAGAGGTAATTCCACACCGCACTAATACAGTGTGATAAGAAATTGGTATCGTTGAATGATATCACACACCACTCTAGTTGTATTAATGTAGTTATTGTTTTTCTTTTTTTATCATTGTTGATTATTTATTTATGGAGTTTCGATTATCACATGATTTTATTTTTTTATTTTTTTGCTCCTCTTTGGTAGATTTTTACAATGTTTCCTTGTTATTTGCTATATTCTTTTCATTGTCTCGTCTTCTTTATATCGAAATTTCTTGCACTTCATCTGAAGGTCTTCAGAAACACTTTCTACCTCTACAAATTAATAGTAAGATATACGTATATGCTATCATTGCTACATCTTTACCGAGTATAATATAGTTGTTGTTGATGTGGAGGGAGTCAAACATTTCAGCATATGATTATTGTTGGTAGATTAGCACTTTATTTTTAAGGTTACTTACATATATATGGTTATTTGTTAGTGTAGATGTTAAATTCTTAACATGATCCTTGAAGCATATAGGAATAGACATGCAAACGCGTTGAGAAAAAAGTGAGAAGAGATAATGATTATGGTTTTGTGGGGTGCATGGTTGAAAAAGCCATATTGAAGCAAGTGATAGAGAGAGAGAAAGGGTCCCCAAGAGCCTCCAAAGGTAACGACAACAGAGGCAGTCTTCTATCAATCTATCACTCTCATTAGATTCTTGTGGTCTCTATTTTATTTTATATATACCTACCTACCTATAGCTGCCACGTTTGACCCCATTTCGTAGGCCAATGGCGGTGCTAGGTGAAAGTTTATGGGTTCGGACAAATTTAATAACTTTTAGTAGATCATGTATTTAAGATATATGTACATTAACTCGGGAGCCTCTAACAGAATTGATTGACACCTTAGTGGAAAGGAAGGGGTTGTGGAAATACTTTTCACACAAGAGTTGTGGGTTCAATTTTACCATCAACATTTTTAAAACCACAAATTCCTAATTCTGGTTTCGCCACCATTGAATTTGTAGAAATATTTTACAAAGTAGTCCTTGAATCTTTTTTGATAATATTATCATCAAATTATGCATATATTTTTTATAAAATGGAAATTATTTAATAATTTTTTACAGAAGTTTATACAAATATTCTTTTTTGGATCCATTTTTAAACTCAGTACTCATTAATCATTATATAAAATCCATTTGATCCATTTCAAATAAGTCTTAAATAAAATAAATTAAATTATATACGTGTAACTAGAACAAAATGGAGATACAATTCAGCGAAACTTTTTTAATGAAAAAACAGTTTCAGATTCTTTTATTTTCTTGCCAGCATATTAATCTCAAGTTTGAAATTCAGTTAATTGCACATTACAAACATCTGTAAATGAATATAAATCATATAAAAGAAAAAAATAGCATTTTTTTAATTATATTTCAGAGGTAAAAAAAATGAATAATAATTGGTGATGCCTTAGCTAAATATGACAGAATATTTTCAACATGCTTTTTTTCATTTTGCTAAGTTTTTTTTCTGTGTTTTTTCATTCTTTCTTTTCTGGATGGGTCGGAATTTGAAAAAGTAGAGAAATTATTGGATGTACAACTAAAAGATTCTTTAAAATTTTATTTTTAATAAATAAATAAAAGAATTAAATATGAGATAGCCAGCCGTGTAACACGATTCAAACATAGGTGGTGATGCAAACGAATTTTACATTGTGTGATAATCGCAAAATAAGCCATGTTCAAGTGTATGACCATTTCATCGATGTAAAAGAATTTTACATTGTGCGATAATCGCAAAATAAGTCATGATGAAGTGTGTGATCATCTCATCTAAAAACTTAAGTTGTTAGAGAGAGCACACTTTTATTATTTAACTATATTATCAATAAATCACATGAAGAATTTGATTTTATACCGTGTATTCTTAACCAAATAAAATAATCATACCTTGTAATTCCCTAATTTCACACTCCCCGAGCTTCAACGTTATAAAAAAAAAATGTGTCCAAATTAATACACAAAATCATGAAAAGAGAGCAAGATTTAACAATTGGAGAAAGAAAAGAGCTAAAAAAGACTATTATAAAACAAATCACGGTATATTCGATGCCTGACATGCAATTACTTAATTTTGGATCCGGCTTCCCTCCATTATCCCTTTTCTCTATTTCGTCAAGTACACGTATAGATTAAAGACATGTATCATTTTTAAAGTTTAAAGGTCAAGATTATATTATATTAACAAATATCATAACTATAGTTAAGTCATGTTATTTTAGAAAACTACTCTCCAAATTTGGTAAGGATTACAATATATTCTATACAATAGTTGATATTTATTAATATCATTAATTTCATATTATATTTTTGTATTTGAATATTAAATTGTAAATTTTTAGTTTTAAACAATTATTTTTAAATGATAAAAGATTGCTATTGTGCGTTCGTTTGATTACTTCTTAATTACTTTTGATCAATTCCAATGTTCTCCTTCTTTTTGGATCATTTTCAACTTATTTAGTTCTACTAAACAATTGCTAGAACGGAAAATAATTTTTTTTTGTCTATTGCTACAGTATGTTATTCAAAAAAAATATAATTAAATAATTGGAGATGGATTAGTAAGATAAATAAAATAGATATCTTCTTATTTATTATAATAAAAATAGTTTAAACTAAAATTAGATTTCAACCAAAAAAAAACATTTAAATTGATTGAGTTACTTTTTAAGTGAAATATCAATAATTGAGTGACTTTTTAAGTAAAATATCAATAGTTGAATGACTTTTGTGTTATAATCATTAATTTCATATTATATTTTTGTATTTAAATGTTAAATTGTAAATAAAAAATATAAGATGAAGTTAAAGATATTAATAAATATCAAATTTTGTATGGAATATATTGTAATTCTTACCAAATTTGGAGTGGTTTTCTAAAATTAGTTGACTTAACTATGGTTATGATATTTATTCATATGATATAATCTTGACCTTTAAACTTTAAATATGACACATGTCTCTAATCTAGACGTGTACTTAACAAAATGAAGGGAAGGGGTAATGGAGGGGAGCCGGATCCATTAATTTTATTTTTGTATATATAAATCAGAGTTAATTAGCTAAAATTATGTATAATAATGCATGTATTTAAGACTATAGTTCAACAGAATATTACTTGTAATTACGTATATATTTAAATTCAACAGTGCACGTGTATTTCTCTTTTCATTATTTTCTGATGAATTTGTTGTGGAATTTAATAATCCGTCTCTCCTAATTTATGTGGTACTATTTGTTTTTCGAGATTGAAACTATATAAACTTTACCAATATTTAAAAATATAATTTTATTATATTGACATGAAGAATTGTACTCCAACTTACAGTAATTTTTGCATAATTTTTAATTTTAAATAGCAGTGAGTTATTCTAATCTAATTTTGCTTCAAAATTAGTCAAATTTTAACATACTCTTAAAAAGTAAATACTGTCACATAAATTAAGATCAATAAGTTATAAGACGGAACATCATGGTACAACCCGGATTGAGGGTAAAGGGTTCATCCTGACCTTGTTCAACGGAAAATTATATTACTTATACATGACTAAAACTATTATATATATAAATATATTTATATATTTACTTCTTTATATTTTTGACTGTCTCGTAATTCTTGGCCCCCCCACCGATGAACGTGAGCAGAGAAACATGATATCTCAAAGATTGGATCTGTTGATATATTGTAGAAAAACGTATAAAAGAAATGTTGGTGGAGTTAGAATCTAATTCCCTTCTCTGGCATTGGCTTTTTGCTCACTTTCATGCTATAAAGCTTATTACTACTATTCATCAGTCAGACTTAGTTGGAAAGGTAATCCTCCTGCAGCTTTAATGTACGTATACACATGTTCATGCACATAAAATATAAATACAAGTGTGTATCTTCCAATTCGTGTGTGTTTTTTCTGTATAATACATAAACGTGTTCTTTAACTTGACATCAAGTACTGATATCTATATATGTCCTCCTACAATCCTATTTTGAATGTACACAAATAGACACTTGAATTTATATAAAATTAAACAAGTAGACACATGTATCTCACATGTGACCACGTTCTATGTGGCAATTCGTGTGAGACACACTCGAGTTGTCATGTAAAACGCGTGTATCTACTTTAAGTGTCTATTTGTGCATACCCCCAAAGTTAGAAGGCAAAGATGATAGCTAAGACCAAGTTATAGGGTTTGTACATATATGTATTATGTCTTCTTTCACATACTCAAAAAGAACAACAATAACATATTTAGCACCCGTTTGACCCCAAAAATACTTGGGAAAAAACTTGGGGAAAACTTGAGAAAAACTTAGGAAGTGGTATTTGGTCATATAACTTGGTGAATATATTTGACAAGTATCCGAAGTTCTCAAATACTTGAAAAAACTAGTATTTGGGCCAAGTTCTAATATTTGAAAATTTTAAAAAATTCAAAATTTACCCCCAAACTTTTATATTTTATAAAAAAATATCCATTATTTATTAATTCCAACAAATATTTGTTACTACCTCATCTGTGAAAAAAAAGAACAATTTGTTTTAATGTTTATAATTATAATTGAATCATTAACAAACTTAAGTATGCAATTAATGTATTGTCTTACCTATATTATCATTTTCACTATAAGAAAAGTGTGAATTACATGGAGATTTTCATGAGGAATAGTATGAAAATTTGCAGGAAAATAAGTTTCCTATGAATTTTCATATTAATCCCCAGGAAAATTCCATGTAATTCACACTTTTCTTGTAGTGTTTGTTATTGTTGATTGTTATCAATTATATTATAAAGTTATTTTTTAATGGAACATATTCATTATAAATTGATAGTATAAATTTATGGGTATTTTTAATAATTTGTAGAACTTATGGGTATAAATCATATTTTTTTGAAATAGTCAAATATTTTTAGGAAAATTAGGGTCAAACACATGATAAAACTTCACGAAAAACTTTACCCAAATATGATTTGCCAAAAATATTTAAGAACTTGGAGCTAAATGCTAGCTTAGTGTAATCCTACAATGAAATTTGAATCGAATAACGTATTATAGAATTGTTTATGATATATAGATCTCATACTATTTTATTTCAGTAAGTATTTGAACTATTTATAGTTATTATCCCATTTTATTTTGTCACAAAAGTAAAATTATTGAAGTGACACATGTATATAGTAATTTTGTACTAGCTTAATTATTCCTCTTTTTTATTTATTCAACTGCTTTTTGACCTGCGTGTATTTTGTGGGGTTGAAGTGCATGCAAAAGATGATATTCAAGCTGGAAAATCTGATTGATTGTTACTGGAAGAAAAAAAAAATAACAAGATTCCTTTGGACGATATAACATAAATTTTCGAGTCTTATTAAAAGCTAAATTATGAAATGTAACTTTTCATAATAATTGCACATGGGACTGACACCTTATGGTTCGTAATTTGTTACTTTATATATATATATATATATAGGTCAAAGAGTGCATTCTGAGAAAGTAAATATCAAACCTTTTGTGATTTGCTTTGCGCTTTTAGTAAACTCTTAATTCTTGGTACAAAATTATGCATATACTTGATTTGTGCTCGAATAGTTGGGATCTCATTATTCTTAATTAAATGTCTGGTAACGATCTAGATCACCCATACTAAACCATCTGATAGGAGAACCAAAGACTAATCCAAAATCAACCAAATATCATTTAAATAAAACCAGGTTTATCATAAATAGAAAATAATAGTTTAGACTAGGGGTGTATAAAATCGAACCAAAAAACAACCCGAGACCAAACCAACCCGACATTATATATGTAATTTTAAAATTTTATTTCATACATAAAAATATTTACTTAAATATATTTTAAAAATATTTTTATACTATTTCTTAGTTTTTATCTTTTAATATATTATTTCAAGTTTAAAACTTAAAATTCGGAATGGTCCAATAAAAATTATAGTTCATAGATGTTGATAATTATAATAAAACTTAAACCAAAATCAAATTAATACTAATGCAAAAAGAAAATCAATTCAACACTAAGAATGACAATAATATTGAATTGTTCTTTAGTTTTACATTGATTTAGACAATTAAAATACATAATCTAATTTTAATTTTCCTTTATTAAACTTATTTTAGCATGATTTAGTACTTTAAAATTATGATCATTTTCATTATGACTTTGCAATATTTATTTTATATGATGATTTCATTATTATTTTTTATTGAATATTTTTGTGTCATCGGTACTAATCTCATATTTTGTGTTATTTTTTTAAGAAACACTTTAGATAATTGTATTTTGGTTGGACTAAAGAAATATTTGGAGCACAAGTTAATTATATGTTTGTATGCAAACTTTACCCAAAAAATCCAAAAATATGAAAAAAAAATCCGAGGTTTATTAGTTTGGTTTGATTTATAAATTTAAAAATTTAAAAATTCGACACAATGGTTTGGTTTGGTATTTGAAAAACCCGAACCAATTCGGTCATGTACACCCCTAGTTTAGACAATGAAGAATTGAGTCCCATAAACTCAATCTGATAGTCCAAAAACAATTAATACGGAAAACAATATCTAAGAATTAAAAGTCATCATACCAAAACTCTAATACTCAAGAGTAGCAATACAACCCCGAAACTTAACATAATACTAAAGTTGTCCGAATAGATGGACAAGAGAAATAAAGGAATTCATGATTGTTGCGCCGTAATTTTCCCATTTGTAGAAAAAAATTACTTTTTGAAATGTTTTAAGTATAAAACAATTTACGAAAAATACTTAGAAAAGAGTCGCCACTTAATTTTTTAAAGAAATTAAGAAAACTTATAATTTTCAAAGATTTAAACAGAAAAAATCATTTGAAAATACCAAAGAGGGTTCGGGGTTCAATTTACACTTCGAGAAGGGTTTAGGCATTCGAAGTGCCCGCTAACATGCGGTTGACCTGCGACTTGACTAAATGATTTTTGACTAATTCTTTAGAAAATGATAAAAAAAAATAGATAAATCACAACATTGGGTTAACTTTAATAAAATAAATAAATGACACATTTTTATTTTATTTTTTAAGAAAAGGGGACCTGAATGTGAAACAATTGAATTAAGTTGCAGGTGATTAGAATGTTAATAAAACCAAATTAATTAAAATTCATGTAATTCATTTTGAAATAATAAGTTAAACCCATTTAATGAAATTTTAATTAATTGACTAAAAAATGATCAAGTAGGAATGTGTGTGTGTGTGTGTATTATTATTATTAAAAAGGGTTTTGACTAATATTTTTTTTTAAAGTTTATTTGAGAAAAAATATATTTTAACTTGAACAATTTTAAAGTGAATAAAAAGTGATTAAGTGAAGAGCTTAGCAATATTATTTTTTTAAGAACCAAAGGTTTAACTTAATTAAAATGCATAATTTGACCGACATATTCGATTGATAAAAATAAGTGAGCACTAAGACATGAAACACATTAAAATTAAATCAACACAAAGGAAATAACTCGTCTTTTGGGGACTCTAATTAAGTTAATCAACAAATTAAAAATTAGAGTTAGACGACAATAATAAATAATCACAATTAAATAATTAAAGAGTAAGGGAGAAGGTTTGAATTTGGGCCTCATTTTAGGCCAAATTCGCTGGAAATTTTTGGACTTTTGCCCAATCCCCTTTTTGTATACACTGGTTGTATATCAGTGTATATCGGATGTATACAACCCGTTTTTCTACTTTTCGAGACCTGTTCCAGCTTTATGAGGACCTGTATTTCGCACCAAACCTGCATTTGTGCGTTTTGACCTGTATATCAATATTTTCGTGTTGTATACTAATGTATACCGCTGTATACTGGAAAGCATACAGCCTGTGGGATTTTCCGGACACTTAAACCTTCAATTTCCAGCCCTATTTATCCTTCAGGAACCTATTCTTCAATTCCTTTAACCCGAAAAATGGAGTCGACTCGATCAAGAGAAAATAATTGGGCCTTTAAGGCCCAATCAATGAAATGCAAGGAAAGTGAGTTTCCAAGTACTCGGAGAGGCCGGTTCACACATGGAAAAGAACAGACAAGATAGAAATTAGTGATAGAACACACTTTAATTCTATACAACACAACCTGAGACACATAAAAATAGAAATAAGGCAAAAAGCATATGAGTAGTTCACTACACCGCTGACATACAGGCACGACAAAGGAATGCACACAATATTTGAATAATCTTCACTTAGATTTGATCCCACTTCATATGACAAGATAACACTAAATGAGGGTGATAAACAAGTAAAATAAATAGAATAAAAGGGGAGGAGGGGATGGTGATCACATGGGAAAGGAGGCATGCACAATTGCTAGGCAAGGACAAGAAAACAATTATCAATTTAGACAAAGCAAACTACTGAATTTTTCTATCCAAAACTATTACTGGAAGAATTAATAAGTAGCAAAGAAAAATGAATAGAGAAAAGATTATTCTGAGCAATCTAAGTACACTTGACTCTAGCTATTCTTAAAGATAGCGTACAGTAAAACATAAAATAATTTGGAATACAAACCATGATTTTCTAAAATGAGATTCTATTGACACCAATTGCAGGAGGAGAACGAAGAGAGAATAGGCCAGCTTAGCGAACATATGCAGAAAATAGACAAACGATGTGTCTCACAAACAAAAAACAGCACCTCAATAAGCCCATTTAAATGAGAGACGAAAGAAAGTAAGAAAGAAAAAGGAAGATTGAGTTTGAATGGACATAAGCGGGCGGATCTAAGAACAATTGGTTCAGGGATTCAAAACAAACAATAAAGATAGTAAATAAGCTCGAAATCTTGACATCTTGATTTCATTCGTCCAACTAAGGGTGAAACAACAAAGAATATGACATTGAGCATTAAACATTAATGTTGGCTATGAGAGCACACTAAAATTAATACAACATTTTGAACTCAAACATGACAATGCTATGAAAGCTAGTAGACAGTGACCCTCCTTCCAACATCCACATACGTATTCAAGTCACTTTCAATATTAAATACAATAGAGAGCAAATAGCTCCAGCACTTATTAACAGCCAGAAGAAAACAAATCTCACTGAACGAAACAAAACGAGTTGACGCGAGAGGGGAAGGAACCGAGAAATAACTTGAATAAACACAAAATATACACTATACCATTGATTTGGAACCAACCACAAGCTGAAACGTGATACCAAATAATAACATATAGATTGCCTCACATAGTCAAAATTCAGACAACGACGTATCAAAGTAAAATGCTTGGATTGAAAGATGAGTATTACCTTTCACAAGGCAGCGAAACAGGGACGAGACGAGTTAAGAGTAAGGACCCTTCTGCCACGAAATCTTAATACAAACCACAACACCAAGAGTTCCCAGGCAAAATTAAAGTGGCAAATTTCTCGAGACTTCGGATTAGAGAGTTTGTTTGAAATTTCTTAACTATTCTATTAATTGTTCAATCAGAATTCCCACACCCAAAAAAAATCCCCTTTTTTTTAGCAACTAACAAGGGTCTATTTATAGAATGGAAATTGGGGGTTCGAATTTGGGAAAAGGGGTAGAATAGGAATTTGATTCCTTATTCAAATTGAAAAACTTACCCAAGGGATGGAGAAAAGCTGTTCTTGGCACGAGATTTCAACGAAAATCCCATGAAATCTGGGTGAAGGGACCAAGGCAGGTGGCTGTTGTAGGCTTGCTGATTTTGACGTTGGGAACGTCTGGAGTCGCAGCGTTTTCACGTGTTGCTGCCTGCTAATGTCGTCCACGCGCAAAGGAGAAGAAGGAGAAGTTGAAAGGGTCAGCTCTGTTGTGCTGTTGCGTGATATTTTTGGGATTGAAGGCGGTGGGTTTGGGAACTGGGGTCGTTTGGTTGCTGTTGATGGGTTTCTAATGGGTTTGCTGTTTTGGAATTGTTAAATGGGCTGTTGAGGGAATTGGGTCAGGTATTGTGTTGTTATTATGGGCTGGGAATTATTGTTGTTGTCATTTGTGGGAGTGGGCTGGAACTGGCCCAAAATAAATTTAAAAAAAAAAACATTTAGATCCTTTAAGAGATAAACATAAAGGGTTTAACTTAGATTTATATATATATATATATATATATATATATATATATTATTAAAATTATTTAAAATGATAAAATTACTCTAAATATCTTGAGAGTATTTTGAATTTCATTAATTCAAAATTACGACTCTTACTACTAATAACGTATTTAAAATATAAAATCTTTCGGGATGATTTTGAATACTCATAAAATCCATTAATTATATACATAACTAAACAAAACATACATATTATTAAAAGTGACAAAGCTATTTAAAATAACTTGCAAACTATGTTTATTTTATTTTATTTTGAAATTTCTATAAAACTAATTATTTTAAATTATTAGCAAATGAAGAAGCTTGATGATTAATTTATATTGTGGAGGGCCAAAATTGGGTGTCAACAATGACAGCGGCAACAGCCTTGAAGATGTAGGTCATCCTTAGATTTGAAATCAAGCGTCCCTTAACTGAGGTCTTAGATCAGCTACTGAAAGACGCATTGTATTCAACCAGAAAAAGAATATATGCAATATCAATACATAAATCACGGTGTACTGATAGAATCACACGATTAGCTCAAAATATAAATGCAAACAGTTCACTACAATATAGTAATACAATGCATATAACAATAAGTAACAAACCACATAGAGTACTCTTAATCACATGCCATGAACAACAATACCTGGATGCATGTCCCATATGATCACAAATACAAAATGTTAGTTCCTCTCATGGAACCACAATCACATACTTGGTCCACTCATGAAATTATCCAAATCCAAACTGTTAGGGGTCGTTTGGTGTGAAGGATAAAAAAAATAGTGATGGGATAAGAAAATAGTGATGGAATAAAAAATTTGTGTCTTTTTTGGTTGTCATGTTTGGGATAACTTATCCCATCATTTATATCATAGTGATGGGATAAGTTATCCCATATACATGGTGGATAAGTTATCCCAGGATAGCTAACCCCAGGATAACTTATTCTGTGATAACTTTTTCCCAACCAAACGACCCATTAGTGTTCCGGTGTAGTATCCGAGCCATCCATAGTTAGTGTATCGGCGTGTTACCTGAGTCATCCATAGTTAGTGTACCAACATGGTACCTGAACCAGCCAACAATCATGCACAATTACTTAGCACAATGAATGAGATTACTTGAAACCACTTGTCACAATAATAAGTATATTGCATGAGAGTAGCTACATGATGTCATACTATATATTTCCCTAATACCATGCATTGTATAAATGATGCAACAAAACAGTAAACATGTATACATACATAAATTGGAATCATGTAACCATCACCTGCATCGAATCAAGTCTCTTAGAAGCTCTAAATAACCCGAGTTTTTTTTCTCTTTTGAAGTGTCTTAGCTTATTCTTGATCTAGAACAAACAATATAAACAACAATCAATTATTAATGACTTATTAATTACCTCAATTGTTTACAAATACTAATCCCATGCCAAAATATAATCATCTTTCCTAACTTAGGACTTTTTCCACCATGAATCACGGCCAATGCCCTCCCCTCTCCCCCCCCCCCCCTTCCCTCGCCAAGGACAATAACCTAAACTCTAAAGCTAAAGAATCAATGCACAAGGTTGGGGATTCAAATTCTTACCTTTACCGATAAATTTTATGGAAAATAAGTGCAACCCACCCGAAATCACCCCTCCCACCTCCAAAAACACAGTGCGGAAAATAGGGATTTTTAGACTGTTTTTGCAGTAAATTTCAATTCGCCCCAGTATAGTTACTCATCCCTCTATAGCGGGACGTCTATCTCTATGGCGGGCTCGATGAAAGTTCAGAGCCTCAAAAATTTTGGAAAACCTATTTTAGTTCATAACACAACCTCTTCCCTTGATGTCCCGACATACACCTTCCACACTAAGATCAATTCGGGGGGTTCTACTTACCCGAATTTGATTTTGAAAAGACTTATGGACTTCTTAATGCCTTGGCTACAAGGAAACATCACCCAAACCTCAACTACACACTCCACCCATTCCTATATGGTCCTAGACCAAATTTTGTTTAAGGCTTGCCTAGCCAAAAAAATTAAGTCAGTACGCGAAAAAATTTCTAACTCAAATTCTTTCATTATTGGTTTACTCTTAACGATCGGGCCAGATCGTTACAATAGATACTAATTTATCCATCACTCGTCCCCGAGTTATCAAACAAGAAAAACTAGGCTAAAGTAGAAAAGAGGGTAGTACCTGAATCTTCGAACAAGTAAGGGTACTTGTCATGCATGTCCCTTCTTGTCTCCCAAGTGGCTTCCTCCACCGAACGATGTTTCCACTAAACCTTTACTAAATAGATATCCTTTGTCCTCAGCTTCTAGACTGTTAACAGAACTACTTTAATTGAAGAACAAGAGGCACGAGCTATATTACAATATAATATAATTAGTCTAAATATAAAAAGAATAGGAAGGCTATATATAAGCATCCATTAACTAAATCTAACATAATAGGAAATAGACTCCATTAACTAATCCGAACATAATAGGAAATAAACCTAATAACAAAAGCCCAATATGGGCTAACATCCCCCCTCAAACTCATAATGCAACAACAATAAGCATTGAGTGTTTGTCACACAAAAATCGAAATCGAGACACCGACTGCGCCTTTATAAAAAGATCAGCAATATGTAAGGTCGACGGAACAAAAGGAAGCAATATGGTCCCGAGCTGTAAATGATGACGGGTGAAGTGACAATCAATCTCAATGTGTTTCGTCCGCTTATGAAAAACAAAATTCTTTGCAATTTGTATCGCACTTTTGTTATCACAATGCAGGGGAGTAGGCAGAGAAATATGAACCTCCATATCTGCAAGAATCCAACGTAACCAAACAACCTCACATGTAGTCACAGTCATAGCACGATACTCAGCCTTCGTGGAAAATCTAGAGACAACATCTTGTTTCTTGCTCTTCCATGAGATTAAAGAGTCTCCAAGAAACACACAAAAACCAGTGGTGAATTTACGATCATTGCAATCGCTATCCCAATCAGCATCACTATAGGCTCGCAACTCGAGAAATGAGTCGAGGGAAACAAGATATTTTGAAACTGAGTGCCACGAAAATATCTCAGAATACGAAGTACAGCTCCCCAGTGAATAGAAATAGGAGCAGTAACAAACTGGCTAACAACATGAACTACATGAGCTATATCCGGGCGAGTAACGGTAAGATAAACCAAACTACCTACAACAGTCCGATAAAGACTCAGATCTGATAACAGAACACCATCACTAGGAGAATACCGTGCATTGGTTTCAAGAGGAGTATCTACAGTCCTATTGTTAGAAAGGCGCGCCCGTTTAAACAAGTCTGATATATATTTAGTCTGAAAAAGAAGATACCCTTTCTTAGACTGAGCCACCTTAATACCCAAAAAATAACGCAGCAAGCCCAAGTCCTTCATGGCAAATCGATGAGCCAAATCACGCTTCAATGACTCAATACCACCATAATCATCACCAGTAATAACCATATCATCTACATATAAGGACAAAAGAATTTTCCCTGCACTCATACATCTAACAAACAACGCTGAATCATGATTACTCGGGGCAAATCCAAGAGAAGTAATCACAGTGGAGAATTTCTCAAACCAAGCACAAGGGACTTGTTTGAGACCATATAAAGCTTTTCGAAGCCGACAAACTTCACCCGGCTTGTGGCCAATACCTGAGGGATGAGTCATATAAACTTCCTCATAGAGATCACCATCTAGAAATGCATTCTTGACGTCCATTTGAAATATCTTCCACTGTCGAACGGATGCAACAGCAATTAAAGTGCGAACAGCGTCATCTTTGCCACTGGGGCAAAAGTCTTCTCATAGTTCATATCATATTTTTGTGAGTACCATTTTGCCACAATTCTGGCCTTGTATCGCTCAACAGACCTATCAGACTTTGTTTTTATCTTGTACATCCACCGACAACCAATCGTATGTTTACCAGGTGGGAGAGTAACGAAATCTCATGTATGTGTCTGATAAAGAGCAGTGAGTTCCTCAACCATAGCATTCTGCAAAAGAGGATCAGTCACAACCTCTAGATACGACTCAAGTTCAGACAAATGATGTATCTTAGCAATAAAGGAAGCAAATGAGGCTGAGTATGTAGAGTAAGCGAAATCTGGTAGTTTGGTGGACTTAGAAGGACGAGTAGACCTCCTCAGAGGTGGTGGGTCTCCAGTCAAAAAAGTAGACTCAGGCACAGGTAGGGCTGAAGCACTATCATTAGGTGGCATGGATGAATCTGAAACTGGAACCTCCATGTCAACGCCAAAAGGATCAATATGCTGAAGATCTGATTTCATTACATCATGGGATTTAGCTGGAATCGAATAAAAAGAAATATGTTCCAAAGAGGTGACATGTCGTGAAATATATAATTTCTGACTTACAGGATCATAGCAACGATATCCTTTTTTTCCAACACCATACCCCAAAAACACACATATAGCTGATTTTGGCCCCAGCTTATTTCGTTCAACATGAGGATGAAGAACATAGCAAGTGCATCCAAAAACTCGTAATGCAGAATAATTTGGTAGGTGACCATACAATTTCTCAAACGGAGACATCCCTGAAGTCAATGCAGTAGGAATACGATTAATCACATATACAACAGTTAGGACTGCTTCTCTCCAAAAAATACTAGGAACCTCTGCAGATAAGAGTAAAGAGCGTGTTGTCTCAACAATATGGCGGTGTTTCCTTTCTGCAACACCATTCTGCTCAGGAGTATCGTTACAAGATGACTGGTATATGGTGCCATCAGAGGCGAGTAATTGAGTGAAATCATTAGAGGTATATTCGCCCCCTAAGTCACACTGAAGCACTTTATCACAGTCGAATGTTGTGTTTTAAAAAGGGCTCTAAAGTTACTGTAAATGCCAAAGAAATCAGATCTGCGTTTCATAAGATACACCCAGGTATAACGAGTAAAGTCATCTATAAATGAAACATAATAGGTCGAGCCACCCTTAGTGGATATTGGCGATGGGCCCCACACATCAGAATGAATAATATCAAAAGGAGCAACAGAATAAGACACACTTTTATTAAACGGTAAAGCTGAGAATTTTACCAGTTTACAACCACTACAATCAGAAATATCACAAGTGTTCAAATGACCCAAAGCACCAGTAGAGGCTAAGAAACGTAAACGTGATACTGATACATGTCCCAAACGGGAATGTCAAAGATAAAACTGAGAAGACAAGGGACTCAAACGAAAAGACGGCAAATTAATACTAGAAGCAGCAACAGTAACAGAAAACACTTTGAGAATCTCCAAGACATAGAGTTTCCCCAACCTACGGCCAATCCCAATCACCTATTGAGTGTGTTGGTCCTGTACAACACAAACAGAATTAGAAAAAAACACCCAATTACCAGTTTTACATAATTGACTGACCAAAGCAAGATTCAAAGCAAGTTTAGGAACGTAATAAACATCAGAGAGAATAATGTTAGGGGTAGTAACAGAACCAACACCCTCGACTGTCATAGATGCAGCACTAGCGGACATAACAGAGATTGGTGAAATAGGGGACAAAGAACCAAATGATGACAAATAAGGTGACATATGATGAAATGCACCAGAATTCAAAATCCACAGAGAGGACAGAATACCTGAGGGACTAGAAGAAACTGGACCTGAATGAGACATAGATGCTGACATGGCAGTAGGATTAGAAGACATAAACTATCTGAACTGTTCGAAAACCTGGGGATCCAACGCAGAAGGTGGCATAGTGCTAACAAACTCAGTATCTACAAATGGTGCAGTGGCAGCAGCAGCAGCAGTGAACTGTGGAGGACGAGCATCAAAGGAGCGTGACCCATACTTCTGCTGCTGTCCAGATTGAGGCTGTTTTGCCTTGTTAAGTAACAATGGACACTAAGCCTTCCAATGATTTTTCTGTTTGCAGAATGCGCACTTATCAAATACAACTTTAGGAGATTGTCGAGAACGTGGTGGTCTAGACGGATCAGTTGAAACAGCAAACACAGCAGGAGTATTAGTTGTTTTAGACCATTTATCCACTTGAGACTTGATACGGGTCTCTTCTGCAATCAGTTTATGAACAACGGAATCAACTGTGGGGAGAGGAGATCGATGAAGGATTGTTCCATGCAGTACTTCAAAATCAGAACGTAATGCCATCAAAAATTAAACCAAATGCTATTTTTCCCTCCTAGTGATGTATGGCTCAAAAACTTTTAACTCTGCAGATTCAGTAAGAGCCAATTGATTCCACAAATCTGACATTGTAACATAGAAATCTTAAATGCTCATAGCATTCTGTTGAAGAGCACGAATATCATACTCCAACTGGTACTGCTTAGCAAAATTAGATTGAGTATACAGTCTCTTCAAATGGTCCCAAATTTCCTTTATTGTGTCATACTTAGCCAATTGCATACCAATTGACTAAGTTACAGAATTGTTGATCCAAGTGATAACCTTGGAATTAGCAATTTCCCATGAGTTTACCAATAATGCAAAATTCGCAGCTGTATCATCTTTAGGTTTAATTTTAACCTAGTGACATAACCCCACATATTCTTCCCATGAAGAAAATTCTTCATGACATAACTCCAATATGCATAATTTTTACCATCTAATTGAGCATTAATGGACTGGAGAGAATCATCTTTTCCAGTCATATTGTCAAAAGGGAAGCAAACACAACAAGACACGAATAATTCCAAAACAAAAATTAAACTACCTTAGATCGAACCGATCTAAACAAACAGCACCACCACCACCAATCGAGAACTCAACAGAAGCAGCAGCAGCACCAATCGAAAACCTAGCAAATCAAATAACCACTACCAGGTCTTCAACCAACAAATCAAGGAGCATGGATCGATTTAGCTTTCGATACCATATTAACAGAACTACTTTAATTGAAGAACAAGAGCCAAGAGTTATATTAAAATATAATAGAATTAGTCTAAATACAAAAAGAATAGGAATGCCATATATAAGCATCCATTAACTAAACCTAACCTAATAGGAAATAGACTCCATTAACTAATTCTAACCTAATAAGAAATAGACCCAATAACAAAAGCCCAATATGAGCTAACATGGACATCCCGATCAAGAATCGCGATTGGTTCTCCCTCATATTACAAGTCTTTGTCTAACACTATTGAGTCTCATTTAATGTAATCTGTATCTCTATGGTACTTCTTTAGCATAGACATATGAAACACGAGATAAACCCCAGACATGTTGGATGGCAGTGTCACATTTAGTACATATCGTTTCTTTGCAAGCAAAATTTTCATGGCTACATCGATGGATCAAGAGTCTGTTCATCACCAATTTTCTTTATCGAATGTTTGGATACATCCAAGCCAAATTTGAATTATGCAAATTGAATACAACAAAATTAACTTATCATGAGTTTTTTTAATCTCGTCTCTCTTTAAAGAGACTCTCCCAATCGTTGATACAATGAAAATAACTTGGAATGCCCTCACAACGGCTTTAAGATCTCCATCTAGTTATCAAATTATCAATTTACATATGAAACTAGAGAATTTGAAATTAGATAATTTTACAATCACACAACTATTATTACTTAGAGCCAAACTCATAAATATCCAATAAACTTGCAGTCGTGGGACAACCACTGCACATATATTTTGAATCCCAACATCTATGTTTTCAAAAACATATGACCTTGTTTAAGGATATTGTGACAACCTTGTTTACTCATCCTTAATTTATATCCCATTTAGAGCCTCGTAGTACGATCCAAAAAATGTAATAGATGTGATGACACCTAGTCCCAACCTTATAGGCGAATTATTATACAAAACGGTATAATCATGGATCAACTCAACCAATGCAATTGGTATATATGCAAGATATACCAATTATTATTTTCCAACAAAATTATATGAGCCATCAAATTTAATATGCAAGATATAAAATTAATTAATGCACTACAATAACTCATTTACCAAAGTATATACATATACGATCAGAATAGTATTTAAGTATTCATTGATTTCATATGACACTAATACTTGCACAAGTACTAGTCACCTCAAGTATGTCAAAATATGATGTGTTTTACTATAGAGAAAAGAAAGAATGAAGTACTAGCTTATTTTAAGTAAATTTTTAAAAACTATTAATCATTTCATTATAAAATTTGAATGATTTTCATAAAAGGATGTAATTGGGCTTTTAGCTTCCTTAAATCCTTATAGCTTTTTTTAAATTCTTCATGATGTGGATTTAAAAATAGGGAAAATTATACAGAATAGCAAACATTTAATTTAAGAAAATTATAATCTGCGGCTACAGTTTCTCTAATTCTTGTTATTTGCATGATATGTATAAATTCAAAATTTGTATAATTCGGTTCCTGATTGTATAAATCCAGAATTTTGTATATGATTTATGAAAAATTCATATACCTAGTCATATATGAATTATGAAAAATTCATAATAAATTATCCTATTTGTATATTGTCAAGCGAAATGTACAAACAGAGTTCTAAAAAATTCCTAAATGTATAAATACAAAATTTGTATATACTTACCCTATTTGTATATTTGCAAGCGAAATATACAAACGGGCAGTAATATACAAACTGCAGCCTCCATAGCAAACTGAACTATAGTTATGGACGCAATTATCGAAATTATAGCTATAGAGCCTTATTATATCTATTATGTTTGTTATTTCTCAAATTTTGTCTTGAAAACAAGCATTGAGATTAAAATTAGGCTTACTTTACCAAGAGCATTGATGCCCATCAACATTTGGGCTTTATTTTTTGAATCCTATTCGCAATCAAAGTTTTGATGGAACTTATTTGGACTGGGCCTATACAAGATCAGTTTGGGTACAGAACTCACATTTTATCATTGCTACCACAAAAATTACTTTTATTCATTAATAGCAAAATCTTACCAACATCCCAATCTTTAAATATAACCAAATTCGAATCTGAAGTTTTAATAGTTTTTAGTGTGTAGTTGAAATTAATTTGTTGAAACACCTAAATGAAACTATACACAAACTTAGAAGAAGATTGGAGGCATTTTATATTAACTACAAAACCATACCTGAAATACATATATATGCAACTTGTATTTCATATTGTATAACTTGTATATCAATATGTATCAGATGAATTTTTTCATAAATATACATAAAATCATATGATATACAAGAGATAAACCAGGGTGATATACATTGAAATATATGATGAATTGATGATATACACAATTATACAAGGGGACATGTGGATGGAGTTTTCTTCGACCTTTAATTTTAAATTTAAAAATTATCTCAAATCTATATCAAATTATCTTCAAATACCTCCAAAAGTTGGATTTTCAATTATAGTTTTTAGTTTGATTACCAAATTGAACTAAATCACAAACAAGTACTCCATGAGCTTGATTTTGCTAATAATAATGAAAAAATCAATATGATCATTTGTTGTCAATTATTCACCCATTGGCATATTAATGTTATTTTCCCCAAAAATTTGGCAATATCCATAATTTAAATTTCATAACAAATTTCAGTTCAAGGAATTTTAACTGGACCCAATATGAATATTTTCCTATTTTCTAATTCAAAATGTTCTTCTTCTATATTATCTTCTCACTATCTAATTGAATTCCTTCAAATATATATAGATATAGATATAATATTGTCCTCCATAAGAGTTTAAAAAATATTATTATTCATTTCAGTTGAACAAATTGTATGACAATCTCGCTTCTATTCAATTCATGTGTTTGATAATTGCTTATAAAAATTACTCTTGTTTTTTAGGACAAGTTTGAAAAGTCATTTTGGTAATTGAATTTGGTGTATATACACTATCTGTCATATTTGGTTAGTTATTGAATTCCATTTCATTGTGTCCAAGAACAATAAGATTAAACTCATCAAAATAAGTGTTCAATTTAAGTGGACTCCCTCAGCTCGTGATACCTTTAAATTTAATATAGATGACTGTGTAGCCATGAAGCCCGGGCAAGGTGGTAGGGGAGTGTTTAGGGACCATACAAGCAAATAGATGAAAGGTTTTGCAAAAACTTGTATCCACGCTATGATAATTCAAGCAGAACTCTTGGTAATTCTATAATTCGTCAGTTAGTAGGTAATTGAGTATAATTGACAGGAATAATTACATTCTTATATTCTTTTGGGGTAATTACACATTAAAATTTAATTAGTACCATTTTTCTATATAGAATTTTGTATCTTAGTTTTAGGTCGAGCTAAAGTGATATTAGGGATGTTGATGCTCCAAAAATTAATCGAAAAGGATTAAAATGTTCCTAAATTATGTGAAACTGAACAAAAATATTGTTAGTTAATACTCCATGTGTCCCTAATTACTTGTCCACTCTTCTTTTTTTGCTTGTCCATTTTGACAAATCAAGAAATGACGATTTTTTTACCTATTATACCCTCAATTAATTACTTTAAAAAAGATAGAATTTCTTGAAAATCTTAAATTTTAATTCATCAATTTCACAATTAATAAGGGTAAAATAATAAACTCACTATGTCAATTATTGTTTTCTTAATAAGTGTGTCAATTCACAAGTAGACAAGTAATTAGGGACAGAAGAAATAACAATTAAGGTGAAATTTGGCTTATTTTAAATAGTGTTTAACTTTTAAGCTCTTTTGGGAAAGACAAAAAATGCTTTTAACCAACTAATTTTAGGGAAAAACGGGGAGAGGGGGGAGGGGGAGGTAGAAAACTAAGTTAATAACCAAAAGTTGGGTATGACCAAACTCTTAGCTTTAACATTATAAGCTACTTAAAAAATACAATCCAAACACTCTTTAAAAATGTCCCTCCACTCTATAATTTAGTTATGAAATATATTCTTATTGTTACTTAATGGGTCAAAAATACCTACTTTGAATATTTCTTACTAATAATAATTTTTTTATTAAATAGTTATCCTTCCTTAATTCGAAAAATATCAAAAAATAAATATTTTTTTTATTTTATTAGAATTATTTTATTGCTATGTGAACTAAAACCAATGATAGAGTTGTGATATATATTATCAGTTACAAAGGTACATGAAATTATTTTATTTTTAATTGATAAAATGAGTAAGAAAAAATTATTTTCTACTAATTTATTAGTTTAATAATTTTAAAAGAAAAGAAACTAGAATAAAATTATTTAAAAATAATATTTATATTTTTTAAAATAATAAATTTACTAGAAAAAAAAGATATTTCTAACCTATTAAGTAATAACATGTGCATTTTTGACCTAGACTATTAGTGACAACGATATTTTTAAATTAAATTATTAATTAACGACATTTTTAATCAATTTCTCATAATTTAAAGTATTTTTTTATTTTTTTATTCTTTTACCTTCCCTAGGAGCTCCCACTCCTTTTGCTCCCTTAGTGACTCGAACTCGCAATCTTCGAATTGAAAGTGAGAGGTGATTACCATCTGAGCAGCTCCCTCTCGTCATTTAAAGATATTTTTAATCTACGTTTTGTCGATTTTTTTTTTTCAATGGTTGATTGGAACCACAAATTTTGAAAAATATTCACAAGTACTACGTGGCAGCGTGTATGTGGAAGTCGGTTTTGGGGGCCCATAAAGCGAGTGGTTAGTTTAAACAAAGACCTACGCCCCCAATGAAATAGGAAGAAATAGAACATTCTAGAACTAATAACTGCACTCCATTTATACCCTTCTCTTCCCTGTCTTCAAACCCTAAAATCAGTTTTTACTCTATTCTTCTCTGCCGCCACCGTTGTCGTCTAGCATTCTTTAATACATTTTTTTGGTATTTTAACGTCGTGATGGCCGGAAAGGGTGAAGGTCCGGCGATCGGTATAGATCTAGGAACTACTTACTCTTGCGTCGGAGTTTGGCAGCATGATCGTGTTGAGATTATTGCCAATGACCAAGGGAACAGGACGACTCCTTCTTACGTTGGTTTTACTGATTCTGAGCGTCTCATTGGTGATGCTGCTAAGAATCAAGTTGCCATGAATCCTATTAACACCGTGTTTGGTAAGTTTTTACGTATCAGATCTGTTATTTAGATCTTACATTTTTTGTTTTTTAAACTAGTGTTGTTGTTGATTAATAGTAGTGCTGTTGTTTTGAACTAATCTGATGCGATTTGTGTATATCTGGATTTTTTTCGCTGGAGTTGTAGTCATGGAGTTTGTTTGGTTGCCTTTACTTATATTATTATATATATTATTTCTGTTGGAAGCACTGTCAATCTATATGTCATAGATCTCGTTTGATGTAGGTGACTGTTCTAGAATTGTTTTAGATCTGAATTGTTTCAAAGCAATTGTTGATATACGAGTTTGAGCCAGTAGTAGATAAGTATTACTAGATTAGATACATGAAATCGAGTTGGCTTCTATGGATGCAGCTACTGCTAATGTTTTAATGGTAATTTCATGTTCATGTTTGTGTGACATTGCTATAGGGTTTTCCACCAAAATATATAATCCTTATTATGACTTTTTAATTTGCTAGTTGTTTAATTGTTTTTATGAATATTTGTTATGCTATTACTTATTCAGTTTCCTGAATCTGAATGATCTTTCCCTCTTTCTTTATTATGTTATGTTTTGCTTGTTATAGTGCTGGTCATGTTATGTGTATGTGAATGTAAACATTTGATTTAATAATGCTTACTTGGTTTTTGCTATGGCAGATGCCAAGCGTCTTATTGGTAGGAGATTTAGTGATGCTTCTGTACAGAGTGACATCAAATTGTGGCCTTTTAAGGTTACTCCTGGACCTGGTGACAAGCCAATGATTGTGGTTAACTACAAGGGAGAAGAGAAACAGTTTTCTGCTGAAGAGATCTCTTCCATGGTTCTTATTAAGATGAAGGAAATTGCTGAGGCCTTCCTTGGGTCAACAGTGAAAAATGCTGTGGTTACAGTGCCTGCATATTTCAATGACTCGCAACGTCAGGCTACTAAGGATGCTGGTGTAATATCTGGCTTGAATGTCATGCGTATTATTAATGAGCCTACAGCAGCTGCCATTGCCTATGGTCTCGACAAAAAGGCCACTAGTGTTGGTGAGAAGAATGTTCTTATCTTTGATCTTGGTGGTGGTACCTTTGATGTGTCCCTCCTCACTATTGAAGAGGGTATTTTTGAGGTGAAAGCCACAGCAGGAGACACTCACCTTGGTGGTGAAGATTTTGATAACAGAATGGTGAACCACTTTGTCCAGGAATTTAAAAGAAAGCACAAGAAGGATATTACCGGTAACCCAAGGGCCCTTAGAAGATTGAGGACAGCTTGTGAAAGAGCGAAGAGAACTCTTTCCTCCACTGCCCAGACAACAATCGAAATTGATTCCCTATACGAGGGAGTTGACTTCTATTCAACCATCACTCGTGCCAGATTTGAGGAGTTGAACATGGATCTTTTCAGGAAGTGTATGGAGCCTGTTGAGAAGTGTTTGAGGGATGCCAAGATGGACAAGAGCTCTGTACATGATGTTGTTCTTGTTGGTGGTTCCACCAGAATTCCCAAGGTACAACAGCTGTTGCAAGACTTCTTTAATGGGAAGGAGCTTTGCAAGAGCATCAACCCAGATGAGGCTGTTGCCTATGGTGCTGCTGTTCAAGCTGCCATTCTCAGTGGAGAGGGTAATGAGAAGGTACAGGACTTGTTGCTTTTGGATGTCACCCCTCTATCTCTTGGGTTGGAAACTGCTGGAGGAGTGATGACTGTCTTGATTCCAAGGAATACGACCATTCCTACCAAGAAAGAGCAGGTGTTCTCTACCTATTCTGACAACCAGCCCGGAGTGTTGATTCAGGTTTATGAGGGTGAGAGAGCAAGGACCAGAGACAACAACTTGTTGGGTAAATTTGAGCTCTCTGGTATTCCTCCTGCTCCTAGGGGTGTGCCTCAGATCACAGTCTGCTTTGACATTGATGCCAATGGCATCTTGAACGTCTCAGCTGAAGACAAGACCACTGGACAGAAGAACAAGATCACTATTACCAATGACAAGGGTAGATTATCAAAGGAAGAAATTGAGAAGATGGTCCAGGAAGCAGAGAGGTACAAGGCAGAGGATGAGGAACACAAGAAAAAGGTGGAGGCCAAGAATGCACTTGAGAACTACGCCTACAACATGAGGAACACTATAAAGGATGATAAGATTAGTTCTAAGCTTAGCGCAGAAGACAAGAAAAAGATTGAGGATGCCATTGATCAGGCAATTTCATGGCTTGATAGCAACCAGCTTGCTGAAGCTGATGAGTTTGAAGATAAGATGAAGGAACTGGAGAGCCTATGCAATCCCATAATTGCTAAGATGTACCAGGGTGCTGGTGGTGAGGCAGGTGCACCTATGGATGATGATGATGCTCCTCCAGCTGGTTCTACCGGTGCAGGCCCCAAGATTGAGGAGGTCGATTAAGTGCTAGTTTTAGTTCTTAGTATAAACTATTCTATAATATTGGCTACTTTTTATGTTTTTGCTATTAAGCTGTTGAATGTTATCATCGTTGATGGCTCTTTCCATTGATTTTGAATTTTTAATGACTATCCGCCGTTTGTGGAACTATTAGGCTGAAATTGTGTCTTTACAACTGGTTATCTGGCCTACGACTTTGTATTATTGGTCTATATTTTGCAAGTTAATAGCGTAGAAAAGATATTCCAATTCTGGAATAACTAGTTATTGGAGGTAAATGTGTTTTTCTGGAAAGATATTTGAAAAACAATTACAAGTTTATATGGGAAAGAATAATCTGTTACAACTAAGTGTAGTGTTCTTTTTTTTTTTTTTTTTTCATATAAAGTATAAACAAAACATTCTCGAGGACCTATTTCTAAGCGGATGATTTAATATCACCATAAAATAGAAGTTTGATCATTGTTCTTGTTCCTTGGAAGGAAATAAATCATTAGTTTCCTTTTCTCGAGTCATCAATCTTATTTAAAATTACGACAACAATCTAAATTTTCATATAATTCTAAATTATTCATTTCTTTAAAATAAAAATGGATCATCTCAATAGTATGATGGAGCGAGTATGATTTTTTCCACCCAAAGAGGAATGATCGTTGTACACAAATATGAGTTAATTTTCATTGCAAGCCAAAAAAAGCAATTCCTTCTTATGTCCATTTCTGGTAGCACAAGTTTCTGCACTTTTATAAGACGAAAAGAAAGAAACAATTGATCAACTTTCTAAGGCAACCATTGGAAGATCCACAAATAAATAGCATTGCGCAACTGCCTTTTGAGTCTGCTATTAATCAAGTACTACAGACCATCTCAGAAAAATGTTGTTCACTAAGAAGTTGGAGAAACCACCTCTGTATCCAACTTCAAAACATGCCCATCTGCAACCACACTCTCGATCCAAGTTACTTTCTTCCCCTGCTAAGCCTCTGCAGATGATAATTGATGCTACCCCAGGGCTTTCTGTTTTTGCCACTCTGCACAAAAGGTAATGCAAATTAATCTTAATGTGAAAAGAAAAGTTGATAGCAATATGCACTATGCAAGGCATCCAAATTACCTGAGCTTCCATGCAGCTACTCAAAAGTGACTTTTGCCTGCCACATTTCTCGTCCTTGTTGTGATTTAAAGTCAAACAATTAAGAAACGAGACCATTTCTTTCGCGCAAGGTTTCTGAAGACTTCCAAAGTTCCTTGGGTTAATATATAAGGTGCCAGCTTTGCGTCCCATACTTCCTCAGATCTAACTAAATAATAAGAGGACGTTGTTAGACATGGCATTAGAGGAAATCAAATCAGCAAAATCAACAGGCAGAAAACTCATATAACATTACAATGTTCACGGTTTGAGACAAGCAGGAGAAACAACATTCCTGATGGAACAGAGAAGAAGAAACACTTCAACACTGTTTTGCAATCTACATTATTCCCAACTATCGAAACACTGCAAACCAGTGGGTCACAAGTTCTCAACTACAAAAGTACCCAAAGGGTCACGAGTATAAATGAATAAAAGGAGGTATGTACATCAGTTATAACTACGAAAATGCATATATGTTAAGCAGAACAACCAAAACTCCACTAGAATACAAGATAAGAAGTGAATATTGCAAGTTGCACCACTAGATGCTCTTCAGAGTCAGACTAGCCTTTTCACTCATGAATATTCAAATAATGTTTTTTTTTTTTTTTTTTTTTTTTTTTACAGAAAGCACATTCAAACTTCACAGTGACAGTAATTTGGCTGTGAACAGTCAGATTATTGCCTTGATTGTTTCTAGAAAGGCTACAATGTTTTCCTACCCTGCAAAGTTGGAAGTAAAGCTTATTTCAAATATTTTCTGCAACAATTTTATCAAACAAAGAAATTTGGAAGAGAAGCAACAAATACTTTCATTTGACAGACGCTTGGCAGGTCATGCTTTTAACTTCGGTAACCTGATAGCTTCTGCAAATTAGCTACTACTATAGAACTTCTAGACCACAACCAATGCAATTAATCTGACTCTTTCTCATGGATGCTAGACTTTTTTCTACCCACAACAACAAACAAACCTAGTGTAATCCCACTTGTGGTTTGGGGAGGGTGGTGTGTATGGAGTCTTACCTCTCTACCTTGTGGAGATAAAGAGGCTAGACTTTTTTCTACCTATTGTTTCTATTTTTAGCGCATTTCTGATGAGGGTAATTATACTTTACTGGATCTACGCTTCATCGCAAGGTTTCCCACCAATGAACAGAACGGTATCCAATATCTCCGCATGTTGAGGGGAGATGACTGTTACTTTCCAGGGGATAGAGATTTCCAAGTCAATTAGTTTGACAAGAGTTACAGACTGGTCAGTTGTTTCCCATGAACTGTTCACCGCAAAACCATACTTATGGAAGTAAATTTCATGTTCTGCTTAATAAGAGCTTTTTCTCATGGTAAAGGATATTGGGAGCCCATATTCTTTCTCCCGAGTTAGTCATGAAAGATTTTAGTGCCTAAAGTTTCAAATGCAAAAATTGTTTCAAAAGTTGAAACTCAACTCATTGCCTTTTGATTAATAGAGATTTTGAACTCTCCAAGCATGGGAGATTTTTATACATTACAAACATTCAATGACAATTAGTTCTTTTTTGATCCATGACACCAGGTAAACTAAAAGAGTCAACAACTCACAAGTCTAACATTATGTTTAAGACTAAGAGTGATCACAATGCGAGGCCTCTCATCTCCCCCATTTGCTTAGAGGTGAAACCAACTCTTTTTCCAGAACTTTTAACCAACTAACTAGATCCAATATAAGAAATGAAATCATTAATGTCAACCTATTAAAGTAGATTTTGGGAAATGATAGGTAATCTTTCTATCCCCACCAAGTAAGGTAGAATAGGTGACATTGACAAGAATAAGAAAATGAAGAGCCTCCTCCTGCATTCGCTAGTAAAATAAGGCAGACACAACAACTATGTCTCAATCCCAAACAAGTTTAGGTCCACTATATGAATCCTCACTTATCTATATAAGCTTGAATCATGTCATCATCATATTGATTAGAGATAAACTGGAAAACAAGTGATATATATAATAATATTAAAAGTACTCTAACAGGACTACATCATATTCCGCACTAGTAAATATGTCACCTATATGGATATTTTTTCTTCTTTATGCCCTACCTTTAGCCAAATACGCATTGATCTCAAAAAAATGCAGGTCTTTCAAGACAACTTTCTCCCGTGTAATTTTAAATCTGCAGTTCAATCTTAACACCTTTAGTAACAATAGTATCACACATACAGACTGGCACATCAGTAGATCGATGCATGCAGGACATGACAAAACAATCTCAAGCGACTTTCTCTTATTCTATCCTCACTGTGTGCTACTTTCACCTTCTAGCAAATATGGTCATTTTCATCTTATCTAAATATGTATGGCTGCACGTCCATCTTAGCATCCGCATCTCTACAACACTCATCTAGTGAGCATGTTGGACATTGTGAGAAATATATTATTGAATTGGGTATTTAAATTGTTACATTGAGACCCTATTTATAGACACTACATTGGAATCCTTTTCCAACTAGGATTCCTATTCTTATTCCTATTCCTATTCTAAGTAGGAAATACTTATTTCTATTCTAACACTCCCCCTCAAGCTGGTGTATACAAATCATATGTACCTAGCTTGTTACAGATGTACCTCAATACCTAGAAAATACTTTAATCTGCCCAAGGTCTTTAGTCTGGAAGTGCTTAAAGAGGTGTTGCTTCAAATAGGTGATACCATCCTGATCATTACCGGTGATAACAATATCATCAATGTAAACAACCAGATAGATACATCGACTTGGTGCAAAATGCTAATAAAACACAGAGTGATCAGCTCAGTGTTCTTAATGGCGCTTGCCATTCGCCAAAGGCGCTATGGCGAGGCGAGCATGTCACGCCATTTCTCAGTGAGGCGCGGCGAGATCAATTAGGCGACATGAGGCAACGTAATGGCGACCTAAATGGCAGCGCCTTTTAGTTTTAAAATTTTAAAAAGGTCTTGACTTAATAATATTAGGATTCAAAATTAGGGTTTTTTTTTTTCATATTTCCATACTTGGGAGTTGGGTCAGTCACGACTTGCTTTCTTATCCAGTTCTCCTCAACCTCGCGATCTCTTCTTCTCCTACAATCAACTGGAAGGTATGACCTCTTTTCTTTCTTCTTCTCTTCTTTTCTTCGTTTCTTCTCTTCAGTCCTCTTCTTCTCTTTCTTCTTTTGTGAATCTGAAATTCTGAAATCTGAAGTTCTGAACTGCCTTCTCAAAAAAAAAGATTTTGAGATACTACTGCTTGCTGCCTTCTCTGCTAGTCTGCTCTATTTTTTTCCACTGTTTTCTTCATTGTTCACTGTAAAATGCTGCTGAATGCTACTAGAATTTTCTAGGGATTTTTTTGGAGAAGAAGAAGGAAGAAATGAAGAGGAAAGTAGGAGTAAAAAAGTTGGATTTTGGGAATGACAACAGGTGGTGAGTCATGAGTGTTATAGGGAATCTTTTCTACTTTTCACCTAACCTTTGTGTATTTATTAGTAAAACTTACTCTATATTTCTCTACTATACTTTTTTCACTCAATTTGTATGATGTGTTGGATTGGCATGAATATATTATAAAGTCTTTTTATTTACTGCTGTCTATTATTTTTTAAAAAAATAAATTAATTCTTCTATAGTAATTAATATAGTATCTGTTGTATAATGTATTGTACAATAGTGAATTCAAAGGCATCGGATGCTAGTAAAAAGAGGGATATTAGATGGAATTATGGTACTCAAGGAGCAACGAAAGATTCGGTTAATTGTAACTTTTATGGGCGTACTTTTAATGGTGGAATAACTCGACACAAGCAACATTTAGTGGGTGGTTTCAAGAATGTTAAACAATGTACAGCTTGTCTGTCGGCGATTAGAGAAGAAGTAAGGGCTTATATGCAAAATAAAATCACTAATAATCCCAAATTTCAAGTGAGGCATCCGGAAGAGTATATTGATATTGATGATCTTGATGAAATAGATGAATATGCGGAAATGATGCCTCCCTCCAAAACTCCAAAGATATCTTCTAGTGGATGCATCATCCACCACGCGGAGTGTGACGAAAGGCCCTATGAATCTCTATTTTCCGCAGAAATCAACACAAAAAGGAGGCTTTGAAAAAGGAGGAGGTCCAGGAGGAATTGATGAAACAAAGAAAATTCTAAGAGAGCGTGCGGTAAGTGCTTTTGCAATATGGATGTATGATGCGGGGCTTCCTTTTAATTGTGTCAATCACAAATCATTTGATAAATTTATTGAGACAGTAGGACAACATGGCCCCAGAATGAAGCCTCCTACATTCCATGAAGTTAGAGTTACTCGCCTAAAAAAAGAGGTGGAGAAAGTGGAAAAAATTGTTGATGAGCATAAAGTGCAATGGACAAAGTTTGGATGTTCCATTATGATGGACAAATGGACGGCACGAAATGGTAAAATGATCATCAATATTTTGGTGAATTCTCCAATCGGTAGTGTATTTCTTGGTTCTGTTGATGCTAGCAATGAATCTACCGATTCCACCAAAATATACAAGTTGTTTGAAAGAACTATTGAAAGAATTGGACCGGAAAATGTTGTACAAATTGTCACCGATAATGCTAGTGAGAATGTTAAAGCAGGAAGCATGATGATGGGTGCGTACCCACACATTTATTGGACTCCATGAGTCGCTCATTGCATCAACTTGATGTTCGGTGACATATTCAAGGCTAAGCCATATGCTTCTGGTAATATCACTCTCCTATCCTCTAACTTTCTTTCTAGTCAATTTTAATACTCATTAGCTACTAATTAATATAATCTTACTTTAACAGCTTTTAAGAAGGCCATCAGAATCCATTCTTACATTAGTCAAAGGCCATTGTTGTTAAACTTGATGAGAAAATTCACCAAGGAAAGAAATTTGGTGAAACTGGCCAAGACAAGATTTGCAACGGCCTTCTTGACTATGAGAGCTATGTACATACAAAGAAAAAACTTGAGAACTTTAGTCCTCTCAACCAAATGGACTAAAAGTAAATTTGCAAAGGAAACTTTGGGGAAAGAAGTTATCAATCTTATTATTTCTGTCCACTTTTGGAATGATGTTGTTCGAGCACTTACAGTTTGTGGTCCTTTGACAAAAGTGTTTCGTTTTGTGGATGGGGAGAAAAGACCACCAATGGGCTATATTTATGAAGCAATGGACAGAGCCAAAGAAACTATTGCACGGGATTTTCGTGGAGTTAAGAAGCAATATGAGAAAGTGTTTGAAATTATTGATGCAAGGTGGTCAGACCAACTCCATCGGCCTTTGCATGCTGCAGGCCATGTTTTGAACCCAGGATTGTATTATAAAGCTCAAGAAGAGGGAACTTTACTACAGAGTCTGTGGACGGAATATTATGCATGTGTTGAGAAAATGATCCCCGATATAGCAATATAAGATTTACTAGTCACTAAGCTTCCTAGGTACAAAATGGCGGGTACAAAATGGCGGATGGACTATTTGGTTGTGGTCCGGCTAAAAGAGCTAGAGACACAAGGTCACCGGGTAAGTGAGTTGATTTAGCTCATAAATTATTTGACCTATTTATACTCATTAACCTTTAAATTTATTTTATTATAGTTGAATGGTGGTCACTATTTGGTAGTGAAACACCAAACTTGCAAAAGTTTGCCATGAAAGTATTAAAGCCTAACTTGTAGCTCATCCGAATGTGAGCGAAATTGGAGTGTGTTTGAACACGCAAGTGAAAAAATTATATCTTATTTTTCATATTATATTATTATCAATATCTATTAGTTAATATCTATAACTTATGCGCAGATTCATTCCAAAAAGAGGATTAGGCTTACACTATCGCGTCTCAATGATCTAGTGTACATTAAGTACAATAAAACATTGAAACATCGTTATGATACTCGTGATCTCATTGATCCAATTCGCTTGGATAACATTGATGATTCAAATGAATGGTTAGTTGGATGCCCCGAAGATCAAGAAGATGAACTAGTATATGAGGATGATGATCTTACTTGGGGTAGTGTAGCTACGACAATTGGAGTTGATGAGAGTATCTATCCTCTCAGGGGACTTTCTTCAAGATCAAGTGCACTTGACAAGGGCAAAGGAGTAGAAACTACATCTACAAGTTCAACTTCAAGTAGGACTCGGACACTAATTGATGAAGACTACGAGGAGGAGGAAGATGAGGAGCAATATAATGATGTAGAGGATGTTGATCTTCAAGAGTTGGATAGTTTTGAAGAAAAATAGACTTTTAAAGTTCAAGTATTGTCTTTTGAATTATTGGGTCTTAAAGTTCTAGACTTTTAGCATCTACTTTCAGTTTTTAAATTAAAATATTGGCTAATATATGTTATTGACTTATTGCTATTGAGATTTTGGATATTTATATATGCAATTAAATATTTTTAATTTTTGGTATTAATTGGCGCCTCGATTCAAAAAGGCGAGCGCCTCGCCGCTCGCCTTGCCGCGTGGGCAGGCCCTTGTCACCTTTTGTCGCCTCTCGCCGTCCAAAACACTGGATCAGCTCCACTACGAGTCATGCCAAACTCCTGAATAACTGTGCTGAACTTCCCAAACCAAGCTCGAGCAGACTGTTTCAAACCATAGAGTGACTTACGCAATCGACATACAAGGCTACTAGACTCCCCTTGAGCAACAAAACCAGGTGGTTGCTCCATATAGACTTCTTCCGCAAGATCACCATGCAGAAAAGCATTAATGTCCAACTGATGAAGAGGCCAATGACGAACGGCAGCCATAGATAGAAAAAGATGAACAGATGTTATTTTAGCCACAAGAGCGGAAGTGTCACTATAATCGAGCCCAAATATCTGAAACATACCCTTTGGCAACAATGCGAGCCTTAAGTCGATCAACCTGACCGTCTGGACCAATTTTGACTACATAAACCCAACGACAACCAAAAGTAGATTTACCTGCAGGAAGGGAGCCAAGCTCCCAAGTACCACTCTTATGTAAAGCAGACATCTCATCAACCATAGCCTGCCTCCATCCAAAATGAGAAAGTGCTTCACTTGTAGTCTTAGGAATGGAAATAGAGGACAAAGACAACACAAAGGCATAATAGGGTGATGATAGATGATAATAACTTAAGAAGGTATAATGTAGGTTAGTATTTCGAGTGGATCGTATACCTTTTTGAAGTGCAAGCGGTTGGCTAGGAGGAGGCAAGTCCGCAGTAGGAGCAGGGTCCGGCGCATGACATGAATCATCTAGAACTAAGGTTGGACATGGACAACGATGATAAATTAATAGTGGCGGCACTACAACTGGAGATGTAGAAGTAACCATAGATTCCTCAAAGGTTGACACAGGTAAAACCTTGAGGTATGGGTAAGACCATAGATACATCAGGATGATCAGAAGATGTATAGTAAGGCTGAGACTCAAAAAATGTAACATCAGCTGACATAAGATATCGATGAAGATCATGTGAATAACAACGATACCCTTTTTGGACTCGAGAGTAACCAAGAAAGACACATTTGAGGGCACGAGGAGCTAATTTATCTTTTCCTGGAGCTAAGTTATAAACAAAGCATGTGCTCCCAAAGACACGAAGGGAGATAGGATAAAGATGTGACTAAGGAAACAGTATGGAATGTGGAATCTGATTCTGAATAAAAGAAGAGGGCATTCTATTTATCAAATAACAAGACATCAGAACTGCATCTCCCCAAAAACGTAGCGGAACATTGGGTTCAAGGAGAAGAGTACAAGCGGTCTCAATAAGATGCCAATTTTTTCTTTCAACTATACCATTTTGTTGAGGGGTGTATAGATAAGTAGTCTGATGAATAATACCTTGGTGAGTCATAAACTCCTGAAATTGGGAGGATAAGTATTCTAAGGCATTATCACTACGAAAAGTACGAATAGAAACACCAAACTGATTTTGTATTTCAGCAAAGAAACTTTTGAAAATAGAAAATAACTCAGAACGATCTTTCATTAAGAAAACCCAAGTACATCTTAAATAATCATCAATGAAACTAACAAAATAACGAAATCCTAAGGTGGAACTAACTCTACTAGGACCCCAAATATCAGAATGATCTAATGAAAAAATAGACTCTTAACGACCCTCAGTACTACGAGAAAACGTAGCACGAGTGTGTTTCCCAAGTTGACACGACTCACAATCTAATGTGGATAAACTAGATAAACTAGGCACCATCTTTTGCAGTTTGGATAGACTCAGATGTCCCAAACGTTTGTGAATTAGATCGGGGGAATCTGTAACAGAGCATGCTGTTAAGGAATTTGAAGAGGTAAGATAGTAAAGGCCTTGTGATTTATGTCCTGTTCCAATCATCTGTCCCGTACTGCGGTCCTACATGAGAAAGGGCTTTTGTCAAATGACTAACCGATGCTAGATTAAAAGGAGAACCAGGGACATAAAGAACAGAGTCTAGGGTGACAGAAGATAGGGGTTTGGCTTTTCCAACCCCTTTTGGTTTTGTTTGGATCCCATTGGCTAAAGTAATAGCTGGAAGAGATTGTGAATAAACAATATTGGATAAAAGTGTTTTATTACCAGAGATATGATCAGAAGCCCCAGAGTCCATGACCCATGTTCCAAGAGTACTAGATTGCGACACACAAGCAAAAGAATTACCCGTAACAGACACATCAGGTTGTGCAACCGAAACTACTTGTGGAGATGTTTGCTTATTTGCACGATACTGAAGGAACTCATCATATTCTGTCTAAGCAATATGAGCATTATTGGATGGTTGATTAGGTTGAGCACCATATGCTACTAGTGGAGATGTATGTTTACTTGCAATTTCGAAGGAACTCATTATACTCCTTTAGAACAATAGGATCATAACTGGGTGGTGGACCATGCAAAATATAACATATGTCACAAGTGTGTCCAGGCTTATGACAGTGACTACACTTGGATCGAAGTTTCCCAAAAGGCCCTCCCCCTCGCCGATTCTCCATAGACTGATATGTACGCTTTTCAAAGGTTTGAGATGCGAGAATAGAGGAGTCAACAGTGGGTGATGAAACTACTTTGTGACTGGGAAGTGCTGAAGACGAAGGAGACGAGAGAATAATTCATCGATTGTAGGAACTGTAGGGCTAGCTAAAATCTGATCACGCACAAAATCATGATCAGGAGGAAGTCCAGCAAGAGTAAGAACTAGAAACAATGTTTGTCCGTGTTCTTGTTGTTTTTCTACATTCGTAGTAACTGGCATCAATGTGTCGAATTCCTCCATGACTGCCTGTACCTATCACAAGTAAGTAGATATATCGGATTCTTGTTTCTTTAAGTTGGTCAATCGAGATATCACATCATAGAATCGAGATATGTCATTAGTGTATAAAGCACGACCTTTTCCCAAACTATATAACAAGTCTGGAATGGGTGAAACAAGGGCATCAATTTGGAATCAATAGAACGCCATAGGAGACTACATAATTGAGCATCTACTTTCTCCCATTGTGCTTTGGCTTTTGCATCTTCCTCACTAGTCTTTGCCTTTACATCTACCACATAAGTCTTATTCGTTAAGTGATCTTGGACACCTTGACCCTTGCACCACAGCTCAACCGAGGAAGCCCAAGATAAATAGTTTGAACTTCCCAATAAAAGTTCTGAAGTGATTATAGGGCTAGAACTTCCAATTCCTATATTTTTAGATCCAAAAACATCACACCCAAAAGACATTATGCTAAGTAGCCGAAAACAGCCTGAAAATAGCCGGAACCCTAATTCCGGTGATTGGATCTGGTCAAAAACAGTATGGGCCTGGTCGGAATGGCCGGACGACCCTAACTGTCAAAAAATCTCTCAAAAAATATGATCAGAAAAGCCCTCACACGCTGGCGTGTGCCAGATCTCGCCGAAAACTACCACCTCCGATCAGCGCGTGAGAGCGCATGGGGTGATGTTTTTCGATGGTTCTGGCTGGGGTTTGGTCGCAGGAGGTTTCCGAGCCTCGTGGTGGTGTTAATTTTTGCACAACACCCACAGAAAGAAAAAAAATAAAATAACAAAATCAGATCCAACAGTCACCGGAAATTGACATAGACATACGGTGACTTGTTTGTTCTCACCAATGCTCTGATACCATGTGAGAAATATATTATTGAATTGTGTACTTAAATTGTTACATTGAAACCCTATTTATAGACACTACATTGGAATCCTTTTCCAACTAGGATTCCTATTCCTATTCTAAATAGGAAATACTTATTTCTTTTCTAACAGGCATGATGGATGCATGCATGCAAGACATGACCAAACCATCTCAAGCGACTTTCTCTTATTGTATCCTCATGGCATGCTACTTTTACCTTCTAGCAAATATGGTCATTTTTATCTTTTCTAACTTTGTATGGCCGCACATCCATCTAAGCATCTGCATCTCTACAACACTCAACCAGTGAATATGTTGTTGGATTATAACATCCCAACAATCAATACCATATCACACTGCTCTTATAATTGTTCTGTAGAACTTCAATTTACTTCGGTAGCCATCCTTATATCGCATAACTATTCATTAGTCTATGATGCGAGAACCCTTTCGTATTTTTACAAGTTAGGATACTAGACAATCAACAATCAACCACCACAATAACTACCTAACTAGTGCTTCAACATTACATTTGTAAAAGAGTTGGATTGATAACTTAAAAAGATTATTTCCAGCAAGAGATTTCCTTTAAGGTTGGCAGTTCTATGGTATTTTGGAAAGATAAATGCCTTGGTGACTCCACTTTGTAAGTCATGTACCCATCTCTTTTCCTATTAGCCATTAATCCCAACTCCACAGTGGAGTAAACCAGATCAAGCAACACATGGCATGTTCAATTTAGAAGGAATATGCAAGATTGGGAGCTACATGATGTATTTTACGTGCTGAGAAGATCAAATGGTTGTTCAGTTGATAGTCAATGCTCTGACAGATGAAGTTCCAATGAGGGTATAGACAGTGTAAAGGCGGGTAATCGCAGAATGAAGTTAATGATCTATGGCCCTAGAGGCTGGAAGTTAAGTTGGAGAACAAAATTACCCCCAAGGTAAGTAGCTTCACTTGGACAGCACTGAAAGGGGCCATCCTTACTCAAGCCAATCCATGTAGAAATTTTCAGCTTGTTGGATAAATTTTACATCTGCTAGTCAAGCTTAGAATCTATCAACCATCTTTCTTTGCACTGCCAGTCGCTGGAACATGTTCCTATCAGTTTTTGGTTTCAGTTGGCCACGACCCCAGAGTATCAAGGAGGTAGATGAAAGTTGGGAGCTTTTGGAAAGTCAGCAAAGCCATCAAGAACATCTAGCAAATGATCCTAAGTTGTATTTTTTGGTGTGTGTGGGCAGAAACAAATAGAAAGTGTTTTGATGGGATGTCAACTCCTAACTCAGTATTTAAGGCTAGGTATCTGGTACAGCTTTTCCGTTAAAGTAATTATATGCTCCTGTAAATGATGTTGTTTCTTTTGTAGATCTCACTGCCTCTCTGAGCCTGGCTTAACAGCCTACTTTTGCTTTTGGTTAGCTCCTGACCTATAGAACTTTGTCTTTGAAGCTAACATCACTTTTGTATTCTTTGCATCTTCTTGAGGCCAGCAAACAACATTTTACTTCATTGAGAAAAAAGAGTTGGATTGAACTGACAACTCAGAAAAGGTTCAACTAACATAAGAGAAAATTGAATTTTTTGACTCCATTCGACTTGTGTGGGTCTATAAAAATTACAACTTCAATAAAAGATGGATGGTGCAAACTAAAATCTAAAGAATACTGAGGAAAACACCAAGGTTTTCTCATACTCATGTCTTCTTATGGTTAACTTATTGCCTATTTACAGAATTCACATTCCTCAAGGTTTCTCAAACAAGTCGGAGATCACCCATCATAATCAAAGAACTAAATTTACCCATTTGAGGTACTAATTTAAAGCTTCACAGTGAAAACTTTTGTTAGGAATCTACAACCATGTATCAGATAGTATTTGACCTCTAGGCTTTAACCATGTCATCCCCAAATTTATCTTCCATCAATGAAATGACACGGAAAGCTTCATTTATAGTTTCACAATTAGAATTGGCTTCATGTATCAGGAGAAACCACCATTCTGAGAAATCACTGTGTGGAGAGTTGTCATGTGGATAGACAAAAGAATCAGGATATCAAATGTATAGTACTTGGATGTAACCTAACAGACAAAGAAATAGTTTAAAACCATGGGATAGAGACGAAAAAAACTAGGTAGTTTATCCCCACCCTCCTAAACATTTGCCAGCAGAGTTACACATTATTTGTGCTAGCAGGAGGTAGCAAGTTTCTGATCGAATAATCTAAGTGAAGGCAAGCTATCTCAAACACCACTATTATGAAAAATGCTACTGAATAAGTTGCAGCATGTGAACTAGAACAACAAGCTAAAGTATTTCTGATAATTTACAGAACAGGCATATAAACTAATCATTGAGTTGAGGTTATCCCACTCCCACTTATTCTTCAAGAACTAATAATTGCTACCTAAAAAACAATATAATAATCTTTCTAGTATATACAGTTTCTTCAGTATTAGAGAAATTAACTATAAACTTCTCAAACATAAAACCTTGTGAAAAAAACTAAAACCTAGAATCTTAATAATGTGAATTTATGAATTTCACCAATACAATGATAAAGGTGCCATATTTTATGTACCTGATCAATATTTCATTTGAAAATCAGTTTTCACAAAACTGATAGGAAAAAACTCAAATCTAGATTACGTAACTTGGGAAGAAAATAAACAGAAAGCATTTTATATCATAATAATAACTAAGTAGTATACAAAACCGATTTGGAGAGTTTCTTACAAGTGAATTCGCCGGAGAAAATGAGAGAAGCGAGTTCGCCGGAGATGGAGAGTCTAGAAAGTTCGCCGTGAGGGAGGAGATCGAGAATCGGAGGAAAATAACTAGTAACATATTGGGCCGGAAATCTATTGGACTTTGGGTTTTGTTATTAATTTTAGCCCATGAGTTTGAAACCCACAAGTCCATTTAGCATGAAATAACACCCAAACCCAATAACTTTAGGAGTGGATGACTCTCGAAATTTACAATAATTAATAACTTCAAAACTTACTAGAAGATATATAAAAAATTGAATGACTCTCGAAATTTTATCAATGTCACATAAATTGAAATAGATGAAGTAGCATATATTATCTAAAAATTACGTAAAAAGTATTATAAATCACAATAATTAATAATTTAAATATTAAAAAATCATATTAATATCTGACCAACTTTCCAAAATTCATCTATTGTCACACAAATAAAACAAAAAATAACATATATTAAATCACAATACATGGATATTTGAACTTTGAAACTATTTCATATTTATTTTCAATTATAGATTACTAAATTTAAATTTTGAAAATACTAAATCAAATATCAATTACTCACTTTTATTTATACAAAATACATGATAAAATAGCAAAAGGACAAAACTATGTTTATCTTTTTTAGTAAAACTCATTACTATTTTTGATATATGAAAAATAAATATTTTAAATAATATCTTGTATATTCAATTCTAAGGTTCCATATTGTAATAAATTTCTTTAGAAAATGTCCATTTTCCCACTTTGCACGAAGTATACTCAACATGAACACTTTTACCAATGAAATGATGTTAAAAGTTGATGTGTTACCTTTTTATCTTTGTATAACTATATATTCTAGTTAGAGGAAAAGGATTCTTGTTTTGGCCCAAATATTCCACTACTCTCATTATGATATATGTCCATTAGTTACACAACAATCCCATTTGTTTACACTTGAATTAGATAAACCATAAATCATATGATGTAAACTTGTAAAGCTAAGTAAATATTTTTATTATTAGAGAAAATTAGGACAACTCCCCTTATAGCACGCAAACATATATATAATGTTTCTACACTTTGAAGCCAAGTTTTGTGAAAAAGTCTCAACAAACTAATTAACAAGTCAATTCTTTCAAATTCAATGCAAGCTGTAAAACCTATTTTTTTCCACAATTAAGAAAGCTAGATTTTGTTCAAATTCTAATCCACTTCCAACTGTCAACCATTAGCTTAACTTTTTTTTTTCCACCTGGTGTCCGGAGTCCATATTAGAGCTCCGACTAAATCCCGATCGCGCAACAAGATTTTTGAGGGTGGCACTCCAACAAGATTTTCTCCATACCCAGGGCTCGAACTCGAGACATATGGTTAAGGGTGAAATATTCCCACCAATGCACCACAACTCATGTTGGTACCATTAGGTAACTTACTGCAACTACAGTTATCTTTCCTATCAAATGGAGTTTAAAGAATAAAAAAAAAAAAAATTTAATGAAAATTTTCATGTTTGAGATTCCAATTCAAAATCTTATTCTTTCGTGACGAACCTTATTGGTAAAAAGAGAGAAAAAAAAGAAGTATTCTTTCGTTACTTCCTGATTGCTTCCCTCTATTCTCAAGCTCTTTTGGCTTTATAATATATTCAGATTCTTGAACAATTTGTCTTTATTCACCATTCGTTTTAATTTATTTGTTTGATTTTAATTTACACAAAATTTAAAAGAGCAAATAAGACTGTTAAATCTTAATCTAAAAATACACTTATAATATAGTAATATACCATAATATCGTTTAATTATCTAATTTTAAACCTGTCATATAAAAAAATTAAATTTAAAGAGTTATCAAAAAAAACTAGACATGCTCTAATCAATACAAGATTTATAGTTTTCCATTTTACTTGGCCCTAAATTGCTGCATGAATTGGCATTCATCTTTTTTCATGTTCAAATGTTGGGTTTGTGGGGTCCTTGGAATGTGTACCATAGCTAGCCAACATTCAACAAAGTGCACGACCAGCTGGCCAACAGAATCACAATCCATTATCGAGATCATTAGTAGGTCTGGTTCAAGAATTGCATAGATTGACAGATTTGAATATTTGTTCATACCATAACAATAACATATTCGGTAGTTATTGAGTGAAGTCTTATAGCTGAAGTCTAACGAGAATAGAGTATACGTCGATCTTAAGGAGATAGAAAGATTTGTTTTTGAAAAATTTTCGACTTAAGTGTAGCAAATTAAATTCAAGTACAAAGAAGAATGAAACAAACATAGCAACTAATAAAGCAAACAATACAAAACCTACAAGAAAAAAATAAGAACAACAAAATAATATGACAATCAAAACATAACAAACAACAGATATATAAGAAAATTTGTCCATCCATACTGAAAATTCTTTTGATTAAATTTCAACTATTGATAAGACCGTTAATACTAGTCAACTATTGGATGTACTCTTCATATCATTAGATTGTTAGGGGCTTAAATTAATGGACCAACATGAATTATGATGATTAAATATAAACTATAACCCCAACTTACTAGGAATTTAGGCATTATAATTTTTGTTATATGGTATGTAACTTGGCCTAAGAATATAATTGTGGCAGATATATTCAAGAATCCTAGCCCATAGATTTTAGTGATAGAAATTAAATATAGGCAAAAGTGTTTGTCATAACCCCAACAGATAAAAATATGTCAGAGTCTGGCCTTTTGGCACTACACATCATTTGTAATTCAAATTTGAATGAATCAAAATAGCTGCATGTGAAAGACCTAAAAGAGTTTTTGTTTGTGGTCCTTTTTTTTGTTTTTAGTTGCTCTTATAGTAATAAGGTAAAAAAGAGTAGTAATTACCCACATCTGTTAAGTCAAGTCCTCTCAAAATTAACCTACCATTTCATAGTAGATTTTCAAAAAATTATCAATATGTTTGACATATGTTGTTATTGTGTTTTCAATTATCAATATTTTACTATTGTTAGTGCTTTTTTTAGACTTTGCACTATTTCTTTTCAAAGTAATAGCTATATGTGTTTATTGTTTCTTTTTATTTTACTTGAATTTGATGTACTTGAGTCGAGGGTCGTTCAGAAATAGTCTTTTTATCTCACGAGGTAGTGATAAGGTTTACGCAGTGACAGAACCACATGTAGTTGAGGTGTGTCGACCGACACCCTTTCGTCAGAAAATTATATTGTGTAGATAGAATACAAATAATTTTTATGTATATATATTACATACTAACACTCCTGAGCTTCCATATGCTTTTACTTCTTTATATTTTGACACACCTTAATCGATATTCTGGATCTGCTTACACTATACGTCTATACCCTCTACAGACTCACTGTGTGAAATTTCATCAAATTTATCATTGTTTTGTATCTTCAAATGTCTGTTTGATCATAAAATTTAACCTTTAAATATTTTTAAATATCCCAAAAACAACCGTATCAACTTTCCACCATTCATTCAAGAAATAGGATCACAACTTAAGCCTTATTTCTTGCTCTTTCCCATCTTGCAAGTAGATATAAGTTCAAATTTTTTGACATTGAACTTTGGTTTTAATATGTGAGTGACCACTTTTTTGGCGGAATTGCGTGATGACAATGGCATTTCTTGTTTTATTAGCAAAAGTTCCAAAAGAAAAGAAAAAAAAAAGCAAGTCACAGATCACAACTTGTTTTCAACTTCAGGACTTTGCCCTTTTCCTGTGGTCTGAACATGGCTGCTTTCATAGGGCAGTGCCAGTGTAAAATTTAGACTTACAAGTCGTTTAACGTAAGATATAAGGTATAATAATTTTAGAGATAAATTGCAGGACTATTTTATCCTACGTTTAGTTGGAGGTATTATGCAGTCTTCAAATTATTTATCCTATCATTTATACATTAGTAATGGATAAGTTATCCCATATACATGATGGAATAACTTATTTTGAGATAATTAATTTCGAAATAATTTGTTCTCAACCTAACAACTCTTTAATATATAAGTATCTTGGCTAAACTATTTGGGATATTCAATTTAGACATTAAAATTGATCATTGTTTCAATTGAACATCTCAACTCCTAATAACTTGTTCCAATTAGTCTCTTTCGGTTCATATTCTTGGAGATCTTTTTGCGCGTGTTCTCATTTGCTTATTAGGTAATTAAGTTAATCAATACATACAAAATTCACCTCAATAATCATAAACCTCATGCATTTTTTTCTACTTGAAGTTGATGCATATAATTTTTTAAAAAAAAACATATTTTATATGCTTAACTTAACTATTTAATAATCAAATGAAAATACGCGCAAAAATATTTTCAAAATTTGAATCAAAGGTGTTTATTGAAACACTTTATTAAAAATTGAACTATTCACTTAAAACATGACTTAGTTTTAAGAGTCTTGACTTACTGACTGTATTAAGCCAAAAATTTACCTATGTCATATGCTAATGCTCCCCCATGTACTTTCCTTTTCCTAACGGTACACTTTGAATTAACAAGAGAAACTTCCTACCACAAATGGTTAAGCTTTTCTTTAAGGAATCAATTGAAAATGAAATGAAAGCAATTTGTCCTAATCTTAACCATGTTACCTGTTTTTTGGATAAATAGTTTCTAACAAGAATAATTAAGCAGTATTTAGCAAAATTAAAAATGTGTGGAACAGTCAAACATGTTAAAATGTTGTTTTGTTATGGTGTTTTCTGAGCAACATAATCACATAATATGATAGAATAGCTAAACAATACATTTCTGAAATCATATACTATCAAGAGAACTTTTAACTTTTTTTCAAAATTATCTTACCCCATTATAACAAGTAGGACATCATAATGTGGCATTTTTCTATTCAATTCAATTTATAAGAGATTATTTCTTCATTCATATGAAACAACAATAGGAGATTAAAAAAAATTAACCTTTTGATTTGCTGGAATATTATTCCATTAGTCATAGAACATAATCATTCAAAATAAGAATAATAGAGTTAAAAGTTGTATATATATATATATATATATATATATTATTACATAATTAGTACAAATTTAAATGATTATATCATGTTAATAATCTAATTGTTAGTTTTATCATTTTAGACATAATGTGTAGATTTACCTATAAGCAATCATTTATAGGATTTAATGATTCCTAACAACAAATTCATCTCTTTCAATCGGAACAATTATTAACAATCTCAAGCTAAACAAAACCATTACCACTAAGAATCCAAATAAGTTATACAATAAAAATCTCTAATTTTCTATCTGAAAAACTAAAGTTAATTAATACAAGAAGAGGTAATTTGCTGTACTTTTTTTTTAGTTAATAGATGAAAAAAAGGTAAATAAAAGAAAACTAAACCTCTCCATCAATTGGCTTGTATGTTGAAGGTGAAGAAGGCAATGGAAGTACCTTTACACAAGTAGTAGAGTTCATTTGATGTACTTGTATTTGTTGAAGAGGCTCTCTCATTTTGCTCTTTCCAAGAAAAGATATGAATGACCCTTTTTCCTCTGTTGAACAAACTTCATTCTTGATTACCCTTTTTTCTGCTTCTAATTCTATTAATCTTCTTATAAGTTTCTCCTCAGCGTCTCTAAGGAACTTGAACTTTGGAGGGGGTGAAGATTTGAGTTCATTTTCATTTAAGGATTCAAAGAGTGGATTGAATCCTTGACAATTGTAAGAATCAAGATTTTGACTCTTAATTGGTGGTGATGACAAAGGTGTAAGGATAAGGTCACTAAAGCTTTTGTTTCTTGAACATGTTCTACTTCTAGATTTACCATCTTCAGATTCTAAATCCTCTTTTGTTTCTTCCTTAATTGTGAAGAGAAATCTTGGAGGTCCACAAAGATTGTGTAGCCTCATTAACTCTGACTCCACACTATCTTCACCATATCCTTTTAGCAACAAATCTTTGCTATTCCCTAACTCCAAATCTTGATCTTGATCATGAACATGACCATTCATTTCTTCATTTCTCACTGTGTTGCTTCGTTGTTCACTGCTAACATTGTTTACCGAACTATGCTTCTTCCAACAGAAAAGATGAGAAAATTCTGTGGCAAAAGGGGTGTTGTTGCTGTAATGATCCTCTGTTTCATTCTTTGGTATTCTTTTCCTTACCCATAACAAGTAATACAACTCTGCTACAAGTCCCATGAGGATACAACCAAATACAAAACTCAAACCAATACCTAAACCACTAAAAGATGACATTTTTAGTCACATCCAAATCAACAAACTACAATCTTGCACACAACCCTTTTGTGGATTTTCCCAAATGAGCAAAAAAAAGATACTCAAAAGCAACAATCTATATACTAAACAACTGAAATTAAAAAAAATAACAACTTGAGAGCAAAAAAAACTCAAACTTGCACACAACCCTTTTCTAGAATTTCCCCAATGAGCCAAAAGAGAAACTCAAAAAGCAACACTACTTGCAAAACTGACAATCTTGCACACAACCTGTTTGTGGAAATTCCCAAATGAGAAAAAAGAAAACAGAAAAACAGCAGTTTTCCCAAATCTATATAGTTTAGAAACTCACATAAAACTTCAAACTTCAAAACCAAATCAAGAAAACCATTTAAAGACTACCCATTTTTTCCTCTGAAGTTCAGATCCTGAAACAACCATTAATTGATTCCTTAAAAAAAAAAAAGACCCTTTTTTGGTAACATTATAATATATATATTTGCCTTAAACACACGCTAAGAAAAAGGCTGAGCCTGTGTGGATACTTACTGCGGTGGAAAAAGGGAAAACAGAAGGAAAGGGAAAGAAACTGAATCAACTAGTAAGTTGTACAAAAGAAATTACTTCCTCCATTTCACAAAAGAATGATCTCTCTTTTTTTTAATTAATTTTAAAAAGGATGACCATTTTTTATTTTTGATAATATTTTAATTTTAGCTTTCTACGTGGCATATTTAAGATCACAAAATTAAGGACAATTTTATACATTTGACATAACTTTAATTTAAGACCACAAAATTTAAAAGTCTTTTTTAATTTTTTAAATTTCGTACCAAGTCAAATCAGACCACTCTTTTTAAAACGGAGGAAGTATATATTTTCTATGGAGACTAGAAGGGTGCATTGAATGGCAAAGATGGGAGTTTATGTACTTTAGTGCAAAAAATGGTTGGTTATATGTGTCAAAGTGTCTTTCTAAAGATAGCTCATCACATGGCTGGCAAAAAGCATGCATTAGATAATATTTGTGTGAACAAAGTTTTTTGGAAGGGATATTTGAAAAATACTACTAAAAAATTCTAGAAATAGGTAAAATAAAAACATTTTAGAAATAATAATGATTTCAAAAAGGTTTTTCATGTGCTTGTTAGTATATGGAGTTCAAGAAAAAGGAAATATAATAGTCTGCTGATTTTGATACATAGAGTAGTTTATGTTCTTGTCACGCCCTGAGACAATCACTTAGACGTAACATGATGCTTAGAGAGGCTAGAGTTGTAAGTGATCTCAAGCTAACCCCATGACATGATACTAAAATAGCATAATAAGACTGAAAATACTGAATGCGGGTTGAAGTCTGAAATAATCTATTATAGTACTAAACAAGAATATGATAAAAACAATATAAGCGAAAATTAACTGTTTGTTTTAAAGTCTTTACTAATACAAGTTGCTAGAACAAACCCCTAACTAACACTAGCTGTCTGAAAGCTGAAATAAAGTACTAAAGGAAAACATAAAGGTCGTGCTCATATAAATGAGGACTCACCAATTGGTCTGTTAGCTGATGAGCGCAAAACCTATATTATCAAACAATATATGCATAAAGTATATATTCAATACTTGGAATGTACTGAGTAGGAGAAAATGCATAATAAACATGATATCTGAACATGGTAAATCTGTAAACCATGTTATGCAATGACCAAGTAAGATAATATGATATTGAGATATATTGATCTGAAATACATATATACAAGGTCATGCAATATCTGAAAATTTAACTATGTGAGATATTAAAACCGATATAAACCATGTGAGCTACTACACGAAGTTCAATATACTGCTCCCACACCAAAAAAAGAGTACTTATACTTGCCAAGGTAAGAACCATGATATCTGAGCTAATGTGGATTCACTAGCTAACATATGTAAAGACATATCATGTGGCGGCACGTAGTTCTAGGATTTAGGGATTGCTACTAAAGGTTTATGGATGTTAAACGGAAACTTGCATCCCAAAAGCTCACTCGGTGCTAAGTATACTCTCAATAGAAACATGCTGAAATTTGAAAACTATAATAATTTGTACTACTGAATCATACCAATAATTGATAAAATACTGAGTAGCCCATAAATCATGATAATTGAATATAATATGAATGATACTTTAATAGAAGTATCTAAATCATGATATCTATATATTTTGAAATGTACTTTATTCAAAAGCATCATAATTCATGATAATCTTACTATATGATATATATGCATTTGAAAATAACATAATTCTGATCATGAAAATACTTGCATGTATTAAGATCAATTGTGAACAAGAAGCCAAATTTAGTAAAAACCCACGAAGATCACATAAACCCTAGTTTTGGGGAAATCATAACTTGAAGGAATTAGAGTTTCTTTGGGACTCAATGAGTGAATGGAAGACCCATTGATGAAGTTCCTACATATCTTGAATGAAACCCTAACTTGAATCTTGGATGGGAGGCTTGAAACGTAACTCCATTGCTCTTGCCTTGAGAGAAAACTTGAGAAAGAGAAAATTTTGATTTCGGAGAATTAGGAGAAAATGATAGGTTGGGGTTTCTGGAAATCACTTAAATCTACTTAGAATTGGTCAAAACGACGTAATATAAGAATCAAAAGAGTGAAAAAAAAAAACCAATTAATAACCCTGATTAAAATCTACCGGAAGGACTTGACGAGGGTCATCTATTGTTAGTGGTTCCTCCTACGGACTGTAGAATCCTGTCCATAGAAATTAGAGAGACTTCTTGAGTTCTGAACTTTGAACTATGAAACCCTTCTATGGATCATAATTCCTTATGCAATTCGTACGGTCCATTCGTAGAAAGTAAGGTATTGAATTCCACATTCTCTGAAGTCTAATCTACAAGACCCAAACCATGACATGTAGTCCCTTTTATGAACCATATTGTCAGGTCGTCGACCTAATATACTGAAGGTTCTGAAGTCTCAGGACTTGGAACTACGAATTTCGTTTTACGAATTGTAAACACTTCTACGACTCAAATTTAAGGCTAGTTGTGTCAAACTCAATTTTTCAAGTTTCAGAAGTTTTTTCACGAGTGCAGTCTACGACCCATAGAATCAAGTACAGTCCGTAAACTCACTTGTAGTCACTGACATAATTTTTCTAAAATTAGAAGTTTTATTTACTAACCTTTTCCATGAGCTGTAATACCACTTACGAACCGTAAATCTCAAAAATCTGCAGACTTCAAACCTTTTCTACATTTTTTTTAATTTTATCTGAGTTTGCATTTCTGAGGTGTTACAATTCTTAAGAAATTTAAACCTTTTTATTAGTTGTACGAATGATGACAGAATTCCTTCGAAATTTACAAAGCCTAGCTAGGAAGTTCAAGTTTCAGTAGTTAATTTGAACTTTCCACGAGAAAAAGTTTATTTTTGCTATGAGTATTTTGAGAAGAACAAAAGAAAGATAGTTATTTGTATTGTATTATTGTTTATAAGAGATACAATATTTATATTTATAGCATCTTTAGAAGTCCGTTAGTAACAGACCCAACCCTTTTCAATTGATGTTTCTTCAACCACCAACAAACATTTTTGGTTGTCATAGTGGCCGCGCTGGGATAGTTATCACTCTCTTATAATTCTATCAACATTAACTATTTCAACAATCTCCCACTTAGCGTCTGACGTTTTAAATTTAAGCATATAGTATGAGTCATATGAATTAAACCTACTAGAGAAAATGGTCTAAAACCCCCCTAACCTATATCCGCAATCCCAACTACACACTCCAACTTTATGAGTGTCCTATTACCCACCTAAACTTTATATTTCTCTATTTTATACACACCTAAGCGCTGACCTGTCATGGGAAATGTTCTCACCTCCTCTAGGCGCGTTAGAAGGTTAATTTTGACCTCCATTAATGGCATTGCTAGCCTCCCAACCATCAGCCACCATTGTCGCTACCTCCGGCGAAACCCAAACCACCAACAAAACCCCGTTCTCCTCTTCCCCTCTCCTCTTATCTCTCTCTCGTTCCGAGACAACCACCATGAAGACTTGCCTCTGTTCTCACAACAAGGTCGACTACAACAACAACAACAAAACCTTGCGGCTGCATTGCTCCAACCAGCGAGCTCCGGTGACGCAAGCAAAACTTCAACGTAGCAGCGATATGCACAGATCAATATTCATCTTTGTTCCTCACAATTTCATATGAATTTGAAAGAATTGGGGGAAGAAGTTACTTTAGAGATTTGAAGAAAATGGGAGAGTATAGGAAAAAGTGGAAAGGAATTATAAAAAAATTGAAAAAAAATAATAAACTAATTGAATTTTCACCTGTAAAACGCGTGAAGTTCACAGGCCAACACAGATCTGGTTGTGGCTTTTTAGGGGTGTAATTATTACAGTTTTAAACAATTCAGGTGGATGATAGGACTCTCGTAAAGTTGGAGTGTGTAGTTGGGATTTCGGGTATAGGTTTGGGGGGGGGGGGGGGTTTAGACCATTTTCTCAACCTACTACTTATATAAACCATCAAGAATTAATGATTAGATTAAATTCTATTAAATAATAATTTCTTTATGGCAAGAGGGAATTTTTCTTATACACATAAATGTACCATGCAGGTTACACAATTTCCTTAATTGTGAGTTTTATCATTAGATTATGCTAAATATCATGCTTCTTGGTGTCTGTGGGGGTAATTAAAAACAAATAAATAATTAGGTACCTTTATCCACATATAAATTAGAACGTGCAAAATGGGACCTCTTTAACTTTTGTTGTGATTGTTAAAAGACAACAAAACACACATACACACATACTCACAGCTGTCTTTTTTTTTTCTTCATAAAATTAAAATAGAAAAAAAGAATAAAAAAAATGTGGATTTCTAGCCAATAAAATTGAAGATATGAGAACCCGTGACCAAATGAAAGATTGAGGCATCACAACATGTTAATAACAAATTTTGAGAAAAAGTTTTCATTGATAAGAGATATACTGGTTCGATTAAATCGATTATTTTTCGTTTTTCCTTCTGGAGAAAATTGCAATTAAACTATTTTTGAATTGTTCAAACGATCTCATTTTTTTCCAATCAATATCGGCAATTTTCAATAATTCTTTCAAAACGTCAAGTAAATGTCTGATAATTTTTTGTATAATGACAATGTTAATATAACACATTGCGTAGAGTATTAAATATATATCCATTGAATATGATCTTTACAATAAGGACTTGTGTATTTAAATAAGATTTTAAGTTGCAAGTTAGAGTATGAGAAACCTTTTAAAATCAACTCGTTTCGATTTTAATTCTTTTATGATATTTAAAACTTAATTAATTATTTGATTCAATTTTAAATTTTTATCGAAATCTACAATTTCATTTAAAAACATAGTACTTTTCGGTTGATTTGATCAGATTTCAAACAATAATCAACTGATTTTGCAATATGCTTATATAATCAAATAACTTTAAGATGTATACGATATATTTTAGGGAAAATTACGCGTATAAGCAAATATATATGAGTTAATTAGTTAACATAACTATAGTTTGCCTTAATTACAATTCCCGACCTACTTTTAGCTATAATTACACTGCTCAACTTTTTAGTTTTGTATAATTCACACATTTTATAATATGATTTGTATAACTGTTTATACTTCTGATATTTGTAATTGTATAAATTCGTTATTTCGAGTTTATACAAAAATAATTGAATTATAAAAATGAACCCGCGAATTATACAAATCCATGAATTATACAAACAGACAACTTAAACTGTAGTTACAACCTGTAAATATGCAAAGTATAACTATGGAGTATAATAAATTTATTATAGTGGCTATTTGTGAAAGTTCCGCTATATTTTATGTCAAGCATTCATTAATAATACGATGACAACTTACCTCTTGTAATAGGTAAATTACTGTTCAACCGTTTTTTTTTTACACTCTAGGTCGAAAATAGTGCATACATGCATTACCTTTGTGTAATAATTAGTAGGCATTTGACCATGCGATATCATATCACGATATGATATCGTGAGATGGAATCAACATTTGGACATGCAATTTTACACTGACTCCATCTCATGATTCCATATTCTCCAAAAACCATGATATGAAATTATATTGGAATTCCATATAATGATTTGAGATATTTTAATACAAAAATTGATCCACGAGTTTATATTTTTTTAAAACAATCCCACATTTATATCTACTAATTATTTATTTCATATGTAAATAAAATTTATAATCACATCATTACTTTTTAAAACTTATTATTCTCACCAACATAAAATTTATTATTCTCACCAACATACAGTCACTATAACTCACACCAATCGATTGTTGAGTAATAAATTTGTTCTGTTCATTTACTCCAGCACTTAATTTATTACTTCTACCGTTTTGTTTTTATTACAACTATAGTTATATCTATTGAACATGGAGTGAAAGGTCATCTCTTCATTTACTCTAATAAATTGATATGAAAGTTAGATTGGTCAATATAGTTGCGGATGATATTGACCAACAAATGGCTCAAAGTAACAATGTTGGTTCGTCTTCTTGGTCACATGATCGAGAATGCAAGTTCAACGTGAGGAAATTGTCCGTACTTTGTGGAAGGATTATATTAAAGACTAGTACACTACAATTTATGTTCAATTTTTTTATTATTAAATTAAAGTTAGATAATTACTTAAGTGGAGAACAAATAGCTTTATAATAATTTACTATGCGATTTTATAAATTTTTGTTTATTTAATAAGATTGAATAAATAATTGGGGTTGTTTTAATCGTTTTACAACTTATGAGATTCTTATGTTTATGAGAAAATATACAACATAAAACTTTCATATCGCATGACCAAACGGACCCTTAGTATCTTGTCTGATATTTTTTTTTTAATTTATATTATACATAACTAATATTTTTATTAGTTATACACTTAATTTGATATTAAGGTATGTATAACTAATACATGATAATCCATGATATTAGTAACACAAAGAATTTCAATGCATGCATTAGCATGATTAAAGATTCATCAAAACCTTTTCCACGTCGTCCTTTCCATCATATTTGTGGAGGTTTTTTCTTTGTAAACAAATATATTTTTTAGAAATTATGCGATGCATGTTATCTGCATATACCAAATCAAACACTACATTAAGAAATAATGTTAGCATGCATAACTAATTCAAACAATTACTAATACACCATTTTCAACACTATTCTACTATTCTTATATACCCTATCAAACAATACCGAAATGCGTAGAGTATAATTTTATACATCCAATCATAATATTTGAATTTTTTTTTATATAAAAGAAGGGTTTGCATCTGCCATGTTAAACATTCACGAAATGTCGTGCACTGATTATTAAACGACAGCGTTTCTACGCAAAAATCTAGCTGGACCACTTTGTGTTATATTTTTATTCTATTTTTTGTTTGAAATCTTGTGCATAATTATACTTCTTTTTGGCCAAGATCATTGCTTATTAGACTGCTTCTATTTGTTATGTCAGCCCATTAGCCTATATCATATAAAAACACAATAGAATCCAACAATATCTTGTTGGGTTATGAAGGTGATTAAGGTGTCATGTGAAAGCTTATAATTGTAAATCATAGACATGATAAATCAAATAACAAAAACTTATGCGAAAATCATAATATTATTATATGAAAAACTAATATAAAAGAAAAATATTATAAATTGTTGAGAGAATAAATCTCCCCATAAACAAAACTCTCTAGACGTCTACATTGTGGATATTATTGTGTTATGATATGAGAATAAAGATCTTCAATTTATGCATCTCCAAAGTTTTCCTCTAAGGAAGGAATAACTCAAATATAGAAGAAAATTATATTTTCCTTTTAATAAAAGTTAAAGCATTTATGGTAATACTTTAACTTTTCTTTAAAGAAAAAAATAAACTTCAAATAAGGTAAGAAAATCAGAAAAAAACCCTAACAAATCTCCCCTTTTGTCTGAATTTTCTTCATAAAACTTGATCCTCTTTCTTTATACAATCTTCATGTATCACTGCAGCGTACCATGGTTAAAAATTGATATGGGTTAAAAGTTGGAGCCCTTTGTTAAAACTTATGAACGTGGTTGAAAGTGGAGCTCATACGTTAAAAGTAATATGCATGCGCATGAGTTGAAAGTGGAGTTCATGCATTAAAAGTAATATGCATGAGTTGAAAGTTGAGCTAATGCATTAAAAATAGAATGCATGAGTTAAAAGTGGAGCCCAACATTAAAAGTTTGCAGGGGTTGAAAGTTGGAGCCCATGTGTTAAAGCAAAGATGGGTTGAAAATTGATTTTGTTTTTAAGGGTGGATCGGAGCAGTAGAATTGTTGAAAATATATTTGAAAATTTTCTCTACATGTAATAGCACAAAAAATCTTCATTATCACCATATTGATTGCAAATTGAACTAACACCATCTTGAACATGTCTTCAACTTTGTTAGACCATTAAACCATGTGCTCTGATACCATTTGTTGGGTTATCAAGGTGATTAGGGTGTCATGCGGAAGCTTACAATTGCAAATCATAGACATGATAAATCAGATAACAAAAACTTATACGAAAAACATAGTATTATTATATGAAAAACTAATATAAAAGAAAAATATTATAAATTGTTGAGAGAATAAATCTCCCCATAAATATATTGTGGATACTATTGTGTTATGCTATGAGACTAAGGATCTTCAATTTATAGGCTCCAAAGTTTTCCTCTAAGGAAGGAATAACTCAAATATGGAAGAAAATTTTATTTTCCTTTTAATAAAAGTTAAAACATTTATGATAATACTTTAACTTTTCTTTAAAGAAAAAAATAAACTTCAAATAAGGTAAGAAAATCAGGGCAAAACCCTAACATTTTTTAGTTTCTCATCGGTGTCTGGACTCATATTAGAATTTTATTAAATTTGAATTCGCATCAGAAAGTCTTACATTGGAGGATAAAGTGTTGTCTAACAAAGATAACTACGAACCCAAGACATTTAATTAAAAATGAAAAAGTGAGTACTTATCACTCCACTACGACACTCGTTGGTCATTAACCAATATTATGGACCTTAATTCAAAGTGCTCTCATGTCATTCCTCTTTATTCTTTGGGTTCATGAATGGTGAATGAGAGAGATTTTCTCGTTAAAATCTATTCAACCTTGAATTAATCAACAACCAATTTTATTATTCTCTAGTTTTGAATTGGAAATTTAAGAAAGTAAATAAGATTTTTGAATAAAAGATATATAGAATATATTAAAATAATATTTAATTTTTTAATCTTAAATATATCACGTGAAAAATTGAAATTAAAAAATTTATAAAAAATGTGAAAAATGTTGTTTTAAAATAGAGTTTAATAAAAATAAGATAAACTAATTAAAATGAAAAGAGTACCATTGTTCAAAGTGTTACATGTAAGCCACGAGGACCAACTGATTTTCCATGACATTGATGTAACCACTCAAGCTTCTTCTGTTCGAGTATATATTTATCAAGCTCATTTATCAAATTATAATTTGAAATATTGTACTCCTTGTATCTCTATATAATTATGTGACATTTTTTTTAGTTTATCTAGAATTTTTTTATAATTAAAATTAATTTTAAAATTCTCATTTTTATTGTAAATGAAATGTGTAACAAACACTAAAATGAACGTAGTGATTTTCTGAACTCAACAATGAACAACAGAGAGAACAAACTAGCAAGCTCTGATTCATACGTAAATGAGCAATTACAATATGAAGAACACAAATAAAACAGTAACTTTAAAGGAGAATGAGATGAGGGGACTAAGAGAGAATTGAGGATGAGAAGCACAATATTGCCTAAGCATAATCACAATTCGCATAAACCTATTTTACTTTCAAATTACTCTATTTATCAACTCGAATTCCACACATAACCACTTAATCTAGCATTGGGCTGCTTCGCCAATAGTGGTCTAGGCCCATTCATAACAAAATAATTTATAGCCCTACAAAAGGTTCAAAGAGTGTTTAAAGCTATAAATTTTAAATATCTTATTTTTTTCCTTATATTTTATGTCAAGTCAAACAGTGTCATATAAATTGAGACGGGAAAATATAAGTCAATATTAACATTATCTGAGATTTGTTGGTAGAATATGGATTGATACTTGAGAAAATTAAAATGTATTCCATGTAATGCTTTGTGATTGCATTATAAGGTTTCAATTGAATACATTGACCTAAGATAAAACCTTAATCAGGTCTTTATAGTTCACCAGCAACGTAATGTAACATTTCTTGAGATCTATATATTTAGACCAAGAAATTGCAATTAGTGGAAAGTGTGTCCCTAGACTTATGTGAGATCACACATCTTACTAAATCAAGTTGGTTCTTGAGGGGAAGTTGCATATGACTTTGTTATTATGGAAAAAGGGTAATTTGTTGAGCTGAGTTGAATTCAAATTTTAATGATTGACAAACATTTTACAAGAATCAGAGCCTAATTAACAGGACTCTTAGAAGAACAGGTTATATATGTTGACAACTGGTTAGGTTGTGTTGGATTAATTTAACAAGGTGTGAATGGAAAATGAAGGCTTGTGACTTTTTTCGAAGGGTTGTGACTTTTTCTGAAAGGTTGTGACTTTTCTAAATGATTGTGATTTTTCTCGAGGATTGTGACTTTTTTGAAAGATTGTGACCTTTTCAATAAGGTATAATAAACACTCGTTCATACTTTTCTTTGTTGTTGGTAATAGAGGGGTTTTCTCTCATTTCTAACAACGAATTTTCTCAATTTCTTCTTTTTTTACACAAACAAATTCTAGCGTATTTTACTATTGTTGAGTGGTTTGTTGATACCATGGTTTTTGGTATCGATACACCGGTGAGTATCTCTATTTCTTAACAGAGATAAGTACAGAAAAGGGGGCTAGGTTTTAACTTAGCAATCGTAATGAGGTAGCAAATCTCTACTTAATAACAAACTTAAAGAAAATGAAAGCTAGAGAGAACTAAATATACTATGATCATCACACAGAGTTTATAATATATTTTGTGATGATATTACAAACAATGATGCTCAAATAATGCAAAAATATAAAAGCCAACAAGAAAATTGAGTTTTCAACCTCAACAAATATATGAACTAATTAAAAGGATAGATTGTCCGTCTAAAGTAACCTGAAGTATTTTCCTTTTATCTTCTTCTTCAAATTTATCTTACAACATTTGGTAATTCATCAATACTTCTTGGATTTGTTGAATCTTGTTGAAGTTATTGACATAGTGATCATATGATTCTGCTTTGTCAATCACATCAGTAGCTGCCTTGAAACATTTAACATAACAAATGTTTTTAAATTTTTTAAATGAGACAACTATCATCTTTTGAGGAAAATTTAGCATGAAAAAATTATAACAAAATCATACAAAGAATTTGATAGCCTCATGTTTATTTTTCGAAAGGAATTAAAGGTGAAGAAGTAGTTGCCCATGATGGTGTGTGAAACTTAAAAACATAAGAATAGAACACTTCAGAAAACAAATAAAATGCAGAAATTACACAAACATCTCCTACAACAATTATTCAACATATATGTATAGTACTAAATTTTAAGCTGTATGAAAAGTCTTTCGGACATTGTTAGATTTTTGTTTTGATCATTTTTTCCAAAAAAGAAGGGCGGGGATAGGAAGGTAAATTGACTTCTAAATTATGTGATATGAAACTAATATGTCCTTGCTAAAATAAGTTATTTTCAAACTATGAAAGTTTAGCATCTGATTATGTCACGGTTCCACAATTAAGTATAAGTATTTTTTAAGCTAAGGAGGATGAATTTTGCTTTTTTCTTAATTTTGAATTTTTAAGTTTTGTTTTCTATTATTCCTTTTTCTTTTCCAACACTACTTTACCACCAATCACCTTTTTTTTCTTTCTTATTGTTGAATTATGCGAAAAATTTAATTTATCCTTCCTAAACGTATCGAGATACATCATGTATTCTAAGCGAATCATGATATATCAGGTATCGAAAAGATATCATGATACATGGTGTATCTAAAGGTATCATGATACATGATGTACCCTAAAAATATTATGATACATCACTTAATTTTCTATGCATTAATCTTCATGTTAATTTGTAGAAAAGTAGGTTTCATCCATTGCACATTCAATTAGTGAATTTTCATTTAAAAAATTGTTGGGATATATTATTATCGATATGAAATTATACGATTCTATAGCAAATCAATTACTCAGTTTCCTAAATTAATGCAATTGATTACATTTTTGTACTAATTACTTACGTCAGATAAGAAATTGTACAAATAACGACCATAACCATAATTGTATCTTTGATACAATCTTCACAACTTCAATACAAAAAATGTATTAACACTTTAGGTAAATAGAAAAAGTATCGCTGAAGTACATAATATACAAACTTTTGCCCAAATACTTCCTCTATTCGAAATAGTTGTTCATTATTGACTTACATAACCCTTAAGAAACAATAAATAACAGGGATAATATTACTACTACCTGTGTCTACTTTTAATTGTCATAATTTTTTTTTAGAGTCAAACGATAATAACTTTGACTAGATATGCGAAAAATTGAAATTTATAGTACTTTTCGTATAGTTTTTGAATATCTATTTTTTTTTGTTTAAAATATCGAATTAATGTAATCTAATTTAACTTTGAAAATTAGTCAAATTGACTTTCGAAAAGCGCAACATGACAATTAAAATTGGACAGAGGAAGTATATTACTTTGACTTTATTAAATTTAATGATTTAAGAAATGTGTTAGACAATAAATAGTACTCCCTCCGTTTTAAAAAGAATGATCTCCTTTTCTTTTTAGTCCGTTTAAAAAGGAATGATCTCTTTTTTTTTTTTTTGTAACATTTTAATTTTAGCTTTTCATGTGGCATGTTTAAGATCACAAGATTAAAGGGCAATTTTGCACATTTGACATAACTTTAATTTAGTACCACAAAATTCATAAGTTTTTTTTTATTTTTTTATACTTCGTGCCAAATCAAACTAAATCATTCTTTTTGAAATGGATGGAGTATTTAATAACAGGATTAAATAAACACAAAAGATAAATTATCTCTTGATTTTTTTAGAGTGGACGGAGGGAGTATAAATAATAAATATGTACGAATGATATTATAAGCCACATTACTTATCACTTATCCCCTAATCACAATAGGACCACTACTTATCAGGCGTTACGTTTCCCATTAACGCGAAACATTTTATTATGTACCAGACACAAATATGAGGTTGCCGACAATATTTGTATGAGACTCTATTTATTTATGTTATGCCAAGTGAAAAGTTGGGTCTCATTTTAGAAAATGGTCCAAATTTCTTTTTCTCTCTCTTCTTTTCAACGATTTTTTTCTCTTTCTTACTTTTTTTACTTCTTTTTTCTTTGGTTTTTCTTTTTCAATCACTGTTCCAAATTTTCTACTTCCATACTTTAAAATTTTTATTCATGTAAAATATGAAATCCAAAAAACTTTACCTGATTCATTCTATTTCTAACAGTTTGATATTACTTTTTCATATCAAAATTAATTATTTATATTACTAAAAATAGTTAGATAATATTATTTGTTAATTTACAAAGATATAATTAATTACAATTTTTCTATTTCATTATAACAATTATTTCTTTTTGAAAGTGTAAATAAAATTTATAAAGTTAAAAAAAATAATTAGGTGTAAATTAGTAATATTAACAAATTAAAATTCATTTGGTTGACTTTTTTTTTTCTATTAATTCTTGTAACACACAAGAGAAAAAATGAATTTATAAAAGTTTCATTTCACATTTTGAAACTCTTAACATAAAGAAAATTTAAAAAGAAAATCTTGAACAAGAAACACAAAAAATTAATATTAGCAATAATTATTGGATACATGCCACATGAGTAGAGAATTTTACAAATATGAAAAAGAAAAGATAATTGAGTGCTTGATATCATTAATACATTATTATTAATATAAAGCATTCAAATACATTAAGTGGTTATAGAATAAACAAAAATAAAACATATTTGATAATTAAGAATTGGGTGGTTAAAATTGAAAATCTCAAAAAATAAATTAATGACTAAAATTTAAATAATTAAAATTAAATTGTGGATTTAAATGTAATAAATAATACCAATTAAATTTTAGTAGCTCAATTGGTTAATTATATGAAGTTTTACTTTTTGTGAGAGTTCAACTTATTTATTTTAGTTTCACTATCTTCAATTTCTTCGAATTTATTTTAAAAAAATTAATTTAATTTCATCTGACATATTACTTTTAATTTTCCATAAAATAAATGATATATATATCCGTGGTGAGTTTCAAAGTTTCTTTCTATTAAAATAAAATTACACTAAGAGTTGACAAACAAAAAAAGAAAATGTAAGTAAGAAAGAAAAAAAGTAAAAGAAAAGATTAAAATTGAAAGAGAAAAAGTAATGAAATGAAACAAGTACAATATGTGCCCCATAATATACAAATGGCAGCCCAAAAAGGACTTACACAACTGACACTATGTGTGCCTCACACAGAATAAAATTTTTCCATTAACGCCGTCAAAGTTAACGGTCTCCGTCACCATTTATTTTTTCTTCAATCTCAAAGGTGTTTCTTCCTTTCTTTTATTTTTTTCCTCTGTAGACATGGACTGCTGCTGCTGATTCTTTGTGAATATTTCTGTTCGGATTCAAAGTTGAAATCTTTGTAAACAAAGGTAATCTTAATAAACCCTTTATCTGTATTCCTTTTGATTCAAATCCATATGTATGTCTTTTTCAATTTTATAGGGTTTTTTCTTGAATTCAAGAATGATAAAAATCTCATCTTTATAGCATAGAACATACTTTTCTACTGATATTTGATAACGTATTAAATACCCATGTTTTTTTTGTTGTTTTTATGTAGTAAAATCTTGAACTTGTGTGTTTATTGAGGTTTTTTTTTTTTTTTTTGCATATTTGGGGTTTTATTGTAAGGAATTAAATAGTGGTAAACAGATGGGGGAAGATTTGCTGACAAGTCTGTCAATTGATAATTATCAACTATCTACATTCTTGTCTATGGACTCAATTGCAATTGCTGCTGCTACCTCTAATGAGGAATCAGACAGAGATATGAATAGGGAGATTGTGATTTCGAGGCCACCGGATATTAATCTCCCGTTATGTATGGAACGTAGCCCTACTCCTCGTCCTCCATCACCACCTCTATCTTGGAATCACGACTTGTTTGATATGATGGAAGTTGGACTTGGAAACCAGATTAATGAATGTTTTGAGCTTCTTGATTTACCTCAAGTTGGAAGGAAGTGTGATAAGAGAATGGATAATGTTTGGGGTGCTTGGTTTTTCTTTATGTTTTACTTTAAGCCTGTTTTGAAGGAGAAATCTAAGTGCAAAGTTGTTCGAGATAGTAATGGGGTGTCGGGATTTGATAAGTCTGATCTCCAGCTTGATGTGTTTTTGGCTCAGCATGATATGGAGAATATGTACATGTGGGTTTTCAAGGAGAGGTCTGAAAATGCATTGGGGGAGATGCAGTTGAGGAGTTATATGAATGGACATTCGAAGCAGGGCGACCAATCATTTCCATTTAGTGTTGACAAGGGGTTCATCTGTTCTCATAAAATGCAGCGTAAGCATTATAGAGGCCTCTCCAATCTGGTGTGTTTGCATGGAATTGAGCTTGTTCCATCACCCAATTTATCATGTATTGCTGAGGAAGAGCAGAAGAAGTGGATGGAACTTACTGGTAGGGTTCTCAATTTTTCAATACCTCCCGAAGCTAGAGACTTCAGTTCATGGCGGAACCTTCCCAACACAGATTTTGAGCTTCAAAGATCGATCCCTTTGCCAAAGAGCAATTCTCATCTTCCTTCGAAAAAATTGCTTAATGGTTCTAGTCTTAACTTGTCAACTCGACCATCAAACCATGTGAACAACAATGGTTTAGAGCTCTCATCTGATTGTGGTAAGAAAAGGAAAGACTTCTTTTGTCATGGAAGTGATGAAGATTGTTTCTTGTCGACTAATCCCAGTTTAAACAGACATCAAGATGGACAACCACACACTATTGCACCACCTTGGATGAATGAGTTTTCGGGGGTAATGAAGAATGTGTATGGGCCAGCTGTTGCTGCAAAAGTTATATACGAGGACTCGGAGGGATACGTGATTATGATCACTCTACCTTTTGTTGATCGTGAAAAGGTGAAAGTTCATTGGTGGAACAATACTAATCATGCCATTATAAGAATAACATTTGTGAGCACGGCATGCCCCCCATTCATGGTGAGAAATGGTAGAACATTCAAGCTGACTGATCCATCTCCAGAGCACTGTCCTTGCGGTGAATTCACAAGGGAAATCTCACTTCCAACTCGAATACCCGATGATGCAAAGCTAGAAGCATACTTTGACATGAGTGGAGCTGTACTTGAATTGAAAGTTCCCAAATATGGCACAACTCCAGAAGTGCACGAAGTTCCTGTTTGTCTTCGACCTCCAAATGAGTTTATGTTGTCGTGAGCTAGGTGTTGATTGCAGAAACTGTAGGGTCGCCCCGATAGTTAACTTCCATTCTTTTCCTGAGTTAAGTTTTTAGCAGGAAATTCAATCATTGTTGAATTGCTACTCAGTCAAGGGCCTCATATCTGATGATACCACCTTATTTAGATCCTTTGCTGCTGCTCCTTTAAGGCTGTTCTGTAGCACTGCTGAGTCACGTACAATGTGATGCAGAGCGAAGCATGTTATTGTAAGTGGACATTTATTTAGCCATTTTTAATGAATCAAGTCTATAGGAAGAAAGAAAGGATAATCTATAGTGGTCTGAATTACAATGATCCATTCTGTTACTCTAGGAACATGAAGACTGTTTCCGGCCTAGTGTTTTCAGATTTTCAGACAATAAGATCTACTTCTTTTCTAAATTTGTTGTTTCTAATGTTACATAATGCAATAGAGCTCTGCATAGTCTTTGAGTATGTATGTTCCTCTTTCATGGCACCTCCGAGTGAACATGTTGTAAGTGCAAGTGGAGACAAATGTAAAATGAACCAGGTATTGAATACCAGCTTATAATTTTCAGAAGTGCAAAATGAACCATACTATTTTGAGCTGGATTGTTTTCTCTAATAGTACATATATCCTTTTTGCTTTGCTTGGGAGTTGATAAATGTATTCCCAACCAAGTTTCTTTTTCTCCTCCTCTTTGTTGCTAGTGAGTTTTTCTCCCATTTTTACTAAATATATATGTAATGTACAATGCTATCTCGATACCTCAGGGCTAAAAATGAAAGCAATCGAAGGAAGGAGTAGTGCCTGTTTTATTTTCCCAAATCTTGCTTTGCTTGACTAAGGAGTAGGCCATCCCAGATAGACTTACCTTTATAATCACCAAGGATTTTCCCAATCATTGAAGTGCATATATTTGTATATGGCATCCCCATATTCAGTTTTTAATCTAGTGAACTAAACATTATAGTTTTGACATAACTCGTTCACAAGCAGATTTTTGTCAGGAAAAAAAAGCTATCAAGTCACTGCACCACAGTTTTAGGATAAGAACAGCAGAAGCTTTCGTCAATTCTATATTGAAAAGCACATAATTTATTAACAACAAAAGGATGAACAAACTTTCATTTCAAAAGGCTATTGAAAGCATACTTAGTAACAAACAATTCAACTCAAAAATTCTTAATCCACTTCCTCAATTTTTGGTCCAGCACCACTTGCACTTCCTGCACCACCACCAACAGAAGGACCATCATCTTCATCCATAGTAGCTCCACCAGCACCACCTTGATACATCTTGGCAATAATCGGATTGCATATACTTTCCAGTTCCTTCATCTTGTCTTCGAACTCATCAGCCTCTGCAAGTTGGTTGCTGTCTAGCCACTTGATAGCTTCATCGATCGCATCCTCAATCTTCTTCTTATCAGCAGCTGGAAGTTGGGAACTAACCTTGTCATCTTTAATAGTGTTCCTCATGTTGTATGCATAATTCTCCAATCCATTCTTAGCTTCCACCTTTTTCTTGAGCTCTTCATCTTCAGACTTGTACTTCTCAGCTTCTTGCACCATTCTCTCAATCTCTTCCTTGGAGAGTCTACCCTTGTCGTTGGTGATAGTTATCTTGTTCTTCTGTCCAGTAGTTTTGTCCTCCGCGGAGACATTCAGGATGCCATTGGCATCAATGTCAAAGCAGACATTGATTTGAGGAACACCCCTTGGTGCAGGTGGGATGCCAGAGAGTTCAAACTTGCCTAACAGGTTGTTGTCCTTGGTCCTCGCTCTTTCTCCTTCGTACACCTGGATCAGCACACCGGGTTGGTTGTCCGCGTATGTAGAGAACACTTGCTCTTTCTTGGTTGGAATGGTTGTATTTCTTGGAATCAACACAGTCATTACACCTCCAGCGGTTTCTAAACCAAGAGAAAGAGGAGTGACATCCAACAACAACAAGTCTTGAACCTTCTCGTTGCCTTCACCGCTCAAAATTGCAGCTTGCACAGCTGCACCATAAGCAACTGCTTCATCGGGGTTGATACTCTTGCAAAGCTCCTTTCCATTAAAAAAGTCTTGAAGTAATTGTTGAACTTTCGGGATCCTAGTCGATCCACCAACAAGAACCACATCATGAACCCCGCTTTTATCCATCTTAGCATCTCTCAAACACTTCTCCACTGGCTCCATACACTTCCTGAACAAATCCATGTTCATCTCCTCGAATCTTGCCCTAGTGATGGTTGTGTAAAAGTCAATCCCTTCATACAAGGAATCGATTTCAATTGTAGTTTGAGCAGTGGATGATAAAGTCCTCTTTGCTCTCTCACAAGCAGTCCTTAACCTCCTCAACGCTCTCGGATTCCCACTAATATCCTTCTTATGCTTCCTCTTGAACTCTTGAACAAAATGATTCACCATTCTATTATCAAAATCCTCACCTCCCAAGTGAGTATCACCAGCAGTAGCTTTAACCTCAAAAATCCCCTCTTCAATAGTGAGAAGAGACACATCAAAAGTACCACCACCTAAGTCGAAAATCAACACATTTTTCTCACCAGTATTAGTAGACTTCTTGTCAAGTCCATAGGCAATTGCAGCTGCTGTTGGTTCATTGATTATACGCATCACATTAAGACCAGATATGACACCAGCATCTTTAGTTGCCTGACGCTGCGAATCATTGAAGTAAGCAGGGACTGTGACGACCGCATTCTTGATTGTTGTCCCAAGGTATGCCTCAGCAATCTCCTTCATCTTGGTTAAGACCATGGATGAGATTTCCTCAGCAGAAAATTGCTTCTCCTCACCTTTGTATGTAACAACAATCATTGGCTTGTCAGCAGGCCCGGGTATAACCTTAAAAGGCCATAGTTTCATATCACTCTGCACCGAGGGATCGCTGAATCTCCTTCCAATTAAACGCTTAGCATCTGAATCCAATAACAACAAAACAAATGTCACTATAAATCTCCTTCCAATTATACTTCACTCTTAGATTATTAAGATAACATGATTCAGTAAAACATTCCCACTTGATTTCAAGATTATTTTACTTCAATTATTCAACAACTGAACTTTTAAAGAGAAGTTGGGAGCTCATTCAAGTTCTCAATAATTTCAAATAAAAAACTAGTATTAGATTTGGAGGACTACATAATTCACTTTAGTCAATCAATTTCAAATTAGGACTGAAATTAGGACTAACGGATGCGATTAGTAGAGTTGATTTCTAAGATGATCACTCAACTAATGTTTATTATTTCACAAAGTTAGTTTTTCTCTTGATTCCATTTTGTTTTCAAATAACTCTTTAAAGCTAAATATTCTCTTAATCTAACACCACATTCACACACCACACCATCAATCATCAATTATAAAAGGTTTACATGCTTGAATGACATTATTAATGTATAAACCAATTAAAAATATTATCAAATAAATTTTCAGACAAAGATGAAGAAAGTTCAAAAAATTTCAGAATAACTCAATGTTATCCCCATTTATATGTCACCTTCCAAATTCCGAGAGTAAAAATATTCCAATATTTGAAAATTAGGTATAAACTATATCCTATCCTTTGGAAATGCACTACTTTTAGAGAATTCAGAGAGCACCCATTGACATTTTGTGCTAGTCAGAACAAAATAACTATAACTCACAATAATTAATAATTTAACGATCTAGAAGGCATATGAAAAGATTGGGATAAAACAACACTCATTTAACCCTCGAAATCCAATTAAATTGGAACGGAGAGAGCAGCAAGCATTGGGTTAACAAGATTTGGGAATGGAAAACATACCGAATACAGTATTAACTGGGTTCATAGCAACTTGATTCTTCGCAGCATCACCAATGAGGCGTTCAGTATCAGTAAAAGCAACATAAGAAGGCGTGGTTCTGTTGCCTTGATCATTCGCTATAATTTCAACACGATCATGTTGCCATACACCTACACAAGAATATGTAGTACCCAAATCAATTCCAATAGCTGGTCCTTCGCCTTTTCCTGCCATTCTTATTTTTCTTTCTGATTGAAAAAATTACAGAAACAGAGTAGAAGAAAATGTGATGTTTTGTTTAAGATGTATTGAAGCAAATTTCAGTGATTGGAGAAGACAAGTAGTCAGTTTATAAAGGAAAAAAAAGTTTGATACTCCAGAACGTTCTTATCAGATTACAGCCGTTGGTTGAACTCTCTATTACGTTCGCGTTCGTTCCAGAATATTCCAGTTTTTTATTTAAAACTTGACCTTACTAATAGTAGACTTTATGCTATAGTGAAATGTCTAAGAGTTTATTCATTCTCACTGACGTGGTGGCCTAGCATGAAGCCAATTATTTTATAGATTTAGGGATGGCAATGAGCTGAGGTGGATTGAGCTTAATTCGTAAAATTTTTAATTCGTTCCTTTTCTCCCAACAACTTTTTTTCATTTCAACATATCCCACCCTGCTCGATATAGACCCGCCCGCATGAATCTGGCTCGCATAATTTTTTAATAATTTTTTTTTTAGTTAAATTTGATACTAAAAATAAAATTCACAAAAGTAATTTTTCATTAAATTATATTACTCTCTCTGTTTCAAAAAGAATATCATCATTTCCTTTTTAATCTGTTTAAAAAAGAATGATTCATTTCCTTTTTTGGCAACACTTTAACTTCAACTTTCCACATGACATGTTTAAAGCCGCAAGATTAAAGGACATTTTGGTACATTTGACATAACTTTAATTTAGAACCACAAGATTAAAAAATCTTCTTTATTTTCTTAAACTTCGTTTCAAGTCAAACTAGGACATTCTTTTTTAAACGGAGGGAGTAATTAAATAGATGATGACTTACAAATTTATTTTTTAGAGGTCAATTGGGAAACATTAAAGAAATTGTATTATTTTTTATTGAACCATTTTCATTTACTATCTTGAATAATTTAGTAGCTTTAAAGAAATTATCTTAATAAATAATGTTTTATCACTCTCATGATAATATGTAAAAAGTTAAAATTAAGTTTGAACTCACATAAAATTACATATACCTGCAACCCTCCCCGCCCACCCTGCCCCGCATTAATTTTAAAAAAACTCACTTCAATCCGTCCCGCATATCCTTAAATCCACTTCGCCCCACATCCATCCCGCCCCATTGCTATCCCTATGTAGATTCTTCATTCCCATTCTAAATAACAAGTGATACGACGATAACACATTAGATGAAGTTTCATAAAATAAGTTTTGTAGAGGATATAATATCCGTAGATTTTATCTTTATTTTTAAAAAATAAAAAATTTATTTTCAAAATAAAATCTTCGATTCAAATAAAATAAATAAAAAATAAAGAAAGAAAAGAAAATGTTAAATTTAAGGTTTTACTTATGAAATGGGTGGGATTAAAAGTTCAAAATCACTTGCCTTTGAGATCATTTTAGTAAATCACCTAATTGAGCTATAAACGTAATATTGTCTTCATATAGTGTTTTTGAGATATCTCTTTTTAAATAAATATCACATGTTTTCTGGATGTGTTGGGTTATCCATCTCAACCCCACACATATTTGACTTGTTTTATGGACGGCTATTATCTCTACATGATTTAAAGAAGTAGCAATAGTAGTTTATTTTGTTGAACGTTATGATATAGTTATTTATAACTTCACATGTAAATAAATAACCAGTCTGATATCAACCTTTATGTGGGTCAAACAAATATCTTGCATCTGCATATTCAATTAATTGTGAATCGGACTTTTTGAATAGAATAGTCTCATATCACTTGTTTCTTGAAAATATGTAAATATATTCTTAATAGTATTTCATTGTCTCCGTGTTGGAGAAGAACTAAATCTTGCTAACAAATTTATAGAAAAAAATATATCTGATCAAGAATTACTAGCAAGGTACATCTGTCATGAATCAAAATACACCCTAGACGTGACATGACGTATAAGATCCCGAGAGGTCCTACACAAGTCACTTGACACACACACACAAAATATAATAGACAAAAGTAAATAATCTCATATAAATGGAAAAGTTTGACATTGAAGCGGAAATCTAACATAGTCTTGACAAGTCGTACATCAAAGAAGTGGTCGGGACGTAACCCGTACACCACGTACAACATTCGAAACATAAAGACATAAGAAAGGAATAAAGGCGACATCATTCTTGTTGACACCCAATTTTGACCATCCACGATAAAAAAATAATTTCCAATATTCTCAATTTTTCAAACAATTTGGAATAATTAATTTTACAAAAAAAAATCCAAAATATTTTGTGATTTCAACCTTTTTATAATTTGTAAATAATAGAAATATTTTTACATAATTATGTATATAATTAGTATATTTATGAATATTCAAAAATCGTGAAAAAAGATTTTATTTTCATTCAAAATTTTATCAATTAGTTTAGTTAATTAATAGTTTATATTTTAAAATTAATTATTTGGTAATTAAGTTAATTATGTTATTTTGTTAAGATTAAGAAGCTCGATTAAGTAATTTTGATTTGTCTTTTGCTCCGGCCTAAATTATCGATGTTTGGTCAATTCCTAAATCAAGGGACATGTTCTCTTTGTGTCAGCCCATAATTCCCAACCGACCCAACCCACTTCCCATTCCTTATTTTCAATAAAACTTGCCAGCAACCCAAAACAATTTCCAGATTTCCCAGGCCCAATTCTTATTCACAACAGCAGCCCATCAACAGAATCAACATTCCAATACCCATTAGCAAACATTCATACAGTACAACAGCGTACAACAATACGCAATACTCGACCCTAGCGCCTCTTCTTCCCAGACGCGACCAGAAACCCGGAAACGAACGCAGCCACGCAATGAGCAACGTGACAGACCCAGCCAGGTGGAAATATCTCGTCGCTCTCTCGTCCTTCGCTCGAGAATCGGACGGATACCATTCTTATTCCGTTGAGAATGGTACTAATTCCTGCTGGTTTTTACTCCTTATCCAAAAAGGAGCTTTTGAATTTAGAATTTTAAAAGCACCCAATCCCTCCCGTTTGCCCCCTTAAATCAACCCCTATCTTCTTTTATTTAAGGCCCTCACCCTCTTCATTCTAAAGGTTAGAGATAACTTACATTGAGTAGGGGGGAAAACAGAGGAAAAGGTTGAGGGTGAAGAGAGAGAAGGTTAGGGATAGAACTCACATACATAAAAGCAACGTTTACATACGAAATAGCTTTAAGAAACTGTGGAGACTTGGGGGTCTAGCTCTTGAGCTTTCACTCTTGCTCACTGCTTACGAAGGTTCATCGGAGTCTCACTTGTGGTCTTGGAAAGCTCTCTTCTCACTCGTCGTCTCAATTCGCTGTCTGGAAAGAGGTGAGTTTTCTTCTTTGTTTTGGTTTATTTGATTCCTGGCAGTTTTATGTCTCTGTTTACGTATTCTTATTAGTGTGTTAGTTTCCAGCATCCAAAGCGGTCTTGATGGTTGTCTTTGTTAGTTTACATTATGTTTTCTTGTAGATTTCCTAGGTACTTGGGATTACATTTTATTATGATGTGTTTTTCTTGTTCATGTTTGGTTCTGTTTCATTATGAATGTAAGTGATTTTGTTTGGCCTAAATCAAACTATCTGGAATGGATTGAACTCCCATTTTTTGCCTAAATCCCTCTTAGTTTGCTAATCGCCTTGGTATCTCGTTCATCTTTAAGCATGGTTCTCGATTTGTTTATTAACTTGTTTTGATATTGATCCTTCCATGAATCTCGATTGACATCATAACATGAATAAGTGACCTTTTTTTTTTCTTTTTTCCTTTTCTACTCTAGCTCAATATTATGCTCTTTGTATAACTTGAATATATGTGATGAGTCTGTTCTCTGTTGTTTTCACCGCTTGCTTCTGGAAATAATATTCATAATTATTAGATAGTAATTCTAGAGCATTGCCTCTTCATTGTATAAAATGCACTCTCTTTTGTCATGAATTGTTTTACTTACAAAAATGCTAGAATGCTCAAGTTTTAACATCTAGTTTTTGGTTAAAATGATTTGTCTAGCATCTAATTTGATTGGAAATATTTTCATACAACTTTGTTGAGTCTTAAATTGTAGGAATCAACTGGACCAATTTTGTTGCAATATTTTCTTTATTTAGTTCTGATTATAATCTTTTAAACTCCACTCCTTGTGAATGACCCTTGTCTATGCTAATTTTGCCTCTGTTTTGTTCATTTGTTTTAGTTGAATTTCATTTGCATATATTTCAGTTGAATTTAATATTGATGCATCAATGTTTGTTGTAATACATGTGATCGCTGGTGGAGTCCCATCTGGACTCAAATGCTCCTCTTATTTGCATTCTGATCGAGCCACGAAGGCCTAATAGCGTTATTTCTTGAGTCAGCCAGCCAATGAAATCGAAGGGCAGGCCTCAGAAAGTCGACGTACAGGTGTTCGGAGTGAATCATAGTGTTGGTTATGCACAATATACAGCAATATACATCTGTCGTATACGTTGTATACTATATTGAAATGGGCTAAAAGAGCCCTAAATTTTCAGCTTTGTCTTTTGTTACTTTTGGGCATAAGCCCTTCATTTGCAATTATTATTATCACTTGTTAGTTCTTAGGACAGGTGGAGGATGGGCCTAAAGCCAAATAAATCAATTTCAAGATTAGTCTAGGACACGTACTAAGTATTAGGCCTTTAGATCCAAAATTGAAGGCCCAAGTATTGACCTAGGCGGACAGATGCAGACTTGGGCCAAATCTTCTTCTCCCTTTACCCATTTATTTGTTATTATGTGTTTTATGTGTTTATTTAATTTTAGAGGTTTCCTAATCAATGCCCCAAAAGAAAAGTCATTTTGAGTTAAAATTAAATCAATACTTGTCTTCAATTTGACCTTTAGAGTATTTATTGTATTTTACTTAAGTAAATCCCCTTACAATATTTCCCCTCCCCTTAAAATAATTTTAAGTTATGAATTTCCTAAATTTGAAAAACATGCCTATTTTCTAAAAATGTTTAGCTAAATAGTTAATTACCGGATAACCGCATGTTAGCGGGTATTTTAGGGTGCCTTTAAACTCTTCTCGAAATGCTAATATGAATTCCGAACCTTCTTTTAATATTTTCATTAGATTTCTGTTTTAATCTTTTAAAAAAAAATAGTTTTCTTAATTTTACTTTAAAAATTAAGTGGCAACACTTAAAATCAGTAATAATATATTTTTTAAATAAAACAGTCCTCACAGTATAAGAACTCACCAAGTCTTGAAGTCTCTAAAGTGATCAACTAGCCACAAACGGAGGGAGAGGAATCGTCAAGCCTTACATTAGCAAAACAATGTAGGCATAAGTATGCAGTAGTACATGAAATGTACTAAATATGAGAAATATGCATAAAAACGTAAAAAAATGATGTGCATGACCAAGCTAAATATAGTAAAAACCTTTAAAGAAGAATCATAATCATGAGCCTCGTCAATGCCTCTTGAAATCATAAAGAAAGCTTCATAAAACATTTGAAAGTAACTTAGTTACTTTTATGTTATTAATCAGCATAGATCACGTGAGCTATAATGTAGAATATGGTGTCTTGCTCCTACACCGAAAGAGATGTCCTTACTTGCCAAGGCAAGAATCTTAACTTCTAGCTTATGTGGATCCACTAGCTATGTCACTTAAGACAATCTATAGGGGCACATAGTTAGGGACACATAGATTACTACTAGAGACTCGGCCTCTACTAATGAGAGAGCCTCCATCTTAATATCCTCTCGGTGCTAAGTAAAATCTTAACGGAATAGTCATCTATACTACCTTAAAGCATGAGCTCCTAACTCGAATGTTCAATTACTATAATGTCCCCCAACTTAAGGCACCCAATTTAGTATATATTTTATACAATATTATATTTATTTATTTATTCTATATTATATTAAAAGCATACACATTTTCACATTGATGGGCAATGACTTCTCTGAAGGGTTGTGACTTTTTTAAAAAGTTGTGATTTCTTCGATGATTTATGATATTTTCGAATGGTTGTGATTTTTTGAAAGGGTTGCAACTTATCTGATAAGGCACGAGAAAAAACATTTCACATTGTTATTTGTTGTCTACTAATAGAGGGGTTCTCATATTATTAATCTACGAATTTTGTAAGTTTTATATTCTTCTTCTTCTTAAAACAAGGAAGATTGTGAGAATTGTTCAATTATGTAGTTACAATATTTTTTGTGGATAAATTAGACAGATCAACAAAGCTTGATGCAACAAGGAGAATACTTCAAACTAACTATCTAAATAATTAATATGCACTCATTTTCATTTCCATAAATATACTTTTGCAACAACTTCTACTTGACAAGAAGTTCAATGATTTTATGTTGCACAAACTACAACTTAGTATTCAAGCTATGAAAAGCCTCAAACTGTTGGAGAAAAGTGATTTGATCAAAACCTTGTTTGAAGGGTCCAAACTAGATTTAATAAGTACTCCTTTGTTTTCAATTTATTTGTTGTACTTTTATTTTTATTCAGTTTAATATAGAATAATTTTTTAAGGGGACGGGGATGTTTAAGAACACAAAGTTAAAAAATATTTTTATATATTCTGCATATCCCTAAATTAATTTTTTTTTTTTAATATTTCATATTTAATTAAAATTAGACAAATATATATCTATCTTTATCTATACTACCTTAAAAATATGAACTGCATAACTTAAATGTTTAATTATTATAATGTCCCCACCCCAACTTAAAACACTAAATTTAGAGCATGTTTGACATTGCTACTAAAAACAACTTATTTTTAAAAGTACTTTTTTAAAATGGCTTTTCAGAAAAGTACTATTGAACAAAACAATTTGTGTTTGACCAATTCATTTGAAAAGTGTTTTTCATACGCAAATTGCATTTGATTGATCTTTTTTAAAAAAATACTTTTGAGAGTAAAATTACAAAAAAGGACAACTATAAATGTAATTATAATATTAAAATTTATTATATAGAGAGAACTATTTAAAATATCTATTATAAATTTTATTTTTATTAAATTAAAATGTACATGTTTAAATTTTCAATCAATATTATACCTTTTTTGGGAGGTTGAAATCTTTTTAAAAAAATTTCTAATATTGTAAAAATATTATTGTTACATTTTTCTAATTCTGCAAAATAATACGTAAAATAATATATAATATATAACCATAAAATAAAATTATAAAATTTATTATGTAAAACTCAAAAATAAAATTATAAATGAAATTTAAACAAACTTTTGAAATATGCTAATTAATTAATAAGCAATATATTGGTAAATATGTGTATATGAAAATGATATTTTAGTCTTGAGAAAACTATTTTTTTGTTTCTGCGAAATTTTTAGCTTCTTCCCAACACAAAAAAAACTACTTCTACTTTCATTTAAAAGCACTTTTACTGATTTGTCAAACACTTAATTTTTCAACAAAATTGTTTCTTTCTCAAAATAAGAGTTTGTTTGGCATTGTTATTGGGAGGCCAGAAACACGTATTTTCTATCACTTGATCTGGACCCTTCAAATGATACTCCGCTTGATTTCTATCACTTGATGTGGACCCTTCAAGTTCAATCACTTCAAGAACATGAACAATAGATGAAAAAATAACAATAAAGTTATTTAAAGTTTTGAAATGTGATCCCAATGAGTATCACCTAGTCTTTGAAGTCCACGTTCTTGATGTATTCCTTAGACTTTATAAACTTCACCGAATTCAAATAATTGTTCTAACTTTTTGGCTTGGTGATGACGGAATAAGTATGTACGCTTGAAAGATCCTCCAACAACATTCAACACATTACTAACATGATAAAAAAGTCTTTAACATCCAAATATTTTTAGCAATAGCCACAAGTGTTAGCTGCAATTGGTGAGCAAAACAATGAGTGTAATATGCTAATGAATTATCTTTCATAATCAAAGTTTTGAGCCCATTTATCACTCACTTCATATTATTAGCCCCGTCATAACATTGTCCACGTAATTTGGATGGACTTAGTGAGTGATCGGGAAGCAAATAATAAATCATTTTATTCAATGAGTATGTCGATGTATCACCAACATAGACAAGACCGATAAATCGTCCACCTACTTTACCATTTTTATTAACAAATCACAAAACAAGGCCATTTTTTCTTTGTGAGAGATGTCTTTTGACTTATCAACTAATATACCAAAGTAATCTCCATTCAAGTCCCCAATTATTGCTTTCAATGTTTCTTTTCCATAAGCATTGAAAATATCTTTTTGAATGATATGACAAGTCAAAGTATCATTTTGTGGGGCATTTTCTAATATTAGTTTTTCGACATTCGGATGTTTGTCCCAGTGACATCGCAAAAATTCTAGAAAGAAACCTTGATTAGTTGAAGATTCACTTTCATCATGACCTCGAAAAGGTAACCCATATTGCAAAAGAAGTCTTGACACATATATTGAGGCTTCTAAATGCATTAGGTACTATTTTTTAACTTTTGAGAATGCTTGTCAAGAGCAACTTGAATTGATTGATAATAATTTGACAAATCTAGCACCTTATTGAAACATTTGTCATGAATACGATCAACATCACCAACATGTTTATGAAATCTTTCAAGTGCCTTATTCCGACTCCTAAAATCACTTTCTATGTAAAATTCACTCTTGCTTTCATGAAAAAATTCATCTTTAAATAAGTAATAACATAGACAATAGACATAATCTTTCTCCACACTATACTCCAACCATTTAGAATATGGACCTTTGAACCAACTTTTACAAAATTGGCGCATTCTACTTCCAATTTCTGTTGGAGGATATGAATCCATGCGAGGTTGACAAAGCCCTTTTTGAATATAATATTTCCTCACTTCATCCTTTATTCAAGGGTTAGTGAGCAATTGATACTTTTTTTTCTGAATCGGCTTCAAGTGAATCCAAACTAAGGTCATTTATAAGATGAGAATGATTGCATTCGTACTAGAACTTGCTTGAAAATGATTAAATTTCGCAAGAAATTTATCCATCTCAATTCACAAAACTAGAACACTTTCCTACAAAAATTAAAATTCAATTCAACTCACAATTAATTCAAATTTAATAGGGTAATTCATAGTTAATTCAAATTAATATGGTTCATATCACACAATTTCTAACTAATAATGTTCTTACAATGTTCATTAGAAATTTAGAATACCAAAGTAAAATCAAAATTCTTATCTAATATGAAATCAATCATCAGTCATCTAAACTTTAAAAAGCTCAAGAAAGAGAAATAAAAAATTCTTACAAAAATAGAATTACAAACTTACAATCTATAAATATTGTGGATAAATATAGGAAAATGAAAACAATATCACTCAACAACAAGTAGGCATGTGTGCAGGCAGCGGGTGACGACGACAACAAGGGGCTGGGTTTAGAATAGGCAATAAAGACTTTGGGAAAATGTTGAAACTTGGAGGAAGAAAGGTTTTAGTTGAAGAGAAAGAGAGAACAACACTTTTGTTTGTGTTTAATCAAATAAAAGAAAAATCAAAGAGTTATTATTAAGTATTAACTAATAATTTAACTAATTTAATTTAAGTCAACAATAATTATAAATTTTTATAAAAAAAATGCCATATAAGTTGTTTTTTTCTTTTAAAAACGTGTATGTAGGGTTTTTTATCTTTAAAAACTTGCTTGTAGGCTTTTTTTGAACAAAAAATCATGTAGCAATTTCCCTAAAATAATGATTGTAGTCGAAATTCGATTCCGCAACGTCAGCCTCATCAATTCACCCTCTGACCATGAACATCATAGGCCGGCCAATTTAGTTCTCTGAGTGTAATGACCCTCATGGTCATTTCTGTATATTGCCTTCTGTGTGTCATTTAGAGCATTCCTATAGCGACCCCAAGTCATTTATGACTTGCTGGGACTGACAGTTTGGTCACCTGGTCGTTCGTTTGATTTTGGTGTGAGTTTTAGTGTTTTGGAGCTTATGAACCTTGAACGATCATTTTCGATCAAAAGTTCAAGAAGACCACCTCAGAATAGAATTCTGACAGTTCCATAAGCTCCGAAAGGGTCATTTTAGGCTAGTAGCATGGTTGGCATGACTCCCGAGGTTTTTAGTGTGAGTCGGTGCGATTAGGCGTTTTAGCCTTTGAAATTTGGCTTTAGGTTGACTTTGGTCAACATTCTAGGAAAACGTGCTCGGATGAAAATTCCGTCAGCGTGGTTAGCTCTGGAATGTTGAGTTTGGTCTAGAACAACCTTTTGTTCGAATCCCGAGGTCTCCGGACTCATTTCAAGCCCTTAGGTGGATTTTGGTGCATATGGCTCTTAAAAGTGGGACCCACTTTTTATCGAGATGACCTCTGATGAAAATTTTGACTGCGCCGTTGAGTCTGAAATGTTGAGTTTAGTGGGGTAGCATATCTGTTTTATTTTAATCGGGTCCCGAACAAATTTCGAGTACCCCATCGGAGTTCTTTTTAATGCAGAAATTGCAGCAAATTTCAGCAACTTTTTCAATCTTTCAAAGGGAATAACTCTCTCATTTGTAGTCCAAACTTAGTGATCCAAATGTGCATCTTGTGTGGTTTTTAGCAAGGAACGCGTCGGTGTGGTTAGATTTCATATTCAAAGCTTCGTTAGAGGTAAAAAGTTTTGTTTTAGCTGCTGTCATAGCCATTCTCGGGCTCAGTTTTTGGGTAGTTTTGGAAACTGATTTCTCACTCGTTTTAGGTCCGATTTCAGTAATTCTTGAGACTAACTTGAGTGATTTTTTGAGGAGAACATTGTGGTGTTGTCGGATTTCGCTGTAGACCCCTCGTTTCTGGTATTTTCTCGTGAATAGCTGCTGCAATTACTGTTCATTGTTAGTGTGTTTTGTGTTTTTCATTGTATGTCGTGTTGGGATGTTTCGAGCCTCAAATTGTGTTCAATTTTGGGACACAAGTTCGGGGAGGTGTTTAAAAACCTATTTTTGGGGTTAATTTTGGGATTTCCAGCGCGGGCCCCACTTTTCCCGTTTTGACCCCGAAATTGGTTCGTCTCCGTTTCTTGCGATTTTAGTGTCTAAACGACCGTAATAACATTGTGACTCTATTTTTGATAGTGTGTTTGCGTTTCGAGGTTATTCGAAATGGGAAAGCTCCGGAGAAGTAAATTTTGGAGCGCGCGTGGTTGGCCTACAGGTAGGTTACGGTTTCCCTCTCTTAGATTGAACTTGAGAGTTTGAATGCATGTTGATTAGTTGGGATTTGGGTTGATAATTATTGAATAGTGCATAGGTGTTTAGAATTCATGTTTTGGTCTCTTTCGAAAATTATCGATTAACAGGGAGCATGCTTGGTGTTACAAATTGCCCCTCCTATCTATGTGGAGTACCTGTATGCTTAATTACTATTTATTTGAAGCATGTTGGGCCTTAGTTTAGGTTTGACTAGGGTTTGCCTTAGAAATTCATGATTCGAAATCGATAGGTCTTAGTTTTGCCCCGACGTCGCTCGACCGGCTTAGATCCCTGTAGACTGGTGTAGCAAACTAGAGTCTAATAGTTTGGACCTTAGTTAGGCGATACGCTTACTTCGATGATAGTTATCTTTATTTTTTCCTCGATATTGCGGCTTCACGAGTTACGTCGACGGCACTAGTTTTGCTTCGCGATTTCGAAGTTGGTTTTCGATTAAATTTCAAGGACTTACATTGATACTTATATAAAGCATCCGGTTCGAGGTCCGACCTCTATCGCTTAGTTACTTATACAGAGCATCTGGTTAGAGGTCCGGCCTCAGTTACTTGATACTTGTGATTGGTTACTTGGATACTTCTAGTGAGCATCCAGTTCGAGTTTCGACCTCCGTATTGTCAGATTCTAGTATTTGGGGTTGAGGTTTTGGTTCGATGTTCTGTGTTATTGGATTCTTTTATGTAATTCTCTTTAGTTATAGTTTTTCTGTATACTCGTCGGGCTTATGGGGGTTCGTTCGAATTTTTTTTATTTAACTTGCGCACGAGTGTACCTTCTGGGCTTATGGGGGTCCAGTTAGGTGTAGTTAGCTTATAGATTACTTTAGTTAGTTATTTTTACACTCGTGTGCATTCCATTGTTACTTAGTCTTAGTTTTGTTCTAGACCTCTATTTGTGTTATTTCTTCTTTTCATATTGCATTTACTTTTCAAGTTCAGTCGGCCTATAATGTCTACTGAGTACGTGTTGTTTTGGTACTCATGCTACGCTCTGCATCTCTTTCGTGATGCAGGTCCGAGCACCAGTAGCCAGTGTTGATCCAGCTTGGAGTAGTTTGATCCGGAGACGGGGGTGAGCACACGGCGTTCTGTACTATTTCAGTCTCCATCTGTATATATAGACTTGGCTTTTGCCGTTCGAGACAGTTGAGTCTCTGTAGTCCATTTTTGGGACTTGTACTCTTTATGTTAGTAGCTTTGTACTAGTGACTTCCAGGTTTTGGGAGGTATCTTTATTTGTATATGTTTTGATTTGCGCCCGCTTGTTTTATTATTATATTAAATTTTGTCTACTCTTGTTTAGTTTCTGCCCTCAGACTCATTACCTGTTGTTCCGGGTTACGGGTCGGCTTACCTATTGGTGGGTTATAGTAGGTGCCATCATGGCTTGAAAAATCGGGTCATGACACTGAGGGACATATTATATATCTATATAAATATTGTATATATATACCTATGTATATATAAAATTTACGTCAAAATTTGTGGGTAGTGTGACATCCCACCACTCTTAATAGATCTGCCTCTACTTCGAGGAATTGGTCTTCTACAGCTTAATGGATCCATGAATATATATCATTTACAACAATTCAATATGTAATTTAAAAAATATGTCTCTAATTTTATTTTACTATGAGTTATATATTTTATGTGGTATCAGAGCCAATTAAAAAATATTTTCCTTCACATTCTTGAAAAAAGAAATTTTTATTACAAAAGTGAGTGTGAATATTCATATTCAGATTATATAACTATAATTATGAGTTAGAGATAATTAAAATTATATTTATCGATTAAAATATAAATTATCTAACTAATTAAAAAATAAATTAATAAGCTAATTTTATGCGGATCTAAAATTATTAGGTCTACTCTCATTCCACTTAGGCCTCTTGGACCCATTGTCATCCAATTAACTCAGCTTGTTTCCATCCTTCTTTGATAAACTTAATTTTTTTTTATTAAAGATTGAAAATAAGTTAGAGATGGAAATAGATTCTTTTGTATCTATACTCTATATGAAATACAAAATGTTTCAAATGACTAATTTTTAAAAAAAATTCTATTTATTGCTTTTTAAAAAAACTAACTTGATATCTTAAAAAAGTCATTTAATTTGGAGAATATTACAAAAGCTAAAATATCACTAAAAAAGAATGAAGAAAGTACAAAATTATATCTTCACAAAATGAAATTTTCATAAGACTCACAAGTTGATTCTTTCCAAATAAGAAAGATAATAAGAAAAAAACAATACTATAACAAAGCTATGGATTAAAATTGTTCCTACAATTGCATACTACCTATATAAGTAATTATTCAAATAGTAGAAAGATGACCAAACACATAAACAGATCCCTTAACTTGTTGGATTTTTCCCCTTAGGTACCTCAACTACGCCATTTTCCTATTGAATTCTTGAATCATCCATAATTTGTCCTTTTAAACATTGTGGGTTGATGTGGCATAAGACTTCTGTAAATATTTTTTGTTGATTGAGCGCGTGAGATCCACCTTTCCCACATGAAAATTGCAATCAATCAAACTTCAATCCATTTAAACGTCAGCGCCACAAAATCATTTCCCAAACCTAAAAACCTAAAGCCCCTTCATTTCTCCTCAAAAACACTTCTGACTTGAAGAAGAAAAAATCGATTAACAACATAACTTCGACATTGGAACTTTATGATTAAGAAAAAATCAATGAAGAAGAGATATATTTTGATGATCAGCTCCAACTTAATGATGAAGAAAAAGAAAAGAGGATAAATAAGAGAAAAAATGTAGAAATTAAGGTTAAAAGGGGAAGAAGAGCGTTGGTGGGTGGTTCAGGAATCCATATCAGCGCCTTCAAAACGTCTTCACACAGTCAAACGACGTGAGATTATATTTTGTGTCACATCAGCCCATAGTGTTTAAAAGGAACAAATTATGAATTGTTTAAGGATTCCATAGGAAAATGGCGTAGTGGAGTTACCGGAGGGAAAAAACCTAACAAGTTTAGGGACCCGTTTTTGAGTAAAATCCATTAAAATGAAGATGACATTTTAGTTGTTTAAGAAAGGAGCATTTAAACCTTTACTATAATATAAATGAGGGGATAGTTAACAATACTTGTAAAACTTTACTACAATATTAAGAACGGATATTGTTAAGAATACTTCATAAAAATCATCAACTGCTAAGAATAGTTGTTGTTTTCTCATCACCTTTAGTGACTCAAAGAGTTTCAATTCTTGCATGTTCATCACCTTTGCGATGGTCATCTTAGATAATTTTTGCGATATCCTTCTTCCATATCTCTAGATTGTAACTGTAATTCTTGTTCATAAATTGCTTATATTTTTTAAAATTTTTAGGGCAGGAAGTATAATGGTGTTGTTTGTGTTTGCAACTATAGTTATATGTTGTCAAAGCCAACTAATAACGAAAACACCGTATAACATAATTGTTTCTCACAATGGGACTGGAGATTTCAACACAATTGTTGGAGCAATATTGGGGCCCTAGATCACAGTGCCGAACAATTCTTCATAAAAATCAAGAAATACACGTATAAGGAATATATTAGAGATGATAAAAAGAAGATTAATACAGTCCTGATCGAAGAAGAGATGAATAGTGCGATAATAACAGGTAATAAAACTTTTGTCAATGGCAACAAACCTATGGCACCGCAATCGTTGGTAAGTTCCTCTTTTTATATATACCTGAATTTTATTAATTTTGATGAATAGTAATTGTTTCTTCGTATATAATTTGCAAGGGTTGTTGGTGATCGGTTTGAAAGTGATTAGGGCGTCATGCGAAAGCTTACAATTGCAAATCATATATGATTGATAAATCAAATGATAAATAAAAATATACTAAAGACATATTATTGATATGGTTTGGTCAAGCGACGTACATATTGAAAACTAATATTAAAAGCATAAACTATATTAGGAGAATAATCTTCCCATAAACGAAACTCTTAAACGATTACATTGTGAATTCTATTGTGTTTTGTTATGAGAATATGAATCTCCAATTTATAGATCTCCAAACTTTTTAAAAAAAATATGATAAAAAAATCAGGGTAAAATCTTAACAAATCTCCCCTTATGACTAGATTTTTTTTTTACAAAACTTGATTCGTCTTGTTCATATGCATGACAATCTTGTTCTTCAGAAAATCTTCATTACTACTGATTGTCATGGTTAAAAATTAGGTTAAAAATATATGTATTAAAAATGATTTAAAAATATCTTATATTTATTTTTAAAATTATAGCAAAAGGAATGTTGAAAATATGATTTAAAACTTTTCCTCCACATGTAGCTAGACAAAATCTTCATTATCATTAAATTTGTTGCAAATTGATTTGAAACTGCTTGGACTTGTCTTCAACCTCATTCAACCATTGAATCATTGGACTATTAAACCATATGATCGTTGGAACATGTGCTCTGATACCACTAGCTGTGTTAAAAAATGAATAGGGCATTATGCAAAAATTTACAATTGTAAATTGTACATGATCAATAAATTAGATGACAAATAAAAGTATAAAAAAGACATATTATTGATATGGTTTGGTCGAGCGACCTACATATTAAAAATTAATATTAAAAAGCATAAACTATATTGAGAGAATAATCTCCCATAAACAAAACTCTTAAATGACTACATTGTGGATTTTATTGTGTTTTGCTATGAGAATATGAATCTACAAACTTTTTCTCTAAGAAAAGAATAACCAAATATGGAAGAGAATTATATTTTTTTTCAGGAAAAGTTCAAACATTTATGACAATACTTTGACTTTCTTTCAAGGAAAAAATAAAACTAAAAATATGATAAGTAAATCAGGACAAAACCCCAACAAATCTCCTCTTATGACTGATTTTCTTGACAAAACTTGATCCGTCTTCTTCATATGCATGATAATCTTATTCTTCAAAAAATCTCAATTACTGCTGCTTGTCATGGTTAAAATAAGGTTTAAAATATGTGTTAAAATAGTTTTAAAATATCTTATGTTTATTTTTAAAATTGCAGTAACAAAGATATTGAAAATGTGATTTAAACCTTTTTCACCACATGTAGCTAGACAAAATCTTCATTATCATCAAATTTATTGTAAATTGATTTGAAACTGCTTGGACTTGTTTTCAACCCCTAACCATTGAATCATTGGACCATCGAACCATATGATCGTTGGACCATGTGCTCTGATATCACTTATTAGTTTCGAAAGTGATTAGGGTGTCATGAGAAAATTTACAATTGCAAATTATATGTGGTTGATAAATTACATGACAAATAAAAGTATCATAAAGACATAATATTTATATGGTTTGGTCAAGCGGCCTACTTATTGAAAACTAATATTAAAAAGTATAAACTATATTGAGAGAATAATCTCTCCATAAACAAAACTCTTAAATGACTACATTATGGATTTAAATGAAAAGTTCAAGCATTTATGGTAATAATTTAAGGAAAAAATAAAACTTAAAATATGCTAAGAAAATCAGGACAAAACTCTAACAGTTGACAATGACTTCACAAACCAAGACATAACTTTTAGGAATAATGCTGGACCCGTAAAGCATGAGGCAGTGACATTAAAAGTTGAAGTAGATTCAACATCTTTCTATAGATGTCGTTTCGATGGGTATCAAGACACCATGTATGTGAAAAGGCAATATCAATTCTACCTAGATTGTGAAATCTATGGCACAGTAGATTTTATATGTTGTGACGCAATAGTGGTGTACACAAAATTTTTCATAAGCAGTGTCACATTTTAAAATAAAAATAAATAAATAAAAATATATAGTATTATTTTAAAAATTAAGAATTTTTGTAGCATTTTATGTGTGTAGCGAAATAAGTTTAAAATAAAAAAAATTAACTAAGAAAGAAAAATGTGTTATTGAGGTTCGAACCCCCAACATCTAACCAAAAGTATGACCCCTAACCAAATAAGCTACACTTCTCTTTGGTATAAGGAGTGTCACTTTATTGCAAGGTCTTTATTTATATTTTGTTTTTCAGTTATTTATACTTATTTATTAAAAAATTCCGACGAAGCTATATCACGTGACACACCTGCACCTAGGAGGTGTCAAAAGAATATGAAAAACCGACCAAATTGATCGATCCCAACCCAACCGATTTATTTTATTTTTTCAATAAAACTGTGGACTTTTATTTAAGTGTATAACCGTCTTGAACAATTGGGATGATATTTTTAATTTATGAAAAAACCGAAAATTTTTTGAACCGAACCGAATAACCTTACATGTATGTAAATATATTTTATATATTAACAATATGTTAAATTCAATATATAAATATATTTTATAATAATTTTAAAATATAAATATAACATAGGTCCTAGACCTCTAGTGACTAGACAACTTTAGGTCTTCTCTCTTTAATTAACCTTTACTTAATTAGGTTTAAAATTAAAGATATTGTAATAGATACTCTATCAAACAATAAAACAAAACATATGCAAACACTCCTATTAAATGTTTAAAATCAAACAATACGGTAACAAGGTTTTACATTCTTATCTTCTTGATGAAGAATTATAGTGCTTCTTCAAAAACATATTTGTGAAAGAAATATTTTAATAGTAGTATATTTTGAGGTGATATTTTAAAAGTAAAAAAAATTAAAAATTAACCAAACCGTATCGATTCAGAAAAGAAACTGATATGATTGGGATGGTTTTAAAAAAAATCTAATTTTAGTTATATATATTATAAAATAACCGAAAAATTGAGATGCTATAAAAAATAACTGATCGAACCATACCATTGACACCCTTACTTGTGCCTAAGGTAAATCCGCCCCTGGACGCACTAACCATGTTCCAAAACTATTTGATTGAAGCACGCACTTCAATTACGAGGCAATATAACACAATCATAGCGCAACATAGAGAGCTTGAGTCTTTATCAACTGGAATAGTGCTTCAAAATTGCACTATAAAGGCTGCCCGCGATTTGGAGAGATCGAACAACGTAACAACATATTTAGGTTGATCGTAGGGTATATTTTCTTGGACTATGATAAAGGAAAGTTACATCGGTAACTTTGATAGATCCTAGAAGGTGGGTTGAATGGATTGAATCGGCAAATAAATCCATTGTTAGCGTTGACCATATTATTTGGAGTACAAGAATAGAGGACCGGGTGCTATCACGAAGGGATGTGCGACATAGGCATCCGTCACTAGTTGAAATATAATAATTTTTTTTTGGTAACTAGTTTTCCATTAATCACCAAAAGAACATTACAAATCTTAGCATGCTACATCACAACAATGTTATCCTTAATCAAACCACAAGCTGCCTAGAAAATAAAACTATGTATTAGACTACTTATTCTTGTGGGGGGGGGGGGGGGGGGAGGGGGGGCTCTTACACAACTTACATAAATAATCTATTTAGCTATAGTTTTCCACTGTTGCCTTCTTGTTTAAAAAATTCTTCGATTTCTTTCATTCCATAGCCTATATGTGATTTCTGCATACATCATCTTGAACTCCTGCGCCTCCTTAGATTTTCCTTTTGCGTTGCTGATAGTCCATTGTATGTGTTGCTCCCATGTAGTAGCATTACACATTGGCTTGTTCATCCATTTTAGGATTCTATCCCATAATCTTCTCACATGAGTACATTGCACAAAGAGGTGTTCCCTTGATTCCTCCTACAGTTGGCGTAGGCAACATGCTTTCTCTACATCCAGATCCCATTTGCTCAGTCTATCAATTGTCAGCATCTTTCCATGAAGTTGAATCCATATGGTGAACTTTGATTTTGGTCTGGCAGCATTCATATATACATTAGACATTTCCATGGCACCTTAGGTTTACCTTGTAACATATTGCCGTAGAGTTGTCTTATCACACTTTTCTCTAGATTGATAGTAGGAAATTGTGATATAATAGTCCCTGCCTCCAATATTTTCCTAATCATACAGCATGCCTGCTTTGGTACTTGAATATTATCTCCTTGTTCTCCTTTTATGTAGTATGTATGTATCCATTGAATCCATTGCTTGTCAACTTTGTTCTCCACATCCCAATAGTTCTTAGCTATAGTAGCCTTATTCCAGATTTCTCAAATTAGTTAAGTTCAGACCTCCCACACACTTAGGTGAGTATAGTGTTTCCCATGCTACTAGAGCTTTTTGGTAATGATATTGCTTCCTGACCAAAGATAGCTTCTACAGTAAGCTTCGATCATCTTCATCACCTTAGTTGGCATTATAAACAATTGTGCCCAATAAGCTTGTATTCCAAATATTACAAACTGAATGAGTTGTGCTCGACCAGAATATGACAACTTTTGAGTAGTCCATGAAGATATCCTAGCAATGATCCTTGTGATGAGAGACTTCCATTGAATGAGAGTGATTTTTTGAGTGGATAATGAAATTCCAAGATATTTGAAGGGAAACTCTCCACAACTAAATCCCAACCTAGTGAGGATTTGCACTTTCTCAGCTAGTGATACTCCCCCAAAGTACACAGAGCTTTTCCCTAAATTAGCAAGTAGTCCCGATGCCTTAGAGAATTTATTGAAACATTGTTGTATCATAGTGACTAATGCTAGGTCACCTCTCGAGAAAAGAAGCAGGTCATCTGCAAAACACATGTGACTTATTCCTAGCTTCCCACACCTTGGATGAAATTTAAACACTCTAGTATTCTTGAGGTGGTGTAATAATCGACTTAAATACTCCATAGCTATTGGAAAAAGGAAAGGTGATATTGGATCGCCTTGTCTTAATCCTCTGGCAGCTTAAAAGGGATGAGTTGTTTTTCCATTAATCAATATAGAGTAGCTCACTGTTTTCACACATTCCAATTGGTGAAATATAATTATTACTATAGATATTTTTTTACAGTAATAAATAATATAAGATAAATAGATTTTCAATTTTTTTTTTTTTTTTTTGAAAAATTAGTAGTCGTGGACTAACCACAACGAAATACCAAACAAAATAACGGAATTTTATTTCCCAAATAAGGAAAAAATGGATATGGATATTTTTTCTCTTCTAATAGCTGCCACTCATCCAATCGACAAATTTCCCTCTCTTCCATGAGAAGCTGAATTGAACTCTTCCCATTTTTCTCCGTTCATCTCCGCCGGAGCAATTTTTCCCATGGCGAAAACTTTGATTTCATCTCCGTCGTCGTTCATCGGAACTCCTTTGCCGTCGCTCTCTCGCCATGTATTTCACCGGCGAAGGCTTATCTCTACTAGAGTGAAATTCAGCTTCCATGACCTTCCCCCGATTCACTCGCTTCACTCTAATTTCGATTTTGAAGCTGTTGTAAGCCGAGCGGAGGGACTTCTTTACACGCTAGCTGATACTGCCGTCGCGGCTGATCCTGGTGTTGCTTCCGATGCTACCGCCGCCGGTACTGCTCAGAAAAGTGGTGGTTGGTTTGCTTTCATTTCTGAGGCCATGGAAGTTGTGTTGAAGGTTAAATTTTGTTATACATACTTTTGAGCTAAATTATGATCATTTTTACGGCTTTTTGGATTTTATATAAGTTCGGCATATTCATAATAATGATTTCACTTGCTTACTTTTGTATTTATTTCATGTTAATATAGCTTTTTAAGTTTAATATTAGGAATGAAGATATTCGGAGAAGGTAGGAGAAGTGAACTACTTGAGGGAAGCCGTAGATGTCCTAGTGAGAAGGTGTAAGAGGTTGGCAATAGCGGGCATTAGGAGAGATTAGAGGCAAGCCGAAGAAGTATTGGGACCTAGTATTGTTTGACATCATGTTTCCTACTATTTCCTACTAAGATTTTGTCTACCTACTAAACAATAACTATTTAACTTAAGTAAAATTTTATGCATTACTTTATCCAGATAATTGTTATTTGTGTTTACAGTTATTACTCTTGACTTATACAGGTATTCTATTTTTCTCCTCATTTGCGCCTTTATTCATTAAAGTCCACACTTTATTTATGCTTTGCAGTTAAAGTTCTTACAAACCTGAGGGTATGTTTCTTTTAAATTTATTTTTGCTTTTCACCTTTGGTAACACTTGAAGTAAACTAAACCTTTCTTTTTTGGATTTTTTTCTACCTATTGAAAGACTTCTCTATTAACTTTTGTCATCTTTCATGTTAATACAAGTCGACAACCAGATTTCCCCCCTTATCATACCATCCACTCTCTTCCTCCCCTTCTGTCTTTCCTCCTAAATAAAGAAAAAGGAAATTAGTGGATGCTGAAGAAACCTTATCAAGATTATCATAGGACAACAGGTTGGTTGTCTTCAATAAATCACATGGTGAAGTACAAGTACTGAAGCTTATTTTGTTTCAGTTCTAGATGCATTATCTTTTGGTTTTAGTTTTAGAAAGACCGTCTTTTTGCAATACTGGTACTATTATGACTCATGTACTCTATATTCACTCATTCACTTTGCTCTTTTCAGGTAATGAAGGATGGACTGCAAGCTGTGCATGTGCCTTATTCCTATGGATTCGCAATCATATTGCTTACTCTCCTGGTTAAAGCTGCCACTTTCCCTTTGACAAAGCAACAGGTGAGTCTGTGATGCAGCTGCTGCTAGACCTGGATGTTTTAGAGTTGGTCTGGTATTTCAGGTCTTGCCACTTAGTTACGTCTGTCTAGTATTATTAATAGTGCAGTGGGATGAAAACTTAAACTAATAGAACTAATTATTTTGTCAAACTCAAGTCAACAGGAGTCCCCTGTTCCTTTCTTCGTCATTAATCGTTAAATCACTGCAATGGAGTTATTGCTGATGTATGACATTATGTCATTTGAAAGGTTGAATCAACTTTAGCAATGCAAAATCTCCAACCAAAGATCAAAGCTATTCAACAAAGATATGCTGGAAATCAGGTGCGCTCAAATTCATGTTGATTGATACTTTCTGTTTCATCTAAACTTCTTTTCAGAACTATACGACCTTCCAAGTTTGACTTATGTATGTGTATTCTTTGGTGCATAGTGCTGTAAAAAAGAGCGAAGTATGAGCAAATTGATATTGTAACTGTTACAACTTGCTTGTTAGATTTCAGCTTAATATGGGTACTTCAGAGTTTTTTTTTATTTTGTGTGGCTATAATATTACTTCTCTTATCAAAAGAGAAAAGGGTATTGCTTATGTGATAAAAAAAAACTTGTTCAATAAAAGGAAAGGTCTTTCTAATGTTGTGAAGCTATACTTACAGAATTATGATTATTGTTGTGTCCTTTCCATGAGGTGTTTAGAAAACCAACTTACATCTTTGATCTCATCTTTCAAGCAGGAGAGAATCCAACTTGAGACTTCACGTTTATATAAGCAGGCAGGGGTCAATCCTCTTGCTGGTAATTTTTTATTCTTGCAGTCAGCAGTCTCTTCTCTAGTTATGCTTCCTTTGCTATTTCTGTTTGATCTTCTTAGTTGGTTTAAAGCATTGGACATATATGTTATAAGAAGCTTGTCATGGCTTTCTTTCCTAGCTAGTAGTGAATCGCAAATTATATCTCCTGGAGTTGTAAGAGCCATTTAATCAGTTAAAGAATTAGGTATCTGTTGATTCATAGTTTGTACCTCTGTGGTCTAGGTTTTGCATTTTTAGTCTTATTTGAGTACATCTTAGAACTGGTTGCCTAGTGATATTCTTCCTTCCAGAATTTGTTTGATCTGGATTTCAGTTTTATTCCTTTTCAATCTCTGGTGTCTGTGGCATATGAAGTTGTCATTAAGTTAGTTCCTCATTCATAGCTCTCAATTCATCAACTCTCTTTTTCCTTATTTTTTGGGGTAAGTCTGATATTTTATTAGGTCGAAGCAGCACAATATATACAGTGTATAAAAACTCGGTTGCCGTTTATGAATGTATGGAACTGAGGAACTCCAGTAATGCGTCTTCATCTAAACATTTACTCCCTCCGTCTCAATATATGTGGCACCCTTTCCTTTTTTAGTTTTTCCCAAAAGAATGTCACCTTTCTATAATTAGAAACAACTTAACTTTAGAACTCCCTTTGTACTCTTAATGAAAATGATTTAAAGCCACATAAATGTCTTAAGGTTTGTCTTAGACCACAAATTTCAAAAGTCTTCCTTTCTTTCTTAAACTTTGTGTCAAGTCAAACACTACCACATAAGTGCAACTTTTGACTTAGTTTACACAATGGTTGGAAAACCATAGATGGTCATGAACACCAAACTAGTTCCTCAATGCCGGAGAACACTGCTCTATGAACTTAAATTTGCTTTTTAATGTACTTCATCTCCTGTTTTAATTCAAATGATAAACAATAGCTTTAAGTTAGTCAACCTCTTCTTTCTGATGTATCCTAGCGATAGTCCTTTGAGGCTATGCGTTGTAATAGAAGAAAGGGTTTGGCTTGTAAGAAGCAAGGGCTCCCAACTACTTAGCAACATGCAGTATGTTTTCAGGTGCAGTATCCTATGAGCTGTTTGGCCAATAGCTGCATTGAAGTGGTTATAAACGGCATAAAAAATTCAACTTTATGCCCAAGGGTTTAAGTATTATGCGAACACCACTATTCTAAAACACATGATGATTTGGAATATACACTGAATTACTATGCCTTTTTAGTTGTGATAGAGAGTTAGTAGAGCTAAGGTATGCTGTTAAATATGCATTGACTTGAAGCTTAACTGCATCATTAATGGACAGGTTGTCTCTTCAATAAACCTCCACAAGGTTAATGAGCCAACTGCAATATAAAAACTACAAATTGTTTGACACGTGCTAATTGTAGCATATCAACTAACTGCAATTTTCTATGCAAGTTATTAAGAGACCATGCCATAAAATAATGAGTGTTGTGAGCTTCTGTATGGTTTGGATGTATATTTTGTTCCATCTTAAGTTTGGCTTCCATGTAATGAATGTTGCAAGTCCTTGCATTCCATTGTGGTTTATCTTTTTCTTTTTTGTGGCTACACTATAACAGGATGTTTCCCAACTTTGGCTACTATACCTGTTTGGATTGGTCTTTATCAAGCTCTCTCCAATGTGGCAAATGAGGTACTGAAGAAGTTAGTATTATTGTATGTTCTTACTTATTGATTCAACAACTAATGAGTTTATTTACCTTTTTTTCATTCTGAAAAGGGATTGCTGACTGAAGGTTTCTTTTGGATCCCTTCTTTGGGAGGCCCGACTACTATAGCTGCTCGACAGAGTGGATCTGGAGTTTCTTGGCTATTCCCATTTGTGGTCAGTGTCATATCCTAATTACACCTTTATACCATGTCTGAAACTTTATTTTGAGTAATCTTCCTAATCACAAAGAGGATGGAGCAATTCGCGCTTTCATCTCACCAAATTGTCTTTCCTATAAATTCTTGGGCCCAGAAGATAATTCTGTTTGTAATACTAAATACAGTTTAGTGTGATTGCGGAAAATGAAATCTGTTGACATTTTCAGGATGGGCATCCGCCTTTGGGTTGGCATGACACGGTGGCTTACCTCATTTTGCCTGTCCTGCTAATTGTTTCCCAATATGTTTCAATGGAGATAATGAAACCTCCCCAAGTATGATTCTGAATTTATATTCCAGCTTATTTCCTTCTGATCTCAAATTATGGGTGCTTCTGTCATGTTATATTGAAATCCTTGATATCTTTTCTTAGACAGATGATCCATCTCAAAAGAACACACTTCTGGTATTCAAGTTCCTTCCGCTCATGATTGGCTATTTCTCTTTGTCAGTTCCATCAGGGTTAACAATTTACTGGTGAGCTCTTAAAGTAATAATGTAATATTGCCTCTGATACAGAATTACAGTATTGGTCTTAAACAAATATGTTCTGATGAACATCCTGATGTGAATTATCATTTTTATTAATGAAAACTATATTACTCTGCAGTTCAGTAAATTGCAATTTTCTATTCACTTGTTTCCAGTGACCTTATCACTGAATGAGATGAGAGGATAAAGAAATTTTGTTGCTGCCTTCATACACATAGATATCCTTATACTGCTTAGCGCTTTCAAACTTTCCGTTCAAAAGTCATGTCAAAATAGTTGCTCCATATCTCTTCTATTTGTTTTTCTTTTAAGTTCTCTCTCATCATTTCGGCAACAAATGACAAATTATCATGCTTCTGCCTTTTATCTCTTTAACTCAAAAGTAGATTTTTGTTCTGGATATTATAATCAATGAAGCAAGATGATTTTCTTAACATGTGCCTTTTATGTTGAATTTCAAGGTTCACAAATAATGTGTTGACCACAGCACAGCAGGTATGGTTGCGCAAGTTAGGTGGTGCAAAGCCTGCTGTAAGTGGAGATGCCGGTGGTATCATCAGTGCTGGACGTGCAAAGAGAACTACCTCTCAACCTGAACAATCTGGAGAGAGGTGTGTATAATATTTCAAAGTTAATCAACTTTACAATGTCTACCTAGCTAACAAGAAAGTTTATGGAAACAGATTCAGGCAGCTAAAAGAAGATGAAAAGAAGAAAAAGTCAACCAAGGCACTCCCTACAGATAAGGTTGAACTTTCTGCTTCTATATCTGATTCAGAGGACGAACAAGATGATGACACCAAGCCCAAGGTAAATGTCAAATTGTTGTTTTGCATATGATCTCTGCTGAGTGCTGACAAGTTCACCCGAGACATGTTTGCATGATTAAATTTAGTTGTTAGTCAGTCGACTATGAAATGGCATGTCAAGGACAATAAAAGACATGGATGGCTTCCAGCCTAATAAGGCACGGCGATTTATTGCATTACACAAGTTCTCTGTCTGAAAGTACTATTCTTCCTTTTTTAACTTAAAATGCAAGTCAGTCTTCCATGTAATAAAGATGTGGATTTGTTCACCTAGGGTTGGTCATAGTACCTAGGTGCACAACTATGCTATTGTTAGACCCCATTAGGCCAGCCTAAGAAGAGAACATTTGTGTGAGAGTGAAAAGAAATACTACCCAATAAAGAGGAACAAAAGAAAAGAGGCAAATTCACTTTGTGACAGTTGGAAAGGCTCATAGTTTTTATTTCTCGTCACCTCCATAGGTTGGTCTTCCATTTTCTAAGGGTGCTTGAGTACATTTCTGAACTAGTAAACGACATATATTGGCAAAAATATCACTACAGAACCCTTACGCTAACACTATTAGACAAAATTTGCATGTGATGATAACATAGATGTAATTTTGTAGTTGCTGTCTGAAAATAGATCTTTCTCCAGTTGATTGGATTTTGTTTTTGATTAGAAGTGTCTTGACTTCTCTAATTATTAAACCAGTGGTTCTGCTTTTTGGTAAATTGAAGTGCATGAAGACACATATGCTCGATATTTGTGGTCTAATAGTGTATTACATTTATAGATCCCAATTTTCAGTGTCTCCCTATATATTTCTGGCTATTTTCGGAAATTCGTTTGCTCAAGGAGAGGCGGTTGAGGAGAGAATAAATTGAAAAATCTCTGTCTCTAGTGTTCTGAATAATTTCTTTTCTCTGTAGCTTAAGCAAGGATTAATCAAAAATTCAATTTTAAATCAATAATCTTGAGCAAAAATGCATAGTGATTGGTTACGTGATCAAGCTGAAAGTTTGAAGGGCTTCACTCAGAGACTAGAGATATATGCATACGTAATTCTAAGCTCGTGGATACCTAAGTAGCTCTGGAACATTTCAAAATCTTAATTGATTCAGTTTGATGAGGAGGGAAAGAATAATTTCTTAGTACCTCCAAGATGAGTTGTCTTATTTGGTGCTGCGTGCAGACTTTTAAATTTTCAATTGGAAGACACTGTTCTGAATATGAGCTTATACACTTGATAAATATTGGTTGCAGGATGAAGAAGTTCTGGAAGAGGCTTATGCTTCTAGCAGTAGTAAAGAAGTTCCAAATTACTCAGGGCCAAGGAAGAGTAAGAGATCGAAAAGGAAGCGTGCTGTATAAAGTGGTAAATCAATTCTTTAGCTATCAGTTTAACTTGTATATTCAAATCTGTATTTTAGTTAGTGTATAGTGGCCATTTTCATGCCGGTCATCTATTTAATGGCTATCTGCCAAATGGCGAGAACCTGATAAGTATGCAAAAGTGAATTCATGAGCTTTCAACTTTAAGCACCAGCTTAGCAAGCAAAAGCTAAATTTATCATATTGCTTTCATGTGTAACTTGTGGGCTTTCTTGTACCAATCCTTCTGCAAACAGTAACCATGACTTAAGCTAACAATAAGCTTGTTTTATGAGAGGGGTTGATCAGAACCATTTAATTTTAAGCTGTGGGCCAAAGCTTTCCTCTATTCCTCTGCATCAATGATGCCTACCATGGAAGTGGATTTCTTTCCTTACAAGATTAGTTTGCTTTTTGTAGTTTCCTGGGTTAGAGTTCGTCTTCACAAATGAACTTCGGTCTGTTCCCCTGGGATTTTGTCTCAGGGTAAGAATGCAGTAAATGATGTATGTGCTAGGTGTGCATCACGGCTTCGAATCCGGCTGCAGACTAAAGTCTAGTATTTTAAGTGGAGAAGAGTAGGGAGAGCATTATTGATAGAGTTTCAAACCATGTACCACCGACCCTCATGGATTTATCGGATATCAAAAAGGAGCTTCGGTTTGGCGACCACCTTATGCAAAACTCTTTCATTTTGTTAATACCTTGAAAATGCCATCTAGAATTAATACTTTTTCAAAGTTTATAGAGAACTAAATTTTGATAGTATTGTTTGCAGTGAGCACATTAGAAGTGGAGCAACAAGGACTTTAGATTAGACAACATTACTGTTCCGACAATTCAGTTGGTGAAGGATAATAAAGTTCCAATCTCAAAGATATCCCAGTGTTTGAACAAGAAAAATAACCTAAATCTTAGATCTTCTAACTGTTAGCTATATGTCTAACCTCCAACTCTCAGCAAATATCATGATCCCAGTGTTTGAACAAGAAAAATAACCTAAATCTTAGATCTTCTAACTGTTAGCTATATGTCTAACCTCCAACTCTCAGCAAATATCATGATTTCATACGGCTAGCTTGTTCTTCTGCTCATGGCCTTGATGGCAGGCGACAATTTCTAGTTGGCTTTGGCCCAGTAGTGGTATATGGATCCTTCTTGTATATTCCCTGCTCCACAACAGTTTGATAGGAGACTGCATGCATAAACTAAAGCAAAAGAGAGACTACACACTTTAGTTGGCAATTTAACTTGTATATATGACACATGTATCTTAGTCTGTGTCTAGTGCCCCTTTTTTATGCCGGTCATATATTTGAGGACTATTAGCTAAATGAAGAAAGCCTGCTGTGTCGGCAAATTGGTTAAGACTTACTCAGGCTCTTTTAAGTTTTATGGCGAGCTTAGCTAGGAAAAGCTAAAATTTTTCCATACTCTTTAATGTGTAGCATGTGGGCTGTGTTGTTCCAATTATTGTACGAATATTAACCACGACTTGAGTGGGCAATAGTGTGTTCTGATGAGAGGATGCATCAAAGTTTGCAGTAAGGTGGTGGCAGCATAGAATTTTAAGCATCTGGCCCAAGGTTTTCTCTATTTTGCTTCATTAGTCATTACAATAATCCTAATCCCTATCTCTCATTCCTGATGCTAGCATGCAAATCGTTCTCTTGTGACCTACAATATTAAGCTTGGTTTCCTAGGAGCTCAGTCTTAAGTTGGCCTTCAGTAAATGAGTTTTGGTTTCACTTTTAGCTTTACTCAAAATTGTCTTGATCTTGTTGAGATTTGAGAATGGTCTGTGGAATTTTTACTTTTTAAGAACTAGGTATTGATAGTCGTAAATTGACAACATTGCTTGCAGTAAATCATATTAGGTGTGAAGTCTAAGGACTATAGATTAGATAAAGACCAGTCTTCTAGACTGCTTAGTAAATGAAGGAAATGTAATTCCAATCTGAAAGGATATCCCACTGTTTTTACAAATAGCCTAAATATGAAATCGTCTAACTAATACATATATGTCTAACCTCCAATTCGATAATTGTGGTCTCATATGACTAGCTCATTCTTCTGTTCATGGCCTGATGGTGGACGATGATTTCCAGTTGGGTTTGGCCCTTGATGGTGGACAATGATTTCCATTTGGATTGGGTCCAGATGGTGGTTTATGAATCTTTTCATACTTCCCCTGCTCCACAATAGTTTGATTAGAAACTCCATGCATAAACTAGTTCAGAATAGAGATTCCATATTTGTAAGACTTACCAAATTAGCAAGAATGTGTCCTCTTGTTGATCTTAATGTGTAGAACACTGAGCTTTTATTGGAATTAACTGTGATAGAGAAGCTAGAGTTTAGACCATTGATATACATGCCTACTAAAAATCACATAACTGTTTTGTATAGGAAATCCCGGAGTTCAAGAAACTAGAAAAAACACGACTTGCTTCAGCTACCACATCAAGAAAAAAGAAGAAAATAGTGCATCACATTCATTTATTAGTGTTCCATTAGAAGTGAAGAGAGTCGTAAACTTGCCTGCTTTTATATCTTGAGCCATGGGAATGAAGTTATACTCATGTCGACATTCTGCACATATTGTCAATATGAGAAGAAGGTAGAGAAGTAGCTCTGTTCTCTTCATCTTTAGCATTGGACTGTTGAAGATGGATGGATGCAGCAGAAGGTGAAGTTATAAGTGGGGAAATGATTTCCAATATAGGGGAAGATTATAGGTTAGCATATAATTGGTAATCATTACTAATCTTGAAAACATGGATTGTTAGATAAAGTTGCTGGGGTATCCTATGTCCATTTTTATGTAACTAGTGATAAGTTGAGGAATTGTTGGCTCTCTTCTCATTGTGAATTGACTTCTTGCTCAGTCATCACTGTGTCCATGATGAATTACAAGCCATCGCATTATTCACCTCTTGAGTGCTCGAACCATGTTGTTGTCTTTTGTCTGCACCCCCCCACTCCCCCACCCTCCACTCACATCAAGTGCTCCATTTAGCTTATTTTTTGTGCGGTATGAGTGTCAACAGGTAATATTTTAGAAAATTTGTACATAAAATACTGAGTTGTGTAGAGAAATAATTTCACGTGCACTATAGTTTTCAAGGTAAATCCGCTTATGTATACTTCCCCTCCGTCCCATCACCAACACTGAGCTCGTGGGTTGCTTAAAATGCATTTGAGACTAATAGGTTGTTTGGAAGGGGGTATAAGAATAGCACTAAATAGGGTGTATGAATAATGTTTGGATTAGTTATGCTGACAATATTTTTTATGAGCTGTTTGGTTTATTGTATTTAGATGAATAGGGTGTATTATGAATCACCAAATGACTAGGGTGTGTTAGAATAAGAATACAGTATGTTAGAATATGAATAGTATTGGTATTGTTAATGTCATTATTTGCTTCTAAAATAACTTGATAAACCTTACGGATATACGAGTAGAAGTTTTCTTGCTAATATAGAGATGATGATAACCATCATGAATGATTCAACTACGAGATTCTTCTAATGATCTAATAGAATCTTATTTATAAATTAAACCGATAACAACAAACAAGGCTTCTTGCAGAAATTTTCGTGATCTCTATGGCCAGTTTTTAGCAATAAGAACAAGTAATTTTGGCTTTTGCACTATTATAATGTAATTTAAGTAATTACTTCCAAACTTAACAAAAATAAGTATTTTAACAGAATTTTATTGCAAAAGCATGAAATTCTTTCACGGTGGAAGTCAATAAGCAATTATTGGCAAAGGGAACATGGTTTTTTTCAGTGTGAATTCAAATATAATCGGTCCCAATGTGAATATCAGACACCAAATAAATAAAAACTTAAATTTTACGGTTGAATGAAATGAAACCTCATAATCTTTAGATGAGGTTTTCTTGGAAAGTTTTCTTTACCAACTTTACTCTTTAAGATTTATGGTTCACAAAAAAATGAAACACAAATCGATGATCCATTTACAGGCGGTACAATTAGTCCAATAAATCATATCGTTTAAGTTTGAGCTGATTGTTGATTCGTCCATCTATTAGCTCAGCTCATTTTAGTTTATTATAGTTTGGATTGATATCTAGTTCAAATTGATTCATAAGAAATTTTGTTAAAGTACTTTTAAAAGGATATTTTTAATTTGACATAATAACAAAAGATAATAATTTTATGAGATACTAAAAAATAAAAAAAATAATTAAAACTTCCTAAGAGTTGGATGAGTTTGGTTATGAACCGCTTTAAGCCGATTTTGATCCAATATATCACCATTTGAATAACTTTTAAACGGATCAATAATCCACTCAAACCACCTATTTGCCATATTTAATTTGTTCTCTTAATTTCCCAACACTTGTGACATCTGAACTCGAGTATAATCTTATTTGTTATTCGTCGAGATATTTTCCTTCAAATTGAGAATAAAATGCAATAATAAATAAGATATGTACATGGAATGAGCGTAAAAAAAATAAAATTCCATTAAAGTCTTTTATGGAGTTGTTTGGTAGGATATACAAGAATGATATTGAATATGGTGTATTAGTAATGCTAACCTTATTTTGGTTATATAGAGATTATTTTTTTTGTATTGTTTGGTTTGATGCATTAAATGTAACATGCATGACATATATCTAAAAACGGAAAAGGGCCTAAATACCCCTCAACTATGCAAATTGGTACAAAATTACCCTTCTTCTACCTTTCGAATCTAAAATGCCCCTGACATCAACCTTTGGCTCTATTTTGCCCTTATCTTTAACAACATAAATTCATTAATGATGTGTTATGATTTTATTGGCTACCCTAATAATTAATTTAACTAATTAAAAAACTCATATACCCATCCAAAGAAGGCCCACCCGTTTTAAACAACCCACCTCTACCTTCTTTCTCTGTTCAACCTTCTTCCTCTACATTGCTTCTTGCCTGGCATTCTGAAGTTCTTTGTAAATTTCTTGGGAAACCTTCATTCTTGCTCCGTCAATTTTAGTGCGGGCCTGAACAATATAAAACAAAAGTTAGAAAAAATATGAATGAGTTCAAATTTAACATACAGTAAAAGCTACATCCATAATTACTCACATGCGAGCTCAGCTTGTATCGTCCAATTAAGTCAATGTAATAAGGTACAAGAGCCACATGCCGGGTCATGTCAGCCATGTTTTTGGCATCAGGGAGAGCAAACTTGAACACCAACATCTTCTTCTGTGACCCCAGATGTTGATCAGATAAATGCATTGAGATGAAACCTTTACCAAATTTCTCATATGCTGAACAGAGAAAGAAGGTAGAGGTGGGTTGTTTAAAACCGGGTGGGCCTTTTTTGGGTGGGTATATGGGTTTTTTAATTAGTTAAATTAATTATTAGGGTAGCCAATAAAATCATGACACGTCATTAATAAATTTATGCTGTTAAAGATAAGGGCAAAATAGAGCCCAAAAGTTGATGTCAAGGGCATTTTAGGTCCGAAAGGTAGAAGAAGGGTAATTTTGTACCAATTCGCATAGTTGAGGGGTATTTCAGGCCCTTTTCCGATCTAAAAAAATTATTTACTTACAAAAATACTCTTCATAAATATGATGGGAAAAGATGTGAAAAAGGTTTTGAGGAATAATTTTGTTTTTAATCATCCTAATGCATGCATTAAAACCTTTGCCATTACTAATATCATGAATTTTCATGTATTAGTTATACACACCTTGCATTAATTACATAGGTTGAAAAAATGTACGAAATTACAAGGTACTAAAGATACACAAAAGTGTACTAATAATACACAAAAGTTTACTAATAATATACAAAACTAATGTATGCATTATTTTTCTAATACACAATCATTGATAATACGTTGAGCATTATGAAGAAAATAAATATGATTAAGGGTGTGTTCGGTATAGAAATATTTTTCAACTTTCTCATATTGGGTTTGTCAAATACTTTGAAAAATATTTTCTCTAAAAAACAAACTCATTAAAAATGAGGAAAATGACTTCCCTAATGAAAGTAGGAAAAAAAAGTTTTATAAGTAACTAAAAAGTTCATTGTTTCGACCTCTCCACCCATCTAACGTCCCCAACCTCCATCTCGATCTTGACCATTCCACCCCGTTCAATCCTCAAAGCCCCACTCCCCATTACATCCTCATAACGCTTTGGTAGCTTACATTTTTAAAAATATTCATTTTTTATTTACTTACTAAAAACTAAAAATAAATAAAAACAGTCACTTATTTTTCAAAAAGAAATTTTCTGAAAAAGAAAGTATCAAACCCACCCCAAGTTGTAATGACAAAGAGGATGAAGTTGACTGTGGAAAAGATGATACCTGGTGACTCCTTAAACAAAATTTAAACTCCTAGATCACACACTAATTTAATTTGATTATTCCACATTACCCTTGAGTCACTATTTTATTATCAAATTGAATATGGATAGTTGGCCACTCGATACACCAAATTGACTATACAAAATGTATAATTATGTGTGGAAAATAGCAGTTTTAGTTCCTATATTATTGCATAATTTTAGTTTTAGTCTCTGTGTAATTTGACGGTGCAAATTTAACCTTTAGTTATTTGAAGTGTGTTGTTTGGTCCTTGAAATTAACAAAAGTTAATTATTTAATAAAACGATTATTTGAAAATATATAAAATAAAATAAAGGGTTGGTGATTCTAAATGCTTGAAGAATTATGTATATAACATTAAATTATATTTTATATATTTTTAAAAATATACAATTAGAATGGTTATTTTAAATATATAAATTGATCTCATTTGCTTCTCAGTTTGTTATTTTTTCTTATTCATTAGCGACTCGTTCTTCCTCTCTTTTTCAATAGTTACTAATCAAGATCAAATACAATTACATTTGAAAGGGTTTAGTAGGTAGATAGTCTTCGTAAGGCTATTAATGGTGTTCTAACAACTTTCAGTTTTTAAAAAATTTAACATTTATTTTTTATTAAATTCAAAAAAAAAATAAAATTATCCACATAATTCTTCAAGCATTTATTTTATATATTTTAAAATAATCATTCGGCTAAATAGTTAATTTTTGTTAACTAAAAGGACCAAAATCATACACTTCAAATAATTAAAAATAAAATGTGCCTAGTCAAATAACACATAGATTAAAACTGAAATTATACAATAATATCGAGATTAAAATTGTCATTTCCCTTTATGTCTGCCTGAATAATTGACCTTTTCTTTTGGTAATCAAGGCGATTTAATAGTAATTTGATAGTATGCATCAATACAACAGGATCAGCCATCACTACAAAAAAATCAGCATTTAGCGACCAACTAAATCCGTCGCTAATCTATGCTATTCCATCGCTAAACTGGATTAGCAACAGATTTGCGACGGATTGTTGGCTGTTACTATTTCGCTCGTTAGTAATCTCTTAGCGACGAAAAAGTGACTTCCATCGCAAGTTTAGCGATGTAATAGAGACGAACGATTTCCGCCACCACTTGTTAGTGACAGACTGGTCCGTCGTTATACTTATATAGCTCGTTGCTAATTTCATAATTAATTTCGTCATTTAAAATAAATTCGCGATGAAATTTCTGTCACTAATCCGTCACAAAATAATCTGTTATTTGAGCCAGCACATTTGCCACTTAAATGTTTTGTTGCTAATCCATCGCCAACATTTTTTTATAGCAACGACCAAATCGCCATTAAATTTGTTGCTAAATTTTTTCTTGTAAAATCATTTCATTTATTTATTTTAAATATACACTGAAATAAATTAAAGGGAAAAGAGTCAAATATGCCCCTAAACTATTCGAAAAGGTCTAGATATACCCTCTGTTTAAAGTTTGGCTCACTCGTGCCCTCGTCGTCCAACTTTTCACATAAATATGCCCTTATGGGCGTTAGTTGATATGCTGGAAATATCCAGCTCATTTTCCCTTTATTTAAATGCCAAATGGAATTGCCACGTCACTTTAAATTACCACGTGACATTAATAGAAAGGGATCAATTATGCCCCTAAAATATTCGGACCCATATACACCTAATCCGACCCATAAATCAACCCCTCTTTTAAATAGCCTATCTGACCCGTATCAAAGCCCGTTCATATATCATATCCAACCCAAAACTCATCCCTTTTAACCCATTATCAAAGCCCTAATTTGTTGTTAACTTCTCCATTTCCATCGAAAAAAGCTTGCAGCGCTAGGGTTCTTAGAAGATTTATGAAGCTTGTGGCGCTAGGGTTCTTAGAAGATTTACAAGTTGTAAAAGAGTGTTCTAGTCATCTCCAGTCATCTTCCACCATTCAAGTTTTTAAAAAATGAGTCCGGACTCGAGTATTTCAAGTCTGTCGACAGTGAAATGTCAATGTGGTATTGCAACAAGATTTTTATGGCTTTCACTTTAACTAATGCTGGAAGACACTTTTATAAGTGTTCTAAGCCTAATGTAAATTTATCATACAATTTCATTAATTTTCATATTTTTGGCGAGTATTGATTTCAAGTTCTTAATTGTGTAGGGTTATGAATGTGATTATTGGAAATGTGTTGATGATCCGCTCCATCTTAGAGTTTCAAATCTCATCCACAATTTAAAGAAGGAAAACGATAATCTTCATCGTGAAAAGAAAGATTTGGAGATGAGGATGGCTGATCTTGAAAAGTATTTGACATCTGAAATTGAAGAAAATTGTGAACGTCTAGACGAAATTATTGTTGCCAAGAGTGAAGAGGTTGTTGTCTATAGTGAAGATGTTGTTGTCGATAAGTCTAAGAAAAGGGTTTATAAAATGTGGATTGTGATAGATATGTTGTGGTGTTGTTTTGCAGCATTCTGGGTGATGACTTGAGCCATTCAGTTATAGGGAAAATAATTTTATTGCCTTCTATAAGTATATCTTCCTAAACATATCCATTATTTGGAGAAGTCGTCACTTTGTCTGAAATACGTTCTGGATCATCTTCTGTGGAGAATAAAAGTTGTGTATTCTAATTGAAGCAATTCATCAGAACTGAGTTGCCAACCAAGGTCTCCTTGGTTCTATTCAGTTTGTTTTACAGACTTGATTCCATGGATAGGAATTGTACCCCTACATAAACACCAGTTGATAGCTACCTGCATTGCGATGCTATTATGTTAATAGACAACAAGGGGGATAAGTACCAGCATCATTATGCATGAGATGTGAACATAGTTAACTTTTTATCGTGTTATAATCAAATGTTATGTTAGTTATACTTATATAGATGTTATGCTGAGATTATATTATCTTATACTCTCGAGTAGATCTAACATGAAGCTTAAAATACAAAAAACAGGCTACATATCGGTCAGTTCGGTTTGGTTTGGAGCATTATCGATTTTGCTTATTGGTTATCGGTTTGTAGACTAGCTAAACCATTAAAGAACCATTAAGTTATCGATTAAAGAAACATTATAGAAAATGACATTTGCTGAAGAACTGAAGAAAATGTAATTAAACTCGTTTAGTTGTGCAAACAGATGAAGTTGAATGTATGGGAGGAAGAGATGGACTATTATCTGATATGTAGAAAATAACATTTAAGTTAATATGTGCACCAAAGGTGATGCATATTTGGGCAGTGCATTCCTTTTGCAAGTTACACAGAGTGTGCAACAAGGGGAATCTTGTCTCTGAAATTTTATCAGCTGCTACTAATTTTCCTAAATGTTATGGTCTTAGTATAAATTCCTGGTTGCGTATAAGAGCATTTAAGAGAATTCAAATCATTGGATAAAGTAGTATTGGGCTCCAATTGTTGGACTTATGTTTTTTTTGGATATGCTATGTATTTCTTCGTATCTCCAGATTGTTGGAGAGATCAAATCAGCTAGAGAAGCTCTTGTTGAAGTGACATCGAGGCTTCAGAGTTTTACTTATCGAGAGTTCTTTCAAAAGGATATACCCTCATCAACAATACCTGCCTCAAGCCCTGCTAGGAGTACTATTGGAGCAGACAAAAATTCTTTCAATAACACATCTCCATCTCAGACATGCTAGGTTTATGGACTAAATTCAACACTAGAATTCAGACAATATCACAATTCAATCAGTTTATAGTTAATACTCAGCAGGCCAACACTCAACTCACAACAGGCCAACCGCCAACAGCCACAACAATCAACACTCAACATAACAACACTTAAAGAAACTTCTCAACGCAAATATGAAATATCATATAAATAACTGAATAAAACAACAGCACTACAAGCTGCAAGCCTGCAATATTGCAGAAGTCAAAATGCAGCACAACTTAAAATTGTCTAACATAAAGTCACTGCCATAACCACAGCCCACACATGCACATAATTTCAAAAATTCAAAATAGTAGTCGCACAACCTGAAAATTAAGTCCAAACATAGTACTAATCAGCAATATTGTTTGTCAACCATTGTGGTTAACCATGAACATTAACACAAAAATTAACATAGAAAATAAATTACAACGAATCATCATCTAGAACAAGTTGTCCTCTCCCCTTAACTCCCATCATCTTGATTCTTTTCTTTTTGCCTGCATCTGCACATGTCCAGCAGAGATAGCTTCTTTACCCTTCCATGTTGTTTTGACTAGAGAATAAGGCAGATTAGTTGGCACTGAGGCACCAGTGTGATCTCCATAAAACTGAATTTTTCTAGCACCAGTTGGAACAACTCTTGTCTTCAAATTCTCAGCCCTTAACTCTGATTCACAAATCACCATTGGTCTTAGAGCTGGGTCTTCTTCATCTTCAACATCAGGTCCATATGGTTCAAACTCTTTTGTTGCAGCCTCAATTCCAGACTCAGTTTCATGTTCATTGCAGACATTGACCTTTTGCCTTTCTTTGAATGTGCATTATTTTCAGTACACTTTTCCTATAATTTTTTTTTGTATTTAGGTTAATTAGCTTACAATAAAAAACACGGAAAAACATGAAAAACATGGAATATTGTTGCTTACCTTGTAACAGAACCTCACATTGTGGTTTGGTTCACCACAGTTACTACATGTCATTTGAGTGCCTTTTCTGGACTGAGACCATTCACCTTTTATTTTTCTTGCTTGATTTGGTTCTCTATTCCTCTTCATTTTAGGTCTACCCAATTATTTCACAACATCAGGAGGCAACATTGCACTTGAAGGATCAACCTTCCTGACCTCTTACAGGCCGCATCTTGTTTTATATGTTAGCATGTAAGCGTCCTTGCTATACCATCAATGTATTTCAATTATTGGATTTATTTTTTTGTGTGTCAATGCTTTGATTGCATGAGGGCAAGGAATACCTAATAAATCCCAAATTCTACAAGTGCATTTTTTTTGCTCTAGATTGGCAGTGTGTCTATCTTCTCCATCAGACACTTCATAACCCCAATCTCCATTGAATTCCACCTTACAACCATGTGCTATGGCCCTGAAGTCAATGTACAATTTCATGCATTCTGGACTGAAATCAGTAACCCAAGTCCTTAACTCTTTTTCATTTTTCCCTAGCAATCTCATCACTTGTACTCTTATGTCTTCTAACATCTTGATTATTGACTTTGCTCTAGCCTCAAGAATCCATGCATTGAATGACTCAGTGAAGTTGTTATCAACCATCATGTTCTTTCACTGAGTATCAAAATAAGCTCTACACCATGCCTTTGGTGGATACTTTACCAAATCCCTTGCATCATCTTTTGATAATTTCCCCAACTTATTCAACTGGTCCTTGAACTCTTCATCATATGAACTCCAAGCACACCACCACATAAGCTTCCTCATTTGACCACTCCTCCATTTTTTGCACCAGTTAATCTCAATATGTCTCACACAATACCTATGTTGAGCTTCATGCAACACTTTGTCAACAACCTCTATCAGTCCCTGTAACAATGAAATAAAACAAATGAGAACATGAAATTTATGAGAATCTGATAGTTAAAAACATCAAGTAAAAGTTGATAATTAATGTGTGTTAAAAATAGTAATTAAAAGTGTTTTTGGGATTGTTAGAAAGTGTGTAGCTTTATAACCTGATAATTAAAAACAATAAGTAAAATTGAGAATGAATGTATATTAAAACAGTAAGTAAAAATTGAGAATATATGTGTATTAAAATAGTAAGTAAAAATTGAGTTAAAAATAGCACCATACCTTTTGCATATCTGAAATGAATGTGATTTTTGCACCATCTTTAAGGTCCAAAGACCCCTTCAATAACTCAATGAACCAACACTATGTCCTGCTTGTTTCTTTGTCCACTATTGCCCATGCTAGTGGATATAAACTGTTCATAAAATCTTGTCCTAGTGCAACCAACAACATACCCTTGCATATACCTTTCAAGAATGTAATGGCCTCAAAACAGATTTCCAGTCTTTTTTAGAGCATCAAAACACATGTACATCCTTAAAAATTTTCTTTTTCCTTCGGCTAGGATATCCTTAGAGATATTTATCAAAACATCACTTCCGGGATTGGATTGCTTAAGCTTTTGTGCATAGGCATCAAGCTTGTTGTAGTCATTTATAAAACTACCCTCCAACTTCTCAAGAGCCATCCTCTTAGCCCGTTTAAGTTTAGATTGACACACATTCAATTTGAAGTCATTTTCAAGCTCTCCTCTCATATCTTTTACCTTATACTTGGGATTATTTTGAAGCTTGTTCTTGAAGTACTGAGCTAAAGCAACTATATCAGCTCTAGGATTAAAAAAGACCTCCTCACATGTGTGTTTATTTATGAAAGTTTTTATCTTAAACCCTTCAGTTTTGCCATCTCTTGAAATCAAACACCTAAAGGGACATCCCTCATCACAACCATACCTAGTTCTCTTTATATCACCTTTGATTATAGTCAAAGCCCTTTTGTTAGCTAATGCATAATAATTCAGAACCTATCTACCTTCTTTCATGTCCTTAAATGTCATACCAACTTGCAATTCCTTGAAGTTTTCCAACCTGCCACCTACTACTCTTCCCTTTTCCTTGCTAATAGCCTCCATCCACTCATAATCACATTCCTCACCCTCAGAAAGATCACATTCATAATTAGAACCAACACTATGTTCACAATCTGTACCAACCTAAACATCTACAAAACATAATTCAGAATATTGTGTGATATTTTGGGCAAAGACTGTGAGCTCACCATCCTCCACAACAAAGAAATTGACGACTTTAAATTTCTCACATAATAGGCTAAGGATGACCCTAATTCCATCATCCCCATCTACTATATAATACTTTCCAGAGGTCCTAGTGATTAACAATTGTTTAACCCGAGAAAGTCCTAGCTTGAAAGTAAACTTATCACATATATCTTTATGACTCAATAATTCAGGGTCAAAATTAAGCCAAGAGTGCACCAATTTCTTAGTATAAACCAACCGAGGTGAAATGACCCAACTACCCCCCGTAGTTGAACCCAATTTCAACTTCATCAATCATCCTTCAAAACTACATGAAAGAAACAATAAAATCAGAGGGACCACATCAAATCAAACACATTAAAAACTACAAAAACGTAATAAACTAAACCCTAAAAGACAAACATCATCTCGAGACCACCAAAAGACAAACAAAACAAAGCTTACAAAGGCATAAAAGTACATCCTTTAACATTAAACAATACATTTCAAGTGATTTTAGTAGACACAAATCAAATACAACCGATGCCTCACTAGGTCGACTTTATTTAGATAACCATAACCTAAGAAGAAAATGTAACAAAATCGAATATATAATTTACTGAATATAAAAGACTTACCTTCAACTTGTAAATCTTGTAAGAACCCTAGCACCGCAAGCTTCTTTCGATGGAAATGGAGAAGTTAACAACAAATTAGGGCTTTAATAATGGGCTAAAAGGGATGGATTTTGGGTCGAATATGATATATGAACGGGCTTTGATACGGGTCGGATAGGTTATTTAAAAGAGGGGTTGATTTATGGGTCGGATTAGGTGTATATGGGTCCGAATATTTTAGAGGCATAATTGATCCCTTTTCATTTTCATAAAAATGTCACGTGGTAATTTAAAGTGACGTGGCAATTCCATTTGGCATTTAAATAAAGGAAAAATGAGCTGGATATTTCTATCATATCAACTAACGCCCATAAGGGCATATTTATGTGAAAAGTTGGATGGCGAGGGCACGAGTAAGAGAAACTTTAAACAGGGGGTATACCTAGACCTTTTCTTTTTTAGTCTTTTGAAAACAATAGTTTTCTTAATTTTATTTTAAAAATTAAATAGCGACTCTAAAATAGTCAAAATTATATTTTTTTAAAATAAAACAGAATGGCGACTCTGCTGGGGACTTGAATAGTTCTAACTTTAACATTAAATATTTGGTTATGTGTTTAACTGTTTACTTGTTTAAATTATCGTATATTATTTAATTGTGACATTCATGACATCCAATTTCGCCAAATGGCAAATAAATTGCATTAGTGAAAAAAGGCGATTACGTGGTTTACCACGGCTGCCCATTAGAAAAATACAAGTTGAATTTTTTGAAAGTGATAAACGTATAGTTGGCTTGTGGTCATCCAACGTTGTTTATTAGGCTTCACCCCGTTGTTTGTCTAACTCGAGTAACCGTCATTTCTAAACCAATTCTAGTCAACCTAAAGTAGAATGAAACCAAATTCAAATCTAAGCATTAGCCGAAGACAACTTAATACCCAAGACGTATTAAGTCCATTAGTAAAACCGCCAAAAATCATGTCCAAGGTCTACGACCTAACGACATATCATATTATTTGACAATTGAAAGATGTATGTGTGGAAACTTGATTGTTACCTATTTGGGGGGAATATTAACTGTGTTCTGTTTTGTAGGTATAACTCAGTTTCTCAAATTTGACATGGTTGTAAGGGCTCCAGATATGCTCAAGTTATGGTACAACGACCTCAGCGTACTTTACAGAAAGGACCTCAACAAATATGTAGGGGCACTAATAGAACTTATCAACATGGTTGGGTGGCCTAAACTGATTGAAATTGTCACCGACTACAGGGACAATAAAAAAAATGGTGCTCCAATTTAGAACCATGGAAATTACCTCGACCATTGAGGAAATTCAGGATGACACAGACACAGTAGGTACAGGCCTTGAATGAAGAGTGAGAAAACAGAAAGACATCCTAATCCCGAACAAGTGTCGAAAAAATTACAAAATGGATCGAATTAAGAAAATGATTGCGCACACTGGGCCCTTGGGTCAAGCATCGCTTTCAGGGGTCTCTGTATTAAATTTGGACATTTAAGCTTATACTCAAATCATAACTAAGAGTTCAGGGTTACTTTCAAAGAATGGAATGGGATCAGACCACTAGTATTCACTATTGCACTATTAGGCACTATGATTTTTCCCTAAGGCTCAGCATTAACACTCGGATAATTATGCTCGCGAACACTCTGTTCCATGGCTATGAAAAGCAGGGGCAAGTGAAGTATTATCCCATCGCGCTTGTCATCCTATCTGACATGTACCGTGCTTTGGGAAAATGAAAGGAAGGACATCGTTACTTTCAGGGCAGTAACCTCATTCTCCAATGGTGGATAATGAGTCACTTGGAGAAGGAACACGGAACTCAAAAGCTTCATGCCATCGATGAGCATAATGCTCTTAAGAATTTGAATGATATGTTGTTCTGGGCAGATTTGCAAAAAAAGAGAACCAGAGAAAGATGGGCTCAGATTTTTCCCGAATTGAGAGAAGAAGATATTCAGTGGATGTTCGACCGTTTCATCTAAAAAGATGCCATAGTAAGGGGCGACAGACAAATTGTGCTTCCTCTACCAGGTATTTGGGTATCCGTCCATATACACCCATCCGAGTCTTGAGACAATTCGGAAGAAAACAACTATACCTCCAAATGCATACTATCGTATCTATGTGTTCGACATCGGGGATGATAGAGTGCATGAGCCTCAGAAATGTTGAGAGAATGGAAAAAAGCAGTACAAATGGATGAAAACACCATTTTTATGGACCGATTTAATGACGGGTACGATGAAACCTACAAAGCTTGGTTGAAAGACAATATACAAGGTATCTCCTTCCCAGTTCCAAACATTTACCGCAATGTGGAGGACAAAGAATCCAAAGCTTTGATAGAATTAAAAGAGGCAAAAAGGGAAGCCCAAGAAATGTACAATGAATATCTTCGAAAGCAAGAGGAGGATAAATATTCCCTCCAGAGTGTGACTCAAGAATTAGAAAGCTTGAGAAGCGATTTGGAAGAGCTCAATTTATAGAGTAGAGATAAGAAAATGGAATGTGTCTCGAAGACTGGGAAGAGAAAGGTCGCCGGGGTGACAAGATACTTGTTAATGATTCAATATAGGTTTCAGCATCTCATGGCACAGAACAAGAGGAGCAGATTAGAAGCAGGGCCATCAAGGACATTTTAGTGGACTTCGCCCCTGCGTTGGTTTTTCTATGTGTACTTGTTGTTATTTGTCATTGCGTGGGCTTGCTTTTCTTGTATTTTGGTACTCTTTTCAAATGACCCCTGCGTGGGCCTTTTCTTTTGTGTTCCCCGTTTATTCTCTATTTCCCCTGCTTATTTTCGCATTTTGAACATCATTTTATATATGCGAAATTTGCTTTGGGGTAACAAAATAATTCAATTCTACACATATATCTTTCAAATACGCTAGGCCTACCCTTGGCACAAAAGGGCCCCCTACTTGTTTAGAACGCGTGTTAGCCGCTTGTGTGTTTTAACTGTTTATGTGATATTATTGCTTTGAATAAGAATATTTTAGCCCACTGCTTTTCAAAATTTTCTGAAAAAATCCCTACAACACCAAATACAAGTCACTACCCCAAAATGTCCGACCAAAATTTCTGAGTCTCAAGTTTCTCAACCAAAAAAGAAATTCCACTACCAAATCCTAAAATATTACTCTATCATCTCAGGAAAAGAGAAATTGCTACTAAGATGGAAAAGTGCAAGAATGTTGAGATGAAGACGACTGAGGAGAATTTAAGGATGAAACTGCATCGAGTCAAACAAGAAATTCGAGAAATGGGAGAAAGAAGAATAAAAGTAGAACTAGCCACCGCAGCTACGTAAGTCAAAAGTGCAGTACTAGACGCGGAGTTGGCAGCTAAGATGGCAAGATATGCTATCATGAACGCAGAGACAGTTGATATACAGAAAGAACGGGATGTCTTCAACAATGATATAACCATGACGCTTTAGAAGCTACATGGAAAGTACTCTTTCTTCAACCAAGAGGCCAACGTCGGTGGTTCCGAAGGCACTGGACCTGAAGCTGCTAAATAAGAACTCGAGGAAGAAATCGTCTACAGGCCTCCTTTCTATGGACGTTGGAAAGAAGGGAATGAGAAAATCACCCTCGAGGCATATCTGCAAGAATATAGTGTGGGAGCGAAAGTTGTCCCATGTGCTCTTATTTACGAGCGTCTTCAGACTGAACATATCCTGAAACCCCTCAAGGAAACCATTTTCGAGGGTGAGCTTGGGAACGCACACAAAACATGTGCATACCATCCAGACCAAAATGGGCATACGACAGAAGAATGTGTGGAGCTCAAGGCCAAGATCCGCAACCTAATCAGGATTGAGAAGATCCCACATATGCGGGATGACAACACTCTCCTTGCTTGTGACCAAGCGGAGCCCAGCATACCGGTCACAAAGCATGCTGTGTTCTACAGTCACTTCTTTATGCATTTTATGAGATCGTTGTTGGATATCTATTGTGAGTTGGTTCGAAAGAGGGTCTTGTCTCCTATCAAAATGGATGATGAAACATTTGATCCCGTTAGGATTGAAATTTGGATATCGCGACCTTATCACTACGCCATAAATCACATCATTAGAATGTGCCTCGGGTTTCGCTATGATCTGGAATCTCTAATCAACAAGGGAAGGATCCAAGTTGAGTTTCTCCCCTAATCGGCCATACGGCAGCCATAGTCCTTTGACGAGTCAGAAGAAGAAGCATTCCTGAAGGCACAGTCTTTGTTTTAGGAGTTTTATTGCGTGTTTTCTTTTAACTTTCCTTGTAATCAATGAAATGAATGAATGAAAATAAGAATCTCCTTTTGTATTCGAACTACATAGGGCCTAAATTCTCCTTGGGAGACACGTAGGCAGTCTTTCAAGGCCTGTCCCCTATCTTTTTCAAATTTTCTTTTCCCCTTCATTCTATAAGGAAACATTGAATTCACATCAACAGATGCCGAGAGATGTAGCAAGAAGATCTTAGCTCAACAGAATTTAACCTTTCTGAGTCACTAGCCTCAAAATAAAATGAGCAAATTATTGTTTGTTCAAAAAATCAGTCCCTGTTACTCATGGGGTAACATGTCCTCAAACAAAGCAACTTTTATGTGTTTACATGCTTTCTATGTGTTATTTTGCATTATTTGTCCTAAGTCAAAACTAACAGATTTGCCTTTGAGTTGTTTACTCATACGGTACTTAGAATTGGTCTGTGTCAGTAAGCTGGTTGATCATCCCTACTTCACAAGATCTAAGTCTCCTAAAGATTCCTTCCCCAGTCGAAACTCACAGAAGGGAAAAGCAGTAATGGGTGTAACAATAAAGAGATTGGCCTTACCGATGTTGTTGTAACTCAGCCCATCATTGCTGATCAGAACGAACTAGTTATGCAGTTGATGCAGCAGATCATCGAGATGAGGGTCGAATTGCAGAGAAGGCAAAATTAGCCTAATTCGAGTTTTGCTTTCAATGCTCCAGTAGACGGAAAGCCTCCACTTCACTTTCCTCCTTTAAATGTGGAGCAAGCCCAAAACCCTCCCTCCAATCGTGCTCAAAATCCCTCAATTATTGACTTAACCACCCAAAATCCCTATATGCCTCCGCCTCTTACCAAACACCACATCCTCCTAAAAGTACCAACCCCAAGCGCCACTCCCTCCTCAAAATGCCAGCTTCTAAGCTTGTCCTCCCGCTCAAAACCAAAACGTTAGCCACCCGCACACTTCTCTCCCCACCAAAATCAGCATACCAACCCCCAGACTTCCCCTCAAAACTATCAGGCCCTTCAAAATGCCCAGAGTCCATCCATTGCTCCACCCCTACCTCAAAAAGCGACTTTCCAAATCTCAATCCCCAATGAGCATTACGCCAATGGTTCTGAGCTCGACCACTATGAGGAGCGAGAGAGAAGTGGAGGTCAAAGGAAGAGGCCGCCAAGCTAGATATGAAGGAAGATATCCGAAAGGCCATGAAAGAGTTGCAGTGTATTACTGAAGTCATCGGTTTGAGTTATGAGGATTTATGCATTCATTTTAATTTGGACCTCCCAGAAGCGTTCAAAGTGCCAAAATTTGACGTTTTCGGAGGAATAGGGAATCCCTTAGTGCACCTAAGGGTCTATTGTGATCAGCTTGTGGGAGTTGGAAGAGATGAATCTTTACTAATGTTGCTTTTTAGCCGAAGCCTGAAGGGAGAGGCTCTGCAATGGTTTACATCTCATGAAACAAGGAATGACGTAACTGGAATGCCCTGGCTAAAGACTTTATGAAATTATTCGCCTACAATGTGGAGATCATTCTTGATCGCTATTGCTTGGAAAAAATGAAGCAGAAATCAAATAAAAGTTACAGAGAATTTGCATACAGATGGAGAAAGAAAGCAGCTAGAGTTCGGCTTCCTATGTCCGAGAAGAAAATTATCGAAGTATTTGTGCGGGTTCAAGAGCCCGAATATCATGATAGAATTATGTTGCTTGTTCAAGCAAAATTTGCTGAGATAGTCAAAGTAGGTGAGACTATCAAAGATGGATTAAGAACCGAGAAGATTGCCCGTGTTGCTGCGTCACCCGGATCCTCAGGTTTGTTGAAGAAGAAAAGAGAAGATGTGTCTTCTATCTCTTATGAGGGGAAGAAGACCCTAAGGAAATCCTCTTCATACCAAGGTCGTTCTCGGCCTTCACAAAGTTCGTACCCGGCTTGTTATGCACAGATTGATTACCAAAATACCCCTTCCCTAGTTATCAAAATACTCCCCCTCCTATCTACTAAACTCCCCCTCCAGTTTACCAGACTCCACCTTATCACTATTGAAACGCCGCCCCCAATTGTGCTAACGTTCAAACAAATTACCAAACGCCTTCCCCGATGTGCCAAATGCGAACTCCACTTTACCAAAATACCCCATCGAACTACCAAGCTCCATAGCCAAATTACCAAACCAACTAGTATCCTAGATATCAAGCCCCCCGTCTAAACGTTTCAAATTATCGTCAAATGTCTCCTTCTCAACAAGGCAATTACGATCCCCCCCGTCCTAGATTTGAGAAGAAGCCTGCTAGAAATTTCACTCTGCTCATTGAAAGCCAAACAAATCTATTCGAGAGATTAACTGCGGCATGATATATTCATCCAGTGGGGCCCAAGCCGATTGATACTAGCTCAAAGTTTTAAAGACCTGACCAGAGGTGCGCATATCACTCCAATGGCATTGGACATGATACCGAGGACGGTATCAACCTGAAGCACAAGATTCAAGATCCGATTGACCAGAAAGTGGTCACTCTCAAGACAGTCGCGCCCAATGTCAATAGTAATCCTTTGCCAAATTATAAAGGCATCACTATCAATATGATTGAGATTGATGATTATTGGTGCGTGACAAAGGCAATAGTTTCGATTGCTCCTGATGAACTGAAAAGGGTTGTTGCCTCGTTGAGCATTAGAGAGAAAAAAGAGTTTGTGATTCTGACACCCGAGAAAGTTGTAGCCTTGGTGCCAAGAGAAACTCTTGCCCGATCAAAGTTTGTGATTGAAACAGCTGTCACTCAAGGCATGACCAGATTCGATAGATGTTACATACCAAAAGAGTTAGCTCAAGAAGGACAGAAGAAGGACCAAACAAAAGGATTCAGTGAAGTCGAGGCCGAGAAGTTCTGGAGAAAAATGCAGCTGAAAGATTATTCGATTGTGAAGACGCTGGCTCAAATTTATGTATGGGCCTTGTTGATGAGTTTGCAAATGCATAGGCATGCTCTGATGAGGGTCTTGGATAATACTTATGTGCATGTAGGTACTAACAGTGACAATCTACCAGCCATGATAAACCAGGTCATTCGAGGACACCGAACCAGTTTTTGTAACGAAGGGTTACCCTTTGAAGGTAGGATACACAACAAAGCTCTGCACGTCACCATTAAATGCCGGGACAAAATTATAAATCGTGTTTTGGTCGATGATGGGTCCAGTCTCAACATTTGCCCGCTTTTGACTCTCAAGTAGCTAAAATTCAACTTGGGAAAGGTTCAACAAAACCAGGTCAATGTGAGAGCTTTCGATGGAGTGCAGAGAGATACGATAGGGGCAGTAAACCAAGGAATTCAAATGGGTCCACCAGAGTTTAATGTGGAGTCTCAGGTGTTGGACATCAATACCAGTTACAATTTGATTTTCGGAAGATCGTTTATCCACACGGCTGGGGTTGTGCCTTTTACCTGTCACCAACTAATGAAATTTGTTTAGAAGGACCAGGAATTGGCCATTCATGGTGAATAGAGTCATTCCAATGGGTATGAGCCGATCGTTAAAGAGGTCTCCCAAGGTTTCAATTTCTACACGGTGGAACTGGTGAATGCCACTGGTGATGATTTAGTTCCACAACCTCCTATGCATGCCGTGTACATGATGATTGCTACTGTCATGCTCCAGAATGGTTTCGAACCAAGTTTTGAGTTGGAAAAGCATTCCCAAGGAATTATCGAGCCTATTCAAGTTCCCGCAAGAGGAGCAAAGTTTTGTTTAGGGTAAGTCCTCACAGATGATGAAGTAGAGACGAAGAACAAGAGTATTGATTAAGCATTGGCCAGGTCAATTCCTCATCTGTATCAGTCATTTTTGGTGCGAGAATATGTCAATGATGGTGGTCTCGGGAAAGGAATCTGGGCCCTATTTGAGGAGATTGATGCGGTCATCAAGGAAGAGGTTGCGGCATCAAGCATCCGTGATGTAGAACCTGAGAAACAATTACAAAATTGGACCTCCACACCACTCCTGATTACCCGCTCATCTAGGTAGAAAGGGCATGTATTTTTGTTTATTTTTTTAAATCGGTGGTAGTCTGGAAGAGGCCCGAGACCCACCCTTTATGCAGTTTTTACTTGTTTGAAGTTTTTAAATTCCCTTGTGATGTTTAAAAAGGCAAAATGGCCCTTAGCCATGGCCAAAGTTTGTGCTTATCTTTAAGTTTAAATGAAAAGCCTCTTTTATCAAAATATTTTATTTTCTTATCTGTTACGTTTTACTTTCCTAAATTTGTTTGTTTATGATTTCAGTAATATTAATTTAAAACCTGTCAATGTCATGTCATGTCACGAGCAAAATGAACAAAATGAGGGAGGTGACGAAGAATGCAAAGAATATGAAGAAGAAAATGTAGTACCGAAACATGTTGCTGAAGAGTTTCGACAGTTTGAAAATCAACGCAATCCAAACTTGGAAGAAACTGAGACTATGAATCTCGGAGATGAAGAGTGTGTCAAAGAAGTAAGAATTAGTGTCAATCTGACAGAAGCTCAAAGAAGAGACCTAGTTCGTTTGTTCAGAGAATACATTGTTATTTTTGCCTGGTCTTATAGAGATATGCTAGGATTGAGTACGAATATGATGTCCCACAAGTTGTCGATCAATTCATAATTCAGTTAAGTAAAACAAATTACTCGAAAGTTTAAGCCTGAGTTGGGTTTGAAGATCAAAGAGTAGATTATCAAACAGATCAAGTCTCAAGTAGTGGAACTGACGCAATAATCGACTTGGTTAGCCAACGTTGTTCCGATTGCTAAGAAAGATGAAAAGATCAAAATTTGTGTTGACTACAAAGATCTTAACAAAGCAAGCCCGGAAGATAATTTTCCATTGCTAAACATCCACATGCTCATTGATAACTGTGCTAAGCATGAGATGCAGTCTTTTGTGAATTGTTATGCGGGTTACCACCAGATCCTGTTGGACGAAGAAGATGGAGAAAAAACAGTTTTCATTACCCCTTGGGGTGTATATCATTATCGGGTGATGTCGTTTGGTCTAAAAAATGTCAGTGCTACTTACATAAAGGCTGTGACGACCATCTTTCATGATATGATTCACCAGGAGATCGAGGTGTATGTAGATGATGTCATAATCAAGTCCTGTGAGAGTTCGGATCACTTGACTCACTTGAGGAAATTCTTTGATGGGCTACGACGATACAATTTGAAGTTAAATATCGCCAAATGTGCTTTAAGAGTGCCAGCTCGCAAGTTATTGGGGTTATAGTCAGTAGAAGGGGCATTGAGCTTGACAATTTCAAGATCAAAGCGATTCAAGAGTTACCTCATCCGAAGACCAAGAAATAGGTGATAAGTTTTCTGGGAAGGTTGAACTACATCATCCAGTTCATTGCTCAATCTACCGTGGTGTGTGAGTCCATCTTTAATTTGTTGAAAAAAGATGTCTTGACCAAGTGGACCGGAGAGTGTCAAACTGCTTTTGATGCCATCAGGAACTATTTGTCCAATCTACCGGTGTTGGTTCCTCCACGGGAAGAAAGTCATTTGTTATTGTATATATCTATCTCGAATAACGCATTTGGATGTGTGCTTGGTCAACATGATGAAATAGAGAAGAAAGAGCGAGCCAACTACTACTTAAGCAAGAAATTCACTCCATATAAGGCCCGTTACACTCTTTTAAAGAGGACATGCTGTGCTTTGACCTGGATTGCTCAGAAGTTGAGACATTATTTGTCTTCGTATACCACATATCTTATCTCTAGAATGAACCCATTGAAGTATATTTTTCAGAAAGCAATGTCGATCGAGAAGTTGGCTAAATGACAAATGCTTTTGAGTAAGTTTGACATTGTGTATGTGACTCAAAAGGCGATAAAAGCACAGGCCTTGGCTGATCATTTTGCGGAGAATCCAGTTGATGAAGAGTATGAACCACTCAAGACTTATTTTTGCGATGAAGAAGTTGCATTTGTGGGTGAAGATATTTCTGAAGCATACCTTGGTTGGATAGTATTCTTCGATGGAGCAGCAGATCACCAAGGGAAAGGTATCGAAGCGGTCTTAGTGTCAGAAACTGGTCAGCACTATCCCATGGCGGCTAAACTTTCATTTGATTGCACAAACAATATGGCTGAATATAAAGTTTGTATCCTTAGTTTGAAGATGGCCAACAACATGAATGTTTATGAGCTTCTGGTTATTGGAGATTTAGATTTGTTGATTCATCAGGTTCAAGGAGAATGGGTCGTGAAGAACCCTGAGATCATACCGTATGTGCGGTATATACAGAAGTTGTGCGATAGATTTCGCAAAATTGAATTCAGGCACACTCCCAAGACACAGAATGAGTTGGCCGATGCTCTTGCCACTATTGCCTCGATGATTAAACATCCAGATACCAGTGATATTAACCTAGTGGATATAGAGGTAAAGGAGCAGCCTGCCCATTATTCACATGTTGAAGTGGAACCAGATGGTTTGCCTTGGTATTTTGACATAAAAAAAAATACTTGGAGACCAGAATCTATCCTGAGAATGCAATGTCCAACCAGAAGAAGTCGATATGCCGTATAACCTTCAATTTCTTTGCAAATGGGGAAATCTTTTATAGGTGAACTCCAGATTTAGGTCTTCTCAGATGTGTTGATGCTAGTGAAGCTGTAAAGCTTGTGGAACAAATACATGTCAGAGTTTGTGGTACTCACATAAATGGGCTCAGTTTGGCTAGGTAGATCCTCCGGGCCGATTATTTTTGGATGACTATGGAGCATGATTGTTGCAAGTTTGTGCAGAAATGCCATAAATGTCAAGTGCATGGTGATTTGATTTGGGTGCCGCCTCACGAACTCAATGCTATGAGTTCACCTTGGCCATTTGTAGCTTAGGGCATGGATGTCATTGGTCCAATAGAACCAGTCACCTCTAACGGACACAGATTCATTTTGGTTGCCATTGACTACTTTACCAAGTGGGTGGAAGCAGCCTCATATAAGTCAGTGACCAAAAAAGTTATAGTTGATTTTGTTCGCAACAATTTGATATGTAGGTTTTGAGTACCAGAATCCATTATTACAGATAATGGAGAAAATCTCAACAGTCATATGATGAGAGAGATATGTGAGCAATTCAAGATTACTCAACGAAACTCAACCGCTTACCGTCCCCAAATAAATGGAGTTGTAGAAGCCGACAACAAGAACATCAAGATTGACAATCATAGAGGTTGGCACGAGATGTTGCCATATGTTTTGTTGGGTTACGGAACGATTGTCAGAACGTCAATTGGAGCAACTCCGTATTTGTTAGTATATAGAACAGAAGCAGTTATACCTGCCGAAGTTGAGATACATTCATTGAGAATCATCCAAGAAGCTGAATTGAGTGACGTTGATTAGGTTCGAAAATGGATTGATCAGTTAACATTAATTGATGAGAAGAGAATGGTTGTTGTTTGTCATGGTCAACTTTATCGATAGAGAATGATTCGTGTTCTCCACAAGAGAGTAAGAGCCAGAATATTTGAAATCGGTCAATTGATCCATAAACGCATTTTCCCTCATCAGAATGAGTACAAAGGAAAATTAGCACCAAATTAGCAAGGACCCTACGTGGTTCGCAAAGTGTTATCTGGAGGTGCCTTAGTCATGTTGGAGATGGATGGCACCGAATGGCCGAAACCGATCAACTCAGATGTTGTCAAGAGATATTATGTGTGAAGCTTCAGTTTGTATTTCTATCATTCCTTTGTAATCGTTCTACTTGCTTGTAATCGCTTTGTTTAGAATTTTATCCCTCTGTAATGAACTACGTATGACCTGAATTCTCGAGAATGAGATACGTAGGCGGCCTATGTCAGCCTCAGTCACCCCCGTTATCCCTTTTAATATTTTTCCTTGTACTTGAAATACGTTCGACCTGAATTCTCGAGAATGAGATACGTAGGGGGCCTATGTCTGCCTCAGTCGGTCCTTTCTTTTAGTTTCTTATTTTTGTTATTCCTCAAGAAGGGGAAACTACGTTTGACCTGATTCCTGCCTTAACAGGATACGTAGGCGCCACAACGGCTCGGTCATATCTCCTATAAGATTTCTATCTTTCTTTGCAATAGAAACTGGGACAGAGTTTTTGAGAGGGACTCAAAAATTCTAAAGAAGAAGATCTCTCCAACAAAGTCGAGACTGAAGTTAATTTGAGATTTGCAACTAGGACAAAATTTTTGAGAGGATCTCAAAAATTTCATGACTGGTTCATCAACAGTTCAAGATACGCCAAGACAATTAATTGGGATAGAAATTTTTTAGGATAACCTCAAAAAATTTCAATAAGGTTCATCGGCAATTTAGAGCAACTTTGAATACTTCCCAGTAAATAATCAAATAGACCTCGAGATATCAACTTCAAAGACGTTCTTGACGTCACATGACACATGGCAGTGACCTTTCCCAAATACAACTTTTCGAAAATCTATTTTTCTTAAAACTTTTCCTCCATGTTTCAATTATTTTGCATAAAAACATTTGTCTTATCTATCAAGAGGTGGGAGATTGAAGAAATCAACCGGAGATAGCAAGACAAAGAGTAGACAACCGAAGAGATCGACACAGATCAGTTCATTTTTAAACTAATAATTTTTCTGTGGATACAGGTCTATAGGTTCACCTCAAAATCAACATATTCCTCCATTCAACAAATATGGAGAAGTCAAAAGGGCGAAAAGCTCCCCAAAATTGACAATTTTTTTGTGGATGTGGAAAATATTTTATGCTGCTTATATCAAAGATTTGAGAATATGAATAATATTATTTCATTCAATTCCCAACTAGGCGAAGCCCATAATGAACACGCAACTATGTTCAGAGATAAAACGAATGAAAACCTCGAGGAAAGACATTTTACTGTTTTCCATCAGCTAAAAATACTTGGAGGACATTATTTGCATCATATTATCAGACATGATAATATTACTACCCGGAGAGTCATTTATATCGTATTGTCAAATAAGATGATACCACTATTCCGAGGATCATGTTTTATTGTATTATCGATTGAGACGATATCTCCACCCAAAAGATACCCATAATATTAACTATGTTGCTCAGTAAAGCATTACTTCGTTCGATACCAGGGAGGCATCAAGAGAAAGGAGTCATGCATTGCAAAAGAAAAGAGTCATGCATAGCAAGAGAAGGAAGTCATCAATTGCAGAGAAGTCATGCATAGCAAGAGGAGGAAATCACGCATTGCAAGAGAAAAAATCATGCATAGCAAGAGAAGGAAATCACGCATTATAAGATAAAGAGTCACGCACCACAAGAGGGAGGATTCATGCATAGCAAGAGAAAGAGTCATGCATCGCAAGAGGAAGGAGTCATGCATAGCAAGAGAAGAGTCATGCATCACAAGAGAAAGAGACATGCATCGCAAGAGAAAGGAGTCATGCATCGCAAGAAATGAGTCATGCATTGCAAGAGAAAAGAGTCATGCATCGCAAGAGAAATGAGTTGTGCATCGCAAGAGAAAGATTTACCCATCACAACAAAATCAACATCAGTTGCATCATTTTCATTTGCTAGAATAATATCAAGAGAACCATCAACGATGACGTCAAAAGAGCTATCAACATGCTACATCAACTTATTTTATTACTTCGACATCAAAGAGAGAGTACATTGAAATTGCAAATATGATACACAAGCTTTATTTGTTTTACGTCAAACCCGATGAAGTTGACGTCAAATGTTCAAGGAGAAAAATTAAGTGTCAACACGATAAAAGACACTATCTCTGTATTTGAATTGCATTTTTATGCTAATAAGTTTTATCTTAGTCTTTATCGAGAGCATTCGAGAGGATGAATTCTCAAAACAAACCACAGGTGTGGACGACATCATAAAGGGTATAGCACAACGTTAAACTTTTTCTTAGCAGCGAATTAGGACATAGTCCAAAAAAGAATGTCAAACTCTTAGGATGCGAGTAGAGGAGCGACTTCCACCACAATCAAATCACACCTCTATCAAAAGGCATGTGGGTTTTTCTATGGGTTTATCGATTTCAGTTTCGCATCCGAAATTTTTTTATCTCTATCGAAAGCAGCTTTCCAATCAGAGTGACAATGCTCTAAGAGTGCTGGAGATTATGTCCGTGTGAGTTCTTATTTATGGGTATGAAGCGCGCTACATTCATGTCTAAGAGGTTGCAAGTCTCTTTTTCATACTCGATTTACCTTGTCACTCTTCCTGAACTGAATGATATCTTAGCATAAGAGATTTCCTTTTCAACTAATCGAGTCGAACTACAAACAACTTGATTTCCTTAGTTGAGGAATATGTAGGCGGAATCAATGTTGAAAACTCAGTTGTATTCCGACATTCACTCTTAAATCCTATTCTTGAGCATTTCGATCTCCTCATAATTCGATATCGAGATGGCTTTTGAATTCTTTCCAATCGTGCGTCAAATCAAGCGTATCGAACTACAAGTGGCCTGAATTCTCATATAGCCTGAGATATGTAGAAAACACATTTTCGAGGTTTGTCCATAGTTCCTAAAGTCCGTATTGAAACCCCTTTTTCAGAAAGGATGAACATATAGTCGGTTAAAATTTGATTTGTCAATTTCATTTTCCTCGAATTTCTTTCACAATTCAAGTCAAACGAGGGACAGTTGTTGACACTCAATTTTGACCCTCCCCGATAATAATTAATTTCTGAGCTCTTAATTTTTCGAACGATTTAGAATAATTAGCTTTATATAATTCAAATTAGTTTCAAGATTATTTTAAGTAATTTCAATTGATCTTTATAGTATTTTGAAGAATAACTATATTTCATATAACTATATATGTGTTTACTATGTCTTACAAATATTTTAAAAATCGTAGCAAGAGAGTTCTACATTGATTAAAATAAGTATTTTATTGATTTAGTTTTAGGTTGGATTATAGTTTAATTTTCTGAATTAATTAGTTTGTATTTAAATTAATTATTTTATAAGTAAGTTAATTATTTCACTTCATTAAGATTAAGAACCTCATTAATTAATTTTTATTAATTCACCTTATCTAGTTTTTAGCCAAATTACCAACTAAACTCATTCGGTTAACTTGTTAATTCGATTTGGCTATAATTGAAATTCATTTGGAACTATTATTTAATTGCAAGTTAGCCAATTATTTACCCCATCTTTAATTCAATTTTTAGAATGTTTTGGGCATCCCACTGTCTCAATTAGTGGCCCAACACCTTTAACCCATAACTTCAGCCATTTCCCTTTTATAACCCAGTCTAATTCCCACCTCTGCAGACCCGACCCGTCCCATTCTTCTAGTCTCAAAGAACCCAGAAACGAGAGCAGTCTAATGCGTCAAATCCCAGCTTCAACATTCACAAAAATACACGAAACAACAGCAACTCACGATTCCAATGGCATGAGTTCATAGCGCAACAACAAAATACACAGTGACCCAGATGACAGCAGCAACTCGCAATTCACAGTGTCAACAGTCTGAAAAGCCTCATTACATGGCTATTTGTTATTGTTATCGTTGATTTGTTAAATGTTTCAATATGATATATTTGTTCCTATGTGATTCCATTAGTCGGTCGAGTCGAAGTTTGTAACTTTGCATCTAGCGTTGGTGTTTCTTTGCTACTCTTTTGAGTTTTGTTCGTTATTCCTTTTCTCAACTCTAATGCTTGATGTGCTTGGGTCTGTATTGCTCCGTTTGTGCATTTTAAGTATCCGGTGTGTCGTGTTTAGCTTGGTTACTACTTGATGATTGTTACTCATGAAGGTTTCAGTCCTCAAATCAACCGTGTCCCATCACTTTTTTTTACTTCTTTTTATAGCTTTTGCTTCAAAGTAAAGAATCAACTTGCTCATTTCTTTAGTTCGTAAATTCTTTCTGGCAGAGGACTTTGATTGTTGTTAAGATATGACTGATTGTTTCATCAGCATGCTCCCTCTATATTTCAAACTATTTGTCGTGTACTAATTACTTGTTCATCATGAAATAATCCACTTCTATAATGCCATCTGTAAACTTTTCTTATGGACTTTATTTTCTGAGTATGCATGTGTCTCACATTTTTCAATATATTGATTTCTTTTCAGTAGTTTAATGTCAATGTATTGTATCTTTATCAAGGAGTCATTTGTCTCTCTGCCTATTTATCTTGTTATTGCTGAAGTCTTAAGAGTCCATTCATTGATTTTTGTCATTGTTGGATGTTCTGGGGTTGTTGGATGAGCAGTAGCTCTCTTTTCTCTTAAAGGCTATAAGTAAACTAGTTTGTTTGGATGAGCAGTAGCTCTCTTTTACTTGTTTGTTTTGCTTGCCTGAAATATGTTTCGTTGTGTTCCCTTTGGTAGATAATTATTTCATAATTGATAAATTTTGTTGCCATGTTAAGTTGTGGGTTTTAAGATGATATTATTAAATACTAATTCTTATCTTTTCTTTGTTTTGCTGCATGATACCATCCGAGTCCTTTTGGACTCCCATTTTCCTCTCTCTTGCATTTCGAGAATGCCGTAAAGGCTCAAACTCTTTCTCCTCGAGTCATCCAGCCATTGAAAGTCGATGAACAGGTCCCGGAGTTGAAGGAGTATACGACAGATCAGAGAATTGAAAAGATTGGGCCAAAGGCCCACTCTTAATTCCAAATTGTATTTTGTTACTTTTGGGCCTAAGCCCACTTATCTATTATCTTGCTAGAATAGAATTTAGGACAGGTGAAAAATTGGGCCTAAGGCCCAAAGAATATTTTATTTTACATTAGTTTAAGACAGGTGCAAGTTACTCAAATGGGCTAAAGGGTCAAAACAAAAATGGGCCCAAATACTGACCCAAGCGGATAGGAAAACTAGATTTGGGCCCAAGCCTCTTTCCATCTTTGTTTTATTGTGATTGTTTACTTGTCAATATCTGCTATTTAATCTTAAGGTTTTAAAAATTCAAATCCTCGAAAGACACCCATTTTGAATTAATTATTTAACTAAATTATTTGTCTTTTACTTGACTTAAAAAATAAAATAAATAAATAAATTTACAAAATATTTCACTCAGATAATATTTCAATATTTTCTTTTTTCTCCCTTAAAATAGTCTTACTATAAAATTGTTCAAATGAAATTAAGTCAAACGAATTTAGCCAAATAGTTAATTATTGAATAATCGCATATTAGCGGGCATTTTAGGTGCTTTCAAACCCTTCCCGAAATGCTAATAAGAAACCAAAACCTCTTTTAAGTTTTCATTAGATTTTTTGTTTTAGTCTTTTGAAAACAATAGTTTTCTTAATTTTACATTAAAAATTAAGTGGCGATTCTAAAATCAGTCAAAATTATATTTTTTTAAAAATAAAACAAGAACCCAAATTCAAACTGTTAGCATATTGGAACGTGGTACCCGATCCAATGATTATGTCGGATCGTGGCTATCGATTCCATAATTATGCCGGAACATGGCAATCGATTCTATAATTATGTCAGAACGTGGCAACCGATCCAAGTTAATGTGTCGGAACGCAATACCAATATATTCAACAAACCACAATCACAATCACAAAGTATATTTTCATAATCATACAATTAAGTTATGATTCATGTCATTCATCATTCATATATCCTCATTTATAATTAATGTGATCAATAATGCAACATTCATGTACATACATGTATCATAATGAAACAAGAACAAACATACATCACACAATCATAGAATCACAACTATCACCTACCTCGAAACAAGCTTGAAACCCTAAGAAACTTAATTCTTTCATTTTCAGATTTGTTTCGCTTATTCTTGGTCTACAAACAATCAATATAACAAAGGAATCAATAAACAATCAGTAATTAGCTGAATTACTAACAATTCTATCAACCCTAGATCATACCCATGATCCCACTATCCAAATTAGGGTTTTTCCCACCATAATTTCTAGATCAAAGTCCGCCCCTATCATTAATTACCCATTAGATTACGTTCTATGGATCGAAAAATGGATTCGGGGAGTTAAAACCTTACCTTTAGCCTTAAAAATGGTGGAAAACTGTCAAGAATCGCATGGGGTTCGTCTCCTTACTCTCAAAGTCGAAAAGTGCAGAATAAAGACATTTTGAGGTTTATTTTCGACTTAAGTCGTGTCGGGCCCACCACAATGGTCCTCACCCCGCTACAGCGGCCCCACCCTGGCGGCAGAAAACCCACCCCATCAACTTGGATGGAACCAGTGAGCAAAATTAATAATTCCAAGACCCCATTTCATAACACATCTTCAACCAACGACACTCAAAAAATACCCGTTCACGCTAAGATCAATTTCGAGAGTTCTACACACCCGAATTCAATTCCGTAAAGTCTAACGGATTCTTTAACGACTTATCTATCTACTCATGTGATCAAATCATAATTAAATCACCCAATTGTTACCAGATTTTCCTAAACTTTATTAACTCCGATTTCGTCCAAATCTGGACTAGGCTGGAAAATCTCAAGATACTACAAAAAAGTTTTTCGGCCCAAATTTTTTTCCCGTTGACTTTTGTATAACGACGAAACTCGATCGTTACAATGATATTTATCACCAATACTTTGTATAAATTCCTCTAAAGATTTTAAGATTACTTTAAATACAATATTCTAATTCAATTTTAGCTAAATATTTTTACCGCAATAAATACTATCATTAAAAATGTAGAATCTTTTCATTTCTATATTTAGCTGTGAAATGGAAAAAGATTGGTTTAGATAGGTTTTAGCCTTGGATAACTATCTACGTGACAGCTAGTTTAGATCCGTCTTTTTATGTACTAACAACATAAAAAAATGGTTTTACATAATCAGATTTCTTTAGAAACTAATTACATGAAATTGTTTATAGTAAGTCCGAGCGGTAATTTTGAAAATTATAAATTACGAAAAAACTAAACTATATTGATAGACTATAGTAGCTAAAAAAAATAAACTTAACAAGCTTTTTCATCTCAAACTAAGCACTAAAATTGATTCAATAACTTGTAAATGGCTTCATAAAGAACTCTACAACAATTTTATATTCTCCTTACAAATAAAGCTAAATCAATTTCAAATATGTTTGTTTTTATGAAAGTTCTAAAATTTCTTCGATTTTCGGAATAAAAACTTTTAAACGCTTTTTTCTTTGAATTTTTTTTTTTTTAAAATCAAACTTCAATCATACACCTTTAACACGAGTAAGTAGGTACATATCAATGATACCATTATTATATATAGATATTTTAACTTTACTTTATGTGATAGACATATGAAGGATTCTTTTATTAGGATATGCGGAAACTAGGATAATATTTCTTGCAAACATGTCCCATTCTTTTCATCTTTTTTTTTTTTTTGTTGACACTTTATATACCCAATCAGAAAAATGAGTTAAAAGTACCTTATACGTTTTCAATTAAAAAAATGAACAAGTGGACTCCATTATTTTTTCCCTACTTTTTTAGTTTTGCTATTAATTTTAAAAACTCAACTAATAATATCTTTGGTAATTTGTTTGGACAATTATTTAAGTTGTTTGGATAACTACTAAAGTTATTTGGACAACTATTAAAATTGTCGGATGACTAAAAAAGTTGTCCCATAACTACGACAGTTATTGGACTAAAGTGTAAAAGTTAAAAGTTTGAGACATTGAGAAAATATTTTTTAACCTAATTAATATTATTTGTCACTTCTGCTCAATTTTTAAGACTTGAAGGACTCATATCTAATTGACTAATTAGTTTGTCCCTTTTAATAGACCTTTACTCTATTTGTTTTAATTTATTCATCTAATTCAATTGTATGCATGAAATTTAATAATGTAATAGTTTTTTACGAAAATAGTCTTTCATTGTGCATCTTTAAGGATTGTAAAAATTAGGAAAAATTTATTCTTATAAAAACAAAAAATAAAAATAAGATAATAAATTAAACTATTTTCTCCTTTACTTTGTTACATTTTCAGTTTGGGACTAATCAATAAACTTGTCATATCCATCTCCATCATCTTTAAAAATTCAAATTTAAGAAAATAAGTAAATTTAATTTTTATTTACTTCTCAACATCTTTCGTCTTTTCTTTTGTATGTCGAATAAGTTTGGAAAGAAAATTCTTGATTTTTCTTGCATTACATGTATAAATAAAACATATTATTGTATCTCAAAAGTTTTTGTATATAATCCACGGAGTAAAGTAGGGCGAAGGTAATTAAGCATGTAGGGTACTGGTGGAGATGGGGTTAATGGATGTAAGGTGGTGGAGATGAAGATAGGAGATGATATAACTCAAGTGAAATGCAATTTATGAAACTTATTTTTTTTTTATGAGAAAAAGGATAAATATATTTTTGAACTATCGTAAATGGTATGCAAATACCCTTCGTCATATTTTTGGACATTGATGTCCCTGTCATTCAAAAACATAGACTTACTATTAAAAAAGTTTATCACAAAACTAACATTTTTTTTCTATTTTTTTTTTATGATATTAAAGTCAATTTTAAAATGTAGAACATAGAAAATATTTTTTTTATTTTTTATCACTTAAAAGTCAACTCAATTTCAATCGAATTAAAAAAAAAGTAAATTTATAAATAATATTATTTAACAATAAAAATAAAAATTATTTTATGATGAGTAGGCAATTTAACCTGCACATACAGCCAAAATGAGTTAGAATTAAAGTAGTCTCTCAACCCTTTTTCTTCTAGACAAAGTGGAGATCAATATCAACTTTGAGAACGAATGAACGTGACTCATGCTGCATTGATAAGATTGTTTCATATTTAATTAAATATTTTAAATTTGAGTTTTAAATATAAAAAAAATTATATTAAAAGCGTTATCCTCACAAAGATTTTATAATGCGTGATTTAAATTTAATCAAATCCTCAATATAAACTCCAAATATCAAATTTAGAAATAAAAAACCTCCCAATTTGATCTCTTTACTTTTTCCATAAAAAAATTGAATCTTTTCCGAGTCAGAAAAGTTGCAGTGTTCAAGGACAAAACAACGTGCCTCTGAACCAGTGATGGGAAAAACTTTTCTTTTTCCCTTTGCTTTTGTCTTTCTAGTTTGAACAAAAACAAACCAGGGACAATTCCGTCATTCTCTCGTGGATAGTTTGATTTTGATAACTAGATATTTGATAAATAGATTTAAAAGAAAAATTATTTATATATTTATAATTTAGAAAATACATATAACTAATATAGATATAAGTTACAAAGAAATCTATGCATTATTAGAAGGAGTTTTTTTTTTTTTTTTTTCTGTTTCTCTTTTATGTTTGGTGGATGAATTTTTTCTTTGAAAAACTTTCAAGCTAGAAATTAAATTCATTATAATAAAGATAAATGATTTGTATAGTAAAGCAAAGAAAATAAATTATATAGTGACATTTCATATTGACGGCCTTTTTCAATCCTTAATACATTCCACCCTTGTCCATCATGCCCACAATCATAGATGATTTTATAACTCTTTCGTAAACTTAGTCATGTTATGAGAATACTAAATAGTGCACTTGATTAAAGATCAAGTTTTTACATAGACAAGCAGAGTAGACAAAGGCGTAGCTATGTGGGGGTTCATAGGTTCGGACAAATTTAATAATTTTTTCGTAGATTTTATATTTGTACTATAAAATTAATTAAATATTTATGTATATTGATATGTGAACCCCTAATAAAATTGATTGACGATTAAAAATGAAATTTAAAAACCCCAAAACTCTTAATCCTCGCTGTGACAGTAGACACCATATATTTTAAAAATTTTGAATTTGTTTCCGTTCAAACCTATATCATCCATACTATTTGCCTAATGTATATATTTTTATTTAATATATATAAAAATTAATTAAGAAACTTTTTTTATTTATTCAAAAAAAAATACATTTCCTTTGTACCAAACACATCCTTAGTCTCTCTACTACACTTGCCTCTATATAAACACCCCTTAACCACCTTCCATTTCCCACACCAAAAATCAAAATTAACCATGGCTTCTTCTACCAAATCTCTACTTCCCCTCTCTCTCCTCTTCGCCCTGTTATCTCTCTCACAAGCCACGTACCCTAATTTCATTTTAACCCTAGTTAACAACTGTCCTTACACCATCTGGCCAGCAATTCAACCCAATGCCGGTCACTCTGTACTCGAACGCGGTGGATTTACTCTTCACTCACTAACCCACCGCTCTTTCCCGGCACCCACTGCTCACTGGTCTGGCCGAGTTTGGGCTCGAACTGGCTGCACTTATGAACACGGAAAATTTAACTGCGCCACGGGAGACTGCGGCGGCCGAATCGAGTGCGATGGACTCGGTGGGGCCGCCCCAGCTACATTGGCGCAGTTTGTTCTACATCATGGACATGCTGATTTTTCAACTTATGGTGTTAGTCTCGTTGATGGTTTCAATATTCCTCTTACTGTAACTCCACATGAAGGTAAAGGAGTGTGTCCAGTTGTGGGGTGCAGGGTAAATTTGTTAGAGTCATGTCCGGCAGTTTTGCAATTTAGGTCACATGGTGGTCATGGCCCTGTTGTTGGTTGTAAGAGTGCCTGTGAAGCTTTTAAAACTGATGAGTTCTGTTGTAGGAATCATTATAATAGTCCACAAACTTGTAAGCCATCGAGTTATTCGCAGTTTTTTAAGCATGCTTGTCCTGCTACATTTACATATGCTCATGACAGTCCTTCACTCATGCATGAATGCTCGTCTCCGCGTGAACTGAAGGTCATTTTCTGTCATTAAAGTGATGCAGAAAATTATGATCTTGTTAGGTTGATTGAGAAATTTGTAAGGACTAGTTATGTCAGTAGTATTGTTGGAGTTGAGGGAGGGGGGTTGGAGTTAGGTTTTAGGTTGTAATAGATTTGAAATTTTAAGTAATGTTATAATGTTGTCATTGTAAGTTTGGTTTAATTAGTGTATGTTTTGGATTTGAGGAACTAGTGTGATTTTATAATTATAAAGTTTGAACTTTCTCATAACTATATTGCGCACATTTTCTTATTAGTACTATGATGCTGAACTCTTATTTTAAGTTATGTGACATATTTTGATTTATATTCTAGATTTCACCTGTGAGATGAAGCGAAAACGATGTTAGTGTTGACCATTTTCTTACTAGATTTGTTTTGATACTTATTTACAATGGGCTTAGTACACTTCATTAGTCAAGAATTTTGAGAAAAGACCCAAAATAGCGTGAGTTAAGTTTCAAAGTCATTTGGTAAGTTTAAGACCCAAAATAGCGTGAGTTAAGTTTCAAAGTCATTTGGTAAGTTTTCACATGAAACATTAATAGTTTTTTATGTTTATAATATTGGTACATTTTTGGTCCTTTTTTAAAATTTTGTTTATTTTTTAATATTAATTTTTTTCATAATTTATGTATAAAATATTTAATCGTTATTTTATATATTTAATAGAAATAATAATTTCATGTTAGAGATTGTGAGAAGAAAAATATTTTGTTTTGTTAAGTAGAAATAATATTGAAGGAAAAGTTAAAAGGTTTATCACAATGATTTTATGTACAATAGTACAATTTTTTTTTTGTAATGTTACATGTTAAATGTTTTTAATTTAGCTCCAATTATATTTATATTGAATAAAATAATGTGTTTTTTTTTTCATTTTCTCTTGCATAGAGTTATTTTTTGGTTAAATATATAAAAAGACGATGGAACATTTCTTGTATAAAATTATATACTAAATTAATGTTTTAAAAATAGGCGAAAGTTTAGGGAAGGATCAAAAGTGTACCAATATTGCATGGAATTATTATTGTTTCTTGTGAAAATTTAAGGATGATCTTGAATTTTAACTCAAAAATAAGGACCTATTTTGGGCCTTTCTCGTCAAAAATTTAAAATTAAGTTTGAGATTTAGTAATTAATCTTATAAATAAAATGGGAAAAAAAGATTTTTTTTTTTCTTTTGATGTACTATAATGAATGAGTAGAAGTAGATTGATTTCTTTTTAATATAGTGAATTAGTACTTTGACAAATTTAAGAATGATCAATGTATTGTCTTAAATTTTGATCATTCAAACTACTAGTTACTTGTGGTTAAATTTCTTGAAACACATCAACTCAAAAAAAAAAAAAAAAAGCAGCAACTAATAAATTATTACAAATTAAAATTTTTACTATTCCACTTGTTCAATTTGTTTGTTCTTTTTTTTTTTTAGTTAGTTTATAAAAGCATTTTTTTTAGATTCACTTTTTCACACATGTTTAACCGTATAAGATGAAAGATCATTTTGGTAATTCTGCTGTATCTCTTATAGTCTCAAATTACAAGATTTAAAAGCTTTTTGTTTATTTTTTAAATTTTATGTTATGCGAAACTACTAGAATAAACAAAATTAAAATAGAGAAAATGAAATATTTACGGATTAGATTTTTCCTTTATTCCGTCCTGACTCTACCAAACCTTTAGAAGAAAATTTTACGATAACTATTTACCAAATTAACTTATTAGTATACGGAAGTAGTACTCAATTTGAAAATATATTTCTATCTATAAAATAAAATAAAACAAAGTATTCAAAATTTAAACATTGGATGCCACCTTCTAGTGTCCTCTAAAAGAGTGCCAACACTTTCTGCTCTACTTTTCAAAAACTTTTGGACTTATTACATTATATAATCTAAAACCTTGCGTGGAGTGTTTTCTTTGTTCCTGACATATTCACACACACACTCACCTTTGGATTTTCCAATATGACAAATATCTCGTTCCCCACGTAATTTCCTTCTATAGTAGTTGTGTTATAGTTCGATTAAATTTAAATTTATTTTAAATATAAAATACTTACAAATAATTAAATTTTGTATTTAAATTTTTGGGTAAATAGCATAAATTTCACTAGTTTAGAAGTAAATTAATTATTTTTATACAAGTTTTTAATATTACGAATTATTAGAATTTGAATTGGTTATATGTAGTTGATGTGTACGAATTCAAAATTAGGTGTAATTTGTTCAAGACACACAATATGTTAGTAATAGATGCACATGTATTTGAGGTGATTTCGTGAAGAGTTAAAAAAATTTGAAATTTGAGAATTGTAAATGTTCTTTATGTGTTCTTAAGGAAAAATAAGCAAAAATAGTAACTTTGATCCAAAAACTCCAATTGAAAGCGTTAAACCTTGTTTGAGGTGTAAAAAATAGTTTTGCGAAATCGGAGTTAAAAAAAATGGCATGAATAAGCCTTTTCTTTAACAACAACGACATAGATGAACCAAACTTTTAATGAATGATATAAATTAAACTTTTCTGAAAGTCCGATGACATATTTAAGCCTACATCTCATTTCCCTACTCCCATTTACTTCGATATTCGTATTATAACTTGATTAAATTTTTAAACTCGTACTTAAATTTTTTAGTAAATAATATAAATTCAACTAGTTTAAAAGTAACTAGTTTTCTTCATACAAATTTTCAATATTACGAATCTTATTCGAATTTATACTTTAGATACATGTATTAGGTGTGAATTGTTTTAGATACACAATATTTAAAAAGATTCACATGTATATGACTCTTTTTCTCGGCTCTCTCCTATATCTCACTCAACTCTCTCCCTTCCTCTCTTACTCGCCTTTCTCTCTATGGCATCTATATTTTAAAATGTATCTAATGTGATTAGCATATATCTAGATATAGCTAGGTCGAAATCTGATATGAAATTATTATTTGATTCTAATTATAAGGAAACTTAATAAATATAATAAAATTATTCATATAATTAAATAGTTTTTTTAAAAAATAATTAAAATGATGAAATCTTTTTCACTTCACGAATTACGTGCCTTTTTCCTTCTGGTTTTTCTTTTTTTTTCTTTTTGACATGCTTTCCCCCTTTTTTTTTTTTTACACTTTTTGGCAAAATTTTATCTCATTGGTTTTCACGTTGCCTCTACTTTTGTCCATCATTTTAAAATAAATAAATAAATTATAATTCTTTTTTATTTTATTTTATTTTGGCGGGAGGGATCCTTATCCACCTACTCTCCGTTTCTTTCATTGTTCTTTTTCTGTCCTCATTTATGCTTTTCTGTCAACGAAAAAACGGTAACATCGTACTAAGATAATAATGAAATTAAAAATATTAATTGTAATATTTTTCCTTATAATTTCACTAAATTTGTCAGATTATGAAACACTTAAGAAGAGACTTATTTTTCTTATAAGGTATTTTATTGTATAAATATAATTTACACCATTTGTATATAAAATTAGAACTCTATTTTGTTATATTATAAAGATGAACAAGTTGAAGTAAACAATACCTATTCATTTAAAATTCATTAGAAAAGATTGTTATTTTGAATGATAATCGAATGAAGTGATCAAAATTAGTGTAATGACTCGGAAGATCATTTTTGGAAATTTTGAACCATTCGATAACTACAATTATTAATTTATAAGTAACTTTAAATGATTATTTTTATTGGTGGTTAATGAACCAAATTCATAATTTACTTATTTATTTAAGACCTTATACCACTTGGCCATATTATTGATTCATTATAATGGAAAATCATTTGAGGTTAATATACATATAGAAGAGGTCGGTGATTATTCGGTATATGTGTAGTATTGTAGTTAGGCTTAAAGATCTATACATTAGGTTTTCTCAAAGTTGAGTTACTGACACGGTAACTACTTGACGCATGTTGCTATTTAATCTATTATTATTATAATAACAATGTTGGCATTGATAGTGAAACAAGAGAAATTGAATTCAATAACCTATGCTAACGTTTTCTTGGTGGAAAATTATTAATGGCTAATGTAATCATTGGATAATGACTATGGGTAATCATTAGGTAATATTTGGATTTATATGATGGGGGGTTAATGATCAGAAAACATTTTTTTCGAGTTACTTACTACGTTATAAACTAAGTTATTGATATATTGAGACTTACCCTAGCCATGAAAATTTGAGAAGTATGGAAGTTGGAATGTTAATTGGCATCAAGATTTGAAATTTAACTATATATTTGAGTGAGTTTTTGGATCCAGACTAGACCTGTAGTGATATGAGTATTGTTAGTTTCAAAATCTTATTGTGATTATCTATTTGAATAGATTGTATTGATTTAGAAGTCAACCGAAAGAGAATGGCTCAAGTCCCAAGGTGATTGTTCGACTATTTGAGGCAAGTGGATTTCTAAACCCTTGTTAAGTGTATAGAATTCGTGTATTTCCTAGTAATATGTGTTTGGAGGTAATGAGACTTGGTGATGGGTTGACTTGTCCACATTGATTAATTCTAATGATGAAAAGGGTAATAAAAGGCAATGTGACTAATTGTTTGTGCGTGATGTGTTGAGAATGATTTGAAAGGCTTGTTGAATCATTGTTGATGTTGTATCATGCTTGTGTTGTTGTGAATTGTGCAACGTTATGAAAATGGTCATCTCCTCATTATTTGTGTGAACATGTAATTTGCATTGTTCTGAGATATGGTTGTGACAAGTGTTATGTGAATTGAGAAATAATAAGACATTAAAGAGGATGTACCATTTCGAGGGACGTATCGCACGCCGCGATGCATACTATATTTCGAGGGACGTATCGCACGCCGTGATGGTTACTATTATCGAGGGTCGTATCGCATGCCGCAATGAATGCATGGACAGATATGTCTCCCATGGGTCCCGGACTGAGAGATATCGTGTGTGTATCGTTAGGTCAGACATGCATCACTATACTTGACACTGCATTTCATTGCATTGCACTGCACATTTTTATCATTGATGAACTTGATCTTGTGTGTTGCGGATATTGTGAGTGCCTTTTTGTGAAAGTTGTGATTGATTAATATTGAGTTTGTTGTTGAGGATATGTAATTTGTTAAAGTGATTGTTGTTGAGCTGGGTGCTATGTAAACTATGAACTGTTAGGTTAGACTGGTTTTATGCAAGTTGTTATGGAGGTTCGATTGGTGTGTAAGGAGTACCCGTATGCTATTCCCTTAGCTTGTGTTTAGAAGTTTACTTGCTGAGTATCTTGTGGTTTGATACTCACCTCTTGCTTCTACATTTTTGTAGGTTACTATCCCGGACCTTTGTGATATTTTCTCTTCTCCTTGTCTGAGGCTTCTTATGGAGGTTTGTGAGGTAGCTGCTTGTCATTTCAGCGGACCTTCTTACTCCTATTTATGATCTTGTTCTATTCTAGAAATAATGTCATTTGAGACTTGTGTTTTTCTTTTGAATTAATTGTAATACTTTAGAGACTTGTACACGTGACAACCAGATTTTAGGGGTATTTTTGAGTTTATTATAAAATTTTCGCATTTTTTTTTGTAATGATTGAGTTTTAGGCTAACTTGTCTTGGTTGGATAAGACGAGTGCCATCACGTTCATTTTTGGATCGTGACAATTTGAAGATATGATAGTATGTACTTTCGAACAACGTTAGACTCATTTTGGATTAACTTATTTATTTTGTTTTAAGTCAAAATAAATTTTAAGTATTTTTATCATATTTAAATAAAAAAATTAATATTTATTTTTAAGCTAAAAAATTAAAATAAGCCAAACACATCCAAAAAAATAATGATATTACTCTAGTGATCATTCAACTATATAAAATTATCTAAGAAAGATAGATATTTTTTTATAAAAATCGTTTTATATAAAGTACTGCAATAACTTATACTTTACACATATTAATAATAACAAAAAATATATTAAGTTTTCATTAAATGTTAGCATGTGATAGTTGATTAGTAGAGTATTATTTTAATTTTATTATAAAATACGAACAATGTAGAGTAAGAAATATAAAAGATAGGAGAAATAACTTGTCTTCTTTCGGATCTCTTTTCCATGAGCTAAATATATTATATAAAAATTTGATAAACAACTACTTTAATTCAGTGTTTCCATTTTCCATAGTATTTATCATATTATTAATTATTACATGCATATAATATTTTTTTAATTTTAATAAATAATTCAATTAAATAATATTTATCTCGTCAATGTATATAATTTAAATTCATAGTTAAATAGAAGAACAAAGATTTGGTTCCAACCGACAAAAGACGCAGCCATTTCAATCCAACGGCTGTATCGTCGGTTTCACGCAAATGAATCATTTATCGTCTAATTTGTCTTTTGTTTTCCTCCTCTTATTTAAATTAAATTAGTTTTGAAAACGTGTGTTGTATATTTATTTTTTACTGTCATACAAATATAACGTGCGTTGATAATTATCAATTACATTATTCTTTGTTTATGTTATTCTATGTAAATATAACAGTGTCAATTAATTATTTTCATTTAATTTTGATTATTTTTTTGCAAAATAAAAAATGTTGAATTATATAAAACCAATTAAGATAACACAACATATAGTAGTATGTGATATAGTGATGAACTCTTGCTCTAAATTTAAGAAATGGACGTAAACACAAATTTAATAAAGACATAAAGAATAAATATATAGAAAAACAAAGACCAATAAATTGATTTTACATAAATTTATAAGAATTATAAGATGGTGAAACACAAAAGTGAAGTGGACTAATATTTTTTGTTCACTATATATGAAAGATCACACCAAAAATCCATTAAAAGACGAAAATAAAAGCAACTCAAAAAACTTATCATAAAATACAAAACCAGTATAAATAAAGCACAAATATATATACATATAAAAAGAAGGATCTTTTGAGCAAGATAACTAAGGAACATTAGTAAAAAAAAAAGACGACACAGATAATGATACAATCCACCTTGAAAGAAGTTTCATTATATAAATCGAAAAAAATAATTAAGAATATTTATACACAAATTATGTGATTCTTTTCTGCCCGATACTCAAATAAATGCTTTATCAAAATCGAAAGACGGAATATAAAGTGTTTTGGCTCCAACATTCCCAGGATAAAGCAATATAATTCTTAAACCCCAAACTCAATATTGTTTTGTAACCGAACCCTAAAAGTAGAAAATGAGTTTGAATGCGTGACAATGGAAAACATGTAGAAGCAACATAAGTTGTAAATATAGAACTAATAAGATGATTTTTACTTTGAGTTTGATAGATCATTTGACCATGTGATTGAATAGTATAAATTTTCTATTCAAATTTATAGAATCCTATAAAGAATATGAAAGGTCATGTGATAAGGATTGTCACGACCCAGACCGTCGTGATTGACACCCACACTAACCCTCCGTTGAGAGAACCACTACTACAACTCAAACAAGCGACTAAACCAAAATTAAGGCATTTAAACTACGAAAATAAATTAATTAACTAACAAATGCGGAAATTTAGTACCTAAAACTTTAAAGTCAATGTACCAAAACATCTAAAGTTCAACAAGTCTAAATAAGAAGGGATGCAACCCCAATCTAATGAACTAACTAAAACAAATATCTAAGTCCGAAAATGGTGGATATAGACGAAAGAGAATTCCATGGCAGTCTGGAAGAATTGACTCACTCTTGAATTTGATGCGACGATCTCTAATCTTCTCAGCGAGGTCTATCAATAGCCGCTTGAAGATGCCCTATACTCAACAAAAATAAGAGCAAGTGCAGAATCAGTACACAACCACAATGTACTAGTAGAATCACGCGGCTATCCCACTAAGTGCAACATAAACAAGTCAAACAACATTATAATCACATGCATATATATCAACATATACAATATTATAACATGAAGAATCAACAATGCATTTCACATTTAACATCATATTATTGGTCCTCTCATGGAACCCAAACCTAAACAGTTAGCATGTCGAAACGTGGCAACCGATCCCATATTTATGCCGGAATGTGGCAATCTGATCCAAGTTACTTATGCCGGAACATGGCGATTCGATCCCATTCACACACCACAATCACAAACACAAGTACATCATTAAGATCATACATTTAAGTCATGATTTCATGGCAATGATATTTCATCTATCTCATTTACAACAAGTGTAATCAACATTGCAACATTCATACATATACAAGTATCATAATGAAGCAAGAACAATCATACATCACACAAATACAGAATCACAACCATTACCTATTTCGAAACAAGCTTGAAATCCTAAGAAACTTGATCCTTCCCTTTTCGGATTCCCATAGAATCTATAACAAAACCTTCCCCCATCAATATTCACCCATTCTATTACGTTGTACGGATCAAAAAATGGATTAAATGGTTTCGGGGAGTGAAAAGCTTACATTCAGCCTCAAAAATGGTGAAAAACGAGTAAAAGTTGCCTGGGGATCATTCCTTAGCTCAAAAAGTCGAAAAGTGCATAATGAGGTTGTTTAGGGGTTTATTAACGAGATTAAGTTGCGTCGGGCCTGCTGCAGCGGCCCTCACCTCGCTGTAGCGGCCTCGCCAAAGCGACCAGAACCCCCACCCCATCGGCTTCAGCGTAACAGTGAGCTAATTAAATATTCAAGTCCTGTCGAACCCGCCACAACTCCCCATATCCTGCTGTAGCGGCCCCGCTAGAGCGGCAAAATCCAACGCCAAAACGGCATTTTCGAAATAGAGAGCTATTTTAAAGAATTTCAAATCCCCATTCTACAACACACTTCTAACCCACGACGCTCAGAAAATATCTTTCACGCTAAGATCGATTCTCGGAGATCTACTCACCCAAATTCAATTCCGTAAAGTCGTACAGATTCCTTAACAAGTTAGCTATCTCTTCATGCAATCAAAATCATAATTACTCCACCCCATTGTTACCAGATTTCCCTATACCTGTATGACTCCGATTTCGTCTAAATCTGGACAAGGTTCGAAAAATTCTACGAAAAAGTTTTTCCTGATCCAAATTTTTCCCCGTTGGCATTTCTAGAACGACAGAACCCGATCGTTACAAGGACATTACTTCCATGGAAGATGAGAGGAATTAACATTTTATTGAACTAATTACAGGTAATTACTAAGAAATTGAAACTTTCAATAAATGTGGGAATATGAAACAATTTTCTATAATAAGATTCAATGTATATTATTTAGAAGTCTATTAATTTAATTTTAAAACTTAATGAAAAACATATTTTTATGTATAAAGATTAACAAAGGACATTTTCTTAATTTAATTTTGAACTTGTTTTTGTTCTCACTTTTAGTAATATATGATGATATGATATATGATAATGATAAATATATTTGTAGAGGAGTGAAAATTATTTACACATTTAAATTTTGCTTTAAAGTTGAACTTTTTAGAACTTTCAATATTATATTTTCTTTTTCCGTATCTCAAGTGTTCACGTGAAAATGGTACAATCAAATTTGTTAAGTAGTTTAACAACATGTGAGTTAAATTGATTTTTGGGATGAGAAAATAATGAAATAAATCAGAATAATAATTAATATAAGGAATTAAAAAAAAAAAGTAATCAAGTCATGTATTAAATTTTGAAAATTGGATCTTGAAGGTCTAAGTATTATGGGTGTCCGAAATGACTTATAAACTGATCAACTGAGAACTTTTACTACAAAATCATATAATGTTTAAAAATCGAATATCAAAATTATGATATACTACTGTGACAATCATTTACATTTTTGGATATGTGATATAGAGAAAAGGAAAAAAAAAAAAGAAAAAAGAAAGGGTTACTTAGTATGTATAGGCAACACATTTTTTTTTAATAAAATACCCATGTATATAAATATTGTATAAATACTGTATAATCATTTATAGATGATGTATAACTATGTATCATGAATGTATATAAATTTATATACATTGTTGATACAATAAAGTAGACTGATTTGTTTTAAAATCCCAATCAATTCAAATCTCTTCTAAGCAATTCTGAAATTTAAATATAAGCTCCTCTCAATATTTGAGTTTTTTAATATATTATTCATTTGAAATAATTTATATTTACAGCACGCCAATTTTTAAAGTAGAGCTTTGAATAAGTTAAACATCGTCGAAGAAGAAGAAGAAAAAAGGAAGGAGGAGGAGGTGGAGGAAGGATGGAAGAAAAAGGAGTTCAACCTTTTTGCTCCCTTGATTACTTATACTCACAACATTAAGGTTGGAAGTGAGGGGTGCTTATAATCTGAACAACTTTCTCTGATCTAAATATACAAATATAACAAGAGATAAGTATATATACATTGATATACACGTGTATAGTGGAGATACACACATAAGAAGTCATATTAAATCTCAAATTTTCAATTCGAAATACAGCTCAAATCCATCTCCAATTAACTCCAACAACTCCAAAATTGATATTCAAAACTTTTATAGATGTTTTCTATAAAATTCAATATCACAAGCATATCATAAATATGTAAATTGAATAATTTGAACAAAAATTCAAATTTTGTAATTTTCTCTTGAAGTAATCTTTATAATTATTGAATCCAAAATTCATAAATTGATATTCAATTAGTAAATACCATGTTTGTCACGATCCGAGCCTACACCTCAAAAGTGACACGACGTACAAGACTCCAAAAAGTCTCATACAAGCCTCATAGCATTCATAACATTCGATATAAGGAAAATAGTACGGAATTAAATTTTTCTTTAAATCCATACAATCGAAAATCATTTAAAACAGCGGAAGTCTACTAGTCTCACATGGCCATCTAAAAGCAATCTTTGAAACTAAAGTAGGGTCACGACCCTTTACAATAGAAAGTCTAACAAATGTCTATTACATGAAAGAAATGAAACATCAAAGTACTTGTCCTCGAATCTATGAGGACATACCAATAGTCTTGGAAGAACTCAATCCAAGCTTCAACTAGAGAGAATCAACTCAATTGCCGGAACCTACACTTTGGTAAAAATGAAGAAATATGGGTTAAGCACATTTAATGTACTAAGTATGATAGCCATGCAAAAACCATGCTTAAAACGGACATTTTATTTGAAAGTTATGCTTTTATGCCAATTTTAGAAAACTTCATGAACATAAGTATAAGAGGCATACTATACAAACATAACCAACATACAAGTCATTTCATCACATTAAGACATAATCAACATATAAGTCATTTCATCACATTAAGCTTTCACCTCAAGTAACCCTCAAGCTATAATTTGTGCAATGTATGAATAACGTCCCATACCACCATCCAGAGGTGTCTCTAGAATTTTGAGATGATGGGTGCACTATTACAAAAGGTGGATCTAAGATATAAATTTGATTGGTTTAACATTTAGATTCTTATCACTAAAAATAATTAAAATTTTAAAATTGTAGGTCCAAAGTTATTTTTACCTATCCAAACCACTAAGAGAGGCGTTACCCAAATTTCAAAAGGAAAATAAAACGATATAAATAAAAGATTCAAGTTTCTAACCTCACTTAGAGAGGTGCACCCAATCATAATCGCACGCTATGATACTTCAAGTGTGGGTTCACATATCTATATTTAAATATTTTTTAAAAAATGTAACACTTTTATACATGATTTCAGGAGGGGATCATGGGTTCACGTGAACCCGATGACCCCCTCCTGGATACGCCTCTGCCACCATCCATACTAAGTACCACATCAAGGCTATCAAAAATGAACTTACCATTCATCCTTTCCATCCTTAAACAATACTCATACATAAGGAACATAAACATTTCATAAATCATATCAACACATTAGGACCATCATCTAGGGCAACCCTAAGTCACACTTGTGCAATGTATGAATAGCATTCTATACTACTACTCACACTAAGTACTCCTTTGAAGCCCATAGATAAGGTACATTCATAATCAACAAGTCATGACAAGGAAGTAACTCACAATACAATCCAAGTAAGACATGCATCATTACATTAAGTACATAAGTCAATATTCTTCACTAGCTTCATTAATAGCATATTCAGTTCATTTAACATTATAACATAAAGGAACACACCATGACTATTCTCAAAGCCTACTTGTGCAATGCATGGTTGACATACCATACTACCACCCATCATAAGTAGTGCATTCTTGAGAAGTCATAGTTCATTAACATTCTTTATGGGGGTAAGCCTTAACCGACATAAACCATGTGAGCAATTCGTAGAATCTCGGTGTCACCCTCATCGGATAAGGGATTCCTACTTGCCTAAGGTAGGACCATTACATTTTAGCTTAGGTGGATCCACTAGCTAATATTATATATATGCACATAGTTATGGGATAGGGAAATTGCTACTAGATACCCTGTCTCAGCTCACGGATGAGCATCCATCTTAAGTGATTGTTACTAGATACCCCGCCTCAACTCCCGGATGAGCATCCATCTCAATTCATATCCACTCGGTGCTTAGCATTAATTGCCACGAAGTACTTATCATTCATTACTTTAGTCATCATTATGGGATAACAGATTGTTACTAGATACCCCGCCTCATCTCCTGGATGGACATCCATCTCAAACCCAACATTCATTCATTAGATAACTCATAGATTCAAAGATGAGAATAGCCTTTCAACTAAGAATCCCCACATTGTGAGAAAGTCCTTTCACAACATATCATTATTCTTCATTACTGTACAATTGAGAATAGTCTTTCAATCAACACATCATCATTAACATAAAATTAGAAACCTTCCCTCCTCTCCAAAAATCCTCTCTAGAAACCACCATTGGAGAAGAATGAGGCATGCTTTGAAGCTCAAGTTTTCAACTTTCTCAAGCTTATCATGACCTGAGCTTACACCCCAGAAGTGACACGGTGTACAAGACTCCGAAAAGTCTCATACAAGCCTCATAGCATTTATGAACATAAGAGCATAGAAAAATAATGCGGAATTTAAAAGTTTTCTTTAAATATAATCAAAGTCATTTTTCATAAAAGCAAGCGGAAGCCTTTTCTATACTAGTCTCAAACCATCTAGGACCATAAGACTTAACACTTTGGGACGCAGCCCATACAAAAGCTCTAACCATAAAGTAAAATACATAAAAGGAAAATAATGGGTTCATCCTCGAAACTATGAGGACTCACCAATTCTTTAACTCCACGCTCCTTAGAAACCCATCTTCCAAGTATAGGACATCAAATCTCCAAACCTTACACTTTTGTAGAAAATGAAGAAATATGGGTTAGCACAATTAATGTACTAAGTATGATAGCCATGCAAAAACCATGCTTAAAACGGACATTTGGTTGATAACCATGCATATGCCAATTTTGAGAAAACTTCATGCAACTTTAGTTTAAGAGGCATAAGATACAACATATTCAACATATAAGCCATTTCATCACATTAAAACATAATCAACATATAAGTCATTTCATCACATTAGAACATAATCAACATATAAGCCATTTCATCACATTAAACCTTCACCTTACGTAACCCCAATCTATACTTTGTGCAATGTATGAATAGCGTCTCATACCACCATCTACACTAATTACCACATTAAGGCCACCAAAAGTGAACTTACTATTCTTCTTTTTTCATCTTTAGACAATACTCATACATAAAGAACATAAACATTTCATAAATCATATCAACATATTAGGACCATCATCTAGGGCAACCCTAAGTCATACTTGTGCAATGCATGAATAGCATCCCATACTACTACTCACACTAAGTACTCCTTTAAAGCCACCATAGATAAGGTGCATTCATATTCAACAAGTCATGACAATGAAGTAACTCATAATACAATCCAAATAAAGCATACATCATTACATTAATCATTTAAGTCAACATTCTTCATTAGCTTCATTAAGAGCATATTCATTTAATTTAACATTATAACATAAAGGAACACACCATGATTACTCTAAAATTCTACTTGTGCAATGCATAGATGGCATCCCATAATACCACCTGTTGACACCCAATTTTGACCCTCCCCAATATAAATTAATCATCAAACTTCTTCAATTTCTAACGATTTAAAATAATGAGTTTTATAAAAAAATAAAAAAATAAAATAAAATAAAATAATATATATATATATATATATATATAAAATAAATAAATATAGCTTGCAAATTATTTTAAATAGTTTCGTCACTTTTTATAAGTTTTAGATAATATATATATACTACATAATTATGTATATAATCAGTATATTTTATAAATTACCTCAAAAGGTCTCACATTTTAATTTGAATAATTTAGTAATTACGATTAACTATTTAGTTTATAATTAAGTTAATTATTCTATTTTGTTAAAATTAAGAAGCTCGTTAATTAATTAATATTAATTTATCTAAATTAAACTCAATTTATATCTACCCCCTTTTCGATTTTGGGCCAATTTCCAATGGCCCAATTCCAATTCAAGAAAACCAAGCCCATTCGTAGCATACCTAACAATACATTACAATAGCAATTCCAAAACATTCCCAGCCCACTAAAATAACCCATTCCCAGCAAACCATATATGTACAATACATACAACAGCAACCAAACAACGACCCCACCCCTATACTCTCTGTTCTTCTTCTTCCAGGAACAAGAACCGCAACTCCAAACGACCCCCAATTCTGCAACGTCTTCTTCTCCAGCAAAAAAATCAAGAACAGCGACCCTGCTATCTTTTCTTTTTCATCGCAGCGGAAATCACGGACGGCTATAGAAAATTGCAGCAGCACCGAATCCCGACCCCACTGCCCTGCATCCTCTTCTTCTTCGGTCCGGCAAATCTGAAAAATCAGAGCAGCACCAAACCCGACCCCACCCCTGCGTTTTTCCCTTCTTCTCCACGTGAACCATCACAGCTTTCTCGGCAACAACCGCCCCTTGATCTTTTAGTCTAGATTTTGGGGGATTTCATTTGAATTTTGGTACAAGCAGTAGCTTTTCCCCATCCCTTGGGGAAGAAAATTCGAATTGAGAGTGGAATTTTGGAATTCCGACTTTACCCTTTTCCCCTAACTCCCTTTCTATAAATACCCTCCTCTGATTCTTGATAAAGGGAGGTTTTGGAAAAAATTTGGCAAGAAACAGACAAGTAAAATACAGCGTATATTTTGAAAGCTATGGCTAAATCTTAGTTTAGAAATACAGTGCGAAGAGGTTCACCTCTCTGGCTCTCTTCTCGCTTTATCCATCGGAATCTCTCAGAGTCGTTGGAAGTCTCAATCGCTCCAAGCTTGTAATCGTCCCGCTCGCTGCTCTCAAAAAGGTAAAGACTTGTTTCTCTTCTTACAGTTTCGTTAGCTTCGGGTGCACCCAGATTATTGTGTCTGAAGTTGTGTGTGGTATTTTAAGTTTCCTCATCGAGCTTTATAATTGTTTCTCTCGCGTTAGGATTATCAGTTGAGTGTGTGTCGCTGCTTATTTCTTGTTTTCGCATATGAGTTTTCATTTCTCTTTCTGAAATATATTGTGTCTCTTTCGCAATGATAACTTTCCCTTGCCGTTTGAGAATATGGAAAGTTTATTTGTTTTATTAGGATTTGTTGTCATGAATTCATATTGATGATGGCCTAACCTTGTGCTATAGATAGACTTAACCTTTATTGTTGCTCGGCCTGAATCTCGCTCATGTTTATTTGGCTTTAATTCGTCATATTGTCCTCCTTTTCGAGCTTACGACTTTATGTGTTCATCATACATCTAGCTAGATTATTGTTCACCATAAGGTGTGGTATAACTTTTGTAATCCAATGCAAGGATATTGTGGTTTAAATTTTTAAATCTGCTCACGCTGCACATCTCTTTCTTCGCCATTTTAGCTAAACTTAATCCCCTTGTATATTCATTGTTGGCTTAAACTCATCTTAATTTCTCAATATAGTGATAATCCTCGGTTCTGCCTCCATTTTTCTTGTCATATGTAGTATCGTTATAATTATTTTAAACTGATTAGGATTCATGCTTTCTTTAGACCATTGGTTATTTTTATATTATAACCCACATTGATGATGCTTGCACCACCTCTTCATCTATATATAAGTTTCATCCATACCTTAATATGTGTCAGGATCAATGCAGATAAGAGAATGGGGTGTAACTTATGTTCAAGGTGTTTCCAGATTTTAACGAACTTGTTGATACTTTGTAAATGTTGAGACTTTTCTTTGAAAATATTTTGGCTAAACTTTGAACTAATGGAATTCCTTTTCCATTCTATTTGTTTGAACCAGCAGACCTTTAAATTCATGTTGGCTCCCTTCCTTGTGAGTCCTCTGTTCTGTGGATAACATGAGTTTTGTTACCCTATTACATTGCTCTAGATTTATACAATGCATTTGACTACGTTACTTTATTATCATTATCATTATTATTTTATTTTATTTTAATAAAAAATAAATTTAAGTGTCAATCATGGGTAGTGAAAGACAACATTTGTATTGTTTTGTTTGCTACTGCCAAAGGGTGTTTCTTCCATGATTTGCTCTAATTGTCAAGATAATAGTTTAGTCACATAACTTTAGGCATTACTTGTATAACCATGAGAGTTTAGGAGTTAAGAAATTTAATCAATTTAAATAAGAATTAACGTAATTGTGAAGTCGGCTATAAATAATTCTTATTATTATTTTTTTTATAAAAGCATTCCTTCTTAAACTGATAGTTTAGTCATTGTTGGGTTCCATGTAGTCGTTTAGAAAGACTTGCATTTTTCCTTCTTTATTCATTTGCATTTTTTTTTCTTCTATCAATCGATATTCGAGTCTAGCATGCCACTAACCATTTAGTTGAAGATTGGAATTTAGTATATCATATATTCAACTTCCCTTGAATTTTAATTCTACTATAAGTTAAAGTATTAATCTTTCTTTCATGTTTACCGTGTATGAACCTCGCTCGAGTTCATCTTGGACTCCATCTTTCTTCCCTTCGCATTTCAAGAGGGCCATAAATGCCCAAGATCCTTTCATCGAGTTGGCTACATCTTGTTCAAGCTGCTGGGAGCTAAAATACAGGGTATATGGAAGCAAAAAAAAATTGCAGAGGAAAGGCTGATATGCAGGCCGATATACACTGACATACAATCATTGTATACATAGTATACTGGCTGAAATGTAGCGAAATACAGTTCCAAAAAATATAGGCAGGTGCTTGGAAGTGGAAGTGGGCTGTATGCACTTGGTATATAGTATGATATACAGGAAACAGGGCTGATATACAAGTTGTATACACCGATATACAGCTTGGATATACAAAAAAGGGGAATTGGTTTTAAGGTCAAAAATCAGCATCTTCGGCCCAATGTTTTCTGGGGCAATAATAGGCCCAAAAGGCCCAAATTCTTCTCTCCCTCTCTTTATTATTTAATTGTGATTATTTATTGTTGTTGTTTAACTCTAACTTTATAATTGTTAATTAACTTAATCGACTCCCCAAAAGATGAACTATTTCTTTGAGTTGTTTTAATTTAACAAATTTCATTTTATCAGCTCTTGTTTATTTTTTTTACGCACACTTAAATATTTTAGTCAAAACTTACACTTGTCGTTATTTAATTTAAAGATACTCTGTCTAATTAGTTCAATTGGTTTAAGGTATTATCTTTTTTTTAAAAAAAGATTCAAATAAATTCTAATAAATCTGATTTTGTTAAATCTTTAATCACTGGCATTTTAATTCAAATGTTTCATTTTTAGGTCCCTTTCTCTAAAATATAAAATGAAATAAAATGTGTCATTTATTTAATTGTTTTCTTAAAGTTAATCAAATATTCTAAATTATTATATTTTGTGTTAAATCATTTTTTAAAAGAATTAGTCAAAAAATATTTTTAGTCAAGTTACAGGTCAACCGCGTGTTAGCGGGCGTTTCAAGTGCCTTAAAAACCTTCTTGAAGCGTAAATAAGAACTTCTTACCCATTTTCTCTAAATTTTAAAGACTTAATCTGTTAGAGTCTTTTAAAATTAAGTTTCTTAATTTTTTTAAAAAATTAAGTGGCGACTCTTTTTCTAAGTATTTTTCTTAAATTGTTTTATACTTAGAACATTTCAAAAGTAATTTTTTCTACAGATGGAAAAGTTACGGCGCAACACCACCCACACTAAGTAGTGCATTCTTGAGAAGCCATAGTTCATTATCATTCTTTGTGGGGGTAAGCCTTAACCAACATAGACCATGTGAGCAATTCATGGAATCCCAGTGTCACCCTCACCGGATAAGGGATTCCTACTTGCCTAAGGTAGGACCATTACATTTTAGCTTAGGTGGATCCACTAGCTAATATCCTATGTGGGCGCATAGTTATGAGATAGGGAGATTGCTATTAGATACCCCACCTCAACTCACGGATGAGCATCCATCTCAAGAGATTGTTACTAGATACCCCGCCTCAACTCCCGGATGAGCATCCATCTCAATTCATATCCACTCGGTGCTTAGCATTATTTTCCACAGATTACTTATCATTCATTACTTTAGTCATCATTATGGGATAAGAGATTGTTACTAGATACCCCGCCTCAACTCCCGGATGAGTATCCATCTCAAACCCAACATTCATTCATTGGATAGGTCATAGATTCAAAGATGAGAATAGCCTTTCAACTAAGAATTCCATATTGTGAGAAAGTCCTTTCATGATATATCATTATCATTCATTAGTGTACAATTGAGAATAGCCTTTCAATCAACACATCATCATTAACATAATCATAGAAACTTCATTCATTCTTCATTCATGAGTGTGTCTATGTGAGAATAACCTTTCAACAACACCATTATTGCATTATAGTCATAACCACATTACTTTCATTTATACAAGAAGAGGATGCTTAAGCCTACCAATTCAAGATACCACATTACATTGAAGAAACCCTTTGACATTCTATCATCATCATTCATAAGTGTTAAATTGAGAAATATCCTTTCTATAATAACACAATTGCATTCTAAACATGATCATGACACTTTCATATAGATCACACACATATACTTCACATCATAATCATACATAGATCCTTCATGAAATTGTCTTCCAAGGCTATACATCAATCACAACCCAAACATCTAAGATACTACAATATATAAGGGAATTAACATGATTCAACAACTAATTCAATATAAACATAAACAATTCAACATACATTAATGATCACTCAATTCCCAATCACAATCCACAACTTAGGGTTTTGAGGTAGACATGAGTTCATAGGGTAAAATCTTCTTAATTCACCATTAAAACATCAATTAAACCATGATTCATCACTTAAATGCCTTTTGAAAACGTTTGGAATTGAACCCATGCCTAGATTGAAAACCCTAGGTTTTTGGGGGATTTTAGAGACTTGAAATCATCTTTGAAATTGGCCCCTTGAAAGAAACTAAGTCAAGGATGAAGACTACCATACATTTAGGGAAGAATTCCACACGAAATTGAAGAAGAAAGCAGCTCCTTGACTCCTAGACTTGACCTTGATCTTGCTCTTCAATGGAGTTTCTAGAGAGAGGATATTTGGAGAGGTAGTTTCTAACTTTGGAGTGTTTTGAAATACTGAATTGAAAAAGGAGTTTAATACTTTAAACCCTTAAAATACTTTAATTAACCAATAATAACCGTCCCCTAACTTAAAAGACCTTAAATGAATTTACCAAAGTGACCCTCCTCTTGGCCGAAACTTGATAGTTTTGCAGAGGTGACCTACGAATCCCCACCCACGGACCGTGGGTGGGTCCACGAGCCGTACTGGCTGTCTGTGGTTTGGTTCTGTGGGTTTCCTTTTGCAACCTTGACCCACGGGGGCCATCCACGGGGCGTGGATATACCTACGGGGCGTAGGTCCCATCCATAGCTCACCATACTTTGTGCAGATTTTTGTTTTCTTGGCGTCTTAAGGGTTAGGCTTTAGGGTCCTCCTCAAGGACCCCTTGGTTGGTCCTAAGGAGTCGTACCTTGACGTTTAACCCCTAAACCCCTTAACCTAAGCTTGGGAAGACATTCATCAACTTCAAACCCCACAACACCTCAAAAACAAACTTGTTAGGCTCTAGTTTCTACTAGTTTTCTGAGTCGTTACAAAATATGTTGTGAGTTCTTCATGATTGAATTTCAGTCTTTCTCATCGACTTTTCTTTAAAAACAACTCTTTTTTTTCTCTATTGCGTTAATATTTTGAAGGGGTACATGTTTTAAAGTATGAAATCAAGAAAAGAATATTGAAGTTCCTATTAATTTGTTGTTTGTATAGTTAGATATAGCTAGCCAATTTTTTGGGCTTTAATTAGTAAACCTAATCATTTGATAAAAATTGTGCATTAGGCATTGTGGTTGTAAATAGATATCAATATCCCTAATGGCAAACCGATATATCACTCGTATTAGGTTATGGAATATAAAAAAATCGGGTCGGACCGAACTTATTCGATTCTTCGATTTGATTTCAATTTTTTTTAAAAATAAAAAGTTTGGTATTCGATTCAATTCTCGATTTTAGTGTTCCGATTCTTTAACTAAAGAAACAAATTTTATTACATAAAGTTCTGGAAAAATTACAGAAATCCCACCTTTTAGTTTACTTATTACCAATATTCCCTACAAGTTTTACAAATCTCCAAAATCCCTCATTTTCGCGCATCAGATTAGTGTATCATATATAAAATATGGAAAAGGCTCAAAAATACCCCTAAACTATCTGAAATAGCTCAAATATACCTTTAAACTATATTTCGGCTCAAAACTACCCTTTCCGTCATACTATTGGGTCAAAAGTATCCTTCTTACTAACTGAAGCTGTTAAATGCCATGTGGATGCCACATGGCATGCCACGTAAGCTCCACAATTTCATTTATTTCCGCATAGACTAATATTCCTAATCCCTAATTTTTTCCCTCATTTCTCCATTTCCATTTGAAACCATTTCACCCACTCCTTTTCCCTCATTTCTCCATTTCCCTTAGAAACGGAAATGCTGCAGAGCTTCCAGCAGCCAGCAGCCAGCAGCCAGCAGCCAGCAGCAGCCAGCAACCATGCTTTGCAAGGCTGCAGACCTGGAGAAATGAGGGGAAAAGGGGTGTGAAATGGTTTCAAATGGAAATGGAGAAATGAGGGAAAAAATTAGGGATTAGGAATATTAGTTTATGTGGAAATGAATGAAATCGTGGCGCTTATGTGGCATTCCATGTGGCATCCACACGGCATTTAACAGCTTCAGTTAGTAAGAAGGGTACTTTTGACCCAATAGTATGACGGAAAGGGTAGTTTTGAGCCAAAATATAGTTTAAGGGTATATTTGAGCTATTTCAAATAATTTAGGGATATTTTTGAGCCTTTTCCGTATAAAATATAATGTATCTTACTTAACGATTAATGTATCTCGCGCATCAGATTAATGTACCAGCGCTTATATTATTGTATCCGTTTGAGAGGTTTCTATAATTATAAACTTTTAGGGGATAGATTGTAATTTTGCCTTAAAAATATGTGATTTTTGTAATTTGCCCTTAAGTTCTAAAGTAAATACTGTAGAGTGTACACACATTACTAGCTCGGCCCAATCACGCCTGGTCCACTAATTTGGCAACCCAAGCCCATTCTTAGGGTGTGTTTGGTATGAATGAAATTAAAACGACGTTCATAAGGGATTGTTGGATAGCTAATTAGAATTATTCAAATATTACTAATGTATGTATTAGTTATTTGGGTATAAGCTATTTCATTTTCTATCTATATAAAATAATATACCACACAACTTATACATGTATTAGTTATGTAGATTCTAAATAGCAAACCAAATATCGTATTTATTTATACATGAATAACATATTTCCTAAGTAACCAACAAATGTTGTATTACTAATGCAAAAATTGGATCGGAGAATTGAACGCCACCCGTTACTCGTATTGTTTGCCTATATGATGTGCCTTAAGAAATGATCATCCAGAACAACAATTTCAGTTGTTACCTTACTTTTTAAGAAATTAACTTTTTACTTTTATTATAAATATACTATATTATGAATTTTCATTCAGTTCTCTTATAACTTTTTCAAGACAGAAGCGAACTCAGAATTTGAAGATTTCAGATACATTAATTGTATCTTAGCTCAAATACGAGCTTAAGATAAACTTAAAATAAAGTATTGCAAATATGAGCTTAAGATAAACTTAAAATAAAAATATTAAAATAGCACTCAAGCTGGATTCAAACTCAGGTCTCACGGGTGGTTCCTCAAGCTTTTACCAATAGCATAATGGCACTTCTATACTCCTTATGGATGCACTGTTAATTATTAATAATTTCTGTCAGTGTCAGTTTTTCAAGATAGATACACATCTATAAACATGATTTTTTTTTCAAAGTTAATATGCACCATCATCTATAGGGTGAGTGCACTTCGTTTGAATATGCTCGCAAGTAACTTACAAGGAGCTTTCCAAACATGTTTTTATCAGTAATTTACATGAAATATTACATATTAACCTTTTTTTTACTTTTGTATAATTTTACTTCTTTATATTTTGACACTTCTTGAACGGAATTCAGGCTCGCCAATGATTTTATATTAGTGGTCTCTATTCATTTAGTATTCCATAAGTTGATATTTTGGACAAGAAAGAATATTCAAGGATTAAGAAATCATTGTAATTCCCACAATCCACTACCTGAAAATGGACATGATGATGACCAAAGGCACTAAATGTAATTTTGCTTGTTTGTGGTATGAGAAATGCTAGCAAACGTTTTTTGCATTGAAGATGCGGCGAAAGGAATACACATTATTTCTTCCCCTTCTTTAGAGATGTTAATTGCACTAGGTGGACAAGACAATTTCCTAACTATCCATCCATTCCTATATGACATCACCTAGATTTTATTGGTGCATCGATGCATGGTATTGGATAGATATAGTGGCGGAGGCAGAAATTTTATCAAGAGTGTTCGAGAATGGTCTATTGTGCTATTTGGGGTTTGAATCCTGAACACTTCTTCATTCGAATGGACACCCATTATCATGGTGCCAAATGCGTAACTTTTGTCGTCACATCCAACATTAAATATATATCCTTTAAATATAGAATTTGACATATATATATATATATATATATATATATATATATATATATATATATATATATATATACAATGGAGTCCGGCACGAATATTACGATAAAAGACTTGCATAAGGATTTATTTGCCGCTTGACTGAAATTGAACTTCACAACGACTCTTTCATTATGATGACTTAGCGAGCGACACTTATCCTTATTTTATATTTTTCTAAGCATCACCTAATTAGTTTAGGATTTAAATCATGTACCCCTTTAGAATAGAAATATATTTTTATAAGTATTTACATTACGGATATCAATTTATATATACCAAATTAAAGTTAGTGTTTTTATTTGTCAAATATAAATTACCAAAAAGATATTTTTCAAATGATTTAGTTAAATACAATTTATTACTCTCTTTGTTTCAATTAGGTGACACTTTTCTTTTTTCGAAATTATATGAACTTTGATCAACATTTAAAAATGTATATTCTTAATCATATAGACATGAGAAAAATGGCAACTTATAATGCTTATTATATAATTTTTAACATCTAAATTTTAATTTTAAAATATTGAGTTTATCTAATTCAATTCAACTTTAAAAATTAATTAAATTTGTTTTTTAAAAAGCGAAAGTATCACATTGACTGCGACAAAAAAAATTAATTTCTTAAAGAATTTTTTTTCAAAAGTTATTTTTTAAAAGAAAGAATTACTAGTGTAATATTGAATGCCGTAACAAACATTCGTGTTTGAGTTCATATTTTGAACTATAACTTCTTTTTTATAGAACTTTGAATTGATTGCTTTTGAATTTGTCATTTTAGGATGACAAAGGAAGGCGGAAAGATAAATTAAAGATCATGACCATAAATTTTAGTTATATCTTCAAAGATACATTAAAGAGGGGCTATCAAAATTTGAGATGAAGTGATAAGTATTTTTCATTGTTAATTATATGATTTGTATACGAGTTTTGTAAATGAATAGTATTTAATGAATCTATCTTATCTTTATTGTGAGATTTTTCGGTGTGAATTTGAATTAGTTAAATTTGAAAGTAGATATCTCTAGCGAAATCTCTAAAACTAGTTGAATTCCAAAGTATAGTAAATTCAGAATTTTCTCCTTCTTTCTTCAGGAGAAAGACAATTAGTAGGTGCTCAAACGTTTTCTCTATTCTCAGTGATAGAACAGGGTTATAATATGAAGCACCTATTTGTTCTCATGCCATGTATTATTAGAACCGCATTAGTATTATCTTAAATCTTAATCTTTAATTTTTATTGTGATTGTTATTTCTCTAATTTACCGTGATTGAATTTGTATTGAGAATGCAATTAACTACTCGTAAAAGTGTACTCTCTCTAGCAGTTTAAGTTCTTAGATGAGATGGTCATACAGTATTGCAACTTGAGTTCATGTAGACAAAGATCTTTGGATCGAATCTCACCGTCGCCAAATCTAAAAATAAATTCACATGCTTGGCCATTAAAAAAGAATCAGGTGCGCATGTGAGGAGACACACATCTACTCTTGTACATATTTCTCTCAAATTTATTTTGGAAAACTGTTTTCTTAAGCCAAAAGTGTATCAAAAATATATTTTTTTCTACATTATATAAATGAAAATATGATATGTACATACACTATTTTTTTTAAATTCTACTTATAAAAATATACTAAATGTTATAGTTGACGTCCCCTTACTTCCATATAGTATATTTGCATCCAATTTCTTCTTTCATTTTGTTTCCACTTTTTAACACAAGTTGTAGTTTAATTAAAATCATCTTGATTGACTCAGTTTAATTTGGATTATTAGTCCAAGATTTGAAGATTTTCTGAATCGTAATTCCTCCAAAATTCTTATTGCACATGCTATTAATTTGTAGTCAAGGAGGCGCTTCCATATTTGCATACATTTTGACAATGAAGACTTCTAGTGATCTTTCTAATTTATTAAATGTTGGATTTTTTTAAGAGGTCTGAATAAAAATAAATACGTATTTCTCAAAATTAAATTAGTAGAATATAAGGTGTAATTTGAATAGCATCTTTTTATGTTGAATAGGTTGTGGATTTTTTTCGAAAAGACACAATAGTTTATGTTCACTTTTACTATGAAAGTTCTGAATTCTCTTCTTCTTTCTGAAATACTTTTTGCGAGTACTAAGTAAGTTCTGTGTGATTTGGTTGTTTTTTGAGTTCATTTGTATTCGGGTTTGCAGTAACGTTACACTAGTATGTTTTATCCATTTTATCATAAAAGAAAATAAATAAATTATATTCCTCAAATACTAATATAGAGTTTAGTTCGGATATATTCGGATTTGAAATAACGTTACACCAGTATATTTTATCCATTTTATCCTAAAAGAAAATATGTAATTAGGTACCTCAGATACTAGCATAGAATTCAGCCGTTAAAGAACAAATTGTAAATTTAGTAGACTTGATTATAATTTTTGTTTCATCTCCATTCGTAATTTACTTTGTTTAAAGGTTAAAAAGTATTTTATTTTTCAAATACATCAACGATGACGTTAAAAACAAGAAAGTTTAATTACATTGTACCATGTGCCAAAAGAAAAAAATTGTCAAAAAAGATCATTAGTTTCATTCTTTTTTTACTTCGTTAATATATGTCAAGTAAAACTTAAAAATAAGGTTATTGTTGAATTAATTTGAAATATTCAAGAATGTTCCTCTGCTTGAGAAGTGTGGGTGGGTGGGTAAGTGAAAAAGTAAGGTGACTGATGTCAAAGAATATTTAAATATCGCACACACACAATTTCACTTGTGGAAAAATATTTTTATATTTTTCATGTTTGATTAGTTAAAATTTTTTCCTTAAACACATTTTATTTTTACCCTAATTTTGTAGCTCTCAAGTCTCATCCCCACCACTCATCACCCTTATCATTTCACTCATGTTTTTTTTAATAATATATATCTAAATTATATATGAATATTTTTAAGATAAAATGTTAATAGATATTGAATATTGTTACAATTTTCTATGGAATAGGTATGGTCGTATGTGTAATGTCAAAAGGGCTGAATGTAATGTCATCAAGGGCTGCTCCTTTTTGAAAAAAAAAGGAGTAGCAACTTTGAAACGGAATTGCAACTTTCTACAAATTGCAGAAAACGCGTAAAAGAAAACGCGTAAAATCCTTTTACGCGTTTTCAATTTCCTATAAATAGAGGGCCTCTTGCCCTCATTTAGATTATCACACAGAAATTCAATCCAAAAGAGTAAGAACACAAATAGAGTTATATACCAAGATAAATATTATAGTCTTGAGTGTCCTCTTTAGTGAGTTGTTCCTTTTACGAGAGAGAAATGTTTATTGTTATTTTCTCTTGTATTTGAGAGCAATGTACTCCCATATTATCATAGTAAAATCCTTCTACCCCATGGTTTTTCCTTCTATTTGTTTGAGAGGTTTCCACATAAAATTCTCATGTCCAATTATTTTTATTATTTATTATCATATCAAACTTTAGTTGTGGTGCTTCCTCCCCCCAACAGTGGTATCAGAGCCCTCAGTTATTCTGTCTGTTTTATGCAAAGGTACTATCTGTGAATAGTAAATTTTTGTGAATAGTAAATTTCGATGACGGTACAGTTTGTTACGATTGTTCAAAAAAATATTCAGAAACGATCTAGAAGGGTGTGAAGTAAATAACAATGTCGAGTACAACAAAGTTTGACGTTGAAAAATTCAATGCGACTAATTTCTCATTGTGGAAAATGAAAATAAGAGCGATATTGAGAAAAGACAATTGCTTAGCTGCAATTGAAGGCAGGCCCACATACTTTACTAATGATAACAAGTGGAATGACATAGACAGCAACGCAGTTGCTGATCTACACTTGGCACTAATTGATCAAGTGTTGTCTAGTATGGTTGAAAAACGGATGGTGAAGGAAATATGGGATACTCTTACGAGATTGTACGAGGCCAAGTCTTTGCATATTAAAATCTTCTTAAAAAGAAGATTGTATACTCTTCGAATGGCAGAGTCTATGTCGGTTATTGAACACATCAATACTTTGAATACTCTATTTTCGCAACTTACAACAATGGGCTGCAAAATAGAGGGAACTGAAAGTGCGGAGCTTGTACTTCAAAGTCTGCCTGACTCGTATGATCAACTCATCATCAACCTGACGAACAATACAGACAGTCTAGTTTTCGATGAAATTGCAGCCGCTGTCTTAGAAGAAGAAAATCGACGCAAAAATAAGGAAGACAGACAAGCAAGTTCACAGCAAGCTGAAGCTTTGATGATGGTGAGAGGAAGACCAACAGAACGTGGCCCCAGTGGGAGTCACAATCATGGTAGATTTTAATCAAGAAGTAAGAAGAATATCAAGTGTTACAACTATGGCAAGAAAGGGCACTTCAAGAAAGATTGTCGGTTCAAGAAGAAAAGTGAACACCCTGAGTCATCAAATGCTCAAGGGAATATTGCAAGTGCCTTGAATGATGGCGATATTTTATATAGTGAAGCAATATCAAATAATGAAGGCAAAAAAAGTTTCACTGATGTCTGGATCATGGAAACAGGAGCAACTTGGCACATGACTTCTCGGAGAGAATGGTTCTATTAATATAAACCTATCTCAAGAGGATCTGTGTTCATGGGAGACGATCATGCTTTGGATGTTATTGGTATTGGGTCCATCAAAACAAAGATGTATGATGGCACGATATGCACCATCCAAGAGGTACGACATGTAAAAGACTTAAGGAAGAATCTATTGTGTTTGGGACAATTAGATGATAATGGATGTTCATATAAGACTCATGGTGGAGTCATGAAAATATCAAAAGGAGCGCTTGTAGTGATGAAAGCGGAAAAACTTGCTGCAAATCTATATGTGCTTAAGGGTGAAACACACCAAGAAGGAGAAGCATCAACTGCGTTAGCAAATTCATTTGAAGAATCAATAATGATGTAGCATTGTAAACCTGGCCATATGTTGGAATGAGGTTTGAAGATTCTTGCTGAGCAAAAGCTTCTTCCAGGGCTCAAAAAGGTTTCACTACCTTTTTGTGAGCATTGTGTTACCAGTAAGCAACATAGACTGAAGTTTAGCAGTTCCTCTGCTAAAAGCAAGGAAATATTAGATCTTGTCCACTCTAATGTCTGGCAAGCACCGGTGGAGTCTCTAGGAGGAGCAAAATACTTCGTGTCATTTATCGAAAATTACTCCAAGAGAAGTTGGGTGTATCTAATCAAGAGAAAGTCAGATGTTTTTCCAGTTTTCAAAGAGTTCAAAGCGTGGGTGGAACTTGAATCTAAGAAAAGGATCAAGTGTTTGAGGACAGATAATGGAGGAGAATACACTGGTGAAGAATTTGATAACTTCTGTAAACAAGAAGGTATTAAAAGGCAGTTCACGGTGGCATATACTCCATAACAAAATGGAGTGGCAGAGCGGATGAACAAAACCTTGTTGGAATGGACAAGAGGTATGTTGGCAACTGCAAGGTTGGAAAAACCATTCTGGGCAGAAGCAGTCAAAACCGTCTGTTATGTGATCAATCGATCACCATCAACCGCAATTGATTTGAAAATGCCAATGGAGATGTGGACAGGAAAACCAGCTGATTATTCTCGCTTACATATATTCGAAAGTCCTACTTATGTTATGTACAACACCCAAGAAAAATCGAAGTTGGATCTGAAATTCAGGAAATGCATTTTCTTAGGGTATGTTGATGGAGTCAAGGGGTATCGTTTGTGGGATCCCATTGCCCGCAAAGTGGTAATCAGCAGGGATGTTGTATTTGTTGAAAATAAGATACAAGCAAAATAAGGTAGCACTTCGAAAGAAAAATCAGAGACTACTATAGTTGAAGTTGAAGAAATAGAAAAAGTTCCAGTTTCTTCTGAAAAAGCACCAGAACACGAAGAGCAAGAGCAAGCTGAGATCGAAACCCCACAAGTTCGATGGTCAACTAGGGAGAGAAGAGAACCAGCTTGGCACTCAGATTATTCTATGGAGAGCAATGTTGCATACTGTTTATTAATAGAAGATGGAAAGCCTTCAACTTTTCACGAGGCTATGAAAGGCCAAGAATCATCTTTGTGGATGGCAGCAATGCAAGAAGAAGTTGAAGCTCTTCATAAAAATAAAACATGGGATTTTGTTCAATTACCACAAGAAAGGAAGGCCATTGGAAACAAATGGGTCTATAAGATCAAACGTAATGGTAATGATCAAGTGAAGAAATATCGTGCAAGATTGGTGGTGAAAGGATTCGCTCAGAAAGAAGGTATAGACTTCAATGAGATATTTTATCCGGTGGTTCAACTCACAACAATTCGAGTGGTCCTGGCGATGTGTGCTACATTTGACTTGTACTTGGAGCAGTTAGATGTCAAAATTGCATTTCTTCACGGAGAGCTTCAAGAAGAAATTTATATGCTCCAACTAGAAGGTTTTGAAGAACAAGGAAAAGAAAACTTGGTTTGCAGGCTGAACAAATCTCTATACGGTCTCAAACAGGCGCCGAGGTGTTGGTATAAGAGATTTGATTCTTTCATTATAAGCCTTGGATACAACAGACATAGTTCAGATCTTTGTGTTTATTATAAGAGATTTGGTGATAACGATTTTGTTATTTTGCTGTTGTATGTTGATGACGTGTTGGTAGTAGGCCCCAATAAAGATTGTCTCACAAATTTAAAGGCATAATTGGCTAGGGAGTTTGAAATGAAGGACTTGGGACCAGCAAACAAGATTCTAGGGATACAAATTTATCGAGACAGAAAAATAGGAAGATTTGGCTTTCTCAAAAGAACTACTTGAAGAAAATTTTGCGACTCTTCAAGTGCAAGACTGTAAGTCAATTTCTACCCCACTTCCTATTAATTTCAAGTTATCCTCAAGTGTGAATCCTAGCAATGAAGCAAAGATGATAGAGATGTCTCGAGTACCGTATGCATCAGCAGTGAGAAGTTTAATGTTCGCCATGGTATGTATAAGACCAAACATTGCACAAGCAGTGGGAGTGGTCGATACATGGCTAATACTGGTAGAGAGCATTGGAATATTGTTAAGAGGATTCTGAGATATATCAAGGGTACCTCAGATGTTGCAGTGTGTTATGGAGGATCAGGCTTTACTGTTAAAGGTTATGTTGATTCAGATTATGCAGGTGATCTTGATAAAAGCAAGTCCACCACAGGTTATGTGTTTACTCTTGCTGGAGGAGTTGTAAGCTGGGTTTCAAAACTGCAATCTATTGTGACTATATCTACGACGGAAGCAGAATATGTAGCAGCTACACAAGCTAGCAAAGAGGCATTATGGATACAAATGTTACTAAAGGAGCTCGAGCACAAACAAGAGAATGTTGATCTGTTTTGTAATAGTCAAAGCGCTTTGCATCTTGCAAAGAATCCGGCATTTCATTCAAGGACAAAGCACATACGAGTTCAGTATCACTTTGTTCATGAGAAGGTGGAAGAAGGCAGTGTGGATATTTAGAAAATTCACACTAATGACAACCTAGCAGATATGCTTACGAAGCCAATCAACAGTAACAAATTTATATGGTGCCGATCTTCTATTGGCCTAGCAAAAACATAACATTGCAGTAATTGGGTAGAAAGGATGGTGTGAAGACTTAATTGATTCTCAATTCAATCTTCAAGTGGGAGAATGTAATGTCAAAAGGGCTGAATGTAATGTCATTAAGGGCTGCTCCTTTTTGAAAAAAAAGGAGTAGCAACTTTGAAACGAAATTTCAACTTTCTACAAATTACAGAAAACGCGTAAAAGAAAATGCGTAAAATCCTTTTACGCGTTTTCAATTTCCTATAAATAGAGGGCCTCTTGCCGTCATTTAGATTATCACACAGAAATTCAATCCAAAAGAGTAAGAACACAAAGAGAGTTATATACCAAGATAAATATTATAGTCTTAAGTGTCCTCTTTAGTGAGTTGTTCCTTTTACGAGAAAGAAGTGTTTATTGTTGTTTTCTCCTTATATTTGAGAGCAATGTACTCCAATATTATCATAGTAAAATCCTTCTACCCCGTCGTTTTTCCTTTCTATCTGTTTGAGAGGTTTCCACGTAAAATTCTCGTGTCCAATTATTTTTATTATTTATTATCATATCAAACGTTATTTGTGGTGATTCCTTCCCCCAACAGTATGGTGGTAGTTTAGTGCACCATATATGTTTCTCCTTTAATATCAATAGTATTATAATAACTTCTTATTCTTTGATTTCTGTTTTCTATTTGTTATTTCTTGTATTTCGTTTTTTACATTATAATTTCATTGTTGTTGAATACTATATAATCCCTTTTTCTTGAATATTATATAATGCTTTCTCTATTATTTAAATTTTTTCTATAGCTATATATTCTTTTACAAACTATTTTGATATGCGTTACTTGAAAGTTGAATCAAAGATTTTTTCAAAAATAATATAATAAATAATAAGGTTAGCATATGCTCTCCATTTTTTTTCCTTCCTACCAAACTCACTCTTAAAGTCAAATACAAATAAATTTTGTGACCTTTCAAATTTTGAATTGATAAACAGATGACGTATATATAAACTAGTCGAAAATTTGACAGGTTAATTATAATTAACATAATTAATTCCTTCATCCTTAATCTGAAAGCTAAATAATTTTCATTTCCATTATATTGTTATATATAAGTTTCTTCATTTCATTATTATATGTTTCCTTTGTAATGGGTATGTGGACAAGAATACGTTTAATATAGTTTATTGTTCTTCTTTAGTTGCATCCACATCAATAGTTCACTAGAAAAGCTAACTGCATATGTCAATATCTTTGATGAAAAAAAAAAAAAGATTTTCGGTACGTTTAAGGCGGAGTCAGGCAGTATCAAGGGATTTATTTGAATTTTCTCGACAGAAAAATATATAATGTATATATAATAGATTTTTTTTGAATGTCTCGTTAGTGAATATTATAACTCGTCACTATATACATTTGAATAACCATTTTAGTTTACAACGAATTCATATCTTTCTTTCTTCTTCGTTTTTAAAAAAGTATTTCGTATGTGTTTAATAAATTAAAAAAAATGTGTTTCTTTGTGCACTACTATATGTAGCATCTATATTACAATGAAGTACATTCTCTCCAAAAAAAAAAAGTGGTGTATATAGTATTCTTTTGTTCTTTCTTTTTCGTATTCATGTCTTCTAGTGCATAAAATTGCATTCACTTTCCAAATTATTATGATTAATTATTACTATATATTGTTCAAATTTAGTTTCCCCTAGTAAAGATTTGGAAGAAAAGTTGTATATTCTGTTTACAATGTCATGCGTTAGTTTTTGTTTATTGAATTTTCTTGAATAAAATAATATCTAATACATTAATATGCAATACCTCATCAATGCTAGTTCTGAAATTCTTTTGAAAATGGATTAATATTTAAGTACAACAACAATATATTGAGTAAACTCTCACAAAGTGAGATTGGAAAAAACAGAGTGTGGCAGTGTGTGCGTAGGCCTTACTATTACCTCTTTAAGGTAGAGAGGTTGTTTCTGAAAGACCCTCGGCTCAAGCAAATGAAATTACCAGTAATTGAAAAAAAATGACAATGGAGAGAAACATGACAACTAATAGCAAAACAGTAAAGATCATATATGCAAGAAACCGCTACAACAACAATAAGGTATGATCACCTAAACATACACCGATTACAACTGATACAGTGCTCTATTTACTACCACCAAGTCGTATACATAAATAAGCTAGTAATACGATAACTCTCAACTATCTACTAATCTCTTATTCTTATCCACAACTTTTATATCCTCCTATCTAAAGTCATGTCCTATATAAGCTGAAATTGCATAATGCTATATCTAATCACCACTCCAAAATGGATCATTTTAGGTAATTGATAAAAAAGATTCCTAAATATATATATATAGTTAGTTCCACTTCGACATGTTATGCTACACAATCAGCATATTGTTGAGATTTAATTTTCCTTATAAAGATTTGGAAGAAAAGCTTGGTTGAATCCAGACAAAATTCTGCAAATTTAATTAATTATTAAAATATATACAGATTTATTGGAACCCACCATGTAAAATTATGAATTGATTTTTTAAAAAAAACTTTCTATTATACATTTTATTTTATTATTGATGTCAGCTTAATTTGTTAGTAGAAAGTTGATAGATGGTGATATGTTTGTGTTTCTACGTGCACTAACGTAATGCTCCACCAACTAAATAAGGCTTTAATTTATCCCCCATAATCAAAGGAAGAAAAAAGCACTAAAATAAGCTTACTTATGCAAATGCACTATCCACATTTTCATCTCCGCAATCACAAAAACTATATATATTTAACAGCAATAAATAAATAAATATATATATATATATTAGTAAAGAGTATGTGTTAAATTTTATTGGTATTAATTAATTGTCATTAGATTCAATATCGCTATAGGCTATTGGGACATTTACAAAGAATGTTAATTACTACTAAAATTACATATTTAGCAACAACTAAGCTACTATTGTTAATGGAATGCCCTAAAAATAATTTTGGATGTAGTACCCCTCTCCTTTGGTTTGCTTAAATGTTATTAATTAATAAAAATAGTAATTTATTATTTTTAACGATAGATATTGGAGACTCACTCCTATATATAAAATCATTCAAAAAGCAATAAATTATAAAATTGAGAATTATTACGTCGTCATATATGAGGAAATAATGGATTTTAAAATATTTTTTTAAAAAAAATTAGTCATTCCTAAGTTACCATAGGAGGACACAAACAAGTTTTTCATTGATAAAAAAAATGTCAAACAATGAATAAAAAGAAATTATGAAAGGCTTTGCAAAATTTAATTATAATTATAATTTTATTCAACATGTAATGCACTTTAAAGGGGTAAAAGAATAGATTAACATTTATTATTATTATTTTAAGGAGGGATAAACCTTACCTTGTGAGGAAATACACATTTATACTAATTAAGTGTGTGGAAAACAAGGTATACGTATGTGTGTACGTACCATATTTACTAATTAAGTATAAGTTATATATATCGTATGTGTAAAAAATTTATACTATTTAAAAGTCATTTTAACCTATTGTAATAAGTAATGGAGTATGTTATATTTTAAGATTACGAACTCCACATCTCAGAAAAATTATCCATAAATATTATTTAAATAATTTGACAATATTAAAATTTAAGCTTTTTACTGGTAATATTACGTTTTACTTTATGTGGACAGAAAAAATAATTACTAAATTGATTAGAACTCATTGCCTCGCCCACTTAATTCAACCTTCGGTCATAAACCAATTGCTTGGGGTTAGGGTTGGTAAAATAGTTTTAAAATATTAATATGGGTATTATCCTTACTATTCATTAAAAATGAATATTCTCCGGGTGACTTTTCTTTTAATCGATCTTGAGGAGTTCTACTTTATTATTCAGGTAGAGTGAAATGACTCTCTATCACCTTTTCTTTCGGTGAAGGCTTGAAAGTTGCTTGATTAGATGTGATTAGAATTCGATTTCTTTGTTCTTTGGGAACCGCTTACTCCTTTGTCTCACTTATGTTACACTTCCCTTTAAATATGCACCTGACAAGCAAAGATTCTCGAAATTATTTTTACGGCTATGAAGCAATAAATCCTTTGTAGTCTTTTGTTTATGTTTTGTGCTATTTCATCATAGATTGCATACGGCAACTGGAAAGAGAATTCAAAAATGAATAATATGAATATTTATATGATCAATATTCGATACTCATTTGTATGCTTGTTATTTTTTAAAAGTTTATATTTTCTAAAAGTTAGGTTTATTTTATTTTTAACTTGTGTTTTCATTTGCACATATCCGGTGATTAACTTATTTTTTTCATTTTGAATATAAATGGATTAAAAAATTTTTTTTTTTTTGTTTAATCTAATAACAATCTATATATGTTGATTCTGACTCGTTCAATTGTCACTCCTACTCAATACGGATGTTATCATGATGCAAGTAGAGAAAATGCTACTTCCTTTTTAGCATGTCAAGGATTTTGGTGCTAAAAATATTATATTCACATAAAAATAATAAGTAATAATTATAATAGGAAGAGGATGTTAATCTTTGGCTTTAACTAACTAATTGGTGTGCGATATTTTAAAAAAGGATAAAGAGAGGCTTTTTTCCACATCCCAATTGACCCTCTCCCTCTTCAAAGATCAATGAGGTGATGTAATGCAACCAAAACCTAATTTATTCTTAGTGGAAATCCTATTTTTTTGCCACTATTTTTCTACACAATGTTTTATATTATTAAATATTTGATTGTTCAACTTCAATATCTAGCTTTTTGCTTCACCTAAATTGTTTTTTGTCCTCAACCCGTACGACAAGGTTGCGTTTCTTTTACTTAGCATTTTGGGTGTTTACCTCATTAATTTGGGCACAGTAAAGGCTCATTCGAATTTTCTTTATTAAAAAAATTATAATATATGTATCTATGTTATCATTTTTTAAAGTCAAAAGTCTATTAGAAATAATTCTTTTTATCAAGGTAGAGTAAGGACTAAGGTTTGCGGTTGTTAGAGAGCGCACACTTATATTATGTAATTATATCCTCAACATGTACTCTCGCGTGTTGAATTGATTCCTTTTTACGGGTCAAGCATGTTGAAATTCTTTTTTGATAAGAATGACAATGAAACTCGATTTCAGAACCTCTATCTGCTCTAATACCATATTGAAGTGTGTGAGTGTGACAATTTCATCTCAAAGCTTAAACCGTTAACAAAAGCACACTTTTATTATATAATTATATTCTCAACACTTAATCCCATATCAAGAGGTCATTGGTTTTGTGGTTCATTACTAAAAAGTATTTAAATTTTTTGAGAAATATGTATTTTTGCATAGTAGGAGATATGAAAATAAAGCACATGAAATATTTGTGGAATCATTTTCTTCTGCTCAAAACTTTAAATATGTATTAATTATGTTGAATTATTTCCTCCCAAAAATTAGAGCAATATTGTAATGGCCAAACTATTTCATGTTTGGCATTTTGCCAAAAGGATAATCATTAAATTAAGCTGTAACTAAGTGCAGATTAAGACACTATTAAGGAATCTACGTGATATCTTATTATAATATTGCACATCGAATTTGGTAAGATCTGTTAATATTTGTTTATTCATACTAGATTATGTGGTTAGTAAAATAATTAATTAGTGATTAATGTTAACAACCTATATTAATTAGCGGAACAAGGTAGAATAGTAGAATGAGACCAAGGTAGAATAGTAGAATGTTCTAGAAATTGATTTTTTTTTCTTTAGTAAAAATATCACTATTCTAATGTTTTTCTATCAAAATGACTTGAAAATAATCTCAAGTTGATTTACTGTAACTAGGGGTATCAGGTCAATGGTACATTTTGATCGATTATTTTAAAAAATAGTAAATTTGTTTGTGCTTTGCACGGTCTTAAAAAAATCAACTAACTTTATTATATTTTTATAAATTAAGATGAAATATAGAATGTAAATTTCAATTTTATTATATTTATTAAAATACAAAATAATATTTTTATTGACATTACATTGATTGTATTTCAAGAAAATAATGCATTTGCAGTAAAAGGAACAAAGAAAGGAAAAGAAGTGATTTGAGGAAATGATATTAATATAATTAACGAAGAGTTTAGAGAAGAAGTAAAAGAAGAATTTGAGAAATTTTATAGGAAAAGAAAATAATAGCATTGATGATAAAAAAATTCAAATATAAAGATTGATCAAGTACTATTCCCTCAAGTAACGTTCAATGACCTCTTAGATTAATGTCATATGAATCATAAAATAATTTAGGATTGAAATTCATTTTAAATTTTATACTTTAACAGAAAAAATGATAAAAGTGAAGCTAACGATATCCATTAAAATATTTGTAATCTTTGACTCTTGAAAAGGTTTGTAGGCAAAATGTAAATAAATTTAAATTTAACAATTAAATAATTATTTTTTTAAAAAAATCATATAATTGAGATAAACCTAATCATAAGAAATTTATCTATCTAATTCTATAAACTTCATATAAGTATAAGAAATATGATCTAATTCTGTCACGTTAACATATGCTTTCGAGCATGCCTATATTTTTTAATCTTGTGCATGATAGATAAATTGTTATTTTCATGTTCATTCACTTTAATTGACAAATTATATTATATTTTGAGAGTTGAATTAGAAAAACAAAACTTAGTAGTGTTTTTTATAAGCATCTAGTGCATCTGCACTTAAAAGGAAGAAAAAAATCTAAATAATCTTAGTGAATATCGTTAGTTTTACTTTTATCATTTTTGACTCTTCTATTAAGTGTAAAATTTGAAAAGAATCTCAACCATAAATTATTTTTATGATCCACGTGTACTAATCTAAGAGATCAAATATTACTTGAGGGAATATCACTTGATTGGATCTTTTTCCGGCTATTGATGAAGAATTAAAGATGATTGTCTAAATGTTCTGTAATTATTTGGGTATAGATTCTTTTAATGTTCTTTAAATATTTAGTTATACTTTTTTATATTTTAAAATTAAATAAAAATAGATATTGATGAAGAAAGAATTAAAGATGACTGTTTTAATGTTCTGTAAATATTTAGGTAAACTATTTTGTATTTTAAAATTAGATAAAAATGGCTATTGATGAAGAAAGAATTAAAGATGATTGTTTTAATGTTTTTTAAATATTTAGGTCAATTTTTTTTGTATTTTAAAATTAGATATTTAGGTAAATTTTTTTGTATTCACTTCACCGTTTTCATATTCAGCTTTATTATATATATATAGAGAGAGAGAGAGGGAGAGATTATACCATATGATCAATTTGTTCGATAATTCTACGTGCATAATTATTCAACTTTATACATTTTTAAAACCGTTTGGGTTATTATCTCAATTACTCTTTAATATTAATATGGTTCGATAATCTTTCAGTTATCTTTTAGAAAGTCATCTAATAGTCGCACTATTATTAGAATATTTGATGCTTTGTAAAAATTTTTTTTAAAAAATAAGAACACACTTTAATATAATGCAAAAAACTATGCAATCGTCATGAACACTTGGGATATGGTTCTAAAATAAAATGCTTGTGATATAATGAGAAACTTAGGAAGAATTGATGGAGAGGTGTTTGGATTGATTTATTTGAAGTGATTTTAATTTTTTTCTTTTTTTCTTTTTATGGGTTTTTAAAAAGATAAAAGTGATTTTATGTGCTTGTTTTTAAGCCAAAAAGTATAAAAATAAATTAAAAAATAAAAGCTTTCAACTTACGAATTTTCATTTTTAATTTGTAAATTATTTTTAAAAATTCAATCCAAACACCTTTGAAGTCAACCACTAAAGAAAATGCATGACAATTTATCTGAGTAAAAATAACAAATATCGGACCAGCTAAAATATACGTGAAATTAAATAGTATAACTCTAAAAAATGTGCAAATTTTATATAAACATTCCATTAATTAAACTCAAAGTAAAGATTTATAATTTGAGCATTTTACTGTCAAATATTATTTGGTAATTCACTCTTTTTGGCAAAATTATATCAGTGATACTATTCTTTAAAAAAAAAAAAAAAAAAAAGTTACACCTGTAGTTCGATAATTATGGAAGATTTGGTATTTTATAGTTGTTTCCGTCAGAATTCACCCTAACACTCTATTTGGATCATTGTTACCCATTGTTTCATAATGTATTGTATTGTACTGTACTCTATTGTACTCTGCATGGTAGATACAATGTTTGGCTAGACTGTATTGTTTGTTGTTGTTTAATAACATTTTAATTGTTTGATTTGATTGTATCGTACTGTATTGTAATTTATAAATTTACTAAAATATCCTTAATTATTATAGGGTAGGAGGTTTGACTATAATTAAATAATCTAAGCTAAAGGGTAAAATAATATTTTGAAATATTATGTAAAGATATAATTGGAAAAAGAAATTAAGTAACAATGGAGCACATCAAATCAGTTGTTCCATAAAATAGGGATTTTCATTGTTACGTAACAACGAAATTTAACAATACAATACATTTTAAGTAACAATCAAAACAAATGTTGTAGGTATAGTAACGATACAATACAATACAATGGGCAACAATGATCCAAACAGTGTGTAAAATTCAATTTTAAATTTTTAATGTTTCTATTTTATATTTATCATACAACATTATATTGTATGCATATAAATTAATTCAAATACTTTTAGAATTGCTTTGACACCCCCCAACTGTAATAGTTATGCACGAAAATAATTTCACTCGATTAGAATCAAATCGTATAATATTAAATATTTGATCTCATAAACAAGTAAAATATGCAACAAAAATTGACTAGGCCATTCATTTTATGAACAGATTAATTAAATTCAATGAACAAAACCACCCAAAAATGTGGTGCAATAGATGAGGTTGTTCCTCCCTTAATCAAAGGTCTCGTGTTCGACTCATAGATATGAAAAAATCCTTGGTAGAAAGTACTTTCTCTCGAATGGGCCCTACGCGGCACGAATCCAAATTAATCTACCACCAAAATGAGTATCGAACACTGAATGGAAACAAAAAAAAAAAAATCAACAAAGAAATAATTTGGAGGGCAAAACTATAGTACATATAGTAAAAGCTTTTATATATAATATCATGATTTTAATTTAGCATACCAATCAGCACTAGCTAGTGCTTGCTACTATTTTTAGTGGATATTCTTGTAATCCTTTAAGCACGATATAAGCTATAGTTAATTTCAATCACATGAAAGTACCACATGGATGTACGATAAAATAAAACGTTTAGGCATGGAAATAGGACTATTTTGTTTTTATTCCCACCAAAAATGTGAACAAACGGTAAATAAAAATACAATTAATCATACATGAGGAATAAGGTTCAAAATATAAGGGAGTAAAAAAAAAACGATTCAATTCAAAAAATAAAAATTGCTAGATGAACCTGGATGTTATTTTATATATAATACCATGGTAGGATTATTATTGCATACAAATGTATACGATTGCATTATATTAAAAGTGAGGAGATCTTGAGCATATCAATATGCACTAAGATTTTTTAGAGATCAATTGCAAAATGGGAGAATTCAATTCTACAAGGAACCATGGTACGAAAGTTATCATAAAATTTTAAATGGAATTACTTTTATATAAAGAGTTTTTTACGTAAAATTCTTGTGTTTGATATATATTCAAAAATTTACTTTCTTGCATAGCTCTTCCAAGAACCAAATACATAGGCCTTCAGCCAATTAAATCATGGAGATAATTAGTATCAAAGTTTGATACTTCAATAAAATTGCACCTTCTGAAATACAAGAAAGAACTATCAATCACAAGGCGATTATATTTCAATGGAGAACACTATGAAAAAAATTAAATATCGTCTTGTAAATCTGCAAAGGACATATGGGATCGATACTCTTTAAACAAACAATAACGTAAAATCAAAAACTAAAAATTTATATCTAAATTCACATTTTAAAAAAAAACTTAAATAATTTGTCCCTCATATTTCGAATCATATCACATAAAACACAAGACTAAAGGATATATAATAACAATTATATAAAATCTTCTCGTACACATCCATATATACTAATTTAATAAACTCACCCTTTATTTTAATTTTTCTAATAAGAAGTTTTTGGCTTGCGTAGGCATCCACACCTTAGTGCCCTAGCCCCACAAGGATCCCACTAATCTTCACGTGCTGTCCCACAAAATCATCTCTATAAAAACTCAATTTTTCCACTTATTCGTAGTACGTGACACGAAAATAAAATAGACAAGGTCTTCTCTCCAAAAATAATAAAAATGGCAACAACTTCTAGCTTTGAATCCATTAGAGCTAGAGTTGTGTGGTGGACTTGCCTAGCCTCCGCCTTTCGAACCGCCTTGGCTTGTTCGATAGTTGGTGTAGCCACCCTTTTCGGCCCCGAAAGTTTTAAGACTCAAGTCGCATTCCCCGCTTTTTCCTACGTTACTGTTATTCTAATTGTAACTAATGCCACCTTAGGTGACACTTTACGTAGTTGTTGGCTCGCGCTATACGCAACGATTCAAGGTGTTTGTCCTGCAATATTAAGCCTATGGTTGATCGGGCCGGGCCGACTCACGGCCAGCACCACGGCTACGGCTGTGGGGCTGAGCGCGTTCGTGGTGGTCCTGCCCGAGAAAACTCACTTGATAGCGAAGCGTATAGCGCTAGGGCAACTTGTGATTGTGTATGTCATAGCTTATATTAACGGTGCGAATACCGAACCGGTTATGCACTCGGTTCGGGTCGTGGCTAGCACCGCGGTTGGAGTTGTGGCTTGTGTTTTAGCATTGTTGCTTCCTTATCCTAACCTTGCTTGTTGTGAGGTGAGAATTAATTAATTGATAAGTAGCACTAATATTTTTTTTACATGATTACTAGTATTTGACTATATGAATGTCATAAAAAAAAGATAGTGTCATATTCATTATTACACTCGTTTCATTTTCAAACATTAGATGCACTAAATATTTTTGTCTTCGAAAATTCAATAATACTTGCTTATTATCAGAAACAATATTTCTATCTTGTGAACGCAACATCCTTTTGATCAGGTTTTACTTATAAAATTATATTGAATATGTTATTGATTAACGTTTATAGGTAAAAGAGAAAAGCAAGCTCTTCGTGGAAAATGCTACCGAGAGGATTAACTTGTTTGTGAAGGCTTTTTCTGCTGAAGACAACACTTCAGCACTTGCTTTAATTTCTCAAGCCAAGTCCTTAGTTAACAATGGACCCAAACTTCTCCAAGCCATTAAATCCAAGCAGGCAACCGTCTCAATTTATGTGACACTATTTGATTACAAAAAAAACTTTTCAAACTTCTAGTCTAAATTATGTTTTAAATATGTGTATCGACTATTAATCATTTCATTTAGGATAAAAAGTCATATATACATTTTGTGACGGACTAAGAAGTAAAGTATGTCACCTAATTATTATAGTGGAAAGTGATTATAACTTTTTTTTTTTTTACTTGAATTTGGTAACAGGAAAGCATGAAGTGGGAAATATTTCCTTTCAAGTTTTTAAGACCATATGGAGAGAATCCAGGGGACAAATTTCAAGAAATCCAAACACCTTTAAGAGGGATGGAAATTGCATTGGAAAATTCCCCTTCAATATTCCCAATTAGTATTCTCAACATAGAGCTAAAAGATGGTCTAGAAAAACTAGGAGATCACATCTCAAAGCAAATAAAAAACATGTCCCTAGACGAGTCGTCAGCAACTGTCCCAGAGTCAAATGCACATGATGCAGAAAAGTTCCTCCAAACACTTCAAAGCATTCAACCAACAAAAAAAGACCTCCCCTCTTTATTTTTCCTTTTTTGCCTAAAATTGTTGTTACACAAACCAAACTTTCCTTTATCATCCAAAAAAGGAGTTGAAATTGAAATTGAATCCATTGGTTCCAACAAACAAGTTGATGATCATCAAGAAGGATTTATTAAAAAGACATGGAACAATTTGGCAATTACTATAAATAGTAGAAGATTTATGACATCTTTTAAATGTTCACTTTCTTTAGGCCTTGCTATATTTTTTGGATCAATTTATAGCAAGGAAAATGGATTTTGGGCAGGGTTGCCTGTTGCAATAAGCCTTGCAGCAACAAGAGAAGCAACATTTAAAGTTGCTAATGTCAAAGCACAAGGGACAGTGTTGGGAACAGTTTATGGTGTCTTAGGATGTTTTCTCTTTGAAAAATTTGTGCAAATAAGGTTCTTGTCTTTGCTTCCTTGGTTCATTGTCAGCAGCTTCTTGAGCCGTAGCCGGATGTACGGCCAAGCAGGTGAAAATTCTTTTTGTTCTCTCGTCCCAATTTATCTGAAGGTGTTTTGCTAGCCACTCTTAAAAAATTTACTAGTGACATTTCTATTATAAAAAAAAAAGTAGTCCTCTTTAAAGCGTTGAAGTACAATACGAAATATTTTAAACCAAATTGGGTAGAGTAGACATTATATACATAATCAGTATAAAGAGATTTTACATTAATTATCAGATCATTTTTATTTATTGTAGCAGATAATCTGGCTTGTTTTTCAAGATTAAAAATATTGCTCCACATTTCAACAAAATGTACTTGTAAATATCTCTTTTATATAACATGATAGTGTAAAAAACTTATTTACACGTCTTGAAAGTAAAGTAGTGTAATAATCATATCAGTTAAGTTTAAATCTTGAATTTGTCTCTCAAATGTTCTTTATTTCAGGTGGGATTTCAGCAGTAATTGGGGCAGTACTAATTCTAGGTAGAAAAGGATTTGGTCCCCCAACTGAATTTGCTATAGCAAGAATCACAGAAACATTCATTGGATTATCATGTTCCATCATGGTTGAAATTTTGTTCAATCCAACAAGAGCTTCAACATTAGCTAAAATGCAGCTCTCCAACACCTTCAAAATCTTGCACGAATGCATCGACTCAATAACCTTCTTGTCCTCTAACAAAAACAACTCCGAGGAAATTCAAAAGAATCTGAAATTCCATGTAAATGAATTGGCAAAATTCATAGCGGAAGCTGAGGCAGAGCCCAATTTTTGGTTTTTGCCTTTTAGTAGTGGTTGTTATGGTAAGGTCCTGAGGTCCTTGTCAAAGATGATGGAGTACTTACTTTTCGGGTCACAAGCACTGAGATTCCTCCAACAACATTCAACAAGTTCAATCGACTGGAATAACTTAGATGCTGACCTAATGCTTTTTAAGGATTTAATAAGTACATCCACTAAATGTTTCGAGGAGGTTAGTTTGGTAAAATCACTTGCGATACTTGACACGGAATTCGAGAAAAAGAAAAATTCAATTGATCTTGAGTTGGGAAAAAAATCATCATCATATAATATAAGGTCCTCATCATCAAGTGAAGATGAAATTTTGACTTCTTATCTTCAACATTCAAATGAACTTGTGGATTATATAGTCAATGTTGGTGATAATAAAAATAGTGATGAAAAACTCAAGGGACAATTGGTTTTAAGTTTGAGTGCTTTGGGTTTTTGCATGGAAAATCTAGTGAAGGAAACTAACGAAATTGAGAAGGCAATTAAAGAACTTGTACAATGGGAGAATCCATCATGTCATGTAAATTTGTATGACATTTCTTGTAAAGCAAGGGCTTTAGCCAATACTGAAACAAATTGAAATTGGAAAAATTGGTTGTTAAATTACTTTTCTTATAAATTTCTTAAGCATAGATTGCGATTCATTTTTTATCGATAATAGAACAGATAATGAGTGACGTACACAGAAATTTGCATTGTACAAGGAAATTGAAGATGATTCACTTATATGTATGTATACGTACATAAATAATACACATTTTTGTCGCGATAGTCGCATGTCATGTTAGGTTATCAAGCATAGAAATTTAATTTTTACGAAACAATATCAAATATAGTATATGGATGTATGCAAGATTTTGTCTTTTTAAGAATATTGTCTCATTCCCTCCATCTCAGTTTATTACATGACATTTTTCATTTTTCGAGAGTAAATAACTTGACTAATTATCAAAGTTGATTAATTAAGTTAGATCAACTCAATATTTTAAAATTAAAATTTATATATTCAAAAGCTTTGTGAAAAGTACACTAAGTTGCAATTTTTTTTATTCCAATATCTTATAGTTTGAATTCGCAAAATGATAAGTAAAAATAAATAAATCAAAATTTTAATATAGTAAGCAAGTACTCTTTCTGTTCCAATTTATTTGATTTGACTTGCATCGAATTTAAAATATCATAGATGTTTGTGCGACTAAAAATTATCTTTAGAGCAATTGTCTATTATAGAAAAACACCTCTCTTATTGAAACTGACTAAATTTACTAAATATAGAAATGTATCTATTCGACGAGAGTCGAGTGAGTTGATTTGGTAGGAATGACCTTTCCAAATCGAGAAGGCTAGCTTAGCTAGATACCTTAGTTGCACTTTGCTAACCTATGTAACCTCTTCTCGGCTTTTCTGGGTTTGATGTCATCACATAATTAATAGCGGTAGTAGTGGAGTGCTAAATATAAAGTTTATTTTAATCAAATGTTTTAGGTTTGAGTATTTTTGATATGAAGTTTTTTTTTTATTAGGAAGTTTTTTATTTTTAATGTGAGACTTCTCATAGTTAAGCTCCAGTACATATATCGAATATCAGATGTTTTACATTCAATGTGAGACTTTCCATAATTGAGTTTCAATACAAATATCGAACATTAAATGAAAAACAAAAAAAAATCGTGCATGTATGTCTTCCACTAGTTGCAACACCAGATGACGATAATCTATGTATCAAAGTTTAAATTAAAATTATTAAATTTTATTGAACCCGTATATAGTATATTCGTCCCCATGTAACATGGAATATATCTAACCTTTCTAAATTTTAAAGGCCACCATAGTCTCAGACATCGAAAGAATCACTTTTGGAGCAAAATGTGGGGTATGAAGAGATTAATTAATTAATATGCACTTATATATATATATATATATATATATATATATATTGTTGGATTTAATTAGCTAATTCTAGTAAATTAGACTTTTTCGACTCAAAATAGCTATTACTTTTTTTCTCTTCCAGAGTCAATTTGGCTAATTTTACTCAATATTTTAAATTTAAATTTTAGATATTTAAAAATAATATGAAAATACTACTTATAAATTTTGATTCTTCTCATATTAGTATGATTAAAAAAAAAAAAAATATATATATATATATATATATACTCCATAACTTATAATTTATGTGACATGATTTCTTTTTTAGTCAGTTCAAAAAGAATGACACATTTCTATATTTAATAACAACTCAACTTTAAAATGTCAAATTTATCTTTAATGGGATGATTTATAGTCGCACAATATATATAACTTGCTTTAGACCATAAGTTTCAAAAGTCTTTTTTTTCTTAAACTTTATGTCAAATCAAACGTCACATAAAGTTGTGACGAAGGAAATATGTCAAAATATTAGTAATTGAAGTTCATGAAGTTTGACTCTCAAAAAATAAAACAAGACAATTAACAAGTATTTTGAAACAGAGAAAGCATTGTTGTACGACTGACCCCTTCACGCATGTTGTATGACTTGTTATAGATCACAAGTTTCAAAAGTTTTTCTATTTTCTCAAGTCAAACAACATCACATAAAATTGTTGACAAAGAGAATGTTAATCGAAGATCATAAACCTTAATTCTCGAGAAATAAAATACAATAATTAACAAGTATTTTAAAATTGAGGAAGTACTAACTATGGTTGAATCCCTCAAGTAAGAAGTAGCCTGAAAAAAGAACCTTTTGTCAGCTCTTAATTAGAAAAAAGAATGCAAGACTTGTAAATACATGCAAGTAGTAATACTAGAATTCAAAAAGATTTTTCCAAATCTCAAATATTCCATATAGCTCTCCCTTTTTGAATTATTTTTTTCTTTTTAGTGGTGCAAAAACATATCTTGGCTTAAAGTCTCATCATTATAAAAACATTAAATCTATGATTTGATTTGTGAAAAGTAAAATAAATAAAGTGAAAAGTGAAGGGAATAACATCAAAAAGACAACATTATATGATAGACAAAACACTGTAAAAAGAATCCTATTCCTATTTAGTATTTACAATATACACAATATCTTTTAGTCACTAATCTAGTAACCTTAATCACACTAGATCAAATAAAATATATATAATATAAAATGGATATAATTAAAATTCTTAAGCACTAACAAAGTTATGTATAGACTAGAGAAATTTTTAAATAATCTGAAAATATTATATAGTACTACTTATTTGCTGCATTGTGTGCTCTGACGAAAGATTAATTAAGTCAAATTTATTGAAAGTGCTTGTACTCTCGATCGTGCATGCCCCATCTAAAAATATATTACATGTTTTCTAATCCGTTCTATTCGGAAGTTTTCATAAATTCATTATCGATTTTTATCAGAGTAGACGTTGTTATGAAGAGATCTTTGTGCTTCATTATAAATTGTATATAAGGGAGCTTATTTTTAGTTTAAGTCATTCATGCTGCGTCTATCTATAAAGTGAAGCTAAACTGCTTTACAAAAGTACTCTTTGCTCAATCACACACTTCAAAAAAATTGAGACTTTTCGACAAATTTCAATATCTGGCATATCGTTTGATTGATTCTCTAGATTGTCGAAATCTGAATTTTTATCAAAAAGTGTCAAAATATGAAAAAGTAAATGTATGGGAAAAAAATCAATATATACATAATAAATATAAAAATACTTAATTTTTTACATAGTATAATTTTTCAACAAATTTCTGGCTCCGTCATTGACGAACCTTGGTAGAGTATTAATTTTTAGAGGTTGCTTGGTGGATTGCATTTTCCTTCTACTTATCAAGCATTAAAGACTAAAAAACAAAAGCACCGATCGTGGTACACAGATAAAGTACATAATCATAATTAGTGAATTAATTAAACAAACACATGATAGGAGATTAAGTACGTCAAAAGGTGACAAAATGTGTCAAAGCAGATTCATGTATTACCATGAGTTTACTATAATTAAATTAACACAGCTGTAATGAATTCTTGATTAAAGTTAAGTTCCTTTTTAATATCCAAAATATAAAGATATCTTTTTATCTGTTTCAAAAAAATATTTATTTTTCTTTTTTCCTGACATCTTTTTAATTAAAATCATATAAACAAATTGAAATACAAAAAAATAGTATAAACTAAAACTTGAATTTTGTCCAACAAGCATTATGGCATATGCCTTAATCAGCATTTAAAAACTACAATACAAATCACGACAAGAGAATCAAATCTTTTATCTCTTATCATAAAGTTACCAAAAATATAAATGCAATACAATTGAATGCGGAGTCAAAAAATTTAGTTTATATATTTTGAATCATAATAATTCTTTTTTACTGAATTTTGAATAAGTTATTTATACATATTAATAATTCTTTTAATATAAATTAAAATTTTGAGCTAAAATTATTAAATTTTATCAAATCCGTAACTACTCTAACCTATCAAAATAAAGCCAAAAGAAAAGCTTATGCTAAGCGCCGTGTAATTTTATAAAAATAAATATAACTGCGATTGCTCATGTTAAAAAGAAGAATCCTTTTAGCTAGGGCGGCCTGTGGCTCACTGAAAGTTGATTAAAATAATTTTGAAAGAAGGTGATCACAATGAATAATTATTTTATTTTTTTTAATCCGACTATTCTGAATTTGCACGGCATAAGGAAAACGTCCTTTATCAAAAACAAAGTTCATATTTTAAATCGAAATTGGAAATCTTTATTGGACCGTGATGACCGACCAACTAAAACTTAAGGGGAATTTCTCAAATAGCCACTAAAAATAACTTTATTAGGCTCCATAACTATAGTTTGCTAAAGACGATTCGAGCTATGTGTTAGAGGGAGGATAAAGGTGAGCGAGATTGGGAGAGGGAGGAAAGAGGCGAGTGAGAGAGTGCAGAGAGTGGAGAGAGGTGAATTGTATTTGTATATATGTTGAATTGTATATGTATATCTATCAGAGAATTGTATATATGTAACTGGTATACATATATATATTTGTATATCTGGCAAGCGAGATTTGGGAGAGGGAGGAGAGAGGCGAGTGAGAGAGACGAATTGTATTTATATATTTGTCATATAATTGTATATGTATAATTTGTATTTGTATATGTACAAGAGATGAGAGAGACGAGGGAGAGGAAGAGAGGAGAGAGACGCACATAATTATAGCTAAAAAGAGGTTGCGAGTGGTAATTAATTCAAACTATAACTATGTTAGCTAATTAACTAGTATATGTTTGTTTATTCGTGTAATTTTCCTAAAACTCTTAATGGGATTGAAGCATCTTCTTGGAATTACTAAGGAGGTACGAAAGTATCCAGGCTTGCTCTTGAAGATAAAGTAAACATGGTCATGGACAAATATCTCGATATTGTTGAAGGTATGAATAAAAACTTTATCCTAATTAATTGAGGATGAGTTCAAGCCTAATATCTTTGGCTAATAGAGGAACCATCCTACCAACTACGTCACATTTGTTGGTGAGAATAATTATTTATACTGCTAAAAGTTGCACACCACAACATTTTGGCCCCAAAAAAAGAAGTACTTTTTTTGGGATCAACATTTTAGAAAAGTTTGTTGGAAAAGTTCTTTTTAGAACATCATTTGGATTCCACAAACACTTGTCTAAAAAATTAAACTAAGGGATAATAATTTTCGGATGGGATAATGCTATATTTTATATATCTTGTGTACAACAAAATCATATTTTATATTAAACTCTATATTCATTTCTAGTAATATGTATATATATTACATAATCTATTTTATTTTTTAGTCTCACTATTACATATTATTCACAAATCAAACAACCCTTATTAAAAACATAACTATTATACAGATACCCTCTGTTATACTTTTGGGACATTGATGCCCTTGCCGTTCAAAAACTAGAGCATATATGTCTTTCATTCTAACGGAAGATTAAATAGGGACACATGGACAATATGACATGTGTTGTCCGTCAATATAAAGGGTATATATGCTCTAGTTTTTGTACGACCAATATCCCAAAAATTAAATATCAAACTGGATAAAATTGCATCACGTGTCCCTATTTAGTCTCCGTTAGAGTGACATATAAAAAAACAAACTTTTTGTGGCTGCTGGGATTCGAGCCCAGGTCTCCACGGCCACAACGTGGAATTCTTACCACTAAACTACAGCCACTTTGTTGTGTTGGATGGTCAAGTTTAATAAACTTTAATAATATCTTATGTGATAAGTAATCTAATTAGGAAGAAATAAATCCAGCTAGATGATTATCCATGGTATGTGAAGAAATAATTTATATTTTATTATTCGCAATGAGATTGTTAGAAATGATAACAAGATATTTTATTTTTTTGCTTTTCAAGAAATAGGAATGAAACATCAAGATTCAGTTAACATAAGATTCGATGATAAAAAAAATACAAGAAAGAAAGTATATGAACCTGTCAATTATTATATTTTATTTTTTTCTAAGTTAAGTTTATATCCAGGAAGCAAATATATATATTTGAAAAATCAAGAATTTATCTTAATGAGATGCATGCAAACATGTTGAATTGAATCCTAAACATACCATATACATTGATTCCATTAAGTACCAAAGTTTAAGAAGATATAAACAATAAATTTAACTTATATATGTAATTTGTTAGAAGAAAATACTGTAGTATTATTTGAAAGATTTTACACTTGTCACCTTTCAAATGATCCACTTGTCTTATGCTTACGAACTATCAGTGGCATTTGATGGTTGTTGTTGGAAGACAAGTGTTAAGACACTTGTCAAGTGCATGTGAGTATTTTTCCACTATAAATAGTCCCCCAATTCTCTGTAATTGATAACAAAAAATTTATTTATGCTCTTTCTTTGGTTTCAATCACTGTTTCCACTCTCCCTTTTCAGTTCAACTTATTTTAATTAACAGTTGTATTATATCCTCCTAATAACTTGGGAAGTGCTTGTTAAATCTTAGGAAAATATTTCACACTGTTGAAGTAGTGAAATAATTTTTTAAGATTGTTGGAGAAATAATTGAAATTTCACAATAATAATATATAATATTCTCAAGCAAAACAGTAATCCTGAAAATAAGATGAAAATAACTATAATAATAATAACAATAGTGCATAAAATTGACTTGTTATTATCCATATGAACCTACTTCATGGGATCTCCAATCACATAGGTTGGGTTACCATCTCTATTGACTATCAATTGGCCTTAAATTCATTTCTATTGAGGTCTGGGTTACCATCTCTATTGACTATCAATTGGCCTTAAACTCATTTCTATTGAGGTCTGAAGAATTAATTTTCTTTTTACGGGTTTAGTCAATGAATTGGCCGAATTCAATTCTGACTTCACATAATCACTTTCTGCAGCTGCTTAATGACAACATTGCTTAATGTCTCAATTTCATGTGTCTGTTCTTACAACGGTAAGATTTATTCTTCGCAATAACAATTGCGGCTTTACAATCACGTGTATTAACATTGGAGGCAATTCATCCTTTATTAAAGGGATATTTACTAAGAAATTTCTTTGCCACTCTGCCTCAGAACCATCCAGCTCCAAAGCTACAAACTCTAACTCCATAGTCGATCTAGCAATGATCGTTTGTTTTGCCGATTTTCAGGACCTAAGGCGAACACATATCCACTAGTGGATTTTGTCTCAATATGAATCAGAGATTCAAGCTGCATCACAATACCTTTCTAAAGTAGAAGGAAATCCACTATATATGATACCATAATTCATGATCCCTCTCAAATATTTCATCAGTCTATTCAATGCATACCAATGCCCGCTATTGAGATTATGAGTATATCTACTCAATCTACATACAACATAGGCAATATTAGGCATAAAAAAATTTATCAAATGCAATAGACTTTCAATAATTTGAGCATATTTAAACCGAGCAATTGGGTCACCATAATTTTTTTTCAATTTAGAGTTAGCATCATAAGGAGTGGCTACAGGTGTCACCTCAAAACATTCAAACTTTTTAAGAAGTCTTTCCACATACTGTTCTTGCGACAACATTATACCATCTTCACTCCTTTTTACCTTAACTCTCAAAATCATATTTACTTCACCCAGATCTTTCATATCAAAACTAGTAGACAAAAATAATTTGATACTATTCACAATATTTAAACTTGTACCAAATATAAAAATGTCATCAACATATAAACATATTATCACATAATCATTGTCTACAATTTTGGTATAAACACATTTATCCACTTTAACAGAGGTAAAATTGCCTTTCAATAAGACTTAATCTAATTTTTCATGTCACTGTTTAGGAGCTTGTTTTAGGCCATAAAGAGATTTAATTAATTTACAAACTTTATTTTCTTGCCCAGGAATAGTACATCCCTCTGGTTGAACCATATAAATCTCTTCTTCTAAATCACCATTTAAGAAATTTTACTTCCATTTGGTGAATAAAAAGTTTGTGAATTGATGCTAACGCAATTAACATTCGAATAGAAGAGATTCTAGTCACTATTGCAAATGTATAAAAATAATCAATATTTTGTTTTTGATTTTTTTTTTGCTACTAACCGAGCTTTTTATTTATCTATAGATCCATCAGGATTCAGTTTTTTTTTGAAAATCCATTTACAGCCAATAGGGTTTGCACCAGGAGGTAAGTCAGTTAAAATTCATATTTTATTTTTCATAATTGAATCAATTTCAATTTTTATTGCCTCTTTTCAAAATTTAGCATCAGAAGAAGATATAGCTTTAAAATAATTTAATGGTTCATTATCAATAAGAAAAATTTGAAAATCATTTTCATAAGAAAAATATTATTGTCTAGGTCTTTTGCTCCTCCGCAATTCCTCAATATCAGAGAAATTCTCATTATTTCTTTCAACAGGTGCATGAGAAGTTTTGTCACACAATGAAAAAATATGTTCAAAAAATTCAGCATTATTTGTCTCAATAATAGTATTGCAATCAAGTACATCACTTTTTAAAACAAGAAATCTATATGCAACACTATGTTCAGTATATCCAATAAGCATGCAATCAACAGTTTTAGAACCAATTTTTCTCTTTTTAGGTTCAGGCAAAAAAATTTAGCAAGACACTCCCACACTTTTAAATATTTCAAGTTAGGTCTATAACCTTTCTACAATTCATAAGAAATTCTACTAGTTCTTTTATGAGGAATTCTATTTTGTAAGTGACATGCATATAATATTGCTTCACCCCATAAATTATCAGGAGCATTAGAACTAATTAACATGGAATTCATCATTTCTTTCAAAGTTCTATTTTTCCTTTCAGCTACTCCATTAGACTCAGGTGAATATGGCGGGATTACTTCATGAATAATTCTTTCCTTTTCACATAAAGAATTTAAACATACATATTCTCCACCTCTATCAGATCTTTATTCTCTTGATTTTCCTACTAAATTGATTTTCAACCTCAGACTTATAAGCAATAAAATCATCAAATGCCTTATCTTTATTTCTAAGCAAATACAACTTAGTAAATCTGAAAAAGTCATCAATAAAAGTCACATAATATCTTTTACCACCTCTAGTCATAGTCTGTTTCAAATCATCCAAATCAGTGTGGATCAAAGATAATAATTCAGTTTCTCTATTTACTGAAAAACATGATCTTTTAGTAATTTTAGATTCAGCACATATTTCACATGTATCGAAATTGTTCGAGTCTAAATCAGATTTTTAAACCAAGAGACTCCATGTTCTTAATATATGAGAAATTAGCATGTCTTAATCTAGCATGTCACAAGGAAATAGACTCAATCATGTAAGCAGAAGTAGATGCATTGTTATTAAAAACATTAAGTACAAAGAATCCTTGATTACAATAGCTTTTCCCACAAACACATTATTTTTTGTTAATATAATCTTATCAAATTCAAATATCACTTTTATTCTAGCTTTATTTAGTAAAGCTACAGAAATCAGATTTGCTCGTATTGTAGGAACATGTAGCACATCCATAAGGGCTAAAGTTTTTCTCGAAGTGAGCTTCAGAAGCACTTTACCCTTACCCAAGACTTTAGCAGTTCTTGAGTATCCAAGGTAGACTACTTCTGTAACGACCCTTTCTATTTTCCATATGCAAATAAATCACTAAATGTTTTTTTTTTTAAACATATATTGTTCCAATACAAGTAAATAATGATCCTAAAGATTTATCATCAACTTCTTAGTACCCAAAATAATCGGGTTCATGCGTCATACGATCATTCCAAACAAATAGCACATGTAATATATTACAAGCTTGGGCGTACACACCCCAAATAAACCAAACATATAGCCATGCTTAGATTACAACCCATGGACATGATATGGTTAGGCTTCAAAATCGAATGCAAATATACATCACATAGATCGGGTATAAGTACCAACATTTATACAAATATATATGCCTATATGCAAATGTGATCTTCTTAAAAGTTCTCAAAATATCCACCTCCCATGGCCATCTTCATGCCTCCTCTCGATCAGCCCCTACGATAGAAACAAATATCGCTAAGCATATAGCTTAGTGGTGTAAAATCTATAGGGTCGGAATCCTCAAAATTCACCAAGCTACCTTTTCCAAGTCAGTGAGCATCATACTTGAAACATAATAAATAAATCAAGTAACAATAGATAACAAGTATCAAGTTCTATATTCCAAGATACAAATGTCAAGAAGCTCATAGCACCATTTTCCAAGAATTTCAATAGCAAGGCTCGCCCCAAAATATACTTCATGTCGTCACACCCAGCACAAGCAAGTATCAAGAAGGGTCGCTGCCCTGTATCAAGAAGGACCGAAGCCCTGTATCAAGAGAACCAAGAACCATATTAAAAATGGCTTTCTAGTTCGTACTTAAAATGGATAACTTCCATTCCTAAGACGAACTACAAATCCAAAGTCAAGATGGAAAATGATCCGAAACAAGAGGCCTGCCAATAGTGACAAAGCCACAGCCACAAGAAGGACATAGTCCCGACAAGAGTGCCAAGTGATCAAACAATCCGTACAAGTGGGCGAGTTACACAAGCATCATACCAACACGATAATGCAAAGAGACAAGAGGTAGTTGAGGTATCAAGATCAAATTTCATATATACCAGCCATTTCAAGAGTGCAAGTACAAGTTTATACACAAACCTCAATACTTTAGCGTAGCAACAGTCCAACAAACTTCGCAAGCAAACCGGAGACCAACCAATGTAGCAAGGTCCTCAACTTGTTCACAAGTATATATAACCTTAAAAATATAATTAAATAACTTCTTTAATTCCTAACATTTCAATAATGTCGAAATAAACAAGATTTATCATCACAAGTAAGCTCAGCCCACACAGATACAATTCTGTTCCCAAAACAGTGATTCTGGCCAGTTTAGTACCCCATGTTGTAACTTAAATTTGAACAGGAAAAAAGTGAAACTAGACTTTGTAACCTTCATGAAAGTTGTAGATACATCTCTTAATATTGCAACGCAACAATAATCACGAAAAAAATACATTTTTTACAAAAAGATATCATCGATACACTAACAGTGGTTCCTACCGAAATTTAGACCCTTGTCCTGTGTTGCGTCCCATATTTCACATCCATAACAGCTAATTTAGACTTTCACATAAACATAAGAGTTGTAGATACATGAATAAGCTTTCCAAAACATATTTATTCACCCAAAACGGAGTTATACAGAACGAGATATTCTAAACGTAACACAACCTACTCAGCTACAACAACAGAGAAATCTGGACAGAACTTGTCCTATGTTGCGTCCCCGTTTTCACATCCATAACAGCTAAATTAGACGTTCACATAAACATAAGAGTTGTAGATACATGAATCAGCTTTCCAAAACATATTTATTCACCCAAAATGGAGTTATACAGAACGAGATATTCTAAACGTAACACAACCTACTCAGCTACAACAACAGAGAAATCTGAACAGAACTTGTCCTATGTTGCGTCCCAGTTTTCACATCCATAACAGCTAAATTAGACTTTCACATAAACATAAGAGTTGTAGATACATGAATCAATTTTCCAAAACATATTTATTGACCCAAAATGGAGTTATACAGAACGAGATATACACAATTTACCACACACTACCTAGCTCAGAAACAGATTTCAGCCACCTACCAACAAGGCAGTTTGTCTCTTGAATTACAACCAAAAGACCAAGGTTTTTTTTCTTGTGATTTTGATGAGCAAAAGGTTAAGTCAAGTTTCTAATGTTGTTTGTCTTCAAGGAACCGAAATTCCCTTGGAAAGGGTCAATATATATCTACACAAGTGATAGTTATCATTTGGACAGCTAGCTGGCCAAGGTGCTGCCCAACTTCTTTTTATTGTGCTGCCCAAAAATGCATAAATGCATATTTATATGTATATGTCTCATCACCATTTAGTTACCCACAATTAGGATAGAATATTATGTAAATATCCCAACACAATTCCATCCATTACGATACACTTTTGTTAAGCAAGTTAGCAATTTTCACAACTTTAAAGTTCCCCAAAATGAGAGTAAACCATATTGAAATAGTTTAACAACGGTAAATCAATACACAAATTCTTATTAACATGTAGGGGTGTTACAACTTCACTGTCATCTCCTATTGATATAGAGGAGACATATGCTTCTCGATTTGCACAGATGTGCAGAGTAGCCTCAGAGTCTACTGCCCATTCTTTTACATGTGCCACAAGATTCACTTAAGAAATGACAACTACAATAACTTCATCGCCTTCAGCTAAATTAGCTTTGGGATGATAACCTTTTTTATTGTCATTTCTAACTTTTCTTCTACACTGAGTTGCATGATGACCTGATTTTCCACAAGTAAAATAACAAATTTTCCTTTTCTTAAAGTTGGGATTATTAGGCCTGTAACCTTGAGACTTATTAAAATACCTGTTATTTTTGTTGCTTTGTCCTTGCACTAAATTTGCCTTGAGAGCTAGTTGTTCAATCTTAAATGACTCTTTCCTGTTAGTATCTTCAATTAAACTATGAGTCACTATCTCCTCAATTGTAAAATTTGTTTGCTTGTGTTTTAAGTTATTTTTATAATCATTCCACGATTTAGAAAATTTTTCGATCAACACTCCAGCAGAAAAAATTTTCGATAGAGAAATTTCTTCAGCCTTCAAGTCTTCAAGCAATTTTTGATATACATCAATTTGAATTTTCATCTCTTTCATGTCACTCATCTGCCATTGATAATATCTTTCAACTACAAATTTTTTCTTGGTAGCATCTTCAGCGGTGAATTTCTTAATTAAGGCTTCCCAAATAACTTTTGCTTCCTTGCAACTACAGTAATGTCGCGCCTCAAACTCAAAGGGCACAACTGGCCCCTAATGCCAAAACTCAGGCTCAAGCCGAACCTGCTGAACCATTTCCTACTAATGCATGACAGCCACACCCAATCAAGAAAACAATCAAGTATATCTCAACTTAAAACTAAGTCCTCCGCCAGCAAGGCCACTGTCAACTGATCTATAAAAGAAACAGCTACTTACGAGTTCATATAAATAAATAGTCAACTAGCACAGAAGTCCTGATTGGACCGTCAAGGCCACCATGATATCTATACCAAAACTGAAAGCGAGTATATATCAAGAAAATACATCAAACAACTCACAAGCTTCAACAAACCAACAAACTAGGCCAGTATGGCCATAACGTAGCTATATGCCCCACACACTAGTCTGAAAGCCTCAAAGAGTAGTAAAGTTTGGTGGGACAGGGCACCAACCTACTCCATAAGATATATACAACAAAATCTAACAAACCTCCCAACTCTGGCAACTCCTGAGGAAAGGGACTAGCCAATCGGATAGAAGCCAATCCTCCTGCTGAGGAGGTCTACTAGGTCGTCTGTCGGGACCTGCATGCATGAATGCAGCGCCCCCCAGGCAATGGGGCGTCAGTAAAAAATAATGTACAGAGTATGAAAGGCTATATACTAAATGAGCAAGTATTATAATATACCAAAAGCAATCACGTAAGAAAATCAAAATTTTAGATAACCATGCCAACCCACTACTGAATCTAAAAATACAAAAATGATCAAACATCAACCTAACCAATCCCCAATAAACTCAAAAGGTACAAACAACATACCACCTAACCTAGGCCCCCATAAGCCAGAAGGTGCCAAATCAATCTACATACCCTTATTGGTAGCCCCTTGTCTTTGTAAGAAGTCACATAGCCTTTTCTAGCAATGATATAGCCCCGTAGGCAGCACATAGCCCTCTTAGGCAACATCATAGCTTTGTGGAGGTGCACATAACCCTCTTTTGCATCAACATAGCCCTGTAGGCAACACATTGACCTCTTTGGCGTCAAAATAGCCCTATAGGCAACACATAACACTCTTTGGCATCAATATAGCCCCGTAGGCAAAACATAGCCCTCTTTGGAAATAACATAGTCCTATTAGACAACATCATAGCCCTCATTGGCAGTTCATAACTTAACAACTAACCACAATAGCCCCAAGGGCAACAACAAACAATCGAATAGGCTAAAGGCGAGCAATTAAGCTATAAACAATATATATGAATAATCTCCAAGTTGTTCCTAACTTAGGGTCATTCTTAACAGATTATGAGTCCCTAAAATGAGGGTTTATAATCACTCAATCAACTAACCACTCAGAATTACATCTACAAGATCACCAACATTAACTACCCTATTATATCACTCCCAAGCTCTAAGGAAACATGTCGAACCAAGGGAATAGCATTAACATATCTTTCCAATGAACGCTCGAAAGACCATAGTTCCTTCACGGAAGTTATCTTATGTCCTAAGCATCACAAACACTATATATACGCAATTGGTACACACCTATAAACAGTTCATAATTAATCTTAAATTAGAAGATTTGCCATATTACCCCAACGTGTCAAAACGTCTATAAAAATTCATTAAAATAATAATAAAAGAGTCCCGAGATGATTTCCTTAATTGACCAAGTTTAAACCTTGAAGAAACACTAATAACTACAAATTTATATCTTTAAAAACCATCTCCAAATGCAACTAATAGAAGGGAAAAATGATTGTCACGTGTAGAGATCACTTTTCTAGGCACGAGGGCAACCTTTAATGGTAGAAATCGTCAGAAACTAACCTTCATCATGCAAAAACTCCATAGGAAACCTCTCTTAAGATTTCTTTCTAGTTTGGAAATGGAAAGAAATATTTTTATGGCTTAAAACGTTTCGACATACCACATTTTTTACCTGACCCAAATTCTGCCCCAACAGTCCGTAGTAAAACCCTCATAACTTTTTACTCCGATGTCGGTTGGATACGGGGTTTTATGCGTTGCAAACTAGAATCGTAGGCCTTTGATTTAATAGGTGATAGGTTTTCTAACTCTTTATATATTGGGAGAAAACATCTAAGTAATTTGACCCAAATTTCAGATAAATCTTTAAAAAGGAACTTACGATAACTTTTGCCAACTTTTATTGTGTCACTTACCTAACTTCAAAACTTTAGATACAACCCTTGAACACTTAAACTATGACATACCATATCATTCTTAATTTATTACCCACCCTCCCTGTCTTTCCACGAAAATATGAGTTAATTTAGACGTTTTGAAAAATTGGGGTGTTACATTCCTCCCTCCTTAGAAACATTCGTCCTCGAATGAAAAAATCTAAGTCACGTGGTTAATTCCTTAGGAGTTTCAAAAATTTAGGCAGAATATCCTTTGGAAATGTGACTATCCAGGAACATGAAACGTAGAAATTCTAACATTGATGTCTCATAGGACAACATAAATAGCTAAGCACTATAGCTCCACAATAACAGTGCGAGGAAATATACAACGACAAGAACAATAATAATAAACAACAATATAAAAAAATCAGATTGGTATCTAACTTCACTACACTAATACAAACTGATATGCCATCACCTTGGAGTATGAAACAAGTGAGGATATTTGGACCTCATGCCATCCTCAACTTCTCATGTCATCTCTTCTCTATTCTTGTTTGTCTACAATACTTTAACCAAAGCCACCTCTTTGGTCCTCAATTTACGGACCTATCGATATAATATGACAATTGGAGTTTCCTCGTAGGACAACTCCTCTGTGATATGAACTTCCTCAACCGGGACAAATCGAGAAGGGTCTCCTATACACTTCCGTAACATCAATACATGGAAAACTGGATGAACAGATTCTAGCCCTGAAGATAATTCTAACTTATAAGCCACATGTCCTACCCTCCAAATGATCCAGTATGGCCCAATGAATCTTGGACTAAGCTTGCCTTTTTTGCCAAATCTCATAACACTCTTCATAGGCGAGACTTTTAAGAATACCCAGTCGTCGACATAAAACTCTAAGTCCCTTTGTCGCACATCTGAGTATGACTTTTGTCGGCTTTGAGCTGTTAGCAATCTCTCCTGAATGAGCTTAACATGCTCCACTGTCTATTGTACTAAGTCGGGTCCAATCAACCCTGACTCATCTACCTCGAACTATCCGATGAGGGACCTACATTTTTGCCCATACAAAGCCTCATAAGGTGCCATTCCGATGCTGGAATAATAACTATTATTGTATGCAGACTCAATAAGAGGTAAATGGTCATCTCAACTTTCCTTGAAGTCTAGCGTACACGCCCGTAACATATCCTCGAGTGTCAAAATTGTGTGCTCAGTTTGGCCATATGTTTGAGGGTGAAAGGCTATACTAAGATTAACATGTATCCCTAGTCCTTTCTGGAAGGACTTTTAAAAGTTAGCAGTAAATTATGATCCTCTATCAGAGATAGTAGATACTAGGACACCGTGTAGCCTAACAATCTCTCTAATATAGAGCCCTGCATAGTCTTTGGCCGTAAAAGTAGCCCTGACTAGTAAGAAGTGGGCTGATTTTGTTAGTCTATCAATAATTACCCAAGTAGAGTCAAACTTGTGATGCTATCGAGGTAACCCTGTAATAAAATCCATATTAATTGCTTCCCACTTCCACAAAGGAATGGTTATCTCCTGAACTAGCCCAACAGGCTTTTGGTGCTCAACCTTCACCTGTTGGCAGTTAGGACATTATGCCACAAACTCAGCAACGTCCTTATTCATCATGTGCCACCAATAGATCTCCTCAATACCATGGTACATCTTCGCCGAACTAGGGTGAATAGAATAACGAAAATGATATGCCTCTTCCATAATCCGATGTCGAGGCCCTGTAACATTCGAAACACACAATCAACCACTATATCTAAGGACTCCATCTCCTGCTACATCAAATGCTAAAGACTGTTGATCCTTAGCCTTGGCTCTGAGCTTCTCTAAGCTAGGATCCTCTTGTTGCCATGATTTTACTTCTACAACTAAAGATGATACAGCTGTGTCCTGAATTGTTACCCCACTATCTTCAGCCTCTAACAATCTGACTCCCAAGCTAGCTAACTTATGAAGCTGTCATGCTAGCTCATGTTTCGTAACACCTAAATAGGATAAACTACTCATATATCTTCCACTGAGGGCATCGGCTACCACATTCACCTTTCCTGGATGATATAAAATAACCACTTCATAGTCTTTTAGTAACTCAAGCCATCGATGCTGCCGCAAATTTAACTCCTTCTGTCTCAAGATATATTGAAGGCTTTTATGATCTGTGAAGATGTCAACATGATCGCCATACAAATAATGTCTACAGATCTTTAACACATGGACAACTGCAGCCAACTCTAAATTGTGGGTCGGATAGTTCTTCTAATGCTTTCTCAACTGCCTTGAAGAATATGCGATAACCTTACCATGTTGTAATAAAACACATCCCAACCCAACACCAGAAGCATCACAATACACTACATAGCCTTATGATCCCTCTGGTAATGCTAAAACTGGTGCTGATGTCAATCTGTCCTTCAGCTTCTGGAAATTATTCTCGCAAGCCTCAGTCCACTGGAACTTAGCTGCTTTTTGAGTTAGCTTCGTTAATGGGGCTGAAAGTGAAGAAAACCCCTCTACAAACCTTCTGTAATAACTTGCTAACCCTAAGAAACTATGAACTTCAGTCGAAGTCATGGGTCTGGGCTAAGCTTTTATGGCCTCAATCATTTGTGTATCAACCACAATGCCTGCATATGATACAATATGGTCGAATAAAGCTATAGAGTCCAACCATAACCCACACTTAGAAAACTTTGCATAAAGTTCTCGGTCTTGAAGAACCTGAAGGACTGTTCGCAGATGATTTGCATGCTCAGCTTTTGAATGTGAATATACCAAAATATCATTAATAAATACAATCACAAACAAGTCTAGATATGACTTGAATATACTATTCATCAGGTCCATGAACACTACTGGGCATTAGTTAATCCAAAAGACATTACCAAGAACTCAAAGTGTCCATATCTGGTTCTAAAAGACGTCTTTGGAACGTCTTTCTCCCTGAACTCGTATCTGGTGGTACCCTGATCTTAAAAAAAATCTTTGAGAAACACTTATCACCTTGTAACTGATCAAGCAAGTCAGCGACCCTCGAAAGGGGATATTTATTCTTTACAGTCGCCTTATTCAGCTATCGGTAATCGATACACATTCTTGGTGAGCATTTTTCTTCCTTACGAATAACACTGGCGCACCCCACGATGAAGCACTAGGCCTAATAAAGCCTTTTTCCAACAAGTCTTTCAGTTGATCCTTCAACTCCTTTAGCTTAGGAGGAGTCATTCTATAAGGATGGATAGATATGGATTATGTACCCGGTAGCATATCGATAGAAAAATCAATTTCCTATTCTAGAGGGATACCAGAGAGCTCGTCTGTAAATACATCTAGAAACTCATTAACTACTGGAATAGACAAAAGAGTCAGTGGTTCTGCATCTATATCATGAACGTGAACAAGATGCTAAATACAACCCTTAGTAATCATCCTCCTCACCTTAAGATAGGAAATAAACCTACCTTTCGGCGTTGTTGTATCACCTTTCCATTCCCGAACTGCCTCTCCTGGAAAGTAGAATCTAACAATCTGTCTGGTACTCAACATTAGCATAACAAGACGCTAACCAGTCCATACCCATAATGACGTTAAAATCAACCATCTCTAACTCTACGAGGGCTACAGAGGTCTGACGGTCGATAATTTCTACTATGCAACCTTGATAGACTCTCCTAGAAACAATAGACTCACCAATTGATATAAATACAATAAAGGATCGATCTAATGACTCTGCTACTATACATAACTTCCCCGCAATAAATGGAGTAACATAAGACAGAGTAGATCCAGAATCTATCAAAGTATAAACAAAATGGGAGCAAACAATCAATGTACCTGTCACAACATTTGGTGATGACTCTGAGTCCTGTCGATCGGCTAGTGAATATGTACAGTTCTGTCCACTACTAGAACTAGATGCTCCCTCTCTGCCTCCGCCTATACCTCTACCTGCTGAAGTTTGGGGTCCACACCCTGTAGATTGTGCTGTTAAGGAGGAACTTATAACTGACCTATACCACCCTGGCCTATGGTCGGGCAGTTTTTCCACTCATGCCTCTCCTGTCCACAAGAATAACAACCTGTGGAACCCTATCTGTACGTCTCGAAATGCATCCTACCGTAAATAAGGCAACACGGGAGGTTGTCCTAGCCTAGCCTGAACCGCTCTACTGCTGAAAGCCTGATGCTCGTAAACCCTCACCTGGGCTTGACTGTCCTTGACGATCAAATCTACTACCCTGAAATTGTTGCGGTGGAGGTCTAGGTGGCCTAATAGAATATCGGGGTCTAAGACCACCCTAAAAATCTCTCTGTAAACCAGTGTGCCTAGCCTCCTTCTGTCTTTCTCTCTCCCTAATTACTCATTTACTATAAATGTCGGCGATCCTCTATGCCTTGTGCAAAGGCTTAAATTCGCGAGATATCTATATTATCATTTAGTGCAGCGGTAGAACAAATGTCGATATAGTCCGAGTCGAGCCCTCTCATAAATCTACGCACCCTGTCATGCATCGTATCAACAAATGCTAGTGCATATCTAGCTAATAAATCAAATCTCAGCCCATACTCTCAGAAACTCATGTTTCCCTGTCGGAGGTTCAGAAAGTGGTCCACCCGGCCATCCCTAATCTCTCGAGGCAAATAGTGATCTATGAAAGCTTTTGTGGGGTGCACATAACCCTCTTTGCATCAACATAGCCCTATAGGCAACACATAGATCTCTTTAGAGTCAAAATAGCCCCGTAGGCAATACATAACACTCTTTGGCATCAATATAGCCCCATGAGCAAAACATAGCCCTCTTTGGAAATAACATAGTCCTATTAGATAACATCATAGCCCTCATAGGCATTTCATAACTTAACAACTAACCACAATAGCCCCAAGGGCAACAACAAACAATTGAATAGGCTAAAGGCGAGCAATTTAGCTATAAACAATATATATGAATAATCTCCAATCGTTCCTAACTTAGGGTCTTACTTAACAGATTATGAGTTCCTAAAATGAGGGTTTATAATAACTCAATCAGCCAACCACTCACAATCACATCTACAAGATTGCCAACATTAACTAACCTATTATATCACTCCCAAGCTCTAAGGAAACATGTCGAACGAAGGGAATAGTCTTAATATACATTTTCAATGAACTCTCGAAAGATTGTAGTTCCTTCACAAAAATTGTTCCTTATGTCCTAAGCTTCACAAACACTATATGTATGCAGTTGGTACACACCTATAAACAGTTCATAATTAATCGTAAATTGGCAGATTTGTCATATTGCCCCAACTTGTCGAAACGTCCGTAGAAATTCATAAAAACAATCATAAAAGAGTCCCGAGATGATTAGCTTAGTTAACCAAGTTTAAACCTTGAAGAAACACCAATAACTACAAATTTATATCTTTAAAAACCAGCTCCATATGCAGCTAATAGAAGGGAAAAATGATTGCCACGTGTAGAGATCACGTTCACGGGGGCAACCTTTAATGGTGAAAATCGTCAAAAGCTAACCTTCATCATGCAAGAACTCCATAGGAACCCTATATTAAGCTTTATTTCTGGTTTGAAAGTGAAAAGAAATATTTTTATGGCTTAAAACGTTGAGTAAGCCGACATACTACATTTTTTTATTCGACCCGGTTCTGCCCCGACAATCCGTAGTAAAATCCTCATAACTTTTTACTCCGATGCCGGTTGGATATGGGGTTTAGTGCATTGCAAACTTGACTCATAGGCCTTTGATTTAATGGGTGATAGGTCTTCTAACTCTTTATATATTGGGAGCAAACATCCAAGACATTAGACCCAAATTTTAGTGAAATCTCTAAAAAGGAACTTATGATAACTTTCGCCAACTTTTATTGTGCCACTTACCTAACTTCAGAACCTGAGATACAACCCTTGAACACTTAAAATATGACATACCATATCATTCTTAATTTATTACCCACCCTTCTTGTCTTTTCACAAAGATACGAGTTAATTTAGACGTTTTAAAAAGTTAGGATGTTACAAATAAACATCAAACAATTCGTTAGAAATAATTTGCAATATAGTATGGCGACATACCTTATTGGCGTATTGCCATGATTCTAGAATTTTGTTATCAACGTCTGCACTTGGTTGAGGATGTATTAAAGCATGTGCAACTCTATGAACATCAAACAATGAAAAGATACGCTCTTGCCGTCTTTTAAAATTTTCAATCATTGTTTCCACTCTCCCTTTTTAGTTTTGCTTATTTTAATTAATAGTTGTTTTATATTCTTCTAATAACTTATTGATGTTAATTAATTTGTTGATTCATGTATCCTTTATTTAAGATAGGAAAGTGCTTGTTTAATCCTGTGGAAACATTTCACACCATTGAAATAGTTTCTTAGATTGTTGGGAAAATAATTTCAGGAGTAGTATTATCTGCCATAGTTTCTTAGATTTTATATAGAAAAAATATATAACTTGCTGGATTTTTAGGATAAAATGCAATAGGTTTGATGTCTTTCGAACTATGAACCAAACTTAGATCGATAAAATTTAATTTACAGAATTACAGGTGAAATATAATATTTCTATAAACCAATAATTCTTATTGTAAATCAGAGACTTTACCAATCACATTTTGACCACATTAATTTTGTTGTTCAATGAGGTTTTGCTGCTCTAATAGGCTACACGCGTGCTTGATATTTGTGACAGCTCTAGAGACTAGGCCAAAGTCTCATAGGAGCGGCCACACTCTACTTCTCATATAGGTGAATTCATCAAGTGTATACTGCTTTAAATAGACCATCCTTAATTAAGGACTATGACTTCATTAAGAGTTAATAACTCATCCCTCATTTTTAGTAGCAATTCAAACACTCTCAGTTAGTGCGCAGAGCCAATATCGATTTGTTATTACCCATATGAACCTACTTTATGGGATCTCAAATCACATAGGTTGGGTTACCATCTCTATTGACTATCAATTGACCTTAAACCCATTTCTATTGAGGTCTGAAGAATTAATTTTCTTCCCACGAATTTAATTAGTGAATCGGCATAATTCAATTCTGACTTCACATAATCAATTGTAATTATTCCATCTTTCAGCAGTTGTTTAACGATATCATGCTTCAATTTCATGTGCCTGCTCTTACAACCGTAAGATTTATTCTTCGCAATAGCAATTGCAGCTTGACAATCACATTGTATAAACACTGGAGGCAATTCATCCTTTATTAAATGGATATTTGCTAAGAAATTTCTTAACCACTCAGCCTCAGAACCAGCCAGCTCCAGAGCTACAAACTCTTACTCCATAGTTGATCTAGCAATAATCGTTTGTTTTGCCGATTTCCAAGATATTGCACCACCACCTAAGGTGAACACATATCCACTAGTGGATTTTGTCTCATTTGAATCAGAGATCCAGGCCACATCACAATACCGTTCTAAAGTAGAAGGAAATATGTTATTTCTAATACCACAAATGTTGGTACTAATCCCGCTACCCCAATTTCAGTTGTATTACCTTATGCCAAACAATTTTCGAATGCGTCAAATATTGAAATCTTTGCTAATGAAAATTTTAAAAGATGGCAAGAGCGTATATTTTCATTGCTTGATGTTCATGGAGTTGCACATGCTTTAATACATCCTCAACCAAGTGCAGACATTGATAACAAAATTCTGGAATCATGGCAATACGCCAATAAGGTATGTCTCCATACTATATTGCAAACTATTTCTGACAAATTGTTTTATGTTTATTGTAGTTGTAAGAAAGCAAAAGTTATTTGGAAAGCCTTAATTAAGAAATTCACCGCTGAAGATGCTACCAGACAAAAATTTATAGTTGGAAGATATTATCAATGATAGATGAGTGACGTGAAAGAGATGAAAATTCAAATTAATGAATATCAAAAAATTCTTGAAGACTTGAAAGCGGAAGGAATTTCTCTACCAAAATAATTTTTTGCTGGAGTGTTGATCAAAAAATTGCCTAAATCATGAAATGATTATAAAAATAACTTAAAACATAAGCAAACAAATTTTACTATTGAGGAGATAATGATTCATATTTTAATTGAAGATACTAACAAGAAAGAGTTATTTAAGGCTAAATAACTAGCTCTCAAGACAAATTTAGTGCAAGGACAAAGCAGTAAAAATAACAGGTATGTTAATAAGTCTCAAGGTTACAGGCCTAATAATCCCAACTTTCATAAAAATAAAAGTTGTTGTTTTACTTGTGGAAAACCAGGTCATCATGCAGCTCAGTGTAGAAGAAAAGTTAGAAATGACAATGAAAAAGGTTGTCCTCCTAAAGCTAATTTAACTGAAGGAGATGAAATTATTGCAGTTGTCATTTCTCAGGTGAATTTTGTGGCACATGTAAAAGAATGGGCAGTAGACTCTGGGCTACTCGGTACATCTGTGCAAATCGAGAAGCATATGCCTCCTATATACCAATAGGAGATGACAGTGAAGTAGTCTACCTTGGAGACTCATGAACTGCTAAAGTCTTGGGTAAGGGTAAAGTGCTTCTGAAGCTCACTTCGGGAAAAGTTTAGCCCTTATGGATATGCTATATGTTCCTACAATACGAGCAAATCTAGTTTCTGTAGCTCTTCAAAATAAAGCTGGAATCAAAGTGATATTTGAAACTGATAAGATTATATTAACAAAAAATAATGTGTTTGTGGAAAAAGGCTATTGTAATCAGGGACTCTTTATACTTAATGTTTTTAATAACAATGCATCTACTTCTGCTTACATGGTTGAGTCTATTTCCTTGTCGCATGCTAAATTAGGACATGTTAATGTCTCATATATTAAGAACATGCAGTCTCTTGGTTTAATATCTGATTTAGACTCGAACAATTTCGATAAATGTGAAATATGTGTTGAAGCTAAAATTACTAATAGATCATGTTTTTCAGTAAATCGAGAAATTGAATTATTATCTTTGATCCACACTAATTTGGGTGATTTGAAAAAGACTATGACTAGAGGTGGTAAAAGATATTATGTGACTTTTACTGAGGACTTTTCCAAATTTACTGAGTTGTATTTGCTTAGAAATAAAGATGATGCATTTGATGTTTTTATTTCTTATAAGCCTGAGGTTGAAAATCAACTTAGTAGGAAAATCAAGAGAATAAGATGTGATAGAGGTGGAGAACATGTATCTTTAAATGTTTTATGTGAAAAGGAAGGAATTATTCATGAAGTAGCCCCGCCATATTCTCCTGAGTCTAATGGAGTAGCTAAAAGGAAAAATAGAACTTTGAAAGAAATGATGAATTCCATGTTAATTAGTTCTAATGCTCCTGATAATTTATGGGGGTGAAGCAATATTATATGCATGTCACTTACAAAATAGAATTTCTCATAAAAAAACTGGTAGAACTCCTTATGAATTGTGGAAAGGTTATAGACCTAACTTGAAATATTTAAAAAGTGTGGGGTGTCTTGCTAAAGTTCTTTTGCTTGAACCTAAAAATAGAAAAAAAATGTTTTAAAACTGTTAATTGCATGCTTATTGGATACACTGAAGATAGTGTTGCATATAGATTTCTTATTTTAAAAAGTGATGTACTTGATTGCAATACTATTATTGAGACAAAGAATGCTGAATTTTGTGAACATATTTTTCCACCGTGTGACAAAACTTCTCATGCACCTGTTGAAAGAAATAATGAGAATTCCTCTGATATTGAGGAATTGCGAAGGAGCAAAAGGCCTAGAAAAGAATATATTTCTTATGGAAATGATTTTTGAACTTTTCTTGTTGACAATGAATCATTAAATTATTTTGAAGCTATATTTTCTTCTGATGCTAAATTTTGAAAAAAGGCAATAAAAATTGAAATTGATTCAATTATGAAAAATAAAACATGGATTTTAATTGACTTACCTCCTGGTGCAAAATCAATTGACTGTAAATGAATTTTCAAAAAGAAAATGAATCCTGATGGATCTATAGATAAATATAAAGCTCGGTTAGTAGCAAAAGGATTTTCTCAAAAACAAAATATTGATTATTTTGATACATTTGCACCAGTAACTAGAATTTCTTCTATTCGAATGTTAATTGCATTACCATCAATTCACAAGCTTTTTATTAACCAAATGAATGTAAAAACAACTTTCTTAAATGGTGATTTAGAAGAAGAGATTTATATGGTTCAACCTGAGGGATGTATTATTCCTGGACAAGAAAATAAAATTTCTAAATTGATTAAATCTCTTTATGGCCTAAAACAAGCTCCTAAACGGTGGCATGAAAAATTAGATCAAGTCTTATTGAAAGACAATTTTACCTCTGTTGAAGTGGATAAACATGTTTATACCAAAATTGTAGATAATGATTATATGATAATATGTTTATATGTTGATGGCATGCTTATATTTGGTACAAGTTTAAATATTGTGAATAGTACCAAATTATTTTTATCTACTAATTTTGATATGAAAGATCTGGGTGAAGTTAATATGATTTTGGGAGTTAAGGTAATAAGGAGTGAAGATGGTATAATGTTGTCACAAGAACATTATGTGGAAAGACTTCTTAAAAAGTTTGAATGTTTTGAGGTGACACCTGTAGTCACTCCTTATGATGCTAACTTTAAATTGAAAAAAAAAAATATGGTGACCCAGTTGCTCAATCTAAATATGCTCAAATTATTGGAAGTCTATTGCATTTGATGGATTTTTATAGGCATTATTGCCTATGATGTGTGCAGATTGAGTAGATATACTCATAATCCCAATAATCAGCATTGATGTGCATTGAATAGACTGATGAAATATTTGAGAGGAACCATGAATTATGGTATCATGTATAGTGGATTTCCTTCTACTTTAGAAGGGTATTGTGATGCAACCTGGATCTCTGATTCAGATGAGACAAAATTCACTAGTGGATATGTGTTCACCTTAGGTGGTGGTGCAATATCCTGGAAATCGGCTAAACAAACGATCATTGATAGATTGACTATGGAGTCAGAGTTTGTAGCTCTAAAGCTGGCTGGTTCTGAGGTTGAATGGCTAAGAAATTTCTTAGTAAATATCCCTTTAATAAAGGATGAATTGCCTCCAGTGTTTATACATTGTGATTGTCAAGACGCAATTGCTATTGCGAAGAATAAATCTTACAATTGTAAGAGCCGACACATGAAATTGAGGCATGATGTCGTTAAGCAGCTGCTGAAAGATGAAAAAATTGCAATTGATTATGTGAAGTCATAATTGAATTCAGCCAATTCACTGACTAAACCCGTGGGAAGAAAATTAATTCTTCAGACCTCAAATGGGTTTAAGGCCAATTGAAAGTCAATAGAGATGGTAACCCAACCTATGTGATTGGAGATCCCATGAAGTAGGTTCATATGGGTAATAACAAATCGATATTGGCTCTGAGCACTAACTGAGAGTGTTTGAACTGCTACTAAAAATGAGGGATAAGTTATTAACTCTTAATGAATTCATAGTCCTCAATTAAGGATGGTGTATTTAAAACAGTATACACTTGATGAATTCACCTATATGAGAAGTGGGGTGTGGCCGCTCTTATGAGACTTTGGCCTAGTCCCTAGAGCTCTCATGAATACCAGGCGCGCATGACCTATTGGCGCAAAATCGCATTGAACAACAAACTTACTGTGGTCAAAATGTGATTGGTAAAGTCTCTGATTTACAATAAGAATTATTGGTTCATAGAAATATTATATTTCACCGGTAATTCTGTAAATTAAATTTTATCAATCTAAGTTTGGTTTATAGTCCGAAAGACACCAAACCTATTGCATTTTGTGCTGAAAATCCAGCAAGTTATATATTTTTTCCGTATAAAATCTTTGGAATAGTGGGGGATTGTAGTATTATTTGAAAGATTTTACACTTGTCACCTTTCAAATGATCCACTTGTCTTATGCTTACCAACTATCAGTGGCATTTGATTGCTGTTGTTGGAAGACAAGTGTTAAGACACTTGTCATGTGCATGTGAGTATTTTTCCACTATAAATAGTCCCTCAATTCTCTGCAATTGATAACAAAAAATGTATTTATACTCTTTCTTTGGTTTCTATCACTGTTTTCACTCTCCCTTTTTAGTTTTACTTATTTTAATTAATAGTTGTTTTATATTTCCCTAATAAATTGCTGATGTTAATTAATTTGCTGTTGATGTTAATTAATTTGCTGATTCTTATATCCTCTAAGATAGGGAAGTGCTTGTGCTTGTTTAATTTTGGCGAAATATTTACACTCCTAAAATAGTTTTTAGGACAGTGCACTATTATTATTATATATCATCGTAGTTATTTTCATCTTATTTTTAGGACTACTATTTTGTTAAATAATATTATGTATTATTATTGTGAAATTTCAATTATTTCCCCAATAAATACACTATCATGAAAATAGTGGGGAATACTTGAAAGCGTGAGGTATGTTCAAGATATTGTCCTTAAGGATATTTTATCAGAAATAGGAATATTTTTCAGAATTCAATAAGTTCTCTAATATAAAATTTAACAAAATACAAATAGAGAAGGAAACTCAACGCAAAAAAATATATATATATTAAGAAAAGAAAGAAATTATTTTTGTATTTCTAGTCTACCAAATGAAAGAACTTACCTATAAATAGGTAAAAAGAAGAAAAAAAACTTATAAGAGTGAGGTTGTGAGCAAATTAAAGGCTCCAATGGTAATATATGCAGAACAAATGACAATAATGGTCATAGAGAGCATAAGGATGATGGTTAATGAAGAATAAATGTTCTGTTATAAGTAAATGATTTGTACAGCCAATAGCATCACCTAATGTCCAGAGCTAAATTCATTTTGTCCAGAGCTAAATTTATTTTGAAACGGGCGGCTCAAGTAGATTAGTGGTTTGAAGTCAAAATTAAATGAAGGTTTTAAATTTAAATTGTTAGTAAGTTTTATTTAATTGATTTATTTTGATATATTTTTTCAATTGATAATATAATTATTCTTGTTCTATATTATCTTCAAATATGTCAAATTTCTTCTAATTATTTTTTCATTTTTTATGAAAAGTTTAATTTCTCTACCAATAGTATTCAATATTTTTCTAAGAAAAAAATAAAATTACGTGAATTAATAAATATTATTAGTGTATTATTTTATACCATTATAATTTCATATAATTATGAACCATGGCTACAGTTTAATGAAGTTTGCTATAAAGAATCTCAAGTATTTGTATATATTAGTTTGTATACATTTATATACGTATTAATAATTTTTCTATTATATCGTATATATCTATACGTATTTGTGTATATACAAACTTTCATTTCTAGTGTTTGATTGTATATTTTTTTCAGTATATTATCACTCACGATACTTTAATACAAATAAATTGTATAATTTTAACACTTATATATAGTTACTTATTTATCTATATTAATAGTTTGTATACAATACAAATAATTCTATATAATATATTATTTGTATAAATCCAATTTGAATAATATTTTTTTTTTATAAAAAAACAGCTAAATATATAGACGAAAATTAGTAGTTAATGTCAATTAGATGCAGTTTTTTTAAACAAATGGCTTCAAATATATATATAATAAAGTAATTAGTTTACAACAAATATAATCATGACTTTTATTTACATAAGAAATAGCCAAAAATCATAAAAAGTAATTAGTTTACAACAAATATAATCATGACTTTTATTTACATAAGAAATAGCCAAAAATCATAAAAAGTATATATCAATTATATATTATGATACACTCAATAAGCAAAATATGATTTACTATATATTAGTTATACATTTATTAATTACTATATATTTGTTATACATTCATTATGCATTATGATACACTCAAAAAGTTAAATACGATTTAACTATAAAGTTCAATTGTCCTCTTCAAAAATAGGTCTTATTAGTTGAATATAATTTAACTATAAAGTTCAATCATCCTCTTCAAAAATAGGGGTGATGATATATTTTCTCCCTAAAGATATAAAATTTCAATAAATGAATGGAAAAAAAATTCACAACATCCATCTTAAATTTGTAACAATTCTATTAATTTGACCAATGAAAAAAATTTTCAAAAATTAAGTTAATATGAAATAGAGGGAGTATAATAGTATTATGTATATTGTACGTAAATTTAATATAAAGCATGTACAATCTATACACTGTATAAATTTTGTAAATTAGTTGATTGAAGTGTTTCGAACAGTAATCATCCAAACATTATAACTTATCAAAGAGTAGAAATTGGTTGTGTCAAAGCAAAAACAGAGGGGCCTTTTAATGTGTGGGGTTTTTGTAATGGTGATTGGGAGAGGTGGGAACATGTATATCTATATTTTTATCATATATATACAAATAAAATATACATGGTGTATATCTATATGTATATTTGTGACAAATTTAAATGTACTTGTCAAAAATAATTTAAAATAGCATTTGTCAAAAAAATATAGCTGGCATATATATAAAACTATCAATCTACTTTCTCCGTTCGTTTCGTTTTATTTTATATGTCATTTTTTTATTTTACACTTACATTAAGAAATAATATAACTTTATTCTTATTTAATATTTTCTTAAATCAATTTTATTAATAAATTATAAATTTAATTAACTATTCTATTAAGGGTATAATAGACAAAGTATAGTAATTTATGCATAAATTTTATAAAATGACAAGTATTGTGGTCCAGAAATAATGTAACTTTATTCTTATTTAATGTTTTCTTAAATCAATTTTATTAATAAATTATAAGATTAATTAACTATTCTATCAAGCGTATAATAGACAAAATATAGTAATTTATGCATAAATTTTATAAAATGACAAATATTGTGGTTTATCTATTTATGAAAAGGAATGACATATAAAATGAGACTGAGGGAGTAACTTATAAAGAAAGACGCTTCTTTTAGGTTCATTTACTAGCGGTGAACATCTAATATGTGACGTGACTGAGGGTGTACTACATATAACATATTGGAACTCATTATTTATGCCAACAACATTCACATTTTCAAGAAAAGATTATTTTCACATTGGACTTGCTTTCAGGAGTATAATTTAAAAAGCAAAAAAAAATTTTGTCAGAAAATTTGGTCAGAATTTGACTAGAATGATATTTTATTTATGTTATTTTACCTTTTTAATTATTGTTATTCTTTTAATTTTAATACATTTTAATTAAAAAATAGAAAAAAGATCAATTTATTTTAAAATGAAAAAATATTATAGTTTTTTTAAAATTCTGGCCAAATTTTCTTGGCCATTTAACACTTTCCATTTTAAAAAAATAACTTTTACAATGTGCAAAAAAAAAAGAAAGTTTTTCTCTAATGATGTTTGGTTGAATAGAATCTTGAAAGTGTTTTTTTTTTAAAAAAAAAGGTTCTTCTTTATCTGATTTTTCCATCCAAAAATTCATTATTTATCTTTTTGTGTTATTTTAATCTTTAGAAATTCCTAAATAGCAAATTAGATTAAAAGAAAAATGAACCAACCACATTTAATAGAGAACACCATCGAATAATGTGGTGAAATTGATGAGACTTCTCCCTTAATCAGAGGTCTTAGGTTCGAACATGAATATGAAAATTTTTTTAGTAAAAAGTGTTTCCTTTTCTCCCTCAAAACGGGGTCTACACTTCTCAAATCCAAACTAGCTAGTTGGGCTCCAATGTAAATATCGAACACGCAATAAAAATTAAAAACAAATTAGAGAACAGGCTAGTTATTCCAAATTAAGCAACTTGTATTAAACAAATCTTAGAAGCTGGTAATTATAAGATATTTTTTTAGTATGCCATGTGTAGAGTAGTTGATGTGACCTAATTCAATATTGAAGCCATGTTTAGGTAAATTAGCACATATTCTAATTATAAGATTAATAACAACAATGGAATCTTAATTAAACTAATCTTTCCACCTAGTCCAGAATTAATTTAATTATGAAGAACTAATTTAGCGTGTCCTATTTCATTAATCTATTGTTGTTATATATGTCCATGATTATCTAACAACCATGTTATACTATGACTAAATTAAACTATAATTTCCTTTGTGTTTCTTATATTATTTAGAATTCGCTCGTGTTAGTTACAAAATTAAATTAAATTGATAATAGAGTCAGTAGTCAATATTGCCATAAAGTAATTTAAAAAATATTTTAATTTCACCAAACTTTAAGTTTTTTTCTTTTAAAAAAAACTCAAACTATACATGATGTACTTAAAACCCACGCTTCTTATTCCTAACTATCACTATAAATCATAGGAGTGCAATTTACGCCTTTTATTTATTTATTTGTTGCTTCATTTGAACACCTCTCATAAGGCATATGTACTCATGGAAATAAAAATAAAATATTAAGTGTGATTTCGTAAGTAAGATCTGCAGAGAGGATAGAATATATGCAAATTTTATTTTTATTTTTATGAGATAAAAAGATAGTTTTTGATAGAGCCTCGACCAAAAAGAAGTATAATTGCATAAAGATTGAATGAAAAATAAAAACAACAAAATAGTACGATAAATAGCTACTACAACAAATAAATGATTTTATAGTAATAATATAATTGTCACTAAATTATATTTATTGACAAATACAATATGAGTATGTATAACCAAAATTTTTATATAAATATCACTAACAACTTTCGTAATTCTGAATATAATGATATTAACTCGATCAATTATCGCTAAAAAATATATTACCACTAAATGTCTGTTTCATTGTAGTGATTGTAAATAAAATAACTAGTAATAGTAAAAATTAAAGAATAAAATACGACAAATATACTACACACAAGTGGTTCAATTGTGGAATCGTCAATTCAATTTATGTTATTTCATGAATGTCATCTATAGAGCTGTCAATATGAGATGGCTCACCCCATCCGGGCTAATTCATATAGATTTTATAATTTGACGGGTCAGATCGGACTAGCTCATTTTTTATATGGGCCAGAAAATAATCGGCACTGCCCACAAGTGTGTGGTCTACTGGCTTTGACGGACCAGCCCTCTTTTCTTAAAAATATATTATAATTTAACAATATTATCATAAATATCGTCTATTGTTACTAGTTGTTAATCAAATACACAAATATTATCTATATACTATTTATTAAGTTTGATTTCAAGTAAAAACATAAATAGCTAAATAGAAATATTAATATAATTGTTTTCCAATAATCATAATAAAACACAAAAACTATGATAATATTCCATAGGCGGCCTTTGTAGTGATTCCCTAGAAATTTTAGGAACTTTATGTTATGTAGTACATATTTTATAAACATAATTTGTATTTAAATTGTAATATTTCAAACTTTAAACAGATTTTGAGTGTAGTCTCTTGTTATTTTTAATATTCTATTTTATTTTACTTTTTAATTAATTTTTGTTTGGCCTACGGATCGACCCTATCAAGATTTCTCAAGCACCACAAATCGACATGCTTATTCAGGCCGGGCTAAAACGCCCTTTTTCTTAAATAGGTTTCAAAAATCATAGCCCAACCCTATCAAATCACGGGTTAGGTTAGACTGGCCCAACGGACCTAGTCCATATTAACGGCTCTAGTCATCTATAATAAAATATAATAATAATAATTATTATTATAATTACAAATAATTATATCACAAATAAATCGATCACAACCACTTTTAATGGATACTCAAAAGATTATGAAGCTACAAGGCATTGAATAACTCTTCTTCAAACTTTTGAGGATGAGATAACTAAACTTCCAGAGAAATATAATATTATTTTCATGATAATAAAAAGGGGAAAAGGATAAATTTATCTTCGACCTATCATAAATGGTATGCAGATATCTTCCGTCATACTTTTGAGACATTAGTTTCCATTCGTCCAAAAACTAGAGCATATATATCCTTTATACTAATGGATATACACATGTCATAAACTTATCCACCTACCCGACATTCATTAAATATCGGATCGACGGATAAGATTACGCCACGTGTCTCTATTTAGTCTTCCGTTAGAGTAAAGGGCATATATGCTCTAGTTTTTGGACGGCAGGGGCACCAATGTCCCAAAAATATGACAGAGTATCTGCATACCATTTGCAATAGTTCAGAGGTATACTTATCATTTTTCCCTAATAAAAATAATAATTTTAAAAAACATTTACAATGACACAGGTGAAATTCCAATTCTAACTACATGTTCAAAATAGTTTTTAGTTATTTTTAGTAACACAATGGAGTTTAGCAACAACTCCCTTCGTCCATTTTTACTTGTCCACAGTAATATTTTGAGATGCGTAATAATATTTGTCAAATTTATAAAATCAATGAATAATTTATTATTTTAATCCTTGTTATTAAATACTATTCCCTCCATTTCATATTAATTGAATTGTTGAGGTGTTTCACACCCTTTAAGAAAAGAAGATTAAGACATAAATTAGGCTTAACTTTCCATTTTTACCCTTATTAATTATTATCAAAATTATGATTAAAATAACTAAACATTAATTAATAACTAATTCCAATACTAACTGATGAAGGGTAAAATTGGAAAAATATTCTAAAAGTAGTCTTGAAAATTGAACAATTAAGTTAATTTGAAAAATGAAAAATGTCTCAACAATTCAATTAATATAAAATGGAGGGAGTATTCATTTTTCAATGTTTTAGATGACTTATATTTAATAAGGGTGACTTGGTAAAAGATAATCTCCGTGTCAAGTCAATCGTAGCAACTATTATTGGAATTTTTTTTTATAAAATTACCGAAATTATATTTGACCGTAAATATTGAGCACTTAAAACCAAATAAAGTCAAATTTAGACCCTAAACTAGGTATTTAATTAAGATGAATTAGCATACTCTCAATTATGATGAGACTCCTAAATTAGAGCCACAACACAACCAAATAAAATAAAATATTTAGTATAATAGAAAATTAGAAAACTAATAATCAGGATTACTTGTCCTACACCAATGACGTTTGCTAAAGAGTTCATAATGTAATAAAATAAAATTTCCTTATATGAACATATTACACGTTTATTTCAAATATTCCTAATTTTGAATAATTTACAATAAAGATGGAAACGATCAATTGCTTAAAACAATCAATTAAAATTCTAGGAATTTACTATTTAGTTTATCTAAAGATATTTCAATTTTAATTTTAAAAACTTTTTTCACTCGACTGTCACCTCATTACCAGAATAATAAAATTTTAAAAAAAAATTGTTTCATGCAATGATCCCAAAAAAAAAAAAAAAGGAGTTGGTTTGTCCATGAATCTTTTTTTTTTTCTAACCAAAATAGTTGAAATGGTGTTTGATTATACGAATTAATTTCTTGAAGAATTTTTTCAAGGATGTTTTAATGTTTAAATAAGCAATTGGACCAATTTAAATTATTTTCTCCCCTCATAAAACTTCTATTTTTCTTATAAACTAAATATATATACAAACACAATTTCAGTTTTAATATATATTTTTCAAAAAATTAAATATTATTTTTAAAAAATATTACATTTTCTACGTTTCAATTTATCTGGCACCTTTTAAATTTCAAGATTCGAATAAGTTTTTTATCTCAATTTTTTCATATATTTTTTAAATATTTGAATTGTCAATTGTTGTGAATATATAAATTTTATTTTTAAAAACTCAAAAATTCTATATCTAAATTTATGGTCAAACAAATATAAATTGGGATAGAGTGAGTATAATTTATGTCCAAAAATCAAATATAAAGGTCCTAGTTACCCCTGTGCCAGTCAACAAAAAAAAAATTTATGGTCAAATTGAAGTTTTGACTTTGTCCAAATTGTGTCACGTTTTATTCTTGAAAGTTCAAGATGGATGTTTGAAATATTTAATTTATATTTTTGTCATTTGCTTTATTGAAGTTTTATGTTTTATAGGAGAGAAATGCACTACTTACAAAGTTATATCTCGCCCGTTCCTATTTATATGTTGTTCTTACTAAAAATAAATGTTCCTTAATACTTGTCATTTTGCAAATCAATGCATAAATGACACTATTCTTCCTATTTTACCTTTAAGAGTTATTAGCCTTGAAAGTATGAATTTGACCAACATAAGAAAGCTAAGTAATTTATTCATGTTTATTAGTCAAATTAATTAGTCAATTTTTTTTAATAATGTTTATTTATTGAAAATTTGACTTCAAAAGAAACAAAATAAGGGTATAATGGTAAATTCACATAGTTTCTTAAGGGACGTGAAACCTAAAATAGTACTTCCTCCGTCCAACAATAGTTGTCCACTATATTATTTTAGATGTTCAACAATACTTGTCTACTTTGTGAAATCAATGAATAATTTTACATTTACCCTTTGTCATTAATTATAGTCATTTATCTATTACATTTTTCAAAACATTGTATTCATTCTTAAAACTACTCTTCTATTTATAGTTTCTTATGAAGTGTGCAAAGTCAATAATGGACAATTATTTTTGGACAGAGGGAGTAACAACTACTCCCTACGCTCCTTTTTATACGTCATCTCTATCTATAAATAGTTGGACCATAATATTTGTCATTTCATAAAATCAATGCATAAATTATCATGTTCTTCCTATTATACCCTTGATAGAGTAGTTAATTAGTCTTGAAAATATATACTTTGACCAATTTAGAAAAACTAATAAGTAATTAATATTCATTGGAGTACTTCATACATTGATTAATTACTCTCTCCATTCACTATTTTATAAAATCTGATTTTGAAAATAAACTCAAAAATTTAAATAGTTATCCAAATGCATTTTAATTTTTGAAATCTAGCATTTTCAATTGAAAAATTGACTTAAGAAAAATATTAAATATGGGTAGAAGGGTAAAGTTACTTAATTTCTTAATGCAAGTATAATCTAAAAAGGTGATATATAAAAAGAAACAGAAGGAATAATACATAGTATTATATTTTATGTCCAAAAATCAAGGTTAAAAGTCCAAATTACCCTTAAGCCAGAGTCCTCCTCGAACTACATGAAGTCAATAAAAACAAACAAAAAATAAAGACCAAAACCCTGCACGATTATCTAGTCTTCTTTCTCCTAATCTTCTTATTCCACAAAAATTAAATATTAAAAAATAAAAAATAAAAATAAAGGAGAATCTCAGATAAAAGCATATTCTTATAAGTATTATTTTCCACTATCATCGCACATAATTAATTGCCTTAATTCTTGGAGATTAGCAAAATTCTATCCAAGGTAATAATAATAAATATAAGTAACAAATTCTTTTACTTTTGCTTTGACTTTGTTGAAAATCAAGTGAAAAACAATATTCTAAAGGTTTGGTGCTCTAATTATTCTTTCACCTTTACGTTTCGTCAATTATAAGCATTCTTATTCAATTTATTGTTGGCAAGTAATTTTCTTTTTTGTGTTTATGTGTGTATATATATTTTGCATGCCTATGTCACAGAACTTGCAGAACAAAAAAAAGCTTTCTTTTGCATAAGGTATGTTTTATGAATTGGCATATAACATGATTTTATTGGATTAAGGTTTATGTGTTTTGTTAAATTTGATTTATTTTTACTGATTTTGATTGAGATTGATGTTAGAATATTTGATTTAGAAGATTTTGATTGATTTTTGATTTAGAATAATTGATTAAGAAGGTTTTGCTTGAGATCTAATGCTAGTCCAAGTTCATGTTTATATAACAATTGATCAATAATTTGATTGTAGGATTTTTTGTGAGGGATTTGAATTTTGAGCAATGGCTAAGAATTCTGCAAATGGAGATCACCAAACAACTAAGCCACCTCCAACGCCATCCCCGTTGCGCTTCTCAAAGTTCTTTCAGGTAAAACTACTGCAGATGCAGATTCAGAATTTAAACTTGATGAGTTCAACCTTTTAAGTTTTTACCATTGAATTGATATTTGTCGGAATTTTAGTAATTTTTCTCATATATATGTTTACTCTTTGTGTTGAAGATACTAAGTTCAGTTGTCATAGAGTTGACTGAGTTCAGGTGTCATAAGCTTGACAACAACTTTGATTGTTTAATTGTTTTTGAAGATATGTGGTATAGAGTATCCATATGGTCTCGTTTATCAATGTTGCTCCAGCATCACCAATCAAACAAACTATTTTTAGTCTTAAAATCAGAAGTTGTTATTTATGTGGAGATTTTATTAGCTATGAATCAATAAAGAACGAGTGTGGATTTGATATCAGCTTATCTGCGAAAACGAAAGATCATTGTACTTGACCTAGAGATAGGAAATTGATATTGCTTTGGTGATTCTGTTTTACGAGTTAAAAATTGTTCATTGGCCTAATCCTAGTAGTACAGCTTCTCTTCTGATCAAAATACAGTTAACAAGTTGGTACTCACGGCAATAGTGAGTCAATAGTCACAATACTGTAGACTTCTGATTGTTCAAACACTGTTATTTCGTAGTTAAACCACATATGCTATGTTTGGCCTGCTCTAACTACTACTAAGTTATAATCCATAATGCCCGTTTGCTAAAACATTTTATTCTTGGTTGCAGCCTAACATGAGAATTTTGGTTACTGGAGGAGCTGGATTCATTGGTTCTCACCTAGTCGACAAATTGATGGAGAATGAGAAGAATGAGGTAACTTGTTGATCTAACTTGTTCGGTCTTGTAATCATCTATCAGTTCATCAGTATCTTCTAGCTTTGTTTTGCCTTGCCAAAAAGATTTTTATAATCATGTTATTTATTCCTTAGCCCAGCATAGGCGTATTATGGGTAAGTAAATACTTCTGTTGTTTTCACGAGTCTTCCGAGTGTACGTAATAGAGTAAAGATAAAACCAATTAATCAAATGATGCCCTTATGCATCTGTCTTATTAAGAATTGAGAAACTTTTTCTTTATGATTGTGCAGGTTATTGTTGTGGACAACTTTTTCACTGGTTCGAAGGATAATCTGAAAAAATGGATTGGTCATCCCAGATTTGAGCTTAGGCGCCACGGTATACTCTCATCTTTTCATCATTTACATACTAGTTAGATAATAGATGGACTACTTGCTGTGAGTATTCAACATGAGGTCGAGGGGATACAGGCTTGACTGTGGTACAATAAGCTAGAAAAATCTTATCTTTATGTAAAGTAATTGTTTCATTTAATGATAATTGAAGGTTACCGAGTTCTAATATGAACTTGACTAGTAGAGTTTAGTTTGGTATCGTTTTGCTGCAATCTGGTGAAGGTAGAAGAGCTAACATCATATGCAAGTGTTTGATCATAGTTTTCGACTCTGACCTCCCAATTCTGTAGTAGTTCTAACAGTTGAGTCAACACTTGAATGTTGTTACATATAACTGTATTATCAGAAGCGTAACTGTTTCTGTTATATGTTTATCATTTGTAGATGTGACAGAGCCCTTGTTGGTTGAAGTTGATAAGATTTATCATCTCGCATGCCCTGCTTCTCCAATTTTCTACAAGTACAATGCTGTTAAGGTATGTATGATCTTAGCTTTTAGTGAATAGTGATTTCTATTCATAACTTATTTGCATAAGCTCTCTGATTTACCTGATTTTCTGTTGTTTCCCCAAATCCCCTAATATGAGAATTTTCGTTAATTTCTTCTTTTGACAGACTATAAAGACTAATGTTATTGGTACGCTGAATATGTTGGGCTTAGCAAAGCGCGTTGGAGCAAGGTTAGAAGATTTTAATGCTTCTTGACCTCATCTTTTTGGCTTTCAATTTACTCATTTTCCGCAATTTTATGCAGGATTCTGCTCACGTCAACCTCAGAGGTTTACGGTGATCCTCTTGTGCATCCCCAACCCGAGAGCTATTGGGGTAATGTTAACCCAATTGGTACGTCCTCTCACTTTATGAATTTCATGAACTCCAATATTTGTTTCGACTAATGTCCACTAGCACCATATTTTATGTTGTTTTGTGTGTGTTAATCATTTGTTTACATCTGCACCAACTTGTACGACAATACAGAATTCCATTTGGGGATTCAACTATTAAAGTTACGCTATCTATTCTCTTTTAGCCTACTTGGATCACTCAATCGTGTTGATCACAAGAAGAGTCTTTTACATAAAGTATTTAAGTGATTAGTATTAATGTAAGAGGAGAAAGGAGTTGGAAACTAGAATGAAACAACAATTTTGATCTGATGAGTTATTAAGTCAACATTTGAGCATCTCGTGAAACATATGCCTAACAATGTCACTTTTGTCGTATTTAGGAGTTCGGAGCTGTTACGATGAGGGGAAGCGTGTGGCCGAGACATTGATGTTTGACTACCACCGACAGCATGGGATTGGTACTTTTTAGTTCCTTTGATATTGTTCAGGTTGTCCACAACTTCATTGTTCCTGATGCATTGACGATATCTATGCATTTTGCAACAGAAATACGCATTGCTAGAATATTCAACACTTACGGACCTCGTATGAATATTGACGATGGGCGTGTAGTCAGCAACTTTATAGCTCAATCACTTCGGTAAGTTCTTTCTTGATTGCCATCACTCTGAATATACAAATGTAGCTATGTGCTTAATGATACGTTGACCGTGATTTCCAAGGTAGGCCATTGTTTCTTAGTCCATTTGTGATGATTGTTATTAGCTTTGTCAACTGTAACAATTGACTTTTGCTTTTGTTCTATCATTATGCATATTCAATCACCAATTTCTCTCTGTTGATCCATATCCCGCCTAATTATACCATTCTTTTTAACTAATATTCCTGATTTTCTCCGTTTTAAAGGGATGAACCATTAACTGTTCAAGCTCCCGGGACACAAACTCGCAGTTTCTGTTATGTCTCTGATATGGTATGTCAATGAACTACTATCATAGTCATTATTGCTTTATGAGTTTGCTCCTAATGCTTTCTTCCCCCTCGTCTTCAATACTTTGAAGGTTGATGGACTTATCCGTCTAATGGAAGGAGATAACACTGGGCCAATCAACATCGGTAACCCAGGTGAGTGTTGTGATATAATCATATTTTTATTCGATGAGTGCAAGCACACACTTATCAATTTCTAATGGGAGGCAAGGGTCTGATAATTTTATAATTCTTTTCGCAAATCGAAAGTCCAGAACAATTGGCTCATGTGTGCTGCACTCATTGAATAAATCCCGATATCATGCTCGAGCTGAATTACAGTTTTGAAATACTATGTTGATCTAATTTCCTGGCAATCTTTCTGTACAGGTGAATTTACCATGATTGAGCTTGCGGAACTAGTGAAGGAGGTAAATTTCTTATTCTCAAGAAGCTGCTCTTTGTGTACTTATATTTCATGTATCATTCCATTTTATTTGGACTTGGTATAGCACTATAACTGTTTGGTCAAGCTTTCAAAATCTACTTATTTTTTTTATAATGTTTTTTTGTGTGACAAGTGTTACTTCGAAAAAGTACTTTTCTAGAGTAACAGTTCGTGTTTGACTAATCAACTAAAAACACTTTTTTAGCTTCTGAAAACAGCTTCTGCTACTACTCAAAACACTTACTTTTCCCCCTAAAAGCTTCTCCAAATACCTCAATTTTCTAAAATGAACACTTTTGACTTCCCACAAGCACATGTCCAAACAGGCTACTCCCTCAAGGTTATGCTTTTCGACCGACTCCAAAAATCCATGTAATTTAAATTTTAAGTTTTATCTTTTTTGTGTCTCGCCTTCTATCCCGGTGAACAATGTTCCACTGATTAGGCAGGGACAGGATTTGAACCTACAATCTACAAGTCATGAGTATGATGAGTTGACCAACAACATGCTAAATGTCAAAATTTAAGATTTTGCCACGACTTGTATTTCCACTGCTGGAAAATTGCTCTGCTTAATCTCAAGAATTACCACATATAAGTTGACATGTTCTTTTGTGTATTTGCAGCTTATCAGTCCGAAAGTTGAGATAAAAATGGTGGAAAATACACCAGATGATCCAAGACAAAGGAAACCAGATATCACAAAAGCGAAAGAATTGTTAGGATGGGAACCAAAAGTCAAGTTGCGCGATGGCCTTCCACTAATGGAAGAAGATTTCAGACTCAGGCTTGGGGTCTCTAAGACGATATAATACATCATACAGTTTATAAACATTGATACATTTTTTGGCAAACTATATTATGTTTTTTAACCAAAATATGTGATATATCCTGCTATATTCCAACTGTTTTTTTTGTTGACGGTCAAGTGTGCTTACTGCTTTTTATAATCATATGGTCTTTACACCATTAGTTTTGTCTGATGGATTTTTGATGCTATTTGGTGGTTCAATTTCTCTTTTTGGATTTGTCACTTGTGTTCGGTATCTGCTTTGAGTTTGATTGATCGGAATTCGTTAAGAAACTTGATTGAGAATAGAGAAGTACTTATTAACTCACTATTGCCTTTGGTAGTACAAGTTTTTTCATAAATTTATCACTACTTGAAACTAGTAGGTTATAAAAATTGGTAAAACTTACAATTTCAACCATTTGCAGAAAGGTTGATGTTATAGACTTGAACGCCCCAATTTTCAAGTCTGTCCATTATTGCTAATCTTCTATAAATGGCCATTCATGTAATACTTTTAACTAGGGTGGGCATTTGGTTTTTAGTTTGGTTTTATTAATTTCTACTCAATTCTTCAGTTTTGAAAAAGTGTACATCAAATTGGTTCAATTTTTTCAACTTCGATTCAATTTGACTCGATGTTTTTAATACGATTTTTTAGGTATGAAGGTAAAATAAAAGGAAGACCAAATTAAAGAATAAGACACTTAAAAATTAAAAACCATAACTAATGGTATGTCTCATCATGAAACACCTATTGTGCTGTAAATTCCATAGTTATTTTTATGAAGAATATTGTGTCTCTAACTACTGCTTGAGGAAAAACAAGGACGAAGAAGATTCCTTTACATGATGTACATCGACAAAAATATATTTTAATATTTGAAGTTAATTATCTGAATTGCAAATCTGTTGCTTTGATTTGTTGCTGGATCGCTATTCTGCTAGTTGACTTTTGGTTTTTGGTTGAGGAATTGTTGGGATGGGAACCAAAAGATTGGTTCTTTTTTTAAAAATATTTTATAAAAGTTTGGTTCTTTGATGTACCAAAATATTGAAATTCTTATATTGAACATCAAATCAAAGAATCAATTTTTTAATTAAAAAAAACATTGCGATCAAACAAAAAAAAAAGAATAATCGAATTAGTTTATTTCGGTCTGATTTTTTAGTTTTTCTATGTTTATGCCCACTCTTTTAACTTATAAGAACCTTTAATATTTACTAAACACATAAAAATAGGGGAAAAAAAAGTAATTTTTAAGTTAATAAGATTAAACACACACTAAGTTTTTGTTACAATCAAAAGTAATAGTACCATTTTCGTACATTTAAAATCAACACAATTTTCAGTAGCGAGAGTTGTCAATACGGGCTGGCCAGTCCATCCGGCCTACCTCAATATGGTCCGGCTAGTTCATCCTGGCTTCCCCATACGTGTTCTGAAATTTGACGAGACAGATTAAGTTGACCCATTATTTCGGTGGGCCAAAAAAATCAAGCCCAATCCATCGGTACATTGGTTATACATACAACATTACATGATATTACTGTACAAATATCTTGGATGACATAAAGTTAATGTGAAACTAAAAAGGGAGAAGGCATAAATCCCTCCCTAAACTTGTATCGAAAAGTCAGTTACACACTTAAACTATTACGGCGACCTATTACACACCTAATCTTGTTCAAAGTGATATTAATACCCCCTCAAAACATGACATGACAAAGAAAGTGTCTTCACCTTCCTTAAGGTGTGTGAGAAGAAAAAAATATATGTTAGAATGACAACTTTGAACACATGGCACTATTTTATTGGTCATTAAATAATTATGTATGATAATTTTTTTTATAAATATATTAATTATTTCAATTTTCTTCTTTTTTTTAATCTTTTTATTGGTGGCCCCAATTTCTTTAAAGCATTTACATTTTTCTTAATTTTGAGTTCTTCTTCTTAAGAAATCACAACATTTGTCACCATTGATTGTTTGATGGAAGCACATCTAACACTCTACTCTAAAGAGGAACTCTAAAAAGAAATAGAAAGGAGTGGCGGACATGGTGACTTCTAAAGAAAAGTTAATAATTTTCAACTTAAATTCATGATTTTTCCGTTCGAACTCGCCGGAGGATTCACCAGAGAAGATTATCGAAAACTAATCCAAGAAAGAGAGTGATTACCGATTTTCGTGTGCTATAGTCCATGAATTTTTTGTGATCCAAAATTCCAGAAACAAAATGACCGAAATTTTTCATGGACGTCCATTAAGACCTTAGCAATGGACCCAGTTCGTCTCGAGGGGCAAACGAGCGCATTTTCAAGTTCAAACGAGCCCCAAAGCAAGTAAACCCTGATATAGCCGATTTTTGTGTGCTACCCATGGATTTTTTGTGATCCAGAGTTCCCGAAACAAAATGGCCGAAAATTTTCATGGACGTTCTTTAAGACCTAAACAATAGATCCAGTTCGTCCCGAGGGGTAAACGAATGCATTTTCAAATTCAAATAAGCCCCAAAGTAGGTAAACCCAGATTTTACTAATTTTCATATGTTGTAGTCCATAGATTTTTTGTGATCCGAAATTCCCGACACAAAATGACCAAAATTTTTCATGGACGTCCGTTAATACCTTAGCAATGGACCAGTTCGTCCCGAGGGGAAAACGGACAAATTTTCAAGTTCAAACGAACCCTAAAGTAGGTAAACCCAGATTTTACTAATTTTTGTGTGCTATAGTCCATGAATTTTTTGTGATCCAGAATTCCCAATACAAAATAATCGAAATTTTACATGGGCGTCTATTAAGACCTTAGCAATGGACCAGTTCGTCTCGAGGGGCAAACAAGCGCATTTTAAAGCTCAAACGAGCCCCAAAGTAGGTAAACCCAGATTTTACCGATTTTCGTGTTCTATAGACCATGGATATTTTGTGATCCAAAATTCCCAAAACAAATTATTGAAATTTTTCATAAACGTCCGTTAAGACCTTAGCAATGGACTAGTTCATCCCAAGGGGAAAACATGTGCATTTTCAAGTTCAAACGAGCCCCAAAGCAGGTAAAAATCTAGATTTTATCAATTTTCGTGTACTATATTCCATGGATTTTTTGTAATCCGGAATTCCCGAAACAAAATGGCCAAAAATTTTCATGGACGTCCGTTAAGACCTTAGCAATGGACCTAATTCATCCCGAGGGGCAAACAGGTGCATTTTCAAGTTCAAACGAGCCCTAAAGCAGGTAAACCCAGATTTTACCGATTTTCATCTGCGATAGTCCATGGATTTTTTGTGATCCAGAATTCCTGAAACAAAATGACCGAAATTTTTTATAGACGTTTGTTAAGATCTTAGCAATGGACCGAGTTCAACCCGAGGGGCAAACAGGTGCATTTTTAAGTTCAAACGAGCCCCAAAGCAGTAAAACCCAGATTTTGTCAATTTTTGTGTGCTATAGTCCATGGATTTTTTGTGATTCGAAATTTCCAAAACAAAATGGCCGAAAATTTTCATAAACGTCCATTAAGACCTTTACAATGGACCCAATTCGTCTCGAGGGGAAAATAGATGCATTTTCAAGTTCAAACGAGCCCCGAAGCAAGTAAACCCAGATGTTGCCGATTTTTCGTGTGCTATAGTCCATGAATTTTTTATGATCCAGAATTCCCAAAAAAAAAATGGCCGAAATTTTTCATAAACATCCGTTAAGACCTTAGTAATGGATCCAGTTTTTCCTAAGGGACATATAGACACATTTTTAAGTTCAAATGAGCCCCAAAGCAGGTAAACTAAGATTTTGCCGATTTTCATGTGCTATCCAAGGATTTTTTGTGATCCAGAATTTTCGAAATAAAATGGCCGAAATTTTTCACAAACGTCCGTTAAGACCATAACAATGGACCTAGTTCCTCCCAAGGGGCAAACAGGCGCATTTTAGAGTTCAAATGAGCCCCAAAATAGGTAAACCCAAATTTTATCGATTTTCGTGTGCTATAGTTTGTGAATTTTTTGTGATCCAGAATTCTGGAAACAAAATGGACAAAATTTTTCATGGATGTCCATTAAGATCTTAGCTATGGACACACTTCATCTAGAGGGGCAAACAAGCGCATTTTCAAGTTCAAATGAGCCCCTAAGTGGGTAAACCCAGATTTTGCCGATTTTCATATGCAGTCCATGGATTTTTTATGATCCAAAATTTACAAAACAAAATTGCCACATTTTTTCATGGACGTACGTTAAGACCTTAGCAATAGACCCAATTCGTTCCGAGGGGAAAACAGGCGCATTTTCAAGTTTGAACAAGCCCTAATGCAGGAAAACCCAAATTTTACCGATTTTCATTTGCTGTAACACCCTAGAAAATTTTTGAACTAAGACTCGAACTCTTATTTGTAGTGAGTGAGATTTTTGCAAGGAATTTAAAATTTCTTGAGTGTTAAGGTCACTAGACGTAGCACCTTGAGTTCCAAAAAGAATCGAATTAGAAATAGCAAAATCTGAAATTTTGCAAGTTAAGCTAAGCATGAGTTTTGGGTCGACTTCAAGTGACCATAACTCCTATATCAGGATGATTTAGGTTTGCTACCAAATACCTTAGGAAAGGTCTTCGAATTATCTTTCCAACGCCACCGAGTTTGCTCAATTTCGAGCTCTGAGTAAAAAGTTATGACGGATTTACTAACATCGTGCCAACGTGGCAGAAGCTCCGCGACACAAAGCCAACACGGACCTCACTGCCTGGTAAAAGATCTTTCCATCTCCCAGCTCGTTTTAATTATTTCTTTAGGGGTATTTTAGTCCTAAAAACCCTTAAGAGGTCATCTAAATTGCCCTAAACGTGTAGAAAATCAGTTTTCTTAAATCTAAACCCTCTCATTTACTATAAAGATTCTACGCTCAAGAAATTCAAGAAAAAACTAAGGCTAGGGTTCTTCTTCAAAGGTTTTCCTTCAAGTTGCTTCAAGAGGATAATTCTTTCAGGTATGTAAGCTTCCATAGTGTTGGGTTTGTTCATCCACACGCCAATCATGTTAATTTCAGCTTTAAATTCATTCTAAAAGTTGAAGCTTTGATGTTCTTGTTATGTATTCATGAATTTGCTTTCGTTCTTGAATTGGGCTGAGATTGAGGAGTTCTTGAGGTAGTGTCGATCTATAGAGGGGTTAAAGTTAGATTCTAGTGTACATGTGTTGGGTATCTAAATCTAAAGAGAGATTGAGAAAAAGAATTCAATTTAGGTGAATTAGGGTTAGAAAACGAAGAAGAAATTTCATCGAATGAAATTTGAAAGTGGTCGCACGTCGCGCGCCTAGTGCTCAGATTCAAAATTTCAACTTCGTGTCGCGGAGCTGACACGAGGTGTTCTGCCTCAAAAGACGTTTTCAAAACCAAATTTTAAAAGCCTCCCTGCTTCGCGGACCCACTCTCAAATATTGGTTTTCAGTCTTTTCTCATGTTTAGCTATCTAAAATCATTCCTAAACATCATGAGACCTTTCCTATCACAAATCACAACCTTGAATTCATAAATCATATTCAAGGTAGAGTTGAGAGTCAAGTTTTGAGAGTTCTTTTGAACAATTTTCAGAAAATCCCTTTTTGTCTTTTTGAGGAGTCTTCTACAAATTCTAATAACTTGTTTCAAGACTCGAGCAAGTGAGTATGAGAGTGAGAATAATGTATTCATGAGTTTACCTTGTCATCATAAGATCTTTCTTATCATGAACTATAACTCTTGAATTCATAATTCATATTCTAGAGAGTTAAGAGTAGAGTTCAAGAAAGCCTTTAAGTTCAATTGTGAATCCTTTGAGATCAACTATCGATTTGAACTAAGTTTTGAGTGAAGTAAGTCAGAGAATAAGAAGAGTCGTATACATGAGTTCCATATAGTTATGTAGACCATCGAGTCGAGTTGTTTCATGCCCATAATTTCGCATGAACTTCGTAAGTTTAGCATCTTTCAGAGAAGTGGTATCTTTAAGTTCTAAGCCTTTAAGTGTTGAGTTCCTAATCCCTTTTTAAGAAGCATCTTTGAGTACTTGAGTTGAATATTTCATGCCCATAATTCCACATGAACACTATAAGTCGAAAAATATTGAGATGAGTAGTATCATTGAAGTTCTTGAGCTCCAAGTATTGAGTTCTATCTATGGTTATTGAAAACCTTGCATCGAGTCGTTCACGTCCATAATTCGGCATGAACCATATTTTAAGAGTCTTTTACAATTGTTTTAACTTTGTTTTAAGACTTAAGTTTTGAGTTCAGTAAATAGTAAAGTTGAAGTTAATTTCTTTTTAGATGAATCCTTTCCGCATAGACTAGTGGATCCACTTAGTAGTTCAGGTCCTATGCCTTTGGCAGGGTATAGGATGGTTCTTGGCAGTGTGAGGTAAAGTGTTGTATCATCACTATAACTCTTGAGTGATGGTTGTGAGAAACTCCCACAGAAACTATATTACTTTATTATATAAGTAAAGTTGAGTTTGTTATTGCATTTTCTTTAACGAACTAAGTTGTTTTACTGTTTTATAAAGCTTTCCAAATATTGCAATTGTATTGTTGCTTTATATTGAGTTGAATACCCAGAGTTGAATATAATATCTTTGAGTTAAGTATCTAATCTCTGAGTTGAGTATCTTATCCTTGAGTACTTCCGAGTTGAGTAAGTTTGAGTAGTTTTGAGTGTCTTTGAGTTAAGTAAGTTTGAGAAGAGGTAAGTATGGTTCCTTTTTATCAAGGTTCAAGCTTATGTTTATGATTTAGAATTCCTCTTACATGCTCGTATATTCCACGTACTAAGCCATTTGGCCTGCATCTTCTCAAGATGTTGGCACAGGTATTCAGGATCATCAACAGGAGCTTCGTTGATACATCCAAAAGTTCAAGTTAGCTATGGTGAGCCTCCTTATTTCCAGAGGATTTCATTTACTTTTCAGTTTAGTTAAGATGTCGTGGGTTTTGTCCCGACTTCCATCTTTATCAATTAGAGGCTTCATAGATAGTTAGTATAGTTGAGAAGTCTGTATTATTCATTTATTTTATTAAATGTTTTAAAGATTTAAGTTGCCTATTTTATGGCAAGTTGAATATATTATTTTTATTCTAAGTTGTTCATTTGAGTTAAAGTTTTTGAAGTTGAGTTTATTGAATTTTATTCAATTTTAAGCTTTTGTATGCTTAAGTTAGTCTTCTGCTTGTAGTCAGTCAGGATGAGAGTTCGCTTGGGGACCAACAATGGTTCTTAGGTGCCGGCCACGTCCAGGGTGTAGACTCAGGTCGTGATACTATAGTCTATGGATTTTTTGTGATTCGGAATTCCAAAAACAAAATGGCCAAAAATTTTCTTGGACGTCCGTTAAAACCTTAGCAATGGACCCAATTCTTCTTGAGGGCAAACAAACGCATTTTCAAGTTCAAACGAGCCCCAAAGCAAGTAAACCCATTTTTTTTATTGATTTTCATGTGCTATAGTCCATGAATTTTTGTGATCCGAAATTCCCAAAACAAAATGGCCGAAAATTTTCATGGACGTTCATTAAGACCTTAACAGTGGACCCAGTTCGTCCCGAAGGGCAAACGGGCGCATTTTCAAGTTCAAACGAACCCAAAGCCGGTAAACCCAGATTTTGCCGATTTTCGTGTGCTATAGTCCATGGATTATTTGTGATCCAAAATTCTCAAAACAAAATGGCCGCAATTTTTCATGTACCTCCCTATAATTTAAAATAAATGTTTTCGTGTTAAAACGTCAAGGTTCAAACCCCAAGGACCAACCATAGGTCATTGAGGAGGACCTTAAGGAGGTTGCCTGGGCAATGACCCACAATGGGAACTCACGCCCCGTGGGTCCATCCACGTCGTGGGTGAGATAAGGTGTAGGTCAAGCCTTGAAAACCAAGCCACAGAACCCAACCCACGCTTCACCAGCACGGACCGTGGGTCTAACCACGGTCCTTCTGTGAGGGGTAGTGGGCGGCCACTTGTAGACGGTTTTGGGGAATTAGTTAGGGGCACATTGGGGTTTTTCGGTTTTAATTAATACTAGGTGACGTCGTTTTACTCTAAATTAGACTAATTATATAATTATTTTAGACCCCTAAATTAAGTCATCTTCCTTATTATTTCCTAATCCCAAAACAAAACCAACTCTTCGCCAAAAATTCTCTTTAGAACTTCAAGGAAGAAGAAAAAGGAAGTTGGGGCTAGGGTTCAAGGAACAAGATTTTCCACTCAAATTCGTTGGATTTCATCACTAAGGTATGATAGCTCTTCATCCATGGATAAAATTCATCTATGAAGCCCCTTCAAAACCTCCAATTTCAAAGCTAGAAATCCCAAAAGTTAGGGTTTGACTTCAATCTCATGGATTCCTTTCAAATTCATTTTTAATGATTGAATTATGGTTTATTATGGATAAATTGATGATTTTATATGATTTTATGTTGAATTCCCCAAGAATCCATGAATTTCCCAATTTTCCCATTTGGATCTCAAAGTGTGGGTATTGATTGATGCAAGTAGAATATTATAGAATTATGCATGTAGTAATTGAACTATTTGAATTATGATTATATCCATGTCTAATGTAGTAATTCTAGATGTGTTGATGGAATATGATCTATGGTTCATGAAAGGCAAAGTATGAGAATTATGCATGATTATGAGATTTATGTATATGCTTTATGAACACTTTGAGAGTAAAGTGATTATGACTATGATCTTGTTGTATGTTGTTGAAAGGTTATTCTCATTCACACACCTATGTATGAATATGATATGATGTGAAAGGTTTTCTCACAATATAATGGTTCTAAGGTTGAAAGGCTAGTCTCACCTATTGAATCTAGGAGCTATCTTATGAATTATGTTGGTTTGAGTGTCAAGACATTCTTCCATGAGTAGCAACTTAAGTCAAGACTTAATATGAACTCCGTGAGAATTAATGCTTAGCATCAAGTGAATATTGATATGAGATGGAAGCCCTCACGATAGTAGAGGCCGGGTATCTAGGAGCAATCTCTTAGGATGGAAACCCTCATGATAGTAGAGGTCGGTTTTTTAGTAGCAATCCCTTTATCCCATAAACTATGTGCCCTCATAGGTTTTTAGCTAGTGGATCCACCTAAGCTAAGAGTATGGTTCTACCTAAGGCAAGTAGGCGACCCATTTTCAGTGTGGGGTAGACACCGAATTCCATGATAAGCTCACATGGTCTATGTTGGTTAAGGTTTATCCCCACTATGATAGTATGAACAAGAATATGAATTATGAACTATGGCTACTCAAGAAGCTTTACTTAGCATAGGTGGGATTATGGAATCTTATTCATGCATTGCACAAGTAAGCTTTGAGGCAACTTATGGTATGTCTCTCCAATGATTTGATGATCTATGTAATGAACATGCTTATGACTTATGTTTCTCCATTATCTTCAAAATGATGTTTTAACTTATTAAATTGCATGCATTCAATTAAAATGTCCCTTTTGGCATGTTTTCAAGGTTTTTATGCATGACTATCATACTTGGTGCATTTTTGTACTAACCCATATTTTTCCTATACTTTTCCCAAGTGTAGGGTCCGGTTCTTAAGACGGTCATCATTTGGTTCAAGCTTGGATTTGACTATTCTCCTATTGAACATGTTATAACATTTATGCATAAAATTCATGATTATATTGCTTAAATTTATCAAAAGTTCATCGAAGAAAATGATTTCTCCATCTTTGTCTTCTCTATTCTCACCGGAGTTCTACCTAGAACCACCACAATGTTATTTTTATGTCTCAAATCATTAATAACATATTTGATTAATCATTACACACAAAGAATACTAATGAAATGCTTAATTTGCATACTAGTTATCAACATTTTTAAAGAATTTTACGGATCTAAAAATTTTATTTGTTCCACCGACAATAATGATGTTGCCCATCGCCTATCGCCGCCGCCATCATCTCTTAACTTCATAATTGACTTACTGACTCCTATTTTCTCTTCAAATTCTTATGTTTTCCTTCAATTTATGAACAATGGAGAAGAAGAAGAAAAAGATTTTAAAAGAGAAATGTATGGTGAGATGGAGGAAGATGCCCAAATCTTTATTCTTTTGCAAAAGTTTAAGAAACTATCAAGAGATAAAGGTTTTGTAAAAATTAAAATATATATTATTTATGTATGAAAACGCGTGTACAATATTTTTTTTACACACAATTGAGTTTGTCTTCCGAAGGGGGTATAAATATCACTTTGAACAAAATTAGGTGTGTAATAGGTCGTCACAATAGTTTGAGCATGTAACTGACTTTTCGGCACAAGTTCAGGGGGTAATTTATGTTTTTCTCAACTAAAAATAACTTTTAGCATGATACCTCTCAAACCAAAGAGATATTAGAGAAAAGTATCAAAAACACCCCTACATTTTGCACGAATTATTAGTTTAATCCCTGAACTATTGACAGTCTTAAAAACAATCCTCTACTTGACTAACTGAACTTAAATACACCCCTAATCTTACCACATTAGTGAAACACATCTCTAAATTTTTGCATGTTAGGGGTGTTTCAAAACTTCTCTCGACTTTTTATTAAGAGTTTCATGATCTTACAAGAGTTTGAGATTACTTGCTATGTCATGTGGTAAATCGAGGGTGTATTTTAAGTTCAATTAGTAAAGTAAAAGAGTGTGTTTTAAGGTTGTCAATAGTTTGGGGACGAATATGTCGAGTTCATAAGTGTTTTCAATACTTTTCTGGAGATATTAATAAGCAAATTAATATTATCAATAAATATAAATATTAACTTGATATATATATATATATATATTCTTTGCATTTATATTTCTCTTATTATTTACTTATTTTTAGAATTATACTTTTAATTTTTTTTTTATTTGGCCCACAAACCGGTCTAATCTAAATTGTTCACATTGTACAAGATATTGAGCTTATCTGGGTAGGGCTAAAAAGCCCTAATCTTAAAAACTGTATCAAAATCACAGGTTAGGATGAGCCAACCCAACATGCTAAGTCCATATTTATGACAAACATTTATGAAACACTAATAACTAATTATTCTTTCCAACTCAAATTATCTGTTGTATTTCTCTTTATTTAAATCAATCCACAAATTTTCTGGCTGCATATAAATTAACTATCCCCAATTTTTTAGGCGCCTAATAATATGGAACTTTCACAAATCACATTTTCATTTTCCGCTAAAAGTGACTTAAAAAGCACAATCCGCGTCAATACACAATAAAGCATTCTCAACCGTTGATCTCTTTCTAATCAACGATTCACATATAATGTCATCCTCCCACGCGGACCGATACTCATATCCGTCGATCTTCAATCCAAAGCCCCCAAAACCAACGATCACGATTTAACACAAACGCCGATCCAGAAAATCAGCAGCTATAAATACCGGAAACTGATCATCTTCATTAAATTCACAGCTCATCATCTCTTTTAATCTTCCAAATTCAATTTCAAAACCCTGAAAAATGTCGGGCCGTGGTAAGGGAGGTAAGGGATTAGGCAAAGGAGGAGCCAAGAGGCACAGGAAGGTGTTAAGAGATAACATTCAGGGTATTACCAAGCCAGCTATTCGCAGGCTTGCTCGTAGAGGTGGTGTGAAGCGTATTTCTGGATTGATTTATGAGGAAACTCGTGGAGTGCTTAAGATATTTCTCGAAAATGTGATTCGTGATGCTGTTACATACACTGAGCATGCTAGGAGAAAGACTGTGACGGCTATGGATGTTGTTTATGCTCTTAAGAGGCAGGGAAGGACCCTTTACGGATTTGGAGGTTAGGGTGTTGGTTAGTGGTTGTAGATTTGTTTTTTTAGTGAAGTTGGGTTACTTTTTGATTTTGTTTGTATGATCTCGATATTGTAATTCCTTGTTACACAAACAATTAATAGAAGGAGATCGTATTTCGAGTAATAATTGCATTTGTTCTCTTCTTGATTTATGTTCTTAAATATGTGTTGCTTTTCAAACTATCTCAATTTAGTTGATGATTGAATCTATTCAGCAAAGTATGTGTTGTTATTAAAAAGTTATGCTTTTTCCCTCTTTGATTTTGTTTCAGCTCTTCTGATTGTGTTGTGTGGGGATCTCTTTTCTGTAATTACAGTTTGCATCTTGTTTTGCTGTGCAATATTTTCCTGAATAACTTGTTAGGACCGAAATAAGTAGGTGTAATGTGGAAGCTAGTAAAGTAAATTTTGAAAGACCGCGAGTAAGAAGGACAAACGAGAAATATGCCAAAAGAGACAGATTTAATGTGGTTCGGTCAATTGACCTACGTCCACAAAGGAGATGAACAATTCACTATAAATATGAGAGTACAAAATATAGAGAGAAACAATCTCAACCAATTCACACGGAATACAAGGAGGTACACAAAATTCTCCCTCACAACCAAAACTCTCAAAACCCTAGGATTACATTGTGAATGTTAATTAACTTAGAAGGAACAAACCTATATTTATAGAGTAGTTAGAAAGAACAAGCCTATATTTATAGAGTACTAAAACCTTTTCTTGCCTAGGACTACATTGTGAATGCTAATTAACTTAGAAGGAACAAACTTATATTTATAGAGTAGTTAGAAAGAACAAGCCTATATTTATAGAGTACTAAAACCTTTCCTACAAGAAAAGGATTAGTCAAAATATTAAAATCTTTTCCTATAAGGAAAACTTATTTATGGTAAGAAATCAGGGCAAATAAACCCCAACATAACTCACTTTTTGAGCCGAGGTATATCACATATTTGAGTTCTAGGAGGTAATTATCTCAAGCTTGTGTTTTTCATTGCCTGTCTTCTTAGAAGTAAGTTTGGTTTGTACATTCCGTTGACATGTTTATAATGACTACACTATAAGAATTGTGTTGCTTTTGAAACCATCTAAATTCAATTGATGATTTGATCATTTCTTTTTGAATGAAAACATTTCAGGAAGTATGCATTGCTGTTGAAAGGGTTCAAGCTTAGTTGATAACAGAACCAGCTTATCTACCGCTTCGTTTCTTACTTTTCTGAAATTATAGTTTTACTGCACATTCCTGATTTCTGGGAGGTGAATATATTTATGAGATTTCTGCGAGGTAAATATCTCAAGTTTGTTTTTTTCTTTGTACGTCTGTTTTTTTGGTTTGAAACTTAAGATAAATTAAAATTGCAGTCAGATAATTGATTAAACTGTTATCAGTCTTGCAACTCGGATATTCACACTGTCTGTATTGTTCAGTTACTTGCTGTTTGCTTTGATGTGTTCAAGGAATTTATGTTTGTTATCCCTAATGACAGTTGATGTAGAGTTGTGCAACTTAGAGATTTTGTTGGTAAGTGTATCTATAACAGGCTCAGCTACCCTCATTTTTTGTGCCGAAGGTCTATCCGAAATAGTTTCTCTACCTCCTAGTGTATGTTGTTGTATAGTTCTGCTGCACATGTTTGAGTTCTTAAAGGTAAATATCTCAAGCTTTTGTTTTGTCCTTGCCTGTCTTCTTATAGATTAAAACTTAATATGAGATCAGATTTATTGGTTTATTTCATATGAAAAAAAGAAATAATTGTAATTTGCACCTTTTGATTTTGCCTTTTTTGTTCCCAACATTATGCATAAATATAATTGCAGTCAAATAATTGCTTAAACTCTTGCCAGTCTTGCAGCTTGGGATATTCACACTATGTTTTTGTTCAGTTACTTGTTACTCTCCTTTGATTTATTCGAGGTAATTTATCGTTGTTTCCCTTAATGTCAGTTGATGTAATTGTGCAAGTTAGAGATCTTGTTTAGCTGTTTTGTTGATTAAACTTCAATTTGATCCTGTTGAAATTCAGTTTACTTTAGCTGAACATCTGTAGTGATTGTGCAAAACATCTTATTCTCTCTCATTGACTTATTTTTTTCTTGTGGAATGCTACAAAGTTCTTCTATCTACAGTTGTAGCTGTATTATTCGTGTTTTGATTTGGAAATTATATGGCCCTGGAATTTTAGTTGGATTTGTTGTTTTTGAAATTTAATCCAAGTTTTCCTTGTGAACAACCTTCCTGTTAGGGTGCTCTTTTGAGGATTTTAGACTTGAGTTTAACTTGGTGGTTCTCCTAAAGAGTTCTGGTTGAACTGGTAAGACTGGTACACCAGCTGGAGCTCAACTATTAGTGGTTGCTCTAATCCTGCAGCTTGACGTACACAGTAAAGCTTTTCCTTGTTGGTAAGTTGACAAACTCAACCCCATAAACATGAAATATCAGAGCTTTTAAAGTTTTAGTTGAGCTCTATCTTGGTGATTTTAAACTCTGTGATCACAATCTGCAATTGTCTGAGTAGTTTCAACACCACTTTCTGTTTCTACTTGGATATCAAGCTTGTTAATTTAATCTTTGGGTCTGGTTGATCTAGTTTCGGTACGGTTTTGCACTTGTCTCATGACAGTCAATTTGATTAAGTGAGAACAGAAATCTGTAAAGATTTCATGCAAGCTGATTAGAGTTTTGTGTTCTATTAATGTGCAGAAATAATATATGCTGACAGAATCATAAAAATTCTAATATGTCTTTTGCAATTCATGATTGTAGCCAATTTGTATCATGTTTACTTTTTTTTTTTTTTTTTTTTGATAAAGTTAAAGTTGTATTCTTCAGCATTAAGGGTATGTTGGCTACCTCCAAAAAGTTACAAGCTAAATCCATAATTACATAGATCATAGGAAATCTACCAACTGTTCTACTTCTTCTATACCATCTTCTTTACACCAAAAAACCAACATGTTAATGCAATTTTCTTCCACTTTCTGAATAGTATTAGTAATATTCTCATGACACCTAAGGTTTCTTTCTCTCCAAATAGCCCACCAGACACAAGTAGGTACTATAGACCACCATCTTTTTTGGGTTTTGCTCCCCCCTCTCCTCATCCAGCAGCTCAAAAGATCAGCAGTATGCTCTGGCATCGCCCAGGGCTCTTGAGAAATGCTGAGAACCATGTGCCACAACTGGACAGTACCCTACAGTGTAGGAATAAGTGGTTGTTAGTTTCTTCCTTCTCATGACAAAAAAAACAACTGGAGACAATCTGGAAGCTTCTTTTCCTGAGTTTTTCCTGAGTGAGACATGCCCTTCTGGTGACCAACCAGGCGAAGTATTTCACCTTGGTTGGGGTGTTGCCCTTCCATATTTGTTTCCATGGACCAAGAATTCCCCCAGAGTGAGTCATGATCTCTCTCTTATACATTCTACGCACAGAGAGCTTACCATCAGAGTCATGTTTCCATCTTATACCATATGCTTCTGTAGTAAGGCCCGTGAATTCACCCAATTTGAGCAGTAGTTCAGCAATTCTATCCACTTCCCAATCATTGAGATCTTATTTTTACAGATATTTACATGTCTTTATTGTTCAGTTACTTGCTGCTCTGCTTTGATGTGTTCTTTGAATTTATTTTTGTTACCCTTAGTGCCAGTTGATGAAGTTGTGCAAGTTAGAGATCTTATTGATCAATGTATCAATAAAAGGCTCGGCTAACCTCATTTTTTTGATCCGAGGGTTTATCGAAAATAGTCTCTCTACCCCCAAAGGTAGGGGAAAGTGCATGTTGTTGTTGTTGTTGTACAGTTCTGCTGCACATGCTTGAGTTCTTAAAGGTAAATATCTGAAGCTTGTGTTTTTTCTTGCATGTCTTCTTATTGGTTAAAACTTACTATAATATTAAATTTGTTGGTGTATTTCATATGAGAAGAAATACTTACACACCTCTTGTTGGCCTTTTTAATTCCTAGCATTATGCATAACTATAATTGAAGTCGATTAATTGTTTAAACACCCTCTAGTCTTCTCGCAATATTCACACTATGTTTTTGTTGTTCAGTTACTTACTGCTCTCCTTTGACATATTCAAGGAATTTATTGTTTTTACCCTTAATTTCAGTTGATGTAGTTGTGCAAGTTAGAGATTTTGTTCAGTTGTTTCGTTGGTTAAACTTCAATTTAATCTTTTTGAAATTCAGTTTTACTTCAGTAGAACTTCAGCTGACATCTGTAATGATTGTTTGAAACATCTTCTTCTCTGATATTGTCATATTTTGTTCTTGTGGAATGCTCCAAAGTTCTTCTATCTACAGTTGTAGCTGTATTATTCGAGTTTTGATTCATACATTATAAAACCCTAGAGTTTTACTTGGATTTCTTGTTTTTTAAATTTATGCCAAGTTTCCTTTGAAATCTTCCAAGTCATATTATAGATTATTATCATCCATTGAAATCTTAATCTTGAGCACCAATTTTGCTTCTAAACTGACATCTTTCTTGTTTAAGCGAGTGTTTCACGGATCAAGCTCAGATCAAGCGTTAAGTGCAACAACAAGACTTCAATTCAAGTTTCAAATATGGATGGAGATGTTTGCTTGACCATGCTTTCAGATGATGAGTTTTCTGACAAACATCTCCAGCGATATTTGAAACTTAAATTGAAGTCATCGAGCAAGGATCCAAGAGGAAAAAGCAAGGTTTTCAAGCCAATCTCTGTGTTTCCCAAGAGCTTTGTTCTTCCAGGTATGTATGGTTATTCCTAGTGATAGACTGAGTTCGTCCTCACGCCTTACATCTTAATTTAGCCAGTAAGAGTTAAATCTAGGATTATACCCTTAGTTTCGAGAGTCTCTTATATGAGTCAAGTTATTATTTATGAATTCTAAATTCTTGATTATGAGTAATTGCACTATATTATGCTTTGAGATCTTTAGTTATTATTCATGTTGATAATCCCACATGAACCCTGCTTTCTGAGTTTTGATTGAGAATCTTTAAAACAAGCATCTTTCCTTAAATTGATTTTTGAGAAGTAGCATGAGTTTAATAGCAAGTTCAAGTATAAATGTCTATTTTGATAAGAAATTAAAGGGAACTGAAGGATTCCCAAAAGTATCATTTTTATGTTGAAAAGAAAGTACTATTTTTCAGAATGGTATAAAGAGCTTTCAGGGATTACAAGAAATTGAGTACAGAGCAATGTATTTTTACTTGAGCATTGAGTCATACATTTTGGGAATATGTATTGAGTACCGATATGGGGAAGAGTTTAGTCAACTCACATTCCCTATAAACCACGTAGCTAGCGTGGGATAGGATCGCGAGAATTATGTGCAGATGAAGAGATGTCAAAGGGGCTTCTTACTTCCTAAAATGATCCTCCTACATCTATATATAAATGTTGGTTTATCAAGAATACGCAAGAAAAGCACTTCGAATTGTTGATTAATCGATATCAACATTCGGGCGACTTCTCACTACCTCTGAGAAGGCCTATTAGATGGATCCATGAGTTGAGTATGTTCAACACCCCGACAAGGTACAAGACAATTCCGACAACGTGGGCGAGATGCTGTATCATCTCGAAGCTCATAGTGATGGTTGTCAGTTAAAGAATCTCCCTGATTGAGTAAAGAGTATTTCATTATCATATTTATATTTGACAGTTCATTGAGTTAACATTTTATTTGTAAATCTTTTAAATGGTTTTATTTCTACTTATGCTTTACATTCAGTTGAGTATGTTGCTTCAGCCTCTTCAGTTCAGTTATTTATTTTCCTCAGCTATATTACATATTCGTACATTCAATGTACTGATGTTATTCGACTTGCATCTTTTCATGATGCAGATACAACTGTAGCTGTATTATTATTCCAGTTTAATTCAGACATTATAAAACCATAGAGTATTACTTGGATTTGTTGTTTTTGAAATTTACGTCAAGTTTCCTTTGCGAACAGCCTTCCTGTTAGGGTTCTCTTTTGGGGATTTTAGACTTGAGATTTCAACTTGCTTGTTCTCCTAAATCATTCTGGTGGAACTGGTATGACTGATACACCTGCTGGAGCTTGGCTATTTGTGGTTGCTCTAATCCTGCAGCATGACATATGAGTAAACATTTTACTAGTTGGTAAGTTGTCAAACTCTCTCCTATCCTGTAAACATGGAGTATAGGAATTTTTAAGGTTTTAGTTGTGCTAACTAGAGTTGGGTGTTCTATTAATGTGTAGAAATAATATATGCTGACAGAATCATAAAAATGCTGATGTCTTTTGCAATTCATGATTGTTGCCAATTTGTATCATGTTTATTTATAGGACATCGAGTCACTTCTGTCCCTGTGGTATTTGCTTATCTCCTGCCAAGTTTGCTTCGCTATAATTCTACTAAATTATCCTGTTATGTGGCCGAGAGACTTTAATAATGGTTATAACTTGTTCGTCAATACATGATTAATAAGCTATGATCTTAAAAAAAGGTTTTGAGAAGAAAGCCCAAATGATGCACAAGCCAAGGTTTCTTTCCCATTAAACATGGAAAGTTCTTTTGCTAATACCTAGTCATGATGCGTGTCCCTCAAACAATTATTTCGGAAACAAGGCATTGTTGGTTTGATCGATACTGCATTTGCCTTTCAAAATTATAATGTGCAGAGGTAGGTCAAAATTGATTAGGCTTTCAGCTCCCTACTCAGATTGACCTCTTGGAAATCTTTAAGATGTGCGGTAGTGCTTTCAATGGAATTTCATGATCTTCTTTTTGCTAGTTTATTTTGCCTATCTAGGAGATCTGCGAAATATAAATCCAAATTGACTCCTGGTTCAGCTGATTCTTCAACTTCAGATGTATCATTTGTGAAGGAGTCAATTGTTGACATTGAATTTCTGGAGATGCACAATCCTCTTGGGATTGCATCGGACAATTTCAATGTGTTATTGCAGAGACAACATGAGGCTCAGTAAATCTTGAGAATCTTGGACTAGAGGGATCTGACATTCAAGGGGATATCTTCTTTGAACTTTGATGCACATAGCAGGGTAAGGTTGTCTCAACTTGAACAATGGACAAGATTCCATTATTAGCAGCGTCCTTGCTTGTTGGTGAGTGCAAAGGTATCAATAGGGCTATGAATGACATCCACCAAACCAGCAAGCTGGGCTGGAAATACTAAATCTTAGGGCCCCTACATGATGCCCAACCACACATGATCAGTAATGGAGATTGATGTAGCTGAGGTACCTTTTCAAAATTTGAGACACATTTATACAAATTTGTATGAATATTTCCAATATTTGAGACACTCTAAGCTTCATCAATCTTTCATGCACTTGGAGCCTAGTAATATATTGAGTTCGTCATTTTTTTTGATAATTAATTGCTTTTCTTGCAACAGGCCATCAGTGCTCACAACCACATTTATTGTCTCATCAATCTAAGGTACATGTTGTCATTGCTGACTGCCAATTTCTATGTATTTTTTATTTCTGACAAACCCAATAAAAGAAAATGGTAGTAACAATGTATTACAAATAAATGAAGAAGCTTAAAAAGTTCCTACATTATATTCATAATGTGGAAAAGATGACTACTTTATCTTATTGTGGAATGCAATACACAAAATGTGCAAACATATACTGAAAGAGTAACACAAGGAATAAAAGCGGAGCGGTTCCCCTTGTTGGTGTATAATGGTATTGAAATTCTTTATTTCTCTGTTTCCTTGTGATTGCAAGCCATGTTTTCTTTAATCATTCAGATGTGACATTTAAATCTTAATGAAAACAAATGAGGCTTAAATGACACGTCTACCTAATGTTGTTGAGAGTCCAAACTGCCCTCAATATTGAATTTTAATTTGATAAAACAATCATGTTGATGCTAGATCCTCACTCACTCTTCTAATATAGCAAATAATATATAATCCGACAAATATTGAATTTGGAATGTATTAATGAGATTTATTTTCCTTAGAGAAGTCATTTTTCTAATTTTAAATAATTTAGTAGATGTTTTCCTAAACAACTCAAATATCATGTATTCACAAACCCCCCCTTGAAAGCTGTCTATATAAACTACTCTCCCTTTTCCTTTTTTGCTCATTCATTCTTCTTCTCTTCATATAAAAGGTTTCTTCTGTGTTTCAAATAATGCAGAGGAAAAATAAAAGGCGGTGATTCCATCAAGAGAACCCCCTTGAGAGACGTCTATATCAACCACTCCCCCTCTTCTTTTTTAGCTCACTCATTCTTTTCATCATATAAAAAATTTCTTCTATTGGTTTCAAATGACGCAAGAGGAAAATCAGCAAGGCGACGATTCCATCAGGTGAGATGCGTTTTAGGTGGTGCGAGGAAGATGCCACGGGGGAGGTACACAACTGAGATCAGTGATGCTGGCCAGAGGAGAAGTGTTTTGCTTGGAACTTTTGATACACCAAAGAAGCTGCTAGGGCTTAGGACCGGCGGTGAGGAGGTATCACGGCCACATGAGGTAACTAATTTTCCTCTAATCATCGACTCACATTTTCGTGTTGATCCATGAATAGAATCTATACATCGCTATCAAAAAAGAATCAACGATCTATATATCTCAATCGGGAAAGAATCAAGGATCTATACATCTCGATCGGAAAATAATTGAGGGTCTATACATCTTGATCTGAAAAAAAAAGAATCAAGGATCTATACATCTCAATCAAAAAAGTAACAAGAGAACAAGAAAGAATCAGAATTGATCCATAGATTTGTCGAAATAAATGAAGTCGGTCCTCTCTTATTGTTTTGTTTTCCTTTTATATTTTTTGAATTTGAAAGGAAATTAAAAGAAAAGGGACTTGCGAAATGTCATACATTTAATATTCGATGACGGTTTGACATGCTCTTTGACAGTGCAAGGGTGACCTCTGAGGTTATCTTGTGGAAATTTAGTTACGGGTCTGTGGCTGTGATACCTCCTCGCTGCTGTATCATAAGCCCTAGAAGCTTTTTTCGATGCATCAAAAGTCTTGAGCCAGAAACTTCTCTGGAAGGGATCTTTAATATCAGCTGTGTACCTCCTCCGCGGCATCTTCCTCACACCTCCTTATAACACATCTCACCTGAGGGAATCGTCGTCTATCAATGACTATTCAATAAGTATGTGGTCCCTTTCAAACCATCTAAATTTAAGTGACATTTGAATCAATTCTTTGTGAATATATGACAGTTTAGGTGATATGCATTTGTTTACCAGGTAATCTCTTTGTACTCTTTAATGTCACTTATCACATTATCCAACTGTGCAAATCAGTTTCAAATTTGATTGGCCTTCGTTGTTTTTGATATATATCGGACAAGACTAGAGAATTGAGCTAGTGCTTATCAGTACTTCTCTGACGAAGGACTGTATCTCCAATTAGAAATTATCCATCTCCACTTACAGTGACACATGAATGGTATGAGTTCGTTCGTTTCATTGTGTTATTTTCCCCCATTTTGGTGATGTTGCGAAATGAAAGTTCATAATTGGTGGACTAATACAGAGCATATCGTATAGGTTAGGTGTTAATTAGTTAGTGGTAATATAGTGATAAGTTGTAGTGGTTGAATGAATAGTTCTCAGCAGGCTCTAATATTAACTTTGTATGTTTTCTGTCATTATTGTGACAATTTCTAAAATACTGATAATCTCTATTCACAAGTTCTTCTTTTTTTTTTTTGCTTTTCAATTTTGGTGTGGCCACATCATGTGATGCATAACTCCAGAGACATATTGAATTAAAAGACAAGACACCAAAGATAATAGGGAGTTTCTGATTTCTACTGCAGGGTGCGATCTGAGCATTCCAGGTAACGGCTGTGGACGTTGTGTATGCCTTTAAGAGGCAGGGAAGGACCTTATATGGATTTGGAGGTTAGGGTGTTAGTGATTGTAGATTTAGGGGTCGTTTGGTAGAGTGTATTAGCAAAAATAATGCAAGCATTAATTATATGTATTAGTAATCCCTTTTTTGGTGCATTTTTTCATGCTATGTATAAATAATGCTTGCATTAGTTATACACTCTATTGTGTATTGAAGAGTGTATTACTAATACCATGGATTAGTAATGCAAATTATTTAATACATGCATTAATATGGTTAAAGACCCAATTACCCCTCAAAAGTACTTTTACATCTTTTCCACCATAATTGTGAAGGATACTTTTGTAAATAAATATTTTTATACAATGCATACTATTTTTAATACATCAAACCAAACAATGCATAAGAAATAATCTATGATAACTAATACAAGTATAACTAATACACTATTGGGTATTATTTTTATACACTCTAGGGTATTTTGAAGTTGGGGTTACTTTTGTTTCTGATTGTTATTGTCTCCATAATGTAATTCCTTGTTACCCGATTAATGGAAAGAGATCATATTTCTAGTAATTATGTTTATAAAAAATTGTTGGGTGCCTCATCTTGGGAAGTTTGGTTTGTTCTTAAGTATATGTTGCTTTTCAAACCATCTAAGTTGATGAGTGAATCAACTCTTTGTGAATGACAATTCAGAAAAGTATGTATTGTTAATAAAAACATCTAAGTTAAGTTGATAACAGAACCCACTACTTATGGTTGAGAAGCTAATGATTTTTTTCTCTGATTTTGATAGAGCCATTGAATATCTTTGCAACTCTGTTTGTATTATGTGGGAATCTCTTTTCTGTTATTACAGTTCTACTTCACGTTTCTTGGTTTGCTGCGTTTTTTCCCTGAATAACTCACTTTTTTAGCTGAGGGTATGTTGTTGTATAGTTCTGCTGCACATGTTTGAGTTCTTGAAGGTAAATATCTCAGGCTTGCGTTTTTCTTTGCCTGTCTGCTTAGAGGTAAGTTTGGTTTGTTCTTCAAAGCTTTTGCATCAACAATGCATTCTGTTGATGTTTATAAACCTATTGTCAATGAATTACTATTCAGTAAGTATGTGTTTCTTTTCAAACCATCTAAATTCAATTGGTAGAAATGTCAAGAAGAGTGCTTAGTGAGGAGACAACACAGAATGGAGGAAATTCTCGTGAACAAGGAAGCATGTCGACTCAGAAAGGAAGTTCCTGATAGGGAAAGAGAAGAAACGAACCAATGACATCATCCCAGGCCGATTGCTTCTCTCGAGATAGTAGTGAGGAAGGAAAATTGTTTGTCTATCAATGTAGTTCCAAGTCTTCGATATCAAGGTAATTGTCATCAAGAGCAATGTATACTTCAATTCAAGTTTCAAATATGGCTGGAGATGTTTGCTTATCTGTCAAACATCTCTACCCATATTTGAAACTTCAATTGAAGTCTTAGAGCAAGGATCCAAGAGGAGAAAGCTATGGTTTTCAATCCAATCTCTGAGTTTCGCCAAGAACTTTGTTCTTCCAGGCATGTAATACATAGTGATGGACTGAGTTCTTCTTCACGCCCTACATCTTAATTCAGTCAGTAAGAGTTAAATCTAAGATTATACCCTTAGTTTCGAGAATCTCTTATATGAGTCGAGTTATTATTTATGAATTCTAAATTCTTGATTATGAGTTTGTCATGAACCTGGATGGGACAGATTTTTGATAATCATCATTGGGGTCAAGGATTGTTTGATCTGCGCGGGAATGTCATGACCTGAATAAATGAGCTAAGTGAAGAATAAAGAAACGACGAATAGAATTATAATACCTGGACGCATGAGATTTAATTGGAGTTTTTGAAGCTGAAGGGCTGTGATTGCACGTGAGCATCAGCATCCTATAACTAAGTGCTGGAAAGAGCAAGAGGGGCATCAATCAATTGGGTATTTTCCTCACCTTCCTCAATTCTCTCTAAACTATTCTTCCTCTTCTTCTCCTATCCCCAAATTCTCCTCTTTCTTCTTCTGTTACAGGTTACAAGTTTATCTCATCTATGGAGATTCCGTATTTCAGTTATTTCCATTTCATATGAGTAGTTTCTATTCTGTATTAGAGTTCAGTTTTGCTTAATATAAACCCAAGAAAATTCCCCAAAAAAACTGTTAAGAGTTTGATTTGCTTAGTTTAAATTTTGAGTTTAATTAGTTCGATCATAACAATTGGTATATGATCCTTGGTTCTGCGACCTGTGCGTGAAGATTAACAATGGACAATCCACTTAACAAACAGGGCGAGATTCTAGAGAGATTGACCACTGGCGGCAGAAAACTCAATGAAGCAGAAGTGGGCATTAGGGGAACACTAGAATTGATCCTAGAATGATTGAACGCCATAGCAAGGAGGTCAACACCAGTACCAAATCTGAACTCTGATGAAACTGAACGTTTTCAATGCTAAGTCAATTGCATGTGCAACATTTGTATCGGAATTGATGCTACATCTTTGCGAAATATAATATGTTGTGTATGCAACATTGATTTTGAGTGTACAATTTGTATCAAAACTGATCTTACATCTCCAGGAAGTGCAGGAGCTTGCTGATTGTGAGTGCGACATTCGTATGGGAAGTGATACATCCCTAGGAGGTGAAGGCCTGAACTGCGATGAGACAGAGATGATTTGGCCTCACGACTTTCATATACTTGACGATCCACAGGTAAAACTCGATTCTCTTATCTTTGAGTGTACTCGAGAGCTTGATCTGTCCAGTGTATGTCTTAATACATTACTTGAATATGTGGAAATTAAAAAAACTAGAGTTGCTTCAACTTGTTTGATAAAATGTCCAAAAGGGATCATGTCCAAGTAGTACATGTATTCGTAGGAATTAAGAGCAAGTTCTCTCTTGAATTAATTGGAAATGGACTGGTTGTTCCCATATGGGATCCAGGGATAAGTCTGAAGACCCTGAAGTTAATTGGTCACACAAGTAATGTTCGAGAAATTTTGATGGATATGACCAGAATGTTTTGTTTGCATAGATCTTCTGATAACATCAATCGAATGTGGGATATGGGATGGCACTGGTTTATGCATTCCCCTGTTGTGCATATTGATTTTATATGTTCAGTTGCTACCTTTCCAACATATAGCCATGTTTACAGTGGTATAAGAAGTCTCTTCCTTACACGTAACAACATGGTCCGGTAAGAAGATTATGTTATTTTGGAGCTCTACTTTGCCATTAACCTTGCATGATGACTCTAAAAGGATAGCCACAATTTAATTGTCTGTACATTATTGGTCAGTTGATGGGTGTACAATTCGGAAAGCTTCTAGAAGAGGTTCAGTCATGGCTAGAAACTTGTCGACTGCTAGAGTAAAGGCTTCCTTGGAAGAACTACATGTGTGATAATTCTAGTTCTATCTGTTTTTCAAAAAACTCTATGCATCATTCTCTTGCTAAGCACATTGATATTAAGCATCATTTTATTTGTGATCATGTTCTTAATGGAGACATTGAAATATCTTTTATTAGCACAAAAATTTCAACTGATTGATATTTTTACGAAACCTCCTTTAGAAGAAAGATTTTGCACTCTCTGAAAATCTTTAAACATCATTGAAAATCCCTTAAATTGTTGAAGTTCTTGCGTGTATTGAATGTTTTCCTTTTTCAATTTTTTTCTCACGCCTGGTATATTTGGTTTCCTTACTTTTAATTACGTTCCTTCTGAATGTGACTCTTTATTTACGCAACTCTCTATTTCTTTATTTTTTATGCAAACCTCCATTCTTCTAAGGCAGGAGAAATTGAATCTTTAGTACTTGGTAAGCGCATCTTTTTTCACTGCAAAAAATTTGACTCTATCTTTGATATCTCTTGTTCTGGTATCATGGATCCTCCCAAAAATTGTTGGCCTTCTGAATGCGATGTCTCTTTCGAATAGGCCAAACATGAACTCGTTATTTACCCTTCTGCTACCATTCCTTCTCATCTAGGTCCCAAATATCTATCTTTTGAGATTCATGGTATTGCCCATATTGTTGTTCCTACCCTCCTTCCTAGAGCTGGTTCTCACTCTACGTTCACTCAGCATGACACTCTGCTCACATACTGTCTTGTTTCTCGGATAAAATTTCATCTCTTCTCGTTTATCCTCTCAACCATGGTGTGTGTTATTTCTTAACCCTCCAGTCTACCCTTTGGTATGCTCATAACTCGCATACTGGAATCTCACTTCATGTGTCTTGGTGACTTCTCTCCTATTTTCATCAAACAATGCTATAATTCTCATACCTTTGTTAGCATGGGATACTCTCGTAATGACTCCTCTTGGGTTCTTAAGAATGATTCAGAAGATGTTGCTGCAAAGAATCTGAAATCAAAACCCTCATCTTCCACCTCTGTATCCTCTGCAAAACTTAATACTGCTCTGGCAAATCTTGCTGATATGAATGCAAAATTGGATGCTATGTCTATCACTTTCACTCAGATAAGCGACCTTATGACCATGATGACTGCCATGGGGAAAGGGTGGACTCTCTTAAAGATCTCCTACTTGCTGCTCACCTCAAGATAGATAATATGAAGGATGTAACTGAGGAAACAGGTGCAGATGTGGCTCGCATACGCCAAGGCTCGATCAGATTGTCAAAGAGGCAATCAAGATTGTGACTAAGGTTCAGATTGGCTCCAAAGCCATTTCCACCCCTCTTTCCTCCAAGTTTGAGGAGATGTCCACTGTTATTGTCAACACACATACCTAATTCTTGCGTCCTCGTTAATGTGTTTGCTCTTATGTTTCGATCTCCTGTCTGTTTTGTTTTGCTACTGTTTTGTAATGGGCTGTGTTGCCCTTCGTTAAACTGCTGTGTATTTTCTGCTTTTGTTGGATGCTTTCTTCTTTCCTTTTTGCTGATGCCAAAGGGGGAGAATGAATACTACTGATGTTGGTTTGATTGCTTAATGTTTGTTGCTTTAGATTCATCAATCAAGGAAGATGACAATCAGCAAGAATTCAATAAAGAGATCAAGGACAATCAAAAAGGAAATCGAAGGTTAGCCTTAACATTATTCTTGGAAAATAAGGATCCCCATTGTCACCTTTTCCTAGGATCAAATCTCTTGGGTTGCTATCTCTTCATTTAGAAGATTCAAGTCTCAACACTTTAAAAGCTGCGTCTGTCAAAGAAGAAGGTGTACAACAAATCTGAATCATCCTACATTATCTACTCTACTTTTAACAAGCATGTATTACTTAGTTTCTACTGTTCAAACAAAAAAGAGAGGAGAAAAAAATATTGTTGGCAAGGCTTTGTATCAAAAGAAAAAGATGAGTGTAGACATAGGAACTATACTCAAACTTGTACTCACTACAAAGATTCTAAAGGCTAGAAGAAAACACCCTTGCAACTAAGGCTACGCAACGGACCGGTACCGGACCGAAACGGGACGGTTTGACCGGTACCGAGATGAACCGGACCGGAAGATTCTAAAGGCTAGAAGAGAACACCCTTGCAACTAAGACTGCGCAACGGACCGGTACCGGACCGAATTGGGACGGTTTGATTGGTTTGTTGACCGGTACCGGGATGAACCAGATCGAAATTATTGGGACGGATACTCGGTTCTGTCCCGTCCCACTATATATCGGATGGAATTGGAACGGATTGAAATGGAATGAGATGGGATAAACGGGACGACACATCTAGCTATTTCAAAAAATGATAAAAATTTTTTTAGTTATTTTGATTTTTTAAATTACGAAAATATGAATGTTTTTTTCTATTTTTCTAAGTTTAAACTTTAAATTAATAGTTTTGAAATTTATAATGTAATTTTACTTAAGTTTATTTTAAAGATATTTTTTTTTTAATTTTTACCTATTAAGTTTACAAGTTAAGTTTAATAATGTTTTTTAAAAAAGTTTTTTAGCTTAGTTTTCAAATTTCAAGATTTGAATCTTTTGAAGTTTATAAGTTATTAATATGTTATAACTTATAAGTTATATTTATAACTTGTAAGTTAAATAACTTGAGTTTTGTAATTTTAAAAAAATAAATAAAAATAAGGATAAAACAATGACACAAATGACAACTATTAGTAGAGTGCACTTTACGTAGTCACCTTCTAGGAAGGGTTTTGTTTCAACTAAGCCTCAAATGTAATACTAATAGTTGTATAGTCCCGTAAAGCCTTTCTCTAACTCAATTATAGATTGATCGTAATCAACTACTGGTCTTGGTAAAATTCGTTGACGATCTTGAGTTCCATGCCATTGTCACTACCACATCCAATGGCTGAATCTATGAAAAGTTCATATTGACTATCTAGCTTTGGAAGTCCTTGATTTCTACGCTCAGTATTTATCCAATCTCTAAAAACAACCGATATCTCCAAACTATCTTCTGTTAATGAATATTTGTGGTCTTCAATTTGAAATCTTGCCGCGCTGAAAGCTGCCTCTAAAGCTACTGATGATCCTTGAATTGCAAGCACATCTTTCACCATCCTACTAAGTTTTGGAAATTGAGTTCCATGAGCCCTCCACCAGTTCAGTAGTTGTGGTATACCTTCTTCGTTTGTAATAATATTTGAACCCTGTTCAAGATATTTAACAAATTCACATTTATTAGAAGAGTCAAGACCAAGTTTATGTTTCACTCTACCATGGGCACCTACTCGAGGCATAGACATTTGAGGATTTTCAACATTATCTAAGAAACAATATTTATCACACATTTCTTTAGCAAGTAATTTTATACTATTTTGACATGTTACTAAATCAGGTTGTTCTTTTAGTTTAATATCTAAATTTTGATAAATGCATTCAACTAAAGCTTTTGCACCATATTCTTTATATTCAGGATTGAAAAGAATTGCAGTTAAATAAATTTGAGGGATAGGAAAAAATTTTTCTTAAATTTTGTAATCATAACTTCAATAGCACTAGTAAATAATTCATTTGTTTTATATTCAGAAAAGAGAGATGAAATCTCACATATATGTATTAAAATTTCGGAAATAGTAGGATAATACATTCCAGAAAAATTTTTAGTAGCATCATAAAATGATTTAAAAAATATTCGAAGTTCATTTACTTCATCCCAATCACTATTATTAAGTTTTAATTCAGGATAAACATTATGACTATTAAATTGCATAGTAATAGATTCTCTCTATGTATAAGCAACTTCAAGCATATCATAAAAGAAATTCCATCTAGTTTTTACATGTTTTAGAACTTTTCTAAACGGAAGTTTTCATGCATTACAAAGCTTTTTAAATTGATTAATTCTACTACTACTATATATACATATGAAAAATATAAAAACAGGCATTATCAACTTTATTGTTGACACTCAATTTTGGACCTCCACGATAGGAATTAATTTTCGAGCTTCATTAATTTCAAACTATTTGGAATAATTAATTTTATAAAAATTCAAATAGATTTCAAGTTATTTTTAGGTAATTTTACCATTTTTATAATTTTTTAAATAATAAATATGTTTTTATATAATTAGTATATCTTATAAATATTCGAAAATCACGTCGAAAAGATTTTACTTTTACATAAATATTTTGTTAATTAGTTTAGCTTAAATTATAGTTAACATTTTTGAATTAATTAGTTTGATTAAGTTAATTATTTTATTTTGTTAAATTTAAGAAGCTTGTTAATTAATCTTGTTTAAATTCATCTTATTTAGATTTTAGCTGATTTTGCAAATTAAACTCAATTTGGCTATATTTCTTTTTTACGATTTAGCCATTTTTCTTTACCTCATTTTAAACCTTTAAGAAATCAAATTTGGGCCTTTTTTCCATTACCCTTCAGCCGACCCAATTTTCAGCCGGCCCATTCCCATCCTCATATATTCCAGCCCACAATTCCAATTCAAAACAGACCCATTTCATACCCAACCCTAGGGCTGCATATTGGTCGGTTTGGTTCGAAAATGAACATTATCGGTTTTACTTATTCGTTATCGGTTTGTAGACATGCCAAACTATTAAAGAACCATTAAGATATCGGTTATCGGTTATCGGTTAATCGGTTATTGAACGTTATCAGTTTGGTTATCAGGTTAACCATTAACATTTCACATAATTACACGGAGTCGGCTATTTGAATCTTCTATGTCCAACCCCCTCTGTTTCATGTCCTCTCGTTAAGTCGATACTTACATAAAAATCTCATCTTTCACAAAATTTATCATTTTTTTTTCCAATTGACAAAAACCAGAAAGACAGAGATATATGAGAAGGCTACATACCAATTCAAATGGGAGGGAAAGTAGAAAAGAGACAAGAACAATAAACATAGATAGATTTAACAATCTAGGGCTCAAATTAGCGAGCATATTAAAATGACAAAACGTGTTAAAGATCTATATATTTTAGTTGCTTAGACTCAACTCAAGGCTACCTAGAATGGGACCAAAACGGAAAAAAAAAAGAAGAGAAAATGGACTCCCAACAATTTTAAAAGGAAAAGAATAACAGGAAATCCCAAGGTTCCACAATAATGTCAAGGCAAAGTAAAACCATATGAGAAGAACTCACAGTTGCAGCACGCCTTACACTAAAATATTTATATTTTTGTAGCTCCTTATAGAGTTCACCCTTGGCAGTCAACAATACCAACTCATCATAATTTTCAAAATCTCAACAATCAACACAACAACACCCATAAGGCCTTTGCCAGTTGCCGTCACCCAACTCTCAACACAACACAACATTCAACAACACCAAACACTCAATAGTCAACACAACAACAAGCCAGCAACACAACAACAAGCCAACAACACCAAACTCTTAACACTCAACACAATAACACTTGAATAAACTTTTCAACACAAATATGAAATATCATATTAAAATAATAGAATAAAACAGCAGCACTACAAGCTGCAAGCCAGCAACATTGCAGGCACAAACATAATTTCAAAAATTCAAAATAGCAATCACACAACCTGACAATTAAGTCCAAACATAGTACTAAAAGTTTACGTTCAAGTAAGCAAAATAATAACTAGTCATCAATCCTTGATAGTTAACGATACTGGTTCCTGTTTTCCAAACAACGCTTAACATGCTTCCTTAAGGAGGCAGTCCCAGTTTTGTGTGAATGGTAATAAGTAACACGACTACAATGAACACATTTTACTGTCCACGATCCATCTTCTTTTTCTTCAAGCTTTTCATAGTGATTCCAAACAGGTGATCGAGCATTAGAACCATGAAGTCGAGGCATGATGAAATCTGATTGACAAAGAAACAGAGAAAGTATTAGATATTTTGATGGCTAAAAATGAATGAAAAGTCAAGATAAACTGATGAAGAACACCAAGTTCTACAGGGAGCTTGTTTTGCACAAGTATTTGTATTAACCATAATTTAACACACTCATTAGTCATCAGAAAACAGAAGTCAATCATAAATCAGACATAAAGACAAGATAACACATGTATATAAAAATCTACCTCAATAGTAAGACATTTACCTTCCTTCTCCTTGAGTAGAGTTAGTGAAGGAAACCTCCAATTTTACATGTCATCAATGCAAAGTTCTTTTCCAAGTTTAGCCAAATCTAGAGAGAAATATGATAACAAGTCAAGGCTTAAGGCTTAAACAATAAAATATTAAATAAACTATTCACAATTTTACAGCAATGAGGTTCTTTTCTTACCTTCTTCAAGTTGCTCAAGAAAATCTAAATCTTCCTCAATACTTATGGGTTGTGACTTACTCCGAAGCCAATCTTGAAGGCACATAGAGCTTGTACCAATTTAGGAGTTAATGAACTCCTAAATTGAATCAAGTATGCGCCCTCCAGTACTAAAAGCACATTTAGACGCCACACTTGAAACGAGAATAGCCAACACATCTCGAGCCATCTCAGAAAGAAGTGAAAATCTAGGTGAGTTAACTTTCCACCAAAGCAATACATCAAAATCTGATTTTCCAACTTCAATTTCTTCATCAAGATATTTAACTAATTCTGACTTTGAACTTGCTCCTCCCTTTTCAGATGTATGTTTTTGTAATTCTTCAAAAAAATTTCCCAAGCCTCCTACAGACCTTGAATCAGAAGTATCCACCTTAGTTGAAGAACATTGGCAATTTTTATCATTTGAAATAGGCTTTGTATACTCATTAAACAAAGATTCCATATACGTTCGCACACTAATTTCTACAGCAACCCTCTTTTCTCCAAACATCTTCTTAAGTGCAAAGCCAAGAGTGCAAAATTTGTGACGAGGATCCAAAACACATGGTATAAAAACCATCTTATTCATTTTTTCAGTATCACCCCAATATTTGTCAAATTTCTCCTTCATATTTTCTGCCATTTTAGCCAAAACATTATCTTCATTTGATATCAATTGATTCAAGTAAACACCAACTTGACAAATTTCAAGAAAATGAAGATTTGATGTAACATATTGTGATCTAAATATCTTCAAAGTAAGATTAAAAAACATTTCAAGAAATTTTGTAATTCTCTTTACGCCCTCCCAATCACTACTCAAAAGTGTACCTGTAGAATTTTTATCCACAATATCAACAAACTTAAGATGTAGTGCCAAACCAATATCATGATCGGCGTACTCTACAAGTGCACCTTCATATTCAATAACTTGATTCAACATCATCTAGGTGGAATTCCACCTTGTAGGAACATCCAAGCATAAAGACTTTTTAGCAAGATTTTCATCTTCACAACATTCTTGAAACTTTTTCCACCTAGAAGGAGATTGCTGATGTATCTCACTGCTTGCTAACCCGTTTAATACACACATTTGCTTCTTTTGTACCGTTTTGAACAATAAGATTTACAATATGAGCCATACACCTTATATGAAGGTGACTACCACCAATTAGGTTGGTCCCCCATTTAGTTAATTGCTTAGACAACTCAGTTATTGCTACACTATTTGAACCAGCATTATCAACTGTAACAGTGAAAATTCGATGCAATCCCCACTCATGTAAGCACTTACTAATAGATTTTCCAAGATCTTCACCTCTATGACTAGAGATTGGACAAAAATTGATAATTCATTTATGCAAAATCCAATTTTTATCAATCCAATGAGCAGTAATGACCATATAATTGATTCTTTGAATGGAAGTCCAAGTATCCGTGGTTAAAGACACCCTTTGTTGTGTTTCCTTAAAAACAACCATCAACTTATGTTTTTCTTCATAAAAAAGATCAAAACAATCACGAGTCACAGTGGTATGGGAAGGAATGTGGAAACAAGGTTCTACTACTTTCATAAACTGTTTAAAACCTTCCTTTTCAACAAATCTGAAAGGAAGTTCATCAATAATTACCATACGACACAAGGCCTTTCTACACTCTTCCTGGTCAAATTTCCATGGAACAGCAACTACATCACCCTTGTTACCCCCTATCATTGGTTGAAATGCTAATCTTGATTGTTTAATATCAATATTATAAGGCATCTTTGGGCATTTGGCTATATGAGTAAACATTGACGTCGTATCATGTTCTTTTATGTCAACAAATTGCTCTTTCTTACAGTAGTTGCAAACACCTTTTTCACTTCCATCAAAATCAGTTTACGAGAAAAATGATCCCACGCACGAGATCTTTTTTTCCTTTCTTTCTTTACTTGGGACTCAACAGTTTGACTTTGACCTATTGCATTTGAATTAGAAGCTCCACTTTCACCAACAACCTTATCAATTATTATATTTTCAGCTATGATACTTTCACCAAAAACTGCGAAAAGATATAAATAATCATTTATTGAACTATTTTTTATAAGAGGTCGATGAAACAATGTATTGTTGAAGCCTTGAAGGAACTAAACAAAGAGTAATTAATTTTATTAAAGCAAGAACTACAAAGTACAATCAGTTGGCTAAGTAGAATCTTTACACGCATAAGTCATGACAATAGACACATCACAGTATCACACAAAGTAGCAACTAAAAGACAAGTACAAGCAAATGAGCCAAAATGCCAATTCAAATAAAACAGTAATATCTCTTTAACTATTTCAATTGTAGTTTTCTCATTATTCAAATCCAAACATCACACTTCATAGTGAAATCTTGAAATTAAGTGAATTTAAAATTTTAAGACTTACTTGTGAGGCGTGAGCAGTGAGCGATTGAGAACCTAAGACTGGAGAGCTGAGTAGGTCTGTGCAGAAGTCGTGAGAACTGAGAAGAGTAAGACTCGAAGTCTAGACTTGAGCAGTCGAGCTTTTAACTTTTGAAATTTGAGCTCGTTCACCTATTAGACAACCAACAAATGACATTTAAAGGAGGAAATTTTAACACCAATGCAGAATAAGCTGCTACAAATGAACTCCACCATCGCGAAAATCATCCATTAAACCAGAATATAGTATATAAATGCACTGAATTCATATCTCAATTCAACTAGACAACAAACGAGTAACTGAAGCTCAAAGTTTAAACACCATTTACAACAAAGTTACAAAGAATGAAATAACTACTTGATTTGTTATAAACATAACATAAATAAAATAAGTTAGAATTAGTAACATCACTGAAATGGGCAAGACAAAGGGTGGTTCCACCAACTTCAAACGCTTTCATTGTTAACTGAAAACATGAATTCCAAATAAAATAGAATTTAAACTATCAAAATCAATGAAAAAAAATAGCAAAAACAAGAAGCCATGAAATTCTAGAAGCAGAAGGGACAAGTGACAAACTAGAGTCCAAAATGAATTGGAAAAAGATATCTTTTTTTCACACTGATCATGAAAATAGACATACATGATGATAAATGGAACAAATAAAAAAATTGTAGGCTTGAGGTGTCATCGTTAGTCGTTACCTTGCGTGTTACGTCCTCGCCTGAGTGACTGGAGTAGTCGTTACCTCGCCGACGCCTGAGTGACTGTAGTCAAGTTGTCGCCTCACCGGATGCCTGAGTGATTGGAGTAGTCGTCGCTTCGCCGGACGCTTGAGTGACTGGAGTCAAGTCGTCGCCTCGCCTGAGTTTGGAAATTGGAGAAACTTTGGAGTTTGGAATTTGGAGAAACGAGAGCAGCGGCAAGAAGAGTTTTCAACTTTCAAGTCCTAAAAATTAAAAACCCTAGTCCCTAACTGAGAAATGAAAATTGTGAAATTAGAAATTAGGGAAAAAAAATAGCAGGTCTTATTGGGGTATCGGGTACCGCAAGATTTTTCCTTCCCAACCCGACCCCTGAATCGTTAATCCAATAAAAAAAATTACTAAATCGAGCCCCGAACTAATTACCCAATATCCCAACCCGTTAGCCCAATAAACCGAAAATCAGTTTGGGTTAATGGTTTAACCTGATTTTTGCACAGGCCTACCCAACTCAATTCTAATTACTTTCCCAAAGAACCCAACATACATTATGTACAACATCAACACGTTACCAGTAGACCCCTGTAGCGTTTTCTGCTTTGCAGTAAAGAACGCGTACACTTCATACTGTAGAAAAATTGAAACTCGAGCAACGCGTGATTTCCAGTGAGCAACGGCATCAGCGATGGCGCCTTACTCGAGTCAATTGGCAATGCAAGTTCACGCTCACGTCTCCTTCTCCCTTTTCTGCCTAATACAGCTTTAGCCGCGTCTCTCGGAACTTGTACGACCCTAGCAGAAAGCAGGTGTAATTTCATCCTCACTAGTGCGAGATGATGCCACATCGGCGCCCAAGAAAAAGGTGTCCCCCTGAAATGGTGAAAGAATTTTTGAAGTTTGAATTCGGAATAGGCCTCGTTTCTACCCGTTTGTCATCCATTTCCCCCCATTCCAAACCCTATTTACCTTCTATATATGTTGCCTATTTTTCACTGTTAAAGTTGGAGAAAATATTGGAGATTTTTAGTAGAAATTTGAGAGGAACACAAAGCTACTAGTCAAAACACTTGTATACAAACATTTGGAGAAAAAAAGTTTGGAAGAAAATCGAAAAAAGTTATACAAGTTCAAAGGTTCCGGGAAGATTTTTATTCAGTTTCCTTTAGCTTTTCTTGGTGTTCTGCTTGAACCTCGAATTCGTGTGGTGGAAGAGCCTGCTTGTTGTTGTCCAGTCGCTACCCGAAAGAAGCCGGTTCTTTGAAGTTGAAACTATAGGTCTCAAAAGCCTGAAAGAGGGTTGTATACGTGCAACATGCATCCTATATACATGGTATACATGCCCAAAATATAGCGATACAAGTTCAAACGTGGCGAAATACAGGAAAAGGAGTAAATATACATGATGTTTGAAGCAATTAGGCTGATATACAACTTAAAAATGACAATATACAGGGAAAATACAAGAAAATGGACATGAAATACGATTTGTATACACTAGTATACGCTTAGGGTAGACAGAATCTCAAAGGCGAAATGAGCCGAACACAATGAAACAAATCAGAAAATTAAAGGAGAGTAAATGGGCCAAACCCATCATGTTGGAAATTTTAGTACTAGGACAGGTTCGACAGATTTGGAATTTGGGCCAAAAGCCCAAATCCAATATTCCTTTCCTTTACTTTTATTTATTTGTTATCATATTCGACTAACTTTGTTTATTTTATGGTTATAATTTAATTAAATTCCCAAAGATAGCCATTTCACTTTTTTTTTATATACTCAAATTAAATTTATACGTAACTTTAATTTTTATTATTCGTCTTGTCACTTAATTTATTTCCCTTTTAGAAAAATTCCTCTTTATTTCATTTCGCCTTAAGATAATTAAAATGACAATAATAAATAAATAAATAAATGAGTTCTTTTACTTAGTTAAAATTTTAAAATTAGTCAAAGTCATTTTAGTCAAATCACCGGTCAACCGCAAGTTAGCGGACATTCCGAAGGCCTAACACCTTCTCGGAATGTACATTGAACTTCGAACCATTTTTATTTTCAATCGATTTATCTGTTTAGGTCTTTTGAAAAATCTTAAGTTTTTTCTTGATTTTTTATTAAAAAATTAAGTAGCGACTCTGTTCTTTTGGAAATTCGATTTCTCTTAAATCATAAGTTTAATCGATTTTTTGAAAAACCAAGTCATTTTTCTTTTTATTTATATTTTCGAGAAAAACATTTATCACAACTATTTTCAAATAATTTCACACCGTCACTAACAACCAAATTTAATACATGCGCAACACATATTCTAACATGAAAAACATATTTACTAATAGGACAAATTATAGGTTCTAGCATATTAATAGCATTTAGATTAGCAGAAGCATTATCTAAAGTAATACTAATGACTTTATCACAAAGACCGAAAAAATCAAAAATTTCCAACACAGTAGTAGCAATATACATTCTAGTTTTTTTCTGATGACAAATTTTATAACCGATAATTATTTTTTAAAAAAATTCAATTATAATCAATCCAATGCGCAGTAACAGTTAAATAATCAAAACCATTAGGACTACAACCCATATCAGTGGTAATAGAAACTCTACAATCCATTATTTCAAAATAGGCACGCAAAAATTGATAATGTTTTTCTTGAAATTCAAAAATATCTCTTTTTACCATGCTTCTTGATAAACGTTTAAAACTAGGATTATATGTATCATGAATATATGCAATAAAACCCGGATGTTCTCCAAAACTAAAAGGTAAACCACAAACAACAACCACTTTTGCAAAATTTTCACGATCATGATCCTTATTATACGTTTGATGTGTAAGAGGACCACTTGGGTTCGAAGTATTTAATACACCTTGAACCATATTTGACCCTCTAGTTGATGCTCCAATGCTAGAATCTTCACAAACACTAAGAGAAGATAAATATGCAAACCACTCTTTACTATGTTTTTGCATCAAATGCTTTTTTAATCCCCCTGTTGAACCTCTACACCCACCAGATTTATATTTAAAATGTTGTTTACAAAGATTACATATACTAAAAGTTTTTTCTTCATTCAAATAACAAAATTTTCACATATTTGATTTTAAAGTACGTTGTACCTTGGTCTTACCTCTAGTCGGAACAATAGGGGGACGACTAGTTCTAACAGGAGGATTGTCCTCCTGAGGTGGAACCTCAGTACTATTGAGGTCGGGATTAGTCGGTGTATCATCTAAATCTTCTTCATCAATTTCTACTTCTTCATTTTCTTGATAATTACCATAATGTCTTTCATAAACCTCTTCGGGAATTATAGGAGTATTCGAATTAATTTTTATAGGACCGGGACGAGAAAAACTAGTTTTATTCACATGAGTAAATTCATCAGTATTCATTCTAACAAGAGGAAATTTAGATTTAGAAGAACTAGAACCATTATTATTTTTTGTAAACATATTTTTTACTCCATGTACAATACCTTTTTTTCCTCCACTTTTTTTAGAAGACTCCATGATATAAAATTATAAATTATAAAATACGAAATTTAACAAGAACAAATAAAATATAACAAGAACAACTTACAAATAATAAATACAAAAAATAAATATAAGATTAGAGAGTGGAACGAAGTCACCAAACGTTTGTGTAAAGAACAAATGATTATGACCGAAAATTGAAAAATTGACGTCGAAACTTGAAGTTTGAAGAAGATTCCTACTCCAAAATTCATCAAATGATTATTGAAATCTTCACAATTACAAAATAATCTGATTGAAATTTAGAACTTAAATATTGAAAGTCTAAAACTTTGAGAAAGATTGAGAATCGAGAGAAATTGATGATTGCTAATTATTAAATATTATAAATCAGTAAATTGTAATTAAAAATATAAAGAGAGGGAGTATATATAGTTTTTAGAAATTGTGATTATGTGTTGGAAATTGAAATTGGAAAATATATTCATTGGAATGGATCAATGGAATATGGAGACGTTGAAAATATTTTTTTGGGGGTTGGGGCAGTCAGCATTGGCCAGTGGGGAGTGGGGACTAGGGACAGGTCGACAGAGGGCAGGGGCAGGGAGTAGGGGCAACAGACTTTTCAGAAAAGCTGCTGCCTGGGGCATTGGAAAAACTGAAAGCCTATTTTTTTAATTTTTTTATATATAAATTATAATATAAAATATAAATTAATTAATAAAAATTAATTAATCGGAATCGGACCGGACCGAAATGGAACCGGAATAAATCGGGATAAACCGGTACCGGGACACCGGTATCAAATCTTGATACCGTTCTGTCCCGTGTACCAGTTCACGGTGTCCCGTTTCGTTCTGAAGACTACCGGACCGGAACGAACCGAAACAGTACCAGACCGATACCAGTACAACCCGGTCTGGTGTCCAGCCATACTTGCAACCCAAGCAGACATTAGTCGAAATTTATCTCTTTCGATGCAGTAATCTTTTTTGTAACAGTATAAATACATCGTGTGTCAATCTTACTTTCTGCACTTTCAAATCTGTTTATTTATTCCTGGAAATAACAGTTGACTAGTTGGGAAGCTACGAGATAATCAGTATCTTTGCCTGTTCTATAATCACTTTTGTTCTTTGATTTTCTTTTTTCCTTCTTTCGTATTATATTATTCCTTCATAAAACATCAATAGAAGAAATCACACTAACTTCTTCTTCAGAAAAAATAAAATAAAATGGAAGAAGGCATGATGCGAGCATAATGAAAATTGATTCAAGAACGTGATCCATGTCTTATGAGTAAAACATACACACAAAATGAAAAATAAAATATTCATACAATCATTTCATATGCAAAAGAATTAAAGTTAGAGATTGCTTGAGTTCTACAATAGATCAATAAAAACTGTTGAACGTCTAGGAATGTTTGAGTTGAGCTTTCAAAAAAGGCATGTAATCTAGCAAGTTGTAGGATCTGACACTCTGATTTACTAGCTTAATTTCAGCTCAAAATCATCAAGTTCTAGAAATTCATTAATCCAATCATTGCACTCGAAGGAATAATCGTTTGAACTTGGTAAAGCTACAAAAGGAACTTCTGGTAGTTGAGGTATGTCTGCTCCTTGAAATGATTCATTTACATCCGCAGAGAAGTTACTTGAATTCAACACATTGGAATGTTGTTCCTCGTTGAAGTTTGTTGAAGTAACTAGTTGAACATTTGAAGCTTGTCCTTTTTGGACATCCCATAGTCAAATCCTGCACACACATCCTCTCCAGAACATTTTTAGGACTAGCTAAATAGACATGGTAAGACAAATAATAAGAATTTAATAGAACATTCAGAAAATGTCTACTTAAGATTTTCCTTAACCAACATTCTTATTTTTTCTACTTCTCTCTGTTGGGATAAAAACAAAGTCTTTGAACACTTACCTTTGTCTACTAGCTCGCGAACAAGCTTGTCTAATTTCTTATCAAGCTCTGCTGTCCATTTCAGGTTTTTTCTTTTCTTTTCTGGTCTTTCTATACTTATTTTCAAAAGCAAAGAATGATCCTCCTCTTTTTTTGAAGGACCACTACATTTAACTTGTGCCTCCTCATTAGTACTTCTGAATCTCTTAGACCTTTTTGCCTCATCTTTTTCTATTAAAGAACCTACCTCTTGATCTTGATAAGTCTCAGAGCAATTTACTATGTTTTTTCCCTTTCTGTCTTGCATTTTCGTAGGACAAGATGTGTTGTCCATAACATAAACTTGATTAGCGTTGTAGTGTAGTGATTTCTCATTTGCCTTTTTATTGTGCCACTTTACATGCTTCCATACATCCTTGAGTTTCAATGATGAAATGAGTGACTTCTTAAAAAATGAAGCATATCCCTTGTGTTGGTGCTTCTTTTATCATTTCGATCGTCACCTCTGGAGACATCACTAAACCAAAAATAAAAAATCAAGAACAAAATATTAATTAAATGAGGTATCTAAAATTGTCGAGGAAGTTAGATGTTCAAATTTATAAACACTACTTTGAAGGAACTTATATAAATAACAAATTTGATCAAATATATATGTAATAGAAACTACAAGTAACACTAATGTGTTTAGAAGTCAATCTTTTAATATTATTATAGTAGATAAAGTTTAATAATGATGTGTTATATTAACACGTTTAAATACACTTTTGAATTAATGAATAGCACACACTAAATCACGTAAAATAATTAAGATTTTGAGGAGATGATCTTACAAATAATTGGTTTGTATTTGATGAATTGAGTGGACTAGATGAATTCAAGGTAGTCCATTTCAAGCATATTGGCGTCCACCACATGACCAAGTTCAATTGATCGATCTGTTCCTGGAGAATGGATAAATTAAACTATAGTTGCTTGTTCGATCGCAGTTACTATAAACAAAAATCAAGCTCAGAAAATATCACAAAAATATGTATGTTGTGGATATTTTCATAATAATCAGTGATACACCTTCATTTTCCTTTATGTTATTACATAGATAAAGGTAGTGTGAATTAACTAATAATATTACATTCGAAGTATAGAAAGAAATATTTGATTGATGGTAGATGACTAATATCATTAAAGTCTTTGATAAGTTAATTAATTTAATCTTGTTGCGTAAGAATCCAACAGATTCTTTTTCAATTAAAGTACAACTCAACTTTGATAAATTTGATGATTAAGTGAATATAGTTTCATAAGGTTTGATATATCGATAACCTTTTACACTTGACATTAAATTTTATTTAGATATTTAAACTACAGTATGCTTCGATTGAGCAATTAAACAAATGATTAAATGTTCTTGTTTGACAATTCAAATTCAAATTTTAGAAAAATCTTATGTTCTCAAACATCCATTACGTAGATTATTTAATGACATAATTTAACTAGTCATATCCATTTGTTATGTTCTCAAGCATCATAAACAAAAATTTCAACCATCAATGTATTAAAACAACAACAAATCTAACAATCTTATTAAACATTGTTGTAATTTATCATCCATACCTGCACTTAGTCATACATGATTGGAACACATGTTAAAATTTACAAAAAGTATTAGTTATGTGCATTTCATTTTTTTGTCAATAATAAAATAATTTTCTTCTTTGAATTTCAACACTCAAATCTACCCAAAAAAAAATTAAATTCGATCTATAAGTTTCATGTATCTTATAAAACAAACTTCAATTAGCAATTTTACAGAAATTCACTTCTTTAACTATAGACTATAAGTAGAGAATTTATCTAGAAGATCCAACAAAAATTAGGGGGAAAAGACTCAACACATATGAGAGAAAACTAAAAGAGACATAAAATTATTGTTCCTTTAAAGGAATGTTCTTCGAGAATTGCTGTTATATTTGATAAAGAAGTTGTATCAGGATCAACCAAGAGAATTCTGAGGCCAACATAGGCGGAAGGAACATCTACATTACGAATTATCTCAGAATCCATCTCTGAGCCTTTGAAGAAATAAAATTATTGTACCTTTAAAGGAATGTTCTTCAAGAATTGCTGTTATATTTGATAAAGAAGTTGTATCAGGATCAACCAAGAGAATTCTAAGGCCAACATAGGCGGAAGGAACATCTACATGTAGAAGATGGGGAGATTAGTTGATAATATCTTTTTGGTCATGCTAGCAAGTTCACTTCAAATAACATGTTTTTAGAATTTTTTTGGTCTCGTGTGAGATTTATATGCTAGTATAATAAGTATAGTTCTAGTACTTCTAAGTTTTGTTTTACTATATTGGTATGTGATGTACTTAAATAAAAAGACAACATGGTCATTTAATTTTAATTCATACAACCGATCTACTTTCTTACTATCTCCTCCATCGTTGTTAATGGCCTAAGCGCTAAGAAGTGAACATCATGCTATTTAGACTATATGCCTAACACATGCAAGTCGAACCTTAATTTTTGGAGTTCGAAAGAGAAGGGGAAGAAGTGGGGTAGAGGAATTGGTCAACCAGGCTCATGACCTAAAGATTGCTTTACATTAGATAGATGTAGTAATAGTAGTAGTTGTTGTATTGTTTTCATAGTAGTATATCCATACTTCTAGTGGCACAGTCATAATTTTAATTGGAGTGCTCACGATTTAATATATGTACATAAATTAGTAATAGTATTGTATCTATATACACCATATAACTGACAACGTTTCATTAGTCGTAGCTCTAGCTGCACCTTTACTTATAACTTTTTTAAAAGGAAAAAGAAGAAAAAGTTGAAGTTTGAAACATTGAGTAAAATTTTAATACACCTTTGAATAATAATTTTTTTTTTAATATTTATTAATAAGATTGAAACTCCCACGGAAAATAGAAGTATGTGGAAGCTGGATTGTGAAAGACAACCACAAGATTAACGAAAAAGAATTCATATTAGACTTAACATTACAAAACATCTACATATGCTTTCTTGATTTATAAGTGTAGCCATAGTTTGGCGATACTCCACCCCTTTGAGCATTTCCCATTCAATCCCCAAATCTGGGTTTGCTCCACAAAATTTTTAAGGAACTTACGTGATAACTTGGGGAAACAATATTTCGGACACTTTCAAAAATAGGAATGTAATCTAGCAAGTTGTAGGATTTGACACTCTGATTTTCTAGCATGATTTCAGCTAGAAATCGTCAAGTTCTAGAAATTCATTAATCCACTCATCGCACTCGTTCAAGGAATAATCGTTTGAAATTGGTAAAGCTACAAAAGGAACTTCTGGTGGTTGAGGTATGTCTGCTCCTTAAAATAATTCATTGAAATCCGCAGAGAAGTTACTTGGATTCAACGCATTGGAATTATGTTCCTCGATGAAGTTCATTGAAGTTCCTCCTTCAGTTCAAAACATCACTCTGATCTTCAGATTATTGGCTAGATTGGATAGTGCCTCTCCTTCTGGTGTTCTTCTAGGTACTTTAGGTTCTCCTATTATAGTTACATCTCCAGTTCAGGGGCCGGGATTTCAGACTCCTAGTTCCTCTTCAGTGACTTCTATGGCACCTCTGAGATTTGCAGTTCGTTTTGCTAGTGCGGCCATGTCAGTTGCCGAATAGAAGATCTTTGAGAGATTTGTTAGCTTGACACCTCCCAGGTTTGACAGTACGATTGGAGAGTAGACTTATGACTTCTTGACCAAGTTCGAGGATAGGTTGTTCAACCTGGGTATCTTAGAGGCACATGGAGTGTGTTGCACCTTATATCAGTTTGCAGGAGTGGCCTAGGAGTGGTGGAGATCGGTTCTTGCTTGTGATGGGTTGGGAGCAGTTTACTGATGTTTTTTTTTCATGCATATGTAATTCATGTCAAGCCTTTGTCAACATGATCATTGGTCAAACGGGTGACATATATAGATCATAACCGCTCGTTGGCAGCGAGAGTTCTTTGATTCTCTACAAGGATTGTAGAGTCTCTAAAATCATTTTGAGGGAAAATATTATAAACTCAAAAGTACTTGAATCTTAATTAAAGTTCTCTCTATTGCTTTATAAATCTTTCTTTTTCTGTATATATTTCTGTGTATTGAAAATGACTAGCAAAATCATTATTATAATGGTAGGAAACCAAATTAGGCTTCATTTGTTTGCACTTAATGGAGGTCTGAATTGAATGGTTTAGACATTAGGCCATTAAGTGCATTTATTTTTTTTACTTAAAAATCTTTTAATGGGTCTAAAAAGGTCTGAATGAATCAGATTTGTGACAGAGTCTTGTTCTCATTTAAACTCTTTTAAAGACACTTTTGTTTTAAGAAAAAAATTGTGCATCATATTTTTTTCTAAAAAAAAAATAATTCAAGTCTCGTTCATTCTCCAACTTTATTAGTTATCTAAATTATTTCTCTTAAACTTTTAATTTTTGTTCTTGTTAGTTGTTTACCAAGAGTTGATAAAATTTATTTGATTAAAGTGCAAAACAACTTCATAAATATGTGATGAAATTGGATTATGATTCCTTTTTAAATTTGTTTAAATTTTTTTGAATGTATCATATTCATTATTTATTTCAGAAAAGAGTACATGGCCAAACACATTATAGAACATAGAGATATTTCACATATTTATTTAAGATTAATTTTTGTTGAATATTTTTTTTTTCAAAAAAATGATGACTAAATTTTTTTCTAACAATTATTTTTATTATTATAATTTATATATATAATTCATGTTATTCGATTTTTTTTTTTGTAATTCCATTTTTTTTTATCAAACTTAAAATATTTATTTATAATTCAAATATACGTTTATCAAAGAATCACATTTTTTTCTAATATTTGTTGATGTAATATTTAACTACTATTTTATTTGAATTATAATACTTACTGTGTTTTCATATTAATAAATTATTTATATATATTCAGATGTTTGAAAACAAATTATTTTAATTCTTTAGTGTTCAGATCTACAAACAAGATCTTAATCGATGTGCATTCAGATTCAGACATCTTAATCTTAATGAAAAAAAAAATAAGGCCTTAAACTAGGACTAGAAAAGCTATTCATATATGAACTAAGACAAACAAATCCTACTAGACGATTTCCATCTTTCATATTGTTCCTTCATAAAACATCAGTAGAAGAAATCACACTAACTTCTATTAAAAGGGATAACATTTATTTTTAATTTCTATCACAAAAAAATAAAATAGAAGAAGGCATGATGCGAGCATAATGAAAATTGATTCAAGAAAGTGATCCATGTCTTATGAGTAAAGCATACACACAAAATGAAAAAAAAAAAACATTCAATCCTTTCATATGCAAAAGAACAAAAGTTAAAGATTGTTTGAGTTCTACAGAGGCCAATCACAAAAGATCAATAAAAATTGTTATTGAACATCTAGGGATGTTTGAGTTGAGCTTTCAAATATAGGAATGCACTTTAGCAAGTCTATCTTAATTTCAGCTCGAAATCGTCAAGTTCTAGGAATTCATTAATCCACTCATCACACTCGTTCAAGGAATAATTGTTTGAACTTGGTAAACCTACCAAAGGAACTTGTAGTGGTTGAGGTATGTATGCTCCTTGAAATAATTCATTGACATCCGCAGAGAAATTACTTGAATTGAACACTTTGGAATGATGTTCCTCGTTGAAGTTTGTTGAAGTAACTGGTTGAACATCTGGAGCTTGTCGTTTTTGGGATCGATATTTCTACATAAGATGAAAAATATTAAGAAAAATTGACAAAACCTTGAATCATAAATGCTTTTTTCATACGTGGATACCTTTAGACGGTAGGTGAGACATTCCTTAGTCAAATCCTGCACACACATCCTCTCCAGCACATTTTTAGGACCAGCTAAATCAACATGGTAAGACAAATAATAAAAATTTAATAGTAAAATTGTGAACATTAAGAAAATGTCTACTTAATATTTTCCTTAACCAACATTCTTATTTTTTCTACTTCTCTCTGTCGAGATAAAAACAAAGTCTTTGAACACTTACCTTTGTCTCCTAACTCGCGAACAACCTCGTCTAATTTCTTCTCAAGCTCTTCTGTCCATTTCAGGTTTCGTCTTTTCTTTTTTGGTCTTTCTGTACTTATTTTCAAAAGCAAAGAATGATCCTCCTCTTTTTCTGAAGGAGCACTACGTTTAGCTTGTGCCTCCTCAATTGTACTTCTCATTCTCTTAGACCTTTTTGCCTCATCTCTTTCTATTAAAAAACCTACCACTTGATCTTGATAAGTCTCAGAGCAATTCACTTTGGTTTTTCCCTTTCTGTCTTGCATTTTCGCAGGACAAGATGTGTTGTCCATTACATAAACTTGATTAGCCTTGTAGTGTAGTGATTTTTCATTTGCCTTCTTATTGTGCCACTTCACATGCTTCCATACATCCTTGAGTTTCAATGATGAAATGAGCGACTTCTTAAAAATGAAGCATATCCCTTGTGTTGGTGCTTCTTTTATCATTTCGATCGTCACCTCTGGAGACATCACTGAGACAAAAAATAAAAGAATAAAAACAAAATATTAATTAAATGAGGTATCTAGAATTGTGGGGAGAAGTAAGATGTTCAAATTTATATGCACCACTTTTGTAAGGAACTTATATAACTGTAGAATCTGACAAATATATATATATATATATATATTGAAGCTACAAGTAACACTAATGTGTTAAAGAAATCAATTTTTTGATATTATTATTATAGTAGATAAAGTTCAATAATGATGTGTTATATTAACACGTTTAAATACACTTTTAAATTAATGAATAGCACACACTAAACCAAGCAAAATAATTAAGATTTTGAGGAAATGGTCTTACAAATAATAGGTTTGTATTTGATGAGTTGAGTGGACTTGATGAATTCAAGGTAGTCCATTTCAAGCATGTTGGCATCCACCATGACCAAGTCGAATTGGTCGATATGTTCCCGGAGAATGGATAGAGCTACAGTGGCTTGTTCGATCGCAGTTACTATAAACAAAAATCAAGCTTAGAAAATTTAAAAAAAAAATATATGTATGTTGTGGGATATTTTCATAATAATTAGTGATACACCTTCCCTTTCCTTTATGTTATTACACAGATAAAGGTAGTATGAACTGACTAACAATATTAGATTAGAAGTATAGAAAGAAATATTTGATTGATGCTAGGTGACTAATATCATTCAAGTCTTTGATAAAATAATTAATTTAAACTTGTTGCCTAAGAATCCAATTAATTCTTTTCAAATTAAACTACAATTCAGCTGGCATGCTGATAAATTTGACGATTAAATGATTATATTTTCATAAGGTTTGATATATCGATAACCTTTTACACTTGACAATAAATTTTATTTAGATATTTAAACTACAATATGCTTCGATTGAACATTTAAACAAATGATAAAGTGTTCTTGTTTGATAATTCAAATTAAAATTTTAGAAAAATCTTATGTTCTCGAACATCCTTTACATAAATTATTTAATGACATAATTTAACTAGTCACATCCATTTGTTATGTTTTCAAGCATCATAAACTAAAATTTCAACCATCAATTTATGAAAGCAACAACAAATCTAACAAGCTTATTAAGCATTGTTGTAATTTATTAATCTATACCTACACTTACTCACACATGACTGGAACACATGTTAAAATTTACTACAAGTTTTAGTCATGTGCATCTCAATTTTTTTTCCAATAATAAAATAATTTTCTTCTTCGAATTTCAACACTCAAACCTACCCCCAAAAAAAATTAAATTCGATCTATAAATTTCATATATCTTACAAAACAAACTTCAATAAGCAATTTTACTGAAATTCGCTTTTTTATCTATAGACTGTAAGTACAAATTTTACCTAGAAGATCCAACAAAAATTAGGGGGAAAGGCTCTAACACATATGAGAGAAAACTAAAAGAGACATAAAATTATTGTACCTTTAAAGGAATGTTCTTCAAGAATTGCTTCTATATTTGATAAAGAAGTTGTATCAGGATCAACCAAGAGAATTCTGAGGCCAACATAGGCTGAAGGAACATCTACATTACAAATTATCTCACAATCCATCTCTTTGCCTATGAAGATTTTGAGAAGAACAAGAAGAAGAGATTTTGAAATTTTTGTTCTCTTTCTTTGGTTTCTCTTTTTTTGTTTCTACCACCCTTTACTAAATGAAGGATAAAATTTTGTCAATTAAATAGAGATAGAGAATATTAGATTTTTGAAATCTACCTTTGTAGCAAGTCAATAATTAGCGTAGTCAATATTTTAGGGAGATGTAATTAAGAAAGATGTAGATAATCTACCAATTTATGTTCAAAACAATTTAGTCTTGACTATTTTCGCAATACAGACAATATCACTTAGTCCCCCATTTCAATTTTCTAATTTTACTTTAATTTTTAGTACATTCAATTTTATTTTTTTGTCTCTTTCTTTATTTGACAACTCTTTAAATCTAACTTTTTACTATTTATATTTAAAACCACAAGATTAAAGGGCATTTTGGTACATGCGACACATTTTTAGTTTAAGATCACAAGATTCAAAAATTATCTTTACTTTCTTAAATTTCGTATCAAACTAAAACAGACCAACAAATTGAAATGGGGAGAGTAGTTGAGAATATTTCTTTAGTCATGCTAGCAAGTTCATTTCAAATATCATGTTTTAGAATTTTTTTGGTCTCGATGTGAGATTTATATGCTAGTATAAAAAGTATAGAACTTCGAATTTTTATTCTATACTACTATATTGATAATCTTTTACACTTGACATTAAATTTTATTTAGATATTTAAAACACAAGATGCTTCGATTGAGCATTTAAATAAATGATAAAGTGTTCTTGTTAGACAATTCAAATTAAAATTTTAGAAAAATCTTATGTTCTCAAACATCCATTACATAGATTATTTAATGACATAATTTAACTAGTCCATCCATTTGTTATGTTCTCCAGCATCATAAACAAAAAATTCAACCATTAATTTATTAAAACAACAAAAAATCTAGCAAGCTTATTAAGCACTGTTGTAATTTATTCACCTATATCTGCACCTAGTCATACATGACTGAAACACATGTTAAAATTTACTAAAAGTTTTAGTCATGTGGATCTTATTTTTTTTGCCAATAATAAAATAATTTTCTTCTTCGAATTTGAACTCTCAAATCTACCCAAAAAAAAAAAATTAAATTCGATTTATAAATTTCATGCATCTTACAAAACAAATTTCAATAAGCAATTTTACTGAAATTCACTTCTTTAACTATAGACTATAAGTACAGATTTACCTAGAAGATCCAACAAAAATTAGGGGGAAAAGCTCCAACACATACGAGAAAAAACTAAAAGAGACATAAAATTATTGTACCTTTAAAGGAATGTTCTTCAAGAATTGCTGCAATATTTGATAAAGAAGTTGTATCAGGATCAACCAAGAGAATTCTGAGGCCAACATAAGCCAAAGGAACATCTACATTACGAATTATCTCACAATCCATCTTTTAGCCTTTGAAGATTTTGAGAGAAAAAAAAAGAAGAAGAAGAAGAGATTTTTGAATTTTTGTTCTCTTTCTTTGGTTTCTCTTTTTTTGTTTCTACCACCTCATACTAAATGAAGGATAAAATTTGGCCAAATAGTTAAATATAGAGGGAGAATATCAGATTTTGAAAATCTACTGTTATAGCAAGTCAATAACTAGTATAGTCAATATCTTAAGGAGAAGTAATTAAGCAAGATGTTGATAATCTACCAATTTGTGTTCAAAGTAAATTAGTCTTGACTATTTTCGCAATACAGACAATATCACTTTGTCCCTCCGTTTCAATTTTCTAATTTTACTTTAATTTTTAGTCCATTAAAATTTTTTTGTCACTTTCTTTATTTGACAACTCTTTAATTCTAACTTTTTACAAGTCATGTTTAAGATCACAAGATTAAAGGACATTTTGATACATTCTACACATTTGAGTTTAAGATCACAATATTCAAATAATTTCTTACTTTCTTAAATTCGGTATCAAATTAAAACAGATAAACAAATTGAAATGAAAAGACTAGTTGATAATATTTTTTTTAGTCATGCTAGTAAGTTCACTTCAAATCACATGTTTTAGAAACTTTTTTGGTCTCGTGTGAGATTTATATGCTAGTATAAAAAGTATAGAACTTCAAGCTAGTACTTCTAATTTTTATTTTCTACTATATTAATATGTGATGTACTTAAATAAAAATACAACATGGTCATTGATGATTAATTCATACAGTCGATCTCAAATTGCTTTAGATCAGATGTAGTAATAGTAGTAGTTGTATTGCTTTCCTTGTAGTATATTTATATTGTTAGTGGCTAGGTCATGAATTTTAATTGGAGTGCTCACAATTTAATATATGTACATAAATTAGTAATAATATTTGATCTACATACTCCATATAATATTTTGAGACAGTATTAAACTGACAATGTTTCGGTGATTGTAGCTCTAGCTGCACCTTTACTTATAACTTTTTAAAAGGAAAAAGAAGAAAAAGTTGAAGTTTTAAACATTGAGTAAACTTTTTAATACACTTCCAAGCCTCTAAATATGTAATTATCTCCCTCTATGGTTTCTCCTAATACATGATATATTAAATAGTATTCAATTCCTATATATCTCATGGTTTTCATTCTTCTGGAATATTTTAATTATATAATGGAAGAATTACTCTCTCTATATGTACCTGATAATTTAACTATGAATCCTTCAAACTATATTGTCGCTTTCATATGATCCTCTAAAAAAATGATTTTCTTAAATTTTTCTTATTTTATTCTTTATTTGTTTGCTCCATTTTAGGGTACGACGTGATGTACATCCGACTTTAAGTATTAATCTAGCAAACCCTAAACCTAGTATTAGATAGGTAAACTAACTGAGCTATTTGAATTTATAGAGAAATTTAGTCATAGTGAATTTTTTTAAAAGTTCTCTCTATTTCTTTATAAATCTTTCTTTTCTATATATATTTCTGTGTATTGAAAATGTCTAGCAACATCCCTATTTCTAATGGTAGGAAACCAAATTAGGCCTCATTTGTTTCCACTTGATGGAGGTTTGAATCTGAATTGTCCAGACAATAGGCCATTAAGGGCGTTTGTTTTTTCACTTGAAAATATTTTAATGGGTCTAAAAAGTTTTGAATGAACCAGATCTGTGACAGAGTCTTATTCTCATTCAGACACTTTTAAAGACACCTTTGTTTTCAGAAAAAAATTGTCCTCCATAGTTTTCTTCTTAAAAAAATAATTCAGGTCCCGTTCATTCTCCAACTTTATTAGTTATCTAATTATTTCTCTTAACTTTTAATTTTTGTTCTTTCTAGTTGTTTACCAAGAATTGATAAAATTTATTTGATTAAACTGCAAAACAACTTTATATATATGTGTTGAAATTGGATTATGATGTCTTTATAAATTTTTTTAAAATCATTTGAATGTATCATATTCATTATTTATTTTAGAAAATAGTCTATGGGCAAACACATAAATAGAACATACAGATGTTTCACCTATTTATTTAAGATTAATTTCTATTGAATATTTAAAAAAAAAAAAAAGATGACTAAATCTTTTTCTAACAATTATTTTTATTAGTATAATTTATATATGTAATTCATGTAATTCCATTTTATTTTTATCAAACTTAAAATATTTATTTATAATTTAAATACACGTTTATCAAAGAATCACATCTTTTTCTAATATTTTGTTGATGTAATATTTAACTACTATTTTATTTGAATTATAGTACTTATTGTGTTTACATACTAATAAATTATTTATATATATTCAGATGTTTGAAAACAAATGATTTTAATTCTTCAGTGTTCAGATTTACTGACAAGATCTTAACCATTCAGATGTGCATTCATACTAGGACTAGAAATCCTATTCATATATGAACTAATACAAACAAATCCTACTAGACAATTTCCATCTTTCATATTGTTCGTTCATAAAACATCAGTAGAAGAAATCACACTAACATCTATTAAAAGGAATAACAAAGGCATGATGAAAATTGATTCAACAAGGTGATCCATGTCTTATGAGTAAAGCATACACACAAAATGAAAACAAAATATTCATTCAATCCTTTCATATGCAAAAGAACTAAAGTTAAACATTGTTTGAGTTCTACAGAGGCCAATCACAATAGATCAATAAAAAATGTTGAACATCTAGGAATGTTTGAGTTGAGCTTTCAAAAAAGGCATGTAATCTAGCAAGTTGTAGGATCTGACACTCTGATTTACTAGCTTAATTTCAGCTCGAAATCGTCAAGTCCTAGAAATTCATTAATCCAATCATCGCACTCGTTCAAGGAATAATCATTTGAACTTGGTAAATTAGCTATAGAAGGAACTTCTGGTGGTTGAGGCATGTCTGCTCCTTCAAATAATTCATTGACATCCGCAGAGTAGTTACTTGAATTTAACACATTGGAATGATGTTCCTCGTTGGAAGTAACTGATTGAACAACCGGAGCTTGTCCTTTTTGGGATCGATATTTCTACACAAGATGAAAAATATTAAGAAAATTTGACAAAACCTTGAATCATAAATGTTTTTTTCATACTTGGATACCTTAAGACGGTAGGTGAGACATTCCTTAGTCAAATCCTGCACACACATCCTCTCCAGCACATTTTTAGGACCAGCTAAATCAACATGGTAAGACAAATAATAAGAATTTAATAGTAAATTTGTGAACATTCAAAAAATGTCTAATTAAGATTTTTCTTAACCAACATTCTTATTTTTTTCTACTTCTCTCTGTCGGGATAAAAAATAAGTCTTTGAATACTTACCTTTGTCTCCTAACTCGCGAACAACCTCGTCTAATTTCTTATCAAGCTCTTCTGTCCATTTCAGGTTTCGTCTTTTCTTTTCTGGTCTTTCTGTACTTATTTTCAAAAGCAAAGAATGATCCTCCTCTTTTTCTGAAGGAGCACTACCTTTAACTTGTGCCTCCTCAATTGTACTTCTCATTCTCTTAGACCTTTTTGCCTCATCTTTTTCTATTAAAGAACCTACCGCTTGATCTTGATAAGTCTCAGAGCAATTCGCTATGCATTTTCCCTTTCTGTCTTCCATTTTCTTAGGACAAGATGTATTGTCCATTACATAAACTTGATTAGCCTTGTAGTGTTGTGATTTTTCATTTGCCTTCTTATTGTGCCACTTCACATGCTTCCATACATCCTTGAGTTTCAATGATGAAATGAGTGACTTCTTAAAAATGAAGCATATCCCTTGTGTTGGTGCTTCTTTTATCATTTTGATCGTCACCTCTGGAGCCATCACTAAGCCAGAAATAAAAAATCAAAACAAAATATTAATTAAATGAGGTATCTAGAATGGAGAAGTTAGATGTACACCATTTTTATAAGGAACTTATATAAATATAGAATTTAGCAAATATATATATATATATATATATATATATATATATATATATATATAAACTACACGTAACACTAATGTGTTAAGAAGTCAATATTTTTATATTATTATTATAGTAGATAAAGTTCAATAATGATGTGTGATATTAACACGTTTAAATACACTTTTGAATTAATGAATAGCACACACTAAACCAAACAAAATAATTAAGAATTTGAGGAAATGGTCTTACAAATAATAGGTTTGTCTTTGATGAGTTGAGTGGACTTGATGAATTCAAGGTAGTCCATTTCAAGCATGTTGGCATCCACCATGACCAAGTCGAATTGGTCGATATGTTCCCGGAGAATGGATAGAGCTATAGTTGCTTGTTCGATAGCAGTTACTATAAACAAAAATCAAGCTCAGAAAATATCACAAAAAAAATATGTATGTTGTGGGATATTTTCATAATAATCAGTGATACACCTTCCCTTTCCTTTATGTTATTACACAGATAAAGGTAGTATGAATTGACTAATAATATTACATTAGAAGTATAGAAAGAAATATTTGATTGATGCTAGGTGACTACTATAATTCAAGTCTTTGATAAGTTAATTAATTTAATCTTGTTGCCTAAGAATCCAACTGATTCTTTTCCAATTAAAGTACAACTCAGCTAGGATGTTAATAAATTTGTTGATTAAATGAATATATTTTTCATAAGGTTTGATATATTGATAACCTTTTACACTTGACAATAAATTTTATTTAGATATTTAAAACACAATATGCTTCGATTGAACATTTAAGCAAATGATAAAGTGTTCTTGTTAGACAATTCAAATTAAAATTTTAGAAAAATCTTATATTCTCAAACATCCATTACATAGATTATTTAATGACATAATTTAACTAGTCAAATGCATTTGTTATGTTCTCCAGCATCATAAACAAAAAATTCAACCATTAATTTATTAAAACAACAACAAATCTAACAAGCATATTAAGCATTGTTGTAAGTTATTCACCTATCTTTGCACTTAGTCATATATGACTGAAACACATGTTAAAATTTACTAAATGTTTTAGTCATGTGGATCTTATTTTTTTTTTGCCAATAATAAAATAATTTTCTTCTTCGAATTTGAACTCTTAAATCTACCCAAAAAAAAAAAAAAAACTCGATCTATAAATTTCATGTATCTTACAAAAAAAACTTCAACAAGCAATTTTACAGAAATTTACTTCTTTAACTATAGACTATAAGTACATATTTACCTAGAAGATCCAAAAAAAATTAGGGGGAAAGGCTAACACATATGAGAGAAAACTAAAAGAGATATAAAATTATTGTACCTTTAAAGGAATGTTCTTCAAGAATTGCTGCTATATTTGATAAAGAGGTTGTATCAGGATCAACCAAGAGAATTCTGAGGCCAACATAGGCCGAAGGAACATCTACATTACGAATTATCTCACAATCCATCTTTTAGCCTTTGAAGATTTTGAATATGAGATTTTTGAATTTTTGTTCTCTTTCTTTGGTTTCTCTTTTTTTGTTTCTACCACCTTATACTAAATGAAGGATAAAATTTGGCCAAATAATTAAATATAGAGGGAGAATATCAGATTTTGAAAATATACCTTTATAGCAAGTCAATAACTAGTGTAGTCAATATCTTAAATATATGTAATTAAGCAAGATGTTGATAATCTACCAATTTGTGTTCAAAATAAATTAGTCTCGACTATTTCGCGATAAAGACAATATCACTTTGTCCCTCTGTTTCAATTTTCTAATTTTACTTTTTTTAGTCCTTTCAAATTTTTTTGTCACTTTCTTTATTTGACAACTCTTTAATTCTAACTTTTTTCAAGTCATGTTTAAGATCACAAAATTAAAGTACATTTTGATACATTCTACACATCTCAGTTTAAGATCACAATATTCAAAATAATTCTTACTTTCTTAAATTCGATATCAAATTAAAACAGATAAAAATTTGGTATCAAATTAAAACAGATAAGAAAATTGAAATGGCAAGAGTAGTTGATAATATTTGTTTAGTCATGCTAGTAAGTTCACTTCAAATTACATGTTTTAGAAACTTTTTCGGTCTCCTGTGAGATTTATATGCTGGAATAAAAAGTATAGAACTTCAAGCTAGTACTTCTAATTTTTATTTTATACTATATTAATATGTTTTCACGCCCCGAGCCGTGTATCCTGGGCGAGACTGGTGATCTTGGTCATATTTATATGCTCAATTACTACAAATTACCCATCTTTAACGTAAGTTTTAGGACATTCACTACTCTAACTCTCATGTTTTGGCTAAAGATTGCAATGATTGCATACTAATATACATGATTAGTGATTTTACAGGTTACTAAGAGAAGTGATCGATTCAAGGAAGGAAAAGGAGTTGAAGGCGACAAATGACGACAGGAGCAAAAGCTGGTGCAGCGCCCCAGCATCACTGGCGCGACGCGCCAAGCCAAAGTTTATGGGGTTGCATTTGGGCACACTGGCAGCGCGGCGTGCCAAGCGCGACAAGGGCACGATGCCCCAGTTCTGTGCGGATGTTTGAGCGAAAGTTGATTTAAAAAGGACTCCTAGTTGAAGTAGACTTCGACTCTGGCTCCATTGTTAGGGTTCGACTTTTTATTGGTGTGCAGGAGCAAGTATCAACGTTTGTAATAGGTTTTGATCTTCTAACTCTTCTATTTTTTGGAAATTGCACAAACAAATGTATTTTATTATTTTCAAATATCATGAGTGGCTAAACTACCCTAGTTCTGGGGCTGTAGCTACGAATTGATTGTTGATTATTTAAGACTTTTTGAATTACTTCTTGGTTGTCATTATAAGTTACTTCTATATTCTTGTTTTAGTATTTCTTAACTGGCCATCTAGAGATAAATCTATTGTCTAATCTTAAAATCGAGAGAGGAGTGGTTAGATAGACCAAAGAATATAGAGAGCTTAATCGACCTAATTGATTGAGGTGATTTGTGTTTAGGAGTGACTCCTGGATGAACAACTTACCTGGTTATGAAACAGGATGAAATATAAATGCTCGTCAGTTAGTCTATTTATCTCCGTTAATGATGTAGTTAGATAGCTAACTGGAGTAGGAGACTAGAAGTGTGAACCCGACTCATACAATTAACCCTGTAAATCAGTAACGTGACAACTAAAATTAGTTCTAAGCTAAGTATATGATACATGAGATTTGTTACATACTGCAGCCCTGGAATTTTCTTTTACTTGCTTGAAACATCATCTTAAAGACGTTCAATCTTGGTTACTTTTATTTGTTGCATAATTACTAGTAGTTAACAATCATCACAATTTCTGAAAATGGTTACTTTTATTTTATTTGTAGAGTTAAGTGTCAAATATAAGTTGATCATAAGTCCCTTGGGAACGATAACTCATTTCTTTAAATCTATATTACTTGAGCGACCATGTACACTTGTGTGTGCAATTAGGAGCAACAAGTTTTTGGCGCCGCTGCCGAGGACTTAGAAATTGATTTATATTCGATCTTCTTAAGTCTACAATTAGAAAATTCAGGTATTAATTACTTGATCTTAGCTTGTTTATTGCAGCCACTTGACTTTCAGGTCTAGCTTGGAAAGAAGAACTTGTCGAACCAGATAGCAAACCCGAAAGAGCTCTACGCCGATGCAGGAAAATGGCTAATCAAAGACGTCATGCAGAATTAGGGTTAGGTCTTCAGGAAAACAATGAGAACAATAGCCAAGACAACATGAATAACCATAGAACTTGAATAACCAAGGGGTACCCCCTGTCGTACCTGTAAGACCAGTCCGTGATGTGGCAGTCCCACTCACAGCCAATGTGGCATCTAGTATTAGGAAACCTCAACCAGAGGGTAGATTTGAACTTAAACAGGGTATGGTACAACTCCTCCATTCTAATGGGCAATTCACAGGTCTCCCCCGTGAGGATCCCCAAATCCACCTTAGGAACTTTATAGAGGTTACTGATACATACATCCCAACTGGAGTCTCATTGGACTATGTGAGGCTGACGTTGTACCCATACTCATTGTTAGGAGCCGCAAGGTGTTGGTTAGATTATGAGCCACCAAACTCCATCACTACCTAAGATTATCTAGCAAAAAAGTTCTTAAGTCGATTCTTCCCATCCAAGAAAACCGCAAAGCTGAGGAGTGAGATATTAAGCTTTAATAAAAACCAGGGAGAGGACATGTACCAAGCATGGGCTCATTTTAAACAAATGTTAAATGTCTGCCCGCACCAAATGCTAACTAATGAGGTACTTGCTCACACTTTCTTTGAGGGTTTAGATTATAATGCTCGTGCACCTCTTAATAGTGCAGCAGGTGGACAGGCTCTAGCTAAAACATGTGAAGAGCTGTTCGATGTACTCGATAGACTCTCCGAAGGAAATCCTGGGTATGAGAGGGAAATGACTAGAACCAAGCCCAAACGGCCGCGGTAATTTTAGATGTAGATCAAGCCACCGCTATAAATGTCAAATTGGATGCGATGCAACTTAATATAGCCATGCATTTCAAACAGATGTCCTTAAATCAAGAACTAATTAACATGGTACAACAGATAACCAATTGGTGTGGGGTATATGGTAGTAGAGCTCATGAAATCGAGCAATGTGAGCAAACCCTGATTTCATAAATTATTTGGGTAATGCGCAAAGGGGTGGAGGTCAACAAAATTATGGTAACACTTACAACCCTAGTTAGAGGAACCAAAAACAAAATCAGGCACAATGGGCTAACCAATACCGTTCTCAAGGGGCTGGGCAACAATACTAAAATCCTAACCAAGGTGCAAATCCTAGTACACCCAAAGGAGGGATGACCAATGAAGATCTACTCCAAAAGCTCATGACTGAAATAGGGACCAAAATAAATGCTAAAATAGATAAGCAGGATGAGAACATAAAAAACATCCAAATGTACCAAATGAGTTTAGAGAAATAAGTTACGCAAGAAGCCAATTCTCTAAACTTGCATCCCCAAGATGGGTTGCCCAATGATACTGAACCAACCCAAAGCAACTGCATACGGTAAGTACTTAAAGTGGATTACATTTAGAGGAACTAGCTCCAAAGAAGAGAGTTACTAAGACAGGTACTAAAGAAAATAAAGTAGAAGAGGTAGTAAAGAGCTCCAATGTTGAGGTACCTGTTCCTCAAAAGAAACCACCACCTCCGTTTCCACAAAGGCCCAAAAAATAGAATGAGGATGAATGCTTCGGTATGTTTCTCTCTCTCCTTAAACAAGTTCACATTAATTTGCCTTTGGTTGACATTTTGCAAGGTATCCCGGAGTATGCTAAATACGTGAAGGATATAGTGGCTAACAAGAGAAGGCTCACGGAGTATGAAACTGTAGCACTAACTGAGGAATGCAGCTCTAGAATCCAAAACAGACTACCCAAAAAGTTAAAAGATCCAGGTAGTTTTACTGTGCAGATTACAATTGGGCAAAATGTTCATGCCCGAGGGCTGTGTGATTTGGGGGAAAGTATAAATCTGATTCCTTTGTCATTGTATCAAAAGTTTGGGTTGGGTAGTCTAAAATAAACCAATATTATTCTCCAACTTGTTGATAGATCTATTGCTAGGCCAGAGAGGGTGGTAGAAGATGTGTTAGTTCAACTAGGTTCCTTGATTTTTCTGATAGATTTTGTGGTCTTAGATTTTGAACCCGATTATGAAGTTCTATTCATTTTAGGACGTCCGTTCTTAGCCACTGGTAGGGCATAAAATGAGGTAGCAGCTGGGCAATTAACTATAAGGGCACATGATAAGGTTGAGGTATTTGATGTTTACTGCATTTTAAAATTGCCTTCTATCTATGAAGAGTTGTCTGCTATTACGGTGGTAGATCAAATAGTAGAATCGCAGTTAGTTGTGCCCGAAGACCCCTTAGAAAGAATGTTAGTGGTTCATAAGGTAGATGGAGATACTGAGGCCCAAGAGATAGAGACATGTTTGAATCTGGCACTCGTGGAGGCTCACAGGTATAGAGCGGAGCCATTAGATCGTGAATTAGGGCCTCCACCCAAACCCTCCATCAAAGAAGCTCCCAAGCTGGAACTAAAAACACTGCCTACTCACCTAAGGTATGTTTATTTGGGTACTAACAAAACTTTTTTGTTATACTTTCTGTAGAATTGTCTGAAATACAGGTTGAGGCAGTATTGGAGATCTTAAAGCGGAGGAAGAAACTGATTCGATGGCAGATGGCTGATATTCATAGGATTAGTCCGGCGTATGTATGCACAGAATCTACATGGAAGATGATCGCAAACCAAGTGCACAATATCAACGTCAGCTAAATCCTTTGATGAAAGAAGTGGTGAGAAAGGAGGAAATAAAGTGGATAGATATTGGAGTTGTATACCTAATTTCTGATAGTAAGTATGTAAGTCTCGTGCAGTGTGTTCCCAAAAAGAGAGGTATGATAGTGGTAAGGAACGAAAAGAATGAGTTGATTCCTACTAGAACAGTGATTGGTTGGAGAATTTATATGGATTACCGAAAACTAAATGATGCCACCCGAAACGATCACTACCCAATTCCCTTTATTAATCAGATGCTTGACCGACTAGCAGGGCAGGAGTACTATTGTTTCTTAAATGGGTAATCCGGTTACAACCAGATCTTGATTGTCCTCAAGGATCAAGAAAAGACCATGTTCACTTGTCCTTACGGTACCTATGCTTTCAAATGCATGTCATTCGGACTTTGCAATGCATCGGCGACTTTAAAAAGGTGTATGATGGCCATTTTTCTTGATATGGTGGAAGACTTTGTAGAGGTGTTCATGGATGATTTCTTCGTATTTGGGAAGTCTTTTTAGGTATGTCTCTGGAATCTTGATAAAGTACTTGCTAGATGTAAGGACACTAACTTAATTCTAAATTGGGAAAAGTGTTATTTTTTGGTTAGAGAGGGAATAGTTTTGGGTCACAAGGTGTCGAAATCGGGTTTAGAGGTTGATAAGGGCAATGTAGATGTTATTGAGAAATTGCCCCCTCCCATTTATGTAAAAAGAGTGTGTAGTTTTCTTAGTCATGCAGATTTTTACCGGCGATTCATCAAGGATTTTTCTAAGATTGCAAGACCTATGTGTAGTCTTTTAGAGAAGGAGGTGAAGTTTGACTTTGATGAGATGTGCTTGAAACCTTTTGAGATGTTGAAGAGGAACTTAATTGAGGCTCCTATCTTAATTGCTCCTGATTGGGGACTACAATTTGAACTCATGTGTGATGCATAGTGACGTAGCAGGGGGTGTAGCATTAGGACAACAAAAGAATAAAGTGTTCCACTCAATCTATTATGCAAGCAAGACTCTTGACTCTACACAAGCTAATTACACAGTCTCTAGTGTTTGCCTTCGACAAGTTCAGATCGTATTTGGTAGGTACTAAAGTGATTGTTTTTACTGATCATGCATCTATTAGGTACCTATTCAACAAGAAGGATGTTAAACTAAGGCTGATTCGGTGGATATTACTTCTTTAATAATTCGACCTTGAGATTAAGGATAGGAAACGTATGGAAAATCAAATAGTTGATCACTTGTCTAGGTTAGAAGATTTTTCCCATATGAATGAGGGTGAGCAAATTCGGGAAGAGTTTTCGGATGAATAATTGATAGCATTAGATATCTCTCAAGTGACATGGTATGCGGACTATATGAATCTGATAGTAAGTGGAGATTACCTTCCGGGTGATACCACCCAACAAAAGATAAAGCTCAATCATGATTTTAAGTTCTAGATCTGGGATGAACTGTTTTTATTCAAGCAAGGTGTGGATCGGGTAGTGATAAGATGCATTCCAGAGTATGAGGTTCAAAAGTGCTCAAAAGTTGTCATGCTAGCCCATATGGAGGTCACTATGGAGGAGAGTGCTTGGTGCATAAGGTACTACAATCTGATTTATTTTGGTCCTCATTGTTTAAAGATTCTATTGCTTTTGTGAAGGGTTGTGATGAATGCCAAAAGTTGGGTACTATTTCAAGAAGACATGAGATGTCGCTAAGTAACATTTTGGTGGAAATCTTTGATGTGTGGAGTATTGACTTCATGGTCCCTTCCCACCATCTAGTGGAAACCAATACATTTTTGTGGCTGTAGATTATGTGAGTAGATAGGTTGAGGTTGTCGCTATTCCTTCTAATGATTCAAGGGTGGTGATAAAGTTCATCAAGAAGCAAATCTTCACTCGCTTGGGCACTCCAAAAGCAATCATAAGTGACGGAGGTAAGTAGTTCATTAACCATCTAGTTAAAAATCTTCTTTCTAAGTATGTTATTTGCCATAAAGCTGCTACAGCTTACCATTCTCAAGCGAGTGGCCAAGTGGAAGTTTCGAATAGAAAGGTAAAGCAAAATTTGCAGAAAACGGTGAATGCGCATTGGAAAGATTGGTCTGAGAAGTTAGATGATGCGTTGTGGGCATATAGGACTGCTTATAAGACACTTATAGGGACTTCTCCATATCACATAGTGTTTGGTAAAGCATGTCATCTTTCGGCGGAATTAGAACACCAAGCTTATAGGGCGATTAAGAGGTTGAACTTGGACCCCGAGCTAGCTAGTAGTAAGAGAGTGAATTAATTTCATGAACTTAACGAGTTTAGGCTCCACGAGTATGAGAAAGCCAAACTTTACAAAGAAAGGATTAAAAGGTGGCATGACAAACATATAGTTACTCGTACTTTCACTCCGATAGAAAAAGTACTACTCTTTAACTCTAGATTGAGGTTATTCCACGAAAAACTAAAGAATAAATGGATTAGTCCTTTCGAAGTGGTAAGAATGACACAACATAGGGCGGTTGAAATTAAAGATGAGACTGGCCCTACGTTCTTGGTAAATGGGAAAAGGGTGAAACACTACTTTGGTGTGGATTTGGATCGCGATCGGAAGTCTCTTGAGCTAAATGTTGAATAATCCAAGACGCGTCGTACCGCGACGTTAAATCAAGCGCTACACGGGAGGCAACCCATGAATGATATGTAATAGGTAGTAGTTTTGCTTAATTTTGAAAATTTAGCTTAGTTTCAAATTCCTAGGTGTAGAGTTTTCATTTTCTTAGTTTGTTATTTAGATAGGCCTTTAGAAGTTATAAATAAGAATACAAAAAGATGAGTTATGCCACGACCAAAACTAAGGCGTTGGGTAGGAGGCAACCCACCATTATTATTTCACATTGTTTAGTTGATGCTCAGGTCATGGGAGGAGCAACCACCCAAAAATTAAAGAAATACGCTCAAAAATGAGTTCAGGCGCATGTTGGGCACGCCACGCCTAACGCTGAAGTACGGGGGCCTCTTTTTAGCACACTGGCAGTGCAACACGCCACCATCGCGCCAGGCCTCAGCAAAAACGCCGATGGCTGGCGCAGGTTGGGCGCATCGCACCACTAACACGGCGTAGGTAGGGTGCGTTGCGCTAGACTGAGGTTGATTGGGAGCGGTTTCTGGCACACTGGCAGCGAGCCGCCCCCATTGCGCCACACATATATATAAAAAAAAAAAAATCATTTTTTTTAACTCCTCAACCTACCCAAATACACCCAATTTCCCAAATTCTCTCTCTCTAAACCGTTCCCCTCTCCTAATTCTCTCTAAAATCCCAACTTTTTCTTCCCTAAAATGCCAAATTCCTTCATTAATCCTTACCAAAACCTTCATCCTTTCCCTTTTCCACAACTCTAATACCCTTAAACCCACTCTAATCCACCATATGTTCAAAACCCACCCACCCCACTGCCCTTCCGACCCCCCCCCCCCCCCTCTTCAGTTTTTCCCCAAAAAAGTTTCTTCTTCTTTTCTTATTTCTTCCATTGATAGGTTGTTAAAGATGGCTCCTAAAGATAAGAATATTACTAGTGGTTCAGGTAATAAAAGGAGTAGAAAAGGAGCGACTGCCGAAAGTTCTAGTCAGGAACCCAGCAATTTGCCGCCCCAAAAATTTGGCGGGCAAGTTGTAATGCACTATGGAAAGGATTAGTACGAATGTCAACAAGAATCCAAGTGCCTAGGTGATGAGTATGTAGATGAGGGGTGATTGCGATAGGAAATTCCCAACATTCTCGCCCAAATCAAGGTTTTGGGACTCCAATGTGCCTTCATGAATCAAGGTGAGTGCAATTCAAGCTTAGTTCATAAATTTTATGCGAATTGGAATACACATCCAGTTGAGATAAATAAATGGTTCATTAGGGATAGTTGGGTGAGATTTTATATGGAATCACTTAATGATTTTTTGGGTACTCCAAATTGTGACAATGTTGATTTTATGGCAATGATTGAAAGACCCCCTTATCGTGATATTAGGCATCCTTTGTATGGGGTGAATTCTATTGCACGGTGGGATAAAGTTAGAGACACAGGACATCATTTGACTCTTTATTATGGTCACTTTAATTTGGAGGCTCGCATTTGGTTAAAAATTGTGTGTAGCACCTTTCTACTATGTAAGCATACGATTGTTGTCACTACGGAGAGAGTGGTGCTAATATACCATTCAATGAAGGGTTTGCCGGTGAATGTTGGGGCTATTTTGAAGCAAAAGATGCTTAAGTTTAGGACCAATAAGAGATGGTGTTTCTGTTATGAAAGCATCATTACTAGGTACCTACAGGCGCTACTGATTTAGGAAGAGGTTTATGATGTGTGCCCCCCACTCAATGCCCCTCATATAGTGTGCCACTTGGTTGATGTCACATGCACTAAAATGCACAATCCATCGCAAGGGCCTGTATTAACTATTATTGATAGGCAAGCTTGAGAGGGGCGTATGCTTGGAATGGCTGAGCTACAACTGCGGATAAGTGGTCGTCGAGTAATTGAGGATGAAATGGCGACACTAGCAGAGCGTTACCCTTTAACGGATACCGTGATGTACATGTGTCAGATGGGCTTGGCTTTCCAAGAACCCATTGATGATGATTATTATGTCACTACTGATGAGGAGGATGAGTCAGATGATACTGGCCCCAAAGATGATAATACTGATGTGGGTGATGGAGATGCTAATGCAGCCTCCATGGCTATGGATTTTGCCACTAATGTGGCAACCCGCTGATTTCAAGCACGTGGCCTAAAGGTCGACAGGGAGTTCTCTTTTACCTTTGTACTTTGTTTTATTTTGCACACTAAGGACAATGTTTTGTTTAAGTGTGGGGTGGAAGTTGAACTTCATTGTATATAGTTTATTGCTTTATTATCGAGTCTTTTTAATTTTTAGGAGGGTTTCTCGCATTTTTTTTTGTTCTTTTCTCGAGGATAGTCCCATTAAACCGACTAGGAATAGTTTGTTTAGTTTTGTTGCGTCTTAGAGTAATTTTAGAAGTGACAGTTCCCACTGATGGAAGGATGACGACCGTCCTAATGGAAAATTAGTCACTAGGAGTAGAAAGGCTGAAACCGACCACTTTGGCACTTTGAAACCTTGACTTCATAGTTGGTCAGACTTCATAGGTGGTAACACTTTGTTTGCAACATTAAAATGGTAACCATTGAAAACAAACATAATCTATTTGTCTTGACTCTAAATGGAAAATAAAGAATATGGGCTTAATTGTGTGGAAACATCGTAATGCATTTTATGGGAGCATGCTACAAGTGTTAGGTCCTTACGTATTTTATGATGCCATGTGTGGTGAGTGTTGCTGGTTCTTGCTTAACTTGATATCTAGAACTTGCCTTGTGTGTGATGAATTAGTAGCTTATATGACTTAGGGAATGTGATTGAGGCGTTTCTTTGAAAAAGTCAATTCTTGACCCTACTTGGATGCCTACCTTTGAAATTATCCCTAGTGAAACCCCATTGGGCCTTTAGCTTTGTTGTTGATAAGCCACATAATAAGCCGAAACCCGTTTGTTTGATACCAAAGTCTTTCGATCCTAATAAAATCCTTAATGCACTATGTTAAGAAGAATTGTTGAAAATGTTGGTTGATATGAGAAAGGGTGAAATGCTTTATTGTGTGAAAAAGAAAAGAATAAGTAAAAAAAAGCTTTGTTTTGGCCCTGGTCCTTAGTGACATTGTGCACCTCAACACAATTGAGGGTGGCTATCTTAGAAATATGCTCAAAACATCGGCCCTGGTCCAACCAAAGACATTGTGTACCTCACTTGGACCTTAAAAACTTGAGTGAGGATGGCTAGTGCAAAGGCATAATAAAAAGAAAGAAATAAAGGGTTTGATGGAGCAACAAAAAGGGGTAAATATTCATAAAGTGTGTACTAAAAGGAAAGAAAAGCTAAGTAGGAGGTTGTTGGACAAACAATGACATGTGCATTAAGGAGAAGTAGTCACTAAAATGATTCTGAAATATCCCTCCCTTACCTTGAGCCGACATTACAACCAAATGAAAGTCATCTTGATTCCTCAAGAAATATAATATGAAAGTGAAAATACACTATGGTCAAGCTTATGGCATGTTAAGGGAAGTAAGAACTTCATTTGTGAGCGTGAGGGTGAATTTTATTAAAAATAGCCTTATGATTGAAATGCAATATTGTGGTGTGGAAGAAAGGCTATACTTAAATTGGTGAGTGCATTCATGAAACATGTTTGGTGTTTGATCTTATTTGGGGCGTCTCTATGATATTGCATTAGCCCGAAATTATTTGAAAAGAGTCATTCATCGAGGTTTTGAATTGTTGATTGGTAAAATATAAGGAAGAGTAAAAATTATTGCATATATTGTGTGCCACAAGATCATGATTAAATATGTTTGGTCAATTGTAAAGTGAGGTGAAGAGTCCAAGGTTTAAGAGTGTGATTTGATAAGATAGAGTTTGTTCGAGGACTAACAAATGTTTAAGTGTGGGGTGGTGATCTTGGGCATATAAATATGCCCAATTACTACAAATTACCCCTCTTTAGCATAAGTTTTAGGACATTCACTACTCTAACTAGCATGTTTTGGCTAAGGATTGTGATGATTGCATACTAATATACATGATTAGTGATTTTGCAGGTAACTAAGAGAAGTGACCAATTCAAGGAAGAAAAAGGAGTTGAAGGCGACAAGTGACAGAGCAAAAGTTGGCGCAGCAAGGGCGCGACACGCCAAGCCCAAGTTTACTGGGGTTGCGTTTGGGCACACTGGCAGTGCGGTGCACCAGCCTGCCAGGCGCGACAAGGGTGAGATGCCCCAGTTCAGAGCGGATGTTTGAGCGAAAGTTGATTTAAAAAGGACTCCTAGTTGAAGTAGAATTCGATTCTATTGTTCCTAACTATTATAAATAGACCCTTAGGGCTCTATTGTTAGGGTTCGACTTTTAGTGGTGTGCAAGATCAAGTATCAACGTTTGTAATAGGTTTTATCTTCTAACTCTTATATTTTTCGAAAATCTCATGAACAATTTTATTTTGTGGTTTTCTAATAGCATAAGTGGTTAAATGCCCTAGTTTTGGGGCTGTAGCTACGAATTAATTGTTGATTATTTAAGGCTTTTTGAATTACTTCTTGGTTGTCATTATTAGTTATTTCTATATTCTTGTTTTAGTATTTCTTGGCTGGCCATCTAGATATAAATCTATTGTTTAATCTTAAAATCGAGAGGGAATGGGTTAGATAGACCAAAGAATATAGAGAGCTTGATTAAGGTGATTTGTGTTTAGGAGTGACGCTCGGACGAACAACGTGTTTGGTTAAGAAACAGGATGAAATATAAATACTCGCCAATTAGTCTATTTATCCCCGCTCAACGATGTAGTTAAATAGCTAACTGGAGTATGCGACTAGATGTGTGAACCCAACTCATACAATTAACCCTTTAAACTAGTAACTTGACAACTAAAATTAGTTCTAAGCTAAAAATATGATACATGAGATTTGTTACATGCTGCAGCCCTGGAATTGTCTTTTACTTGCTTGAAACATCATCTTAAAGTCGTTCAATCTTGGTTACTTTTATTTATTGCATAATTAGTAATAGTTAACAATCATCACAATTTCTGAAAACGGTTATTTTTATTTTATTTGTAGAGTTAAGTGTCAAATATAAGTTGATCATAAGTCCATTGGGAACGATAACTCATTTCTTTAAGAATCTATATTACTTGAGCGACCATGTACACTTGCGTGTGCAATTGGGAGCAACAACTAGCACTCGAGAACCATTGTTGGCCCTAAGCGAACCCTTGGCCTGGCTTACTTACTCAGCGGAAGACTCAAACATAAGAAATACCTCAATTAAGGAACTTATGAAATAACTTAGAATATCTTTAGCAAAATCATTCAAACTAGCCACAATGGCTACTCAAGTCTCATAGCAAAGCATCTGCAATACAAAGCTTAAGGACTCATAACTAACTGTTTGACTGTCTATGAAGCCTCTAAAACAAAGAGGGATGTCGGGACAAAACCCCCGATCATCCTAACAACTGAATAAAAAGAGTCCTCTGGAATGCAAGGAGGCTCACCAACTGACTCTGAGTGCTCAATTAGATCAACTGGGCCCTGGATGCTGATTCTGATTACCTGTGTCTGCATCATTAAAAGATGCAGGCCAAATGGCATTAGTACATTGAATGTATGAGTATGTGAGGGGAAAACTAAACATAACATAAGCTTAAAGGAAATCTGAAAGAAAAAATTACCTTGGCTTTACTCAACTCATGAATAACTTAACTCAATATAAAGCAACAATACACATGCAATATATAGAAAACTTTTAAAATAGTAGAAAGCAACTTAGTTCGTTAAAGAAATGCAATAACAAACTCAAGTGTACTCGTATATTAAAGTAATATAGTTTATGTGAGAGTTTCTCTAACTGACAACCACCACTATAAGCCTAAGTGGTGATACAACGCCTTGCCCACGCTGCCAGAACTATCCTATACTTTGTCGTCATATAGAACGCCTTAACTAAGTAGATCCACTAGTCTCTGCTAAAGGCACTTAAGGAATCATCTAAAAAGTATGATCATTTACTACCCATGATGGCTACATTATTTATGGAGATTTGAGTTATTATGAACTCGCATCCCCATATCGATGCTCAATACTACTCCCAAAATATACTTAGCTCATATGTTGTTAAAACAAAACTTCTTTCTTTGGTTTGAGATAATTACTCAAAACTTAGCTTAAAAGCTCTCTTGAAATCGATGTTCCCTTTCTTGCTCAAATGTGAAAACATTTTTAACTCTTGGGAATACTTAGTTCCTGTATAATCTTTGAAGAAATGAACTTTTACTCTTAATTTTTACTCAACTCAGAGCTTAAGTCTTAAAACAACGTTAAAACGTTTGTAAAAGACTTTTGGAAACTTTATGAATTTCTTTTAACTTGACTCTTAACTTTCCTTCACTTGACTCTTAACTGTCCTTGAATTGAATTATGGATTCAAGGATTGTGATTTGTGATAGGAACGATCTCATGATGTTTAGGAGTGTTTTTAGATAGTTAAACATGAGAAAAAAAATCAAGAAATCACTGTCTGAAACTAGTCCGCAAAGTGGAGATGTATTTAAATTTTTAGTCACGAAAATAATTTTTGAGGCAAAACGGTCTGTAACCACTCCGCGACGCGAGGAGATTTTTCCCATTCTAAGGAATAGGTCCGCGACGCGGACTTGGTACCCAGATTCGCCCGACAATTTTCCTTATTCGTTTTCCAGCCCCAATTCGCCTACACTCGGTTCTTTTTCCTAAATTCTCTTTAGATTCAGATACCCAGTAAATGTATCTAAGAACCTAACTCAAAACAACTCTATAATTCGACGTAAAGATTTCAGAAACTTCTCAATATCAGCTCAATTCAAGAACGACATCAAATTTACGAATACATATCAAGAATATCAAACTTTCAACCCTTTTAGGACGAATTCACGTTGAAATAAACATGTTTGGCATGTGGGTGAACGAACCCAACATTATGAAAGCCTCACATACCTCGTAGGGATCACCCCTTGACGAAATCCACAAGCGATTCTTGAAAAACTTGACAATTCTTGCTCTTTCTCCTCTGTTCTCCTCTTTTTTTCTCTTTTCTCAAAACCCTAACTTAATTTTCAAAAGCGTAAATTGACCAAGTTTAGTTTAGACCCCTAAGTAACTACCAAAAATGAATTAATTAAATTGGGTATGGTAAAGACCAAAATACCCTTCCAAAATCCAGTTTAGACTTTCATTATTTGAACAGCCCAACTTCAAATGGGCATATCTCACTCATACAAACTCGAAATCGTGCAAACTCAGCGGCGTTGGAAAGATTGTTCCAATCTCTTTCCTATGATATCTGGAAACACACCTAACTCATCCTGATCTAGGAGATATTGTCGTTTGAAGTTGACCAAAAACTCAATTTAACATACTTAACAAATTTTCCAGTATTCTTTCCAAAAATGACTATTTCCAAATTTTAACTTCTTTATAGTTCCTTCAATTAGCGAGATGTTACCTATGTGATGTACTTAAATAAAAAGACAACATGGTCATTGATGATTCATTCATACAGCCGATCTCAAATTGCTTTAGATTAGATGTAGTAATAATTGAAGTTGTTGTATTGTTTTCCTTGTAGTATATCCATACTGTTAGTGGCAAAGTCATGAATTTTAATTGGAGTGCTCACAATTTAATATATGTACATAAATTAGTAATAATATTTGATCTATATACTCCATATAATATTTCGAGACAATATTAAACTGACAACATTTCGGTGGTTGTAGCTCTAGCTGTACCTTTACTTGTAACTTTTTTAAAAGGAAAAAGAAGAAAAAGTTGAAGTTTTAAACATTGAGTAAAATTTTACTTCACTTTCAAGCCTCTAAATATGTAGCTATCTCCCTCTATGGTTTCTTATAATACATATTGTATTAAATAGTATTCAATTCCTATATTTATCATGGTTTTCATTCTGAAATATTTTAATTATATAATTGAAGATTTACTCTCTCTATATGGACCTCACAATTTAATTATGTTGCTCGAATCCTTCAAACTATATATTGTCGCGTTCACATATGATCCTCTAAAAAAAATAATTGTCTTAGATTTTTCTTATTTTATTCTTTATTTGTTCGCTCCATTTTAGGGTGTGATGTGATTGACATCCGACTTTAAGTATTAATCTAGCGAACCTTAAACCTAGTAATAGATAGGTAAACTAATTGAGCTATTTGAATTTAAATATTTTGCATGAAAGCAATTTGGGCAGTCACTGATTTCCAAGAAATTTTGGGTATGCACTTAAGGATCTTCATTAAGGAGTCTACTGTAACACCCAATAGGTTGTATCAGCTGCACCATGTTCTTTTTAAGCTCGAATCTACCCCCAAGCGGTGACTTCCGAATGCTGGAAGTAACATTGGTAGTGAGTGGGATCGTCATGTAACAAACTATCATTGATGTCATCTCTACAAGTGCTTTGTCTTCAACGGCCAGTTCAACCTAAGGGAAAGGGTACTACAGAGTCGCTTTCCATCTCTGATACTATAAGTATCGTTCAGACTCTACAAACAGCTCCATAAGTTATCCTTCATTATCTAGTGTAACTTTTTGAGTTGCCTGCAAAAAAGAACAATTAAGATCAAGTTATCAACACTTAACACTGAATATATAAATTTAGAAAAATTAAATATAGACTAACTCTAAAGTCCCCGACAGTGGCACCAAAAACTTATTGCTCCCAAATGTACAATGTAATGTCTCATTTCTTGAGAAATTGTTTTTATTTGTGAAATGACCATTTTACCTTTCCCCTTAGAGTTTTCATGCTTAATTTGTGTTGCGAGAATGGTACATATGGTCCCAGATGCGATCATGTGAGATTTTGAGCCTTTTGATTTTAATTATTTTGATATAGTTGACTTTGGTCAATATTTTGGGATCCGAGCATCAAATGGTGATTCTGTCAATTCTATTGCATCCGAAACATCGAGTTTGGTCTATTCTGCTACTTTCAAGTTGTAAACGATGAGAATATCAGTGCTTGCACAAATATTTGAAACGCAAGAGTTTATTCCACATGCAACCTCGATAGAATATCAACTACGTACTAGATCTTCTGGTAAAACACAATGATTATTTAACTCCATTTCTCATAACGTCTCTTGTTATTAGATACAAATCTGACATGTCTTCTCTTGTCATTAGATCCATACATGATATATCATCTCTTGTCATCAGATCCATACAAGATATTTCATGCAAAGAGTGGTAATACTGATAATTTCTTATGGGCAATTGTTACTTCACCATTATTCACGTCATTTTTTTAAGCGTTTAGGGGTCATTCAACAGGAATATGGGTGTGTTAATTTCAATTAATTTTTTGGTGGTTTTCGGACTTTTTTTTTCAAATTTTTCGGAGGCTCCTACGTAATGACTTGGGGAAACAATACGTATAGTTTCACCATGATCCAGACAATTTTTTAGCAATTAGGGGCCACACAATATGCATTAGATGATTTTATCAGTTTTTCGCGTGAGTTAGTCAATGATTTGATTGGTGATACATTTTTCAGATACTTTGTTTTTCAAAACCTCTACAGGACCCTTTGTAATAACTTGAGGGCACAATATGTATAGCATCACTATGATCCATGCCATTTTCTTAGCATTTATGAGCCAGTGAAGAGGAGTTAGACAATTTTCTAAGTTGTTTGTGTCTGTTAGTCAAATAATTTTTTTGATGATATGATTTTAAGACACTTTTTTTCAAAACTTTTACAAGACTTTCCATAATGATCTGGAAAATAATACGTATAGCCTCACCATTATCCACATCATTTTTTACCTATCGAATGGAGATGATGGAGTCAATCCATGAATTTTTCATTTTATTTCTTTCGGCAACATTTCACTCAAAGATTTGAATGAAGATAGCATCAAGTTTTTCGCAAGGATAACTTGATCTTCTTTCCCATAAGTCTCACACGTAGAAACTCTGAAAGAGCGACCAACTTCAATTTTTTGTAAAATTACATTGAATATATTAAAAACTTATTTTGTGAAAAAAAAAAAAATACAACTTTTACCTCTCTTCCTTACCCAACACACCATTCATTCCCCCAAGGCCCAACCAAGTTCTTTTTTACTCACAAACTTTCACCTTCCAGAATACCATTTTCTTGAACAAACTGAATATTCTGAACAACTCCATTAATGAATCCAGAAAGCTCCAACAACAACAGCCAAACAAACCCCAGAAAAAGACCATTAGTAGAAGAACCTAACAATGACAAACAACCAATTACACTAAATTCCATGGTGGTAGCCATTGATCACAACAATCTCTTTTACACAGTTTGTTCTATATGTGAAAAGACTCTACCTGACCCTTCTCCAAACACCCATATCCCCAATTCTTCTTCTTCATCATCTTCAATACCCTTTTGCAAAAATTGCAACTTTAACTCTGCTTCTTCTGGTTCCAAACGCCTCTTTCGTGTTCTTGTATGTGAATTTTTCTTTTTCTTTTGTGTTGTTATATGCAATTTTGATGCTTTTTTTGTTGGTATTTGTCAAAGATTTGATTTTTTTTGTGGGTGATTTTGGTTTTTTTATTTTTTCTCGCAGATGTCGATAGCTACTGAGAAAAGAGTGGTTGTGGTGATAATGTTTGATAGGGCGGCTAGGGTTTTGTTTGGTTGTTCTGCGGATGAGTTCTTTGATTTTGCCAAGACTCACCCTTTTGCTGGTAACTTTGATTAATCTCCCTTTTTCTCTCTTCATTTCCTTTTATCTTTTAAAGTTGCACTGATGCATCATTTAGGAGGTGTGTGATAGGCTGGTTATAGCGCTTTTTAGGAGAGGTAGAAGTAGGCTTAAGAAGAACTAGGGAGGTGATTAGATAGAATATAACACATATTTTGCTTACTACAACATTGCCCTACACAAGGAGAGGTAGAAGTAGGCTTAAAAAGAACTAGGGAGGTGATTAGAAAGAACATGACACATATTTTGCTTGCTACGACTTGACCCTACACAAGGAGAGGTAGAAGTAGGCTTAAGAAGGACTAGGTAGGTGATTAGAGAGAACATGACACATATTTTGCTTACTACGGCATGACCCTACATAGGAAGGTATGAAAGGTGAGAATTAGGTTAGAAGGGTAGTTAGTAGTCGAGAGGTTGTCTATAGTGGGTTTTAGGAGAGGTAAAAGTATGTTTAAGAAGAACTAGGAAAGGAGATTAGACAAAACAAGACATATCTTCAGGTTATTGTAGATTGTAGATTTGGGTAGGTAGGGAGGTCAAGTATTAGGCTAGAAGGGTATGTAATCGAGTGTTGTCATACTTTTATGTGATTGAGACATGGGCTAGTCTACTCTCCTCATTTAGTAGTATTAGTTAGTATACCCAATGGGATTTTTCATTGGTATGTTGTTGTTGTTGTTGTTACTATTTCCTGCTGCTTATTTTGTATTGTTTCTCTTGCTATTTTGTTATCGTTATTTTCTTTCAATCTGGCTTTGATTTCACTTCTCTTGAGTGGAGGGTCTATCAGAAACAATCTGTCTACCTCACAAACAAAGGTAGGGGTAAGGTTTGCGTACATAGACCACACTTGTGGGATTGTTGTTGTTGTACCTTTTATAATTGCATTCCAGTTTGCAGCTTACAATGGCAATTTCACTTATGCTTGAAATAAGTCAACGGCATTGTTTGCAGGATATTTTTGGCTGCTATAATGACATGCTGTAGAGAATATACTAAAATATAATATGAAAGTCAGTTCCAAAGAAAACTTAGTCGTTATTAGAGACAGGTTTGACTGTAGTAGTAAATGAAAAGCACACTTTTCTACTTGCCTCTGTTTTCCTTATGCTTTAGGAATTCTATGAAACAAAAAAGAATGAAAGAAGTAGGAGATGATGGGAATGTTTCTGTAGGAATTGAAAATTCTAATGAAACTTACTCCCTCTATCCCAATTTATGGGATAAGTCTTTTTATTTGGAGATGTCCCAAGATGGTTGACGCTTGGCACTATTTTATTGCCACACAACTTTCTTGACTTCCAAGTATTCTAATTTATCAATCTTATTCAAATTTCATATTTTTGTTGAAATGTTTCTCCATCATACTAAACTCCAACAATCATTTTATTATTTTCTTCTACTATTGCTAAATGTAATATATAAGTTCAATTAGTATCTTAAAATTCTCATGTTAAATGGAACAGAGAAAGTATTTGGTCATGGTCCATAATTTTTTTTCCAAGAATCTTATAACTGCATCTTACAGTGTTTTGCTGGGCCATATGAAGAGGATTCTGACTTTTTGAGAATTCTTTTATGCAGCCGCGTCTGCCGGTAATGCTTTGGAGGGAGAGATGATGAGGATCACCTTGTCCCAACCAAAGAATGGAAATGCACGACATCTACGAGTGGTATCAGTTTTTCCATTGCGGACAGGTTTTCAGCCTGTGATCGAGACCTTGAGGGAACTATATCGAGCAAGAGGCAGTTCATAGCTATTGCATTCAGGTGTTTGTGTGTCAAATGTTCTTTTGAGCAGTCTTAATGTTTGTGTACATCTCCATCGTACCATTGACAAAAAGAACATGAATGCATCTTTTGTTAAATATTAGTTTTCTCCTTTAAACACTACTCTGAGCTTAGAAGACCATGGGGTCCGCTTCCATTATTATAGTTATCTATCTTATGAAATCTTTAAACGAAATGTGAAATTTAAGCCTTGGGTAGCATATCAAAATTTGCTTGATGTGCCATCTAAAAAGATCAATAAACATGTGATTCTGTTTCCCATTCAATATGTTCAGTTCAATGAGGATATCTAAGACATAAATAAACAATCTTGATGTAAATGAACTTGTTTAACAGACCAGAAATGCATGGGACAGGTATATGGTCGTTCAAATTGGAGAAATTTTCTTCAAGTTTGGTATGTCGATACTGTCTGTTTCAGAGCCAGAGGAATAGGGGACCTGGATCCTGTGTATCAGCTAGGTCTTTATTTAGCTGAATTGGTTAAACATACAGGACCTGTAGGGTATATTTGTTTTTTTTCCAGCTAGTCCAATATTAAGTGTAGAATTTCCTTTTAAGTCTGGTATGTCAATGCACAGCCTGTACCAGAGTCTGAGGAATCGGGGCATTGTACCAGCTGTTTATTTAAAAGTTTATCCTCTGACTGTGAAAATTTAACTTACGATCCTGCTGCTTGAGTATCACCGCTGAAGGGGTAAAAGTATGAAGTATTTGCAAGTATTGATCAATTCACTTCAGCGTTGAAAGTGTTAGTTACATGTTCTGTTGCTTGGGAAAAAATCAATCTGTTCTCTTCCCCCAGTGTTAAGGCACAGAAAATACGGAAACAACCAGTTCTTAACATCAGTTAAGCTAGAATCAAAATTCGTTTCGTCAGTTGTTATATTGAATAGCTTGCCTGCTTAAGCCCTTTTCTTATCCCCTGAATACTGTTCGACCACTGTGCTCCTCACAGGTTTGAAATGATTAATTACTTTGACACCGGTGTGATCAACATAATGCAAGATAGGAATAACAAATCATAAGAGTAAACAGTGTGGTTCACTATATGTTATAATGCTTAATCCAATATCTTCGAAGAACAACATTCACCTGAAAGGGTGAAATGTATCTACATGATTTTCTATGTTTTGCTGATATTATAAAGCTAGTAAATTGTTAATCTGTTTCAGTATGTGTGGTTCTTAAATTGACTCTTCACAAGTTGCCATGAGTCCACCTCTGAAGCATTTCAAGTGCTGCCTTAGGTTGGTCCATCGGCACCATATGACCTGCATCGTGGACCTTGAGGAACATCAGTGGTCCATACTTCTTTTGAACACCTTTCTCCTCACCGTCTACTGTGAAAGAAACAGACGGTGCAGCCTTAAAGCCTTTCTGCCCAGACCATTCTACTGCATGCACCCAATTTGAGTTCCCTGTCCATTTCAAGAAACAATAGTTTAGTCGTCAATTGATACTGTTTTGATTTATCAGTGTTGTCAAAGGCGCATGCATAAGCCCTGAAACGAGGCTCAAAACATGTTGAGTGCTTCATCTCGCTTAATGTGTGCTTTAGCGTCCTCATCAAGGCATACTTTTCCTTGCCAATGAGCCTCTTCTGAAGAGGCGACACTAATTGATATTTCACTTCGCCATTCATGCTTAATATTATTAATTTTGGACTAAGGCCTATGCTTTATTTGCAATTAGAACCCCAACGGACCTTTTAGAGTTTTTTTGCGCTTTTCTGTTATAGGTGAATGAAGCTTACCAAGCCAGTTGCAGATAAGGTCATACTCTCCAGCATAAATGAGTAGATTGATACCATCCTCAAGAAGTTGAGGAATACCGACTTCAAGATTCTTCATCCAGTCCTTCTTCATTGCCCGATAAACTGAAGAACTACACGAGACAAAATCAATACTGGTGGGAACACCGAGGGCTTCCTTAACTTGGTTATCGTTGAGGTAAGTTTCCATTCTCGAGAAGTCATAGCAGAGGCTACCACTGCAGGTCTTCCGGATATCGTAGTACTACAGGTGAAAAAGTCACAAATCCATCAGATTGTTATAAACACATAGGTGCTCGTAGTTATATGACACCTTTGTCTCGTTAGAACAAACTGAAAGAAGTTGCACGTTCTTACATTTATGTCGCCAGCAATGTCCATTATATTGTCGAAAATGAGTGTGCAATCATTAAATCCCTTCATACATGCATCTTCATTACCACTTGCTGCCAATATTTTCACACAACATGATGTCAAGAATATCGAGATAATTCGAAGACTCTCTTTTTCGAATTTAACTTGTTTTGGTGTTACGTACGATAAAAACTTACCACAAAGCTTAATTTCTTGTTGACATTGTGGATATAATTGATTTATATCATCGTAGTCGGTTTGATTGATCAATTTCATATCCAAAGAATAGTCGGTGTAAGCTTTATACTGGATTTCTGGGTTGGTGAGGCCATTACCAATAGCAAATCCCTGATCAAAGTAGCATGTAAATATATATAGTCCAACCAAAACAAGTCGAAAAAAACGACTTGTTATAGGGAAAAAAGTACCTTGAGGTTTATGTGAATTCCTTCTTTCTTTATATTTCCTTGATGAACTCGAGAAGCAAATGCAGGAATATAATGTCCAGCATATGATTCTCCAGTAATGTAGAAATCATTGTTTACATACTCTGGATGAGCATTGAAGAAGGCCTATCATATCGTAAAATACATCGTATTAATCAAAATACGGATTAGAGATATCAACAACAATGACATACTCGTGTAATCCCACGAGTGGAATCTGAAAAATACCGAAAAGAGGGGAAGGGAACAAACCTGTAGGAAATCATAAAGGTCATTGCTTACACCAGTTTCATTGTGACGAATGTCACTTTGATCAGAAGTATAACTGAAACCAGTTCCAATTGGTTGATCAACGTATATAAGGTTTGACACCTGTCAATTCGCAACAAGTAAATGGGAATATTATTTTTCAAGTTTTAACTTCTGAACATTGATAGTTTAAAAATTCTCTATATCGGAGTAGAATCCTTCTTATTCTTTTTTTAAAAAGTTGGATTTCTAAGTACAAATAGTGAAGGGGTGTAATGTAGGCAAACCTATCCAAACATTAGTGGCTAATTTCATGATTTGAACATGAAATCTATGACTCATACAGAGGTAACTTTGTCGTTGCTCAAAGGCTTTCCATCAAAATCCTTCTTATTCTTAATTAATGAAAAAACAACATTCACTGAACATGTATTTTTAAAACAAAGTGGTCATTCTTAATAAAAGATGGTTCTATGCATAAAGTATTCTGCGTTTACGAGTTGTAGGGAACTCTATCATAAAGCAATGGTGGAGTGGGGCCAGAATTTTTGTTAAGGATGTTCAAATATATAAAGAAGTTAAGAGGATTTGATACATAAAATATAAATTTTAGTCTTTCAAGTATATAATGTCATTTCTCAGTCCTTAGAGATAGCTTTATCGTCACTTCAAGACTATTTATTCTTGACCACTTAAAAAAGATTTTTTCTTTTATCCATACTGCCCCAAACTTGGATTGCTGACCTAACCCAAAATTCCTTTATTTATTTATTATTTTTTATTATCTGTTCTTTGGTTTGGGGGGGGAGGGGGTTGGAGTTAAATGAAAATAGAGCACTATATAAAATAAAAATCATATAAGTCAATAACAAGAGTTGAGCTAATATAAGTCACAACTAATGAATAGCAAAAACAGTCAAAACAGATCAGTTAGTTTGGTGAAAAAGAATGACTTTGCATGAATGAAAGAAAAAATAGTTCAATCAATAATTAACAAGTTGCTAATATAATAATTAACATATTAAAAAAAAGAACTTTTTTCTTGTTAATAATACTAAATATTAAATTAGGGAAAATCCAAAAAAATTTACCTTGTCCCAACCAAAATCATTCCAGACAAGAGACATGTTGTTTGATATTTTAAAAGGTCCATTTTCATAAAATAAAGCCAATTCACTGCTGCATCCTGGTCCTCCTGTTAACCATATCACCACTGGATCATTCTTGTTGCTCCTTGATTCAAAGAAAAAATAGAACATCCTAGAATAAAACAAAACTAAAAAAATTAATAAAACAATAACCCATGATGAACAAAAAAAAAAAAAATCCGGTACATAAAGTATGTCGCGTTCGTGTAGATTTGAGGAAAGATTACACTTTAATTGGATGTAACGTAAGCTTCATATTAGTGACTTATAAGTCAAAAGAAAATAACTTTAGTGTCGCTCACAGACTCGCCATTTGAACCAGAAAAAAATCATTATTCTTAATAATAGGTCCCATTTGAACCAGAAAAAAATCATTATTCTTAATAATAGGTCCCATTTGAATCAGAAAAAAAATCATTATTCTTAATAATAGAAAAAAATCATTATTCTTAATAATAGAAAAAAATCATTATTCTTAATAATAGGTCCCGGAGACTTTTTGGTTTCATCATTCGGGGGGGAGGGGGGGAGGGGATTGACTGCACAGCTTGAACCAATGATTTATAAGTCAAGTGGATATATTGTTTCTACAAGGCTTCCTTCTGAACAAAAACCAAAAAAAAAAAAAAAAAAAAGAAAAGCTCGGATGAAATATTCCAAGTCCTTGCTTAAGGTCCGGGAAATGATCTCACATTATAAAAGGAGTATAATTTAATCAGTCTACCTTGACAAAAATTAAATATTAGTAAGACTGATTTCACGACTTAAATCAATAACCAATAGGTCAAGTAAGAATAAAAAAAAGTGGCACCTCAGCGGACGAAATATTCCGCACTCATACAAGATTCGAAAAAAACCGTATCCCAACGCATATAATCTAGTCAGTCTACCTTGATACAAATATCAATCAAGCTAATTTCACTGTCAAAACACGTAACTACAAAAGGTTACATGATGAGAATTTTACCGTTGCTCCAAGACATTAAGAAATAAAGTCAATAATATATAATGATGAAAGATAAATAATCAAACCTTGCAGCTTTAGTGTGTACAAGAGGAAAATAACCAGCATGATGACCTAAGTCTTGGACAGTGGAACCAGAATCACCAAGAAAAGATAAATCCAATTTCTTCTCAAATAATTTATTCTCATGATTGTTGACACTATTGTCCTTTGAAGAAACAATATTAATATCATGTTTAGGGAACAAATTAAGTTGCCTAATCAATTTTTCAACCATTGTTAGTTGAAATTTCTTTGGACTAATATTATCATTATGAGATTGTAAGAAAAAATTGGGTGATAATGAAAGGGCAATTTGGGAACATAAAACAAGAAATACAGCAACAAAGAGAAGAGAGAATAATGAAGATGAAGAAGACATTTTTTTTTTAATTTTGAATGAAGAATTATTTGAGTTTTTGAGATTATTTATAAGGAGGGAATATGAGTGTGGAATTGACTATTATTATTTATTATAATTGTGTGAAAGAGGGAGGAAAGTGGAAAAAGAAGCATGGGATTTAATGGTTTATCTACTATGCTATTAATTTGGACAATTATAAATTTTTGGTTGGAAAAAATTGGTGCATGAAAAAGGAAATGATATATATTCTATGTTCACATATTTTTGGGGTTTTATCATCTATTTTTATTTATTATATATAATAATATAGAGTTTATATTCTATGTTCACATATTTTTGGGGTTTTATCATCTATTTTTTATTTATTATATATAATAATATAGAGTTTGATATTTATTTAATATTTATAATCACAATAATATATATAGTGTGATTTCACAAGCGAACTCTGGAGAGAATGAGTGTACATAGTTATAAAGTAGAGAGACTGATTCTGATAAAACACAGCTCGATCGGGGAATGATATATATTCCTAATTCACATCTTTATTCTTCTTTTTGGTTTTATCTATTTGTATTTATTATATATTATAATATTACAGAGGGTTCGATATTAATTAGGTATTTGATTAAATAAAAGTAATTTCACATTTTGGGTTATCATCTTAATTCTATATTAGTAAAAATAATTAATAAAATATTTAAGACATTGTTTTTCTTAGCCCATTTGGTCCCCAACTATGGTTAACCAATAAACTATTTAAATATGATCGTATGTCATATTGAATTTGTATTATTACTTCATATTTTCAGAATAATTAGTTTTAAAAGTAATTTAAATTTTAATTTTTTGTATATTAAGGAACCAAAAATAACATATTTGAAATAATCAAAGGATAAATGTGCTTAGTTAATTGCTTGTATTATCTCAATCACTAAGAATAGTTTACATGATTATTATAGATTGATTTGATTTGTGATAATTAATGATGTTAAATAATATATAAATGGATATATAATATTTTGAAACTTTGAATATTGAAGGGCAATGTGTACACAATTTTTCTTAAATAAGAGCTGTTAATTCCATTAATTGTGAAAATTATATATTTGGGGATATTAATACTCCTACTATAATTAATAATTTAAGTATGTGGCTTTAGTAAATCCAATTTAGTCACACAGTTATATCGTCGTATAAGTGTATGTACTTTAATTAAATGAAAGTAGAACTACATAACTCTTGCAATTCTCATTTTGTTTTTTATTTGATGTCTGGTATTTGTTTAGGGACTCACCTTATTCGAATACATATTGAGAAGTTGGACTTGAGCTTCAACTAAATCAGATTAATATCGGGAAGTTTCATTTTATGTTTTAACTAATCAGTATTCATGTAACCTAAATTTGTATCGAAAAATTCTACTTTGAAATAGACTAATTTATATTTACGTTGAGATACTCCACTCTAGAACCCGATTAATTCGGAACACGATAGAAAATTCTACTTTAAAATAAAATAGTCTCTAATAAAAATGATTCTGTAATTAAAATTTAAGAATGAAATATCTGATTAAGGATTAATTAGTGAAACATGGCTCTTAATAAAAGAATACGCAAGGACTGTGTGCCCTTAAAGCAATGAGAAATTAATGTTAAATTATTCTTGATCAAAGAAATTAATACGTCATTTAATAAGAAAACTTAAAATATTATACCAGCTTATGTTTCACGTAATATATTCTCATATATTACATCGTGGCGTAGGGAATATTTTACTTTTAAAATTGAGTTGTTATTTTTTTTTATGTGGGGTTCGAATTAATTTGATTTTAAAGTGAATATCAGATATCGAATAAGAAATCAATACTATAATAGAACAAGAATTAGCACAAACATCTTCTATCGCAAAACAAAAATATTATATCGCTAATCTTATTTAACGAACGGATTATTAAGAAATCTTGATAGTTAAAATTATGTAAAGATGAATTTTGTATCTTAACTAATTATTTTAGTGTACCTATTACCTTTTATGGATACTATGTATTGAATAACTTTGTAAATCAAGGTTTAGGCATATATAAAATATGAAAAATTATTGTATATATTTTTTTTTCTTTTAATGGGGTTGTAAATTATCGATACCTAAGATATGGGAAAATTGACTTGACCTAAAGAAAAAAAAATAACTTAATTTTGTTTTATTCAAAGAAAAAAGGACCAAAAATAGGAGTTTCAAGTCATATATATTAAGATTGATGATGACGTCTAAACAATTCATATTAAGATTGATGATGGTTCAGTTGGTTTGAAAGGTGGTTATCCATACGGATTCGGGATCAATCTTCCTCAATGCCTTATGAATCGAGTCTGTCACATATGACTTGCCTAGTGTAGTTTGCAAGTAATTACACAATGAAAACTTATCAATGCGCACATAGTACTCACCCGATGAATTATCCGGAGATAAAAAAAAACCATATAATGGTCTAATTACAAGTCAATGACTGATTGATTATTATGTCAAAATTACAAGTCTCTATCACTTACTGGAAATTCAAAAGCACACCCAATATAATGCTTGTCAATTTATTTTTTCATAATAAGAAAACGACAATCTATGATCACTTACAATTTAAATTAAAAAAAAAATTTAAATATATATTATTATTTTCAAAACTACGATTAATAATATTGTTTTAATACTAATGAAACAATATTTTAAAATTACAATTTCTATAATTAATGATCTCACATAGTATTTTAGTTGAGACTAGAATTTTTGGTTTTATGTGACATCAAAGATATTTTATTTTTAATGCTTTTTAGCCTTTGTTCTTTGTGTAATGCACTAAGTAACAACTAACATGACATAAGATATACAGCTGCATATAATAAAATCTGAGGAAGTATATGTGGACGTAAAATTAAAGAGGTATATATAGTAAATAATGACTAATTTTTATTTTAAAAAAATTACAAGAAAATTGTATTTGCTTTGTGGAATGTCAATATGGTCCATAAAAAAAAAAAAAAAAAAAGTGGAACCAAAATATAATTTGGGGATTGTATATTTTTTTACCGGATGAAGTCTACAATGATATCATCTTAGAAAAATACAAAGAAAAAAAAACATAAATTCTTGTAAGGGAACGTATAGAAAACACCGACTTATTTATTAGTATACTATAATATAATAATATATCTTTCTTATTACTTGAAAAAGTAGTAGTATTTCTTTTGTTAGAAATGATTTTCAAAAAGCAATTTTGCGAAGTAGTTTGTATTTAGTTAATTAATTTGAAAAATACATTTGTCGATATTAAAGTGGCAATTTATATCTAACCAATATTCTAAAAGTGTGTGTTTAAAAAATATTTATTTTTTTCATTTTTTAGAAAATCAATTTTTTCTATTACTCAAAGCCATTTATTTTTCCCTAAAAATTTGATCTCAATTTTTAGCTTTCCAAATAAATAATTAACGGTTCGAACAGTGACCTAACGATATTTATTTGTATTACTTTTTTTTCTTATATTATTTGGTTATGAAAGTTATGTTTTTATACTCATTCGAATTTAGAATATTTTGTTTGCACATGGAATGTTACGTTGCCTTAAGTTGATTGGAGGTCCCACTAAGCTATTTGTATTAAATGTATTTTTTTTCTATATAATATAAATATATCAAGCAGCTTTTTCCCAAAAAAAAATATTTGTTTGACTGCAATTAGAAAGGAAAAAAAAATGATAACGAACTTTTTGGCGTCATGATAAACAATTAAGGTAATTATGAAAAGAAATTATTAAAATATCCAAAAATGTTGAAAATAGTCCTTCTAAACGGTTTATAAAATTCATGTAAGACTATAATGGCAATATTTAAGAAAAACCATGCATGAAAATGGCCGCAACGCCAAGAGATCGATTTTTCTATCAATATTTTCTCGATTAAGTTGATTTCGTGGCATCAGATATATCTAGTTATGTTTATATTTTTTATGTGATTTATAAACTATTATATAAGAGCATGTTTATTCAGTGTGCATTTAAAGAATATTGATTGTGAATTTTCCGCTGAACCAAAGATTATGGCTGTCAAAAAATAATTTAATTAGTGGTATGTCAATTCAATTTTATTTGACTTTGTGATCATGTTTTTCAGTTGCTTACAACTATTGAACCACTAAACCTTAATCATGTACAAAAGTGTTGTGCAATTCTCATTTTGTTTTCTATTCGATGTTTGGTATTTGTTTAGGGACTCACCTAATTCGAATACATATTGAGAAGTCGGACTTGAGCTTCAACTAAATCAGATTAATATCGGGAAGTTTCATTTCATGTTTTAACTAATCAGTATTCATGTAGCCTAAATTTGTATCGAAAAATTCTACTTTGAAATAGACTAATTTATATCTATGTTGAGATATTCCACTCTGGAATCCGATTAATTCGGAACGCGATAGAAAATTCTACTTTAAAATAAAATAGTCTCTAATAAAAACGATTATGTAATTAAAATTTAACAACGAAATAACTGATTAAGGATTAATTAGTGAAACATGGCTCTTAATAAAAGAATACGCAAGGACTGTGTGCCCATAAAGCAATGAGAAATTAATGTTAAATTATTCTTGATCAAAGAACTTAATACGTCATTTAATAAGAAAACTTAAAATATTATACCAGCTTATGTTTCACGTAATATATTCTCATATATTAAATCGTGGCGTAGGGAATATTTTACTTTTAAAATTGAGTTGTTATTTTTTTTTTTATGTGGGGTTCGAATTAATTTGATTTTAAAGTGAATATCAGATATCGAATAAGAAATCAATACTATAATAGAACAAGAATTAGCACAAACATCTTCTATCGCAAAACAAAAATATTATATCGCTAATCTTATTTAACGAACGGATTATTAAGAAATCTTGATAGTTAAAATTATGTAAAGATGAATTTTGTATCTTAACTAATTATTTTAGTGTGCCTATTACCTTTTATCGATACTATGTACTGAATAACTTTGTAAATCAAGGTTTAGGCATATATAAAATATGAAAAATTATTGTATATTTTTTTTTTCTTTTAATGGGGTTGTAAATTATCGATACCTAAGATATGGGAAAATTGACTTGACCTAAAGAAAAAAAAATAACTTAATTTTGTTTTATTCAAAGAAAAAAGGACCAAAAATAGGAGTTTCAAGTCATATATATTAAGATCGATGATGAAGTCTAAACAATTCATATTAAGATTGATGATGGTTCAGTTGGTTTGAAAGGTGGTTATCCATACGGATTCGGGATCAATCTCCCTCAATGCCTTATGAATCGAGTCTGTCACATATGACTTGCCTAGTATAGTTTGCAAGTTATTACACAATGAAAACTTATCCAATGCGCACATAGTACTCACCCGATGGATTATCCGGAGATCCAAAAAAAAGCCATATAATGGTCTAATTACAAGTCAATGATTGATTATTATGTCAAAATTACAAGTCTCTATCACTTACTGGAAATTCAAAAGCACACTCAATATAATGCTTGTCAATTTATTTTTTCATAATAAGAAAACGACAATCTATGATCACTTACAATTTAAATTAAAAAAAATATTTTAAATATATATTATTATTTTCAAAACTACGATTAATAATATTGTTTTAATACTAATGAAACAATATTTTAAAATTACAATTTCTATAATTAATGATCTCACATAGTATTTTAGTTGAGACTAGAATTTTTGGTTTTATGTGACATCAAAGATATTTTATTTTTAATGCTTTTTAGCCTTTGTTCTTTGTGTAATGCACTAAGTAACAACTAACATGACATAAGATATACAGCTGCATATAATAAAATCTGAGGAAGTATATGTGGACGTAAAATTAAAGAGGTATATATAGTAAATAATGACTAATTTTTATTTTAAAAAAATTACAAGAAAATTGTATTTGCTTTGTGGAATGTCAATATGGTCCATAAAAAAAAAAAAAAAAGTGGAACCAAAATATAATTTGGGGATTGTATATATTTTTACTGGATGAAGTCTACAATGATATCATCTTAGAAAAATACAAAGAAAAAAAAACATAAATTCTTGTAAGGGAACGCATAGAAAAAACCGACTTATTTATTAGTATACTATATAATAATATATCTTTCTTATTACTTGAAAAAGTAGTAGTATTTCTTTTGTTAGAAGTGATTTTCAAAAAGCAATTTTGCGAAGTAGTTTGTATTTAGTTAATTAATTTGAAAAATACATTTAGCGATATTAAAGTGGCAATTTATATCTAACCCATATTCTAAAAGTGTGTGTTTAAAAAATATTTATTTTTTTCATTTTTTAGAAATCAATTTTTTCTATTACTCAAAGCCATTTATTTTTCCCTAAAAATTTGATCTCAATTTTTAGCTTTCCAAATAAATAATTAACGGTTTGAAACAGTGACCTAACGATATTTATTTGTATTACTTTTTTTTCTTATATTATTTGGTTATGAAAGTTATGTTTTTATACTCATTCGAATTTAGAATATTTTGTTTGCACATGGAATGTTACGTTGCCTTAAGTTGATTGGAGGTCCCACTAAGCTATTTGTATTAAATGTATTTTTTTTTCTATATAATATAAATATATCAAGCAGCTTTTTCCCAAAAAAAATAATTTGTTTGACTGCAATTAGAAAGGAAAAAAAAAAGATAACGAACTTTTTGGCGTCATGATAAACAATTAAGGTAATTGTGAAAAGAAATTATTAAAATATCCAAAAATGTTGAAAATAGTCCTTTTAAACGGTTTATAAAATTTATGTAAGACTATAATGGCAATATTTAAGAAAAACCATGCATGAAAATGGCCGCAACGCCAAGAGATCGATTTTTCTATCAATATCTTCTCGATTAAGTTGATTCGTGGCATCAGATATATCTAGTTATGTTTAGATTTTTTATGTGATTTATAAATTATTATATAAAAGCATGTTTATTCAATATGCATTTAAAGAATAGTGATTGTGAATTTTCTGCTGAACCAAAGAATATGGCTGTCAAAAAATAATTTAATTAGTGGTATGTCAATTCAATTTTATTTGACTTTGTGATCATGTTTTTCAGTTGCTTACAACTATTGAACCACTAAACCTTAATCATGTACAAAAGTGTTGTGCAAGTTTTCATAATTCCACTAGTAAATTAATGTCCATAATTTATGGATACGTGTTAAATTAAATCACCTAGCAAAGTTAAAATTAATTATTGTTCATCCGTTTGTTGACAAACTATAAAATTAGTTTAAAAAATTAAATTGTTGTTCGCCCAAAATTGGACGAACCCCATTAGATAATTACAATTTGAGAAGACGAATGTTAATGATGCTTTGACAATTCGCCAATTTTTAGGCAAAATGTTTGTTTTGATGTATGTTTTTAGAGAATGTACGTTTAAATACATTGTTCAAAATAATTGCTCTTTTTGAATTGGACTCATCCATCTAAATTTAAGGCCCAGTTTTACCCAATAAGCTATTTCATAAAATTTATTAAATTAAAAGAGTGACACTAAAATAACCTATTTTAGTGGTGAAAGGAGAATAATTGAATCTTCAATCTTATGTTTATTTTTAAATTACTCTTTCTTTTCTAATCTCATTATTTCCCAAAGAATATTTAACTTAAGAAGTTGTTATCCATATACATCCATATTGGGAAATAACTTTCTCCTCTTCATAGTGTGCACCTCAACTAATTTCATGAGGTACATGTTATCTCCTGTTAACACAGACATTAGATAACGTTATTCATCAAAGCTTGATAAATACAAATAAATCACATAGTGTTTTTGCACATGAGACCTAATAACTCACATCGACAACTAAGCCACACCCTCGAGTGCAAACAAGTAAATATGACACATCTTGCACAGCAGCACCATGTAAATATGTTGCATTTTGTATCTATTCACTATTTGTCCCAAGGCCTTCACATGAAGACGGAATGTTCACAAGTATCCTCAAAGTGGTATTGCTGATAGTAGTGATTATCTATGTTTGCTCAGACTCTCCAAACATGTCGTTGCACCCGTCTCGGATGAACTACTTTTGGAAGATCTGACATGCACTTGTCGACATTTTTGAAGCGTCCGAACAACATATGACTGATTTATAACATCAGCAGCAGCAACAGAAACAGGATATGATATTTTACACTTTGGTGCCCTCCTTGACAACATAAATGATTTGCATCTCTTCCCCATTAACAGAGCATTGTGACCTCTGGATAAGACTTTCTGCCAAAAAAATCAAATGTACTGGTGAGAGTGGATCTCCCTGTACATTCAACTAATACTGCTGGTTATGAGAATTCAGCACAACTGTTTGATAGTAAACGCCTCATCAAATGTGGCTTTAGTAGAGGCGTACAAAACAAGCCTCAATGTCAGACTATATTTGTCGCATCGTAAGAACAACTAGATGATGTGCTTACAAAAGGGATATCAATATCAACAACTAGAGTGCTTGTTATGATAGAGGAAACATATACAAAGAAGCACTAGATAAGATACTCTTCACAAGCTAGAACTTACAAAGTCCTGTTAATCTATGTTGCTCAAACTCTTCAAAAATGTCACTAGGTGCATGTCAATTCCTTCAAAAGTAGTCCATTTTTGGGTTTTGGGAGAATCCAACTTGGATGCATCAGCATTTTTGGAGGGCCCAAGCAACGTTGCTACAAGTAATACCTTAGCATCTCTACCTTGACCGCTGAATCTGAAGTCAAATTTCAAGCCATTCACCTGCAGGAATCCATTGGAAAACCAAGATCTAGAGCAACAAAAAGCCTCAAAAGTCATCCACATAGCAATCAAGAAGCTGTAAAGATTTCAAAACTAAGTAAAAGAGGAGAGCAAGTCAAATTCTTGTCAACTTTATACCAGTTTATCATTGAGATGATGGATCTATATGTCCAGAAATTCTAGTTGGACATAAAGATGTTTTGACTACAAATACATTCTCCTAATTGACAATAATACTTACAGATCTATTGTAACAATAGTAAATGCAATTGCCAGGAACCTAAGACTACACTCCACGGTTGATGAATGATCAATCATAAGTGTTTGTTGGCAAGAAAGTGTGTAAAACTACTCTAATTCACTAGAGGAAGTACTTCATTGCATTATTAAAAGTCAGCTGGGAATAGCAACAAGAACTCTACAACAGCTGCAAGTCAGGGTATGCAAACTGCAAAGAGACAGCAGAAAGAAATTGAACATTCCAAGACCGTTTGCATAAGCAATTAACAAGGTAATTCCCGGAGCTTGCTAGGATACAAATAGTTATGCAAAACAGGTATCAGAAAATTTGCTATTTTCAAACTAATTTTTACACACAAGAAAAAAAATAGAAGTCAATAAAAATTACAATTTTAGAGAGAGAGCATCCCACGGAGATACATTGAACAGCCAATTCTACTAAATAGCAAGAAATGTTGTTAGCTTAGATTTTCAGTTTCCATACAGTGAAAAGCATGGGCAAAGAGAAAAGATCACAACTCACATTGATAATCAATACAAGAAATCATGAGTATTGATTCTAAGATATAGAAGGTACTTCAATATCCTCTCTTCCAGATAGAAGATGCAACTCGTCAGACCATAGAAGAGGTCTGTGTTTCACACACAACATATTTTACATCGAAGCCTTAGAGAGGCAGTGCAAGTCATTTTAAAAATCACTTAGGATCTAACTTTAGCAAGACGTGCCCTTAGTTCTTCTAAATCTTCCTCGTCATCCTGCAAGAAATAACAAATCAATCGTTAATCAATTTAGTTTGCTTGATCATAGAAAGGATCGTTCTATACAATAAATCACAGATGAAAGGACAAACCTCTGCATCCTCCACTGCCTGGGCAGGTTGCTTTAACTTCTCCTTTCGGACTGCTTCAGGTAGTTGTGCAGTGGTTTCACCAGCAATTGCAGTTAAGACCTTGTCGACTTCTTCTTCAATTTCCTCTTCCATGTCTTCTGAATCCAGGGCACTATCCACCGCATCATTGACCATCTCTTCCATGACACCAGCCTGCAATAACAAGAGAAAGGGTACTTTCCAGATAAAAAATGTGTGTGTGTGTGTGTGTGTGTGTGTGTGTGTGAGAGAGAGAGAGAGAGAGAAAGAGGGAGGGGGATGACGTGACAAGTCACAGACTCCCTTTTTGGTCCATTCTACAGTGAAAACGGTGTTGTTGATGGTGGCAATGGTGGTTGAGGGGAGGTGGCTCTAGTGGTGGAAGAAGCAGCGGAGGGAATGAAGTAAAATGGGTTGGGGGGTAATGCCGCATGCCAAGTGATGTCCACATAACCAAATTGATCCTTTCGCATAGAAGACGGTAAAATTGATCCTTTACACATAGAAGAGGAGCAAATTTGACCTTTCTCCCATTAACTTTTGTATCTATATGCACACATAGAGATGCCCATAGGCCACCCTTCCCCCTCCTGCCTCCTCCTCCCAAAAACACTTTAGGGCCATCCTAGGAGCTATAGGGTCATGTCTCAATTTGTGTTTATTTGACAAATCTTTGATTCATTGGAGAATTGTGATAGAAGTATTTTTGTGTTACTTGATTATTTTCAGTACTAGGTCATAGAAATAAATTTAATTCCCATAAGATATTCCCACAAAAGTCCTTAAAAATCACGATACGGCATGTGAGGACTTACGTGGGGCAGGACTTCTTCATATTTTTTAGCTAACTAAATGAGATCAACCTTCATCCCTTTTAGAAGCTCACGCTTTTATCTTTAATTTTTATTTTATAACTCAAATACATTGATCAACACTTCTATGTGATTTTTTAAAATTGTGTACTCAGTGCACACAAGCTGGCTCATACACCGCAATTATTAAAAAAATGTATACTCATTGATGTGGGGTGCACACACAATGCTCATACCTAGAGACTAATTATGGAAGAATTTGAAGAGTCCAAAGCACTGCTAACTCATTAAAAGACCAAGAGCGTCCAAGGATTGCAGATCAAGAAGCTTAACGAATTTTAGATACAACTAGAAGGGGTATTTAGCAAGTCACTCAAAGATTCATGCAAAGAATACCATATTTGGAAGCTCGATGATTGTGTTGAACAACTCGGAGAAAAAACAAGCTGGTAAACAGTGCACAACACGCCGCGTTGGACATAGATGCAACAAGCTGGGGAGGCTTCTGAGGCAATGCAACAGACAGGGACACAAGAATCAAAGTGTGCTAGCAACATCAACACAGCGTGAGCGCTTGGCTTGAGATTTTGACACAACACACCGTGCTAGTCCGCCAGAAGGAAAGAAATTTTGTGGGCAACTTTTGTTATCTATATATGCAGTCAAACTTCTTTATAGTAATTTTTAGCATACCTTGAGAATGAAAAACATTTTTGTAAGGTTGGAAACCTTGTTGCTCAGATTGAACTTCAGAATTACTTTTAAGATATAGTTAACTGCAGAAAAGAGCCATAGCAACATCTAACATAATACACTATTTAAGAGTCTGAATCAAACTGGTTAAAAGGTGATTGCCCAAACAGGAGGAAAGCTCAAGAATTTCTTTGAAGCTCAAAAAGCTAAAACCAAACTGATACCTTGGTCATTTCTTTACTAAACTCCTGCACTGTCATAGCCACTTCTGGAGCCTTCATAAGATTATTGACGAGCTTCATGACTTCAGCACTCTTAGACAAATGTCCCACTGTGCGAGCAATGGCTGCAAAACCGATTAGAAGTTCAATGGGACACTTGAAGAAGCCAACACATAACCTAACATTAAAGTAAAAAGCAAGAGGCCGGCATCATAATACAGTTTATTTTCCGAGACAGAAAAAATCAGAGCTACATAGGTCTTCTGTATAAAGCAGTTGACATGCCAATATGCTATCAAATATTTCAAAATATAAGACAATCTAGCACCAACTTAATAAACATATGCAATAACTTGTTTACTAAGAATCTGTTACAGCATATAGCAAACAAAAACAATTCTGGAATAAAATTCTTTATATGGTAGTAGGAAGAAAAAAGTTCTCCTATCAGACATGAACAGATGATTGCAATTTTTCATGGAGTTCAGATATAGAGAATAATTTCCCATAAACTTAATAATTCAATAGGGGCTAAAAGTTCATAACTAATTGATCATTTAAAACTGTTATAGGCTAAAGATGTTTTTTTTCAGAATACGCATTTTCTAAGAATAAGGGGCATATATCAGTTCAGCAACTACAGTAGACTGTATTATTGAAAGAAGAAACTCTCCTATATGAAAAAAAAAGAATGATTCCTTTTCTTTTTTCTTTTGGAATTCCTTGCCAATCAGTACAACCAACTACAACTAAACACGTGATCCAGTTCCACTTAAGATCAAGATTGGTACAGTCACCATCCATCATGGAAGTCAAGGTAATGGCAGCTCATGTTAATTTTGATAACCATGGCGTCTGGGCAGCTTGCATGCACCTCGACTAATTTCATGGGATATCTGCTAGCTCCCACCAGTAACAGGTACCGGGTAACACTGTCCACCAAGGTTTAGACAGATGGGAAGAAATCCCCTAGTATTTTTTATTCCGCAGGGATTTGAACTTGAGACCTCATGTTTCTCCTCCTACTTCATTGACCACTAGGACACACTTGGGTGATACCTTATTGTTATTAGGAAGAGGTTCCTTTACAAGTTCAGATACCAATGTCTTTGCGACAGCCAGTCATATGTAGAATGTTCCTACTATTCACAGAATCAATTCAACAGAAAGAACTGTATTGCTTCCAGGGATTTTCTCAGTTGGCAAAGGTTGAGGCACTTGTATCTTAGCTTACAAGTTTGAACCTTGTGCCAAGCGAACTAAGTTCAGTATTTGAGTGGAGAAGGGTAGAGGGGTGCCCCATCATCCTGAATTCCATAGGCTGCGGTTGGCCCAAAGGGTTGGCTCCCTTAGATTTTTCAGTTATAAAAAAATGCAGAATTTTGTCAGTTTCACCACAATAACATCCAGTTGACCAGCATAAAGTGATAACTTTCACCCCTTATTAAAGAAATCAAAATCATAAAGAAAAATCTGCAATCCTACTTCTGTATTTTGAACATCTATATAATTACACATACATTATGCCTCTTCAAACTACCTATTCAACAATTGAACAAAATCAGTAAGACATTTGATGTGATTTGTATATGATGACGCTCTTGAAACTCCCTTAAATAAGACATTGCATTTGCAAGCCAGCAACTGAAACATTGGCCAAGAAAGAGAACTTTTAAAATTATTCATTATTCAACATGAGATAGATATCCCTTCATCCCTGTCAAGAAGTAATGGTGCTACGTTCTCAATGGATGCATATTGTTCTAAAGACAGTTTGCTCATCAACAAGAACTTAGGGGACCAAATGCAGACTCCTGATTATACAACGACATATATACAACAGGAGAAGCAAGACTTTGATCATACCAACACTTTCCCCAAGGTGCATGGATATTGAATTCAACTGCGCCTTATTCTCGTATAATCGGTTCACAGTTTTTTTAGATCTCACAATCTCTTTAGCAAGTGCCTATGACAAAAACAATCAACACTCCGATATGAATAAGCAATGGGATGCCAAAAACCAATAAATCAAATCTCGTAACAATGTATAGTATCAGACTGAATGCAACATACACACTTGAAGAAAATCTTGGATGAGTACTAACCTAACTATTAAAATAGGCATTCCTTAGAAGTTTGTGAAAAAGCATATTGGCTTCTAAACCACCTGAAACTCTATCAATGACCCAAAATAGATGTTCTTATATGCCAAGTGTTATATGCAAGACATCTCAATGGTCAAGCACACTGTGACAGATGAAGAAAGTGCCCTTAAAGCAGTGCATCCATCCTTCTTCTCTTTCTCATTTCGCCAACATTTAAAAGACAAGACATGGGACATGGGAAGTAACTCCACTTGCATTGATGTGGATCATTTAGAGGAGAGGAATAGGAGAGTATTTCATGAAGTAGTAAATGGCGTTGTACCCTAGTGGAATAGTTCTTTGTTTTAGTTTTGGTGTGCCTATGTGGTCCCTATTTGTGTAGAAAATCGGATGCAACTTGTAGAGAACCATATTGTTGTCTAGGTTCTCTACATTTTTTGGTATACTTCTTGTATATACGAGATAGCTCTAATTTAATGAAATAACCTTGGTTCAATAAAAAAAATGACTCTTCGTTGCCTGGTATGAAAAAACAAATTTTCAAACATCCAGTTCAGTCTATTGACTATTTCTCAGTTTAACAGTGTTATAGACCGAGATTTTAAGCATGACAGGGAGAGGGGGGTAGGTAAAGCAATTAAAAACCTTTTTTATTGATCTCACAGGTCCTTTAGCAAATGCCAAAGATCTAAAAATATGAACAAGCAACTGTGAGAAAATAACATCTATTGGAAGTTATTAATTTCCAACATATTCTACATACTTAGAAAACTTTTCAATATCATCTCGCTATTGTTAGAAGGCATGAGAATAACATATTGAACATAATAACTAGTCTAATAAACAAGACCAATAAGCCATGAGCACAAGTTTGCAAGGAGCCAGTGTGAAAAAAGCGGGATAAAAAGTAGAAGCAACTTAAAGATCAATGCTTTAGGTAATTTAATCACATCTATGATCTAACTATAAGAAAACAACAATATTTTGCTTCTCCTAGCTCCAAAGTGGCACAATTTCTATGAACTTACTTTGGACCTATTTTGCTCGAACTCATAAAAAATGTTGACAGGTGTGTATCGGATACTCCAAAAGTCAAGCATTTTGGCGAATCCGACACGGCTGCATCAACAATTTCAGAGAGTCCGAGCAACATAGCTATAAACTATTTCTCAGTATATAGCCCTTGTAGAGTGAGATTATAAGCATCAGCAGGCAACAAAAAAGCAGTCATCACCACCAAAAACTAAAAATGTGATTGGTTTTTCAATCTAAGAAGTTCAACTACAACAACATATCCAATATAATCCATGAGTGGGGTATGGCTACCTTTGTAGGATAGAGAGGTTGTTTCCAACAGACTCTCAGCTCAAAGAAGGATACAAAGGAAAATAACTACAGCAAAATAGCAAGATAAAGGAGCAGTAAGTCACCTTGGCAGAACCCATGTCATTTCTCTTTGCTGCTTCTTTAATTGCTTTTTGTACAGTCTTCTCCTCCCTTTGTATATCTAATCAAAGTCCAAAAAATTCACAAAACCCAAAATAGAACAATTCAAAAAAACCAACAACACTGTAGTCCCACAAAGTGGTGTCTGCTAGAGTGTACTCAGACCTTACCCCTAGCTCAAATGTACAGAGGCTATTTCCGATACACCCTCAGCTCAATGAAAAATCCACAAACCCCAAAACAGAAAAAATTCAAAAAACCAAACATAAAAAAATAAAATTTTACAATAACCCAATAGCCCCATTTCCTTCCTGACTACAAACAATTAATCAGAAGGATAATTTACCTCGAATTTGACGTTCAATATTCCGACACTCTTGCCGGAGCCGACGTTGCCAATCCCTCAAAATCTGTTGAGGGTTCGGTTTCGGCTTCAATATATTCATTACTTTCTCCATTTTCTGAAAAAACCCTTTGAATCAAAAATCTCCCAGAAATCGATGAACCCTCCAATGGAAGATCAAAACAAGAACTCGTCTTTATCGCGAATTTCAATTATTTTCTGATCCAAAAAGAATATTAATTTTTTTCCAATTAATTCTACCGTAGATTCGAAGAATAAATGTGGGAAATAAATATTTTTTTAAAATGGGTGATATTTTTTTTTCTCTTTCTGCCGGTGGACGGAAAAAGTCGAAGTCGCCGCCGTCCGGTGGCTGATTTCCGTTTTTTAATAGTTGGGGGATTCTAACTTTTTACTTTTGTACTATTTGGTACTTAAACTTCTATTATATGATTCACTTTGTGGTAATTATAAGGGTTATTAGAACTTTTAGTCCTTTGATTAGGTACATTTTGATTTTAATCTATGTGATATTTGATTAGATATGTTTATTTTTTATTTAAGTGAGATATGCATTTTTTATTCAAGTTGGTGGAGAAATTACCAATATGATTAAAGTGCCAAATGAACATGTTGTGATGAGAGATGGTTCGTATTAGTAGTGATATTTTCTTCATTTTTGTTATTCGAACCGAAATATAGAGGTAAGATTACATATACATAACCCTCTTTCGATCTTATTTGTGAGATTACACGAGATTTATTATTATTTTTGTTAAGGAAAAATTACTTAAACACACAACTTGTTTTACTATATTGTTCTCCAAAATTTCCTACCATTTGAAAAATTTACAAAAATCCCACTTTTCGCAATGTATCAACCACATACAAGACCTTACGTGATGTATCGGTCGGATACATCACATTACGATGTATCGGAACATGAGCAATGTATTGGAATGTTACTTTACGCGATGTATCAGTTGGATACATTACTTTACGCAATGTATCGGTCAGATACATCACTTAATGTGATGTATCGAGGCATTTTGGAATGTATCCGAATTCCATCAAATTTAATGGATTTTTGTAATTTGAAATAGAGTAGCTCTTAACACTATGAATTTGTGTAAAAATCGACTGTTTGTAATGGTATTTCAATTCACAAGGTATAACTTCCTCATATAATTGCTAGTTTCTTTCTTTGGAATTACTACTGTAAAATTGTAATCAACAAACTTGTAGATAAGAGCCCCATAACTTCCTTTTTTAAAAGCCCAATAACTTCTTTCTAAAAGCCCAATAACTTGAAAACAATTTGAAAGAAAATATATCTTATATACACTAGCAGCCATACATATATACAGTTATATATGCATTGCATGCATACATATATTAATCGTGGGATAGAAAATTATTTCCGATAAAGAAATTGTGTTTGAAAACATATTTACAAAAAATGCACTAGTAAAATTATGATGAAATACTGAAGAAAAAATTTTTTAACACTAGCTAGAAATATACAGTGTTGATAAGCAAAGTAAAAGTAATAACCATAATAACAAAATTGAGGAATAAACCAATGGTAGCATATAGCATGTTAATAATAATAGTGACAAGGGAGCAAATAGTTGCTTCAACTAGGACTATACTTTTCCAATTATTTTTTTTTTGGTTTATAACCTCTACCCCTCCTTAGATCTATATCATTGTCAATCTCTCGCACTTTCTTACTAAGTCATTTGTGCTCCTCCTTTTTTACATACACCAAACCATATCAACCTCGATTTCCACATGTTGCCCTCCTCCTCTTTTACATACCCTAATCATCTCAACCTCACATCTTGTATGTTGTCCTGCACATGAGAGACTATCTCGTACTTTATCATGTTCAATTTTAATTTAATTTCTCCTAGTTATAGTATACTCACACATTCATCTAAACATTCTCATTTATGCTACCTTCGTCTTATATTATCATAAACGTGAGATTACTTCTTGACTTACCACACTCCATCCCGTACGACATAATCGATCTACTACTCTAAACACTAAAATTTCTAGGACCATTTCAACATATATCCCACCCTCTCCAATCATATCCCTTCTACCTTCTTCCAACATTTATTTAATAAAGAAAATCTAAGAGAAAGACAAAAATGAAAACTAAGATAACTTATCCAATTATTAAATTTTAGTTGGTTAGAACTCAGAGCATCACTCTTTTTGCTTTTTTTGTTTTTATTCTTTCTTGACCTCCCACTTGGAATTTCTTTATATTGAAAAAAACAAACAATTGGAATTGTTTATAAAAAAATCTCAACTGAAAATTTTAAAACAATTATTTCTTATATATTTTATCTTATCCCTTTTTTCAGCCAAAAAAAAAATGAAAGGAGGAAGAATTTTCCCCTCAGCAACTTTATTCAACTTCAAATTAATTTCATCTATTTATTAATTATTATATATTTGAAAAAAGGTCAAATGATGTTTTTCCAAGTTATTGAATTATTAGTACAACATATTTTTCTATGCATGGGGCCTTGCTATATAACGTAAGGTTTAGCATCTTATTCAAAAATGCAAATTGGAAAATAATAATACTATTTGGTTATGTCTATGATATTATGGGTAAGTGCACATATAGCTGATTTTAAGAGTTATTTGTACAAGAAAACTTCTGATATATATAAATTTTGAAAATACAGTTTAACATGTTGATTGGCCAAATAAACTTTTAATATTTTTGCCTTTGTATGTTTACATAGCTTAAATGACAAGGTAAAATTGGCTATGAGTGCAATTAATGCCTTAATACCATGCTTAAGCAATTAAGATGGAGTATAATTATTTGTAATTGTTTGATTAGAATATGCAAATTTGTCGTTAATATTGAACTAAATTTAATAATAATATATTAAGTCCAATCACAATATTACTCTTGTTGTCTCATCATTTATAAAAATGTTGGGAAGGCCCACACATGTCATCTATAATTTTGTCTTTTTTTGCTTATAGGAACAAATGTAATTAGCAAGCTTTTTATTGGGGATTATAAGCATACTTGGTGAATTATTGAGTTGTGATATCTTATATTTGAAATGAATTTATTTTTTTTTGTTAAATAATTTCTTTGTAGTTTTTTTGAAATAATTAAAAGATTCTCTAGAAAGAAATATATATATATATATATATATATATATATATATATATATATATATATATATATATATATATATATATATATATGTTCATGATTATGATTCAAACAGAAATGAGTTTGATTCTATTGGAAAATTCAAATTATAACAATAAATTTAGTTTTTTAATTATGAAACGTTTGATTACTCAAATATATCAACATAATTATTTTTTATTTTTACTATTGAATAATCGGAGTTTTTTAAATGATTTGAGTACATGTGAGATTATTAATAGTACTATAATTTGTTTTAAAGAATGTTATCAAATTTTAAAAATTCTTTTTCAATGTTTAATAGTGTTGACAGTTTTTTTACGAAACTAACATAAATAAAAGGGATTCACCAAAGAAAATCATCATCCTTCACCTTCTCTTTTTTCTTTAGAAAGGTAGGATTCAGACAAATTAATGAAATGAAAGAATCCAAGTGAATGAAAAAAGACAAAATAAAAAATAACGTATTAAATATTAATCTCACTTTATATAAACGGAGTATAATTATAATTCAAAAGTAAGGTGTGAAAAAATAAATGGGCCAAAAGAATAGGTTATTTTGGAGTTTATTACAAAATGTCCAATCATACCTACTGTTTTGATCAAAAGTTATATTTAATTTAAGGTATAGATTTGATTGGAAAAATCATATCTCTATGAAAAGTTATATTTAATTTAAGGTATAGATTTGATTGGAAAAATCATATCTCTATGAAAAATTAAGTTGCCATTGATATTAAATGTCTTGTAGATTATGTGAAAGCCACTTCAATTTTCAACCCCATTCCATAATTTTCTAAATGATTTTTTTTTAGGTGGAATTGAAATTACTAAATTTTACTAAAACTAAATTTATTGAGTTCGTACTTTCAATGTTGTACATTCCTACCTCTATACTATTATATTCACAAAGAAAAGAGAAAAATTGTTTTTTTTATGAATATAAACTAGGCAGCCTATAAACTACGAAGAGACTTTGATCTAGAGCCATATATTTAAGGATATGGAGTTTCTTCTTTAAACAGACTTAAATTGTGTATCTTATGAACGATTTTAAAATCTTTAATTAGTTTGTTTGTTTTTCCAATTTCCTTGATGAGGTGAGTTTAAAAGGATTCTTGAAATTTTGTTTCGTACTCTTTTAAACTATTATAGCTTATCCTTAAACAGAAATAATTAAGATTCAATTCCACAACTACCAATAATTAAGTAATACTTAAAAATCATAATTGATATACTAATATTATAGGACTTTCCAATATTGACTAAGCATTATTAAACTATTACTAAATACTTTTATCTTAAATAGGCCATGTATTATACTAACCAAATTCCATTTATAGTTTGGCAACAAAGTTTTATGTGTTACTAATTCCAATTACTTCTCTATTTTTAGATTATCAACTAACATATTTTTTGAATTTAACTAATGTTTCTTAAATTATAAGTAATAATTATCTATATTTGTTCTCATTTCATAACATTCCATAAATTTCTCCTTAATACAAAATAGAGAAATATTAACCACTTAACCTGCTGATTATATGCAAATCTTGTCTGCTCTAGATCAAATCTTTTCTTATGCCCCAATAGGGGTGTACAAAACCGAACCAATCCGCAAATTGAGTCAAATCGAAAAAAAAAACCGACTAGTGGTTTGGTTTGACTTGATTTGGTATTGAAAAAAAAAAACCTACTATATTTGGGTTGGTTTGGTTTTAACTTAAAAAAACCAATCCGACATTATATATGTAATTTTAAATTTTTATTTTATACATAAAAATATTTAATTTTAAAATATTTCTTATACTATTTCATAGTTTTTATCTTTTAATATATTATTTCAAGTTTAAAACTTAGAATTCGGAATGGTCCAATAAATATTATAGTTCATAGATGTTGATAATTATAAGAAAACTTAAATCAAAATCAAATTAATACTAATGCAAAAAGAAAATTAATTCAACACTAAGAATGACAACAATATTGAATATTTGTTCTTTAGTTTTACATTGGTTTAGACAATTAAAATACATAATCTAATTTTAATTTTCCTTAAATATTTAGTAATGTAACTAATACTTATTAAACTTATTTTAGCATGATTTAGTACTTTTAAATTATGATCATTTTCATTATGACTTTGCAATATTTATTTTATATGATGATTTCATTATTATTTTTTATTGAATATTTTAGTGTCATCATTACTATCTCATATTTTGTGTTATTTTCTTAAGAAACACCTTAAATAATTGTATTTTGGTTGGACTAAATAAATATTTGGAGCACAAGTTAATTATATGTTTGTATGCAAACTTTACTGAAAAAATCCAAAAATCCGGAAAAAAATCCGAGGTTTATTAGTTTAGTTTGATTTATAAATTTAAAAATTCGACACAATGGTTTGGTTTGGTATTTGAAAAACCCGAACCAACCCGAGGTTGAAAAATCCGAAAAAATCCAAATTTTATTGGTTTAGTTTGGTTTATAGATTTAAAAATCCGACACAAATGGTTTGGTTTGATATTTGAAAAACCCAAACCAACCCGACCATATACACCCCTAAGCCCCACTATGATATAATAATTATTTTTCTCTTTAAAACCACAAAAAAAAAAAAAAAAAAAAAAAAAAATCACAATCAATGAGTTCTCAAAATCTTTCTCACTTTTATTTATTTTATTTCTTAATTCCTTAGAACTTTTGTTCGACTTACCTCAATCGACTTCCTACAAGTACTATTTCCAAATATTATAAATCTAACTAATTTTTACTTGCACCTTATTTGAATGGATGTTACACATCGTTGTTTCATAATGCATATATGGTATTGTGTTGTAATATAATTATTTTGCTTAATATAATATTTAGATACATAATATTAATTTTTATTATTACATAATGTCACATATTAACAATTTAAAGGATAAAGAAATATATGCAAGAAAAATAAGATAAGGCATAAAAAACTATTATAAAAAAAGTAGGGTACGTAAGCTAATTGATGGACTGTTATTTAAAATGTGATTATTTGTCATTATATAACGATGAATTTGATAAGCGATTTAATAAAATTCACTTTTTTGAGTTGTTTATTGTTTAATTTCTCAATTTACGTTTTTCATCAAAAACTCACTCATAAAAAAAAAATCATTGTTAAGAAGTTTTTTGTGTATTTATTGTTTTTATATTTTGAATTTATTTAATTAGTAAAGATTCTGGCTCCAACATTAGTAGCAAGGTATATATCCATCCATTTTAATCGTAATCACGTTGAATAGTTACACATTATTTGAATTCGTGAGAAATTTTTAGATAGAGAATTAAATTTTCACCAATAAAGTAAAACTTTAAATAGCTAATTAACCAGTTGAGTAGCTACTAAGATTTTTCGATCTGAATATCACCGTAATATATATATATACACACACACACCTATACAGTAACGGTATTTAATTATGAAATTTGTTGGGTAGCTGACCCTCTTAGTCCGTTCTTGCCAGATTAGGAGCCTACCTAATCTTTATATTTTATGCTTTTTAAATAAAATTTCCTCCGCTTAATAGATAATCATTTGTTATCAATGGAGAATTTCTTATCATCTTAAATTCAGGTCATTGAATTTACACCAATGAAAATCATAAATTTCATACACAATAGAGAGATATGGTAAAGTTTTTTTTTAATAGTGAATGGAGTTCCTTTTTCCATCCTATCCCATTCACCGGTAGTGATCATTGGGACCTAAAAGTGTCGGCAAAGAAGGACCTAGTTCCTTTTGTCTCAATTTTCATACCTATTATACAATATTTTTGAAAATTATAGCCCACCTAATTTAATCATTTTATTAATCAGTCTAAATACTTCTTTCGTACATAAAACAATTATTAGGGCATCTTTATATTTGACCATGCACATACAAATTATGGACCCTCGTTATAATACATAGACGTTTGAACATAAATAATGTGATAGTTGTAACAACAATAAAAAAGAATTGATAAAATGTATTTGAAAATCAAGTTGTGTTTGAATATGTATATGTTAAAAGTTTCTAAGTGAAAAAAAGGGGTCAAATTTCAAACTTGAACTTCATTTTAAAAAAATTTATCAAAAATCAGTTCAACGTATAATCAAATAATATTTCAATTTATTTTATTTCTTTTTTGAAAAAAAAAGTTTCAATATTTTCAACTTTTTTATTATATGAAGCAACGAAAAGGTCATCTTGATTGTGGCAAGAATTTATAATTGGATATAGAAAGATTAAAGAAATATTTTTCGTTTAATGTTCCTCAATAAAAATTAAAAGAATTTATCATCTATATATCCATCTTGTGATAATTAGTGAAGAATAAAAACTTTGTGTAACGTTCATTTATATTATCACTCAATGTTTTTTGCATTGTCTTGGAAGAGCAACGTAAGGCAAGTAATAGATATTTGTGTGGTTACTATCCGCCAATCATATATAAGATTTTTACCACACTTACATCACTTGTTAGCCTCAAGTATGTAACATCTCATAAAAGCATTGTATAATAATGTTTACGTTCTTCTGATACGTAGATTTAATTTTGTTTAATAAGTTAATTAAACAAGTAATTCTTTTTAAAATTATGTATAACAACTAATATATAGCAGAAGCTTGATACATCGAGTTCTCTTTTTTTCTTTTTTCCTTTCTTACCAACTCAATGTTAAATCTCTTCATTTGAAAATTGCACCGATTGCATTATTAATGTTATAACATAGGATTCTAAAATTCTTTGACATGTTATACAAAATTGATTTTCAACATTATTTTGAATATACTTCACGAAAAAATAGTCATGCCCCCGCCCCCCAACAGGGATGGAGGGGACCAAGTTATGTAACATCACTTGAGCTAGAAATTAATTTTAATATAAGCTATAATTAGCTAGGCTAATTAAATGTGATTGATGTGTTATAATTTTTTAACGTCCAGCAATTTGGCTTTCCTTGTTGACAAAAATCTAATTAAGTTCAATTCTACACTTACACGAAATCTCTAAGTCTCATACACGTAACATGTTTCATATAGCCAATGGCGGATCCAGGATTTAGAGTCCGTGGGTGTCAAATAAACTTATTGATTAATGTGTCAGCTTTTTTCCCTAAAAACACATGGTTGGAGCCTCTTTTTTTTTTTTCTTAAAAAATGTCTGCAGCAAATTTCTAAAAAAAAATAGGTACAAATGGAATTCAAACCCGCAAATTAGTCATCTAAAGTTGCCCTCCTACCGTGGCACCACAAGCCAATTTTGTTTACTAGGTGACACGCTTTATATTTATATAAATATTATATATATATACATACCTATGTATATATAGAGTTTCCGTCGAAGTTCGGGGGTGGCGTGGCACCCCCACACCCATACATAGATCCGCTCATGCATATAGCGGCGCCAATAGTTGAAGATCTATTGAAAATAGTATTATTTTACCTTACAAAGATACCTACGTATTCGGATCTCATTTTTAGAATTATAATGAATATTTTTTTATTGTTATTATTGTTGTATAGCGATAGAGGTGCACGTATAGGCAATATTAAGACCGATAGTATAAGACATAGCCAAGATATATAACCCTTTTTTTTTTAAGTTTAGACAGTCGCCTCAAAATCAACTTTAGACATACAAGACTGAAATTAGGAAAAGAAGTTTAAAGTTACAAACTTTATCATATATATGGATATATGAAGTTAGGTTTGTCAAAATCAAACTCGAGATAATTTTGTTTTTGTTTTTTTTACTTCCCCTTGCTAGAAGTGATGATAAAATAAATTCATATGGGAAGGTCTGACTTGCGATTTACTTCTAAATACACTGAAATCTGACACCACACACATTCATGAGTAGATAAATTTAGATAACTGAGACTCCATATAGCTTAAAGGGGGAAAAAATGCTAGTATCATATTCATTGAATTTGGCAAACAAAAAAAAAAAGGAATTTTGAACAAAGGCTAAAATCCAATTGTTCTCCAACTAAATTAAATAAGGGGTGAAGGGTCAAAAATGTTGCTGAACTATGTGACGTAGATCATTTATATTTTCCATTATATTTTAGGATTAAAATTACCACCGTTGTTATTTCAAGAGACCACAAATACCCTAAGAGTTAACTATCCAGATTTTTGGTGACGCGGCAACATGAGACTAATTCCTCCACCTAAGCATTGCCAACTAGGATTTACTATAGAAGAACTAGAACTTTAGTGGCGACAAAAGTCGCCACAAAATCCCAAAATATTGCCACGAATTGTTTTAAGTGATTTTTAGTGGCGACTAAGGCTGCAACAGCCATTCGCTAGTAAAATCTATTTTTTCAATAAAAAAATATGATAATTAATTTTTGATTACAACCTAATTTTCTAAAATAAATAGCATGCACTATCTATATTAAAATCATCCAATATTATTACGAAAATCATCAAAATTACTTCTCGATTCAAATATTCTACTACATAATGCATCATTGTACATTTTATACATTTACATACATAAAAATAAAATATATAGTGTCTTCAAACTCCTCCTTGATCGATATCATTTGTGATTTTTCAAAAACAATGAAGAAAAAAAACACAAAATCAGAATTTAGTGCTAAAAATAGGTAGTGGCGAATTATGGGCTTTTGTGGCGACTTATGTCACCGCTAAAAGTCTAGTTCTTTTATAGTGAATTATAGTTGGCAATGCTTAGATGGAGGGATTAGTCTCATATGGCTTGCCACGTCACTAAAAGTTTTGGATGTTAACTCTTGAGGGTATTTGTGGTCTCTTAGGATAACAACGGAAACATATTTTATCCCAAAATATAACGAAGGATATAAGTGATCTATTTTGCATAGTTTAGGGGCAATTTTGACCCTTTTCCGTTAAATAAATGGTTATGAAGCTTCAAATTTGACATTGAGTTACAAGTTCAGAACTTATAAACTTCAAATTCTAAATTTATGCATGACACTTGAACATTGTAACAAATTAAATACTAAAGAGGCAATTGTTCTCCATCTCAAAATGAATGCAGAATAGACCTAAAGAATGATCTACATTTGGGATTGAATGGTTAATGCATATAGAAAATATGTGATGAAAATAAATTTAAGGAACTTCAATATATGATATCTTTAATTACTACCACCAGCAGATGTGGTGCAATGGATGAACTACTTCTCTCTTAATCAAAGCTTTCGGATTTTAAGCCTTAGATATGAAAATATCTTTGATAAGGAGTATTTTTTTCCGAATAGAATCCTACGCGACACGAATTCAAATTAATTTGATACCAATACGAATACCATATACCTGTGGGAAACAAAAAAAAATATCTTTAATATCTTATTTTAATTGTATTTTGCCGCCTTGGTGACATAGATTATATAATATTACAAATTGTGGAATAAACGTTCATGATATTGCTAGCTAATTGTGAAATTAAATGTTCCATTAAATATGAAATGAAATAATTTTATATTTTATTCCAAAATCATTATTCCTTATCCTGGGAACCAATCTCTCCTAAAATAATATTATGTCAAATATTTATGAGTAGGGAATTGTAAGTAGCACTATACAACTTTCATTAATAACCAATTATTCATTCAATTATGATAAAATAAAATAGTGATAGAACATACACCCAAAAATATATATCACATCATATTGAAGAATAAGAAATGATGATGCACCAAATGGATATGTACAAAGTAATGTCAAACTTCAATTTATAATAATTGAAGATTATTATTGATTTGATGTTTAATTAATTTGGAAATAGGCAAAGTTTATATGAAACTCTCTTTAATTTGATTGTTGATGTTAATTAAAGTTTATAGTAGTAAGAAATGGCGGTTGAAGTAAACAAAACGGAAGAAAAACAAAAGATAAGTTCGCTATAAGGTGGAAGTGATCTTTATGGTTGACAAAATAAGAAAAGTGACGTTGAGATAATTTGAACGTATGAAGAAGAGATGCATAGAAGTCTCAGTAAGAAGGTGTGAAAGATTGAATATGTGGATATAATCAGGAGAGGTAGAGGTATAGGACGAAGAATATTGGAAAAAAAGGTATTGGACAAGACATGGCACAACTTACTTCAGTTTATCGAGGATATGACCTTAAATAGGAAGGTACGAGGTCGGATATTTGGGTAGAACATTAGTAGGTAGTTGTGCTTTGACTGGCTTTTTGGCAGGTTTGGGGCTGGTGGGATCTTGGGAGCACCAGCCACCATGTATGTCGAAGTATTTTGTCTTATACATGTATTTTCTTTTCAGTTATCATATTGTTTGTTGTTGTTACTATTTTTTTTCTTTGAATTGAATGCTTTTACCGTTTTTCTTATTAATTGACATGCATCTTTCAAAGACAAATTTTATTTTTGTGTATATTTTAATTTGGTTAGCTGCACTTGAATAAAGGGTCTTTTGGAAACAACCTCTCTATCTATCTCTACGACCTAGGAATTAAGTCTACGTACACTGTAATATTTAAAACCCTGCTTATAAAATTACAATGTGTATATTGTTATTGTATATAGGGTGTGTTAGGTGTAAAGGAAAATATTTTTTATGATTTTTTTTAAAATAAAATATTTCTTATTTATTTTCTAGTACTCAGTATGTAAGAAAGATGTATTATTCTAAAAATAGTTATATATAATTTTAAAATATTTTCCAAAGTACCAAACACACCATTATAATAATAATAATAATAATAATAATAATAATAATAATAATAATAATAATAATAATAATAATAATAATCATAATGATAATGATAATAATAATCATAATAATAATAATCATAATAATAATAATCATCATAATGATAATGATAATAATAATAATAATGATAATAATAATAATAATAATAATAATAATAATCATCATCCTCATCATCATCATCATCATCATCATAATAATAATAATAATAATAATAATAATAATAATAATAATAATAATAATAATAATAATAATAATAATAATAATAATAATAATAATAATAATAATAATAATAATAATAATAATGATAATGATAATGATAATGATAATGATAATAATAATAATAATAATAATAATAATAATAATCATCATAATAATAATAATGATAATAATAATCATAATCATAATCATAATCATAATCATAATCATAATCATAATAATAATAATAATAATAATAATAATAATAATAATAATCATCATAATGATAATGATAATAATAATCATAATGATAATAATAATAATAATAATGATAATAATAATAATAATGATAATAATAATAATGATAATAATAATAAGGATAATGATAATAATAATAATAATAACAACGATAATAATAATAATAATAATAACGATAATAATGATAATAACGATAATAATGATAATAATAATAATAATAACGATAATAATAATAATAACAACGATAATAATAATAATAATAACGATAATAATAATAATAATAACGATAATAATAATAATAACGATAATAATAATAATAATAATAATCATAATAACGATAATAATAATAATAACGATAATAATAATAACAACAACAACAACGATAACGATAAGCGCATGAAAAGGAAAGAAGAAATTAAAAAAGGAAGAAAGAAACAAGAATGCCACCTTATGACATTTTCTTTGTTTAATTTTGTTAGCTTCCCATAACTAGTAGAAATCCTAACCAACTAAATTTGCTGAAGAGATAGATACTTATTAACATATCACTTTTTAGAAATATTTTTATATCATACTAGAGGATATATCAAGAAAAAGGAAAAGAGAATATATATTATATAGGTGTACATAGTTCACTGCATAAAATATTTCGACTTTAAATATGATTTGAGAAAGCACCACATTTTTAAAATGTGATATAGATAACATATACCCATAAAGCACGCATTAATGTAGTTGATTCTATAGTTCGAGTTGTAACCTTTAAGTCACAACGAGATAATTTTATCGTTACTTTAAGAATTCAGAATAAGACTACATTGATATCCCAAAAGATGTAATATAAACACTCTATTCTGATGTATTCACATTCATAGCTGATTTCACAGCTCAAACAAGTAATCATTTTTAAGTCACGTGAAAACAATAGTTATTAATTCAAAGAAAAGATATATAGTGAAAATTGAACTCACACTTATTTTATAAGATATTTTCAATACTAGATGTTATAAACTTTGGTATTTTGTTGACATATGACTTGATTTAATACAATGCAGGAGACTAAGGGTAAGATTTGCGTACAGTTTATTATGTTCAGATTCTCATCTTTTGAAATCATGTTGAATATATTGCTACTATTGGCGACTTGATTTAATACATATTATATATATACATAAAAAAAAAACTTATTTTTTTCTTAATATTTGTCATTTTGTATAACTCCCATTAACCATTCTTATCGATCAATTCAATTTCTTTTGTAGTAGGACCCTCTTATAATCTCCTTATATACCCCTCTCTATGTGTTCTTCTCCCTTCAATTCTACAACAAAGAGTACTAACACTCACTCAACCAAAGTGCCATTAAAACAACTTTTGGATTTTATCCAAACAATTATTATGGAATTTCTTCTTTCTTTACTTCTATTTTTCTTATTCAATTCAAGATTAATCAATGCTCAAGGCCCCCCTTCACCTGGCTACTATCCTAGTTCTAGGGTTCAATCTTTAGGATTTAACCAAGGTTTTAGGAACCTTTGGGGTCCTCAACATCAATCATTGGACCAAAGTACCTTAACTATATGGCTTGATAAAAATTCAGGTTTCACTTCTTGTCTTTCTTCTTTCTTTTTCTTTTTTTAGAACTACGTTTAACGTCCCTCCAGGCAATAGTTAGGCTTTAAGGCATTGGCTACTATCAACCTGAGACCTATGTAACTGCTTAGAATTCTTGAAGGAATTAATGTGTATACATTGATGTTATACTGTATCAATATAGTTTAACATGTGATAATAATATATAATTATGATATCAATTAAAGGTGGAGTGAGAATTTTCTTTCTAAGAAAAATAAACTTTTCGAGTTTTGGAGGAACTTTTTAGACATATGAAATGAATTTCTTAACATAAAGATAGAGTTTTGACTATCTCTCTCGCTCCGTCTTTGTTATCAATTAATGCTATTATAGATATGTGTCTTTTATTGTAATAATTGTGATGTTCGTATCAATTTGCATCGTCATCACACCTAGACTAATTTCTATTTTCTTGGTATTATTCTTCTATGTATTTTAAATGCAGGAGGAAGTGGTTTTAAATCTCTAAAAAATTATCGTTCTGGTTATTTTGGGACTTACATTAAGCTACAGCCTGGTTACACTGCTGGAATTATTACTTCTTTCTATGTGAGTATTTAATTTAATTTAATTTATTATACCCCACTCCCAAACCCCCCCAAAAAAAATAATGTATTTTAATGATTTTTTATATTTTTGTAGCTTTCAAACAATCAAGATTTTCCAGGGAACCATGATGAAATTGATATTGAATTTCTTGGAACAACACCAGACAAGCCATATACTTTACAAACAAATGTGTATATAAGAGGAAGTGGAGATGGAAATATTATTGGAAGAGAAATGAAATTTCATCTTTGGTTTGATCCAACAAAAGATTATCACAATTACGCAATCCTTTGGGACCCCAATGAGATCATGTTAGTATATATTTTTCTTAAAAAAATTTAATTTACTTATGGTCTATTCTTTGTCTTTTTCATAAATAGTTTAGTGTTGAAAAAATATGTTCAAAAGTAGACATTTTTAAATGTAGAAACGTGTTGATAGCATCACGAATTTCAAACCTAAGAAGTTGAACAATTCATAATATTTTAATAATTATTGAAATTCATGATAGTGTCATACGAGATTCAAATTTGAGAAATAATGAAACTACGTAAAAATGTTTTAGATTTTAAATTCTAACAATTAATTATTTTTCAATATCACTTGAATTTGTGTTTATTGCTTGATTGGAAATGTGAAAATAACATGTCTAAATTGAGTGTAAAAGACATTTTAGTACTATAAGAGATCAATCACTTTTTATTTTATATGTTATACCAATATAGAAATTTGTGATTAATTCATAAGTGATAATGACGGTGTAAAAATTTGTATATTAAACTATAAATATAAATTTAAAAAATGTCACAACCATGGGGTCATGATATAATTCTATATAGTTATGCTATTTTTGTCAAAAAGCATTATTTTTCATTAATGTAACCAACATGACCCCATGTCCAAAAACAACAACAACTACTACTACTACTTTATTTTTGCTTTTTTCTCTTATGTGTCTTTGTTATTCTTTTTTTAATTTATTTGAATATGACTTTGTAGATTTTTTGTCGATGATGTCCCAATTAGAAGATACCCTAAGAAAAATGATGCAACATTTCCACAAAGACCTATGTATGTATATGGTTCAATTTGGGATGCATCATCTTGGGCAACGGAGGAAGGACGAATTAAAGCGGATTATCGATACCAACCGTTCGTTGGAAAATACAGTAATAATTTCAAGCTCGCGGGTTGTGCGGCCTACGAGAGCCCCTCTTGTCGTCGAGCACCTTCTAGCTCTCCTTCAGGGGGTGGAGGGTTGAGTCAACAACAAATACAGGCTATGTTGTGGGTGCATAGGAGCTATAAGGTGTACGATTATTGTAGGGACCCTAGGAGGGACCATACTCACACACCTGAGTGTTAGTGAGTGAACGATCGTAAAAAAAAAAAGTTAAATTGCATTGAAGAACATGATTTGAAAAGCTGTTAAAATCATTCACATAAATTTCAGTGAACTATTAAAGTGATCGGGTGAATAGAAGGAAAAAAATTAAGAATAAAAGTAGCCTTGAGATGGTCCCATTTGCCATTAATAGTTGCAAAAAGTAGTTGAAGCGTCCAAGGTGTGTTTTTTTATTGTCTTGAAATTTATATAAATGTATGATTTAAGTTATGGGGAATAAAAAAGGTCAAGAATATTGAAGAATTATAGAAGTTGATATATTTTGGCCTATTTTATCGAGAATTGCCTTTTAATTGTAATTTTTCTTTGATCAAAGTGTGTATTTGTATCTTTATTTGTGATTGTTGAAGAAAAATATATATATTATACCGTCAAAATAAAATCTCTTGAGTGAGTTCATCTTTTTTCATTTTTTTATATATTTTGTTCGTCCTATTTTAACTGTCGTTTTAGCTCTTTTTAAGTTTATTAAGAAAAATAATAAATAGAAGGTGTAGTTACTAAGTTATTCCAATTCATTAGTTATTTTATTTTCTTGGAATTGAGTAGCATTAAAAAGAACCATATCTCTAATATTAAGGGCATAGTTAAAAATAATTCTCTACTTTAATATTATAAAGTGACAAATAATATGGGAACGAAAGGAATACTTTATTATAAGAAATCAAAACTGAAAACCTTTTGCAAATGTCTTAAGACATATATGTCTTACTTCCTCCGTCCTCATGAACTCTGAAACTTCAAGATAATGACTATTTTTTAATTACAAGAACTAAAAATGTGACCATTTAAAAAATTTACTGATAAAACACTTTCCCCTTAAAGAATCTATATTTTCAAGCTCGATCATAAAACCTTTGAATATGAAGACTGCGAAATCATGATATACAACCTATATATATATATTGTAGCATAGCTCTCATTTCTTTATGATATCTGTTTACATGTACTCATTTTAGAGTGAGCTATGAGCTTCACGTAAATCTATGATTTTATATACAACAATTATAATATATACAATATATTCATTTTGATAGACAAACTTTCTATTTTGAATTCGCTTTTGTTCTATCAAATTAAAGTAAGACTTTAGAATAATGCATGCAATTATGCTAGGTGAGATGGAATGTTGCATTTAGTGTATGTTTGCTAGTGACTAGTGATAAAGTGATAGAGCAACGTGTAACCACACAAATTGTGAAAATGACCATTTTGAAAATGAAATCCATAACCAAAAATTGCGAATATTATATTATTGTTGCTAGTGTTGGTATATGAAGAGACCATCATTCTTGAATAGGACTACTTTTTAAAACTCTTTCACACAAATTAAAAGTGTACACTTTGACGAATAATGAAAGTTTTGGGCCCAAATATATATGGACTTGACAAAGTCCATCACTTTCATATAATAATGCGTAGGTGTGAACTAGTTAAAATGGCAATTCGGTGGATAAAGTATTCCACGTTCATGTAAGAGGAAAGAGTCGCACCCTAATAAGTGATAGGTGTGATGTATATAGTCTATGCTAATGCAAACATAAGCAATTGCTTACACTGCTCAAATATGTGAATTATTGATTACATAGATTTAAAATTGTGAAGATGGATTTAAAATTAAACTTCTTTGCAATATGTTTTTGTAAAGAATAATTTATGCAAAGTTAATTTTCATTTATAAAGTTAATCATCACTTAATGAAATTACATAAAGAAGAAAATATGTATTGTTATTTTTACAATTTGTACATGCAAGGAAATTGGTATGATTTACAATTTGTTCATGCAAGGAAATTGGCATAATTTCTTTTTTAAGAGAGAGAGAGAGAGAGAGAGAGAGAAGAGAAGAGAAGGAGTTGAACTATAAATTAATTATGAAGAATATTTATGGTTTCTAATATAACGTTATTTTTCATTAATTAAGCTAATATGTTTGCTAAACATAAAATGAAGCTAACTAGCGTCTACTAAACATAAAAATGTAGCTAATTTGCTTCTACTAAACATAAAATAGAAGCTAATTTGCGCATACTAAATAAAAAAATTATGCTAATTCATCCATATTAAATAAAAATAGTTAGAGTGAAGTATTGAAAACACTCCTGAACTTGACGCAAATTATTAATTTCAACTTTCATCCCCGAACTATTGACAGCATTAAGAACACCCCTCTACTTGACGAACTAAACTTAGATACACTCTTGATCACTCCCAATCTACCACATGACATCCAAGACGTCTCAAACTCTTGTAGGAGCATGAGACTCCTAATAAAAAGGCGAGAGAAGTGTTGAAAACACCCCTAAATTTAGTGAGAATTTCGGACTATATTTCACTCATGCTGCAAGATCGGGGGTGTATTTAAGTTCAATCAGACAAGTAAATTGGTTTTTTAAGGCTGTCGATAGTTCGAGAATGAAACTAATAATTCACCTAGTAAAGAGGTGTTTTCAATACTTCTCTCACACAGTTATTAAAAATGAAAAGCACAACTAAATTAAGTAATATTTTGAGAACATTTTTGATAGGCCTATAATAATTAATAACACTTCCAATTGAAAAATGAAACATGGATCATAATTAAAAGAGTTAAAATATGTGTTCTTTTCTAATTACACTGCAAAATGCCAATATTAGTACAATAAGCATAAATTATAAAACTATCCATTACATTCAATCTTTTCATTAGTACCTTTTTTCCTTCTTTTTCTTTCTACTGTCAATCATATTTATTAATAGAAAAGAACAAAACCACATCAATTATTTGACAAAAAAAAAAAGAAAGGAAATTAAATATAATACTAGTGAATTTCTTTTATGGATGTCCACCTTCTCATATTATTTGATATGTGCGGAGTATGAAGAAGGGCTTCCTCAAATAATTTAAATTTGTGTTATGTAAAACTTCTATAATAGGACGCATTCTTTACTTGTATTTTAGTTAACAGTGAAGGAATTTTATACATTTCATATCATCATTAATAAGTTTTGTCACAGAATGATAAAGAAGTAAAGATTTTCATGTTTCGATAGAGTAACAATATTTACGGTTTAATCAGGTGATACTACATTTTAATTGTGACAGCTAATCACTCAGCGATAGAAATTTATTTGTACTCAATATTTATATCCAACTTAATAAATAACATAGGTTAACTTATTCTTATTTTACTAAATCATATATAGTTAATCAATATGACATTCATATTTAACTTTTCACTTATCTATGATAAAATAATATGAATCGATCTAAACATTGAATACAAATTTTTTTTTATCATCACTAAGCTACTACTCCAAGACAAGGTTGTGAACCCTCTTCATTTGCTTGTCAAGTGTCAACTAGGAATTCTCGCTTCCGTTTGATCAACTTGAAAACTTGAGTTTTTGAATTTGTAATTTTTCGAACTTAAATTTTTAATGGATATGCAGTTTATTTGAAAAAGAATTAAAGTTTTATGAGTAGAAGCCTCAAAAATTCAAAAACTTATATAAAGCAATTTTTTGAACTTGGGTTTTTTTTCAATATTGACTTTAAAAATTTCCGTTTGAAGATAAATTTTCAGAAGTCCAAAACTACCAAGTGTTCCTAAACAAAGAGATGAAATTTGGGCCTTGGCAAGTGGGGCAGTAGTATTTGGGTTTAGAACTTTAGACCATGGGCCTGTGGATAGTTAACTCTGCAGTGACCAAGGGTTAGGCTTTACTATTCTTTCATGAAATATTATTATTTTTTATAGCGGTATTTTTTAAATAATTATAAAATATAGTTAGATTAGTAGTTTTACAATGTACATTATTTGTACATCTAAAAATTCTAATAGTTACCGTCAAACACTTATATGCTCTTGCCTTTAATGAAAAATTAAATAGAGATGCATGATATAATTTTATTCGTCGATTTAATATTTAATAAATGTCAAATTGGTGAATAAAATTATGACACGTGTATGTCCTTTAATATAAAAAAATATATATGTTTTAATTTTCGAACGATAAGGTACCAATGTTCTAAAAATATTACTAAGAGTATATACATATTATTTATAGTTTGGGTATATTTATTTTTTTCTCATGTTTAAAAGAAAACAAAAGCGCCGGTTTGCCCACTCCAAAACCTTCTTCACTTTTGCTCTTCTCCATTAGCTCCGCCGCGGAGATCCTTTGTATTGCACTTTCTATGGGGAGAAAACGGAACTTAAGCGAAGATGGTGGCAGGGAAGACGAAGAAGAGAAGCCGATGAAAGAGAGAAGGGTGAAAGAAAAGCAGGAGGGAAGAGAAAGTATGCGGCCTTCAATGATTAAGAATAAGGAGAAAAGAGCAGCTGTACATGCTAAGTTGAAGCAGCAGAAGAAGGTTGAGAAGAGGAAGAAGGTTAAAGCTCGTGAAGCTGCTGAGAAAAAAGCGCTTGAGCTAGGGGAGGAGGTAAAGCCTCTGCTGAAATTTACAGTTTTTACGGATTTGGGGTTTAGGGTTTTAAGTGTTAATTTCGTGAATAGACATAATGGGGTTGTTTATTTGTGCGAATTGATTGATGGGTCGATGTTGTTTCTGTTTAAATTTAAAAAATATTTGGTTCTTAGGGACAGTGTTTTGATTCTTGATTGTGAAGTTAGGCGTTGTGGGATTTTTTGCGCCCATAATCTTTCTAGTCATCCAGCTCGCTTGACTATGGGGAGTCCATGGTGGGGAAGGTGATGCAGCCCTACTCCTATCTTACCTTCACAACTTAAGGTTTAGTATGTGAAGCAAATAGAGTAGCAAAGAAACCATGTTGAAAACAATTAAGAAGAGAACAAGTAGCGACAACAAATAACACGATCACTGATGCAAAGGGGAACTAAACAATGCTCGACTGCCTACCAATTCAAAACCAAACCACAGAGCAAAAAGTTAAAAACCTTACCTTTTAAGCAACTCAGTCATTTGGCCCATATAGTATTCATTATACTAAAGAGTCTCCCCATAACATTGCTCATGCCTATCCCATGGAGAAAGGTATAAACCCAATTCCAGACTATCATGGGAATTAATTAATGGGTGGATGTTGTTTTTTTGGAACCGTCACGTCTAAAATTTAAAAATATTTGGTTCTTAGGGTGTAATGTTTTGATTATTGATTGTGCAGTTGAGCATTTTGGGATTGTTTGTTAAGGGTACTTAATTAATTGGTGAATGATATTTTTGTGTACAGGCTACCTAAATTTCCAATATCCAGTTCTTAGGGTTTAAGGTTTTTGATTGTTGATGTCCGATTGAGCATTTTAGTTTTTTTTCTCCAAACTGCTTAACGGGTCAATGCTCTTTTTGTGAACAGCCTCCACCGAAGATGGTACCCCGTACGATTGAGAATACAAGGGAGTCAGATGAGACCATCTGTTTACCTGATGATGAAGAGGTTTTCTCTTATTCTTGTTTGATTCTTCAAGTTAACAGTGAAATATATGTAGTTTTATCATTGGAGGTTTGGCCATTAAATATTCTGGTGTTCTTCCTGATTTGTGTTTGAAGCTATTTGCTGGCAACGATGTTGATGAGTTTAGTGCAGTTCTGAAGAACGAGCGTAGTCCGAAAATATTGATTACAACATCCCGTTATAACTCTACAGTAAGCTTGTATAATTTGTGCTTCCCTATTGCTTTGATTATTGATTTGACTTTGAATTTAATTCCACAAATATTTTCGTTATTCCATTCTTCAGAGAGGACCAGCATTTATTTCCGATCTTATTTCTGTGATTCCTAATGCTCATTACTATAAACGAGGAACATATGACCTGAAAAAGGTTCTTTCTTGCCTTCTCTTTTCTCATTCCTTTTATGTTTCTTGGTGATATGAATGAATGCCCTTGTATTATTCAAATTCAAGGAGTTTTTCCATTGTACTAGTTTGAAATGTTCATTGTTTTTCTAACTTTTGCAGATCGTCCAATATGCAAATGAGAAGGAATTTACTTCTGTTATTGTAGTCCACACCAATCGCCGTGAACCAGGTCATATTCTTGAACACATTGATTTTTTTGTTTCCTCTAATAATAGCTATGGATTGTGTTCTTGCATTCATTCACCTTTCCAGTTTCTTTGTCGGTCTGAATTGCCAGCTTGATCATTTTTTTTCTTTAGATGCTCTTCTTGTCATTGGTTTACCTGATGGACCTACTGCTCATTTCAAGCTCTCAAAGCTCATGCTACGGAAGGATATCAAGGTTCGATAGTTCTCCTTCTAAATGGATCTTTCTCCCCCGCCTTCACTGAAAAAATGAAGGAAAAGAACAGGAACGTAGTAAGGGAACTTACAAACTTATACTGTTGTCTAATTGCTTCTGGTTGATACATTTTACACTATACATTACATTTTTATTAGATTCCAGCACAAAGAATCAAATGAGCATGAGCTTGTCTTGACGATACTAGTCTGTAATTGATACTTTGACGTCAACTGAGTTGGATGAATGAAATCAAAATTTAAAGTTATTTGGTCGTCTTAGAAATTACTAACGTTTTCAAGTGGATGATGGTGCCTCTGACTTTCTTGTGGAAATTTCATCCTATTGCATTTCCTCATGCCATATTTAACAATTACTTCGGTTTTCCTTTTGCATTTTTTGTGAGTGATTTGCACGTATGTCATACTGTCTTTGCACTGTGATAATCAATCAGGTATAAAGAAGTCGTATTATGCAGGACAAGATTAAGTGCTATTGAACTTTTTGAATTTATGTATCATGTATTAAAACCTTCTTCTTATGCTTAATTGGCTTTTTTTTTTTTTCCCAAAGATGGTTCAGTTTTCCTTGGCATATTTTTGGAGACTAGTTCATCATGTCGTTGCACATAATAATTAATAAGTAATCAGGAATCAGAGAACTGTATTGTAAAGGTTTAGAATGAGCATTAATAAACTTCTTTAATTTATGTAACATCTGTTAAACGTTTTCCTTATGCTAAAGTGACATGTTTGTTTACGGTCTATCCTACTTTATTTTATTTAACATCTTAGTCCTTGGATGTACAAAGTTTTTTGTGCCATTGTTAGCTCTTAATTATCCTAACATTGAGAAGTGGTAGTGGAGTGTTATGCAATGGGAGGATACCTACCGAAGTGAAAGGGGAGTTCAATGAAGTATGAACTATTATAAGATCATCATTATTACATGGGAGTGAAGGTTGGGCTACTAAAGTTGAGATGTGAATGCTAAGATGGATGTACCAACATACGAGATTATATAAGATAAAAACTGGTCACATTCGCCACAAAGTGCAAACAGCACACATTGAGGATACGATGAAGTGAGATGATTTGGTCATGTGCTGCGCTGACTCCAGATACACCATAGTAAGTGAAGGTGTTAAAATAGATGAGATAGACCTAAACTTAAATGGAAGAAAGTTGTCTCAAAAGACCTAAGATCTCTTGGAATGAATGCTGAATTTGTGAAAGATAGGACACAATGGTAGAGAAATATTTATATAGGTGATATCAATTAATTGAGAATATATGTTCTTTCCTTGGGGCTATCACTTAGGACCATCTGCAGCCTTTGAAAATCGAGGATAATGGACTAAAATATAATCTCAACTAATAGCTCTTACAACTTGGTTCAAGTGGTGAAGGTTGAGTGACTTGTGAGTTGTGACTTAGGTCAGAAGTTCAAGTCCCACACCAATTCGAACTAAGCCTGGTACCTAAGTGGAGAAGGGCGGAAAAACATACTTAGTGTCAGCGGAATTTTTAGGAAATGCTCATTTTTCATGATGGTTATAATGCTATCACTGCTGTGTGATTCATGAAAAAATTAATGCTAACACTGTTGTGTGGATCTATGTATAACTCAGCATAAGATGTTGTAAGTTAAATCAATCAATCAATGAGGTTAATTTGAAGCAGAATGTATGACTAGAAGATATTCAACTAACAACTCCTTTTTTGCTTGCAGAATCATGGAAAGCCAACCAGTCACAAGCCTGAGCTGGTTTTGACCAACTTCACAACACGTTTGGGCCATCGAGTTGGGAGGTAGAGCCACTATGATTTTCCTGGATTACTATAATTCTTGTAATTATTTCCAGCGACGGAGTATCTGAGACATCTTATAATTAATAAAAGTTTTGACACCTTTTACTGATGAAGAGATCGAAATAAGATGAGAATCTCTCTTTAACTTTTAGCTCCTCTTTGAGAAACTTATGTTACAAGTGATTATCTAAGCTAATAAATGTCTGCTGATTTTATTCATGCAGGATGATACAGTCACTTTTTCCACAAGATCCTGAATTTCGTGGACGTCGAGTTGTGACCTTCCACAACCAGCGTGATTTCATATTTTTTCGCCATCATCGGTATGCCCTCATTAACCCTTGTGTATTCTGCTTCTGTTTATAAATTTGAATAGTAAGACTCTTACTAACATGTTCTGCTGATGAACATATTCGCTTTTGTGAAGCTACATTTTTGAAACCAAAGAGAGCAAACAGAAAGAATCAAAAGGTCAAAAAAGCAAGGATGAGAAGAACCCACCAGAAAGGACAATTGCCCGTCTGCAGGTTTGTGGTTCTGATTCTACTGCATTGATTTTAGGAATACAGGGTTATTTTCAAAATATTTAGGAGTCTTTTCTCCTTGGATGAAGCGGGTTGCATCTAATGGGGTTGTTGCTAGTTAAAGGGAGGATAAATCTTTGATGTTGGATTGGAAAGAAAGGAACAAAACTATTTTCATGTAATACTGAATTTCTGCTGTTGTTAGACATGCCTAGTTGTCTATCTGGAACCTCTGAGAAAAATTCAGCTCTAAATGAAAAAACTTAATGGGAGTGGAAAATAACAGAGCTCTAAAGAAATTTGCATTGGCACAAAATTGTTCACCTATTGCACTAGTATATCTACTCATAGCTTGTGCAGCTAAAGACCTATACACAGCCTATTTAAGCTTTAATCCAACAAGAAGGATTTCTAGTTGCTGTCCGAATCAAACTGAAAAAGATTCAATGTTGTAATATCTAATTAACTTGGAACCACAATTGAATATCCGTGAAACAGCTTTGCAATTAGCTACAAGTGGAATCCCAAGACAAAATCTTATGTTTTTCCTTTCCATTTGGGGCGAGGGGAGGGAGGAGAGTGTGAACTTATTTCATCTCTTATTTGGTCTTTGTTTTGTCGTTCCTATCTACTATGAGAGCTGTCATTATATTTGTCCTTAGTGGTCAATCAGTAACATTTTGGATGAATGAATATAATTTTGATGGTGTCCATTGCTATTATTTTTATGTCCATGCCAGCTTCCGGCAATGAACATATAGCCTGACTTTTTGGTGTTTTCCAACTTACAGGAATGTGGGCCTCGATTTACTCTCAAATTAATCAGTCTCCAGCATGGTACTTTTGATACCAAGGGTGGGGAATATGAATGGGTTCACAAGGTAATGATGTCGAAAAAATGATGTCGTTTGTATATACTTACAACTGGAGCTTATGCTTTTCCCTACTTCAAAAGGATTCTGAACTTGTTTATCATTTGGTGATAAATTCTCTGATCCATCCTGTTTTCTTTCAGCCGGAGATGGATACAAGTCGACGGAGATTTTTCTTGTGATAATGTTGGATGTTTCTGCTACTGGGATTTCAAGGTCTTTGTACCCAAACCATGTTAAAGAAGAATACCATCTGAGGCTGAAGTTCACTATGAAAATTTTGATCTTTTCTAATTAACTGCTTTTCTGGGGGGTGGGGTGGGGGCACTTTTGTAATGGACCATCTCCTATAGTAATTTATTAAAGTAGAAAAGTTGGGTTTTAGTCTTTGTTTTCACCATCACAAAAGTTGTATGTGACCTTCAGTAACAAGATGATTAATTACTTAAAGGTTGCTGATGTGAAAGCTATCGCAAACAACCTCTCTACCTACCAGAGTAGGGGTAAGGTCAACAACGTACATACTATCCTCTCCAGGCCTCATGGGATAACACAAGGTATGTTGTTGTGAAAGCCTAGCCCTTGGATCGGTAGCTGCTAGAAGTTGCTTCGCTCCTCAATTGGAACTAAAAATACTCTTTTTTATAGTTATAAACTTCACTTGCCCAGTATATTTACAAAACAATACAAGATTTGTGGATCTCACGAGTTGAAAAGGTTAAAAGAATCTGATACGAATCTTCATTTTCTTTATATAGTTCTATATTTTGCAAATGTTTCATGAGATGAAAAGGTTAAAAGAATCTGGCAACCAATATAGCAAATTAGAAAGCTAAATCCCAATAAAACAAAGGAAGTTGCAACTGAGAGCAGAATTGACAACCCTCAGATACCATATATCTTAAATAGAACAATCATATGGAAAAAATATATAAAAGGCACAGCGTCTGTTATATTCAGACATCGGTACAAGTTCCAGCAGAATAGTTCACGTTTTTCTAGTACAACAGCTACATACAACAACAATAAACCCACGTGTGGAATCTCGGGAGGATAAAGTGTACACATACCTCTTGCCCTACCTTGAGAAAGTAGAGAGGCAGTTTTCGAACTATATTGATCTTTCTTCACTTCATAAGTGGGTCCCTATTTCATTCTCTGAATGTGACCTACATATATAATATATTGCTTGCTCCTATATCACCTTTAAGCTCCTATATCACCTTTAACATTACACATTAAGTAACTTTTGACCCTAAGTAAATAACCCATACAACAGGTATAAACCTTTCCAGTAGATGCAAATTGAAGAATAAGCTTCTGCTACCAATTTGTGCTCATGCTTCAGTAATAAACTCTTTAATGGTGGCCGATAGGCTTTTTTCTACGAGCACCTGTCGAAAGAAAATCCATACACATTAAAAAGAGAAATGGGGTTGTAGGAGATCAGATACGTACTAATTACCTGACTAAGGTAGTAACAACTGCCAGGGGAGCCAGAAATTTTATAAACATTGAAACAGAAGGGAACGGAAACAACAGATTAATCCAACAAGAACATACTCAATGGAATCCCACAAGTGGGGTCTCGGGACCATATCTCTAGCTTGGCAGGTAGAGAGGTTGTTTCCAACCCTTGGCTCAAGGAACAAACAAGAGAAGAATCCATGAAGAAGAAGTGAGGAATATCTACTACAAAACACATACAGTTTAATTACACTTGACAGATAATTAGCCGAACATAGAAACTAGTTTGTTTGCATCATTACTATGGAGATCAAACAACAAACTCTTTAAAAATCGACAACCCAGTTAATACTTTTGATATTATAGACACTAGAGTCATACTCTGATTTGAAATCTCTTCCACACTGAGCATATCTTTTCTACTACCCAACACACAAACACAAGGGGTTGTTTAGCTTACCTTACCTCATTAACAACCATAATCCCAACATAAAATTTCTGGTCATACTAGCAATATAGGCACTACATAACATAATACAACATTCGCTGGCCTTATTAAATCTGCTATTGTCAAAACCAACACAACATATTGGGGAATTTATGTATTAGCAAATGCATGCAAAAGAGTAACTAAATTCTAAAGATAAACAAAGCATTGCTCCACATAACAACACCTGCATTATTCTTCATCATGTAACAATTCCTACATGATTATATCACTGTATAAGCAATTCCTGCATTATAATCCCTACATAACTAGTTCACAAACTAAACAACCCCTAAACATACTAACACATTAAGATACTTTGGTTTGTAGACTAATCTATAAGTTAAAATAATAGTCCTCTGAAGAAAGAATGGAAAAGTTTAATCATTTCACTTTAAGGAACTAAAGATGGGCTTAAAAGTTTCCAGTATAAAACAAATCATTTTGCAAACTAGAGACGTCAGTTTCCTATATAGCAAACTCAATCTTTTGTGTTAATTAGACTATATCTAACAGTTAATATTTTAAATTTATTGTGGAAAACGTTAAAATCTGATAGAGATTTCTATGTACTTTAGATAATAGACAACATAATAGCAGCTCCTACTAAAACAAGAAGCTTTTCCAAGGAAAACCAAATACACCAATCATGCAGATGCAGCCTCCTCCTCTCACATTAAAAAATCAAATAGAACATGCTCAAATGCCAAAAGGTCACATGGTTGATTTAAACTAATTACTTGAATGAATTTCTACTCTTTAATCCTTTGATACCTACTGACCAATATACCTCTATGTATCAGTTTAGAAAACGGAAAATACAGATAGTCGACAAGAGCATATGCAGATACTTAATTACTTTCATAGTTATACACATTGAGTCGGTCCTTGAAGTGATTTACGGGTGGTGAGGAGCATATACAATGTCTAATGAACACAATTTCTTCACTATACCACGCAGCATACTGAAAGATCTAATGCTCAGTTTGCATTTGGAACATAGCTCAGATGAAAGAGCAATAGACAATATCAGCACACTTTGACTGAACACCAGTAACAAACAGTTTTACATATATCGATCCAACTAAATTAACTGAAAAGTACCATTGGAATTATACTATTACTTGGGACAGCCCAAAGCCTGAGATGAGAAGTTACATTCTCAGAACCTTACCGGCAGACCTCTTGCTCCAAAGCACCTGAGTATCGATGGTTGTAAGATGTTCATCATCAAGTCGCTTCCATGTTTTAATAGATTTGACATCTCCCCACCCTCCTTTCCCTGTTTTCTCCAAAGATGCTACTACCATCCTTGCCCTCCTTGACCATCCAGCCTTCCCATAAGCGTGATATCCAAATCCTCCAGCATAGCAAAGATTTATGTCCATCAACTTGCCACAAAAATCATTAATGTGATCATGGCCAGTAAATGCTGCCTTTACATCACCAGCTTCCACCATAGTGGTGAAGAAACCTGAATTTATTGAAGCAGAGCTTATGCCTTCTTGTCTAACCCCTGTGAAGTTTGATGAGTCAAACGTCGCATATTCAGGAAGTGGAATATGAAAATAAGCAAGGCCTGGAGCAGGAACCTTCATAGCATTTGAATTGTGCATGTAAATTTTCTGCATTTGAAAGGTTAATTGAGTTGGTGTCAATGCTCACAAATTAAGATATACAGTGACTAATATATATTTTTTGAACAAGAAGAGACAATTGATTAATATAACAGCACCAAAACAGTAATTGTGGTACCTTAAGCTTCCTAGAGGTGCGTTGAAACCAGAACTGTTGAGAGGGTTTAATCCAACCATAACCAGGGATGGATGGAACAGTAGAGTAATCTCCACTGTCGAGGAAATACAGATTGAGAACGGACTTATTAGTCAGCTCGGAACCCTCAATCCCATGGACTTCCAGATTATAATTCCCAAAACCATCAATATCAGGAACGTCAGGAGGATTCAACTGAGATAAAGTACTTTTCATGCCAACAATATGTTTCATTACGCCTTCCCTTGAGAGTGTAGACTCCTGGTCATGATTTCCTAGTACTGCAGCCCATGGTATGTTTGAAGATATTGCAGGAGCAAAAGCAGCCTCCATGGATTTTACAGGATCCGTAGCATCAGGTCCAAATATGTTGTCCCCTGCAATGGTTAAATTGGTTTAATAAAAGGAAAGGTTTTGACTCAGGCAGTAAAGGGCAAAGCTTAGGGACGAAATTTTGATGTAAAATTATTGAGTTGCTATTAAGAGGATTCGTTTAAGTCCTTAGATTTCAGAAAGAATTCAAAATGATGATTGTTCTATACATAAGGTACAGTTAATTGCTCAATAAGTGATCTCAAACCTGCACTAAATCAAAAGGTCAGGAACAAGTAATAGTATTGAGTTTTGAGTTCAAATTTGATTCCCATTTACGGATATATACTACGAAACAGCTCAAAATGCACTTCAATCCCTTGCTCAGTTATTCAAAACAAATAATTAATCAATTTAATGCATCTAGTTCAGAAATTTTACAAACTTTTTGACAGTAACCAAACTCAAACAACATCAAAATTCGAGATAAGTGTAAATATTCACACTCACTCCTCTTCATGAGCAAAGACAATAACACTTAATGACAATATTCACTCTAGCCTGTTTGGCCAAGCTTTTGAGAAGCCAAAAGTGAATTTTCTTTTACAAACACATGTTTCAGAAAATCAAGGCATTTGGCAAAGCTTTTAGAAAAACAACAAGCGTCTTTAAGAAGCTCAAAAAATCAGCACCTCTCGAGAAGCATTACTTATTTTGAATGCTCAGCCAGAGTACTTTTCTTTTTAAATGAGTGTGGTGTTAGTGCCAGCTTTCGCACACCTAGACTAATTCACTTCCCACCAGCAATAGGCACAACATGTACCTCATGACTCTCAACCACTTCATCGACCACTAGGCTACATCCAATTCTCAGTCTGAGTACTTTTTCGAAAATTACTTTTAACAAATGATCTATGCAGTACAAATCAGGTCAATCATGAAAAAAAACTCGTAATCCATATTCAAGTACATCAACAGCCAAACACAACGCTAAATATGAACATCAACTACAAAAATCGAAGAGACAGAGCGCGCGCGAGAGAGTGTGTACCGGTGAACACAATGAGATGAGGTTTCTCGGCGTGAATCATCCTGAAAATGAAATCAGTAGTATTGAGATCGGAACACGAAGACATCTGCTGCGGCAACACATCTTCACACGGCGTCGTTTTTCCATCTCCGTAGTGCATATCCGCCACCTGCAAAATCCTAAATTCACCATTTTTTCCATCGAATCTCAACTTCGTAAACGGATTAATAACTTCTCCAGATGCTTTACACAGTTGAAATGAGCTGAGAAATAGGAGTATTAGGAATAATTTTGTCGAACTCGAAATCTCCATTGCTGTAGCAATCCTCATACTCGTAAGCTTTTTGAGAAGGAAAAGAGAGTAGGAGGAATAATAATGAGGAAGTAGTTCTTATGATGGCCCTATAATTAATAAGGATATCACTTTTGTCAGATAATTTAATTATCAATAAATTGATACTATTGAATTGAGTTCAATTGATAGTATTAAATTGAATTCTTGATATGAAATTTAAGAAAAAAATAAATTTTTTTGAAATTTATGGTTTAAAATAAGATATATATATTTGTGAGACGGTAAATTATTTTAGAATTAAATTATTACTCCCTCCGTTTCAAAAAGAATCCTTTCCTTCTTATTCTGTTTAAAAAAAATGACATCTTTCTTTTTTTGATAACATTTTAATTTCAGCTTTCCACGTGGCATATTTAAAGCCACAAGACTGAAGGGCAATTTAGTACATTTGACATAACTTTAATTTAGGACCACAAGAGTCAAAAGTCTTTTTTATTTTCGAAAATTTTGTGTCAAGTCAAACCAGATCACTCTTTGTGAAACGAAAAGAGTATTTAATATGGAAATGTGTTTTTTTTTTAAATCAACCGAAAAAAATGGTAAATCAGATAAAATGAATGCTTTTGTAATTTTGTTACTACTTTTCTAGATTATATTTCCTCTGAGCAAAGGAAAATGACTGAGTCATAATTTTTATTAAAACATTTAAAATATAAAAATAAATACACCACTTTATATGTATATATATAGTATTAAGAAAAAGTAATAATTTTAACTCTATATATATATATATATATATATATATATATATATATATATATATATATATATATAATTTGTTTTAAAATAATCACGAGATGAGGATTGTTTACTTTTTTGTCGGATTCCATGGAATTGTCCTCATTCTCAAATTCTCAATCTTGTCAGTTTACTCGTGCGCAATACGGGTCACCTCGAACTGAAAAATGAACGGAAAGTGTCTAATTTAATAATTTTGATTAAAGTTGAATTATTTAAATGAAATAAAATTAAGTTTGAAAGTGGGATATTTTAACAAATTTAAGAAATTGATTATATATTACGTTTAATTACTTCTTATTTGAACTATTTTTCGTTGAATTAAGGATAATAGGAGAATCGATATTGTTATTAAAAGGTTGAAAATATATATAAAAAAGAATAATTAACCATGTATGTGACAAAATTAAGTAATCACGAGATGGTTTGTTTATTTTATTGTCGGATTATCCTGCGGCGATACTCACGGCGTCAGTCAGAATCCGTGGAATTTTCCTTATACTCAAATCCTCAATCTTGTCAGTTTACTTGTGCTCAACTAGAAAATTATTTGATTATATATTTTTTTATTTTTCATTTGTGATTTTGATTATTTTAATTCGCACTGCATAGAATTTTATTTAGAGTAGAGAGAAGCATTTTCCATCAAATTTTCTTTTTTTTATACTCAAAACTTGAAATTAAAATCTCTATTAAGAAAAGAATAACTTCATTTACTACGTCACATCTTTCAATACTATTTCATTTTATATTCAAGTGTATAAGTTTTAGGAGAAGTTTATAATTTATTTTTTTTTTGTTTTCTAAAAAATTTTTCTGTGACGTGAAAAATGACCCTAGAGTAGAAGTAAAAACGGAGTTGATAAGAAAAGAATATAATAGGCATTTTAAAATCGGAAAAGGGCCAAAAATATCCTTAGACTATTCGGAAAGGTTTAAAAATATCCCTTATCCATCTATTGAGTTAAAAATACCCCTCAATTCACCTTTTTGATCCGCTATTACCCTTAAAACTAACAACCTTTTATTTTTTATTATTATTAATTATTACGTAGCATCTTTCTATTAGATAAATTTAAATTCCAACCCACCAATTTTTTTTTAATCCATTTGACCCATATCCACATTTTTTGACCCAAACAAAATTAAAAAATTCATCAAAATTAAAAGATCTAATCATCTCTTCTCTCCCCTTCAAACCTAATAATCTATTTTTTTTCTCATCACCATATACAGTGAATTTAATACCAATTAGAACTAAAAAGCTCTTCTTGATTGTGTTTGAATTTGGTCAATGCCACCATTAAATTACAGTCAAATAGAGCTTTTTAGTGCAACTCCACTATGAAAAATTGAATCGTTTGAAAAAGGGTGTGAACCAAAAGGAAGAAATAAGAAGACCCAATTCAAGTTACCTCAATGCTACCGTGAAAACATAATCAAGAACAACATTTTTAGTGCAACTCCACCATGAAAAATTGAATCTTTTGAAAAGGGTGTGAACCAAAAGGAAGAAAGAAACAAGACCCAAGCCAGATTACCTCAATGCCACCATAAAAAAACACAATTAAGAAGAGCTATCTAGTGCAACTTCCCCTTAAAAAATTGAATCTTTTCACATGGGTGTGAACCAAAAGGAAGAAACAAGAAAAACCAAATTCAAACACAATCAAGAAGAGCTTTTTAGTTCTAATTGATATGACCAAATTCAAATACCAATATGTCCATTTCAAATTTAAATACTAATTGATTCAATCATTAATTTTATCTTGAAATTGTTGAATAAGAAAAGAGGAAAAAACAAAATAGGTTATTAGGTTTAAGGGGGAGAGAAGAGATGATCTCATCTATTATTTTTGATAAATTTTTTAATTGAATTTGGGTCAAAGAATGTGATTATGGGTTGGGTGGATAGAAAATAGGAAAAATTATTGAAATACACGTCTTATGTTTCGCTTATTTTTAATATATTTTTTTATTTCTAAAAACCTCTAAAATCCCTTTTTTCTCTCCTAATTCTAAATTATTTTATAATGTATCCGAGATACATATTATGTATCCGATTTATTTTATAATGTATCTGAGCTAGTTTTTAATGTATTCGAGCTACATATTATGTATCCGTTTTGTTTTACTTTTTCAGGAATTAATATAATTATAAACTAAATAGGGATAGATTGTAATTTCATATTAAAACTATGTGATTCCTAAAATTTATACAGAATAATTAGTGGATTGAAATTTAAATTTATCCAATAAAAAGATGTCACGTAATAATTATTAATAAAAAAATTAAAAAAACAAAAGGATGTTAGTTTTAAGAGTAACAATGGACCAAAAAGGTAGACTGAAGGGTATTTTTAACCCAATAGGTGGATGAGGGGTATTTTTAAACCTTTTCGAATAGTTGAGGGGTATTTTTAACCCTTTTCCGTTTTAAAATTTAATTAGGATAAAGGAAGAGTTTTATTATTGTTCAAAATTGAAGGGGAGTTTGAATTTAAAAGCAAAGTCGGGATGAAAACGATTTCACCCATAAAAAATAATAAGAAGTAATAGTAAGATCGAAGAATACTTACTAATAATACTACCGGTTAAGGAAATAATTATTGAGCAACTTTCACATATAGCAAACATAAAAATTATATTTGTATGTTATAATTATAGTTTGCATAATTGTGCTTCATAACAATTTTTTTGTTTGCTATGGAGTTTTTGATTTGTATAATTCGCTACAAACAGCCAATTTTATACAAATTATTCAGTTTTGTATAAATTCATTTATATATTGTAATTTGTATAATAAGATCTATATTTGCATAATTATAAGTGTATAGGACGAAAATATATGTATTTGTATTTGTATATACATATTCTCTTTCTTTATACAAACACAAACACATTTTATATTGAAATATATAAAATGACTAATTGTATATCGAAAAAGGCTAATTGTATACCGAATCAAATGACAAAAAAAGGGAATGTTTGTTGCGAATTACAATTAAAATAAACTATACCTATAACATTTAATTTAAATTAATAGTTTGTTATTTCATACAATTTTTTCATAATTAAATAACACTCATGTCATTGGTATGCCATATGAGTGTCATGCCCTCTTCAATCACCTCACTCAATGATTGTTTGATCTACCTCTCCTAAAATTCTTTATAGTTGACACCTCTTCACTAGGATATCCGTGCATCTTCTCTTCACATGTTCCAGCCATCTCAACTTCACCTCCCTTGTCTTGTCCATTCCTAAGGCCACCCTCACCTTATCTCATATATATTCGTTCCTCATCCTATCTCTCCTAATATACACATAACCATCTCAACATCCTCATTTCAATTACTTGTATCTCTTAGATGTACGTAAATAAAAAGTATTATCCTAAAAAAAATCTACAAAAATATTATGAGAGACGAGAGTCGAGATGGGTAGGAGTGTGGGATGACGGGGATGAAGGACCAAAGTAAAACAACTCCATACCTTGAGGACCGTTTTGTTCTTTTCTCAAAAAATCTCCTCTCGCAAAAACATTTGCTCATCAGCTTCCTTCCCTCTATCTTGCAACACAAAAAACCAGAAAACACTTTGCTACTTCATCTTCTCACCACCACCCACCTCCTCTCCCTCTTCCATTGAACAACAAATCTTTTTCTTTGCTCATACAATGCCAATTCTTGCAATGTCACTACCAAAACCCAATCTTTTCTCTAATCTCCCCACTACCCCACCCCCTACCCACAACACCAACTCAACCCCACTACCCCAACCACCCATCCCCATACCCAAATACCCAAAGAAACAAAACCCCAATTCCTCAAAACCGCAAAAAAATCCGGTTCCAGCTTTCAAAACCCACCACCATAACTCCAAATACCACAAACCGGTTAAACCGGGTCAAGTCATCACCGACGACGGCGACCGTTCCGTCATCGTTAAAGATTCAGGCGTTTCATATCGTCTCCCTGGTGCCCCTTTTGATTTCCAGTTCAGTTACTCTGAAACTCCGAAAGCTAAACCGTTGGCTATTCGTGAACCGGCTTTTTTACCTTTTGCTCCTCCGACTATGCCTAGACCGTGGACAGGGAAAGCACCCATGAAGAAATCTAAGAGAAATATTAAGCTTTTTGAGCCATTGTATCCTCAAATGGAGAGTGATGATGATGGGGGTAAGCGTTATGAAATGTTGAGGGCATATGAGCTGGGGATGTTTGAAGGAAAGCCAAAGAAGGTGTTGGGTCCCCCATTGACAAAGATGGAAATTCAAGAGCTTTTGAAAGATTGTATAGCTAGTAATCGACAAGTTAACATTGGTAAGTTTATTTTGGAATTTTAGGGAATAAATTTGCTTCCGTATTTGTTTTACTTGAGCCGAGGGTAGAAGGTTAGTTAGATAGTTAAGCGTTGTCTCGCTTATCCTTCCGTACCATTAGTTGTAGTATTACTCTTGTAATTTCTTGTCGTTTGAGACTGAGTTTGGTTACTATATGTTGTTTTTTGTACTTCAATTATTGTATTATCTTGTTTTTATTACTGTTCAGGATGATTTGTGAGGCTGTCTATAGTATTTTTCCTTGGCTTCTTCATTTCCGTTATTTGTTTTTTCTTTTTACTGCTTGGATTGTTTCTTTTCCTTGTCCTGAGGGTCTAAACGACCTCTATGCCTTCCAAGGTAGGGATGGCCTAGTGGTTTGGGCTTTGGACTTCCATGCTGGAGGTCTTAAGTTCGAAACCCCTTGCCAGCGAAAGCAAGGGATTTGCCTTCTGGGTCGCTAGTCTCACCGGGATTGCCTAGTGCAGGTTACCTCTCCTATGTGGTTTGCAAGCTATTGCATAGGAGCGGCAGTTTTACCCTGTGCGCTCCCAAAGGGTAGCGGCTGTCGGGTTTCCCTTGTCATAAAAAAAAAAAGGTAGGGGTAAGGTTTGCGTACACTCTACCCCTCCCCATACCCCACTTTGTGGGATTACACTGTATATTTGTTGTCGAGCCTAGGGTCTATTAGAAACAAAACAAGCTCTCTACCTTCGAAGGTAGGGTAAGGTATGCATACACACTACCCTCTCCATACCCCACTCATGTGATTTCATTGGCTATGTTGTTCTTGTTGAACTAGCTTCTGTACTTGTTTAGTTCACGGACTAGTTCCTCTAAGATTTTAACATAGGGATTCTTTACTAATCAATTGTTTAGTTCACAAGGCTAGTAATTATTATGTGTTAGTAGTATGTAGGAATATTATGCAGCAAGGAATAGTACATGAATTGTTATGCAAAGATTGTCTGTTTTACAGGAACTTCTTATTTTTAGAAACTATCATCCATTTATTATTAATACACGTGTAATTATTCTACATTCTAATCTCGCATAAAATAATGCACAAATTCCGTGTGATTTGTGTGAGTATTATTAATGTGGAGTGTTATGCTAGAATTGATTCTGTTTATGCTGTCAAGCAAATGACATGTTATCGTGCTAGCTTGATAACGCTAACTCATTGCAACTTTTAGCCTCGTTCATGTCGATTTATTGCATGTCCTCTATTCCCTCTGCCTTACAACGACTGGAGTACCTACGGCAGATTAGTGGTTTACTTGCATAACCGACTCAAAATTGATTTGGGATTGTGACATAGCAGATAATTGATTGAATGCTGTTGCAAAACCAACTCAAAACCGTCAAAGCTTCAATCTTGCTTATGTGTACTGTGGAATGTTGAGCCAATTTTGGTGAAATAAAAAATAGAATTAGGCAAAGTGTTTCCCCCCCTCTTTTGGCGGGTCTTAGGGGGGAGGAGGGAAGGGGCTTCTGGTAAGTTGATTATTTATTGTTGATGGCATCTTGTTTTAGCTTAGGAGTTCAGAACAAATTTTCTCCATTTTCTCATGCATTTGGTACGTTGTTTTTTCTCTCAAACTTTTGAACTTGGGAGCTTGCACTTTTGAATTTTTAATTGAAGCTTTGAATTTCATAGGTCGGGATGGATTGGTACATAACATGTTAGAGTTAATACATACTCACTGGAGGAGGAATCCTGTTTGTAAAGTTCGATGCTTAGGAGTCCCTACTGTTGATATGAACAACCTATGCCAATGTCTCGAGGTTATCCATTGATTGAACTTTGTTGAATTGTTCTGTATTTTTTTTCTTTGATTAATTTTTTTTATATATTCTAAAAGAGTTTACGGCTTGCCATCTACTGATCTACATTTTCAACATTATTAGGAGAAGACTGGCGGAAAGATCATACATAGAGTGGGTGGTGTAGTTTATCTCTTTCGGGGAAGGAACTATGACCAGCGTACACGTCCAAAGTACCCACTGATGTTATGGAAACCAGCTACACCAGTTTACCCGAAACTTATACAGGAAGCACCAGAAGGATTGACCAAAGAAGAGGCTGATGAATTACGAATCAAGGGAAAGAAGCTACCCCCTATCTGTAAATTGGGTACTTGTTATATGCTTTTAGGGTATTGCATGTAAATGAGGTTATAGACAGTAACATATGTGCAAAATGTTTGGTCACACGCAACTGGTGGCAGAACATCTGAACATGTTGAAACATCTTTATCCAGCTCCTTTTGCTTCTCAGCTCTTGACTACTAGCTAATTGTGGTTGCCGGAGAGAGTTTTGTAAAGCTTTTTTTTTTTCAGCAATTGAATATATGCCGAAACTATTTCTTATTTTCCAATCTGAGAACCTAAAAAGTAGAAAGACTCTGTTGGTGCATTTTTAAAATCTAAATGATACATGTTTTTGTGATATAAACAAAGTAAAACACAAGGTCCTCCAATTTCGTCTGTGACCTGTCTGTTTAATTAGGAATGCTCAATGTGCAGTTTCTCTTTTCTAATTTTCCTTTTAAACCGACTTCATGTGCATTGTCTGTGGTTATCATCTGTTTCTGTGCTTTCCAGCTAGTGGTAACGTTTTCGCCTTTGTATATATGTAGAACATTAAACTCCAATTGCTCTTTCTTGTGTTCTCATTAGTTTTGAAGAACTTGGGTATCTTCCTCTGCAGCGAAAAATGGAGTCTACCTTACGCTAGTGAGAGACGTGAGAAGTGCCTTTGAAGCTTGTCCACTGGTGAAGATTGATTGCCGGGGTATGCATGCAAGTGATTATAAAAAGCTAGGAGCTAAGTTAAAGGTTTTACTTATTGTTCTTCTTATTCTTTAATTATAACAATTGTTTGATTCTTTTATTGCAGTCTAGTTCCCTGCATAACTTTGGCTTCTGTCAATTAGGTCTCAGCATATGCATCTTGAGCAATGAATCAGTAAAAAATCTCCTTAAGATCTCTCTTACACATTGTTGCGCTACTTTAACAACCCTTCAGAGGTTTCATAATTATATTGCCAAGACAAGTAGTAAGATTAGTTGGGTAGGAGCTTGCGCTGTGTTTGGGCATGACTTCCAGTTCAGAAACATGTAGCCGCCAATCACACAACACCTTTTAGCCTCTCAATATTCTGATTAAGATGAGCATTTTCTTGTAAATTAGAGATTAGCAACTTTCTTGTCTCGAAGCATAACAAAAATGGTTACATGTTTGATATCCACATTCTTGAAGAGAGATAAGTATCTATTAATCTTGGGCATACTTGAACTGTTCAACTCCTCTTATATACTTCTGCTCTTTCTTTGTTTAAGTTCCAAATATGTTCTTTAGTTACACAAGGTCTACGCTAATTTATTGTTTCAATGACAGGAATTGGTCCCTTGTGTGCTATTGTCATTCGATGATGAACAGATATTGATGTGGAGAGGAAAAGACTGGAAACCTATGTACAGAAATGCCCCTCCGGTTGTGTCCTCCAGAATTGATGCTGTTGCAGATGAAATAAATACTTCAGGACGCTCAGGTATGCATGAAATACTGGCAAATCCAGGAGGTCGGTCTACTAGGCCACTTCAATTTTTTCTTGCAGTAACTTTGTTTCTTGTCTTTTCACTACTTCTTGCTCTCTTAGATGGGAAACAAATAGGAATTTGGTCCTCTCTAGCTCTGTAAAAGGGAGAAAAGGATTGAGTTATGTGGACTTTTGCTTGTGCGAAACATGTGTGCTTACTTTGAGTTAACTTATGCATGCAACCTGAGCAACTTGCCGTGCGCTGATAGTTGTTTAATCACATTTGGGACTGTTAAATTAGATCTTGGGCCTAACTCACACCCCAAAAGCTAGCTCAAAGGGAGGAGGATTGCCCAAGCCTTATAAGGAGTCCACCCATCTTATTAACCACCGATGTGGGACTTTTGTCATTCTTTAACAGGGACAACAGACATCGTGCATGTCATACATCTCAAATGCGGAATGTGATTTTATTTCTTTTGCCTATTTATGTTGTGTCTCATCAAGAGTTGCAAAACAAAAAGAAAAAGATATGAGATGCTGCCAGGTTTTGGCCATGGGATCTAATGATCACTTCTGTCCATATTGCCTAAAGTTGCCCGTTGTGCAAGTAAATGTCCTTGTTTCAATAGATAAACTATACTTGCTTATATTACTTTCAAATTTATCGAACTTTAGACCGTCATCTTTCTTGCAGCCAATTCGACAAGTTATAGAATTTATATGTTTTTGTTTTAATCTGAAATGCAGACACTGCCAAAGATTATTCCAACGCACACTCTAGAACACGGAGCACAAGCCCTAAAATGATGTCCCTGTGGAGGAATGCTATTGATTCAGGCAAGGCATTATTGCTAGACGACATTGATCTAAAACCTGATGATCTCTTGAACAAGGTGGAGGAATTCGCTAGCATTTCACAGGCCATAGAGCACACATATCCCGCTCTGGTTTTATCCAATAAACGTGTCCCTGAACGGTCAGAACTGATGTGGAGAGGCAGTTCCGATGATGACAATGACAGCGACAATGAGATCAGTGATGATGATCATGAAGATAAATATTACATTAACAACTCATTTGAAGCATTAGAGTCAACAGTTCCTAAAGGATTATTACCAGTTGACTTAATAGTAAATGAGTTCAGTGATGATGAGTAAATAAGTTGAAAGGAAATGAAGGTGAAAATAGGAAACAATGTAACCAAAATAGTTTAATTTTTTTTTCTGTTTATTTTGATATTTATCTGTATAGTTGTATACTGTATAATCTATGAAGTTAACAAGTTGAAAAAATGTGCAATAGCATTTATGTTAAATATTGAGCCATGTGCTCTGAACAGTGCAGCTTAGCGATTAATGAAATCGATGAATTATGATTGAAATCTCAGTAAAAATAAAAATGGTAAATGGTTTCTTCTTATTTGTTAATTGAGGTGTGTATCAACTGACACAAATACCACCATGAAAAAAGAAATTCATAATGTGCCACCATGATACAAGTGTGCGGCGATCCTTGAATACAACTCTTTTGTTGACACCAACGTGATACAACTCTTCCACCCAATATAACAAGTGTAGCTGCATTTCATAGTTATGCTCTAAACTATAGCAAATTCGAAAAAAATTCTCTACACTTGGTTTAAATTGAGATAAATTTTTACTTTTAATTTCAATCATGTCTTTCTTAAAATAGCTTTGGAATAATCTCGCTATTATTATCCCACGTAAAATAATCGAGCAATTTATCACGAGATTACAGTCTCCTCCCACAAAACAACATCCAATTCACATCATAGTCAAATTACTTGACTTATATACTAATGCATAGTTGAATGGTTTAGAGAAAAAAAAGGTCCTTCACTCATGTAGAACAAACACATAAAAAGAGAAACGAAGGAAGGGCCTTTGGTGCAACATAGGGGGGGAACCAAGATGGAAACAAGTCCCTTCCATTTTATCAAACCATTATTCCCCATCTTCAGGTCAATAAGGTACAATGTGAATTTACCTTAAAGCTAGATGATTCTTCTTGTTTCTTTTTTTTTCCTTTCTTATTTTTCCCTAGTAATTTGAATATAGAAACATAGGAAAGACATCTTTTCTTTTTTATTTTTGATAGCATTAGGTTTTAAAATTAACTTTTTTTGTGTGGGGGTTCTTGTTATACCTCCAATTTTGATTTCTGGGTTTCAGCTCTTTTTGATCCTAGACGCTTCTTGGGTGCTGCTCAGAATAAACAAAAAAAGATTGAAAAAAAGATTAGATTTTTTTGATTGATTCATCAACATTTTTTCTGGGTATGTTTTATTTTCTTGTCTAATGTTTGTGTAAATAGTCAGTTGTGTGTTTTGGGTGTTTGCTTTGTGCCTATGTATTTATTTACCTATAGAAAGGAATATAGCTTCACAAGAGTAAGGTCGAAGTATATTCTATCTTCCTCGACCCAACTTATGGGGCTACGCGGGGTATGTTGTTGTTATGAGAGAGTCAAGAGAATATTCTCAGAACTGACACAATATTTAAAATATTGTTGTCAATTTTGAGTTGGTGGTTATGTGAGTTTATTCCAAATTTCGTTTTGACGTATCTTTTAAGGTTTATGTTAAAAGTATTTGTATTGGTCCACAAACTCGGAATCCAAATTTGCCAAAAGTACACGTAGATGCATGTATAAATTGACTTTTGAACCAAACTTTTATATGGTAGTAGTGTCTACGGATTATGTGGTGTCGAGTGAAGGCATCATAGTGGATTTTCAGAAGATAGAGGCTGTGAAGAGTTGGCCTTGACCTACCACTCCGACAGAGGTTTAGCTTGATAAGCTAAATAAACCTATAATGATAATCAAAATGATGACACAAAACTTACATAGTAAAAAATTTCAACAAAGTAATGATTGAAAAGTTAATTTGATATTGTTACATCTTATCAAAATAAAGTTTGAGAATAGTTTGATGAAATTTGAATTAATTTTTAGAAGCTGTAAAGATAAGTAAGTTTCCAAAATGTAAAGATTTTTATATGGAGAAGGGCAGATGGGGTTGAAGGCTAGTGAGCTCGCTCTCTGCCTTCCACGGTTGAGGTGTAAGTTTCAAACCCCATCAGTAGCATATTGGGCAATGCTTTTCTTTTCTTTTCTTGCATTCAAAACTCTCCCTCCTATTCTTAACCTGACACCTACACGGTGACTATGTCTTTTGCCATGCTTATTTTGTTTCCGCTCTTGATATTGTTTTCTGGTTTGTTTTTAATCTGTGTTAAGGAACTTCTGTCCTTGCTTTTTTGAGTGTTTCTTATTCTGTTCTAGGGTCCTGCAATGTGCATCTTGAATTTTTCGTTTTAGCTCAGTACATTATGGATATCAGGGGTGCAGGTACATGTAATGACGAGGGTTCAATTTGTTGGAAAATTATACTGTAAAAATAGGATAAAACTAAACCGTTTTGTGTATAATACGTGTGTGTTGTTTAGTCTCAAAAAGATATATGTGTGTGCTGTTGAATCCTCTTAACATAAGGAAGCTTCTAGTTATGTGGCGAAGTTGGTTCAAGAATTGTTTCAGGTCATACTTTCTAGTCCTGTGTTATGTTCTTTCATTTTTAGTGAATTCCCTTGTATAGTATTTTTGGCTCTGGCATTGAGGATATCATAGTGAGTTATAACCAAAATCATTCCCAAGTTTGTGACGAACTTCTGGTAGTTTTCACTTTATACTAAAGCTTAGACTATTTTGACTCCTTTTTGTAAAGGAGCCTTTAAAAGTGGTTGGTAATCATTTTTTTCTTCTAGTTCTGCAGGATATGGAAAAGGAAAAAGTAATCTTCCATAAAAAATACCATTTCTTCAATTTGAGATATCATGTAGAGTCTAAAGTTCTCGAATTCTTGCTATAGCTGTAGGTAGTTCCACCTTTCAGATAAAAGAAATATAAACTCAAGCTTTGAACGATTAATACTTACGATGTGCTTCTTAACAGGATGTTCTAAACATACTTGGCGACCAGTCATGAGAACAGCCACCGCAAGTTATTGGTTGACCTGGAACTTCTTATTCTTGGGTTTGGGGGTCCTCGTACTTGTAGGAATTGCAGCACTCATAATATGGAAGTATGAAGGTTCGCCAAAGTTGGGAATCCAGGAAAGAGATAATAAGAAAAAAAAGGTTGGGTTCTTGTACAAAGACGAAGCTTGGACCACATGTCACAAATCAGTCCATCCTGCTTGGCTGCTTGCTTACAGGCTAATTGCTTTCACTTTTCTTCTATCAATGCTCTCCTCAGATGCTTATTTGAATAGTACAGATATATTCTTTTTCTATACTCAGTAAGGACATCTCCTTATTACTTCCTCCATATTTCTTCTAGGCTTGATTCTGTTTTGGGTGCTCTTGCTAACTGGTATCTTTGTTAATATCTTTGGATTCTGTGGGTAATCCTTCCTTAATGGAGTACTACTCAATCCCTGATCAAGTTAAGGTTTATCTTAAAATCGGAATAAATGTGTGCTGGAAATGTCCACTTCAATGGTCATGCCATTGCTAGCTTTTTAGTTTTGTCTTTTATTATTTGATGCTCATTCATGATTAGTTAAAATCCTTAGCTTCTAAGGGATGTCTTATCGATCAAGTTTCCCCTTGATATTGATAGAGCTATACTAGAAGCCTAATTATCTCTTGAAGCTTTCAAAATTTAAGAGAATTGTGTTTAATGAATTTCAGTTTTACACATTCATATACAATTTTACTTGCTCATAGCATGATACTTAGTCTTTTATTTTTCTTTTGATTATTCTTTTTGTGCTGGACAGGTGGACATTCTCTTTGGTCACTATCTATTTTGGGGTATGTTGCTCAGCAATTAAACCATGTTTACCATTCATTTCAACATATGATCTGGAGGATGTGAATGTCTTGAGATCTGCCCTCTATTTGTTATTTTTCATATAGATACATATACAAAATGAAAATGTTTTTTCCTCATCCAAAGCATAGTAGCTATCCCCCTTGCTAAATAGCTCTGGGAATATTCTCTCATTACAACATTATCATCTCTAGTCCTTGCGTATTTAGTTTCAAATTTCCCTTGTTTCTTTAACTTGGTTATGTTCTCAACGAAATTCTGTAGCTAGGGTCTTCACTCTCCATCTATGGCTGTATCCAATATCGAAAGGGTGTTACTAGTGCAAAAGTTTGTTGTATTGATGAAGAGAGAAACGATTCTCCAACTCTTGAGAAGAATGCAAGTTTACCTGGCGTATCCAAGGATTTGAGTTCCATTGAGGAAACTGATGTTAGAGAACCGGCAGGTTATTTGGGCTATGTCTTTCAGATAATTTTTCAGGCATGTTCTCTCAAGATTCACCTCGCATTTTTATTTTTATATTTTTCTGATTATGGAGTAAAACAGAATATGTAGTTTTATTTTTCATTTCTTTCTTTCCTTATACTCATTTATGGCATATGTAACCTATTATGGCCATTTCCTCATTTGTTATAGATATTGAATTTAATATTTTTCAATCTAATTAACTATATAACATGTGTTTGGCCTCTAGTAGAAATGCGACTTTGTATTTGTTACTGGTTGATCCGGTTTTATGAGTCGTTTTTACATCACTTCTCATGTCTCGTTATGATCCTCTTTTTCCTAGTTTCAGTTGCTATCTGGAAGGGAAGCTGCGCCTTTCAAAGAGTTTCAAGGACATTAACTTGGCTGATTTCCTTTTATTTTTATTTTGTTCAAAACTTTTAGGTCTGTGCTGGTGCCGTGGTGCTTACGGATTGCGTTTATTGGTTTCTTATCTACCCGTTTTTCTTGCCCAGTGGTTCCGGATTGCAATTTGTAAGTTCTGAGAACTGTAGTTTCCTTAGTTGAGTCTTATTTCATTATAGACAACTGGCTTGATTCTATTTCCCTTTTACATTTTGCTTCAATTTGTGGCTTCTGTGTACTCCCTCTGGTACAATTTGTTTATCTTACTTTTCTTTTGTCTATTTAAAAAAGAATGTCTCTTTCCTTTTTTGGCAACTCTTTGATTCCAACTTTCCACATGTCATGTTTAAGACCACAAGATTAACAGGTACATTGTACATATCTTTAGTTTAGTTTAAGACCACAAGATTCAAAAGTCTTCTTTACCTTCTTAAACTCCATGCCAAGTCAAAACCAGACAAACAAATTGAAATGGAGGGAGTATTTATTATGCAATACAGCCTGGTCATGCACTGTAGTGCTAAGTCCAGAGTGTTGTTCAGTTATGCTTTGCTACTCAACTGTTTCAATTTTGGGGTCATTAACAACTCACCTCTGGTTTAAAATTTGGCAATTTCTTTTACAATCAAGTATCCCTTTTCCTTTCGTGATTGTGTGGTTGTTCTCACCCTCCTCGCCTTTGCTTTAGTTTCTGACAATATTTGATACTGAAAACTTGAACAGCAGAAAGTTCACGGTTGTAATACGTCTAAATGCTCTTAGAAGATGGCAGTACTTCAACTTCACCATTGCTTACCTCTACATTCGCTACTATTAACTGTGCCGCAGTTCTGAAATTAAGGCAAAAGATGCATAATCTACCAGATCTGTAATTTACATGAAAAATTCACTGGACTGTTCTTGTATCGATACTTCCACTGCACACGATGATGAAAAAGAACAATTTTACCTTCATCATTAATTGTGTAACTTGTCGACGTGGAAAGGCCTCTCTAATCTAGTGAAGAGTTGAGCAGTGACATCCGCACGTATGTGTAGAGACCATGCTTAGTATTTATTTCTGCTTTGCACATAATTTAAATGATGTTTAACATGTTTTAATCACAAGTTGATTTTCTTCCGATCTATGCAGCTAGTTATTGGTATGCATTCAATCAATGCTATTACCCTGCTTGGCGACGTGATTCTGAATTCTCTAGTAAGTTTGCATTCACAACTGGCTTAAGCTATAAACGTATCCCATGCCCAAACTGTGGCTAACATACTTTCTTGCTTCCTTCCAGCGGTTCCCTTTCTTCAGATTTGCATATTTTGTTCTTTATACATGCACATTTGTCTCATTCCAGTGGCTCGTCCATATGTGTGTCTCAAAGTGGTATGTTTGCTTATGCCATGCTTTTCGTCATCGTTTTTTCAGAAAGTAAGAGTCATCTAGGCTTATGCTGTTACTAATAAGAGTTAACTCTTGTTGCAACAGGTGGCCTTATCCCTTCCTGGATATTTCATACAAATACGCTCCATTAGTGTACGTGTTCAATTGTTCTCGTATATACAAAATTTACATCTACTGAAATTTCTTCTATCAACTAGTTAAGATTAAAACCTTCATTAAGTGCAACTACTGAGATCCGTATGATTAAGATTAAAACCTTCATTTAGTGCAAATAAACGATCATAAGCTTATTGTTATGCTTCATGCTCTTTGCCAAATGTGTAATTGTAGGTACTTGATGGTTGGTGTGGTTCATCTCCCTTGCTATGGTATGTTTGCCTTGGTGATAGCATTGAAGTATTGGTTAGCAAGATTGTTCAAATGGATTATTAGAAAGCTATCTGGAGACAAACAATGAGTTCAAATACCATTAAACAAGTCAAAAAAAACATTATTATACATTAGTAATTCTTAGACCAAATGTCTTTTTTTAGTTTACATTCTTAGTGTTGCTCAGATAAATGAGCTGAGCAGCACAAGCTATTCAATTTATACTTTTTACCCTCATCCCGGGTTCGAGATCATCATATATATATATATAAAAAATTATTTTATATCCTCGAAACCAAACGAAACTAGAAAGAAAATGGGAATTGGTCCTCTCTTCCTTTACTTGCAGAACCAGTTATTTGAGTCTTATTTGAAATGTTGACGTTGTTGTTGCTGTCTTACTCTCTTGTATAATTACTCGTTGAAGTGAAATTCGCTTCAGCATCATCAACACTCTCGGAAGAAATGGAAAAAGATTTTATACCCACATTCTTGAGTCTCCTTTGTATATATCCTTTTCATGTTTGATATGTTCTACGAGGGTTTATCGAAAACAACCTCACAAGTATGATTAAGGTTGCATATACACCACCCTCTCCAAACCTCGTACGTAATTGTTGTTTTGTACTTGAATCTCCTTGTGTAACTTCCTTCATATCGTCTACTATTCTCAGCTCTTGTTTTTCTAACCAATAAAGTTGATTCCAAGGAGAAAATATTCTGGAATTGTAGATATATGTTGGAAGCCACTTTTGGGCTTTTATCATAAAACATAACATGAACAAGTAAGCACTTAAATTTATATAAAGTTAAACAAGTAGACATATTTTCATGCCTTGAAAATGAATGAAATCTTGAAGGGGAGTTGTTTCTCTCTTTAATAGGCATTACAGTGCACGATTCGAATAGGTGAGACCCTAAAACAAGTATTGAACACCAAGTGGCAAATATAGAATACAACACTAAATATTCTTGTACACTACAGAGATAATAAGTACCCAATAGAAACAAACAAAGAATCCTACAACAACAACAATAAGAGAAGCGTTCAATTGTCAATAAATATTCTCTTCACAAATCACTCATCAATGAAGCATGCAAATATTGGCAAAAGTGATGCACTCTATGAAACTCATTATCCACCGAGTTTTGAACCGTATGCCAATAATGTTAGAGCATTTCTTGGTATTTTTTTTAAAAAAAAAGTGCTATTTGACATTTCCAGTAGTTCAAAATCAGAAAGAACCTCTTCAATGTGGCTAGCAACACATGAAGGGGAAAAGGAATTCAATGGAGAAAAATTATGCACAGTAAAGTCCTTTGTCATGAAAAGCAGCCAGCACAAAAATAAAGGGAAGTAATCAAATCCAATGACAAGATATTCTAGGCACAACAAACATAATGTTTGGGTGGGGATTGCCAATAGAACATAAAGAAAACTCTTCAAATTCCTATCCCTACTTTGAATATGTTTTCCAAGTTGATGTGTTTTCTCCGTCTTTCTGATAGTATTTTCATCTTCCCGGACCAAAAATAAAAGAGAAGAAAAGAAATAAAAAGGGGCCTCCGTTTGCTTGAAATACCATAATCAAGGTTTCACATTCTCCCTAATGAACTTCTCTCCAGCTGAGAAATTTCACCGGTCAAACCAGAAGCATCAGCAACAATTACTTTGTAATGGCATTGAGAAAAAGCAAATGGTTCTCCAGGTACATCAAGCGTATATTCATTAGAGATATTTGCATCAGATACGACAGTTCTTGATGTGCGAAGCTTGTCGTTGGATCAATAAGAAAACAGTTATAAAGCAGAACACAAGAGATAACACTTCAGTTTTTAAGTTTTTGCAGTGGTTATGATTCAGTGAGCCTCCAAGTATCTTAGCAAATAAAGCATGCAACAAGATTTCATGTTTGGGAAGGTTTTCTAGGCGTGAGCTTGTTGCTGAATTAATGATATTACCAACAATTTATAAAGGGTATTGTTGTTCATTACCAAAAGGAGAATAAAGCATGCAACACAGTATTCCACCGTGGAGAGGTAAATTTCAACTCTTCAGAAGGCAGTTCTGCCTTTTTATGTGTTCGGATCAGATTTATGTTTACACACGCATAATATATATGTATGTATACAAAAGGCAAATTGGTGTTTGCTCCAAAATAAAGCATGCATAGTGTACTCTTACATTTCTTTCTCCGGTTGTTTTCTGATGAATTCTGTTGTATGTGCAGTTACTTTGTCAACCTTGTTGCAAAGGAGGAGTACTGGAACTTTTTTCTTGACCACACTTGCCTTTGTCAAGATCTCATACAAGTACCTCCATGCAAGAGGGATTATATGATGTAAAATTCAATTGTCAGATATCCAATGCAAATCCACAACTGTCGATGTAAAGTATAAGCAACAACAAATGATCAGTACTCTGAAGCAGGACGGCAGTTTGGTAAAAATTCCACGAAATCCACCACAAACACAACACCAGCTGCTTGAGGCAGGAACTCATCCAGTTTCGGCCTAAGACGAGAGTGCCCAGGGACATCAACAACGTGAACAGGCTTCAATTTCCCTTTCTGCAACAAAAACCAAAATAAGTCGTATGTAGTGTGAAATTCCATTCACAAATAAAGGAATTCAGTAAATCAATTACCAAAGAAAAAACTGATAGACCAGTAGCATTAATAAGATACATCTTTCCCTTCTAAAAGTATAGATCACAAGGATGCATGCAAAATGGTAGGGCAGAAAAGGGGAAACAAGAGAAGACAATGTTCATTACCTTGTCTTCCTCAGAGTGTAGTATAAAACTGCCTTCATTTGGTTCCAATATTGACGTCACGGTACCCTGATGGGTTGAACCATTTCTAAGTTGGTATAAGCCAGCACATCAAGATCAGAACAATTAAACTTTGAAAAGATTATACAGGTCAGGTGTCAAAGAGTTACCTGGTAAAAAAGATATGTTTCCACCAGTGAGTACAATGGTGTTAGATATTGTACGCTTGAACAAGCAACTGTAGGCAAAGAAGTAAACAAAAGAAAATTCTTCAAATTTCAGCCTCCAAAGAAAGTCAAAATAGATGAACAAACAATCTAAAACTAATACATGAAGTCATCCACTGAGAATCATCATAATGACAAAAGGGTGATATAGAAATTACAAAAATGTGTGGCATTAAAGAGGAGAAAAAAGACAAAGAAAAACCTAACTGCAAGTCCCTCTTTGCCACCCCGCCCTGCACCCCGAATTAGCAACACATTCAAAAGATGAGTCTTGAAAAAAAAATGATAGAAAGAGCCCACTAAGCGTTAAAAATATTTACATTCTTCCCTTTGAAACAGGTGTGCAAGGGAAAAAAATCCTTTTTCTTTGTGTTTTCCAGTAAGTTACAACTGTTGCACAAGTATACCACAGCATTTCCTATTAAAGTAGTGCCAAAGGCGGAGCCAGAATTTCATATTTATGAGTTCTGGACCTTAGAAAGACGTCATTAAGTGAATTGGGTTCTAAATTAATTGTGTGTACATAATTGATGAATTTCTCAACACAAATACAATGTTTGTTTAGATCCTGCACTCTAGAAACATATTCATTGTGAACTATTGGGAGCAGCTTATAGCCATTAAAGCTATCATTATTTGCCAACAAGAGTTCCCGGCTCAACTGTAAGATACTGGCGAAAGGTAATTCAATGCTTTAGTTTGCAGCAGATAGTTTTGGATGGCTCCTATTAGCTCCCACCCACCCCGCCCTCAAGAACCGGACGTGCAATTCCCCTACATATGGCTAAGTGGAGAAGGCCCTTTCCTTCACACTTGGTTAGCAATTAATTGTAGCCAAGCTCACCACTAGCCTATCCACTAGATCCAAGCTTGTAGGTTTCCATGCATGTGGTTCGTCCATGATAATTTCTCCGGATTTGTGTGAACTAGCAAACCGATACCTAAGTGGGGATGTTCCCTCCAGCATGAGCGAACCCTTTGGGAACTGGTTAAGAATGGCGCCACTATTCCAACTCGATATATGTCATCCGACTAACACATTCATAGACAAAAAACATTCACTTGTTAGTCATTACGTAAATAAAATTAGAAAAGAGAAACTCTAGTTAAACTTGTTCTTATCAATATACAAGAAAGCTCTTAATGCAAGAGCTTTGAAATTCATAGAGTATGATGTTTTTGAAAATAATTGAGTATTTTGAATTATGACAATCAGTAAAAATACTTTAATAATTCCTGTAATGATTCTCGACTTTGAACAAAAACATAATCGCTAAGAATATTATACATAATCATTCAATTCCTTTGCTGTAATACACCACTTAAACCCAACGTAGAGAAACAACTTGAATTTGCTTATACTCAAATATGAAACAGTAAAAAACCAATGGAACATTAAACAGAAAAGTGAAATATACACCAGAATACTGAAAGAATCACCAAGAAGAAAAGTGGTCAGCAATTTTTCTCTCAAAAAAATGCAAGTGACAAAGAGTTGTGTTTTTATTTCTTTGTTGAGATTGAAATCAAATCAAGTTAAAAGGTTAGGTATAATGCACGCAGGCCCCAAAACATAGAAAGAAAGCTTCTTGCAGCATATATAGAAAATAATTTGTTTTCAATCACGGGAAAACTACACACATAAATAACCAGGAAATTATCAGCATAGCTCAAACTGGCTGCTGAAGAATGACACCCAAACAAGTTTCCAGAACAATATTTGGAACTTCGATGAAAAGGAGGATTCTAAGAAGAGAAATCGAAGAGCCCAGGATGCTGCCCCGCTAGCACATATATGGGTTCTTTGGAAGGAAAGAAACAAGAGAACCTTTGACAAGATAGAGAATAATTATTATATTTGAGGAATAACCTCTCATTGCTAGCTTCTTTTTGGTGCACCTGTGAGGCTCCAAGTTGTATAGAAGCTTGTGTCGTCTATTATGGTCATAATGCGGCAGATCCTCTACTTTTTGGCATACTGCTAGTATGTGGAGAATTATTCCATTACTAATAATATTACATACCTTATAAAAAGGGGAAGGGAAAGGGGAAGAATACTCTCCGGGAATGATGACTAAAATTTCAATACTCAAAGGACTCAATAATTAGGTCTTGATTCTATTTAAATAAAAAAGAAATAAAAGAACTTTCGAAAACAAGTTACCGGAAATTCAATGTTCAAACAAATGACTCCATACTCAAACTATGATACCATAAAGATAAAATAAAAATGTCTTCTCATGAATGGTGATAGAATATTCAATATTTAGAAGACCTTAGATTTATCATCAAGGGATAATATGAATTTTTTCTTGAAAGCTCTGTAAGAATGATTGGAAACACCGCAAAAAGGGTCAGCCCGTTAAAATGATCACAAAAAGAGGTACAACTGAAGCAATTACGAAAAACATTATAATGACGCTAGAATGATCATTAGAAGAGTGGTGCCTCCACAATAGTCACAAGAAAGAGGCATTAATTTATAATAGTCATTCTTTGCTTCATATTAAACTTGTGAAAACAAGGAATTCAAGCCAAACAAGCAGCTTAAGGCAGCTCACCCATAGGCAAAGCTACTGAATTCTATCAAAATTGTGGAGAAGGTGGTATCATAGAGAACAAGAAGAGAAGAATTTTCTGGGAATGCTGAAAAACTGTCGGAAGAATGCTAAGACAAGATGGTGTCACTGAATGATCACCAAAAAGACACCCTAGAATAATCACCAGAAAGAGACAAATAATGGCATTTGTCAACAGAAATTAAAAAATTTGAGCAGAAGGATGACATATGACCGCTCGCTGGTGAGTCACAAACTCTAATACCATGTAGGGAAAAAGAGAGAAGAAAACAACAGCATACCGAGTGTGATACCACAAGTGAGGTTTGAGAAGGAAAGAGAGATGAAAACGCTTGCTGAATTTTCTTATTAGAAATATTAAGCAGGATTCTTCATGGGGGTGTTCTAAGCTACATGAGATATGGGAAATTTGATAAGTCTTGGATTTCTGATTCTCCATTTTTATTATGATATTAACTTTGTAGAAATTTCTTGGGATATTTTGAAAGAATAGTATGATAGGGATATTCTAGAAAAGTGGTATGATACAAGAAGATGCTACACATATATTCAAGTAGAATGGTTAAATTAGAGAAACGCTACAAGATTCTTAGGTTGTAAGGATATGTACACCAAAGTGAAAGCAAACCGCTATAAATGGTTGCGAGCTCATAAATGTTATACGGGAGTGAATCTATAGACCTCTAAAGTCCAACATATGCACAAGATGAGTGTAGTGTCCAAAAGATGCAAATGCTAAATTGGATGTGTTGTCATACAAAATTAAACAAGATTAAAAATAACTATATACAACAGAACTTGCAAGTAGCACACAGAGGATAAAACAAGAAAAGGTCAATTGAGAATGTTCGGTTCATGTCCCACGTAGACCTCTAAATGTACATGACCCAAGGTGTGAAACCACTGTGAGTGTAAGTGTTCAAAGGAGACGAATTAAACTCCAAAATCACATGGAAGGAAGTTATCTTGGAGGACCTACAATCTTTTGGAACCCATGCATGCTTAATGAAAACAAGCGTGCAATAAAAGAAAAGGATTACTATTGGTGATACCAATTAGTTAGTATTATTTTTCAATTATATTTAAATGTTTATTTAATCCAATGCGAGTTGTTTAGTCCTGCCAGAGATATACATGCCAGTAGAAAATAGAGAACTTATAATATTCTTTTTTAATTTTAGTTTTGTATTTTAGAAAATTGCATTGAAATGATCTTAAAAGGAGCAACATGAACAATAAGATTTTTTCTGACCACTGTCCTTTGCTCATAACTATTAAAACACTTATCTGGAAGCCTAAAATTCCGTTTAGGTTTTTTAATGTTTGGGCTGACCATGCAGACTTTCCTGACCTTGTTACAGAGAGTTGAGCTGGCACTAACTGGAATGACCCCATGAAGAGCATATGGATGAAACTTAAAAAGCTAAGAGTGGGATTCAAAAAGCTTAATAATATGGAGTTCAAGGGAATAAAGCAAAAAATTGATAAGACTAGATCTAACTTGCAGGCCATCGAGGAAGCAAATGCTCTTCAATATTCAGACCAATGGAGGGATCAAGAAAAGGAGTTGCTTGTGCAACTAGAAAAATGGAGCTCAATTGAGGAAAACGCAATGTGCCAGAAATCTAGAATTCAATTGATGAAGCTAGGGGATCATAATACTAAATATTTTTCAGCAGTAGCTAAGGAGAAGGGACAAAAGAAGCAGATTTATGAACTTAACTCTTTGTGTGGGCGCAAGTTTACTAAATCTACAGAGATCAAAACGAAAATTATCAATTTCTACAAGGGATTAATGGGCACTTCTGCTCATAATTTACCGGCAATTGATCTAATTATAATGCGGAGTGGATCAGAACTAACTCATAACCAAAAATTTGCTCTTTGTGAAGTGGTTACAGAAGCAGATATCAAAGCTAGCCTTTGGACTATTGGAGATGATAAAGCGTCAGGTGTGGATGGATATAATGCCTTCTTTTTCAAAAAGGCATGGCCCATCATTAAGGATGATATAATCATATAATCCAAGCTGTCCAGACCTTCTTTGCCACTGGAAAAATTTATAGAGCCATAAATTGTACTGCAGTGACACTGATTCCCAAGATTGATTACCCCTCTACTGTGAAAGATTTCAAGCCAATTGCTTGTTGTACAGTGATGTACAAAATTATATCTAAGATACTGATTGCTAGGCTACAAAAAGTGATTGGTTCCATCATTTGCAATGCTCAAGTTGGGTTTATTCCAGGGAGGCAACTTGCAGATAATGTGATCCTTGGACATGAGCTTGTTATAGGGTATATTAGGAAACAAATATCACCAAGGAGCATGATTAAAATAGATCTTGAAAAAGCTTATGATTCAGTCGAATGAATCTATTTGGAGTAAGTAACGGAGAATATGGGATTTTCAAACAAGTTTCTGGGATGGATTATGGAATGTGTGAAAACAGTCAACTACTCTATTATTGTCAATGGGGAACCAACTCCTCCTTTCAATGCAGCTAAAGTGCTCAGACAAGGGATCCTATATCCTCCTTTTTATTTGGCATGGCCATGGAATATTTGATAGAGGTCTAAATACCCTAACAGATAACCCAAATTTACACACCATCCAAGATGTGCCAAGCTTGGGATTACTCATCTGAGCTTTGCTGATGACTTACTACTATATGCTAAGGGTGATTTAAACTCAGCTGTGGATATTCAACAGATTTTCAATAAATTTTCTTCATCTTCTGGGCTGCAAGCAAATTTAGCCAAAAGCTCTGTGTATATTTTTTTTTTTTTTTTTTTTTTGGGGGGGGGGCGGGGGGGCGGGGGGGTGTTTCAATTTATGTTAGAGATCAAATCATGGCTCAACTGGAATTTACCATACCAAAAAGATGACACTTGTGCAATGGAAACCACTCATAGATAAGATGGTTACAAGAATATATTCTTGGACTGCAAACAACTATCTTATGCAAGAAGGATGCAACTGGTGCAGTCAGTATTATTTGGTATACAGGCCTTTTGGTCACAATTGCTCCAAATCCCAACAAAGGTACTAACAACTACAGAGGCACACTATAGAAGCTACATTTAGTCTGGGTCTAACACTATACTAAAAGGGCTCTAGTAGCTTGGGAGAGAATGTGTACGCCTAAATGCGTTGAAGGAATGAACTTGATCAACCTCCAATTGTGGAACAAGGCGGTAATTGCTAAAAAGTTATGGGACCTAGAACATAAGCAAGATAAATTATGGATAAAATGGGTGCATACATATTATAACAAAGAACAATCACTGTAGGATCTGGTATTGTCACAACAAGCAAGTTGGATGATTAGAAGGATAGTTGCTGCTCAAGCAATCTGGAGAATAATTCATCAACCTCTTAAGGCAGGAAAGAGTATCATTCGACAGATATATCTACAGCTATTGGAGGTTACAGAACGAGTACCTTGGAAGGTCCTGATGTACAAAACTGAGGGGAGGCCAAAAGCTATCTTCTCTCTATGGCTTTGCTTATAAGACAGGTTACCTACGAAGGCAAGACTGTTGAATTGGGGCATGAATATTGAACCAGAATGTGTTTTCTGTAATGCTACCCTGGAAAATAGAGATCACCTATTTGTCCAGTTCCCTTTTGCTGATTCTCTTTGGAATCAAATATGCTCCTGGCTCCAAAGAACTATACTAACAATAAGTGATTGGGATAACCACATGACTGAAGTCATAATGGAAGCTAAAGGTAAAACATTGAAGTCTAAGATTTTTAGAATGGTATACACTGAAACAATTCATGTGATATAGATGGAAATGAACCAAAGAAAGTTTGAGAAGAGAAGCAGAACTATGGAGGTGATTGCAAAAGAAATCGCTTTATATTGCAACAATATAAGTTTTAGAAAGCTCCCTAATCCTACATAGTTGAGTTGAACATCAATAGTATAGGGTACTGGAGTGATACTCAGACCTCCTTTTAACCTTCCCTAGTGTAGTTTGGTCTTTAAAGTTCTTTGACATGGTTTTGTAATGCATCATTTGCTGATTAATAAAGTCAACTAATTACCAAAAAAAAAAAAAAAAGATTTCATATATCCAACCCCAACATGTTTGGGATATCAAGACATAGTTATTTTTATTTTAATAAAAATTTTCTTAATGATAATTTTCCTATTGGAAGCAGCCTTTCTACCCCACAAAAGTAGGGGTAAGGTCTGCATACACCTTACCCTCCCCAAATTTCACTTGTGGGATTACACTAGGTAAGTTACTGTTGTTGTTATTCTTAATAATACTTTTGATTTCCGGCAGAATAGTAAGAATATTCTACAAAATTCACTTAATGATTCAATCAATTATTATTGAAGAAGTGACTGAATAATAGTAGTATATAAAAGCTTGTAATGAGTTGGCAGTAGCCAGGCAGTTACAGTCTGTCAGAGTAACTGAATTCCAGCTTGTATTAGGTGCATTGAGTTTGTTAGAAGAATGCAAGTGCTACATGATGTAACAATTATAAAAGGAGGTCTCTCCGTCATTTCAGAAATATCAATTTTACAATTCTTCCTCTAAACATACTGTTCATTTCCAATTCCCATCCATGGAAGAGTAGCTTCCATGGATTCTATCACACAAATATAAAGTTTTCAATTATCTCTTATTTACTTATTTACATACAAGTAACAAAAAAAACAAGTCCTAAATCAGCTATCGTAACCCCAATTCTAATAAAAGATGAGAGAGTATTGTAGGTTGATGGCTAGCAAAACAGAAGAAAACTATTTTCTAGAAAAATAAGCAAACTATGCTGAATGCTCAAAGTTAAAAAAAGATTCATATAACCAATCCCAACAAATTTGGAACTGAGGTGCAATTGACTAACAGAAAAAATCTCTATTTTTGTAGCTTGAATAAAACATGCTGACTGAGCTATGTAATCAAACATTTTGCTAGCAAACAAAGAAACCTTCAATTTCCTAAGTCAAACTCAGCAATGCAAAATTTCAAACAAATTCGACACAAACCCATGAGAATTGAGAAATCAAATGAAATCTCTAATCCTAAGAGAAGTTTTAAGAGCTTACTGATTAACAACCATAATAAGAGTGGATAATACAACTCCAACAGCAGTATAGAGTTGAACAGGAGGTATATGATTGATGAATTCTTCAGCTTCATTTAACCATTGCTGCATTTGAATCTTCAATCGCTCCACTTTCTCCTTGTCCATTTTTCACCCCAAAATTCTTCACTTAATTTAATCTTTACCCTATGAATTACAACACACCTAATTCCAATTAGATTACAAAAACAGATACAGATAGTAGTACGTAAAGAGAATTGAAAGTCATTGAAACCTTCCCGGAACGGCGAAACCTCACCGGCGATCTAGAGGGCCACCGATGACTGAAGAGAGTTAAAGTGTTTCAAAACGGGTTTAGATCTAGCGGGCCACCGATAAACCTCTTCATTCTTATCGATTTTTTTTTTTTTCAATTTCATTCTTAATTATATCTAACAAACTATTAAAATCACGTTTAAAACAATTTTTTTTTTTAAAAAAAGAGTAAATATAACAAAAATTAATAATTAATACTATAATAACGTGATTAAAAAAAGAAGATATGCATTCCATAATTAACATGTATTTTACTTCATTAAATAATGTAATAATGAAAATTGCATTGACGTAGTGTATACATTCGGTGCGGATAAGGTTTTTCAGGTTTCTAGCCATAATTAAGATAGAAGATATTCATTTCATACTGTCATATATTTCTCTTCCTTAATTATCTCTCCATAATCCGTATTTTTTTTTCTTTTTCTTTTATTTTGCAATCTGTAGTTGTTGTTAATTAATTTCTACTCAATATTGATTGAGCATATTTATTTTAAGGTTTTATAATATTTTCTTGTATCGTCATTGTTTTTTGGTTTTGGTATCGTTTTTGTTTTCTTCATGTACTACAGTTTCATTTGAAAAAATTTATAATTTTTTTTTGTCTTTTGTTTGTTTAATCTTCTTTTATTTATAATGAATATAAATGTTGAAAACAATTTTGTTTTTATCTATATATTTTCTGCAATTTAGATTTAGATGGTGATTTCTATTTATTAATAATGAATTTGTTCTTATACATTGATTGATTATTGAAAACAGATAACTTTTTGAGATTAATATTTTAATTATTATGTATAATTCGTGCTGTCAAATTTAAATGAATCTATTGTATGATTTTGATTTATTTTGTGGTTTCACAAGTTAATGAATCAATTGTATGTTTATATTTGAAAAACAAAAATTAAGTGCATATTGTGCCTTTACTTACGAAAGGAAATTGAACTTTATGTTGGGTTTAGGATCTTTTTTTCCCTTCCTATGTGGATAAATAAAAGTTTTATTAAGACCAACCCACTTTAGCCCATAACCCAAATATTATGTGGCATATATAAGGCTTATTTGGTCTTATTTTCAGAAACACAAGAGAGAAAAATCAAGAGAGATTCGTTTTAGAGATTGAGAAAAAAAGAGAAAAATCCTGTTTTTACTTCTGAAAATTTTCTGCTCAGACAGTCCGCTTCATATAGAGTTTGCCTCTTCGTTAACCGTTGGATCGTGCTCAAATTTGAACTGGGAGTTCTCAACATCTGGTTCTTGCAATTCAACGGTCGAGATCGGATTTGGTGGTCTGTAGCTTCTGATTTGAGGGGGTGAACAGTAGCGCGTTTTGGGTGAAATCTTTTCTTTAATTCTCTAGTTTTTGGTGCAATCTTGATTTGTTGTTGCTCATTGTTTGGCACTTGTTTTGTGGCCCATTTTGGAGAACAATTTTGTAACTCTTGGTGTTTATAGTGGAGCTTTTGGTCCCGTGGTTTTTTACTCTTCACATCGAAGGGTTTTCCACGTAAATCGTTGTGTCTTGTGTGATTGAATTGTTCTTATCTTATTGCTTTAGTTTGGTTGAATACTTGCTGCCCATTCTTCATATTGTTTGATTTGGTTTGTCTTCTCTTGGTTCAAATTGAAAGGGAAAGTTTAGATTTGGGTATTATTCCGCTGCTATCCTGTCTGGCATTCTTGTTAGTGCCTTGTCTTTCCCAACAGAGTGGTATCAGAGCATTGGTTGTTGTTCATTATTGATTTGAATGATGGAGGCAAATATGAGCAAGATGGTTTGTTTGAATGGTAGTAACTATCATATTTGGAGAGGTAAGATGAAAGATCTTCTATTTGTCAAAAAAATGCATTTACCTGTGTTTACCTCTAATAAACCCCAATCCATGACGAATGAGGAATGAGAATTTGAGCACTTGCAGGTTTGTGGTTATATTAGACAATGGGTTGAAGATAATGTTCGAAATCACATTGTGAATGAGACACATGCCAGAAGTTTGTGGGACAAGCTTGAGACACTATATGCTTCGAAGACTAGCAATAATAAGTTGTTTCTATTGAAACAATTGATGAATATCAGGTATAAAGAGGAAACTCCTATTTCTGATCATATTAATGATTTTCAGGGTGTTCTTGACCAGCTATCTGGAATGAATGTAAAATTCGATGAAGAAATACAGGGACTATGGTTTCTTAATACTCTACCAGACTCTTTTGCAACTCTTCGAGTTTCTTTGACTAATTCTGCTCCCAGTGGTGTTGTGACCATGGAATATGCTAAGAGTGGTTTCTTGAATGAAGAGATGAGAAGAAGATCTCAAGGTTCAACTTCTTCTACTTCACACTCCGATGTTTTGGTTACTGAAGATAGGGGGAGAAACAAGATCAGAGGTCAGAGTGACAGAGATAAAAATAGAGGTAAGTCAAAGTCTAAATACAAGAATGTTACATGTGACTATTGCAACAAGAATGGGCATATCAAGAAATTTTGTTTTAAGTACAAGAGAGATATGAGACAACAAAAGAAAGAAGGTGACAATGAAAATCGTGTTGTTGTTGTTGCTAATGATGATCTTCTTGTTTCTTGTGATGAAAATGCTGTCAATCTTGTTCGTGATGAGTCTAGCTGGTTTGTGGATTCTGGTGCTACTTCTCATGTCACGCCCAAGAAGGAATTATTTTCTTCTTATACTCCAGGTAATTTTGGGATGTTAAAATGGGTAATAACCATGAGATTGCAGTTCTTGGTATTGGGACAGTTTGTTTGGAAAGTAGCAACGGTTCCAAACTAGTTCTCAATAATGTCAAACATGTTCCAGATGTTCGCTTGAATTTGATTTCTGTGGGATACCTTGATGATGAGGGTTATGTTAATACCCTTGGTGCTGGCCAGTGGAAGCTTACTAGAGGTTCGATGGTTGTAGTCCGTGGTGATAAGTTGTCTAACTTGTATACTTTTCAGGGCTCCATTTCTAAAGGCTCAGTAAATTTGGTGGAGAATGATACTTCATCATTGTTATGGCATAGAAGACTAAGTCATATGAGCGAGAAGGGGATGCATAATTTGGCTAAGAAGAATTTGCTTTCTGGAGTGAAACAAGCAAAGTTGAACAAGTGTGTTCATTGCTTAGCAGGTAAACAGAAGAGAGTTTCTTTTCAGAGTCATCCGCCTTCAAGAAAGCTTGATTTGTTGGAGTTGGTACATTCTGATTTGTGTGGTCCTGTTAAGGTAAGGTCTCATGGTGGTGCACTTTATTTTGTGACTTTTATTGATGATTATTCACGCAAACTCTGGGTATTCTATTTGAAGTCCAAGGATCAGGTACTTGATGTGTTCAAGAGTTTTCAGGCCTTGGTTGAGAGACAAACAGGGAAAAAATTGAAATGCGTTCGTTCTGATAATAGTGGTGAGTATGTTGACCCCTTTGATAGATATTGCAGAGAGCAGGGTATTCAGCATCAGAAAACTCTTCCAAAGACTCCTCAGCTAAATGGTTTGGCAGAGAGGATGAATAGAACTCTTGTTAAGAGATTTAAATGTATGCTTTCAGATGCTAAGCTGCCAGATTCCTTTTGGGCAGAAGCACTTAATACTGCTACATATGTTATCAATTTATCTCCTACTGTTGCTTTGAATGGTGATGTCCTTGACAGAGTTTGGTTTGGTAAGAATGTTTCTTATAATCATCTTAAAGTTTTTAGGTGTAAAGCCTTTGTGCATGTTCGTAAGGATGAAAGGTCAAAGTTAGATGTTAAAACTAGGCAATGTATCTTTGTTGGTTATGGTCAAGATGAATTTGGCTATCGTTTCTTTAATCCAGTTGAGAGGAAACTTATTAGAAGCCGTGATGTTGTGTTCTTTGAAGACCAAACAATTGAAGATCTTGACAAAGTTGAGAAAGTTGATTCTCAGAGTAGTGACAGCCTAGTTGATGTTGATCCAGTGTCTTTGACTATTCCACCACGTGAAAATCTTCATGAAAATCAAGTTGATATTGAAGATGGTGATCATATTCAGAATGACCAGTATGTCGCTGATGCTCCAGTGCAAGACGATATGGTTGGTCTGCAACCAACTATTATTGATGCTCCAGAGATCTCTCTCAGAAGATCTACTAGAGAGAGAATACCTTCATCTCGTTATTCTTCTAATGATTATGTACTCTTGATTGATGGAGGAGAACCAGAGAGTCTTGATGAGGCCATGGAAAGTGAAGAAAAAGAAAAGTGGTTTGATGATATGGAGGATGAAATGAAGTCTCTATATGAGAATCATACCTTTGATTTAGTTATGTTACCTAAAGATCGAAAAGCTTTGAAAAACAGGTGGGTTTTCCGGGTGAAACATGAAGATGGTAACCCAGTTCCATGGTACAAGGCTAGATTAGTTGTGAAGGGTTTTAGCCAGAGAAAAGGGATTGATTTTGCTGAGATATTCTCTCCAGTTGTGAAAATGTCATCCATTCGTGTGGTTCTAGGCTTGGTTGCAAGTCTGGATTTAGAGATTGAACAGATTGATGTTAAAACTGCTTTTCTCCATGGTGACTTGGATGAAGAAATTTATATGGAGCAGCCGGAAGGCTTTGAAGTCAAAGGAAAAGAGAATTATGTTTGCAAATTGAAGAAGAGCTTGTATGGTTTAAAACAAGCTCCCAGGCAATGGTACAGGAAGTTTGGTTCTTTTATGAGTCAGCAGGGCTTCAAGAAGACTTCTTCAGACCATTGTGTTTTTGTGCAAAAATTCTCTGATGGTGACTTTATTATCGTTTTGCTTTATGTTGATGACATGCTTATTGTTGGTCATAATGCTTGCAGGATTAAAGAGTTGAAGCAAGAGTTGAATAAGTCTTTTGCTATGAAAGACTTAGGACCAGCAAGGCAGATTCTTGGCATGCAGATTGTCCGTGATAGAGATGCCAAGAAGTTGTGGTTGTCACAAGAGAAGTATATTCAGAAAGTACTTCGTAGATTCAACATGGACAAAGCTAAGGTTGTCAATACACCTTTAGCTATGCACTTCAAATTGAGTACTAGACATTGTCCTTCCAGTGATGGTGAGAAGGAAGATATGAAGAAAGTTCCTTATGCTTCAGCTGTTGGTAGTTTGATGTATGCAATGGTGTGTACAAGACCAGATATTGCTCATGCTGTTAGTATTGTTAGCCGTTTTCTTCCTAATCAGGGAAGAGAGCATTGGAATGTTGTTAAGTGGATAATGAGATATCTTTGTGGTACTTCTAGTTTGAGTTTGTGTTTTGGTACAGGGAAGCCTATTCTTTGTGGTTACACTGATTCAGACATGGCTGGTGATGTTAATACTCGTAAGTCTACTTCAGGCTACTTGATTACTTTTGTAAGGGGAGCTGTGTCTTGGCAATCTAGGTTGCAAAAATGTGTTGCTTTATCTACTACAGAGGCTGAGCTTATTGCTGTTGTTGAAGCTTGCAAAGAGTTGATCTGGATGAAGAGATTTTTGGGGGAACTTGGTTGTGCTCAAGAGAGGTATGTGCTTTATTGAGACAGTCAAAGTGCTATTCATCTTGGCAAGAATTCTACATTTCATGGTCGGTCTAAACACATTGATGTGAGGTATCATTGGATTCGAGATGTGTTGGATTCTAAGTTGCTTGAACTTGAAAAGATCCATACCAATGATAATGGTTCGGGCATGATGACTAAAGTTTTGCTAAGAGGGAAGTTTGATGATTGTTGCATGATCGCCGGGATGGCGGTCTCCTCCACATATTTGTGAGGGAGAGAATTGTTGGGTTTAGGATCTTTTTTTTCCCTTCCTATGTGGATAAATAAAAGTCTTATTAGGACCAACCCACTTTAGCCCATAACCCAAATATTATGTGGCATATATAAGGCTTATTTGGTCTTATTTTCAGAAACACAAGAGAGAGAAATCAAGAGAGATTCGTTTTAGAGATTGAGAAGAAAAGAGAAAAATCCCGTTTTTGCTTCTGGAAATTTTCTGCTCAAGCAGTCTGCTTCAGACAGAGTTTTCCGCTTCGTTAACCGTTGGATCGTGCTCAAATTTGAACTGGGAGTTCTCAACATCTGGTTCTTGCAATTCAACGGTCGAGATCGGATTTGGTGGTCTGTAGCTTCTGATTTGAGGGGGTGAACAGTAGCACGTTTTGGGTGAAATCTTTTCTTTAATTCTCTAGTTTTTGGTGCAATCTTGATTTGTTGTTGCTCGTTGTTTGGCACTTGTTTTGTGGCCAATTTTGGAGAACAATTTTGTAACTCTTGGTGTTTATAGTGGAGCTTTTGGTCCCGTGGTTTTTTACTCTTCACATCGAAGGGTTTAGCACGTAAATCGTTGTGTCTTGTGTGATTGACTTGTTCTTGTCTTATTGCTTTAGTTTGGTTGAATACTTGCTGCCCATTCTTCATATTGCTTGATTTGGTTTGTCTTCTCTTGGTTCAAATTGAAAGGGAAAGTTTAGATTTGGGTATTATTCCGCTGCTATCCTGTCTGGCATTCTTGTTAGTGTCTTGTCTTTCCCAACACTTTAAAGTCTATTCAAGTTTTGGGCCTTTACTTGCGAACCGAAAATGCTGCTCATTGCCCAGCAAGAAATGTATTACTCATTGATACGTTGGTCTTATCGTTACCTTTCTAGAGTAAAGAGGTTGTTTCTTATCGAAGCAGAATTACAAGTACTGTGAAGGGAAATGAGGGGTTGTCCCCAACCTCTCTATGACTTCTTATTTAGGTTCATGTTTTTAATAAATCGAAGATGAGTTAAGTCCTTTCTAATCACCACATCTCCCATTCCCACAGGGTTTTTTTTTGCCTACGTCTATGTTACCTAATTCCTAGTACACCAACCTCTCACATCGCCCAATTGGAGTGTTCGTACACCTTCTTTGCATATATTTGAACCGTCTCAATCTCGTTTGTCTTGTATTGTCCACAATGAGAGTCATTTCTATCTTCCATCCATATAACTTAGTTTCTAATCATTTATTTGCTCGCACATCAATCCGAATATCATCATCTCTGCTACTATTGTATTTTGCACGTGGATCATTCTTGAGCGAATAATAATCTGTCTCATACAAATTATCGATCTAACCACCACTTTGTAGCGCTTACCTTTAAATCTTGGTGATAAATTTTTATCACACAGTATCCCAATGGCGAGCCTCCATTCACCCAACCCATACCGATACAATGTGCGACATCAATCAAATTTCTCCATCTCCAAGGTTATAAATTCAAGAAATTTGAAATTTTCTTTCTTGGATATAACTTGTGTATCAATCTCCACTTTCACGTCTGTCTAAAAATAAAATAGTGAATGTGAATCAAAATTATAAACGTAATAAATATAGTTAAGTGACTTTTTCAAAACAACCTAAAATAAAATAAAATTGAAGAAGATTTGATTTTTAAATTAATAAATTAACACTGAGAATCCACAAGAATACAAGATTCACTTTTTAAAAAGTTAAAAAATAATCCGACCTGCCGGATTCGAACCAGCGACCTAAGGATAGGGGTGTGCAAAAACCGAACCGACCGATAAACCGAACCGATAAAAGTGTTATTGGTTTATTGTTACCAAGTTATTGGGTTAACGGTTATTTAATGGTTTTACAAAAAAAAATTATTGGGTTATCGGTTCGTTATTGGTTTTTAATATTGGGTTATTGGGTTAACCGATAACCCATTAAGAATATAATAATAATTTTTAGTTATACATATATATATATATATATATATATATTAAACAAAAAATATTAATATAATTAGTTTTAGTTTGTGTTTTGGTTGCCCATTATGTTAGTATTAAATTTTGAAATACTTCACAAATCTCTTCCACTTTTTCTTCCATGCTTGTGATTATCTTGGTTAGGAACTTAATGAAGATTTTGTTGATTATTCGATGGATTTGACAGCTATTAAAGATAGTTCAAGATGAACTGCCGATTTACAATTGGACTTGGTTTTAATTAATTTTAGTTTATAATTGACTAATATTAGTTTTTGAACGATTGTAAATATCGAAAATTGACCAAAGACTTTGTTGTGATGACCTCCGTTTGGTATGATTATTTTGATGTATGCGTATCGCGTCAAATTATTGGATAAGTCATATATTTATTTCAAAAGCATTTTCTTATTGGTTAAACCGAAAACCGAACCGTTAAAGACTTAAAACCGATAAACCGAAAACCGATAACAAATATCTTATTGGTTTGGTTATCGGTTTAGCATATTTAAAAACCGAAAACCGATAAACCGAACCGATAATCCTTAAAACCGAACCGAATCGACCGATACACACCTCTACCTAAGGATAACAGCAACAACTACAGTCCTCCGCTCTACCAACTGAGCTAAGGTCGGAACTTGCGAGAATAATCCATATTTTGTTATTATACCAATTTCAAAGTTGTAAAAGATGTTATGGATCATTGAATAACAAAAATCGAGGATTATGACAAAAGGTTAGTTAGTAGTCGTTCTAGTTTTTATAATCTGTTGTTATTTTCCATATTTGATTTTGATATAGTTTATTTGAGTCGAGGTCTATCGAAAACAATCTCTCTAAGATTCACACGATAGAAATAAAGTGTACAGATCACCTTTTTCTAGATATGTTGTTATTGTAATTGTAGTGACCAAAATTCTTTGAAGATAAGAGTCCTTTTTAAAACAAAACTGTTATTTAAAAGTACAAAATTTTATACCATAATCCATTAATTTAATATACTACCATAGGTTATTACTGTGGTCGTGTATATTTAATTAAAATTAGTTAACGGCAAGCACTACTTTTGATATTTAAACCAAAATTAGAAGACGTGTTTGGATAAGGGCTATAAAAAAATATTAAAAATTGTAACTTATCTTAGGTTATAAAATTTAATTTAATAAAATGTAAAAGGTTGTGGACCAAATCTACTTTAGTTTTCCTTAATCTCTAAGTGAATGCATGAAAGAGACTTTCACCAAGATATCTAATATTCTTAATAATATATTTACCAATTTGAAGTTTAGTACGTCACGTATATTCAAATTTTTAGTCAATTAAAAAAAAGGATATATTTTCTAATTATTAGACAAATGTTTAATGACGTTATTGATATTTTCTAATTAGACAAAACATTCTTTATTGATGTGGGATCAAATTATCAACGAAAAAAATTCTTGAAAGCATAGATAATAAAGTTTAAAAAACACTCACAACATAAAGCAGATATGTCAATAAAGATGTTTAAAACATCAAAAAATACTCTAAGCATAAAGTAAGTACGTCGATGAAGAGGTGTTTGTCTCTTCTAATCAGTATAAAATACCGTCGACGTGAAATAGGCACGTTAATGAAAAAGTGCCTACGTCTAGCCTCTTATTGATATTCAGCTATCTTCGACATGAAGCATGCATATCAATGAAGAAGTATTTGTTTTTAGGGTCTTATTAATATTGATTGATTGATGATTATAAATTACCTATTAAATATTAATTTTAGTTGTTATTTTATTGTATTTGTTTGGCATCATGTATATATTTTGTGGTTGATGATAATTTAATTATACACAAATAGACAATTAATTGTCGTTGTCTATTTTCAATTCATTTATTTGAGTCAGATGTAATTTAATTAATTTTAAAGGATAATGATTATCCAGAACAATTCACCATCTTTGAATGACTTGTTCCAATAAATAATTGATGGTATTAATTTCCACTACAAACATTTAATTTTTGGATAAGATAGAGAAACTAACTTTTCTTAATTTATTTTTATATGTTCGGTATTTATCGATCCGATTAGTCGAATGATTTTTTTTTATAAATATATATAATGATAAGTTTAAGGACAAATTCATGAATTTGACCTTAAAGATTTTTCGATATATTGAACATATTTTATTTACTATATAAAATTACGTTACATATACGTTTTCTAGAATTCTCATATTTTAAACACAAAAGATTTGTTTTAAACATTAGCTTTTTCTTTGATTATTTCTGCTTTTACGACTTTTAGGTACCTAAATTATACTATTCTTGATACCACTATCGCTTCAAACTTTAATTAATCAAAGATGAACTTTTTTAATTAAGCTTAAAGTTGTTCTTTATATAGAGAGAATTTATTGATGCTGTGTAGAACATTATTGCGACAAGGAATAAAATTGAAGCAAAAAAGAAGAAGGAAAAAAAGATACGAATATTTTCTTTAATAATACCTCTTTTCTTAATTATCGGTAATTTGATAACTGGTTAAGAGTTAAATTATTTATTTATTTAATTCTGCATCAGTAATATCATGTTGTTTGCTTTATAATTTAAAATGCACACAACTAAAGCAAATAAACGTTATGAGAAAGAAAAAAAAAATCATTTGCTTATTTGTTAAATATTAGGTGATAATAATTATGCTAATTAGAATTACGCAATTCTTGTTATTTAGAAGTGTAATGTTTTTGAGATCTAAGTGTTGCTATGATTTAATGTTTGATAAGATGCAATTCAATTTTATAAAAAATAAATTGAACCTCTTTGGTTTTTTAAATAATTTTATTGTTGGTAACTTAATTTCTTGTCATAGAAATTGTAATTTATTTTCATAGCTTGAGGCGTGTTAAAGATGTTTGCAACAAATATTAAACATATGAAAAATAAATTAACCACAAACAAAACTTGAAGAAACCTAATTATTTTATTGATAAATTAATAGTGCGGATATAGTTTTGTTCCTCCATTGAAATTTTTCTCATAACATTTATCCATAATTTGAGGACCGTTAGTGGCATATTTCTCGAAGTAGGTTGATTTGGATTTGATCTCTTTATTATTTCAAGAATTTACAGAATATTCGAAATGCTTCTTTAAGGGAATATAATACATTTTATAAAGGCATAAGCTAGGATTTAGAGTTAGAAATGTCTCTCTTGGTACGTATTTTTTCCTAGTTGCCTCTATTGTTCTTGCAAATTTTACACTTCTCAAGTTCTTTGACGACACTAGAATATTCATAAGCATGAAAGAGTCGTTCAAAAAGACCAAACATTACATAGAAAAATATTATGTTTTTATTTGTTTATGGCTATGGAAGCTCCAATTGAAGTACCAATATTAATGTCAATAATAAAAGTTCATGAGATTATTAATAATACCAATAAAGAGGAGTAAGTACTTATCAAGAGATAATTATGTTACTAAACCACAAAGTAACATATGCAATAAGGGAGTAAATAACAAACAAATTAAAGATGATTAATAGCTATTAATCATGGATAGTCAATGAACAAAATAATAAATATTACATTAAATAGTGCCTCCATAGAAAATATAAAATGTTTAAGTTGCTACTTATAAGAACAATATTTTTTAATAATTAATTAGTGAATGAAATATGTATTTCTGAAATAATAAATTAATATTAACAAATGGAAGAGATTTTTGACGAGAGACTTATAATAATATCCTAATTTTTATTAAAGTAAGTAATATAAAATTAAAAATTAAAAATATATGAAAAATGTCTCAATAAGTGAATAATGTCATATTTCTTCTTTTGACGAAAAATATGTTCATCAAAAATAACTTTTGTAGTACGAAAAATACCACTAATTCTGGACAACCTATAAGACAACAACAAATCCTCCTAAAAATTAAAATTTAAGCAATAAATTCGCGATGATAAATCTCATATTGAAAATAAAATACTTTCTAACAGAGGCGATTCTATACTTAGAGGGACTCAAATTCGAAACTTTTGAATAAGAATAAAATTTCGTACCTAGAAAATTTTAAACTCGAGACTTTAAGGATGAAAAAATATTTATGATTCACCGTAACCATCGTTGATAGCTGCCCTCTCTTCTCATGTGCACTGTCTCTGGGTATGGAATTATATCTACTTTTTAAGTACAATATTTTAAATATAAAATTAAAAAAATATTTTAAAAACTGACTTGTTTATCTCTCAAATAAGTCACTTTTCAGATGTACCCCGTTTTCACATACACTAAAGATATTTACTAGATTTTAGAAGTACTTGAGCTTTGAGTTTTGGTATGATTGATAACATTCTATTATTTTAAAATTTTGAATTTCAATCTTAAGTTTAAAAATGAATTACAATCGATAAATACTTTTTTAATGTATTTTGAATGATATAAATTAAAATTAATCAAAATTCTCAATTTATATATCAAACATCGATCGAAGAAAAAATAATTTAAGTATCTCAAACCTAACCACATAAATATGTTTAAATGAGGTGAAGTAAGTAGTACTTAATACTCCTTGCTTTAAAAAATAAGTAACAAATATATCAATTGGTACTCATTTGTTTCAACTTTGATGTTGGAAAAAATATATTCAAAAAGCTTATATGGTTATTTTATTTATTTGTATAAACAGCAAGTACTTCAAAGCTAGTCACATAACAATATATCAAGAAAATATAATCATAATTCAAAAATTAATTTCTTGGATTGTTGACAACATCATACACACTTTTCACATATAGTTTGAATTGATCGTTTTTAAAAAAATATATAATTGTGGTGTTATTATCCGCTTATATGTATCTTGATTAATTTTACAAAATATTAGTTACCTCTCACCAGCAAAAGATATCAGATAACTCTATCTATTGATGTTTAGAATAAATGAAAAGAAATCACATAATATTTTTGTTTCTGGGATTTGAATACGAGTAACCAACTTCATGAACGACTATATCACACCCTTGAATTAAATAAATCACTTTTATATATAATAAAATGAATTATTCACGTTGATTGTTGATATACATTGAACACATTTTAGAAGTTTTTTTGTTTGTTTTAGAAAATATGACGAATTTAGAACTAGACTTTAGACTGAAATTTAGAAAATATGACGAATATTTTTTCAAAGCCCTTGAATTTAGACTTTGAATAAAAAGGTTTACATAACATTTTCACACACTTTATATTACATGTAAAAATGCACGAGGAAACAAGTTGACAATTTTGACCAAATTAGAATGTAGAAACATTCAAAGTAAAAATTATTATTGAAATTTTTGAATTTATATTTTGAGATTAATAATTAATTTATAAAATAAATACATAATTTAAAATATTAAATCAAATCAAAGCTCATATGTCATACACAAATCTAGATCTCACCGTCCAACTATTTAAAATAGGATTTTATCAAGAATTTAGCATTAATTCCAAACTTTATAAAAGTCGTAAAATTAATGAAATCATAAATAACTTCACTTATCAATACTTATCTACTAAACAAAGTATTTAACTTTTCATCAAATAAATAAGGCGTTAATTATTTTCGTATTAGAAAATCTAACGTTAATGAATAAGTTATTTTTCATATCAAAGATAACTCTCTTATTAGTATCACTCAGTATTTAGTATTTACTTTAAATTTGAGGTTAAATAAAAAAATGTATTACCTCAGTATTTAGTATTAATTTTTGCACTAGAAAAAGTTCGAATTTAATGGATAAACCGCTTCTTTTCAAAAATAATTCTATCAAGACTCAACTATAATAACAACAACATACTTAATATAGTCTTACAAGTAACGTTTAAAATCGATAAAGTTCTACGAGTAAAATTTTTTAAAAAAAAGTTTTTTTTATGTTATATTAATACTTTGTATCTCTAATTAAAAACGAATGTGACGTATCAGTTAATCATATTTAATATTTCCAACTTGTAAAAATTACACTTCCACACGAAATTATATTAATTATTCACGAGTTATTATATACATAGATCTTATCTCTATCTTTATAAAGTAGAAATATTATTTTCGATTATATCATTGATTCTTTTATTATTATTTTTTTCATAATTAAACTTTATAAAAAAAATATTAAAATCCACCTTCGAAACCATGAACAATGGCGCTATTCATTCTGCTCCATTTACAACACAATGTGACCTTTCTGTAACCCTTTCTCTCTCTCTCTCTCTCTCTCTCTCTCTTCATTTTCTCTCTCATCTCTGCAACTTCATGACCTTCATGATTATTATTTTTTTACATTGGGAAAACAAAACTCAACCAAACCCCATTACAAAATTAGCATTTTCTTGAAGAGTCAGCAAAAAGTTAGGTGTTAAATTTATTCTTCAAGCTAAAACGAACTCTTAACAAACACAAGTCTTTATCATTCATCAATCCCCTGTTTTTTTTCACCAAGAACGAAAACCCCCATTTCATCTTCTTTAAAGGGTTTTTTTTTTAAAGATGATGGAACCCAAAAAACAGAGCAAAAACAGAGGTTTTTATGTAAGAATGAAGCTATTAAACCACAACAATGGTGGAAATAGAAACAGAGGATTGTTTTGTTACAGATATTTCAAATGGGTTCTTTGGTTTTCACTTTCTTTTTATTTTTTTGCTTCGTTTCTATTCAATCATAAACCTAATACCATTTCTAAAACCACCGTTCCTCAATATTCTAAAGCTTCTCGTGCTCTTATTGAATACCCTGAAACTCAACACCATCGAGGTAAAGATTTCAATTTTATTAATTTTTTCTGTTGTTATTGCTTTCACATATCTTATATTTGTTTTCTTCTTTCAGATTCATTGAATGGATTGAAGATTTACGTTTACGATTTGCCAAGTAAATACAATAGCGATTGGTTATCAAACGAAAGATGTAGTAGCCATTTATTTGCATCTGAAGTAGCCATACATAAAGCTCTATTAAACAGCGATGTTCGAACATTTGATCCATATGAAGCTGATTTTTTCTTCGTCCCTGTTTACGTATCGTGTAATTTCAGCACTGTTAATGGATTCCCTGCTATTGGACATGCTCGTTCTTTAATTTCTTCAGCTATTAAGCTTATTTCATCGGAATTTACTTTCTGGAATCGAAGTTCAGGTTCTGACCATATCTTCGTTGCTTCTCATGATTTTGGGTCTTGCTTTCACACATTGGTAAGTTCTAAAAATTGATTTTTTTTCAAATTCTAAATCAAACCGATAGAGTTTTGAATATGTATGTGATTTTAATTGCAGGAAGATGTTGCTATGGCAGATGGAGTACCGGAGTTTTTGAGGAAATCGATTATATTACAAACATTTGGTGTTAAATACGATCACCCATGTCAAAAAGCAGAGCATATAGTAATTCCGCCGTATATTTCACCGGAAAGTGTACGGAAAACACTAGCTACGTCGGACGTTAATGGCCGCCGTGATATTTTTGCGTTTTTCAGGGGTAAAATGGAAGTCCACCCAAAAAATGTCAGCGGACGTTTTTACAGCAAGTAAGTTTTGTTTAAATTACACTGTTTAATTCTCGAAAATTTTTAGTGAAAAGACGAAAATAACCCTTATGTTTTTTTTTCAGGAAAGTCCGTACTGTTATATTGAAAAAATTTGGGAATGATCGTAGATTTTACCTAAGACGTCATCGATTTATTGATTATCAATCGGAGATTTTACGATCGACGTTCTGTTTATGTCCATTAGGATGGGCTCCGTGGAGTCCAAGATTAGTTGAATCAGTTGTTTTAGGCTGCGTGCCGGTTATCATCGCCGATGGCATTGATCTGCCGTTTTCCTCCGCCGTGCCGTGGTCGGAAATATCCGTCACGGTGGCGGAGAAAGACGTCGGAAAACTTGGCACGATTCTCGAGAACGTGGCAGCAACCAATCTGAGCACAATACAACAGAAGCTGTGGGACCCAAGAATTTCAAGGGCCCTACTTTTTCATGATCGGACGGTGGAGGGTGATGCCACGTGGCAGGTTTTGCATGCCTTGACGGAAAAGTTGAGTAGGTCCCATCACAGATCAAGGGTTTTGAGCGAATAAGATCACGACACGTGTTGTGGTTTTGGTTGGATAGATTCTAGTGCCAGCTAAGAAAAAATGTGTAAATGTGGGAAACAGCTAGACAATGTATATGCGGATTTCGGATAAATTGACTATCTGAACGTTCACCTTGTTATTGAGGATCGAAGATTGTAAGGGAAGCGGGGTCTCGGTGTTCTGAGTTGGCGGGACGGCACGGGTTGGACAGGAGCTTGTTATTGTTGTACATGTGAAAAGGAATATTATTTTATTAATTTGGAGAGAAATATGAAGAGACAGGATGCTTATGCTTTGCTGTACAATTCCTTTGTTTTCTTCTTTCTACTCAAAATAATCCATAATTGTCTATTGAAAACAGTCTCACTATTATATCGTCTCGTTGGTACTTACCGTTCGAAATATTTTTTATCATACACTAAAATACGTTTTATTTTACTCGAGAAAACATAAAGTGGACCACCAAGGAGACAGCGGGGATGTGTCAGAAACTTTAATGTTTGTATTTTAATTAATGTAGAAACATTAGAAATGACAGTGAACTTGTACTACTATTCAATTATTCAACTGGTCACGGGTTACAATATTACAAAAATAATCCTTTCTATTTCAAAGTAAGTTCAAAATAGTCCAAAAGTAGTAAACAATTTTAATTTAAGGATATATTCCTTAATTTTGCGATTTAGAGTTTAATATATTCCTTCTTATAAAAATGGTATATATATACCTTCTATTGTTATTACACAAATGACCTCATACCAAAGACACAATTCTGACCCTGGCTCTGATTAGAGAACCGACCTTGAATTTAACCTTGCCTAATTGCTTGATCCTCGACGTAACCTTTAATTCGGAACTCTACAATCGATTCTTGTCATGATTAGGAATCGACGCAAAGTTGAACCTAACTGTGACCAATGATCCTGAATTGAGATAGAAGTCCATATTCTGAACTAGGGTCCGACCTTGAGCTCGCAAGTTGGGATCATGATTCAGGTAATCAAGTCCTAAACCAGAATAAGGAGTCAGGAGTTGATAGTGTGGCTCAAGGTCGGGGTAGGGAATTGGATCTTGGTCTGGTTAAAGTCAGGTCCTAAGTAGAAAGTTGAGTTTCAGATTGAGAGTTTAATTCTAGATTAGGATCAGACTTTGGGTTTGAGTTAAGGTTGTATTAGAATTAGGAGTCAAATCTCGAATTGAGGTCGGAAGTCTAGTTTAGGGTTGGGGTCATGGTCGATCCCTGAGTAACTGATTGATATCAAGAATCGAGTCTTGAATCAAACAATAAGGTTGAAAGGGAGTTTTTAAAAATATATCATTTTTCTTAAATTATACTCAAAACATAAAGGATTATTTTTCTCATTTTCTTGGTTGTAGAATGAAATCAAACAAGAATACTGACCAAAAGGTAATATTTTTAGTCCCAACCAAAGTAACACTGTTTTTAAGGCAATTTTTTTGGACCTTTTTGGCCTCCATATTTGTCTCCTACGCCACCCTTCTTATTCTTTTCCGCATGATCTTTTATGTGTTTGGAAGAAAATTTTGAAATAGCGATAAAATTATTTTTAATCAGTACATGATCGGATTGTGATTTGATAATACTATAGTATATAATTTTTTTGTTTGTACTTTCCTAATCTTTTCTTTAGGGGGGAATAGAGTGGTAGCCCATTGATAATGAAAGAAATTCTACATTTGGATAATACATAATATATAAATATGCATTTTAACTTAGTCTTAGTTGATAACTATGCCTTTCAACTTTGATTGTACATAAGTAAGCACTTAAAGTTGTATAAAGTTACACAAATAGACATGTGTGTCTTACATGACGTCCTACACGGTAATTTCACGTCTTACGTGACGTCTTATGTATATTATGTCACATAGGATATATGTATCTACTCATTTAATTATACGTTTAAGTATCCACCTTGTGCACACCCAAAATTGATATATTATGCCTTTAAAAAAGCAAGATCAATCTAAGTTTAAAATTTATGAATTTTTATAATAACTGAGTTGATAATCAAATATTATCTACGTTTACTAAATATTTTCTTATGTATATAAGATTTATTATTAAATTATCGTCAATTCATAAATATAAGAATTACTACATGAGAAAAGAGGTGTATAGATACATGTACAACAAGAAAAGTAAAATGCTCATAAATAAAAGAGTGAAAGTATAGAAAAATTAGGCAGACATTAATTTGATAATAAATTCAATAGCATTGTTGTTCAACGTAAAATTCATGTGTATATATATGTGTGTGTTTTTTTCCTCACGTTTCAAATGAGACCTCTGATTAAGGGTGAAACAGTTCCATCACTGCACCACAATCCATATTAATGGCGTTTGTTCTTTAACGAGCTTTACACAACATAAAAAGTGATTTTAAATATGAAATAGTTAAAAATACAAATACAAGCAGACACACAAAAAAAAAATGGGGAAAGAGGTGTCCCTATGAATACGCTGAGATAAATAAAAAATTTTCCTTAATTACAGATTTTTACATTTAAATTTTATAAAACGAACTTTTGGTACCAAATGTTTTTAAAATTTCTTTAATAAATTCTATAATACGTAAATTCGAATTATTGCTATCTCTAATATTAGATGAATATATAACACATAAACTAGAGGGTAAAATTTAGTTTCTCCTATCTTATTATGAAAAAATTCAATGATTATAGTGGGAAATACAATGATTAATTATTGGAACAAGAATATGCATTATCCTTTAAAATAATTAATAAAATTACGTTAATTGTGCATTGGATTATCATCATAATTAATTGTCCATTGGTGCATTAGATCATCGTCAAGCACAACTAATTATGGTGCCTAACAAATACAATTTATTTTGACTTCTTATTCGAGGGTCACTAGTCATTTAATTTTAAGGTTTAATTAATATAAATTCAAAGTGGAAGTTTCATTTTGAGAGGCAAAACACTTCTCATCATAAACGATTTTATACCTAAAACTTGAACTCGAAACATCTGATCAAAAATGAAAAAAGTACTTGTTAATCCATCACAACTTTAATTTGATGCCTAACAACTACGTACAATTTTTTCAGTTTCCTGCTTTGGTGCTCAACTTATCCGAATTTGCAAAGGAAAATTTTACTTTAGGAGGTAAAGCACTCCACAAGTTTATATAATAAGCGAATTCATATCTGAAACTACAATTCGAATCTTCTGATTGAAAATATATATAGAAGTACTTATCAGTCTACTGCCATTTTTAATTTAATTAGTGCCTAACAAATACAATAAACAATTGGAATTAGGTAATATACGTGACGTAACTGAACTTTAAATTTAATTAATATATTGTTATCTTAGTTGAAGCCATGTCTCTTTCATGTATAGAGCTCAAGGAAACTTCTAAAGTAGATTTAGTCCATAACTTCTACTATTTATTTAATTAATTAATTTAATTAGTTGCTAGTAGTAGTAGCCTAGGTAAGTTACCATATGTTTAGGGATATATGAAAAGGAGTTATGTCAACTAATCTTAATAAAATCAGTCATCAACATTTTAAGTTAATTGAATCATTCATTAATATTTGCATCAAAATATGTTATGCGTCTATACTTAGTTATATTTGATATTTATATTAAGGTCCTGACAATTTAGATTTCATTGTATAAAGTTCATTTAAAAAAAAAGTTGCACCATAATAGAATTTTTTTTTTCAAATTCGAAATTCAAAGCCAAAATCTCTGATTAAGTATAAAGAGACTTTATTATCCCACCATGATCATTGATCGAACTGACTACTTGAACTATATTAATATTGATGATACATAATCACGTAGCAACTAATCATCCAAGAATTCTGATATAATTTATTTGTGTATTTTTAGCCTCTCTTTTTTTTATTTGTAAAAAAGTATATAGATTTATTCATTAGTAAAAAAATACAAAACCTTAACAAAAATTGGATTGTGTTGAATCGAATCACAAATTAATTGATCAACATGAATTGTGGTGCACTGCTAGGAGTGCTTCACCCTTAACCAGAGGTCTCGGGTTCGAGCCCTGGGTATGGAGAAAATCTTGTTGGGAGCACCACCCCCAAATGGATCCTGCATAGCGCGGTTCGGATTTAGTCGGAGCTCCAATATAGGTTTTGAACACCGGATGGAAAACAAAAAAAAAAAAGAAAAAGGAAAAAGAATCACAAATTAATTGTAATTCAATTGATAGCGAATAAAGTGAATTCTTGATTCATAGTGATCATTTATTTGATAATAGACTCGTAAGTGACGAGAGAAGGAAGATTAATAGTTTAATTCACACATTTAAACGAAGCAGAACTACAATAACAATATTATATTCACGGTAATCAAATAAGTAAAATCTGATAAGTGACAACTCTCTTTCCGTGTATATATATATATATATATATATATATATTTGTACTAACAAACTACGTGCCAAAATTATTATATTTGAAAACCATTTGTACTACATAACCAAAAAAGTAAGATGCCCATCAATATAAGAGTGGAAATTCAGAAAAATTAGGTAGTTGTCAATTTAACAAATTCAGTGGCATTGTACAAAGTAGTAGTAAAATTTAATATGGTATGTGTACAACACTTTTCAACTTATCCAATAATAATAATAACAATAATATAAGAGCTAGTTTAAATACTTTTTCAACTTATGTTTCTTAAATTGATCTTAATTAACAATTAATAGAAGAATCACCAAAAAGAGAAGTCACTTGTTAACAAAAATTGTTGTACTATCAAATAATTAAATTATGTTGCATAAGTTAATTCACTAAGAAGAACTTCAAAGTATTTTTTTTAATTATTTTGACCTCACAAACTAAGTAAAAACAATTGATAGGAAACACATCAATAAAAATGAATATGTTGAATCTCCTTTAACTTTTTTTTAAATGTATTTTCTATTTAACATTTTTTAATGATAAGACTCCGCCACTAATTTCAGTCATCTGATCCGCATTATTGTTCATTGTTTTTCTTGGAAACTAAGTAAGTGAAGAGAAAAGAAATACATAAGGTTGCTTCTAAGCCAATATATATATATATATATATATATATATATATATATATACACACACTAAAAGGAATGGTCCACATTTATGACAATTTAAACTATATATTGTATACCAAGGTCCTAAATCTATACCCTACAAGCACAATAACCTAAAATCATTGATGTGCCCTACTCATTCAACTCACATTTTGCCCTTTTCAGATTGCTGGACCATATTATATACACTTTTTTAGGTTGAAATCAAAATCATGAACCCATCAAGGCCCTAGGTGATGTGCTACATAATTACTCTGATCATATTAGTAATCATATATATTATACTTTGATTATTGAGTAATCACCTTGTTAATTATTATTACTCAATGGATAAATCAATTGACCAACTTATTTTTTTTGGTGTGAGTTACATGGATCAATTTCACGTTTATTTACGGGGTCAACTTATATTGAATTGAGAAATTTAAACTTTAAATGTGATGCCTTTCTAATTTCTAAAGTCCAAAAATATCTTCAGAGACTTTATTTTTTCTTTTTGATTTTCTAAAGTCAACCAGGTCTCACTAATCGGGATTCATATTGAATAGATTTATTAAAGAATATACAACTTTCATCACTGAAAGATTTTTTATTCTCTTGACTTGAACTCAAGACGTTTAGTTAAAATTAAAGGAATCTTAATCATGCTATAGGTAGTTATAGAGAAAAAACTTCCAAAGAAATTATGAATGTTAAAGAACCATTTTTTTTGTTTCTCACAAACGGTCTGACTAATTCGAATTTGTGTTGCGTAAAGCTTATTAAAAGACAAAATGTTTCTTAGCATGATTCTTTTTAATTTAGAAGACTCTAACCCAAAACCTCTAATCAAGATTTAGTAGAAGAATTCTACTATGCCACAATCCTCGATGATAATTAAAAATTACATTTTAGAACAAATTAGTTTTGTGCATTAGAAATAAATTTATAACATTATTGGATTTGATCACAACACAATTTTATTGGTTTGGCTTATCCAAGAAAGAAAGAAAAAAACATGAGAAACTCATAAATTGAAATGGGACCTTTATGTACCCTCAAAACTCTAAAAAGTCATAAAGCCATATGACAATTGAAAGGTTTGTAGATTCCCTTCCCTTCATGTTAAGTCAATAATAGTATATCATCATGCGCCAGAAAATGAATAAGATTCTTTCATTTTTAATTAATAGTCTCGATTTTAAGTTTTCAAGATAAAAAAAGCAAAGATCATTTTCCCTTTTACGAGCCTTATACTATGTGACGAAATAGACTGAATTTCTTCATTTGTATTTCTAGATCTTGATTTTGAGTTCTGAAATAACAAAATATCTTTATAGAACGTGGTTTCCACTTTCATAGGTTTTACACAACACAAATTTGATTTATCCTAATTTACGTATAACGTATGGAAGTTGGTTTAACTGTCCTAATTATGTCAAAACATTTTCGAGATGTAAATGAGTGAGATATGCTTTTATTAATTGACAATATGCTTTTAACATCATATGGGAGTAAAAGAAGTAGTAATCATTTAGCTTTGAGACATATGATTGAGCATATGACAGTGTATATAGAGACCCTACTGGATGTGGAGTGTGAGCTGTGTTAGCACATGTAATGCTACCTCTACATAACAAAAGAAAACTAAAAAACTTAAAAGAGGAAAGCCATGTGATGAATTATTAGTTAGAGAATAGTTTTGCATTTAGTCTTGTCTTCTTGAATGGAAACAACTAATGATATGTTTTGAATTGTGTAATCACATTGCCTAGATATTTCTGATACTTGTATTAAATTAATTATTGACTTAATGATTTCTCTAATTTCAAAAGAAAAACAAGTCAAATATCATTGAAAATATTACAAGGAGTACACAAATTAAAATGTGAACTCGTTAAATAATGTTATAAAGATTGCTAATGGTTCTTACATATTTACTTCTTTGCTAACCTGAAGCACTCAAAGAATTGTTGAACTGATTTTTTTTTCTCCTTTTTAAAAAGAGTTTTTGTCAAATTGTATAACAAAATTTGATGAATTTGTTATACAAAAATTTAAGCTCTTGGTTGTTATATTTAAATTTCCTTGTTGTCTGCGTGCAGTAATCAAATACATTATATTTTTCTATTTTTAACTTCATTTTCGTGTTTGATTACCAAATTTGTTATTTGTGTCTTGTTCATCCGAAATAATTTATCGATCATTCAACCACATATATATACTCACACAATAAATCAATTTAGAAAACATGACATTTTTTCATATGTAGCAACATGATCATCATTTCCTTTGTGATTTTCTTCTTAATTTTCACATTCTTATTTTGTTAAAATAATATAATTTGGGAGCTTCACATTTGACAAAAAAATTCACATCACATCATCTGGAGTAGAAATTACATGCATAAATATATCTAGATGTGATACTTTTATAAAGAAAAAACTATTTATCCAAGTTCCATATTTCGACATTTATAATACATTTTTAGCGTTAGACTAACTTTGATAAATTATATGTCTGATATTTTTTCCCAAACATTTCATGAATTGAAAAAAACAACAACATTTGAAAGCCTTTTAAAACAATTTTGTGTTCTTTAGAGTTTCTACAAGAATCAAATTTCTAGAAATTTGTAATGACTAATTGCACCACAATGTTATGGGATAGTGGGAAATATGTATATCAGTTAAATAAGTGTATAATATATAGACACTGATTATATATTAAAATTTAAAAGAATATTAGTGAGTAGTATAACAATCCCAACTATTTAAGTGGATCATCACTAATTGTTTCTTGGACCTCATGACTAATTTCAAGAAAATATTGAAAGTCATTTTTCATGTTTGGGCCAAAAGTACCCCATGAATTTGGGTCATTTGCATCTTTAATCTTTGTTCATCGAGATAAAAGACATAAGTTTATATTTCCACATCATAATATCTTACTAATATGTCACGCACTATTGAGAAACATATGTAAACTATACATAAATTCAAGTTCTAAGATAAAAATTAAGGTCAACTCACTTAAAGGAAAAATTGTGCAATTAAATTCATGAATTTTCATCTAAATGCAAATTTACATATTTTTTTTCATGTTGGTTAGTCAAATATTTTCTCTAGGTAAATAAGATACGCCCCCCCCCCCCCGCCCCGCCCCCCCACAAAAAAAAAAAAAAAAAACCCAAAAAAGTGTTTCCTATATAACATCTAAATATTCTTAGGGAAAAAATTTTATTTATAAATCGAACACTAAAAAATAAATAAAATTCTTATTTCTTCCTTTATACCAAACACACTCAAATCACCCATAATCTAAATAGTAAATTTTAGATTTAGCAAACATAAAAATCATATTTGTATGTTATTGTTATAGTTTGCATAATTGCGCTCCATAGCAAATTTTATGTTTGCTATGGATCTTTTGATTTATATAATTCGTTAGATACATTCAATTTATATACAAATTGTTCAGTTTTGTATAAATTCATTTATACAATTGGATAATTTGCATATAAAACGTTTCAGTTTTTTCTATATGTGTATATGCATACAGTCATGTTCGTCTTTAATTATGATAATTGCATTTGTATATTAGATGTTATTTGTATATGTATATGTGTGTTTTGTTAGGCTTTTCATTGTATATGTACATATAGTTGTAATTTGTATATGTACGTGTTCTTTGTATAAGTGTATATGTGAAATCTATATGCAAATAAAAAATAATATTAGCTGTAATTTGTATAAGTATTGTTCTTTTTATTGTGTTTTTCAGTTGTATATATATATATGTGTAATATGTATAAAAATAAAAAATTGTATTAGTTGAATCTGTATATGTATATGAAAATTCATGAAAAAAATAAAAAAATATTATACAGAATACAAAGAAAAAAAATATAAAGTTGATTTCAACATGTTTTTGGCGGTTACCTGAAATTTTAATAGCACATTCGGGAGAGTAATGGCGACAATTCAAAATTCAAAAATAATGTTGGTGAGAGGAAACTAATCTGGGTGAGAGAATTTAGTAGAAAATTGAGTAAATGGGGAGAGAAAAGAACCGAAAATTCAAAATTCAAAAATAATGTGGATGAGAGAAAATTAATCTGGGTGAGAGATTATAAGAGAAAATAGTGTAAATGGGGATAGAAAATAACCGCTTTGATTTGTATATATCTTTATACAAATAAGCAGCAAGAACTCAGTAACAGCAGCCGAAGAAGCAGACCGCCATTTTCTTGTCCTTTAAGGAACATGTAATTTGATTGAGTAGAAAATGTCGCTCGGAAATAAATAAAACAGTAGCTATATTATTTATTTTAAATTAGTAGTTTGTTATTATGCACAATTTCCCCTAATCTGAACTTTCTATTTGTAATGAAAAGCCCAAAGGTAATTCTGAAGAATTTCTATGGGCTATGGCTCTTAAGCCCAAATCAACAAGAAATGTGTAAAAATTACGTGGGATGGCCAGTTTTTGGGTCTGCTTTAAGTTTTTAGCCACATTTTTCATGCTTAAATAAAATATTCGACTACTTAAAACTCGAAAGAATTTTTAAAGATTTGAACTACATGAATCGTTCCTTGTTTTTGAACTTACAAAGATATCAAAGCCTAGGAATGATTAATTGTGTATGAAATTCCAACAAATTTTGGAACTTTAAAAAAGTTAAAACAAAGGAACGGTTCATGAAATTTGAAACTTTGGCAAATTTTTGAACCCTATGAAATTTACTTTGGATGAAGGTCAATTGTTTTTCTTACTAAAGTTGTAGATTATTGTCCTATAATCTATCTCTAAATTATGTATATAGTATGTTGCTACTCAAATTATTTTAATATAAAAGTTTAATCTAAATAGAACAAATGACATTTAAATTATTAAAAAAAAAGATGACAAATATTACCATTTTTAAGTAAATATTTCTGGATTTTACTACTCTTACATCTCCTTGCAATGTAGTTTTTGCTCATATATTGCTCAACATTACGATAAAACATTAGATGATTATAAATTTTTAGATCGTGCATCACTTTTTCCGTCTTAGATTTTTTTTACTATAAAATGATGGCACATACTTAATGGTGTTTTGGAAAAAGGTTATATTTGTTTCTCTACGGTATAAAAAAATCACTTCTATTCTATATTGTACTTTTTGTTAAAAGAAAAAAGGGAAAAAGGACAAATATACCCCCGAATTATCATAAATGGTGCGTCTGTACCCTTCGTTATACTTTCGGGTTGTGTATACCCTTACCGTCAATATTTTGGAACGTATATACCCTTAAAATAAACGGAGGGACACGTGTCATGATCTTAATGGTCTATCCAAATTTAATTTATTTAATTTAAATTTGGATAGACCATTAAGATCATGACACGTGTCCCTCCGTTTATTTTAAGGGTATATACGTTCCAAAATATTGACGGTAAGGGTATACACAACCCGAAAGTATAACGAAGGGTACAGACGCACCATTTATGATAATTTAGGGGTATATTTATCCTTTTTCCCAAAGAAAAAAATACTCAATATTACTAAAAGTGGCTTGAGTATGCCTTTCTTCCATTAGAGTTGGTGGAAGAAAAAATGAAAGAGAAAAAGATAAAATAGATTTGGACAGGTGACGTTGCATATCACACGGACATGTTTATCTGATCATCTTATTAAAATATCGCATCACATGAGATAGAGTATTCGCTTTTGATCGTCATAATAAAAGTGTGATATATTTGAATCAATATAGTATAATGAGATATTTTTAAATGAAAAAATAGCAGAGGATAAAATTAATTCTTTTTTCCATCATAAAAGAGTAAATATAAACCTTTTCCTAATATTTTTAAAGAGTGCCAACAATATCATCTAATATAATGAATCATGACCCTTTGAGATCTCGAATTTACAAGGGAGGTTTTTACTCGCACTTAATATATAGATATATAATTATTGTTTTTAATTATACATATAATATATTGAATCTTCTCAACTATTTTTAATATATATATTTTTTTAGTAAAAATTCTATCTCCGTCACAAATTGTTATTGTTATATCAAATTCCTTTTATGTAGTGGCATCCAACCCTTACCTTTCATTTTAGTCCAAAGTGCATTAATCACAAATCATACAATCATATTCCCTTTTATATTATAGCAAAAAAACATATTTTGGATGTGTGGATAATTGTTGTTACTTGAGTATATAATAATTAGGAAATTGCTTAGTATGTCATTAGTCAATCAACAGTGACTATTTTTTTATTCATATATTAATGGATTTGAACTAGGAAAAATTTACTTTTATAGCAAATCCAATATTAGTTATGGAACTTTAATGTTTTACCACAAATAAACAGAATTTAAAGAACAAAAATTTAACTTCTTTTCCTATTATTCCACTTTAAAAAAAAAAGAAAAGAAAAGGAAAACACAATCAATAACCCAAGAAGTTCATGTCAAAGTCTGTGTTATTCAGACTTTTCAACAATGCAGTTATATATATATGTCAAATCTTTCAAAAATATGCTACTTCTGAAGGATGCGAAACACACATTGTGATATTTTTAAAGAGTCTGAATAAACATTTAAATCTCCAATTTAGTTAGTTACTTGTGTCCTTACATTTTGTAAGAGCTTGATTTAATCTGATTTATATGAAAATTATATCGTGTCATTTTCACCATGTACTAACTAGAAAAGTAGAAATCATTTTCTTTTTTCCTCTAAAGGATAAGTTCAAATTTTTTTAGTACTCACTTCTCCAGTATAGCCAAAAAAGTCTCCTAGATTTTTGGCTCATTGAATATTTAAGCCATTGTTTTGTCTTGGTCTTTGTTTATATTACTATATTTTCTTGCACATTTCTCTATCACCTTTCTTTGACCTCACAAGTTGTCATTGATTAGTTTGATTTTTCCATCAACTATCTGTCCCACTCACTAACCAACATGAGCTAATTGTATTTTAATAGTTAGATTCATAATTTTAAATTTATGAGTTTCGAATAATTAACCAATATGAGCTACTATACATTTTATATACACAAATATTAATTCAAAATTTTAAGTTTATAAGTTTTAATTTTTAGGATAATTGATTTCTTAACACAAATACATAATATATATTTAAACTATTGAGTTTGACAGAACTGTGCTATAGATCCGCCTCTACTCACTAACCAACATGAGCTAATACACATATTATACACAGAGTCAAATCCACAATTTTAAGTTTTAGGTTCTGATTTCTAGGACAATTGATTTTTAACACAAGTACAGAGTTTGTATCAAAGCTGTTGAGTCCAACAAAACAATATCGTAGATCCATCTGAAAAATTTTATCATGGTAGAGGCTCAACCAACAAAAGGTGTGTGAAGCTCCATTAACTTTTTGACATGCGGATAAGTGAGTCATTTATCTACTTTAAAGCAAAAATGCTACCACTAACAAGAGAGAGAAAATATATTTACACAATAAATTGAGTTGAACAACTATAAAAAAATGCAAGAGAAATAATACGTGCATTTGCTGCTTTTTTTTTAGTTGTTAATATTATATTAATTTTGAGATTGCATTGAATATGTTATTATTATTGTAGCTTATGTTAGTTTGAAGAATTTTTATAAACCAAGAACAAAAATAACAAAAAGTAAAATAAATTTTGTAATTAATCTCAATCCCATCAGAAATAATACATTTCACTAAATATATAATAATAAAATAAAAAATGATTGTGGTCCACATTTTATATTAAATTTTGAATTTTCTTTCCTAATATTTTTATAAAATCAAAGGATGGTAAATCAAAAATACATATTTTGACGTTCAAACTAAATCTGTAATTTTTTATTTTTTAAAAAACATTTTTGTTGATGTTAGAAAAAAAGTTACACCAATGTTGAAAAGAAATAAAGATTAATTTTTCAGATCTTGATTTTCTCTCTAAATCTAGTCATCTTTAACTTAAATAAATCATTATTTAAAAAAATTTAAAAATAAATAAATATTTTTTTAAAATAAAATAAATTAAACGTATTCCACAAAATTTTAAGTACTATTTTATCCAAAAAAAAAAAAAAAGTAGAAAAGTAACGGTGATGAAAACAAAAATACAAATTATATTATGTAGAAAAAATACCATATCAAAATAAATTTGTCAAACCAACATATAACTACGTAACATATTCAATATACTCTCAAAATATTAAAATAAAGAAGAAGTAAACCCACATTTTAATTTCTCTTGCATCTTTTATGTATGTTCAACTCAATTTATTGTGTAAATATACTTTTTCTCTCTTGTTAGCGGTAGCATTATAACTTTAAAGTAGATATATGACCCACTTATCCACGTGTCAAAAAGTTAATGGAGCCTCACCCACCTTTTGTTGATTGTGCCTCTACCATGTTAAAATTTTTTGATCCATCCAACTCACTAGCCCAACCAACATGAGCTAATATACATAGTCAAATCCAAAATTTTAAGTTTACAAATTCGAGTTAATTCCAAGGACACTTGGTTTCTTAACACAAATATAGAGTCTGTATCAAAGCTATTGAGTTCGAGAGAAAAACAAGATAAGTGTGTAGTACTTAGAGAGAAAAGAGCTTACCTTTCTCTTATTTTTGTTGTCTACTTCACATAGAGGAAGAGAGAGAGAGAGAGAGAGATGCCAATGGGCAAAAGCCATGAAATTTTGCAATTCACCAATAATGTTATACAAGGTAGGTGGTTCTCTCTTTTTGCTTCATTTCTCGTCATGGCTGGAGCTGGTGCTACTTATCTATTTGGTACTTACTCTAAAGAAATAAAATCTTCACTTGGATATGACCAAACAACACTTAATCTGTTAGGTTTCTTTAAAGATCTTGGTGCTAATGTTGGTGTTTTCTCTGGTTTACTTGCTGAAATTACTCCAACATGGTTTGTTTTACTAGTTGGTGCATCCATGAATTTCACTGGCTATTTCATGATATGGTTCTCTGTTGTTGGTAAAATTGAAAAACCAAATGTTTGGCTTATGTGTATGTACATATGTTTTGGTGCTAATTCACAGAATTTCGCGAATACTGGTGCTCTTGTTACATCTGTTAGAAACTTCCCAGAGAGCAGAGGAAATCTGATTGGTTTATTGAAAGGTTTTACTGGATTAAGTGGTGCTATAATGACACAAATATACTTAGCTGTATATGGAAATGATGCTACATCACTTATTTTGCTTATAGCTTGGTTACCAGCTGCAATATCTGTCATTTTTGTGTATACCATTCGTGAGATGCGAGTCGTTAAGCAGCCGAATCAGTTGAAAGTTTTCTACAATTGTTTAGCTATTGCAATTGTGTTGGCATTGTTTCTTATGGTTATGACATTGGTTGAGAGGACAGTTAGATTTACGCATGCTGCTTATGTTGGTACTGCTACTATAGCTTGTGCTTTGTTGTTTTTACCTCTTTTGGTTTTCGTTAGAGAAGAGTTAGGTGTTTTTCGTAGAAAGAATATTATCGATCCTCCACGAGTAAGTACCACCGAGCATCCTCCAGTACCAGTAGTAGTAGTTGTGGAGAATAAAGATACTAACAATTTGAAGTGTTTGTCATTCAATGACATTTTCTTGAATAAACCAGAAAGAGGTGAAGATTATAGTATATTGCAAGCACTTTTGAGTACTGATATGTTGATTTTATTCGTTGCTACGTTCTGTGGACTTGGGACGAGCTTGACTGCTGTCGATAACTTAGGACAAATCGGAGAGTCTTTAGGATATCCAACAACAACAATCAAGTCCTTTGTGTCACTTCTTAGCATATGGAACTTTTTTGGGAGAATTTTCTCAGGATTTGTATCTGAGGCGTTGCTCGTTAAGTACAAATTCCCTAGGACACTTATGATGACATTAGTCCTGTTGTTATCCTGCATTGGACTACTCCTCATCGCGTTTCCATTCAACGGATCAGTATACGTTGCATCAGTGATCATCGGGTTCTCATTTGGTGCACAATTGCCTTTACTCTTCTCAATCATTTCTGAACTTTTCGGATTGAAGTACTATTCCACATTGTTCAATTGTGGACAATTGGCTAGCCCTCTTGGCTCATACATATTGAATGTGAAGGTAACGGGACCTCTCTACGATAGAGAGGCATTGAAGGATCTCGTGAAAAAAGGCTTAACTAGATCATCTGTCAAAGAATTGACATGTATTGGAAACCAATGTTATCGACAGGCTTTTATTATCTTGGCTAGTGTTGCGTTTTTTGGCGCGCTAGCCTCGTTGATTTTGGTTGCAAGAACTAGAAAATTTTATAGAGGTGATATATACAAGAAGTTCAGAGAGCAAGCTGAGGCAACTGAGGCAGAAATGGCTTCAACAAACAATAAATAGGCAGATATATATACACTAAGAACATCACACAATTTAAGGCCAAATTTTGGCCTATTTAAGTAGTTTTTTCCTTTCTTGATCATTTATGTATCCATTAATCATTTATTAATCCTATGAAAAGCAAATTGTCATTTGATATTTGTTTGTGTATGCATTCATAGCAACATAGTAAATTGTTGAACTAGAAAACTACTGCCTGTTTTGGTTATATGTCGATGTGCTGAGGGTCTATCAAAAATAACATTTCTACTCCACAAAGATAGAGGTGAGGTCTGTGTACTCGTGAGATTACATTAAGTATATTGTTGTTTTAGTTAAGCAGAAAAATGAACATTAAAAAAAAATGCTAAAAATTGTGAGATTTTGTGCAACTTGGAATTAAGAATTAGAGAGTTGGATAGAAATTGAAAGACAGGCTAGTTTTGTCTGTTTTCCTGCTGGCACACAAGTTAAATAATCAGGCTAAAAGAGAGTATTTTAGACTAGTAGTAGATCATATTCTTGGCATGTCTCCCTTTTTCTTTTTCCTTTTGTTTCCCATTCAATGTCTTGTAGGATGAACTAATTCGAATATGCGTCACGTAAGGATCATCAAAGGTGGAAAAGTATTTTCTAGAATTCTATCAAAAAAAAAATCTTTTCATCTCATTGCTCAAAGTCGAAATTTTTAATTAAGGGTGAAGAGATCTTATCTATCCTAGCGCAAGCTTTGATGGTCCTTGACATGACATGTATTTTAATATGACTTAGTGGTAGGTAAAATAAAGAGAAAATTGTGCATTATAACAAACTATTAATTCAAACTAAATATGATAGCTACAGTTTCATTTAATTTTAATGGATAAATTACTTATATACACACATTTTTTTTCTCTATAATTTCCATTATTCCCTATTAGTTGTAAATTTTTTCAGAATTCCTTATTTTACTCCCAAACCCCAAACGCTAAATACATAAATCCTAACTCCCAAGACCAACAATTATCCCCTCCTTATTTCACTCCACAAATCTCTCCCTATTTTTAGTCACACCAACAACAATTCCCTCTTTTTCTCCTATCTATCAATACCTTCAACAAAGTTCAAAAATAAAATATATTATTTTCTTTTCTTTTTCTCATCCTTTCTCTAATAATTTGTATCCTAACCTCATGTATATATGTATGTTTCTCTATGTGGATGTAAAGGTGCCTAGAATTGGAAGACTTCCATTTCGGCCCCTTCATTCAATTATATTTAGGTGCCATAATATATATGTATCATTCACATTTTGATCAAAACAAGTAATTTACATATCTCAATTGTTACACTATTTATATGTACAATATACATAATAATAGCCTGATACATTTATACAAATTTGTGATACACACGCTCTATATTCAAAATATATCTGATACATCTCAACTGTTAATCCATTTATTACATGTATCATATACAATATTTTATGATGATACATTTTTATACAAATCACATCCAGATACAAAATAATGACCACATCATAATTCATAGATACAAAATTATAATACACGCGCGTCGTTTACACTAATGTATCATGACTTACATATTCACATCAAAACGACAAAACAAAATTATAACTATGATACATTTAAAAACTATATACCAATGGTGGAGGGGGCAGAAGGAATGGTGGATGAGGTGGTTGAACAACCGGAGATGTATAAGGAGATAATACAAAAGATAATTCCTTCGTCGGATAAGAAGTCAATGAATTAATGGCACAAACTCTTATTTTTTCACCTCAATGATGTATCAGATCTCCTAATTTTTCCTCAACTCATCGATCTCTAGTTCAGTTGCAATGACTAATTTGAGATTCACAAACCAATATTTTGACCAACAACAATTTCATAACTTTTGTATCGTTCATACCTCACCTCACTTTCTCAGATTTTGGAATGTCTCAACAAGATCGACATGTTCATGTTGTATCAGTACAATTTGTTGACGAGTTTGATTCAAAAATTGAGAATTTTTTTGGAAGAATGGAAAGAAGAATTTTGAGATCTAAAAACACATTACATATACATCAAACTACTAATGTATCAATTTGTAATCAGTAATGTATCTTGATTTATGTATCAATACAAATTCAAAAATTTAAAAACAGAGGGTATACATAGCAAATCCAAACAACTTGAATCAAAATTGAAAGGATCTTCGATGAACTTAAAGATTCAAAAGGAAATTGTTTGTCCAACAACAACTCCTTCACTTTTGTATCCTTCATAACTCATCTCACTAATTCAAAATTTCGACATAAGGTTTTAAATCAAATCTAAAAGGTTTCTCCATTGAATAGGGGGGAGTGATTTGAAATTTTGAATTTCTTCGTTCTGGATTTGCCTCTGTATAATTGAAAGTAAGAAGAAACGTAAGCGTAATTTATGGAATTTAATTAGATTTTCATATTTTATTCCCCTTTTAGTGCAACAGAAGGATTCTTCTTCTATTAGAATTAATATATCCGGATGGTGACTTATGTATCCGGAAGGTACAAATTTTAAGGAATTATTATAATTAGAAAAAGAGTAGGGATATGATGTAATCTACTCTTTACACTATGAGATTTATGTAAGTTATACAATTTTAATTTGTAGCAAACACATTGCCATTCTAGCCCCTCTCCCTTGAGTCTCGCTCGCCACTCTCCATTCTCTCCCTCACCTCTCTCACTTTTATACAAACACAAATATATAAATTGTGTTTGTGTTTGTATAAAACGAGAGAGACTGTACATACAAATACAAATACATATCTCTCCATCCTGTACACTTATAATTATACTAATATAAATCTTCCCCTGCCAGTTCTCTTTTGCCTTTCACTCTTTCTCTCAATTTATACAAACACAAATAATATAAATACAATGTACAGTTTGTGTTTATATAAAGCGAGAGAGATTTGATATACAAATACAAATATTTTAACTCGATTCAACTGTATACAAATTCAAATTTTATGCAAATATACAAACACAATCATTGATACATATACATAGTAGTTACATACATACAATTATCTAATTGATATACATATACAATTACCTCTCTCCACTTCTGCCTCTAGCTCGCCTCTCTCTCCTAATCTCGCTCGTCACTCTAGCCTAACACAAAGAACATATACATATATAAACACAATCTTCATAGACAGAGACACCCAATTTATACAAGTCACCGCAATTTATACAAATTAGGTGCTCCATAACAAAACTTTAGTTATAGAGCGCTAACATGATTTTTATGTTTGCTATTCCTAAAATTTACTCTAAAATAAATATTCACTTCTAATGAACGAAGTTTTGATCTAGAGTTTTAGACACAATCGAACACTAATTTGATGAACATATTAACCCAATCGATTTGTATCTTTTTCCAATGAATAAATATCGAGTTGATATCACAGAAAGTCATCGAATAATAGCATCATTGCAGAAAAAGTCATTAAATTAATTTTTTTATTTATAAAATCATTCAACTTTCGCTAATTTTCAAAAACGTCATTTTGGTAAATTTCTCGATGAAATTTGGCTAGAAAATTCATATTTTAGTTTGAAAAGAAAACTATTTCAAGCTCCCGCCAAATAGATTATTAATGATTGATTCCGACCCCACATTTTAAACTTTCTATAAACAGACAGTTAAAAATCTTCCATCCTACTAATGCATTTGAGGTTCATGCACGATCAGAGACATTTAAAGTAATTATCCTGATCATGCTAAAATACCTGAATTAAAACTATGCAACTACAAATGTCTATTATACATTTATATATACTATTTAACCAAAATAAAAAAATCCTCAACTCCTACTAATCTCAAATAGTACTACCAAAAATAGGAGGAAAAATAAAAATGCAAACAATGGAAAATTAGCAAGCCAAAAGTGCAATTCATCCAAAAAAGAAAGGATGCAAATGAAAAAGAAACCACATTTTTTCGTTTTCCCGGGCAAACCCGAGGCTATAAAATAAGCCGAAGAGTCAATATATAGCCTTTTTTTCTGTTCAAAATCTCGATAATTATACAAGAATTACTGTATTTTCCTGCGATTTTTAGATTTTTGTTTGTTAGATTTGTGTTTAATTTTGTTGTTGTTGAAGCAACTTAGTTGATGACGGAGATGGATGAACCTCTGGATTTTGAATTTGAAGAACCCTGCATCGTTAGCCCTATTGTTACTAAGCACAAAAAGTGAGTTTTTTTTTTTTCTCCTGTTGATTAGATTGCAAAATTAGATTCTATTTTGATTAGATTGCAAAATTAGATGTTAGGTATCTAGGGTTTGAGTTGTGGGCGGTTTACCATTTTTTTTTTTTTTTTTGGTTAACTTTGATGTCCTGACCAACTTTTGCGCACCTGGACTATTGTTACGACTAATTCCATGGGATACCTGCAACCTCCCACCAATGTTCCACCAACAACATATTTCTGGGATTTGAACTTGAGATGTTATTATTTATTCGAGTACCTTAGAGTAGAGTTGGAGTGGGGATTTGATGCTTATGAGTTCAGGATATTTAGTCATTTTGAGTACTGAGTTTTAAATTAATAATTTGTTACTGACGGAGATTAGGATGAGCTTTGATGAATAACACTTTGTTTGGATGGTTGTTACCTATTGTTTGACAATGTTTTGTATAGTTAGTGGTGAATTCAGGATTTAAAGGTTATGGGTGCTCACTTCCTTTAACGTAAAGTTGCTTTCCAAGAAGGGTTTCCTTCTAAAAGCTTACTATTATTTTTATAGTTAAGTTAGTAAATGAAATGCTAAAAATCGAAAAGTGAAAAAACAATAAATCCAAATGAAAAAAAAAGCAAGCAAATAGTAGTGAAAAGGTATAAAAAGAAAAGTAAAAATGTAAAAAAAAAATTCAGTTTGCCTTTTTTCCAATTAAAAAAATACCTGAATTTACCTGGATTCAAACCCTCGCACTCGAGAGCATCAACGCAAACTTTAACTTTGGTCTGAGGACCAAAGCACCCATCAGACCTTTTGGTTGATGGGTGCTCAAGAGTTGATTATATTAATCTTTCAATATTTTCTATAAACATATACTAAATTTTCGTCGGAGTCAATGGGTGCTTGAGCACCCAATACTCTCTGCGTGGGTCCGCCCTTGTGTATCGTATTGTATTGTTATAATAATCAAGACAATGTTTGGATAGATTGTATCATTCTCCGTTGTTACATAATACCACACATCCTTAATTTGAATGTTAACCTACAAGGAAACTAGGGTACGAGGTAAAACTACTATAAAAAGGTGGGCGAAGGATAAAATAGAAGTGTTGAATAATAAGTAAAGATAAAATAAGAAGAAAATATTAAGGTAGCGACGTGATCATACTAAATCGGTCGTTACAAAAATGGGTCTTTTTGTTGTTACCTAATGATGGATTTAAACGATGCGATATAATCAAGTTTGAGTTATAATCAAAACAAACATTGTATTTAAACTAGCAATACATTACAACTCAACGTGTAACAACCATCCAAATAAGGTGTAAAAGAAGAATTGGTAAAATTCACACATGTGACGCAAATGAAACCTATTTTTAGACTTAAAAGACCAAGGAAGAGTAAGATAGATTTAGGGACGGTAGGTGGGTGTCTAGGATCGATTCGCAAATGGGTCCTGACTTTTCAACACTTGCTCTTTCAAGTCCAGATGACCGTGATCTGTCATTATGTGCGACTATCTCCATTATGGAAAGAGAAAAAAAATCTAGTGTCAAGGGTGGTTGATTTCATGCTCCTGAATATAGGAATCAAACGTGAGTTGTTGTGTGTTCATAATTTGCTGCTGAATGGGGTAACCAAAACTATGGAGTTTTCTGTATCCGCTTCCTATACTCAGTTCTACCCTGCCTTACAGAGTCTTTTCTAACATTTTAATATACATTCAAGTTATAAGCACTAGGTAAAATTTGTGAGGTAGCAGTGTAGTTTAATAGGTTGTTGCAGGTTTTACTATTTTTAAGGTTGTCAGTCCATGTTGTAGTTACTTTGGTGGTGTTAAAGCTCTTAGTGTATGACAATTGAACTGTTTTATCATGTATTTAAGTATTTATTTTAGAATTCTCACTTTAACCAAGTCTTAAGGTTATAAATTCTAATTGAGATACCCTCCAGGCTGTTCGTTTTGTATCAGTTTGGTGAGAGGAAAAGGTGTAAGAATTATCCTTATGATCTTAAGAGAGCTTAAGCATAGTATATAGAAGCACTATCGTGAGTTAGTACTTTTATGATGGTAGACATGTGAGGTTAATCGTTCACCTCCATGATAGCAACTGCCATTGTTATTGGTGCTTAATCCTGAGACAAACTTTTACAACAATCATTACCACACTGTATTAACGCTGGAAGAATTGATTTCGTTGAATCGTTAATAATTACATATATACACTCTAGAAAATGAAATACAATTAGGATGATTCCTATGATACTTGAGGAAGGAAGTTAGCCCCATAGCCTACTCATGACAACAAGTTACATTGGAGATATGATGGGAGCCCTCTAACTGGTTGAAATTAATCAGGATATCTTATTCAGTCATGCATTTAATATTAACCTGCAATTAACATTCTTCTACCTTGAATTGTTAATTTAAAATCCCTTGCGTCATTTCCAGGAAATATGAATTTACTAGAAACATCTGAGACATAAAAAGTAAGCTAAAGGCATGGATAAGTATATGTGGAAAGCTTTCTCTCTTATTTGATTTCTGCCTAGAGACTAGAAAAAGGGGGGAGTGGGGAAAGAAAAATGAAGAAAGAAGTTGAAATTTGATTAATTAAAGGATGCTTTTGGAACTCTTAATGGGATCGACATGTACTTGTGGAAATTTACTTAGGATATGATTGAGATTCTTTTTGTGTATTTACAAGATTAAACACTCCTCATAAAGAAAAGAGAAAGGGAAGGGAAAAGAAAATAGTGGTGTAAGTTTAGGTAAAGAGGAGGGCTAAAGGTTATCCTACTGCAAATGAAGTTTACTTTTTGCAACTTAAGTAGGTATACGGTGCTAGATGCAATTAGAATACAGGTTTTTGGTTTATTGTACTACTGTTTACTTTATCACTCCTTGCCAAGGTTTCATCATATGCCTCATAAGTTCAAGGCAAGATATGTTCCTGAACTTTTTAACATCTTATTGCTCTGATATATAGAAATCAAGGTGTTTTTCTTCACTTGTTTGGCATCTTTCCATTCCTAAACAGTTAGGTAAGCCATGTTGCTCCAACCTCTTCAAAACACTTCCATACCTCTATAGGGATATCATATGGACCACATGCTTTGATGACCTCAAATTTTTTATGGCATCATTTACTTCAGCAGACCAATGATATGCGTGTAGCCAAAATTTCTGTGCTAGTGTTTGGAGATCTGTAAAATTATCCTTGACCTCTTTTATTATTTAGACAAAAGCTGTTAGGACTGAAGTACACCTTTAATTTATGTTATGTGAAAAATACCAATTGGATTACTTATTCAAAATAAAAAAGAACTATTACCATTTGAATATGTAGAGATGGTGGAGAGAGTTGCTGATGTCTACCATTTAGAGTCATTTTCTCAGTTAATTTGAGTGGTGTCTGAGTTCACTATTAACAAATGTTGGCCGGTTCTTGCTTCTAGACTTTCTAATAGTCAAGAGAATATCGTACTGGATTCAGCATATAACCATTGTTTTTTGTCTTATCCCCCCCCCCCCCCCCCCCCCCCCCCCGAAGCAGTGAATACATAGTGAATATGCATATTTTTACCTGATTGATAATGTAGCTCTGGAGACAGGCTAGTCTCTTGTTCATTTCTCCCATTGTTATTTATTCAGCCAATTGAATGGTCTTAACACTGTAGTACTGTCTTATGTTTTCTTATTTCAACTAATATTTTCTAGGAAGAAGGTTATCGGCTTAGATGATCTTCTCAGTGACTTCTACCAAGTGAAGAGCGACATACCTAAGAAGGAATCTAAACGTGCAAAGATCCACAAGTTTGATGAGTCAGATGATGATTTGGATACCAGAGAAGCAGAGCTGAATAACTATGTTAACAAATGCCAACAACAGGTATGCATTTTTGTTTCTTTTTTTTTTTCCAAGTGGGTATGGTTCTCAATTTGATCCTAATGTTTGGCAACATTGAATTTTTTTTCATTTTGTAGATGAATGAAATAAGCACTGATGATCAAATGCCATTATGGGGTCTTCAAGTTTTTGGGAACCAGGTTTTATCTATTAACTAAGACATGCCTAGCGTTCACTTTACACTGATGGTATCTTGGGTTTGAGTGAATTATAACGTATATCGTTTCCTGTCTGACTGCAGAAAGCTATGGCCACGCTTACTTTTCCTGAGCTTAGTAGTTGTGCCCTTTTGCAGTCCTTTATGGAGAATGAAGCTAATTCATTGTTAGGAATTAAAACAGAAGAAGGTGTTGTCTCCTCCTCTCCCTCTTTTCTTTTTCCTTTCAATTTTTACTGAATTCATCGCAATTATGCTTTGTTAGTGACAGCTCCATCTTCAGATTTAGCTCTCTGTTGATTTATCTGAGCTATAAGTACTAGTGCCGGCAAAATGGATAAAATACCCAAGTATCTGTCCAACCTGCCCATCTAGAAATGGGTTGGATAAGTGATTTCTTAAAACTGCATTAAGTATGGATCAAGCCGTGTAACTTGTGGTAAAAAACAAATAAAACCACTGATCTAATGGGTAAATCAGAATTCCCAACATGACTGGCTTACAGTCCATAAGTTCTGCTCTGCTGCTACTGAACTAATCTGGGATGTGCAAAGCACGATTTTGTTTTTGGTTTTGGTGAGAGGGGTGTGGAGGGGCTTCTTCTCCTTTGAGCAAAACATATTATTTTCTTGTCAGACTGTAAAAGTAAAGCAGATTCATACCTGGTTTAAGAAATTTTTCTCATTTCTGCAATCAATTTACACAGAATAATATATACAACTCAAATTCTAGTAGCTTTGTGAAGTATTTTGCCACAGTGCGTTTTATTTTGTTTCAGTTTAAATAGCTGAATACCCAATTAGAGTATTAAATAATTCTTAGTTTGACTTAAATCCACCTAAGAGCCCGTTTGGATTTGCTTAAAAAAGTAGCTTTTAAAAAGTTAGTCAAACTAGTCAATCTTAAATGATTTTAAGTCAAAAAAAAAAAGTTGCATTTTGCTTTTCTATTTTTGGTGCACTAAACTGTATTCTAGTGACACCGAATCAATCTTAGATGTCCTAGGCACCATTTAGGATTGGTTTCATACGTGGTATATTCTGTATCTATTCCATTTGTAAATTGGTTTTTTAAGTGCTACCTAAGTACTGGTTTTAATACAAAGTTACCTTACTCAATTTTTTTTATCAAATCCAAAAAGAAAGAGCACTCTTTATTATATAAGCTGCCACTGAAATATATATATTTACTATAATTGTGATATTTATGAAAAGAGAGTACTAATATCTAATTTTCGTTGGACTTTTAGTAAATTATGAATGCATACTTGCACTGTGATTTCATTGTATAATATAATTTTGTTTTTACGAAATTATGTGACAATGGATATGGGATACACGCGTGAAGCACGTACCCAAAGATTATTATATATAAAGAGAGAGAGATTTTTTTTTTGTGCTTCTTGACTAATTACACGGGGTACTTGCTACCTCCCACCAATACAATACCGGTTCCGGGTAATTCTATCCATTAGGACTTGGACAGAAGGGAAGAAGTCACCTAGTGTTTTTTGGGTTTCCGTTGGGATTTGAACTTGAGACCTCATGGTTCTCAATCCACTTCATTGACTAACTAGGCTACACCCTTGGTGCTGCAAAAAAATTAATAGTTTGTCAAACTATTTCATTGATCTTGATATAAATATGTTAGTGAATTCTAATCTTGTAAATTGTATAAATAGAACATATGGATCCATATTATCTGTCACTCGGTCCGTTTTTTGTCTGTAAATACGCTCAGGACAGATATTTTGTATGTTTTTGTCTAACTTGTTTTTAACCCACCCATATCTGATCTTGATCATCCCATTTTCCAGCACTAGGTATAACTCAAGAACAAATTCTTAGAAGATTCAAATGAGTTATTCAATCAATTTTACTGGGGATTAACTGTGGGGTTCCTTATCCATGATGCTATTGCAGGAGAAACATTTCTGGAAGGATTGCTTGTGAATGGTTGGCTTTTGAAATTGGTTACAGATCATGGTCGAGTTGAAAAGTGCATAGGAGCATGGACATTTAGTCTCCGTGAGTAGTAGTTCTTTCCAATTATTGATGCTGAGGGATTCTGTAGTTACAATTGCATTATGCCCTCTCAGTGTTATATTCACCAAAAGAAGAGTTGAGGGCAGCAGCATGTGAATTTTGCTGTTCTGTTCTTTTACCTAAAAATCAGGTTTTCATCTCTGTTCCGGAATGAATAATATATCATCTGTCTATTCATGCAAATTTCTTAAGTTATTTTTCTCTCCTCATGCTTTGTAAGGTTGATACTGTAATGTTTGAGATGGGATGGTTGCCGAACCATTCAGAACTTAGGCGAGCACTTGAAGTATATGGCTTTCTGTTGGATTCCCCTTCCAAATCTTCATCCAGCATGGAAATTGTGGATGGAGGTACACAAATTCCACCTTAGACTGATTTTTCCTGATAGCAATAATTGTCCCCTGCAAATTAAGTTTCTAGTCTATGTATATCTTATTTGCTTCAATCCATACTTCTATATATTTTTTTTGATGACCTTGGTGTCCGGGCCAGCTTTTGCCTTGACCATCTATATAGTAACCATTAATTCTTGGCTTGCAAGGAAGTTACCAAAAAACTACAGGCAGAAGAGCAGTGGGGAAAGAGTATATCAGTGTCAGTCTTTCTTGTCTATAGGGTACTAAATCATGCACAAATTTATCGTGCATGCATATTCTTCAAATAAGGTTTTAGTTATTCACTTTACCTATTTGTTGCTAAATTTCCATTATATTTGGATTAAACTGGAAATGTGATAAAATGGGAGCTAGGGCTTATATAGTGGGTAAGGATGTGCAACGTAATTTAGACCTTTAAGAAGGACGTACATAGTTTCTTAGTGTCTTGGGATTTCATTACTAGTATAGTCTTATTCAGTATTTACAAGGGCCATATTTCTTACTTATGAATTTCAAATCCTCACAACTTCATATGCTGTTTCTTAGATTCTGATTCTGCTGGACCGCCTCACAATATCAAATACTGGATAAAATATGTTTCTGTTTGTTGCCAAGCAAGGTATGTGATGTGCCGATCTACTTTTGGAGCTTTATTTGTGTTTATGGGATTGTAAACATTCATTTAACTGTGTCAACTGTTAGAAATTAGAAAAAAATTAATACTTGATGTAGAGCCGTGCTTATTATAAACTACTTTGGAACCTACTTTTGATCAGAATCATTTAGGTTCTATTGATCCAGAATCATGGCATTATATTAAATCTCAATCTTTGCTTTTTTTTGTTTTTTTGTAGTGCCAAACGTTCAGTTTTCTCAACAGCGGAGGTAGAAGATTTGATTACCTCAGTGATCTATCTCTTCTTAGATCGGCAACTTATTGGCCTATCTTCAGCGTTGAAGGATTGCTTGCACTCACTTATTAGCTTCTTTAGTGATGATGCATTCCATCTAAGCTGTCAGAAAATAGCAAAATCCCTCACCTGCAGGTTCTTTATAATTGCTTTCATTGATTTCTACAATTAGTTTGACTGTGTTCTAAAGTAATTTAGTACCTCCGATGTTCAATTATTTCTGCACAGGGATGGATATTACTCCTCTCCCACTTAGTAGAGAGAGAGAGGAGTGGAAAGAGGAGATAAATTTAGTGGAAGAATCAGACAAGTTGCATATGAATACAAACTTGGAACATACACCTTTCAGCTTAAAAGATGCATTTTGAATCTCAATTTTTATTGTTGCTGTAGAGGGTGCATTATTTTATATTACTACTGTTGTTTCTTTAACTTTGGTTACCTTTACTTTTTTTACGGTTTGTACTTCTCTTTCTTCAATATTTTCATCATATCTTTTTACACCGTGCACTTTTTTTTTTCCAAACGTGTCTTGAAAAACGATTTTCTTCAGTCGAGGGTCTATCAAGGGTCTATCAGAAACAACCTCTCTACCCCACATAGGTTGGGGTAAGGTTTGTGGTCCCCCCCCCCTCTTCAGACCCCACTTGTGCGACTACACTGGGCATGTTGTTGTTATTTGTCCCGTGACTGATTTTCAAATCATGTTCAAAGTTGAAATTGTTCTATTCTGACCCTTTTGCATCTTAAGTATTTGTAATTGTTAATTGTTATGCATTCATCTCCGTTTTTCCTTAGAGCTTTATGTTTTAGATACCTGCTTTTATGGATCTGTAGATTTAGAAGTTTTATATTCTTTCAATACTCCTTGCGTTAAAGTTATATGACGGGACAAGCCATTTCTTCAGAGTTCCTACTGATGTCAACTGCTTGAGATCTGTGGAGAGCGTAGCTGGATTGGATGCTCGTTCCAAGCATCTGAGGAGTGTGCTGGCCTTTCAGTTTCTTGTAGCATGTTTTGACGACAAGGTAGCTTTAATGGACTGTTACTGTCACTACTACCATTTAAGTATCCTCTATGTGCCCCTCATCATGTTTGTCATCATCATATATTTGTCATGTCAGGTCTTGAAATGTGTTTTCTTCTGCGAAGCTAACAATTTTTTGGCATACGTTACCTAAATACTCGTGCAGGTACATGATGAAGAACAGATTCTGAGATCTCTAATCTCCATCAATCTTAAGGATAAGAATTGTGATCTTCTCAAAATGTATATTCAACTGGTTCTGGCAGAGAACTGGTTGTTTTGCAACTCATTGTTAAAAGATAAACCAATAATCAGTGAGACATGGAGCGCGTGCCTTAGAAACTGTTCCTGTCAAATCACTAGCACAGATTTGAGGTCTTATGCTTCCAAGGTAAACATAATCTAATCAGTCTTCAACTTTTATCATCATAGTTACTTTTCAAGTAAACTCCTGATGTTTTTTGTTTTTGTTAGGTTCGTAGTAAAGCATCATATCTTCTTCAAGGCAACGCCACAAGATGTCTCTATCCTCGCGCAGAAAATTCTTCCTACAGTGAATCAGTCTGGTGACAAAGTAACTAACTCTGAGCATAAGAGATCGATATATTTTATGTGTAATCTACAGATCTGGATGCTTCATCGACTCGCGATGGAACCAGATAGCATCTACAGAAAGTTGACAGTGCCATCTTCAACTGATAATTTTTTGGTGAGCAATGCAGTTTTTGTCAAGACTGATCGATAAAATGCCGGGTTCTTTTGTCACTAGATGGAACATGCTATATGCAGCTTTGGCACTGTTTTCGCCCATCTAAGACGCGATCGATATGGAGCTTGAAAAAAATATTTCAACTCTTTAAGAATTGTATCTAACTATGGTTTAAACGTCATGAGTGTGAGATAGGGTGTTTTATCTATTTATGAATAGTTAATTGTTAATATTTTTATACATATATAAAAGATGAAATACAAAAATGACAAGATTGTTCTCATAATAGAATAACTACACAAAAGATGAAACTTTTTAGAAATATAAAATTAATAATACTTACGGACCAGTAACAACAAATGAAGATATGAAACTGGACCTCTACTAGACATACCATAATATTAATTGACACGGGAAAAATAACAATTAGCTGTTCAACTATGGGGAGTAATTATTTGAGTTGGGTATAAGAATTCTCGCGTTTCCATTTAATTTCAATTTATGTTATGAATGTATCGAATAATTGTTATCGATGTATCAAATAATTGTTTTTAACTACTGATAGTAAAATAAAAAAGTTGATAACACAACAACAACAAACAAAAAAGAGTTGCTCAGATTATAAACACTTTTTGCTATTCGATGCACAGCCTTATCCAAAGGTTGTTTTTGATAGAAACTCACTCGGAATAGTTTCAAAATTAAAATTAATTGCCATCCAAACACTTTTTATTTTTTTATAAAAGAAGATGGTTTTGTCGCCAAGTGTATGAAGTTTTTCCATAATTTTCAAAATTCAAAAATATATTCTTTCTACATTTTTGTGTTAAAGAAAAAAGAGAAGGAATTTGAAAAAGAAAAGAAGAGAAAAGAAAAAATGGAATCAAGAATAAAAGGCCTTCGAAATTTGAAAATTAGGCTCCGAACTCAGTCCAAACCAGTTAATATTAGCTTCGGAAAGCCGTTGGAAGTCCGAAGCTAAAAAACCTTTATCTTTTTTTTCCTCTCTTCTTTTTTCTCTTTTACTTCTCATTTCATCTTTAGATTTCCCTCCTTCATCAAAAACCCCTTTTCTCAGAAAAAAGATTAAAAAAAAAATCAAAAGATTTAATCACAGTACTTTAAGAAAACTTCTTTACTTCAAAAAAAAAAAAAAAAAAAAAAAAACTAACAAAGTTTTCACCTTTATGTTGAATTTGGGTATATGAGAGTTTGTTTCATAGAAAAAAATTTGTGGGGTTTGAGTTTTGAAGTCATTTCTTGATTACCCAAATTGTGTTTCTTGAATTTTTTGTTAAAAAAGCTTTCTTGATTGATATAGCCATAAGAAGAAATGAAAGGGGATAGAATGGCAAAAAGATCATCTTTTGGAAGCATTGTGAGGAAGAGGTTATCAGATATAACAAATTCTCTTCCACAAACACAGCAAAAATCGCCTATTGATGTCGATAAGGTTTCGCCTGATGTTTCTTCAATGAAGGACTACATTAATCATCTTGCCAAAGTATGGTTCTTTTTTTTGCTTTTTTACTTGATGGGGTTTTTCTGAATTTTATTTGTGTGATTTGTTTTAGCTTACTGAGTACATGACCTTAGATAGGAGGATGTGGAGGTTATAGAGATTAGGATAGAAGAATAGTAGGTAGAATTGTAGTTCGTGTAGTTTCTTATCCTTTGATTTATGTTATTCCTTGTACTTCGACTATTGTATTGTTTTGTTGTAGTTTTGTTACTGTATGTTGTTTTTGTTATTATATGTTGTTTGTTGTGCTTCCGTTACTACTTTTGGACCCTTTTTCCTTGAGCCAAGCTATTGGAAATAATCTCTCTAGCTTTGAGGTGGGGGTAAGGTGTGCGTGCATTCTACCCTCCCTGGACCCCGATTTGTGGAACTACACTGGGTATGTTGTTGTATCATTTGTATGTGATTTTCTGATTTTGTGTTGTTCTTTGGTTGCTTGAAACAGGAAAATGTTGCCTTGGTGAAAATTGTTCAAGAAAAGAAGTATGTAACTGTGTACAATATAGTTGCACAATTTAGAGCATGCAAGTCTTTTTTTTAAAAAAATGTTACTATCAAGTTGTTTGATGTTTTTCTTATATGATTTGATTATGTTAACAGCAAGATTATAGAGCTGAGTGGACTTGAGCTTCAAAAAATGAGGATTCATCTACAAAAAATGCAGCTACAAAACTGGAATCTTGCTCAATCGAATAGTCATATGTTGGCGGTTAGTTTCTTCTTTCTCTTCATAGTAGTGTTCTTGCATTGAGGATAAACTACTCAAAATTAATTTACGATCCTTTACCAATTAATTTTGCAGGAACTCAATTTGAGCAGAGATAAGGTAAAAATACTTTCTTCGAAATAGATTGTTACTTGTAGAGGAAACTAGAGTTCTTTGTTAAACAGGAACTATTAATTTGTTTTGTACCAGATGAAATCGCTACAACATGAGCTGGTTTGCAAAGAAGTACTACTTAAATCGCGGAAGTTAGAAGAGGTAAGGATTTTGTACTCTCTCAAATTTGTTACAACTGGCTCAAAGAAATATTGATGTATAAAATTTTAGGTGCTTACAATCTTGGTCATGCCTAAGTTCATTTTGGCAATAGCATGAAGTTTCATCAATTTGTGTTTGAGTGGAATAAGTTGCGTTTTAATGTTCAATTTGGTCATGCCTAAGTTCATTTTGTCAATAGCATGAAGTCTGATCTTTGAACAATTGAAAACTACTTCAAAAAATTCTGAACTTATACTGAGTTCAGGAGTAGTGTGGTAGCTTTCTCCTCTTAACTTGTTTGTAGAGATGTTAAAATATGTTTGGTTTTACTTGTCTGGATGTGTGAAGGAAACGTTGATAGTTCAATGTAGACCGCCACAACAACTAATGTGTGCTTAGATAGATAGCTTATAACATAATGTGACATCTTCATTACTGTTATATCATCTTCGTTACCAGTAGTAGTAGCACCACTCTCATAGTTTCTTGTTCGTCGATTGCTGTTATCATTTACTTTTCCTATGCTTCGGCTATTGCATTAGTTTGTTGTTGTTACTGTTCTTTCTCTATATGCTATGTACTGCTTTCCATAGCGCTCTTTTTTGTTGTTGTTACTGCTTTCATTTTCATACTCTCTTCCTCAAATTGGTTTGAGAGGCTTTACTTGAGCTGAGGGTTAATGTATGCATACACTCTACCCTCCCCAGATCCCCCACTTGTGGGATTACACTAGGTATCTTCTTCTTGTTGTTGTAATGTGACGTGTTCATTTGTCTCTTGGATGAGTTGATAAGCTTCTAGCTTCTAATTGTGTTGAACAGAGAAAGCATTGTTAGATAATCTCAGAACTAATTACACTTTGTTTGGTACATGCCTCAAGCTGCAAATTCAATGCCTTTTTTTGGGCTTGTCACATAGTCTTTACATGTAAATAGTTAGATGCACCTAGTGCTGCTTTTCGATATTGATCAGTAGAGGCATAAACTAGTGTCTTCTTGTAGTTGCAGGAACAAGAACAAAAGGACCAGCCAACAAATGACTTGCAGGTGTGGCACTTGAAATTCCAATTTGTTCTCCATTGCAATTATCAACATTCCTCTATCTTCTCTCACTAAGTAGATTTTTGCATATTTGACATTAGGATGAAGAGTTTATGGATATCGACTCTCAATTGAACAAACATAGCAAGCCTAAAAATGGTAACAGACGCCAGCGTGCTACAAGAAGTCAATGTAAATGCTAGTTTATCAACTAGTGCATTCTTGATTTCCAAATTATCTTTGTCATTGGCTTAACCGTTAAGTTATCTTCCACAGCAATGGGCCATTCAACAACATCTCAACAAGCTGCAGAAAAAGAAGCAGCAGAAAACAAAAGGTTAGTTCCACGTTGGCTTCATCCTCTTTCATAATTCAGCAAATAAAGAACTGGCTTAATAAAATATGTTGACGTGGGGAGGAAGAACGTATTTTTACTAGCTATATCCAACAACTTCTTATATGTATGCAAAAAAAATCATTTCTTCTCTATTTGTATAGTGTGATTTTTCAACGAATGGAGGTATAGCATTCGCTGTTGCTTGAATCTCAAGACATTTTTTGAACCAATCATATCCTTTACAGGCGATGTTTGAGAAGAAAGTCTACTAATTCCAAAATCCAACAGCCAGAACCAGCAGCAGAGGACTTGTTTGAATTAGAAGGCCTTGCTGTACCCTTTAACAGCCCGGTTCACATAGACGGTTTTGTTCCATCGCCTTTATCTGGTGTTGAAGAAGTCAAACATGACAAGGAAAATGTAGCTCAACTTTCACGAAGGTCTTCTATTGGAAGACCATCGCGTAAAGCAGCCGAAAAGGTCCAGTCCTACAAGGAGATTCCAGTTAACATCAAAATGAGAAGAGTTGCATGAGCTTTATAGAGCTTGAAGAGAATATTTAACTCCATATATGTAATGTAAGCCGTGTTTATTCTATGTTAACCTGTTTTGTGACACCATTGATAGTTTTGTATATGGATGTATTTAAAACAGTTAACTGTCTCCATGCCTACAAACTAGTTCAATCATTTAACTTGGGATCATATGGTTAGTTGTTTTTAAAGAGGAGCAAAGTTATCCTTCCATCATTCTATATAAGTTGGAAATGACATTCTCTTTGTTTCAATTTGTTTATTTATTTTGATTTGGCACGGAGTTTAAGAAAGTAAGGAAACTCTTGAATCTTGTAGCTTTAAATTAAGGATATGTAGGATGTACCAAAATGCTCTTTAATCTTGTGGTATTAATCATGTTTCCAAAGGAAGAGATGTCTTTTTTGAAAAGGACTAAAAGAGAAAGTAAGACGAAGCAGAACCAAGTTCACTAGTCATTTGCTTCCACCTTGGACTATGGAAGTCGATCATTAGGGATAGAAGATTAGTAGGTAGTCGAGCGTTGTCTAATTTTCCTTGTTAGTTTTGTTATTATTATTCATATACTATATCATCCTTCGATTCTAGTATCAATTTTTTTTCCCTTTGCTTCGATAATGTGTCCTGTACTATGTTTTATCATGAAATCTTTCTTTTATTATGTTTTACTTGAGCGGAGGGGTCAATCGAAAACAACATCATTATCTTTATAAAGTAGACATAACACATAAGATTACGTACACACCACCATCAGATGACAATGAGTATGTTATTGTTGTTGTATTCACTCCCACCTTGGCTTGCTAGGCCAGGGTCATGCATAAGATTTTGATTTCTTGAAGGCCCATGGACTTATTTGGAGGAATAGTTAACCAGGTCCTTAGTTTCAACTTTTTCTTTTTTTGATTAAGTTGTTTTTTATTGGGTATTCAATTTTCACATTGGAATTCGGTTAAGTCTAAATTCACAAAAGAAAATTTCATATTGAAGATAAAGGCTCCTTAATAGATTTGATTTTTATATATAGAGCTTAGATCGAAACTTCTAGCTAATGATCAAAAAGTACTTACCACTCAATGTCAATGATGATTGATTCAACTCTGGTAATTGATATCTACATGAAGTCCGGTTAAATTTGGATTCGCACCAAGAAATCTCATATAGGAATAAAGTATTCCTTAACAAATCTGACTTGCATCCACAAAAAGTTTAAATCGAAACTTATGATTAAAGATGAAAAAATACTTACCACTTAATCACAATGGTGGTTGATTCTCATTTTAACTTCCAATGTAATCTTTTTGTTCACAACAACTTTTATTTTTTTTCTTAAAAAGATTCAATATATTAGCCACTCTTATAATTAATACTTGTGCTGACTTCTCTTGCTTCTTGACCCCATGAGATTAAAGTATCATAATGACTTGTCTGATGGCTCATTATAATGACACAAATGATCATTTAATGTTCAGTAGTAGATATTGGGTGAAATTGTTAAAGTATGTGCAAACTGATACTCTAAATATCACAATTATTAAAAAAAAGATTAAAAAAATTAATTTAAATAATTGTTCACCAATCATTTAAATTTTATCCATTTTAATTTGTTTGTTTTATTTTTCCTTTTAATCTATTTCAAAAAATATGTCGCTTTCTCTTTCACACAAGAATTTAAGACTACCAGATTAAAAATTAATTTAATACATTTGCCATATTTTTAAATTTCAGATGACAAGATTCAAATTTTTTTTTATTTTTTTAAACTTCATATAAAATCAAAATAAGACAAATAAATTAAAATGGAGCGCTAGTAATATCCTTATGGTATGTCAAATCAATGCTACCACCTAAAACTAGGTGGTTGTTTTTTAATGTTTTTAGCGGCAACTACCGCTTGGAATTCCAAGTTAAAGTGTAGCTTTTGGGCCCTACTTTTGTGGAACCCAATAACATAATAATGGGCCCACCCACACAACATCGAGTTACGTGTTAAAAATCTTTTTTAACATATTTGGGTATCTACATTTTTTGGTAGTTGATCAGAGTTATACGAGTATTAGTAATATAAGAATTAGTTATGAGAGAATTTATATATTATTTTATGTATATATGTAAAGGAATTGTAACATCAACCGCAAGGTGTGATTACCTAACTTAGTAAAATAATGGATGGTAATAGATACCAAAAGTTAAAGACGGTATGAATAGGTTAATACCACAACGAACATGGTGATCTAGACTAACATTAAGCCTAAGACTACTTGAATATGCTAATACTAAGACAGTTGGACTACCTACTAACCTTCTATTCTTATACATGACCTGCATACCCTCATATCTAATGTCATGTCCTCAGCAAACTGGAGATGTGTCATATCTTGTTTAATCATCTTTCCTCAATACTTCTTCGGTTTACCTCTACTTTCCTCGTCCTCACTAAGTCTAACCTCTCACACCCCCGAATTGGGGCATATACACATTCATTTTCACATGTGCAAACCATCTCAACCTCTTTCTATCATCTTGTCCACCATAGAGGTCACTCCAACTTTGTCCCGCTTATTCTTAATCCTATCACTAGCTCCTAGTAAAAAAAAAATCACTAATACTTTAGTAAATATTTCTCGGGGTATTCTATTTGGACAAAACTATTTAATTTGTACTTGTATTTTAGCCTTTTTAGCACATCTATCCATTTTCGCACAATGTCAAACATGTGATGTTTAAAATTATATAGACTAAAGTTTAGACATTTTTTTCTAAAGTTCATACATAAATACTTGAACTTAAGTTATATGTGCATGAATTTCATGCAAAATTATCTCAGCATAAGGCAACAATGACCGACTTTAGTCATATGTGCCTGATATTCAAGACAAATGATAAAACTTCAACTATAACTGTTCGGACTATAATATTAAGTCTAACTTTAGATATTTCATCTCTGAAGTTGTTTCGAAGTTGATAGATTTGTAATCTTTATCCACACAAAAAATGATTTTTTATCCACTTTTCTTAGGAGTTGTTTGGTAGAGTGTATAAGAATAATGCTAAGTAGAGTGTATTGGTAATGATTACATTAATAATGCTTGTATTAGTAATGCTTACATAGATTATTTCTTATGTATTGTTTGGCTTGGTGTATTAAAAATTATATGCATTACATACAAATATTTATTTACAAAAATACACTCACAATTATGGTGGAAAAGATGTAAAAACATTTTTTTAGGGGCAATGAAGTCTTTAACCATGTTAATGCATGCGTTAAAATCCATTGCATTACTAATACCTAGAAATCTATAGTATTAATACACACCTTAATACACAATCGAATGAAAAAATGTACCAAATAAAGTATTATTAATACGCAAAATTAATACATGCATTATTTTGTTAATATACTCTACCAAACGACCCATTTCGTAAGTAGTGAGTAATTTTAATCTGGGCCTATATCAAGGCTTTTGAACGAATTCTCCTGCCCCCGGTGAAATTGGGCTTTGCCTTGTGAAATTGGCCCATAATTGATGGGCTTAAAGTATTTACAAAAGAAGGCCATTAATTGATCTATTTTTGCACTTTGAATACATGATAAAATGCTTTTATTATATACTTTCGAATCAAATTTTGAAAAATTTTATGTGCAGTGTTTTCAAACGCTCATTACATGGATAAGTTAACCACTTAAAATATGTCTCGTCTTTCAACTATATGCATTAGCCTCAATAAGTCGTAAAATCTCAGGTCTGTTTCAATTGAGATTAATGTATATAATATTATAAGAAGTGACATATTTTATATGATTAACTTATCTACGTAATACACGTTTGAAAATACACATAAAAACTATTTCAAAATTTGAGTCAGAAGTGTTTAATAGTACTATTTCACGTGTTTATATGCTCAACTAAAACAAGATATAGTTTGAGTATTCAAATGGAATTTATGAATAACTTTATAGGCTTTCGATATGTTCCGCCAATAACTTTTTATATCTATAGGGATTAATTCGCTAACATTTTGAAGAGAAAGGACCCACTAAACCCGCTACGAAATGCTTATATTTATGTGGTAATTATATATATTTTATTTATTTATTTATTTATTTTTAATATTCTTATTTATATATATATATTATTTTTTACGAAGCACTATCTCGTGACATCGTAATACGCATATGCCTAGAAGGAATGAGTCAAAGGTTCATTTTACTTCTCACAACAATTCCTATGAGAAAACAACTAGTCCCTCTGTCCCTATTTACTTGTCCACTTTTGAATTGACACACTTATTAAGAAAATAATTAATGACATAATGAGTTTACCATTTTACCCCTATTAATTATGAAGTGGATAAAAAGTTCTACATTTTTCAAAATAATTTGTCATTTAATTGAGGGTATAATAGGTAAAAAGAATTTATCCTTTTTTGATTTGTCAAAATGAACAAGTAATTAGGGACAACTATAAAAAAAAAAAAGTGGACAAGTAATTAGGGACAGAGGGAGTAATAAAACTTATTGTAGCACACCTGAATTTAATGTGTGCAAAGAATTTGTATACGAAATCCATTAATGTTTCAACCCTTCAATAGAGTAATAAATAAAGTTAGCTTAGAATAACTACTTATAAACTGATCTATTTATACACATCAATAAATTACTCCTTCTTTACTTCTATTTATTCACTCAAAGAAATATTTTCTCCGTCCATTTTTAATTGTCATGTTACACTTTTTGAAAGTTAATTTGATTAATTTTCAAAGTTAAAATAGATTAGATTAATTCGATGTTTTAAACCAAAAATTTAGATATTCAAAAATTATACTAAAAGTATTATAAGTTGCAATTTTTTTACATATCAATATGATGAAAAACTACATTGTAAATTGTTCATCAAAGTTCTTAAGGTTTGACTCTAAAAAGAAAATCATGACAACTAAAATAGACGGAGGGAATATCTATTTTTATTTGTCTAATTTGAAAAAATAAGAAATAATTTATCACTTATAATTTTTAATATATTCTATTACTAATTATAGTCATTTTCCTAAATTTTTTCAAAGTATTTCATTCATTTCAACGGCGATATAAAATTGTCTTTCTATTATTGCTCTCTAAACTTAATCGAGGTATGCTTTAATACAAATAGAGTGAAATAATTTATCACTTATAATTTTTAATATATTCTATTATTAATTATAGTCATTTTCCTAAATTTTTTCAAAGTATTTCATTCATTTCAACGGCGATATAAAATTGTCTTTCTATTATTGCTCTCTAAACTTAATCGAGGTATGCTTTAATACAAATAGAGTGATTATTGAAGTATGAAACTCGTGAGAAAGTTATAGCTTATATAGATAGATAGAACGTTGAATAATTAAGATATGAACTAAGGCGAAATAATGATAGTTTAAGTGCATTTTTTAATCATTAACTCTTTTGTTTATTGCATATATATATATATATATATATATATACACACACAAAAAAAACTTTAAACTCATAATCTCACATTAATATTAACAATTCTCCTCACACATACATCCATCTATTCGTCTCTTTTTGTCCTCCAAATGAAAAAGAAAAAAGAACTCATTTCCTCCACAAATCATTTTTTTTCTTCTAACTCCTATCTTGTTTCTGAAAATGATTTCATCAATCATATATGCATCCAAAAGGAAAAAAAAACGTTAAATTTGCAAGTTAGTGTTAGAATTATTAATCATCAATACCAATTTATTACATTTAATTCTTAGCAGTAATAATTATGAATAGCATTTATTGGATCATTAAAGATATTAAATTGCTCAAATCTTCACATTATGATGAGTGTCATCAATGTTGAATTAGTATACGTATGTAGATTTTTTTGAATTTGATTGATGTACTCCGATTAATTTGAAATTTGATAGGTTCATTAAAAAGATCAGATGATCTAACAACCATTTTTTTGGGCCTTTCAAAGTCGTAAAATATTTTCTTGAATTTGATTGACGGACTCCAATTGACTTAAAATTTAATCGGTCAATTGAAAACGGCTAGGTGACTAATAATATTCACCATGACAAATGTCGTTCTTGATGTTTTGGGGTCATGAAACTTCAATTCACAATTATGCGCGTTTTTAATGTGTATGTGTACTGATTTTTCTGAAATTAATTGACGAACTTCAATTAATCTGAAATTTAATTGGCCTATCAAAAAAATGGCTTGATGATCAATATTCACCACGACAAATATCATTTTATTTGTGTTTTGAGGTGATGAAACACAAATTCATAATTATAAATATAAATATATAAATATAAATATAAATATATATATATATATATATATATATATATATATATATATATATATATATATATATATATATATATATATATAAATATATATAAAATCAATATTATTCTTTTTAATTTTTTAATTTGTTGACGAACTTCGATTGACCCGAAACACTTTATATTTCGAGATACCCTTCTTCTTTTATAATCGGTGGACATAATATAAAGTTTTACCTCAAAGATAAGCATTCATGATTTCATTAATGGTGGGGCAATATTTATCTTTTATTCTGCTAAGTACCACAAAGAGTTTAAAATTTCTCTATTAATGATTTGATGGAATTATATACTAATGTTGGTTAAAGCAATAATTAATTATAATTGATGTCCCCATATCCTTTTTGCATGTGAAATTAAAGTAGTCATGGTTTTTTTCTCTTGTAATCATATGTTTTCTCAATTTTATTATCTCTAAATTGCAGATAAAAGGTATTATAAATTATATATATAATAAATATCAATTTACATTATTATATGAATTATCACTTATAAACAAAACAAAATTCATTTGACCCTCGAAAATCACATATGACCATATAAATTGAAACGAATTAACTAAGATTATTTACAACGTAAGTGAAGATAATTTTATTTAATAAAATATGATTCATAAAAAAGATAGTTTCGATATATCAAGCATATCGCGTTCATAAAGGGTGCTTGAGAAAGGATCGCACTCTAAAGAGTGTGATGTAGACAATTTATTCTAATATAAACATTAATGATTGTCTCCATGACTCAAACTCATGACCTATAAATCACACGAAGATTATAACTTTATCGTTGATCACATACCGAATATAATAAATTACATTAGAAGAACATGCATGGTAGGCTGACGTGCTCCCTTGATACATCTAACTCTTAAATACATTTATCAAACCATACCACATGATGTTGGAATTCTTGTTCCCGACAAAATTTAGACAAACATTTTAGTTGAAAAAGAAAATGGATGTCAACATGTGATATTTGCGTTACTATATTAGAATTTGAATATACTATGTGCTTGAATTTGTTTTAGTATTAAGAGGTCGATTTATAAAGCTTTGATATCACTATTGTGACGTTTGAGTACGTATCGATATATGTGAGAATTTAATTACTTACTTTTCTTTTTAGTCCTTCTTAAAAAGAATCACATATTTCTATATTAAGTAACAATTTAAGTATAAAATGTCTATTTTATTCTTAATAAAATAATTTACAGTCACACAAATTTATATCATTTATTTTGGACCATAAATTTCAAAAATCTTTTTTTTTCTTAAACTTCGTGTCAAATCAAACTACCTCATATAAAATGGGGGATCGAGGGAGTATATGAAATTATCTTCCTATTGACTTAGGTTGCTGTAAAAAGTTTTATCTTCTTTCTTTTTTCCTATTTGACTTAGGTTAATATGAAATTACTAGACATTTTTTTTAACCACATGCTCCAATCATTGATATATATATATATATATATATACCTTGAGATCCAGGGCCTTTCTGATCCACCTTCTTATCAAATCTTCTAAAATTGACATCTTAATTACCATATATTCACTCTTAAGTATAGTCGACAAAAAAGTGATGTTTTATTTGTTGTTCTTTTATTTTTAAATATTAAAAATTAAGATGGTGTACATATTATTCTTTTCAGATTTTAACTGTGAGACACTATATATATATATATATATATATATATATATATATATATATATATATATATATATCATGTTGTTGAAAGATTAAGTTTTTGTAAGCGTAGTTTATGGTGACTGAAGGAAAGTTTTGAAGCAACAATAAAAGCTACCGATTCGACCCATGAAACAATGACTAATGCTTGCATTAGAGGATATTACATCACACCCTTTTGGGGTTGACCCTTTCCCGAACCCTTCTTACACATAATATTTTATACATTAAACTACTCTTTTACTATAAATTTATGATGATTTTTTTTTCTTTTTTTATTAAGCTAGGTGAAATGTGAGTTCTCCAAATCTATAAATTCTAAAGAAGAAAAAAAAAGAAGGAAACGTAACAAAAGAGTTTGAATTGTGATCCATGGCTAAATTATATAGATCAAAGGATAATGGTCAATGAAATATCTTTTATCAAAAACTGGTATGAACTACAATCAATCACCTTATGTTATGGAAAAAGATAAAAGTTAAATTGGGGTTACTAAAGTCATAATTAAATCTCTTTTTTGAACAAAACATATTGTAGGTGAACCTAACTCAAGTTAACATTATATTGAGTTTAAGTTTATTACATTAATATCATTAAAAATATATATATATATTTGTACGATCAGATCACATATTAAATAATTATATATAATTATTTTTATGATGGAACTATTCGAAAATAAGTATGAGCATTGAAAAGCTAAGTTCATAGATGGCCTTTCCCCATTATTTGCATCAAGGGTTAAGAAAATACTTAGAAATGAGCATGATGAAATTTCTTATGGAGATTATACCTATGGTAGATTGATAGGAGTTTGCACTCAAGAAGGTATAAACTTGTGCACTGAATTAAAATTTTCAAAATTCTTTGAAGAACTAGCAGTATTATTAACAGCTAATTGTATAATTTTTTCAAGAAGATTATTATCAGTAACTTCTTTCAAAAGTTCTATGACATTATCATAAGTAATAGTATTGATATTTAAATCTTCAAATTGAAATAAATGAGATATCGATTTGTATAAACTTAAGTATAACTTGTATATTGGCATGATACAAATTGTTTTTAAGCCTTTGACCTTTAAAGGGTTACCTGAGACATTTTTAGCTGCTTTGCGTGATGCTAGAAATTTAATTTTTAGACAATCTTTGATGGATTTGATTGAATCTACTGTGGCATATGGTCCAGTCTATTTTAATACTCAGTCGAATTTACAGTTATCTTTAACTGATGCTAATATTCTTGATGCTTTAACTTTAAATGTTAAAACGCATGGTTATAATTATGTGTCTGGTTCTAAATTAATTTGTTTGTCTTATAAAATCTATTTCAAATTGCTTTCTACATTAAATCCAAGATGTAAGTTATATGATATATCTTCTGAATCTATTTTGGTAGAAACTAATTTGCTAGATCTAAGGTCACTACTAGACGACCTATAAAATGAAAAGAAATTAATTTTTCAACTACTTGGACTTTGGAATCTGTTATTCCTCTAAACTAGATGGCGGATGCAGTCATTAATTCTGAGTATTCTCATATCACTCAAAATTCTGACGGTAGGATTGTATGCAATTTAATGATATTCCTTTTAGTAGACATTCATTTTCTTCTGTTAGAAGATTGCCTATTGCGCATCATATTTCCCCTATTGATCCAATATATGGCCCAGCTCATAATTGTGTTGCTTCTTTACGTACTTTACCATTGGTTATATCTGTGGATCAAAATGATAGACTTGTTAATAAAATAAAGATTAATCCGCAATTAAATATTGTTCATGCAAATGATATTGCTTCTGATATTTCTGATAAGGATATTCCTTCTCAGTCCGAAATGGATTTTGATCTTAATAATACTTCTTGATGGATGCACATCAAATAGATTTTAGCCCAGGTTCCCTGGCAAGAAAGTGCATTCAAAATGAATTTTTAAGTGATAAATGGAACCCGTTTAAAACTTGGTTTTTTGACACTTATAGTGCGAATGATTTAAATAACATTTCTCAAGAGTTTTATGAAACTTGTGCTTTACAAAATCAAATTATGTATTTTGTGCCATGGTTTATAACCACTTATTTACCTTTGTTCATCAACGTTCTAGAAAGATCTTATAAAGATGGAACTGGTAATATTATTAAGGCTGTGTATCCACCCTAGTCATCATTTGTTTTACCTAATAATACTGTATTACATTTACTGCTTTTCAAAAATTTGTTGAAGAAGATGTTGCGGCAGTCAGCATTAACGAAATTAATAATTTAATTTCCCAAAATTATTATTTAGAACTTTATGTTAAAGTTGTTGGGTGAACATATAGGTTCTCTTGATAAAATGTTAGATGAACTAACTGCTTTGACAATACAAATTAAAAATAATTTAAAAACTTCTGCTAAAGCTTCTACTTCTAAACTTAATACGGAAGCTCTTACTATATCTATGCCTGTGCAGAGACCTCCTGAGATTTCATAATTTAAATTTAAATTAATTTATGACTTAGAAGAACTTCTTGATAAAAAGTTTTTTGAATTTAGGGCAAATCCTATGGATTTGTTTGAAAATTTTGCTGATGAAATGGAAAACGCTTTTGATTTTAAAGATCATATTTCTTTAGAATTTAATAAACTTCAGGGTTATCCCAAGAAGAATAGTGGTAATACTAAATTTGCGCATAAACCCAGTATGCAAACTTATTATTATTCTAGGTCAACTCCTCAAGAAGTGCTTATAGAGGAACGAGACTGGAATCAGACTAATACTTCTTTTAGCAGTTCTGAAATTTATGAATTGAACCTTGATGGTCTTACTGATAAACAACTTACTATTCTTGTTCATAGAATGCTTATGTATGCAACTATCTGTAAAAATGTTAAAAACATAGATAGAAATATTTACAAAATGATTATTGCAGGTTTTACTGGCCAACTTCGTGGTTCGTGGGACAATTATATGACCTTTGAACAAAAGGCTACTGTGATTAATGCTACTTCTAATAGTGAAGGTGTTGCTAACTTAGATATGACTCTTGTTGCAAATAGAGAAAACGCCGTTTATACCTTAGTCCTTTACCATTTTAGAACATTTCAATGGTAGATTTACCAATTAGTTTGAAACAGTTCGTACCCTATTAAACGATCTTCGATGTAGAACCTTGGGAGAATTCAGGTGGTATAAAGATACTTAAATGAGTAGGGTGATGGAACTACTCGAAAACAAATATAAGCATTGGAAAGCTAAGTTCATAGATGACCTTCCCCCATTATTTGCATTAAGGGTTAAGAAAATCCTTAGAAATGAGTATGGTGATATTCCTTATGGAGATTATACCTATGATAGATGGATAGGAGTTTGCACTCAAGAAGGTATAAACTTGTGCAATGAATTAAAATTGTCTAGACAACTTAAGATGGATAAGCTTAGAGAAAGATCTCAGTTAGGAGACTTTTGTATCCAGTTTGATTTACGTGATACTTCGGCTAATAGCAAGAAAAAGACCAAACATAGAGATTCTAGAGGTACCAATCCCTATGAACCTTATAGGAAAAAAAGACATAGAAGTAGGTCTAAAGAAGAACGTGAAGATAGAAAAACCTCTCAAAAATCTAATAGATTTACTAAGAATTGGTCGAAGCGAGAACTCGCCAAAATTAAGTGTTATAGGTGTGGCAATTTTGGACATATAACATCCAATTGCAAGCTTGAAAAGCTGAAAACCTTAGAATTGGATGAAGAAGTTCATGATAAGGTTTATAGTTTTTTATACACCTCTGGTTCGGAGTCCGATTATGATTCTAAGTCAGGTTCTAAAGATGATATTGTTTTGCCTGAATTATCTGACAATAATCAGCATGGTAATACAAATGCTTGTGATACTTGTAAATTCGATCAAGGTGATATTTGTTCCTACGAAAATGACGAATTTTATAAATTACAATCTCAATTTGAAGATTTAAATATCAATACTATTACTTATGATAATGTCATAGAACTTTTGAAAGAAGTTACCGATAATAATCTTCGTGAAAAACTTATTCAATTAGCGGTTAGTAATACTGCTAGTTCTTCAAAGAATTTTGAAAAACAAAAGAAAGATTTTGAATATGAATATTCTGCTCCGTATCCTTTGTCTAAAGTTCATAACAGACTTAATAAAAAAACTATTTCTACCAGAGATTCTTCTTTTGATGATTTGAAAAATGAAATTGAAAATTTGGAAAATGAGATTAAATCTATTAAATAGAATCAAATGATTTGTGATCATCGTCTTACTCAAATAGAAACTGTTAATAACAAAGGGAAAAATATTGCTGACGAAAATACTCTTGCAAAACCTTTTAATCATGATCCTAGACAAAGTATGTTTCTAGGAATTATGCAAATTGTAACTGTTCATAAATAGTATGTTAAATGCACCATATTAATTGATTAGTTTTTCTATAACTAATGTTGCTATGATTGATAGTGGAACTAATGTGAGTTGTATTCAGGAAGGTCTAGTACCTACCAAATAATTTGAAAAAATAACTCATATGGTTAAATCTGCATCAGGACATGCTTTAGATATAAAATATAAACTGCCTAATACTCGTATTTGTCAAAATAAAATTTGCATTCTGCATTTCTTTTTCTTGATTAAAAATCAGTTATATCCTCCGATTATACTCGAAACACCATTTATAAATGCTATTTATCCATTTACCAACATAAATGCTAAAGGTTTTTCTGCTATATATGAAAATCAGAATATTAGTTATACTTTTATCACAGATCCAATTTCTCGTGATATTAATATTTTAATTGATATGAAGCAAAAACATGTTGATTCTTTACAACTTGAGTTGTTTAGTATGAATATATTTTATACTTTAAAATCTACTAAAGTACAAGAGAAAATCAAATTGAGTTCTGAACAAATGGCCATTGATATTTGTGCTGATCATCCTAATGCTTTTTGGAATCGGAAAAAACATATTGTTACTCTTCCATATGAAGAAAATTTCTCTGAGGATGATATTCCTACAAAGTGTCGTCCTTGCCAGATGAATACCGAATTGGTAGAATTCTGCAAAAGGAAAATTGATAGCTTGTTACAAAAGAGTTTGATAAAACCTTTAAAATCTCCTTGGTCTTGTATTGCATTTTATGTTAACAATGCAGCTGAAAGGGAACGCGGGGTCCCCACATTGGTAATAAATTATAAACCTTTGAATAAATATTTAAAATGGATTAGGTATCCTATTCCGAATAAAAGAGATTTGTTATCTAGATTATATGATGCCAATATATTTTCTAAATTTGATTTAAAATCAGGATATTGGCATATTCAAATATTTAAAGAACATTCTTATAGAACAACTTTTAACATCCCATTTGGACAATATGAGTGAAATGTTATGCCTTTTGGTTTGAAAAACGCTCATTCTGAATTTCAGAAAATTATGAATGATATTTTCAACCTCTATTTGGATTTTATCATTGTTTATATTGATGATATTTTGGTTTACTCAAAAACTCTTGAAAGGTTACCCCGATTCAACGATCGATTGACTTTGCCTCTAAATTTCATGATGTTATTATAGATAGGACACAATTGCAAAGATTCTTGGGAAGCTTAAATTACATTTCCCCCTTTTATAAGAATTTATCGCGTGATTTAGCCCCCTTATATGACAGGCTAAAAAAGGATCATAAATCACGTTGGACCGATAGTCACATTAATTTGGTGAAAAATATTAAAATTCATGTGCAATCTTTGCCTTGTTTAACCCTAGCTAATCCAGTTTGGCAGAAAATTATTGAGACAGATGCGTCTGACGTTGGTTATGGTGGGATTTTAAAGCAAATTAATCCCAATGACAAAACTGAATATCTTATTAGATTTCATTCTGGAAAATAAAGCGATGCATAGAAAAAATATGCTACGGTGGCTCATGAAATGCTTACCATCGTTAAATGTGTATTAAAATTTCAAGATGATTTATATAATAAAAAATTTCTGATCAAAACTGATGCACAATCAGTAAAATATATGTTTGATAAAGATTTTAAATATGGTTAGGTGGCAGGCCCAGTTAGCCCTTTTTGATTTTGAAATCCATTATAAAAAGGGGAGTGAAAACTCTCTTCCAAATTTCTTATCTAGAGAATACTTATCTTCATAATGAATTTTTTGTCTCCATTTTTTACAAATAAAACCTTAGTTACTATCTTAAAGGTAGTTCCTCTCAATCGAGACGTACAAGAAATAATTCTATGGAAGATTATAGATGATATGATAAGAGATATCATCTCAAATATTTGCTTTTGTGAAGAGATCATCGATTTTGATGACGAAAATTATTATTACAATAATTATTATGCATTTGAATAAAACAAAATGTTTTGTTTGCAGAATGGACCCTTTTGGGTGAGCAAGGCCAGAGGAAAAGATGATTATACCAGAGGAAGGGAAGATCATCCCCGGGATCATCAGAATCGTCATATGGATCCTCTTCATCTAGCTCCCCAATTATCCAAAGAAGAGGGATGAGCTTGGTAAATCTAAAAAGTTCTCAAAAAGAGGCTTCTTCTATACATCTGGAAGATATTTCGAAAAATAGTCCATTATACGCGTAGCTACAGACATATTTGTCTCAGAAGCAAAGTGATACCTTTGCCTTGATAGCCAAAGATGAGATTGATGATATCAAGTCTTACGAAAGGTTAGCCAGAAAAGAAATGATATTTCTTTTAGAAAACTCTGAAGTTCAGAGAAAAGAAGATATTTCACGATATTTGATTAACGAATTATATTTCCCAAGTGAGTCATATAAAACCCGATCTTATTATGAGATAATTCTAATAAGTACTGGTTAGTGCTGAATTTCAGCATTTTTCAGGTTATAACACTAGCGAGAACGTTTATAACTTCTCCAAAATGATTATAAAACAAATTATTTCTATCGAAGATTGAGGCATTTCCTCAATGAAAGAAAGACAGATCAACCTAAATAAGGTCCCTACAAATTTCACCTATTAGGATTATATTAATGCTTTTAATAAAGTTCTTTACTTTAATAATGAGAGGCATAAACATACTTGGTTTGTTAAGATTTGTGCAAAGTTATTTGCTGAGCCAATTCTCAATTAGTTCTTAAACTGGTGGTCATACCACGGTCTAACGACAAAGATTTTGGTTGAACCTTTTTTAAAATTATACAGAGAATTGGTTAAGGTTTCACCAGACCTTAATAAGTTATACCAATCAGATCATATCTGTTATATGGAATAAATTGAACAAATCTATTTCTTCATAGAATTCTCCATTTCCTGGATTCATAAATGGAGCCTGGAAGTAGGTTTTACCGAAGAACAAATTTCTTGTTTATGTCGAACTTATTTTAATAACTTTTGGGACAAATTGATGAGAAGATATCCCAAAACAAAGTCCTTATACGGGCAAGAACTTCTGGACCTTATTACCTAGGCAATCCATGAATATGGTACTTCTCCTCACAAGGGGATAGTTGTTGATAGCTCCGTTAAGCACATGACTAGAAGAATTTCCAATCAAGATGGAAACAAAGAAGAAATGATTAATAATTATTTAGACAAAGTCAGGAGGAATCTACTACTCAATATCACTCACTACGCAAATTTGACACTTCTATGAGGAGTGAAACGATTGATGATGTTCATGATGATACTCAAAAGGCTCAACCAATTGAGTTAGAAGAACCAGGTTCGAAAGATGCTTTGAAGAAGGCGGAAGATTTCCTCCGTGAACTAAGAAAGAAGAACAAAATGTGAAAATTATCTTGAACAGTGAAAGTCACTATCAACAGTAGAAACACTGTTGAGCAATAGTAGATACACTGTTACTGTACATATGGGACCCATTGATAAGGGCCCATTTCTACTGTACATAGATTCTTTTTTCAGTCTATAAATTAGTTTACTTTCTTAGAGAAAGAGTAGGTTTTAGAAAACCCTCTTTACTTTTTCTCTCAGTTGTAAATCTCTTTGAGTTTTGTAAAGTTTCTTGTTTACTGGAGATCGGCCGAAAGTTAATAAATTGTGCATAGTTCGATCATAGGTCATGGTGTTGGCCAGAGCAATAAGGTACTTACTTTATTCTTCCTTTCTCTTATTTTACTTTCTCCGATCTAGAGTCGTGACTTTGTCCGACTAAAAGAATCATATCTATGCCGGTTATCTAACTTCACTTTTATATCTACTATGAAAGATCTAGACTTTATCTAAATATAAATAAATTTATATATGGTTTCTTGACTTGATTCCGAGATGGTGGTACAGTCAGATTTGATGCAATACGTTATTAGCTTTGTCTTAGTGACTCCGTCTAGCTAGCCGTGGTCCAAATTCCGATAATGAGTTGAAAAGGGCGCTCTATACCCGATTAGAATTGGTAGACACATGGGCTCAATAACAATACATATTTGAATCTTGACTGACCCCTTGCTTGGGTAAAATGATTAAATCCTTCCATACAGTCATAAAACTATATAAAAATTTGTCTATATTTCAATTCGTATTTATTTGAATTCGGATATTAACAAGCTAGATTGAAGATGACCACACGGACTACTGCCCGTATTCTGAGATCCTGTTTCGAAATTTCAAAGTTTTCTAAAAAAAGTATCATTTCTTTTTTGGCTACTCTTTCGTAAGACTTGATATCATCAATCTCATCTTTGGCAATCGAGGCAAAGGTAGTAGATGACCGCGCGGACTACCGCCCGTCTTCGGAGATCCTGTTTCGTTGGTATCGGAGTCATTTTGTATAACAATCTTCTTGAAAATGTCTAAATGTTTAATCTGCATTTCAAGAGTTTTTGAGTAAACCAAAATGTCATCAATATAAACAATGATAAAGTTCAAATATGGATTGAAAATATCATTCATAATTTTCTGAAATTCAGAAGGCGCGTTTTTCAAACCAAAAATGAATTTATTCCAAACAGAGGTAAGATTCTTAGGACATCTTATTTGTCAAGGTAAGGTTAACCCGATTCAACGATCGATTGACTTTGCTTCAAAGTTTCCTGATGTTATTACAGATAGGACACAATTGCAAAGATTTTTGGGACATTTAAACTACATTTCCCCTTTTTAAAAAAATTTATCTTGTGATTTGGCCCCAGGCTTAAAAAGGATTATAAATCACCATGGACTGATAGTCACACCAATTTGGTGAAAACCATTAAACTTCGTGTGCAATCTTTGCCTTGTCTAACTCTTGCTAATTCAGCTTGGCAAAAGATAATTGAGATAGATGCGTCTAACATTGGTTATGGTGGGATTTTAAAGCAAATTAATCCCAATGATAAAACTGAATATCTAATTAGATTTCATTCTCAAAAATTGAGCGATGCTCAGAAAAAATACGCTACGGTGGCTCATGAAATGCTTACCATCGTTAAATGTGTATTAAAATTTCAAGATGATTTATATAATCAAAAATTTCTAATCAAAACTGATGCACAATCAGTAAAGTATATGTTTGATAAAGATTTTAAACCTGATGCTTCAAAATTAATATTTGCTAGGTGGCAGGCCCAGTTAACCCCTTTTGATTTTGAAATTCATTATAAAAAAGGGAATGATAACTCTCTTCCATATTTCTTATCCAGCGAATACTTAACTTCATAATGAGTTTTTTGTCTCCTTTCTTTACAGATAAAACTTTAGTTACTAAAGGTACGTCCTCTCAATCGAGATATGAAGGAAAAATTTTTATGGAAAATTATAGATAGCATGCTGATAGATGTCTACTCTATTCATATGATAGAAGAAATCGTTGATTTTGACGATGAACTATATTATTATAACAAATATTATGCCTTTGAATAAAATAAAATGTTTTGTTTGTAGGATGGACCCTCCTTGGGTGACCAAGGCTAGAGGAAAAGGCGGTTATACCAGAGGAAGGGAAAGATCATCCCCAGGATCGTCATACAGATCCTCTTCATCTAGCTCCCCAATTATACAAAGAGGAGGGATGAGTTTGGTAAATCTAAAAAGCTCTCAAATTCATAAAAATAATAACTATAATATATATATATATATATATATATATATATATATATATAGTTAGATAGATAGATATAACTTAAAGACCTCATTTTCTTGTTTGTGGGATGGAAGTTTAACTCTTTCCTATCAAACAAGAATTTATCAACATTTTTCTGCTTCTTTTTCTGACTACTTATAATAAAAACTATTTTAAAGTTGACTCCATCAATAATAAAACAAAATTCATTAAGAAACTAGAAAATCACAGCTTTTTGTGAAAAAGATGTGCACATGCAAATTCATCTTTTTAGTCAAATATATATCCATGTAATTCTCATTATAGGTGATGGTTACTCACTTGTAAAATTAGATAAAGTTATTCCTTGGATATAATTCATAAATAACCATTTTTCATCTATCATAATTGAAAAATATGTATTTATAGCAATTTGAAGTTCCGCGTATAAAACTCGAGGATTATAGAATTTTAAATTCAAGGAGTGAAATTTCAGGATAATATTTTGAAGTTCTATTTACATGTGAATTTTGAATCTCATGATGATGATTATATTTCCATTATAGAGGTAGAATTTGACTTATGAGCGCTGTTTTACTTTTTTTTTCTTTGTTTATATGTCCAAAATAAAAATGACGTTTTTCTATATTAGTATATAAATATTAGAGTTTCACGTGTAAAATTTATCATCCTCTAATGATGACTATTTTTTAAAGACATGATCGAAAAATGGCTAATAAATGGTATTTTAGCATTTTTCATCTTACCCCTTGTAGTATATCAAAGTTTCTCATTTTCTTGTTTATGTTCTTAGTATTTCTTTTCTTTTCTCTTTTTAATTATCATTGGATGTCCATATATGTATCGAAGATCGATTATACCCAAACACACATTGTAGGGTTTATTTCTGAAACTGATAGTGATGCTTTTGGTAGGATTTTTTTCATTTTCAAATATTGAACTTGAGATATATGATATTCTATTAGTCAAACAATATTATATAAAATTAAATGAGAGTCGTAAAAAAAATATCGTTTTAGAATATAATATTCAGTATATCTAGCATTCCCTCTTTGAATATTTCTATTATTGGCTAAATAGTCTATATATATATTTACTTTTAGTTTATATATAAAAAACTATTACAGGAAGAGTGAATCTAGAATGATCTGTTAGTTAATTGAGAATTTAATAAGTTTGCTTCTACGAGTCTACTTATTAATAATATAATAATTAAGAATAAATTGTACAATTTTTTAATGGATAAAGCAAGATTGATTTTATTTTATTTATTAAGAAAAAAGAAGATTATTTTATTATGTGTTCACACTAATTGAAGAACAAATGGATAAAGTCCGACATATATATTTACCAAAAAATAGATAAATTATAATACGACCATCAAAATTCAAAAGTAACAAAAAGTAATTTCCACTTTATTTTTTTATTTCTCATTCAATATAGTATTAGAGTTTGACTAAATTTTTATTTTCTTCGAAAATACAATTTGTTGAGGAATATATCTGTGTTTGATTTTTCTTCAAACCCCTAATTTGGTCTCACAAGCTACTTCTAATGGGTTTTTGGTTGATTTTCATTTATTTTAGCTATTAAGATGTTTTAATTCGTTAAGTTTGAAAGATCTAAAGAGTACAAACTAGCCACAAAATTGGAATCACATATAATCGACATTCCCATGGACTTTCAATGGGGTGAAATGTGTCTTAATAAAGATGATTTTATACTACGACTCAAATTTAAAATTTCTAATTAAGAATAAATGGATGTTATTCTATCACAATCGTTATCGATGAAAAAAAAACAGCCGCGACATTAAAGCAAAAAGTAAAAGATCCTTCACCTAATTTACATTGTAGGTATATTATAATTATGACTTTTGATTTAATATTTAATATAATATAATAGGGCATGGTAGTCTTTAATTTGCACATATTTAACAGTCTTTTAAGACTGTTAATTAGTCGTAGTTTTATTATTATTAAAAAATTTGGAAAAAATAATGCATATATTCTTTCATAATCATGCCATTGTCAAAGGTGAAAAAAAATGAAAAATTATGACAGAGTCAAACCAATTCAACGATCAAATTAGTATGTTTTGTCAAGAAAATAAGAATTTTAAATGTCAAAATAATAAAAACAGTGCATATACTACCCCGTCTCATATTAGATGGCCAATTTTTATTTTATACGGTGATTAAAAAATTATTAATAGATTAATCAACTTTATTATTTTGCCTTTTGTCCATATCAATGTGACAATGCCTATAAATAAGTTAGAAAAATATACATACAATATAGGAATAACTAGTATTGGGAATCGTTCACATTCAAAAGGTAATATTAATTGTAGGGGTAAAATAGAAAAAAATTAATTAATTCTATTTTGATATAGTAAGCAATCAAGTAATATGTGACAACTATTTTTAGTAAGATGTCCATCTAATATGAGACGGAGGAAATACTCTCTCTGTCCCTAATTACTTGTCTACTTTTACTTTTATAGTTGTCCCTAATTACTTGTCCACTTTTCCTTTTATAGTTGTCCCTAATTACTTGTCCATTTTGACAAATCAAGAAAAGACAATTTTTTTGACCTATTATACCCTCAATTAAATGACTAATTACTTTGAAAAATGACCTATTATACCCTCAATTAAATGACTAATTACTTTGAAAAATCCAGAATTTTTCATCCACTTCATAATTAATAGGGGTAAAATGGTAAACTCATTATGTTGTTGATTAATTTCTTAATAGGTGTGTCAATGCAAAAGTGTACAAGTAATTAGAGACATAGGGAGTAGTAATTATATTGATTATAGGAAAAATTATGGGGATAAGCAAACATATAGTAGTTAATTAGTTAACATAACTACATTTTAATTAAATTACCATTCGCCTAACTTACAATCATAATTGCATGGCCCACGTCCAGAATTTTTATAATTCGATTCCTAATAGTATAAATTATGAATTTTCCTAATTGTATAGATCTATAATTTGTATATGCTTACCCTAGTTTATATATAATTATCATGTTGATACATTTTATTTGTATATGTTCTGAAAAAATCCTAAATGTATAAAATATAAATACAAAATATGTATATACTTACCATGTTTGTATATTAGCAAGCAAATTATACAAATGGAAATATCTAGAGCAAACAAAACTATAGATATAAAGAATAACTAGGCAAACTATAGCTAATGTGACTTTTTTAGTTTAATCTCTTTGCTATTTATGAAATTTCCACTCGATTATACACTGCCTAACAATTATTTTCAAAGGAAATAAAATGTTGGTGTCGGTTTTATTGTGCTGTTGTGTAGTGTAAAAAGAAAGAAGTAATTGATGGGTAATCTAGTCAGACATCATTATTTAAAATTTATTTTTTATTTTTTTAATGAAATTGCACATCTATCTTTTTCTGAATTTTTTTTGATATGCGGTATCTAAAATTAGACTTGAGAATTTTCTAATTTCACATATGTTATCGTTGTATTATGGGCTTCATGCATTTTTACTTGAACTTCAAGAAAAAAATTATTGAACTTCAGGCAAAACAAATTGAATTTAGCCGCATATAATTTAAATTCAAGGAAAAATGAAAAACTTCATGAAAAATGACTTAATTCAATCACACATGACTAAAATTCAAGTGAAAATAATTGAACTTTAATTATCACATATTTAAAGTTTTTCAAATTAGCTAGACTTGTAAACTTTTACGCGTTAAGAATATAACTTAGATGATGATTTCAAAATCGGATATGTTTGCACTTCAGCCTATAAAAAATATTCATATTTGATAATCATATTAAATCTTGATTTCTAAAAAGAAGCTTCCATTGCAAACTAAAGTCACCAAAAAGGCATTTTTTTCTAAAATTTTCATCTTATATTGAATATATTCTGTCTGTCATAAGGGATTCAAACTAGTGAGTTGTCTTTCATATGGAAAAATATAGTGACAGTATTTCTAATTCTTAAGTTACAAGTTTGAGTCGTGAAATCAGGCAATCAGCTATTAATATTTATATTACATTATATTATTTATATTTCACCCTTAAGGCTTGTGGTGAGGTTCTTTTCAAACTCTACGTGTGATTACATAATATTTTGTGCATCAAACTGTTTATTTTATTTTTGATTTTTAAATAACTAGCACACGTCAAAGTTTGTCAAGTGAGTGTGCGACTTGAGCAAAAAATGGATGTCATTTTCAAAAAGAAAAAAAGGTAGATATTCTTAAAATTAGTTAATTAACACAAATTGTTAAAAAAAAAAAAATCATGCTTTTACATTAGAATTATGTTAAATTATTTCTTATATTCCAAAGACTTACCATATAATATTATATGTGTGGTTATGTCTTTGCTTTCTTTTGGTTTCTACTACTGGTAGAGTAAAAAAAGGTTTACTAATGATTACTAGTTACTAGGTTAAAGAGACTAGTGTGAACTAGTGATTATGATTAATTAACAGTTAAACCATGATTTTACTTTTACCAAATATAGATTATAGTCATCACTTTCATTATAGGGTATAATTTTCCATGCGATCCAAAAAATTGAAATTAATTATGAACTTCGTTGTTAATTATTTGATTCATTGCTAAAATTGCTTATAACTAGGACACTTTTTTTGATAACTAGTTACCAAGAGACGGATCTAAAGTTTATATTTAATGTAATTAATATTTAGATTTTTACTATTAAACCAGTTAAAATTTTAAAATCATGAATTCACAATTTAATAGTTATTATTTGTGATTTTCACATATATTTTATATTATTTGTCGAAAGTATTTGATTCAACTGAACTCGTTACTTCTACGCTTCATCCACCTCTATAGTTAGGATACGTCTTACGAATCGTGTTACAAGAGAAAACATCTGACACTGATAGGCCACCATGTTCTAGTTTTGAAACCAAATGTAGAGGTAGAAGATACATGTTCAACTGAATTCAATAGTTTTAATTAAAATTTTATAATTATTTTAAAATATATATTTAATATGTATAAATTATTAATATAAATTCAGTAACTTAAAAGTGTTCAAATTCAAAATTTATATATATTAAATATTGAATCTGTCTCTATCTCCTATGATGAGTCAGGGAGGTTGGGTTAGACGCAGTGAGAAACTATATTTATTATCTATGAATTCGGATAAATCCCATTTTTTTATTAGATTCTATGTTTATAATTAAAAAATTCATTATATATATATATATTATTATTATTATTATTATTATTATTTCATTTTTAATTTTTTTTATATATGAAAGCCAACGGTTTTTTCTCTGTTGTCCACAAAGTTTACAGTAGAAAAAACATATTGGACCCACACGGCATGGTAGATAATTTAAACAATACCATTGGTTGCAATAATAACTGTATTTCTTTGACTATTGGCCACTTTAGAATATTTTTTATACGTTTTTTCCAATTAGTTTAATATAAAATATAGGAGTAATAATCATTGCGACCGTTTAGAGATTCCCTCAAGGAATGACATTTTCATAATTGTCGTTGTATGTTCTAAAAACTTTAAATCTAACCGTAGAAAATATTAAGAATTGACTTGATTGACAAGTTCGATAAATCATCAACTCAAAAAAATGTTAAATTGATATATTTTATGAGCATGACATTTTAAGTGTAAAGATATGACACATGAGCCTACCTCAATCTCAAAAGCTAATTCATGAGGGGAGGTTTCACCAAGTCCATATAAGGAGACTAAATTATCATCCCTCTACCGATGTGGGACGTCTTTAGGCTCAAGTGTCATATCTTTACATGATATCAGAGTCATGCCCATCTTAATTTGTTGTTCACCGATTATGGGCCCCCATTTAGAAGTGTTCAGGCTCCAGTTGAGGTCTATGCGTGTGGGGGAGTGTTAAGACGTCCCACATCGGTAGAGGGATAGAAATTTGGTCTCCTTATATGGACTTGAACAAACCTCCTCTCATGAGCTAGCTTTTGTATTTGAGTTAGGCTCATGTGTCATATCTTAACTTTAAGTGATACAGCTAAATATCGCGTTGAAGGCTTGAAAATTCTTCTCTCCACCATCGAAACATACCTATCATGGTTTGGAACTCTAAAGAAAAACTTGTTTCTTGATTTATTCCCCTAAACTATATTTCGTATGTAATAATATATTCTGTAGTGCGCTGATCTTCTCAGAATATCTAGGTCGGTGGGGCGACAACGCATGTCCCTTACCACGATGCAAAACCTTGTAGTATAACATTGCGCTAGAGGTTTTAATTTTCTGGTTTTGCTTAATTCACAATTATCAACCCTTATTTTTCTTGAAATACATCTAAATCATGGTGTTAAAATTTTAAACATGTTATAAAATACTGTTTGGCACTAATTTGAGGTGTGACGCACTGTATATTATCATATTTGTCAAAATGGAAGCCCAACTCTTTTCCATCAAACATGACTTTGTAAACCTACCCCAAAAAATAAAATCTGTCTCTTATTTTTTCAAGACTAATTTTTTTTTATTTCTCACTCGATGTTTGATACTCATATTGAAACTTGATAAATTGGAATTTAGTTATGGATAAGATTTATTCGGGGGAAATGCTCCCTACCAAATATTTTTTCATATTCAAAACTCGAAACTGAAATCTCTTATTTAAAAAACAAACTTATCCACTATATCATATCCTTGTCAGTATTTATTATTATTATTATTATTATTATTATTATTATTATTATTATTATTATTATTATTGAACCTATCTTAAGTTGACTCCTTTCCCAATATAACAAAATTCGGTACAAGTTTGAAGAGTATAAATTGGGGAAAATGAGTACATGTTGGGTTTAAAAAAGCAGCATCTTGTGAAAAAAGAGTGCAATATTTTTCTATTTGATTCAAAATATAAGTGCCATTCTTTGTACGTCCTAAATTATTAATCGTTTTTCATTTCTCAAGATTCAAATAATGAAAATTTTGATTAATATTTTAAAATATTTTTTTTATCGTATTAATATGAGAAGAGTTAAAACTTTGTAACATTTTTATTTATAATTTTTGTATTGAATTGTTATTGTTAATGAATTGATTGATTTTATTCAACTTAATCTTAAAAATACTAGTCAATTTGACTCTAGAGAAGAGAAAAATATAGCTATTTCGGGATTGGAGGAAGTAAGATTGCAAGCAACCTCGATAAAGAAAAGATAACGGTGGACGTGTTTCGATAACCTTGCCTGAGCCTCCCTTCCCTCTTTCAATGCTTGGTTGCTTTCTTCATGGCAGCGTGACACATCTATCTTTGTCACTCACCAATCAGTTGTAGTAAAACTAATACATTCAAGTCCATGTTTTGGAATGTTCACTTGCCAATAAAAATGTTCCCTTTTCTTGAGGGTACATTTTTTAAATTTCAAAGATAGAAAACTCTACTCATTAATTAAGATATTGATGTGTAGTTTAAGTAGTTTTACTAGTACTTCAATATTGTTCTTATAATAGTCTAATATGTACTTTTTTTTGAAAGTTAACTTCCCTTTGCATTATAATGTTCCCTTTGTTTTAGGCTAACTTCTTACTTTCAACACAAAATTCTACTTACCAATTATTAAATGCATGCCAATATTGACACTAACGATGCGTAAATGTAACTCGTTCAAACAATTATTCAAAGCTTTTAGAGATCCTCGTAATTAAAGCTTCAAAAGAATATACGATCTTCAGCAGTTTAAAAGGTTTGAAGTAAGACAAATTCAGGATTTCAATAGTTTAAAAAAATTGAAGTAAAGACGAATTTATGATTTGAAGTTTATGATTCTAAAATTCTAAAATGATAGTCTCGAGTGTTGATATAAATGAGTTCAGAATTTAACATTTATTCATATTTTTTGAATTTCTTAACATATATACAAAGTTTAAATCAAATTAATAACAAATGGTTTCTTTAATCAAAAATAATTTTGATTGTCCAAGAAATACATGTACATTAGTTGAACAATAAAATTTCAAAACTCGTGTTACACAAACGAAAAAAAAACACACAAAAAAACAAAGAAAGAGTAAACAATTGTCTTTTAGTAAGTAGATTTATATTTCATTTCCGGATTTGCATTTAAAAATTTCATATTAATGGTGTAAAATGTTTCCTAATAAAGATGATTTTGTACCCAACAATATTTGAAGACAAGAATTAGGTGAAGGCGAATACTTATCACTCCACCACATTCTTACTGATGACAATAAACGAAGGAAAAATTACAGGAATCCCACCTTTTAGTTTACTTATTACCATTATCTCCTATAAGTTTTACAAATCTCCAAAATCCCTCATTTTCGCGCATCAGATTAGTGTATCTCTCACATCAAATTAGTGTATCTTGCGCATCAGATTAGCGTATCATGTATAAAATGTACATCAGATTAGTGTATCATGTATAAAATGTAATGTGTCTTACTTAACGATTAATGTATCTCGCGCATCAGATTAATGTATCAGCGTTTATATTCTTGTATCCGTTTGAGGGATTTCTGTAATTATAAACTTTTAAGGAATAAATTATAATTTTGCCTTAAAAGTATGTGATTTCTGTAATTTGCCCATAAATGAATTAAGTCATTCTAAAAAAAAATAAATAAAGTTGTAAGCCTTTAAAATCAAAATGCTTATATGTATTCCGCTATAATCAAAATGCTTCTATGTTTCATAATTAAGCAGAAGCATGCTATTTTCACAAATTCAAATACAAATAATACTATTTACGAAATTTACCTTTTTTTCTAAAATTACTTTCCACTCAGTAATTATATTTACATTAAATTCGATTAAATTTAAATTTACGCATTATTTATATCCTAACAATTTCCACAAGACTATGGCCCTATAACTTTAATATTTCCCCTCCACAATTTGAGTTATTTATATTCACACACTACATTCCAAATAGGATAAAGTCTCACATATTAATACGACCATACAATTAAAATATCAAAAGGGAATAAAAGGCTCTCTTAAATTTCAAACCAAAAGTAAAAGATCCCTTTACCTAATTCTCATTAATATATTATAGTGTATTTAATTATGAATTTTAATATAATACTTAATTATCACGATTATGCATGATAATTTTCTATACATATATAGTACATTCCTAAGAAGACTTCTATACCCAATAAAATCTCATAAATGAGGTTTGGTTGGAAAGGTAAAACGTATGCAAACTTTACCGCTACCTTATGGAGGTAGAGATTCGTTTCTGAAAGATCCTCAATACAAAGCATCAATTTCAGATATAATGAAGAAGAAAACAATGATGAAAATATAACAACTAATAAGAGAATTAGTATAAGGCCTAAAAGAAAGAATACAAACAACAACAAAATAGTGCAGCAAATAAAACCAGCAATGATGATAAATATCAAAAAGTAAAACTACAAGAATATGACTAATACAAAGACAAACACTAAGCAAATCAATATTCCACGACCTACTAACCTTCTACCCTAATACACGATCTCCACACCTTCCTATCTAAGATCATGTCCTCTGCAATCTGAAATCGCATCATGTCCTGTCTAATCACCTATTCTCAATGTTTTTTCAACCTACCTCTACCTCTCCTCGGAGATATTATTTAAACTTTGGTACATTAAATAACATAACGCATGAATTCTTTTATGATAAAAAATAAACCCCATTTTTGTCAAAGGCGAAATACATGACCGAGTCAAATTAATTCAACCATCCACTCAAAAAGTTTGTTTTTTTATTACTTTAAAAAAAAATCCAGAAAATTACAAGTATTATGTGTGGTATTATTTAGTACTATGTTTGGTAGGAATTTTGGGTCTATGTATAATCAATCCATAGATTAGTTATACACCCTACATGGTATTATAGGGTGTATAACTAATACCTTCCATTTGGTGGTATTAGTTCTAATACCATGGGACTAATCTAGATAAAGACAAAAATACCTCCTCAAATTCTTTTAATCATTTTGTTTATTTTCTTGATTTTATGTTTTATATTTATACTAATAAATTTATTTAAATAAATTAACTTACAAATTCTATTATTTAGATATAATTTTTTGTTTCTAAAACATGAGTTATTTAATCTATTTATTATTATATAATATATTATAACCCGACTAATATGGTAATGTTGATGTATGAATTTAAGAACAATTTATAAGTCAAATATTGCCTATTAACGGAAGTCCATTAAACATTACACAAGTAGTCTAAAACAAGAGCATATATATATATATACATATATATATATAAAACATCTCGAGTATAAAAATAGTTTAATTTATTTTGCAATATTTTTTTTTTAATTTTATTTTATGATAAAGATTTTTTTTTTAATTTAATACAAAACAAAGTTCAATAAATTTTCTCTATAAATTATTATAGTTGTGTGACCTTTTGAGATATTAACTCCAATTTATTAAGATGACAATTATTTACTCTCAAATAATTTAAGTGAGAAAATAGTGAACATGACAATAAAATTGTTATTCTCCTAGCTAGTTAAAATGCTATAAAATAATAATATTGTCCGTCAATTATCTACCTTGACCCAATTACATAAAATAGAAAATCTCATAATAACTCAAGGATATAATTGGAAAGAATTTTTCTTGTGGAGTTTTAAACCACACACAAAACTAGGTAAGAAACAATGAACCAAACACTTGATAAAAATAATCTCTGCATTACTAATCCATGCATTATCAATCACTGCATTATTAATCCTTGCATTATTGATCTTTGTACCAAACGACCCCTAGTCTAACTTTTCTTACCTTGGATAATAATATAATTCTCTAAATTGTATAAAAAAAAATTATACTAAGTCAAAAAAACTATTTTTTTAAAGGAAAGAGACTGATTTTGATTACTTTTATATCTTCAAACTTAATTTTTACATCTTTTAATAACACAACAGAAAAAAACAAATTGAAGGATAACAACGTTTTGTATTACATTGAGAAAATTACATTCCAAAATTCTTGTGGATCAGCAGCCCTGTGATTTTTGCTTAAGCATAACTTTATTTCTAAAAAAAATCATATTCAATTAATTAAGTTACAAAAAATTCTCAACTTATCATAATTAAGTGATTTAATAAAGTAAAAATATATATTAATTGATTATACTAGTTAGATTCTGACACGTGTATTTATTGGAGATCGACACAATAGTATATCCTAACATCGTTGTTCGCGTTATATATATAAGATTCATTTAAAAAGAAAACACTCCATATTTAATAATAAAAAGGGTAACATTTTCTAGAATAGTCTAGCACAAAAAATGGGCTAAATTATTTAATTTTTCCATTAGTGTTAAGTTTGAGTCTTTTTAAAATTCTTTTTTTCTACTCTAATGACTTACAAGTCTACACAATATTGCTCATGTCTTACTTTTTTTCTTTAGGATTCTACTTGGTAAGGATAAACTCGATGGTTTCCATCGTTAAGGTTCTTATTGTTATTTTTAAAAATTATAGTTATATTTTTAAAGTAAAAAATAACTAATGTTAATTTTAATTTTATCCTCGAAAAAAAAAACTTTCATAATTATATAATAGATCTTACGATATATTTAAGACTATAAGTTTTTAAAAAAATAATAATTGCACAAATCCTGCAATATATTTAAAATATCAAGTTCGTATAAACTTTTTTTTAAAAAAAAAATAATAATTAAAATATATATATATATATATATATATATATATATATATATATATATATATATATATATATATATATATATATATATATATATATTCAAACTATGTCACGTGAATTGAAATGAAAGAAATAGTACACATCATCTGGATAACTTTCAACCTTAAAGGTTATTATTGTTAATTTCATTACACATTTGAAATTATATATTACTTTATGGAGAAAAAATTGTTAAAGTTATTTATTTTATTTTTTTTACATAATATATGTATATAATTCTGTAGAGAAAATATTGATAAGTTAAACTCATTAAACTATGTTCCATCTTCTGTGTAAGCAGTACTTTTCAACCCAATTATAAATCCAAGATAAAATAATATATTTTATTGTGGGAAAATTCTTTGTATTATAATAATAATTGGAGTAATAATAATATAATAATGATAATTAATGCTAAAACAAACCAGTGGGACTAATGATTAGCAGTTAAACTTCGAGATTACTTTTACTATACATATATAATCTTTTTTACTTTCGACTGCATGTGCCATTTTATAGCCAATAATAAAACTCATCCGAGATTAGTGAAATGTGGAAAATGTCTAAATATATTTATTATGTACTATACTATTTAGAGTTAATATATGTTTGTTAAAAATATAAAATCTATTTATACTCCTATTATTACACAAATAATTCGAAATATATGCCTTTTTTCAAATGATGGAAGTAGCATAATTGAGGAAGGCCAAACTAATTGTGCAAGAAAATTATCTCGATTAACATATTAATTTTCACAGTGATACTTTAAAAAAAAAAAAAAAAACTACATAACATAGCAAGATAATGCAATTTCATAGTATATTTATATCTATACATGTATTTTCGTATCTAAAAAATTCTAATTGTCGTCATTGATTACACATACATACATAAGCACACAGTTAGTCACCCGTACATTCAGCTTCAAACACACACATACATATACAATTAATCAGACATACTACATAAGCATATTCATACAATTTTCAATTAATTAGATAGATATTATATACGCTTGAATACATATATTTTAAGTAATACGGAGAAGATAAAATTATTTTCCATAAGGACAGAATTGGAAACAGCCCTTCTTCCAACGAGAACAGGATAGGGTTTTTCATATTTCATATATGATCAGAAGCGCGTTGAAAGTTAAGCGGTTACAGACTCTAAAGATCCATTCAGTTAGAAAAAAAAAAAAAAGATGTCTCCTATGTTATTTAGTATCGATATAATTTCATAGAGTCGTTTTAAGGATTCTCAACTCAAATAAAATATGATTACGATAAAAAGAAAATACAGTAAGGAAGAAGTCGTAACATGACTAGAGAGTAGACAGGGAGTTGTCTTTACTCCCGCATTTGGCGCTGATTTGTAAAGTCTCATAAACAGCCATCAGCCGGCTTGGCCTTTTCTGCATTTTGTCTTTAACCCTATCTATACCTTCTTTCTTTTGGAAATTCAAGCATTATATTGTGGACAACTTAGGTACTTGTGTGTTACTTTCTACTCTAGAGTCTTACACCTATATTTTTTTTTTCCTTTTTTTACAAATATTTTTCACGTACCTCGATTAATTCATGAAAATCTATACTATTTAATAAGTATTAAAGAGTATCTATTATTCTATACAGTGTCGAGTCAGAAATTTTATTAAGGAATATTAATCTTTACTATCACTTTTTTTTTCTCGCATTTATTGAAAAGTATTTAGATCTATTCTAAGTCTCGGTTGATTATTTTAATGATAGAGGGGGTTCGAGAGATATAAGAATGGAACAATTGATTCGGACATGTTAAAGCAATTTTTGAGATACCCCGATCACTGGACTAAGGAATTTTATTATATCGAGGGAATTCGATAATTTGTTTGTATATAAACCATGATCAACTGCAAATAGGAGGTCTTTCGAAAGAACTATAATCTAGTCTCATTATACAAAAGAGAAACAAAGTTGCTTCGACTAATTCATTAGAAACTTGTTTATTACGTACTATCGCATGTATCAATATGAGTATTTCTATTATCAAGATTTGAATAGATTGAAAGAAATTACATTACACTTCTTCTTTTTCTCCACCTCTTTTGAGATGTATTTAGACCTATTCCGAGTCTCATTGATTAATTTAATGATGGAGTCGGAAATTTTATTTATGAGATTCAAGAGATACAAAAATGCAATACTTGTTTGAACATGCTCAAGCAATTTTTGAGATACCTCAACCACTAATAAACTCAAAAATCATATCGTGTCAAGAGGTCTTTCGAATGAACCATGATCAACTACAAATGAGAAATCTTTTGAAAGAACTATATACTAGTCTCGTTATACATAATCAAATTGGATGATCAATATCTAAACATAAAATTCCCCTAATCTTAGACTAGAGAAATGTCTTGTTCTTAACCTTTGTCATGAGAAGGATGTTATAGAAGTAGGACAATTTTTCAAAAAGACTTGGAATTGCAAGTTATCATCTTAGCCAAGTCATGTAGAAGTTGTGGGTTTTCTAGCTTGTTTTGGTAATACATCCTTCTATCTCTATCGAGGATCTATCAGAAATAATCTTTATTCCACAAAGATTGGGATACATTTCATCTTCTCCAAACCTTACTTATGTAATTACACTGAATAATAATATGTTGTTGTTGTCGTCATAGTAGGTTGTGAGGTTTTTTGTACCTATAGTGTTAATTTTTAAAACTTAATGTCCTTTATTGGCAATTACACAAAGAAAAATGTTCCTTTAGAAAAACATAGTGCCAAGTGAGAAAATGAGCAACACAGTGTCAAAAAGTAGTCCTTAAAAGGGAGCAAATCAGAGCAATTAACAATACTACTTTCCTTTTCTCCTTTCTCTCTTCACACCACTTTGCCTTCTAAAAAAAAAAATCTTCCTTCTATAGACAAAAAAAAAAAGAAGCCAAAATTCTTCATAAATTTAACTAAATTTACTAGACTTTAGTTTATGGATAACCAAAGAACTACTCTTCTTGATTGGACTTACTTCTGCCAAGGCAAGGTTAGCATAGTTTCTCACTACTCTACATTTTTATGCATTTTCAATTGTCTTGTTTTTGGGGGTAATGTAAGACCATTTGGAATTTTGAGAACAAAATCTTGATTGGGGTTTTCTTTTCTTGGAATTTGAGAACAAAATCTTGATGGGGGTTTTTTCTTTTCTTGAAATTTTAGAGCAAAAACTTAAAAGAGCTTTCTTTTCTTGAAATTTTAGAGCAAAAATGTGCAGAGTTCTCTTTTTTTGCATTTGGGAGCTAAATGTTCATGGGGTTTTGTTTTCTTGAAATTTGATAGCAAAATCTTGAAAAGGGTCTCTTTTCTTAGAATTTGGAGCAAAATGTTGATGGGGTTTTGTTTTCTTGAAATCTGATAGCAAAATCTTGAAAGGGCTCTCTTTTCTTGCATTTGGGAGCAAAATCTTAAAGGGGTTTTCTTTTCTTGGAATTTGAGTTCAAAATCTTGAAAAGGGGTCTCTTTTTTTGGAATTTGTAAGCAAAATGTTGATGAGGTTTTGTTTTCTTGAAAAAAATTTCAGTGCATGGATGAGCTAAGTCAGACACTGTTGCTCACAACAATGGAGCTGGAGAACACCAGGTTGAAAGCGCAAGAAGAGCTAAAAATCAGAGAAGATGAGATAAACCAGCTTAAAGATTTGTTAAACAGAACCATCAATGAGAAAAATGAAGCTCAAGAGAAATGCCAAAAACTAATCTTGGAAAAACTTGTGTTTCAACAGCAACAGCAACAACATCTGGTGTTTCAACAAACAGGTCCATTATCTGGTGTTTCAAGCATTGAAGATGAACCAATTCTAAACAGATCATTTTCATCTTCAGATTGTGATGAAAGCATTGTTTCATCCCCACAAGAAAAAGATCAACAACAACAAGATTTGCCTATTCTTATAGACAAACCATTACCTGAAAATGGAAAATTCTTACAAGCTGTAATGCAAGCAGGACCACTTCTACAAACACTTCTTCTTGCTGGTCCTTTACCTCAATGGCGCCATCCCCCACCCCCAATGGACTCCTATGAAATCCCACCACCCCCTGTGGTTATACCATGTCAAGATCCAATTTTTAATGTTTTTAACAACTGTGGAAGACTAAACAAGAGAAGGGGTAGTGCTGTTCTTTTTGATGATTCTAACATTGGAAACAAATACCAAAGGGTTGTGCTTTAAGCTCCCAATTGAAAAAAGATACAATTTTTAGTACTAGTAAGAAAAAAAGAACTGATTTTTAGAAAATTTTGTACAAAATTGAAGAGGTTTGGTTTAGGAAAGTGAGTGAGGGAAAAGAAGATAAGATTATTGTTTTGGGCTATTTTTAGGGTTTTTTTTTTTGGTTTTTGGTTTGGTTAGTAATAGTATGTTGGTTGGATTGTCTCTTTCCTTCAATATTATTATAATCATTTAGAGTTTGATGAGTAATCTTTTTTCTCTCCATCATGATTCTTGATGTAAATTTGCTTAATTGCATTGTCTAGTGAGTTCACTCTCTTGCTTTTGTTCTTAGATAGCTTGGTAAAAGAGAGCTAGAGAAGTGAAACCAAGTCTCTAAGATTTTTCCACTTCACCCTCCAATCAATAATGTTCTCATTTTTCACCCTCCATGAAGATCAATAATGTTCTCACTTATTGTTCTCACTTATCTTTTAGTGTGACTCGAACCTTCGAAAAGTGAGGATCAACAATGTTCATGTAGTGAACCCCCCTCCTCCTTGCATTTTATTGGTTTTTTCTCTTTCTTATGTTCTTTAGATAATTTGGAAAAGAGGAGTGAAATTCAATTTCAAAGATTTTTGACCTCACCCTCCACGAGAATCAATAATATTTTCACTTATTCTTTATCATGACTTAAACCTTCAATGAGAGAGAATCAATAGTGTTCTATCCTCAAACTTTCAACCGATCGATTGATGGTGAAGGTGTTCAATTACTTTAATAAGTGAATGAAGATATACTCAATTCCAAGATTCTTTAATACATTCTTGGTTCCTTAACTATAACCACCAATTCCTAGGGACTCTTTTTTAAAAAGAGGGAGGCAAAACGAGAAGTAACTTCTCATTAATAGGTCATTCATTCTAGTACTATTCTTATTTCAAATACGCTTAACTTCAGAATTCCCTTTCTCACTCTATTCAACCTTGTCTGGTGAGTGAGTAATTGAGTGGGAACCCACAAATCAAAATTAGGATCTACTACTCTAATATAATGCTAAAAACTAATTATTTAAATTTGATTTGATGTATCTCTCTTAATCATTCTTTCTCTCTCTTTCTACCTTTTCTCTTAAATTAATTAATTTGTTAAGAAATTTTTTTCTTTTTCACAAGATTATGACCTTAAACACAACAATTATGAGGGGTAGTTTATCATATCAAACCCCACAAGAAGAACCAATGACATATTTGCTCAATTTCGTATTGGTTAAGAGCATATTTTAAATCTTTTTCACTTAATATACTTTAAAAACATATTTAACCTTTTCTTGTGTTTATAATAGTAATAGTGTTTGTACTAATTTACATCTATCGATATAATAGTACTTGTTAACTCATACCAGCATGAGCATCGAATAACTCTGGTCATTGAATATTACACATAGGAAAGAGATGATTATTAAGCAAAGAGATGTAAATTTACAGCAGTAAAATCCAAAAGTAGTAGTTCCAAGTCTTGATTGTTTTGAAATTCCAAAATAATCTATCGTCGCTATAATCTCTATGAACACAAACCTTAAATACCGAATTATTTGCTTTATTATCATACAAAGGGTGTGATTTGTATGGAGAATAATATTTTTTTAATACATGCATATTCAAATTTGACAACATTAATTGAATCATCTTAATAATGTTTTATTTCTTGAAAAAGTAACAAAAAGAGAAGCAAGTTTGAAGAAAATTAAATTGACCATTTTAAAAGACCAAATTACGTAGAGGAAATTTATTTTCTTTGTTCAGATAGACTCCCATAAATCTAACATATCTTGTGTAAAGCTTAAACACAAAGTGCTTACAACTTGCAAGTTTGAAAATGATTGATATCTACATGAACAGAGGTGGGATGATTTTCGAGTTCGAACCTCTAAGAATAGAAAAAATCTTATCAGAAAGCAACCACCCCAAAAATAGACTCTAAAATGCGCGAATCTCAATTTAATCGAGTATACCAAACATGTTAAATGCCAATATTGTTGCAGTATGACAACATTAATTGAATCATCACAATTACGAGACATGTTAAAGAAATCTAACAAAAAGATGTGTTTTTCAAGTTTGAAAATGATGGCGATATTTCGAGACACCTACACATCATTTTACACTAGATATCTACTACTTTCCGCCAACAAAAAAAGAAAGACCAAATTCTAATATACATCAAGGACCATCTTTATGCTAGGCGATATAATATCACTATCGGATAACTCTGTCAACCAAGCGCTTAAATAATCCCATGGGCTTTTTTGAGTCAAAAGACCAAACCTTTTATGAAAAACATGTCAACAGTGAGGTCCATGCAGCATACAAACATGTTGTTGCACATTATATATTCCTTTTGTTGTTAAGACACCCATGTGCTTCACTAAACATCTAACAATCACATGGAATAATAATAATAACAAAACAAGGGTCAATTTTTATGTCTTATAAGATCATTCAGATGTATATATGATCCAAGTGTAATCCCACTGGGTCTAGGGAGGATGGGGTCTACGCAGACCTTATCCCTATCTTGTGACCATAAAGAGGATGTCTCAAATAGACCCTCGACTCAAGTAAAGCAAAACAAAGCAGGTTTGAAAAGGAAATACAAATCTAGGATTCTCATCAAGAGAGTGTGAGATGTGCGCAAACTTCACCCTCATTTTGTGATGGTAAAGACATTTCTCATAGACCCTCGGCTCAAGTAAAGTAAAACAAAGCAGGTTTGAAAAGGAAGTACAAATTTGGGATTCTCATCAAGGGAGGAGAGGTGTATACAGACTTCACCCCTTATCTTGTGATAGCTTAAGATGGAATAGACTCTCGGCTCAAGTAAAGCAAAATAAAGTAGGTTCGAAAAGGAAATACAAATCTAGGATTCTAATCAAGGGAGGGTGAGATGTACATAGACTTCACTCTTTATCTTGAGACAGTAAAGATGTTACTAATAGACCCTCGGCTCAAGTAAAGCAAAATAAAGCAATTCGGGAACGCTTGAAAATTTTCTTTTAAACTGATCAAATTATAAATACAACAAGTGTTGACACATTGACTAATAGATCAACTTTCACAAAATTGGTTTGAGGCAACTTACATCTGCCAAGGACATCAATCTGTAGTCTGTTGTACGATGGACATGATCATTCATTCAGATAAGAGATGTGAACGCGATGTTTGATAATTTTTTTTAGACGTGACACAATCTTTGAGTAGTCTTCTTCATCGTCATCCTGATCATTTTTAGACGAAGCGATCTTTGATTAGTCGTCTTCATTCCCTTGCCTTCCTGATCACTTTTAGACGTGCAAGTGGTCTTTGATTAGTCTTCATCATTGTCATCCTGATTGTTTTTTTGATTGTGTTTCTGAGCGTTATACATATCCGCTACCTGAGAAGCAAAGCATGAGGAGATTAAGAGTTCAAACCAACAAGGTCACGAGTAAATATAATATAAACCAGCAAAATAAGAGATGACAAAAAATTTAAGAAAAGATCACCATATCTGCTGTTGAGGCCTCCTCAGGTTTCTTGTCTTCTCGTACACGGCTCAGACGTGGAAATCGTAATGAAATTCCCTGTGACAAGAAAGAGTAAATGATATAATTATCCTTAACTTGCCACTAATCAACACTATATTGACATTTATCCTTCACATTAGAATAAGAGATTGTCCCAACTGTTTCAGGTTCGATATATAAAGGCACTAGTAACTTTTGTTAAATGCTTTGGCATGATAAGCCAAGCAATGAAGAACGACTTACGCAGGCGTAAAAATGCAAGATTCAGTTTTCTCATTGCATGCTATATTCAAAAGATACATACCTTCTCGGGATCCACGATACCTTGGGCAGCACGGTGGACAGGACTGATAGTAAGATCAGCAGCTTTCACTTCCCAGACCTGATATTAACAAAGATTTATGGAGATATGATAAAATCAGTGTTATCAAGGGCAAAAAGTGTAAAAGAAAGCGTTGAGCTTGATTGAGATTTTAAGCGCAAAACGCAACTAAAGCACAGCTTCAAAGAAGGTACAAATGAAGAATAAAATAAAATAGTTCATGTCATTCAAGAATATAACACTTATATGCACAACAATTCAATGGATAAAGAGCTTAAAAATTTTGCAATTGAGTGAATATTTATGTTCATTGTTGCCTCGACAAGATAAAGCCCATTGGTGCTGAGGCATTAGCCCTAGTGCCTTGGTGGCTGCACTGAAGTTCCACCTAAGCTAAGCGAAGTGCTCAGCCTGCTTTGAACCTACTTTCAGGGTCTAAACGCACATTTGACAACACAAGATAAAATCCACAATCAATATCTACATGAAAAGGCTATTGACCCATATTTCCACATAGAAGTTTGAAAAGGCAGAAAAATGTCAGTTCAACAGTTTATCAAATTAGAGGACCTCATAAGATCTCGAATCCTACAATGACACCCGAGGGGTACTGCTTTTAAAATCAAACAGTTAGCCAAAAAAAAAAAGGCAGCAAGGCCTGTAGGGCTTGAAGTGAAGCCCATCCCTTTCCGGTTCCATCCAAAAGTATAACCCCAATAATAGATTCATGAGTAATCTACATACACAAATCCCTATAAGATAGTAGTAAGGTAACACATGAAACAACTTTTTCACCAATGTCAAAATCAAAAAATGCAGAAGGCATGGATGAAATGCTCACATTATGCACCAAAGAAGAATATAAACAGAACTACTTCCTTTCACTAATTTTAAAATTAATAAAAGTATGAGAGAGAGAGAGAGAGAGAGAGAGAGAGAGAGAGGCAAAAAGAAAAGAACCAGGAAAAGGATTACAAAGTTTTGAAGTAAAGCAAATGAGTGGAATGTAAAAACTATTACCTCAGTAGGTTCAAACCATACATCTGGATTGATAGTTTCAGCATACCTGTAATATGACTGCATATCACACATATGTTAAGAGGGGCACAAGAATCCCACTAACTGAAAGCAAAGTGCTTCCACACAACTTGGGAAAGATGAAAAATGCAACCTTTGGTTTAGGAATAACTTTAGAACGAAGGCTGGAAGAGCGTTCCTCAAGCTCTACTTCAGAAAACCCAGTTCCTAACCATAAAAAAGCATGGCATGTAAACACCAAGTATATAAGAAGGATAAATTGTTGTCACTTAGTGTTTACAGGAGTAAACAGCTTACCGATTTTACAGATGCTCTGAAAATCCTCGTTGTTGCTATCATAACAAGCTAGGAGAAAGGCTCCATAAACACCTGTCCAAAAACAAGTGCATTAGCCAAATAAACCAAAAAATTGTAAGGCCCAATTTATCCGCGTAAAAGTAGATAAAGTTACCAGTACGTTTCCCCCGACCATGAAAAGCACCAATTGGTACCAGATCCAGTGAGTCGCCAATACTGAAACTCAAATTCGTAAGACTGAAATTTTTCCACAAGTTCAAGTAACAATATATCTAAAGAAGTACTCCTGACGCATACCTCTCCATGTAATCCTTCTTCAGTTTTAGCCAGTTATTTGATCGTTTTGAAGGCTCATATGTAGCATCTTTAGTCAGTGTTTTGATAATCAATCCCTCACAACTGCAGAAATGGACAAAATTGAAGTGATTAAAATTACTTCTCCAATTTTCCTCTACTACAAGTAAAGACGGAAGTCCTGTTTTCTTTTTTCTTTTTGGATCAAGTGTAGTGTAATACAAGATTAAATGATCTCACCTAACTGGCTAAATCAAAAAATGAATGTCTAGTCACTGCTGCAAAAATAAACATATGGAAGGTCGGCCTTTGAGAGGTAGCTATTATGGTATAAAGCTATCAATCATTCAACCAGTGAAGTGGATGAAACAACAATAAAGAGCCACACATGCTATGCTTATTGCAGGTTTTTTTTCCTTCCCTATTACCTCTTTACCCATAAGGATTAGAACACACCAAGAAGTTACTAAATAGACAGAGTAGAAAATGAGGACTTCCAAGTTATGAACTTCTACTCTGCCGTTCTTAACTCCTCTGTTTCGTACTAAGTTCACCTTAACAGAGCTGGTTTATTCAACATTGGAAAGCTTACCAAATATGTCTCATGGAAGAAACATATCTTTGAATCCTAAAGTCACAGACATTTTTAAATGGACGTGTTGACTTTGCATAACAAGTGAAGAAAGCAAAAGCCTCTATTTACACAATTCAAATATTTTTAGTTTCATTTACTAAGGTACCAATAGCTATTATTATTAACTCCTAAAATAATCGAAATGCAATTCACTTAGCATTTTTCCTCTCAATCCACCATCACCTTAGGCACTCGTGATACCTATAACCAGATCTGGAACCAACTTCATACACAACGAAAGAACATCTAAAGTTTAATGATTGTACCCAAGTCCTTCCACTTTGGCAGGGTGAATGGAAAAGAGACTTGAAGAACAGAGTGAGGAGAAAAGAGAGAGGAGATGGAATGGGTGCTTGGGTATGCTATGTATGTCAGTGGGACCCATGGAATCCATCCGTCCAAAATCAAAAGGTCTCACTAGAAGTTTTGTTGGTTATGTGTGGACAATGTCGAATTTCTCCAGATGATATTATTTCATGTGGATCACTACAATTTTTCCTTAAAAGTAGCAGCGGGCAAGGAGATCCTGTGTGCTGCAAGAGCAGCAATTTGGCAACAAAATAAGAAGTTGTATGTCCCTTTTGAGGTCTTCAAACAATGTCGCCAACCATTATAGAAAACCCACTTCGCAAACTTAGTATAACAGTGAAATAGTGTTGTCAAATGTGAAGAGTACGAAAAGCACCAAGATCTCCTAAAGCTATATATGCAAACCAAAATTAAGCCACAGGATTTGGTTAAGAAAGGTGCACTCGAAAAGGAAAAATTAACAACAAACAAAACAACTACTGTAATGGATAAAGAATCTGAGAAAACCTAAAATTAAGTGAAATATATGAAATATAGTAATTTCCTATTCTAATTAGTAACATATGTACTTCATAATGTTTCCTTAATATATTTAGTGTTGTCTTTTTCAAGACAGAGAGATGGTGTGAAGCAAGCTCTAGCACCACTTAAGTGACGCACAACACCCAACTTATGCCCAGCGGGTTTCAGGGCACCCAATTTGTGAGCCTCAAGTGAGCTTTTAACACACAGCTGAGAGTGGAATTACACATGAAGCATCTCTCTGGATCTTTTAAAAGAGAAGACAGAGAAGGCACAAACCAAGAAAAGAACATTTCAGAAATCTCCACTTGACTTTACTCCTTTTAACAAACTAAAAAGCAATATTGGCTTCGAGTTCAAACCAACCAAAGGTGCAGTTTTTTCTATAATAAAAGATAACTAATCAAGTAGCAGCAAAGACCAACGAACAAGAAACGTCATTTACATGAACCAGCTCTTCAATTGCATGACATAAAGCAGCTTGTGACCTACTTTACAGAAGTTCATATCACAATCATTACGAATGCATGTGAACTTCACCAAAAAAGATATTTTAAAATATATAAAAACTAACAAAAAATGCATTTGAATTACCAGAAAAGCAGAAGTAGATTTCTTAGATATATCAGTATCGAACAATTACCTGCCGTTGACCGCATCTTCAAGAAATTTTGTTATTTCCTCAAGATCGTTTGAGGTTACAGCTGTAGCAAACTGGAAATATCCAGGTTCTTCTTCAAATGACTTGTAAAGATGCTGCTTGAAGCCAGAAGTCACAGTATTAGCGCTAAACTTTGTAAAGGATGTGTTCGAGCTATAAATTGATCACTCACACAATGTTAATATTGGAGAAAAGGATCTAGCTGTAAATTGATAAATTGATTGTTCACACAATGTTAATATGAGAGAACAGTTTAATATATTAAGAATCCATTGAGCAAAAGCCCATTTACGTACTAAAAGTAAACATGACCAGTTATCAATATGAGAGAACAGCTTAATATATTAAAAAATGAGAATGAGATCTTAGGACATCACAAGCCCACCCCCTGCCAAAGAAACTAAAACCTTAAGTTCCACTTTAGAACCCTATATAAATGTTGACAAACAATCAAACCTATAGAAAGGCAAGAATCTTCGTTTTTGTCAACATAAAAATCTATGCACATGGGATTAGTTGTGTTTATTACTCCAGCTCCCGATTTAGAATTAAACCTGGAAGAGCATCTAAAATTGACTGGAATAGAATACTTCATATATTTACTAATTAGAAAAAAATTGAAGATCTTAATACATAAAGAGTCCTGCACATTTCATCCCCAAATAGATGTCCTTTTTAGTTAGCATGGAGATAAAGTGGAGAAAAAGGTTTAACAGATCATTAATTATAGTATGAAAAGGAAAGCAAATACAGTAGATCAGAGGAAAATAGTTATCAGAGGAACTAGTTGATCTCCCAATCTGAGATTAGATCAAACAAAATAGGCCAGAAGAAAAAACACACAGCAAGCTTGCACCTCAGCATCTAGTTAATAAAGGCATCTGCAGATGCATATTTTCCCACACGTAAACAACTTCACTATTTTCGCTAACTAAGCCATACAGGACTCTTAATCCTGCAGTCTTCTCATGTAAATGATTATTAGCTATATCAGATTCAGGTCCATGGAAGAAAGAGAAAAATCATTCCAAATGATATGAAACACAAACAACTGCCAGATCACTGGATTTTAAGAGAGGTCAAGAGATTTGGGAAAATTGAACAAATCAGAACAAAGTTCACTTCACCTGTCCCTTTCCTATAGTGCAACCTATGAAAATAAAAGCTTACTCATGAGGGAGTGAACCTACTTGTGTAATTTACAAGGGCCCATTGGTAGGAAGTGCAGAAGAGGTAAATGCATCAATTTCACTGAAGAGAAATCTCAAAGCAGCAGCAAGAGTTTACGAATATAGAATTCTCATGGAAATAAAAATCTGATGCAAGAAAAGGTTGAACCGATATATCAACTAGAAGTAGATGTTAAGGACCCAATTTTAAGCAGATGCAATGCTTGGTCCAAGGGGTACCAGCAAATGGGAGCTGCAAAATTTCACAAATGCATGCTTACATTTTTCCATTTTTGGTTGGGGCAGGGAGTGGGGGGCTAAGTATGTACATACTGAGGTTTTTGTAACAAATTATGTCACAATGATATTTCCTCCTATCTCACATCAACATAAGACATCAGTAAATGCTTAAAATATGTGGTTCAAGGATAAGACATTTCACTGATAAACAGTTCATTTGGTACCAATTACCATCAAGACAAATGCTACTTGGTTTCCGCAGAAGCACAAAAGGATGCAAATATGCATAAGAATTCACTGGATCAAAAGAAGAAAATATAATCATGAGAATTACAGGCAAATTTTCAACCACAAAAATGGAAGTACCTCTCTGCGAACATTAAGCTGCTCTTGAAGAAGTGGTTGTCCATTAAGATACAAGATATCAAAAGCATATATGCACACGTTGACCTTGATTTCACTAATGACAACATTTTTACGAGCACGTGTAGTAAGGACCTGTCAAACATATATCTGTAAGTATCACCTCATTTTACACCAAAATTACACATAAATGTAGCAAGATGATTCTCCAAGCAAATAATGAGCATTTATCGAAGAAGAAATATTGGCAGCTGAAGCTTGCTTGAGAAATGAACACAAGATAAAAAGACTAAAATATAAACTTGACGGAGTTCAGACAGAACTCACTTGATAAACTATATATGACCTGGACAGAATAAGTTATATTATAGTTGATAAAGAGCCTAACTAGGTTAGCTACTGATCCAAACATATCCTGAGTTATAGCAGCCTATGTGTTAATGCAATTATACATCTACTTTGCTATGGGAAGGAGTTGTTCCTGTCAAGGTTAATATCTGTTGGATTTCCTCTATAATCCAATTTATCACCTTTGAAGCCCCAAGGAAGGATCTACAAGACTACAACTGCAAAGTATATATAGACTAGGTGAAGATTGTTAACCTGAAAGGGAAGGATCTTCTGTTTCTCACGGTCGTATGCAACCAGTTCACAGTCAAGAACAAATGAAGTTGCAGAAGATTTCTTCAATCTGCAACAAATTACAAGAATTAGCAAATAGATTCGCAACAGATTTCAGATAATGTACTACTCTGGTATACAAGGTACAGATTATTGTGGAAAACACAAATCTTGTAGCAATAATTTAGATACCATATAATACATTTTCTACCAAGAATTTAATTTCGTTATCTACCAGAGATCATTATTCACAATGTAAGAAGCATAAACTAGAGAATTATCCAGGCTCCTGTCCCAAGAAGTGTCAGAGATGTTCTGCATGTAGAACTCATAATCTAATTTTTCATAAATAACATAAGTCATGTATTCCATAGTTGCACTTCGGAAAATGAAATAGTTGTTTAATTTTCAGAGTAATTCGTGCAAGGAGCGACTAGCTTTTCAGACGTACACTATGGTTGGTTAATTGAGTCACTCAGTCATCAAGTTTGAAGTCTTGGTTTCACATATTTCTTACAAGTTGTAGTTGTCCAAAAATCCACTATCACATAGGTCCTTGATAAATTTTGATATATTCAGATCCAATTTTACCTTTTCTGCCCAATAACAGTCAACTAAAAAGCATTTGATCCTGGGTTTGCAAATTATAAGATTCAATTCCAGAGTCAAAGTTCCGAGCAAACACAGTGCCCAAACTCATCAACTTGATCATGCAGACTTTCCCTTCTTTTTTTTCTGATTGTTTCATGCAGATTATCCTTTTTAAGCAGCATATTGTGAAACTATAGAGAGCCAAGCTTTTAATGCCTTCACTATAATGTAGCTAATAGCTAATAATTGGGAAGCTTTTAGCATCTGAAGAGAACATTGAGCTTAAGTGGAAGTGCTTGCATACGACAACTTCAGAAACAGAAAATCGAGACAAATGGAAGCAACTACCTTGAGATAGCAGTAACAACGTCAGGAAACTTTCCAGTATTTCTTTCTGCATTTCGGCTATATATCTCAACGGAACCATCTTCCATGTAGTGTATCTAGATTTAAAAACAACAATTAACAAAAATTAAAATGCAAATAATAAATTTCTTTTAAAAGGATTGAAAAGACCTGGGAAATGTTCAGAGAACAATGTTTTAGACCGACTTCAGTTCACTTTTTACATTAAGGATGTGCAACTTTGAGTCTTCGACTCCATTAATCAGAAGGTAGAGCCGGGGAGGAAAAAAGAGAGAAATAGAAGCAAAACATGAATAACTTTACTAATCGGACACTGCAATGAACATCAAACAGAGAAATCAAGGGAAGTTATCAATAGCAAGAAAGAGCACGTAATGCAATAAATTAAGACTATGTATGATGTTGCAAGATCTATATCAGCTGGTTAGCCATATGTCGGTGAAAGAAGCAGGCTCATTTAGTCTCTAGAATACTTCTAAAACCAACTTTCCACCCTGTTCCAAAACATCCAGAGACTCAATATTAGAAAAAGTAGACATCCAGGATGCTCCAGAAAGTTTGAAAATGTAAGGGAAATAGTTTTTAGGAGGACAATTGCGGCCGAGAATTAACAAGGCAGAAAAAGACAACTAAGAATTTTTGAGGGGAGAATCCAAAGTAACTAGGATTGAAACTGAAAGTTCTGTTCATGATAGTGCAAGAAAGAGAAGAGAGCAATATATGGCCCACAGAATACGGAAACCTGTAAATCAAAGAGGAAAAGGGAAACCAAGAGCATTTATCCAGCAGGGCACAATAAAAATGAAATTACAACCTTAATCAAGTCGAAAGACCAGCTGAGAAGAAATTTCCCCTGTCTAAAGAAAAGGAATGCAGCAATGCTGAAGACAAAGCTCTAACTAACAATTTTCACGGGAAAAAGCATAACATATCCAAAAGAGAAAGGAAGGCGTCAAGTTCCAAGAGCTACTTAGCAAAAAAATGAAAAGGGCTATGATGGAAAAAATGAAAGCTCTTCTAACTCTTATGGCTTTTACTATCTGCCATTTCCTCCTTCTCCAAATGGGTTCACTAGTTCCAATTCAAATGTCTATGATGAAAATGAAACTTGAATGGGAACTGAGTACATTTAGAGGCATTTTACCTCTTCTTTTAGAAAATAAATAGTCCAAAATCTTTCATTGAATTGTTGCAAAGAATCTGATATGAGGAAGAATCAACTCCACATGATTCAATAGGATAAGATGTGATTTCCTTTTCTTTGTATTTTTTTGCATTAATAAAAAGCCCCTTCCTCTACTAGATATAAAATAAGATTTAACCAAGAAACAAACAACTCCGTCAGCTATGATGGGGAAAGGCAAAAAGGAAATCAGCTGCATGGAGGCAGCATGAATACTTCACCCAAAAAAAAAAAAAGTAATCATGCGACAACATTTCATTCAGTTGGGTAAATGGTTTATTCTTTCAGGAACACTTATATTTGCGTATGATTTTAGTTCCCATTCATTTTGTGTTCAGTTCCTGGAGAGAGTATATGAATTAGTCGTAATTTACTGAATAAAATTACTAATAAGGACAAGATTATAAGAACACCTGAGCACGTTCACCATCATACTTGTATTCACATGTGAACTCCATATCCTGAAACTTATCAAGAATTTCAGATACTCCTTTGGTTGGCTTAGCTAGCATAGGTCCAACCGGAACACCAGGTGAGAAACCACATGTTTCTGAAAGCTTCCAAACACCATCTGCTAGAAGAGCAGGGACAATTTTTTCATAAACTGGAATCACAGAGAACACTTGCTTTACAATCTTGGCGGCCTGCCAAACACAAAAGTCAAATGAAATAAGGAACCAATGAGATATGCATTCAAGAGCAATGGAAATGCAGCAGACAGCTTGTCTAATGGACTAGCATCATATACAAAATGAAAAGGGATTAAAATTTGATGAATCAATTAATTTGCAAGGTAACACTGATCCACTTCTGCTAATTCTTGTAGTGGAAACAAGCTTTAAATTGTCATATATAGTCAAGCTATGCAGACCCTTTTCCCCCTTTCTGAAAGATAAAAATACTTATTGAAACTGATTAGTTTCCATCTGCCTATGCCTTGGTGGATAGAGTTATCCGGGCTCAATTGTTGACAGGAGGTAAATTGTACCTGCTGGAATATCAAGATGTGTACATGTTGGACCAGACACCACCATTATAAGCATACTCAGCGAAGGTGAGCAAAGTGAAGAAACTCCATCAATTTTTTTTATATAAAATCCAACCTATACGAAAGATAAAAGATTGTTCGTGCAACATGAAATATATTTAGTTCACTCTACAAAAACAAGTTTCCATAAAAAAAAAAAAATTATTAGAATTACGAGGGCTAGATGGCGCACGGTTCAAAATTCACTGGAAATGGACTCACCCCTCTACCCTTCTCATCATACACCACACTTTTATGCAGCCTTAAGAACTTGTCAAAGCACTTTGTTCTAATGGTGCCTTTGTCAAATCACTTATATTCCACCAAAAGAGTGAAATCATGGGGTTCCAGTCCTCTACATACAAGCAATTAGGCTATTCAGATCTCTGAGACAACAAACTGTCTTGTGGCAATCAGAATGCATGTCATTAGTGGCAGTCACTGGGTAATGGCACCTTTCAACTTTTGATATTAACCAGTAAGTAATGTTCCAATCATTGCAGAGGAAGAAAATACACAACAAAGGGAAAGTTGAGGTGATAACACCAAACAAAGAGAAGTGTTTTCTTTAACACCAAACAAATGCAAATGCAAACGCAAATTTTGGGGTTAAAGATTTAAGAAGGAAACAAGATACTTTTATCCCTAAATTGATAGTAATATCACAGTTTATGCAAGTTCACAGAAAGGAAAATCTAATAGAAAACTCCTCCAACTAGAGAACAATGCACCTCTTCCAAAGGAGAATCTACACCTGCAGGAGGTGATGAATGCTTATCTGAGTACACAAAAGCATGAGCGATTGCGACTAACAGTGTTTGTTCAGCCAAACCAATGCGTAGCTTTGTCTGCAAGAAAGAGAAACCAACTGAACAACGGTTCAATGAGCAATGCAACAGCTAAATAGCTCCATAAGAAAAAGAAAAAAAATTCCTCTAACCTGGAGGAGACGAATCAAATATTGGGGTTCACAATCAGTGGCTGCAACAAGCAGTGATTTAATGTAATTCTTTTTCTTTTCCTGACTATCCTTTCCAGATTCCTAAAAGAAATTCCCACATAAGAAAAGGCAACATAATCATAGTACAAATACTAGAAATCATACTGCAAGATCGAAAACTATATCAGATAAAACAAAAATAAGCAACTAAAAAGAGGATCATCTGCACCACAAATAGGATAAACTTATTTTGTAGCTTCCATGACAAAAATCAGTTCTGTGCGCAATGCACAGAACTGAGTTTGATCGAAGGCTTCTATAGGAACTTCAACTATGTGGTATGGTAGCTATGTCACTTAACATCTTAATCCCACTTCAAGAAGTATCCAAAAGAAACTGAACAATGAAACTGGAATACCTTGGCAATGATCCGAAATGTGTCAAAAACTTTGGCAACAGTCAGTGCTTCTGGTTTATGCATCAGAGGCTGTGATGAACGACTTGCTTTTGCAACAAGGCCCAAATCTCCAAGCTCCTGTGTTTAACAATGAAAAACAGACAATTGGACTAGTCAAAACTGAACAGGAGAAAAGTTGAATCTCCTGGATGGCAGATATTACAGGATAACCATACAAATTTCTGGTCAGTCCCTTATGTATACAATTAATCATGCCAACTATGCATGTGATCAAACGCATGATTATCAAGATGCTGCTCTAAATGTGATGGTCCAATGTTAGGCTCCTAAATAAAGTATATGCCAAAGCCATGCAGCATTTGATCCCCACTAACTCCTCGTGACCTCCATCCCCATCCCCATCCCTGAAAAAGTCTCTCAATTTCTTCAATCTCATGAAAGCTAAATTTCACTTGTGTCTAGCAGACCATCAACTACTAGTTTTCTACAAATTTGAAGACAACAAAGAGAGTAAAGAGGAAAAATAAAAACAGAAACAGTGGCATAAAGTGTTATGTAGTCAATAACAGAATCTGACATAGTTCTGTTAACTGCACTAAAGTTGTCATATGTCATATAGCTAGATATATATGACACTAGGCATTTTCTAAAGACATGGCTTAGGCAATTACTCTCAATTAAGTAAAGGTTAAGTTTCACTTTTAATCTCCTCTTGGGAGCCTCTTTCACACAATGCACTGTCTTTCAATCAGACAATATTCAGGTCATGCTTGTGTTTCACATTAGAACCCATAAGGAATTAGTCAAAACAACTTACACTAGACAGCATTATCAATTCAGCAATTGGTCATGTTTCAACGTAATTATTCCCAATTAACAAATGTATTACCTTGTATTGCTTCTTGATATGTGCTTCTTTAGCACCACAGGCTTCAGCAAGTGCCTTGATAATGGAAGCATCACCAATACCAAGCTCCATCCCATCGTGTGCAGCTGCAACCTTGTTAGCAGCAAGGTACACAACAGGCAACAAATCCTCAGGTGTCGTCTCAATCACAGTCCTCAACATATTAGTCACAATTTCAGTAATCACAATCCGCCCTGACTCCTTTGAAATTGCATCAAACGCCTTAACTACAAACATGAACGGTACTCTCTCACCATCCCCCCAATATACAGCCTTTTTTGGATCAAAATTCGCAGCTTTTTTCTTTATTTCCACAATGCTCTCATCTGGACTAATCATTTTCCGTTTCTTCACCACACACTCCTCACTTTTCGACTCATTAACCAAATGGGTTTCCTCAATTGGCTTTAAAATTGGATCTTGATTCCGTTTCTTCACCACCACCTCCTCACTTTTCGACTCATTGACCAAATGGGTGTCCTTAATTGGCTTCAAAACTGAATCTTGATTAACAACAGGGCTGTTACTTGAAGTTTCAACATCTGGGGTTTTACGTTTCTTGGGTGAGGAGGTTGTTTTCTTCTTGGAATTTGCCATAAGGACAGCAAACGCAGAGCGAGGAGGAGGAGGAGCAGGAGGAGAATCAGACATGGTTCTTGAATTAGGGTTTACAGAGAAGAAAAGGGGTTTAAGAGGGAACTGTTTCTTCTTGGAGAAGTGAAGAAAGATTGAAGAAGAAGGTTTAAGGGAGAAATTGTAAAGAAGAGTGATTTGAGTGAAACGATATGAGCTCAAACACAACATTCAATTTGGAAAAAAAATGCGCAAAGGAAAAATGGGAAGGAAATAAGAGAGGGGTGGCGGGAAAGGAAGGGAGATGCATTTTTGTTATCAATATACGTGTTATCGAGTCTGATATATCTAAATACATGTATTTTTGTTAGAAATATAAGATAGGGAAGAAAAGAATGACAAAGATAATATATGTATCTCATAAGTCATATATATGAAGAGTCGTCAAAATTGAGGAATTGACATAGACATACAACTATTATATATATAATTAGTAAAATTATTCGCGCTTCATGCGGGAATTTAATATCATAAAATTTATAAAATAATATTTAAAATATATCAGTCATTATAACTAAAATATTATATTATCTTACATACAAGATTATGTAGTAACAAACATTAATAATGTACAAAAAAATGAAAATTATTACATCTTATCATTTATCCTTGATAACATAAACAAAAATTAATGACTGTAAAAATACATATCAGGATCTATAACATAATCAATGGCGTCAGTGAGTCAATCAACAGGAGTAAAGTGCACAAATATTTAATTGTGAATAAAAAGAAAAGAAGAAGATGTTCAGAATTTTTGTTTTTAAAAATAAGAGGAAATTCCTCTATTTATAGATAACAAATAATAATGTGAAAAAATATTTATTGTGTCTTATCGAAAAAGTGACAATTATTTGGAAAAGTTGCAACCCTTCGGAAAGGTCACTATCTTTCATAAAAGTCATAATTTTTCATAAAAGTCGTAACTCTTCATTAAAGTCACAACTTTTCATAAAAATCACAGTTTTTCATAAAAGTTACAACAATTTTTCATTAAAGTCACAACTCTTCATTAAATTTACAACTTTTCATAAATTTCACAATAAAACAAAAAGGCTAGTTTTGTAAATAAATAAATTTTAAAAAATTATGATTTGTGGTGGCGCCACGTAGACGAGCTTAAGGTTCTCTTTTATATATATATATATATATATGATATATGATTGGCAACATATAAGCCCAATACTCCCTCTGTCCCTAATTACTTGTCCACTTTTGAATTGGCACACCTATTAAGAAAATTATTAATGATATAGTGATTTTACCATTTTACCCCTATTAATTATGAAATGGATGAAAAGTTCTATATTTTTCAAAATAATTAATCATTTAATTGAGGATTTAATAGGTAAAAATAATTTGTCCTTTCTTGATTTGTCAAAATGAATAAGTAATTAGGAACAACTATAAAAGAAAAAGTGGACAAGTAATTAGGGATAGAGGGAGTATTAATTAGCAATTAATAGTCCCCAAAAAAATAGCACGTATTAGCCTAAAAAAAATATAACAAACTTTTTAAGTCTTTTTTAACCATGTGCAACCAATTGCATTAATTAAGGAGATGTGGGATTATTTTTTCTTTCTTGTAAATGGCTAAATGCCCCCTCAATCTACTACCCAATTCTCAACTGCACACCAAAAATATTTTAAACTAAGATATTAACACCCTTAAAACGTCACCCCCAAATTGTTGTTTCCCAGTGAAATACACGCGCTTTTTTTTCAGAGTAAAAATAAAAATAAAAATAATCATTCCAGTTTTTCTTCACCATTCTTGCCCTAATTAGCATTGCCAAATCTCATCGTCATTCTTCCTCTTCCTAAACCTTCTTCTTCTTTTTTCTTCATTGTTCCCAGATAGCTCATCTCCTTCAGTCCACCTTCCTCTGCCCTCTCCACTACCACCACACCATATCCACCAACCTTTGCCCCCTTTTTTTTAATGTCTTTCTAATTATCAATTTGCACAAAATTCGATTGTTATTGTTAAATTTGATAAATGTGCTATCATCGTTATATCTGAAGATAGTTCTTTTTTCGTTGGTTCTCAATTGCACACCTCAATGAATTTGAAGATGAAATTTTTCTTGAGAAATCTCAAATTCTAATACCCACTTTCAATTGTAGTCAAGAAACTTCGATTGCTATTATAAACGAAAGGATGTCTCCAATGAAAGCTACAATTCTATCTTTCGAGGTTGAGCTAAAAATATTTTTCTTTGAGGCGAAGAAATTGAAACGTTATTTTTTTTTTAATTGTTCTATCTAAAATTAGGAGAAGATTTTTTAAGGAGTTGATGCTGAAAAAGTATTTTGTGAATTAAAAATGAAAGTATGAAAATATAAGATTCTTCTTGTATTAATTGCCATGGCAGCAGACCAAGTTGAAGAGATATTAACTTGTAAAGAGAGGGGAGGATTAGAGATGAGAGAGAGAGAGAGAGAGAGAGAGAGTGAGATTTTAGTTGATTAAATTTATTATTATAGTATCTAATTAAGAATTGTCCGCTGTTAAATTAAGTAATTTTAATTTACTTATTTGTCTCCTACTTGCCAACAGGAAAGTGAATACACTTGTTGTGCCACATCACCATTTAAGTGTGACAATATCTCCATCTAAAATACTTCAAGGGGGTAATAGGACCCTCATAAAGTATTGATGTGTAGTTGAGAATTGGACAATAGATTGAGGGGATATTTGACCATTTTCTACTCCTATAATTAAGGAAGTTAGCTTTTCAATTTCTTTAAATTCTCAAACTCAACTTTATTTATTAGTCTATTTAAAAAAAAAATATTAACACAATTTACAACAACATAAAGATATAGGTGAATGTAATTTTACGAATTATTTTTTTACTAATAGAGGGTAATTGCTTTATTAAAAAACAGTAGCCTACTTTTAAGAAGTGAAAAAAAAAAATTATTAATTAACCCATTAAAAAAAGGTTACGTGAACTTTCAAGGAAGATTTTTTTTTAATTATTTAATTAACTTAATAAAAATTATGACTACTTTTAAGGTAAGAAAATATATTATTAATTATCAATTAACGTGTATTAATTGTCAAATAATTGAAAATAATTAATCAAATAATATTAAGAGGCAATGAATTTTATTAGAATTTTAATAATATGTATACATAAATTACACACTAATTAAAGTATCAATTACATAATGTATACATAAAAAAATACTATATGTATACACAAGATTATTCATAAAGATAGGCGTATAAATTTTAATGATGTATACAGTAAATGTAGTATGTATACATAAACTTTATAATGTATACATAAGAATATTACCAACAATTATAGGTATTAGTTATTACTATAATGAATACAAGAATATGATTAATATATATATATGTGTGTGTATTAAATTTTATTCATAAATTGTACACGTGATTTTGTTTATGTATACAGTAATTGCACTATGTATACATCGGTTCATATTCATTTGTGTATTCATTGGTCTGTATTCACCTAATAAATTTATATACTTTTATTCAAATTGAGATTGACATTCATTAGTATACATGAATTGAGTCGTATTCATCAAAATCAACATTCCGATTTTTTACGAGGATCATACTAGAACCTTTCTTACCCATGAATTGAGTCGTATTCATCAAAATTTTCAAATACTATAACCTGAATTTTTGGCAAAAAAAGTATGAAAAACTTTAATTCCACAAATCATGAATTTTCAAAATTAATTGGGCAAGAAATTCTACATAATTATATATTAAAAGAAATCTTTTGAAGGATCGATAAACATATAGTATATCTGATTTGCATAAACATAGTGAATTAAGGAGAATAAGAGAAAATTTAGAGGAGAAGCAAATATACATTTGAAAAGGATTTTAGAAAAAAAAAAAGGGGGGGATGAATAAACTATAATTTCGTAAAAGAAAATTGAAACAAACTTCAATTCCACAAATCATGAAATTCAACAATAAATTGGACAAGAACAAGATTATATATAAAAGATGATTTTTAGAAGTATACATGAATAAACATATTGTTATATGTAATTTTCATAACAAAGTGAATTAAGGAGAATAATTGAAATTTGGGAGAGAAACAAATATACGTATGAAAAGAATTCTAGCAGAAGAAGAATTATAGAAGAATAATTCTAGAAGAAGAATAAAGAACTCTATTTTAAAACAGTTAACAGATAAAAAGGAGAGATAAATAGAAATAATAAAACAATAAATTTTTCCTATTCAAGAAAAAAAAAGGAGCAATCAAACGTGTTTAGAGAAAAATAAGGAGAACAAAAATAATTTTTTTTTAAAAAAGGAAATAGCTATTGAATGCCAAATAAATCAAACAAAGTCTTTTTCTTGCTAAAAATATAAAAATGGGCTACTTATTGCCAATTTAATCTATAAGTTGTACTGCTATGCCATTTTGTCGTCAAAATTGGCTTAGCCCACAGGGCCGGCCCAATCCAACCCCTTCTTGGGTAGGGTTGGGATATAATTTTTCAAGTACATTTAAGCCCAACTCATATAAGCTTTTGGTTCTTGAGGCTGGATGAGGGCCTGGTCGGGGTCGGCTCATGGGACAACACTATTTATTTAATGATAATACAACAGTCCCATTAGTATATGAGTTAATTGCTTAAATGCACGTTATGTTGTAAAATTATGAATCTTATTAAATTTTGGTACTTTCAAATACATATATATTGAGATACATGTACTCAATATTAGATTAATTAATTCTAGATACACTCTATTCAAGTGGATTCGCATGTATCTAGGATGCATAGACAGATCTTGCACCCTCTCCTCCCCCTCATCTCGCTCGCATATCTGGGATGCATCCAGTGGCGAATTTAGGTATAAATTTTGGGTCAACCGAACCCGTACTCATCCGACTAAACTCGATATATTACTTCTATAATTATTAAAGAATATATTAAATTAAAACTAGTTGAACCCGTTCTCAAGATTGCTTATCTTTAAAGCAATGGTGCACCCGTTTTCTTGAAATCCTAGATTCGCCTTTGGATGCATCACACTAGATACATGTATCTCGCGTATCTAGTATTCTAGATACCTGCTAATCACACTAGATTTTTTGCCGGTGTTGTTGAAACAACGCCATTGTTTGTCATATTTGATTTGAAAATCTTTTCATTTTTTTAATGTTATAGAATTTTAAGTTTGGAAAGAAAAAAAGAAGGGCTAGCCCGCCCCAGCCCTAGGCCCTTCTAGGATTGGGCCGGGTTGAGTATTTTCATGCCCTTCCAAATAAAGGGCCCGCCCGCCCTAGCCCATCAAATTCCTTGGCCCCCGAGGCTTAGGCCGAATGGGCCTGGATCGACCCTTGTTGACAACTCTGCATATATGTAATCATAAATACATGTATATGTAATAAGTAAAGAAACACATTTTTAAAGTCATTTGAGAAAAGAAACTAACTGGAACAGTTTGAATTAAATTAGCTTAGATATTTGATCAAGTGAGCAAAATTGATAAAGTAAATCAACACAACGGTATGATTGATGTTTTGAAGTATTAGAATCATTTTTAAGTTGAATTCTCCTTGTTGCAGATAAATTCACACATTAGTTTGGCTAAACAAAATCGCTTAGACTTGTGAGTTGTGTACTCACAACACAACACAAACACATAGTCTTTAAGTTTACGATCAAAACCTTATTAGTTATGTTATTATATTTAGTACTCCTTAATTTTAAATATTATAGTGATAATTAAATACAGTAATAATTAGAAAAAAAATGGTGAAAAAACAATTTTTATTTACCTAAACCTTTCAATATGGACTTCAACCCCTAATAGGATTTCTATCCCAAAAGTGTAGATGACCTATATATAGGGATACATACAATACAATAGTTGAAGAATCGAAATTTTTCTTTCTTTTTCTCTTTTCAATTTTTATGATATGATGGGAAATTGGTCAGATGTTCCATTGGAACTTTTAGTTGTAATTGCTGATAAATTAAAATTAAAATTGACTGAAGATTTTGTTGCTTTTAGGAGTGTATGTTCCGATTGGAGATCCGCTTTCCCTAAGAAGAAATTCACCGGAATTACCTAAGAGGTTATTTGTATTGAAAAAGAACTGACATCTTAAACACCTTCTTCAATTTCGATTCTCTCTTGATCGGTAACCCTGATGGCACAATCAGGGGAGTAGCTGTCTGAACCAGTTCTTGCATGCAGTTGCAGTTGCTGCAGTAGGCCAGTAGCGAATTGAAATTCTAACCAAATCATCTCCTTTCAAAAATACTCAGTAGATCATGTTCATCCTCAACCTTCAAACCCGCTGCTACATCAATAAGTTTTTTTATCTTATCTAGAATTTTTGTTTAGTGTCGTTGCCTCTCGATGAATTAGGGCTTTCTGATCCATCTGGAAATCTTGATTTACCTCTTTATACATTATCAATTGCTGTCAGAACAGTCTTCTACATACAATAAAATAGACATTTAACAAAGGGTATTGTGGCAATCATAATGCATACCCATCAGTGGCATTCACTGGGCACTGGTACCTTTTAATGTTATTGTATAGAAATAAAATACACAATTATGATGCTGATGTACTTAAGTTTACACCAATCTTGAGGCTATGTATCAAAGCATTTTTGCATATTAAAAAGAAGTGATGAATGCTTTGAGAGTAATTAGCAATCTAGCATATGTAGAATACACAAAGTCTTCAAGTTTAAAACAAAAAGGAAAGGAATTTAATTCATATAAATAAAATGTTAGACACGTAATACATAATTTTGGATTATGTTGTAAGAAACTTTGTTTACTAATATAAAAAAATTGAGTAGTTTAATTTAAGGTCTAAAATGTTGATACTATTATTGGAAAAGGAAGAGAACTTTTTCGTGCTGGACGACATGTGTGTTGGCATATAGAATACTTTCTTCGTTTTTTCGTGTTTCGTTTTTGAGAGTCAAATTATATAAATTTTGATTAATATTTTGTATTCTCCGTTATGAAAGGATGTTTATCGACAAGATTGGCTTTTTGGAGAGAAGGAAGAGATGTTTTCACTGAACTAGACAATTACAAAATCGTATTTCAATGGTATGCCATTACTAGTTGAAAAAAAATTAGCTTTATACTTTGGACGGAGCCAACACTATTGTAATTTGAAATACAAAGGTTAACGATGTCCCCATTATGCAATTAGTCATGAAATCACCGCGTATTATTGATCATGTATCACTCCATATTGATCCTTGGCTTATACTACTCACAGAATATGATGGGTAACCAACTAGAAAAAACAAATAATCAACTCAACAAGTTTCTAGGATCGAGACTATGTACACTACATAAGTACATGCGCAAGTGAGATGTTGGTCAATCCTAGAAACCACGAGGAATTAACGATCGGATGTACTAAAGACACATCTTTTGCTCTATAAAAATCGGGGCATAACACAATTTTTCTTGGAGAAGAGTTGTTTGTATTTACCTCTACTACTTTACAAGAATCACTAGTAATAGTACAATACTTATTTTTCTAAAAGAAATTAGGAGTCAAGAGTATCTTGGACTAATTCACCTGTCCTAGAAGTTCACTAGGCTTTAGACATACTTTTTTTATTTCCTCAAGTCCCATCTATCTAAATCTTGTTGGATAAAGTTACTCAATACCTACTAGTTAGTGGCGAATTTATGATTTTCACTACAGTCTATTCTCTTGCAAACCTCTAATCTTGTGTTTAGGTGATTCAATGCATATATATATAATTTCCCGTATATGTACATTATAATCTTTTGCAGAATGAATTTGTATGAACACCCTCCACTTTCTAGATGTGCCCTGCTACTAGTGATAAATAGTAGATATCGGATGGAATAATCAGATAAGTTCATCTACACAACACCCTTAAAAATAACTATTCAAGATTGAAGATGGTACAATATTTGATAGTAAATAATCAAATTAAAATAAGATCAAAACAGTTTAAGGCCAAGATCTTAATGAATTCTATTATTTTGCTTCTGAGGCAATTTCAAATTTAAGTCAATCTTTGAGGTCATGCTTCGAAACAAAATTCTTGCATTGACATAGACTTTTCTGAACCAGAATTGAGGATATTGTAGCGCGCTTGCAATTTACTAGTGAATAAGAAAATAAAAACTGATGAAAGACAATTTTAAAATCTTTTCATTTGTAATAAGTATATCCTATTATTTTGTTGGGCCAAATAAAGAAAAAGTGAGAAACAATCTGAATAGTGAATTCTCTTGATACCACCAATAATGTTCACATCAAACCACTAAATTAAAATTATAGCAATTATAAAAATTTATTAGAAATCCTCAAACAAGATCCGAAATTAGTGGTTTGATCCAAATTACAAAAAATTATTATAAAAAATTCTGAAAATCTACCATGATTTACCACTTGAAACAAATTTAAAAAAGTGTTTATTTATTTGGAGGGCACAACAAATCAACAAAGGCGAGTTGAAAATAAGGATTAACAAGTTTCTAAGTTGACAAAACTTTCAAAAAGAATGTATGTTATATATCAAATTAAGGTGAATTCACACATCAAAGTGAGTAGAAAATGAATAGTATCATGTAATGCAAGTTTACATGATACATGCATTTTTTGGCTCTATAAGACATCGTTCAAGAGTCAAATTTGTGAGGTTTGATGAGACAAAGAAGGTATTGATTGTCAAGAAATTAGCTGTGACTAATATAAAATTGACACTTTTTATATTGTGATGGAATAAATCTTAACGAGGACGTTGAGTCTTTAAGGAGGTATATCTGATGTTCATGACGAAGAGTGGGTTGAAGAGACAGATTGACAGATTTCTAGGTTGGCAAACTTTTAAGAAGTGTGCATTAAACGTCTTAGGTAAATCTCACATTAAAATAAAAGAAAAAAGTCAATTGCTTTATAAGATACAACACAAATTCAAATGATTAGCAAGCTTTTGATTTCTGTAATAATATAACCTGAAAAAATATGCACGAGATTTATTGAATCAAAACGAACAATACCTATCATCACCATCATAACACTTATCATCACCATCATAACACTAACTTCACAACAACTTTTTTAATGCCCAAATCTGAATTATCACTATTGAAGGCATGTCTACTTATAAAAACACAAACAAAAACAAAAAAGTGAAGAGAATATTCTATAGTTTGAAAAAATGAAAAGAAAAAAAGAAAACCTTTTTGTTCTTCATATAAGTAAAAGGAATAAATGGTTGATTAAGAGGGTATCCAAATTGGGTTCCCTTATCATGAAGAAATTAAAGAAAGTGTCACATAAACTTTAAACGCGTTAATTAGTACTTCATTTCAAAATAAATATCATCTTAATAAAAATCACATCTATTAATAAATTAATAAATATAATATGCAGTTTATTAAACCACCTTTATTTGATAAATGTTTATTAAAAATTAAAAAGATGAAATATAAAAATATAGTTGAAAAAATATTATTTTTTATCCTAAATTCCTAAAATAATATTTATTTTGGATAATTTTTTATATAAAAAACACTTATTTTGAGACGAAGTAATATTATTAATTAGTTATTAATAGATTACTTAATCCTACTATCTGAGTCAGCTACTTGTTACTGGAGTGGACAAGAATATTATTGTGTCTTTTGTCAGTTTCTATTCTTTATTTATTATATACATTTGTTTATGTACCAACAATCTTATATCATTGAGCTACCAATTCTTTGATTCAGGGTTCTCCTGCCGTTGGTTCGCGCTCTGTTCAACAAAGGCCATCGATATTTTCTTACTTCTCAAGTTTTGAATTTTATGAGCCCTTCAATTGTATCCCAACTCTATCCTCTATTTTACTTTTCAAATATAGAATTTTCTATTTTTTCAGACAACCAACTCCAATCTAATTCTCTATTTTACTCTCTAAAAAGGAATCTTTTCTCTCTCTTCAATATTATATTATTACTTCTATTTCATTTTTATTTTCTTATTTCATAATATAAATCATTTCTTTCTTTTTGCAAATAATCACTCTATAATTTTTATATAATACAAAATTTTATTTTTTTCAAATTATTCATTTAATATAAAATTATATTTTAATCTAAATTTCTAAATAACATAAATTGCAATCAATATTATATATATACATATTAACAAACAATCCAAATAAAGTGAAATCATTGTTGTTATATAATTACATCATAAGTATTGTATCATCATAAAATTTATTTTAAATTTTACATAAATACTCAACTTTCATACTCTCATAAATGTTCTATCAATGTATTACGGAGTTCAAAATGAGCAATTTTGTGTCCTTATTTTTTTAGGTATAGTTAAAAATTGTTTAAATTAACAATTTCATCTTGTATCCAATTAGTTCGTGTACTAATTTACTTCCCCTATTCCATTTTGAACTATTGCATCAAATATTTTCATGCTCATAAAAAAGTGTACTTTAATAATTTATCACTATAACATAAAAGTAGATTGTTTAAATTATCATGTAAATTTTGTCCATACTTCATAATGAAATATAATTATAATTTAAATTACATATTTAAAATGACAAAAAAAAATTTAAATTAAATTAGAAATTTTTTTAATTCGGGATAGAAGTAGTAAACTTATCAATAATATGTTTTAGATGTTATATTACTTAGAAAATAATTACAAATATTAGAGAATTAATTAATAATCTTATATAATATAAATAATAATTTAAATTGCATATTTGAACATAATTTTTAAAAAAAAAAAAAATTAAAAAATATCAATTTGGGTGGAAGTAGTAACTTGTAATAATATTTTTTTTAGATGTTATATTACATAGTAGTAATTTGGAGAACTACTATTCACCTCTCTATAATTGAAGAATAGAGACTGAAATAGAGAGTGCTCGGAGAACCCATTCTTTATTTTACTCTCCAAATATAGAGAATAGAGAGTAAAATAGAGATGAATTGGAGATGATCTGTTAAATTAATATTTGAGAACCTTCTCACAATTTCATTAATCACAATCTGCCATGACACCTTAGAAATTGCATCAAACGTCTTAACTACAAACATGAATGACACTCTCTAACCATCCCCCAATATACAACCCTATTTGGATCAAAATTCCCAGCCTTTTTCTTTAATTCCACAATGCTCTCATCTGGACTAATCATTTTCCATTTCTTCACCACACACTCCTCACTTTTCAACTTATTAATCAAATGGGTGTCCTCATTTGGCTTCAAAATTGAATTTTGATTCTGTTTCTTCACCACCACTTCCTCACTTTTCGACTCATTGACCAAATAGGTGTCCTTAATTGGCTTCAAAACTGAATCTTAATTAACAACAGGGGTTTTACTTGATGTTTCAACATCTGGGGTTTTGCGTTTCTTGGGTGAGGAGGTTGTTTTCTTCTTGGAATTTGCCATAAAGACAGCAAACGCAAAGCGAGGAGGAACAGAAGGAAAATCAGACATGGTTCTTGAATTAGGGTTTACAGAGAAGAAAAGGAGTTTGAGAGGGAACTGCTTCTTCTTGGAGAAGAAAAGAAAAATTGAAGAAGGTTTAAGGGAGAAATTGTAAAGAAGAGTGAAACTATACGAGTTCAAACACAACATTCGATTGGAAAGTGGAAAGGAAATAAGAGAGAAGTAGCGGGAAAGGATGTTGAAAAATGAAAACTGACTACTACTACTAAAACCACTCTTAGAAAATAAAATTAATAAAATAAAAAAACAATATTACTAACTAACCTAACTAACCTACTAGTACTATATAAGATAAAGAAAAACTTCTGTTTGTAAATTGCTCTCTCACATTTTCATCTGCAAAGAATACTTAAATGTGTTAAGCTCCTCAAACATTCATTCATCCATACTATGATGCAAGTATTAAGCTCCTCAAACATTCATTCAATCATATGCTGCAAGTATGTTCTTCTATTGCCTTTTAATTTCAAAATTCTATCTTTTCTTCTATTTTTCCATCTCAATTTTACAATATGGTGGTTCTGTGATAGTTTCTTGACTATATCTTTTCTTCTGGTTTCTATCTCTATTTTTACTAATTGGATTTCTGTTTCTTGATAAGTCTGACCAATTAAAATTTAGCAGTAGTGCTAATTCAATGACGGCCCTCTAACCTTCATCAACATTGATATCAACCTTCATTCATCACTATAAGTTTCTTAACCATATCTTTTTTTTTGATTTTCTATCTCTATTTTTACAATCGATTCTTGATAATCTTCACTTGCCTTTTAACTTCAAAATTCTATATTTTCTTCTGGTTTCTTATCTCTATCTTTACAATATGCTGGTTCTTGATAGTTTTTTGACCATAAATCCGAGTTTGATATAAGTTTTGTGGTTCAATGTGTTAGCTAAAATTTAGCATTACAATGTTAGAAAAAAAAAATGTAGCCTGAAATGGAAGGCATTCTTGTACTTTTTAGTACTTGATGATGTTTAGAAATAGTGGTAGTGAAGTAATAGTGCCTGAAAATTTGTCTGAAATGTTTAGAATATATATAGCCTTTATGGGGTAGCCTTATTCCACGTTGAAAGTTTAAGCTTTTGCAGCATCATACTTTGTTTTGTATTTTATTTTTTTGGCAACAAAATGTGAACTATTACCATACCAAAATTCTAAAAATACACCTAAGAGCATCTATAATCTACTTACCAACAACCTGGCACAAGATTAGTAGACCTAAATCAACAAACTAATTACAAATTCTCTCAATTAACTCTATACATATACTCTTAAATTGTGCATTCTGAATATTTAGTAATCTCTCCCTAATGATATGTTTTATCTGCTCGATGATAAATCTACTATTCATTTTTTCCTTCATGAATATCACCTGGTTTCGAGTCAGCCATGTGTAGTAAATTACAGCTTCATACGAAGCAGCAACCACTTCTTTTCTCCCTCTCTTCCAATGCTTATGCTTGATCAATTGGAGCATATCCTTAACCCCTTTAGGTGGTAAGCTTATTCCCAACCATTGTTGTACCTTCATCCATATCTCATTACTCCATAGGCATTATCAAAATAATTGTTCATCATCTTTCAGTGATTCACTATTACATAGACTGTAATTAATATCTCTTGTCCCGAAATCCATCTTTTGTATTCTGTCTTTTGTCAGTAGTCTACCCAAAACAGCAAGCCAATTGATAAATTGATGTTTGGGTACTGTGATTTGATTCCATATCAGAATAGCTACATCCAATTTCGATGCACTGCCTGTTATCCTTTCATATCCCAATAACGCTGAATACTCTCCATTACTTGTCAAAGAATAGTGATCATTGTTATACCGTGTTCTCATCTTCAACTTCATTTTATGCAAAGTTTTCCAATACCAGCTGCAACCCCCAGGTGGTTTACTTGTCCAAAAATCACACTTATCTTTCATTTATAATTCATTCACCCATTTTACCCACAAAATGTCTTTTTTCTCCGTTCGTAACCAAATTTGTATACTGCACAAGTTGTCTTATGATTGTTTGTTCTGGCAGCAATTGACTATGTCATAGAACTGAACCAAGATTTTCAGATAGCTTGAAGTGCCCAGCTCAACAAGAGACAACAACACTACACGAAAATACTTAATAAGATTAAAAACCTTATTGATGTTGCAGTGGGATTGAAGATTGAAAATTGAAGATGAAAACAATCTGGTGCAAGCACTCAAGGATGACCTCTTGGGCATTTTGAAAGGGGGGTGATCCTGTAAGAATTTCAGCCCGTATTAAGTTGAAGGATAATCATCAAAAATTTAATCAACTACTGCAACAGCTGCAAGGACTCGTTCAGACGGCAGCTCAGTTGCACATTAATCATGCTCAGGACTATGCTCCCTTGATGGCTCTAATTGAGGATGTCAAATCAATCTGTACGTTAGAGGGAGAACTGTTTTGGAGAGGGGGCGGGGGGGAGGGGGGGCAGAATTGAAGAAAGTGATTGCTAAACTTACTGCCAAGTGAAAAATTTCAAATTCAATACGTCAAGTATGGGCGACAAGCAATTTCTTAAGAACAAAGCACTATGAAAAGAGCTAAGCTACCAATTCATATCGATTAATCAAGAATTGAAGTCTTCTCAATTGTTAAATCTCTAGCACAATCTTAATACAACATGATACGTCTGTTCATTTACTAGCCTTAAATTCATCTATGTTTCTAACCATTCATGATTTTAGTTGACTGAATTTTAAGAAAAATGAAGACAAGAAATGGCTCTTTCTTTGTTCTGCTGTCAATTCTAAGTAGTAAATTGCAACAAAGTGCTTATGTTAGATTCTTAATAGGTGTTTGGCAATGCAATACCGTATCACAATATGGTATCGTGAGATAGAATTAGCGTTTGGACATGTGATTTTACGTTAATTTCATCTCATTATTTCATATCATGAGATGCGATTCCATGTTCTCCAAGAACCATGATTGGAATTATATGGAAATTTCATATCATGATTTGAGATATTTTAATACAAAAATTGATCCACGAGTTTATATTTTGTTAAAGCTACCCCACATTTATATTTACTAATCATTTATTTCATATGTAAATAAAATTTATAATCACATCATTACTTTTTAAAATTTATTATTCTCACTGACATAAAATTTATTATTCTCAGTAATCACAATCCACCCTGACTCTTTCGAAAATGCATCAAACGCCTTAACTACAAACATGAATGACACTCTCTCACTATCCCCGTAATATACAACCTTTTTTGAATCAAAGTTCGCAGCTTTTTTCTTTATTTCCACAATGTTCTCACCTGGACTAACCATTTTCCATTTCTTCACCACACACTACTCACTTTTCGACTCATTAACCAAATGGATGTCCTCAATTGGCTTCAAAATTGAATCTTGATTATGTTTCTTCACCACCACCACCTCACTTTTTGACTCATTGACCAAATGGGTGTCCTTAATTGGCTTCAAAATTGAATCTTAATTAACAATAGGGGTTTTACTTGAAGTTTCAACATCTGGGGTTTTGCGTTTCTTGGGTGAGGAGGTTGTTTTCTTCTTGGAATTTGCCATAAGGACAGCAAACGCAGAGCGAGGAGGAGCATGAGGAGAATTAGACATGGTTCTTGAATTAGGGTTTACAACGAAGAAAAGGGGTTTGAGAGGGAACTGTTTTTTCTTGGAGAAGAAAAGAAAATTTGAAGAAGGTTTAAGGGAGAAATTGTAAAGAAGAGTGAAACTATACGAGTTCAAACACAACATTCAATTGGGAAGGGGAAAGGAAATAAGAGAGAAGTGGTGGGAAAGGATGTTGAAAAATTAAAACTGACTACTACTACTAAAACCACTCTTAGAAAATAAAATTAAAAATAAAATATTACTAACTAACCTACTATTACTTATAAGATAAACAAAAACGTAAATTGTTCTCTCACCTTTTCATTTGCAAAGGATACTTGAATGTGTTGAGCTCCTCAAACATTCATTCATCCATCATAAGCTACAAATTTTAAGCTTCTCAAACATTCATTCAATCATATGCTGCAAGTATGTGTCTTTTCTTGCTTTTTAATTCCAAAATTCTATCTTTTCTTCTATTTTTCCATCTCTAGTTTGCAATCTGATGGATCTGTGATAGTTTCTTGATCATATCTTTTCTTCTGGTTTCTATATCTATTTTTACTAACTGGAATTCTGTTTCTTGATAGGTCTTGACCAATTAAAATTTAGCAGCAATGCTAATTCAGTGACGGTCTTCTAGCCTTCATCAACATTTATATCAACCTTCATTCATCACTGTAAGTTTCTTGACCATATCTTTTCTTTTTGTTTTCTATCTCTATCTTTACAATCGGTTCTTGATAATCTTCTCTTGCTTTTTAACTCCAAAATTTTATCTCTTCTTCTAGTTTCTTATCTCTATATTTACAATATGCTGGTTCTTGATAATTTCTTAAACATAAATCTGAGTTTGATATAAGTTTTGTGTTGCATTTAGCATTACAATGTTAAGGAAAAAAAAAAAATGTAGCCTGAAATGGAAGGCATTCTTGTACTTTTTAGTACTTGATGATATTTAGAAATAATAGTAGTGTAGTAATAGTGTCTGAAAATTGTAATGCTTTTTACTATATTGTCTGAAATGTTTAGCAAATATATAGCCTTTATAGGGTAGCCTTATTCCATGTTTAAAGTTTAAGCTTTTGCAGCATCATACTTTGTTTTGTATTTTATTTTTTTTGGCAACAAAATATGAACTATTACCATACCAACAATCAAAAAATACACCTAAGAGCATCTATGATCTAGTTACCAACAACCTGGCACAAGATTAGTAGACCTAAATCAACAAACTAATTACAAATTCTCTCAATTAACTCTATACATTTACTCCTAAATCATGCATTCTGAATATTTAGCACTCTCTCCCTAATGATATGTTTTATCTGCTCAATGATAAACCTACTATTCATTTTTTCCTTCATGAATATCATCTAGTTTCGAGTCAGCCATGTGTAGTAAATTACAGATTCATACGAAGTAGCAACCACTTCTTTTCTCCCTCTCTTCCAATGCTTATGCTTGATCAATTGGAGCATATCCTTGACCCCTTTAGGTGGTAAGCTTATTCCAAACTATTGTTGTACCTTCATCCATATCTCTTTACTCCATGGGCATTGAGAAATTAAATGCTCAACATCTTTCAGTGATGCACTGTTACATAGACTGCAATCAATATCTCCTGTCCCGAAATCCATCTTTTGTATTTTGTCTTTTGTCAGTAGTCTACCCAAAACAGCAAGCCAATTCATAAATCGATGTTTAGGTACTCTGATTCTATTCCATATTAGATTATCTACCTTCAATTTCGTTACACTGCCTATTAGCCTTTCATATCCCAATAATGTTGAATACTCTCCATTACTTGTCAAAGAATAGTGATAATTGTTATACCATGTTCTCATCTTCAACTTTATTTTATGCAAAGTTTTCCAGTACCAGCTGCAGTCCCCAGGTGGTTTACTTGTCCAAAAATCATACTCATCTTTCATATATAATTCATTCACCCATTTTACCCACAAAATGTCTTTTTTCTCCATTAGTAATCTAATTGTACTTTAGTACTGTACACTAATATTAAAAGGTGTCTTATGATTGTTTGTTCCGGCAGCAATTGATTATGTCTCAGGAAGTGAACCAAGATTTTCAGATGGCTCAGAGAGCCCAGCTCAATGAGAGACAACAATAATACATGAAAATACTTAATAAAATTATAAACCTTATTGATGTTGCAGTGGAATTGAAGATTGAAGATGGAAACAATCTGGTGCAAGCACTCAAGGATGACCTCTTGGGCATTTTTAAAGGGGGTGATCCGGTAAGAATTCCAGCCCGTATTAAGCTGAAGGATAACCATAAAAAATTTAATCAACTACTGCAACAACTGCAAAGACTAGTTCAGACAGCATCTCAGTTGCACATTGATCATGCCCGGGACTATGCTCCCCTGATGGCTCTAATTGAGGATGTCAAGTCAATTTGTCAAGGTGAACCAGTCAAGTACGTTGAATGGAGAACCATTTTGGGGAGGGGGCAGAATTGAAGAAAGTGATTTCTAAACTTACTGTCAAGTGAAAAATTTCAAATTCAATACATCAATTATGGGTGGCAAGCAATTTCTTAAGAACAAAGCACTGAGAAGGAAGCCAAGCTGCCAATTCATATTGATTAATCAACAACTGAAGTCTTCTCAATTATTAAATCTCTAGCACGGTCTTAATACAACATGATACGTCTATTCATTTACTAGCCTTAAATTCATTTCTGTTTCTGACCATTAATGATTTTAGTTGACTAAATTTAAGAACAATGAAGACAAGAGATGGCTCTTTCTTTGTTCTGCTATCAATTCTAAGTAGTAAATTGCAACAAAGTGCTTATGTTAGATTCTTAGTAGGTGTTTGGCCATGCGATACCATATCACAATATGGTATTGTGAGATGGAATCAGCGTTTGGACATGTGATTTTACGCTTATTTCATCTTATGATTACATATAATGACATATGATTCCATATTTGCAAAAACCATGACATGGAATTATATGGGAATTCCATATCATGATTTGAGATATTTTAATACAAAAATTAATCCACGAGTTTATATTTTGTTAAAACAACCCCACATTTATATCTACTAACCATTTATTTCATATGTAAATAAAATTCATAATCACATCATTAATTTTTAAAATTTATTATTCTCACCGACATAAAATTATTATTCTTAGTAATCACAATCCACCCTGACTCCTTCGAGATTGCATCAAATGCCTTAACTACAAACATGAACGGCACTCTCTCACCATCCCCCCAAATATACAACCTTTTTTGTATCAAAATTCGCAGCTTTTTTTCTTTATTTCCACAATGCTCTCATCTGGACTAATCATTTTCTGTTTCTTCACCACACACTCCTCACTTTTCGACTCATTAACCAATTGGGTGTCCCCAATTGGCTTCAAAATTGAATCTTGATTCCGTTTCTTCACCACCACCTCCTCATTTTTCGACTCATTGACCAAATGGGTGTCCTTAATTGGCTTCAAAACCGAATCAAACATGGTTCTTGAATTAGGGTTTACAGAGAAAAAAAGGGGTTTGAGAGGGAACTGGTTCTTCTTGGAGAAGAAAAGAAAGACTGAAGAAGAAGGTTTAGGGGAGAAATTGTAAAGAAGAGTGGTTTGAGTGAAACGATATGAACTCAAACACAACTTTCAATTTGGAAAAGAATGTGCAAAGGAAGAAAGGGAAGGAAATAAGAGAGAGGTGGCGGGAAAGGAAGGAGATTGTGCATTTTTTTCGAGTTTGATATGCCTAAATATATGTATTTTTGTTAGGAATATACTCAAATACGAAAAGAGATGGGGAGAAAAGAAGAGAGGTGAAGAAGATGATCTGTATATCTCGTATATATGTAATCATAAATACATGTATCTTAAGTAAGTATAGAAACGCATTTTTAAAGTGAAGAAACTAACTTGAACAATTTGAATTAAATTAGCTAAGATATTTGATTAAGTGAGCAAAATTGATGAAGTAAATCAACAAACGGTATGGTTGATGTTTTGAAGAATTTTACTAAGTTAAAATGTTTACTTCATGTATTTTTACTTCTAATTAATTAGTATATATATAATTAATTGGCTTTTTGGAGAGCAGGAAAAAAGGTTTTCATTCAATTAGATAATTACAAACCTTTTATTCAGTGGTTTGCTATTACTAGTTGCAAAAAAGGTCTGCTTTATGCTTTGGACTTTGCTGGCACTACTGTGATTTGGGACACAGAAAGATTAATAACGACGTCACCGTCGTGCAATTGGTTATCAAATCACCGTGTCTTAGTGATCACACATCAATCTGTATTATGATGGGGAAGTATTCTTAGTTGGAAGAACAACACACAATATCAAGGATTTGCTTCTTGTTCATCGAATTGACTTTAAAGATAAAAAGTGTGTTAAAATGAATGACTTCTTTGGTGTTCGTGCTCTTGTATGTATGCCTAATCATATATATCTATAACAAAAAACATGTTCCTGTAGACAGAGATGGAGATGAAGATTGAAGCAAAGCTAAACTTGGTATTTATAGCTTTCCAGACGGACCAGTTGCTCCATTCAAGCACAAACGCCACCATTACTAGCATCTTTGTTCTTCCTTCTTTCGATTAAAACTAGTTACTTTATTTTCTTTTCATGATGCATGCAATACTCGTTTGGTAGAGTGTATAAAAATAATGTTAAATAGAGTGTATTAGTAATGCATGTATTAGTTATGCTTGCATTAATTATACATATATTATTTTTATGCATTGTATTGCATAAAAAATTGTTTACAAAGATACCTTCCACTATTATGGTAGAAAAATGTAAAAAAAAATGTTTTGAGGGGCAAATGATTCTTTTATCATGATATACCTAGAAATCCATGATATTAGCAATGCGTACCTTAATACACAATAGAGTGTATAATTAATACCAATAATCAGGGGCGGAACTAGCATATGATGAGGGGGGTCGCGGCGAAAAATATTATTATTTTTACATGGTTAAAATTATTTTTTAGGTATGTATAATAGATGTCGAACCCTCTTCCACCAGTTCGTGTGTTTACTTCTTAGATTTTGAACTCCCTTATTAAATTTTCTGGCTCCGTCACTGCCAATAATGCATGCATTATTTTTCCTAATATTTTATTGGGCTATTATAAGGAGGCATAATACCTATATAGCCCCTTAAACTTGAAACATATATAAGATAAGACACTCAAACTTAGTTTTTTAAGATGAAGGACTTCGGAGAACTAAAATACTTTCTAGGTATTGAGTTCACTAGGTCAACAGAGCATATACTATATGCATAAGAACTAACATCTGAGGTTGCTAATAGACGTTGGTATGTTAGCAGCTAAACCTGCGAGAACTACTATTGACACAAATGTGAAGCTTACACCCAACCAAGCACTATGATGAACATGTAAACACAAGTCAAGAAGCCTCAAGTAATCCTTTGGTAGATCAAGCAATGTATCAGAAGTTGATTGGCAAACTACTGTATCTCAACATGACTAGGCCAGATATAAGCATATAGACATTTGGAAAAAAATTTGCCCAAATTTGAGAATACGCAAATTAATAATGTTCAAATATGAGGTTACTTATATTGAAAAAGAACTGACATCTTGAACGCAAATTAATAATGTTCACCTTTGCATATTGATTTTACGTTCTCAATAAGTGCCATCAGGGGAATAGCATGATTCACGTGCAGCAGTCTGAACCAATATTCAAGAATTTGAAAATGTGGAACAAGATGAAAAAGTTAAATTCTTTTAGCTAGAGAGGCATGGGGAGTAAATATAAGAATTTAACTAGGGAGGCATGGGGAGTAAATATACGATGGAAAGAGTGCTAAGAACAATGATATGAATACAATTTAAGTTACAATATTCCACCGAAAAGTCAAAAATAAATTCAAGAACAAAAATGTGGAAAAATGGATTAATGACATGAATACAAAAGAATTCGAAAATATGGAACAAGAAAAAGTTAAGTTCTTTGAGAAAGGCATGGAGAATAAACATACTACGGAAATAGTGCTAAGAACAATGATATGAAAATACACTCAATTATTGATATTCCACTTAGAAGGTCACACGATCAATTTAAATGATTTTTCATTGTATTTTGTTTATATATAATTTTTATTTCAAACTAATTTTTTAAAAATAACAAAATGCTCATTTTAATTATTTTATTAATTTTTATTAAAATACGAATCATATATATATTAATTCAAGGATTCATCGTAATTAGTCTAATTTTACTCTGGAACAGATCGACTAAGCTCATAAATCATAGATGCACAAATACAAACAAGCCAAATAAAATAAAATTAACTGCATGAACATTACGAAATAGAGCACCACACTAACAAGATTTAGTGAATTTATTAAATGAAATCATTGATGGGGAAATAATCATAGTTGGAAGAGCATCACACAATAAATTCATTGAAATCTTGGAGAAAGAGTTGTTTGTATTCACTTCTATAATAATTTTTATAAAAATCGAGGCATAACACAATTTTTCTTGGAGGAGAGTTGTTTGTATTCACTTCTATAACATTTTTTTGCTGAGTGAGTTCGTATGAACTCCCTCACTCCCTAGATATGCCCCTGCTACTAATGATAAATAGTAGATATCCGATGAAATAATCAAGATACGAATAAGCTGGTATAATTGTCATTATAAAAAATACTATTCAAGATTGAAAATTGATACCAATATTTGATAGTAAATAATCAATTTGAAAGATAATCAAAACAGTTTAAAGGCGAAGATCTTAATGAATTTTATTATTTTACCTCTCTCTGCTTCTAACACAATTTCAAGTTTAAATCAATCTTTAATGTCATGCTTCAAAATAAACTATTTGCGTTGACGTACTCTTTCCTAAACCAAAACCAATAAGGATATTGTACCGCGCTCGCAATATACTGTGCATAAGAAAATAACAAAAGACATTTTTAAAATTTTCTCAATTACTAATAAGTATTATTTTGTATTATTTTGTTGGGCCAAATAAAGAAAAAATAGAAAAAGAAAAAGTGAGAAAGCAACATAATTATGAGGTCTGCACAAATAATTCCTCATCATTTATCAATCTGAAATAGTGAATTCTCTTGATACTACCACCAAATTAAAACTACAGCAATTATAAAAATTCACTAGAAATCCCAAAGCAAGATCCGAAATTAGTGGTTGATCCAAATTACAAATAATTATTTATTAAAAATTCTAAAAGTCTACCATGATTTACCACTCGAAACAAATTTAAAAAGTGTTTTTATTTTTTCAGTATTAATTGTGACCTTTGTGATGGAGAGTACGATAAATCAATAAGGGTGAGTCGAAAATAAGGATGAATAAGTTTCTAAGTTGACAAAACTTTCAGAAAAAAGGGTGTAGGTTATATCTAATTAAGGTGAATTCACACATTAGAGTGAGAATAGAAAATAAATAGTATTATAAGTCATAATGCAAATTTACATGGTACATATGATTTTTGGCTTTGTAATGGCATAGTCTAAGAGTCAAATTTGTGAGGTTTGATGGGACAAAGCAGGTATTGTATGTCAAGGACTTGGTTGCGACAAATATAATATTAAAGTTTATTATAGTAATGGGATAACCCTAAATGAGGACGTTGAGTCCTTAAAAGAGGTGTATCTGACATATATGATGAAGAGTGGGTTGAAAAGAAAGATTGACTGATTTCTGGATTGACAAATTAACTTTTAAAAAGTTTTCATATAACAGCTTAGATGAATCTCTTATCAAAATAAAAGAAGAACATCAATTGCTTTATAAAACACAATACGAATTCAAACGATTAGCAAGATTTTGATTTCTATAATAATTGTCACGATCCAAACCGTCGTGATTGGCACCCACACTAACCCTCCAGTGGGAGATACATAACTACTAACTAACTAATTAACAATTTAAAGCTACGGAAGCAGATTAAATAACTAAATAAGGAAGTTCCCATAAACTTCAACAAAAAATCTAACAACTAAACTAAACAAATGCGGAAGAAATAACCTAGAACTTGAAAGTCAATGTACCAAAACTCTAACAAGATTCATAAGTCTAAACAAGAAAATCTTATCTAAAGAACTAGTCTAAGTCTGAATATGATGGACTACACAAAAAGAGAACTCAAGGCTGCCCGAAAGAATTGGCTACCCCTTGAATTCGAATCAGCGATCACTGATCTTCTAAGCGAGGTCTATCAATAGCCGTCGGAAAATGCACTGTACTCAACAAAAAACAAGCAAGTGCAGTATCAGTACACAACCATATTATACTTGTAGGATCATGCGACTATCTCAATAAGTGAAACACATGCAAGTAAGCACAACTTTATAAAAGAGGCATATACCGAACATATACAATATTAGTCATCTTTTCATAATCAATATAGCATTCCAGTTCTTAATAATACTCATTGGTTATCAAGTTAGAGCAACATATAGTCTTTCACTATATCAAACATCATTAGATATGAACGTAATCATCACAAGTAGTACACAACACAATTCAATGGTCCTCTCACGGAACCCAATTCAATGGTCTCTCATGGAACCCACACCCAAACAGCTAGCATGCCACAACGTGGCAACCGATCCCATGTTTATGTTGGAACGTGGCAACCGATCTAAGTTAGTGTGTCAAAATGCAACACCCGATCCATTCAACAAACCACAATCATATCACAATCATAATGTATATTCTCACAATCATACAACAAGAGGTGATTCATCGCATACAATTATTCAATTATTCTCATCCACAAGTAGTGTGATCAATAGTGCAACATTCACATACATATACGTATTATAATAAAGCAATTACAACCTATATCACACCAATGTGAAATCACAACCATCACCTATCTCAAATTCAAGCTTAAATCCCCTAAGACACTTGCATCTTCCCTTTTCAGATTCTTTCCGCTTATTCTAAGTCTACAAACAATTATTATACACAAGAATCAACAAACAAGGCCTAATTACCCGAATTATAATCAACATTATCAACCTTAGGCAAACCCAAGCTCTCAATACCCAAATTAAAGTGTTTTCCACCATTAACTTCATATCAAAACCTTTCTCCAATTACCCAAGAAACTACGTTCTACAGATCGAAAAATAGATTCGGAGAGTTAAAACCTTACCTTTAGCCTAAAAAATGGTCAAAAACTCGTCTGGGGTCGTTTCTTAGCTCTCAAATACGAAAAGTGCAGGATAAAGACGTTTTAGGGTTTATTTATGACTTTAAGTCGTGTCGAATCCGCCACAACGATCCTCACCTCGCTACAGCGGCCCCGCTCTAGCGGCAGAAATCCCGCCCCAGCGGCTTTCACGGAACCAGTGAGTTATTTTAATAATTCCAAGACCCTCATTCCACAACACACCTTTAACCAACGACGCTCAAAAAATACCATTCACGCTAAGATTGATTTCAAGAGTTCTACTCACCCAAATTCAATTTCGTAAAGTCATACAGGTTTCTTAACGACTTATCTAACCACTCATGTAATTAAAATTATAAATAAGTCACCCGATTGTTACCAAATTTCCCTACACCTTAACGACTCTGATTTCGTCCAAATCTGGACTAGGTTGGGAAATTTCAAGTTACTACTCAAAAGTTTTCTCGCCCCAATTCTTTCCCCATTGACTTTTCTATAACGACGAAAACATGTCGTTACAATAAATACCAATTTACCCATCACTCGTCCCCGAGTGACAAACTAGGAGAAAAGGGCTAAAGAAAGAATAAGATAGTATCTGAATCGTCGAATAACTGGGGATACTTATCCCACATACTTTTTTTGTCGACTCTGAGCTGCTAGAAGCTTAGATTGTATACTTCTCACCTTTCCCTGAACATCTTTCACCAAATCAACTCTCAAGGTTTCACATTTTCAATCTCAATCCATCCAATTGAACACCTACACATCCTCTCAGACAATGCCTCGATGAAGTCATCTCAATACTCGAGTAATAAATATTGTTGTATGTAAACTTAACTACAAAAAAAAACGATTCCCAACAACCACCAAGGTTGATCATACACACGTCTACAACATGTTATCAAGAATCTTGACACAATCATTCCGACTAATTATTTAACACTTGAGCATAATAAAATTCCAAGTCAATGCTCGCTACAAATAGAAGTGAACATGATTCAACCAACACATACTCATAATATCCAAACAATCACAGTTCTTAACAATATCTCCATTCCACAACATAAATTCCCATGAGCTTAAGTTATAACAAATTTGAACCTTAGAAATCAGATACTCATCGAGGGATATGTCCCATCATATAACCCCTCCAACATCATTATCGAAATGCTAGATTTAGTAATGATAGATTACCTCTTAAGAACAGTAGAATTGGACCCAATGGTCACGGATTTAGAGGGTTGGCTAAAGATCCGTGCGGCACTTGACAACTTACTCACTATTCTTTCAAGATCTTGTAAGCTCAAATAAGCCTTCAAGACTTTGATCGCTAAGAGAATTCAAAGAAAGACTTAAAAAGAACAAGAGAGCTTTTGGAAGAAGGCTTTGTATTGCTTTATGGAAGTTTGCTATAACTTGCTTGCTTGGTTCGTTGGTTCACAAATGAGAGCCCCTCTATTTATACTATTTCCTAGGGGGCTAAAGTGTAAATAAAAATTACTACACAAGTCCCTAAAATATTTACATTTTGGTCCCTCTCTAGAATTCTCTACACTTTCTAGAAATTTCCAAGTCTTTCCAAGAAAATATCTAAGTTATTCTAGAGAATTCTAAGGAAAGATCTAGGTTCTCCCATATCCTTCTTGAAAAATCTAACGGATTCTAGAGTTCTCCGCAAGCCTCTCCTTAACTTTAGAATCTTCCGCCCTTATCCGGACGCAAAATTTAATTGTGAAGTGGCGGGACGTGACACTCTCCCCTACCTATCGATGCGACGATCGCGTCGCATCATCGCTGCGTTGTCAACTGGGTCTTGTCTTCTCGTACGCGTGGCCAATAGTCTAGTAATTCGATCAACACCCTCGCGTAACACCTTTAGTTTCTTCCCGATCTCTTTCAGCTTGGTCTTATGGTCTACCTCCTTCCTAGGAGGCACACGCCTTGGCGGCTTCTTAAACATCACGACATTGTTCCTTTCTGGAACCTTCTCCATGCATGGTGGTGAGGACTCCTTAGCACCATTGTCTTCTTTTTCAAACTTGCAATGGTGGCTATAAATATCGACTCCTTCATCTTAGGGCTTCTCAAGAGCTGCATGTCTGTTAGACGGACTTGTTCTTCCGTCGTCGGTACTTTAATCAAGGGCACCATACATGATCCTCCTTGCTCCATGACTAGAAGTATTTGGAGGTAAGGATCGATCACCGTGTGACACTCTTCAAAGAACTCTTGCCCTAGAATGATATCAAAGAGGTCTAAAGGAGCGACAGTGAAATTGGTCTTACCTTGCCACTAGCCTAATGTGATGTTTACTCCATGCGCTACTCCACACACGGGAGTTGGTGGTGCATTGACCGTCTTGAGTTGGGCGTTACTTAGACTGTAACTTAGCCCCAACCTTGTCACTGCCGCCTTAGTAGTGATATTGACCTCAGCACCTGTGTCGACCATAGCACAAACCGGTCTTTCTTTAATCATGAGGTTGACGTACTACGCGCCGTATCCTTTTGGTTTTCCTGGCTGTTTGGTGATAGTTCCGCATAGTCCTATCAAGCCCAATTGCGTCGTCTCTATGCTTTGTCCTTGCTCCGGTGTATCCTTCTCCTTCCATTCTTGCAGGATAGCACCAAGACTCTTCAGTTCGGGGCACTTTGCATAACCATGTGGCACACCGTATATGTAGCAACCACCTCTTTTGGCAGTCTCTGCCTTTCTCTCCGTGTCGCTATGACGTCCAGACTTTTTGCCATCGGACTTATAAGTATCATACTTCTTAGGATGTGGCCGCTGCTCTTCGACTTTGCCACGATCACCCCCACCATGGTCATGACTACCTCTTATCTCCTCTCCTCTGGCTCTGTCGGGCTTTTCATGCCTGAAGTCTGTCAAAGCTTCGGCCTGCGTGATGGCTTTATTTATAGTCCTGACCTTCCGACGTTCCAACTCCGTCCTAGCCTAATTTTGCAGCCCATCCATGAAGTGGAATAACATATCATCATCCGTGAGGTTAGGAATTTGAAGCGTGAGGGTGGTGAACTCCTGCACATATACGCGTACACTACCCGTTTGCTTCAGCTCCCTAAACTTGCGCTTCGCCTCATAGATGACGTTGTTAGGGAAAAAGATTTTCTTGAACTCCTCGCGGAATTGCTCCCACGTGTTGATGGTGCACGTCCCCTTCCCTATCTCGGCCTCCTTGCGCCTCCACCATAGCATAGCCATCTCCGAAAGATACAACACAACGGTATTGATCTTACTCTCGTCGCTCTTCAACCTGTTGCACTTGAAGTAGTTCTCCAAATGCCATAAAAAGTTCTCCACCTCTTGCGTGTCACGGACGCCTTTGAACATAGGTGGCTTGGGAGCCTCGACCTTGGCCTCCCTATCTCGGACAAGCGACGATGATCCTCCAACTTCCACACCCTCCTTAACTATTTTCATCTCGGCCTTCATGGTCTCAACCGTGCTTAATGCCTTCATGAGCCGACACTCCAAGGAAATGATGACCTCCTTCATCTCGAACTCAGTCCGCTGACGTCCTTCCAACTCCTTATGGATCTTTTCGGTCTCCTTAAGGGTAAAGTCTTCAAGAGTCTTGAATTTGCCGTCGGCCATATTCATGCGCCGACCTAATATCTCTACGGCCTGCTTTGCCACTTCAACCCTTGGACCCATTCTTCTCCAGCAGTGACATCAAGGGCCTCTTCACCACGTTCATCGTCACTTGGTTCGGTGGTCGAGGGTGGATGAGATGTCAGCGCCTCGCTCGGTGTGGGGTCAAGCGGCATTTCCTCGTTACTCTTTCGATGCTTCCTTCCCTTGCGGCTTTTCTTTCCAACATCTACATGGACGTTGGTGGTGCTAGCAGCGTTCACGTCTCCTTCGGTAGCCATTCTCTCAGTATCAAACCTTTGCTCTGATACCATTTGTCACGGACTTAGAGTGTTGGCTAAAGATCCGTGCGGCACTTGACAACTTACTCACTATTCTTTCAAGATCTTGTAAGCTCAAATAAGCCTTCAAGACTTTGATCGCTAAGAGAATTCAAATTCAGACTTAAAAAGAACAAGAGAGCTTTTGGAAGAAGGCTTTGTATTGCTTTGTGGAAGTTTGCTACAACTTGCTTGCTTGGTTCGTTGGTTCACAAATGAGAGCCCCTCTATTTATACTATTTCCTAAGGGGCTAAAGTGTAAATAAAAATTACTACTAAAATATTTACACTTTGGTCCCTCTCTAGAATTCTCTACACTTTCTAGGAATTTCCAAGTCTTTCCAAGAAAATATCTAAGTTATTCTAAAGAATTCTAAGGAAAGATCTAGGTTCTCCCATATCCTTCTTGAAAAATCTAACGGATTCTAGAGTTCTCCGCAAGCCTCTCCTTAACTCTAGAATCTTCCTCCCCTATCCGGACGCAAAATTTAACTGTGAAGTGGCGGGACGTGACACAATGATCCTTATATTCAACCACACATAATTGATACATGACCTCGACGACTAGAGAAATATTAAGATTGTCGGATAACCACAAATACGTATGGTAGTTTTTCTATAACTCAAAAGCAAGTTGGTACATGTAGAACCACTAAAATACTTTAACAACTCCAAGACAACACCAATTATGTCATTCGAAATAATCAAATCTTCCTATTCTTCCCATTCAACCAAGAGAACATCGCGGGATTTGGTACCCCTTATCCACCACTAGGGATCCACCCAAAAAGTGAAAACACACTAGAGCATAGCTAGTGAATAATACTCACAACACGAACAACTATCATAAACACTCCAACCTTTTACCTTATTATAAACCAACACTTTTAAAAATAAAACCTTTTTTAGGTACTTAACAATCAATAGTAGTAAACTTACAACTCAACCCAGGTGTAAGTCCTTTCATATGCTCAATACCGGATACAATTGATCATTTCTCACCTTTTCAATTCATACCTTGACAAAATATATCACCACAAATGTAGACTTACAATGAAAACTCTAAATTGTAAACTCAATCATATAACACAATTCCCTTATCTATTAACATTAGCATATACCTTGAAAATTTTTATAAATTCATAGATCTTCGCTTATCATTGATCGTTTCTCCATCGATCTTACAATACCTTTTCCTCAAAATTCAATCGTACTCATTACTAAACTTAAAACAAAACAAAACACTTATCATCACACTCGAGCTAATGTCTGTACACTCCTTTCTCAAGTTCTTTCCAACAGTTTTTAACCATTCTAACGGACTTATGATACTATTACCATAGCCATAGCAAAACGAATGAAATCACGCGTCTCTAAACCCAATGATCTACCCCTCTGAAGATACTTCTTTTGCCTTAAGAATCAAATAAAATATTCTTGCTCTTGCCTCTCACTAAAGGCTATACTACATCCCATTATTTTTCTTCATCATGACCCTAGTCTTTTAAATTATATTCGAGTGGTGTCCCACAATCTCTTAAAATTTTCCATACAACCAGGTTACTCACCAAATATTAGACAACCATAACCTTAGGTACCCGCAAGTCGTAATTACTATACAAAACTCGCTTAATCAACAATCTCATTATATATTTGCATCCCATCACAATCCACCACGAACTCTTATTACCATTATGCTCAGTCAGCCCTGACTATCACTATGAAGCCAACCTTTCATCAACACGACACCTCAAACTCAGGTATATTCATCAAATTCAAAGGACTAAGCCAATTTTTATACTCATCTTCTTACTAACATCTTCAATTTTCTTCGCCTAAGTATACTCAATGAAACTTTGTTTATCCATAAGCTTGTCATTACAGTATTAATCCATCCCTTTTGGATTAAGATAAAATCATCAGTCCTCATACTACCCTCCTTCTTCTTAACAAACAAGACAAGAGCACCATACTTGGAAATACTAGGACGGATGAAACCCTTATCATGAAGCTCTTGGTTTTGAGCCTTAAGCTCTCTTAATTCTGCTGGAGTCATACGATACAGAGAGATGGAAATGGGGTGAGTCCCAACATCCAAGTCAATGCAGAAATTTGTATCTTTAAATTGAGGCATAACAGGCAATTCTGTAGGAAAAACTTCCTTAAAACTCATATACCACATGAATAGACTCAATAGAGGGAGACTCAACCTCAACACCCCGAACATGAACCAAATAAGCCAAAAAACCTTGCCTTACCAGTTTCCTAGCCCGAATAGAGGATATGATCTTAGCTAGCTTAGGCTTGTACACCCCTTCCCACTCTAATCTTTCCCTATCGAGGATCTCTTAGAGTTACCAACGTAGTATTACAATTAGGCCTAGTATAATAGGGGGACAACCAAGTCATGCCTAAGATTATATCAAGTCATTCATATCCAGCATAATCAAATCAACCTAAATCTGAAAATCCATAACCACAACAGGACAACACGATACACATGGGTGACTATGACTGACTCTTCAACTGGGTAGAAACATAGATGGAGGCATCAAGTATATCATAAACCACATCAAATCCCAAGGCAATTGAATTGACACGTACGAATAAGTAGAACCCAAATCATACAAAATAATAGTCATCCGGGCACAGACAAAAGTAGCTCTTGTAATCACTGCATCACACCCTCAAACTCGGTCTTACCCAAAAAAACATAAAACTGAGCCCTGTCCTCTTGACGGGAAACCTCATTACCTGGCTGCACTACTCCTCTACCTGCATTACCATTTTTTTCGGCCTTGCTGATTTCCTCCTCATATGCCCAGGTTATCCACAATTTTAATACACCTTATAGCTTATATTCGATTGCTGAACACTGAATTAGATCGCGGGGGCTAGTTCGAGTATGATTCGGGATCCATAATTATGACTAGGGGAAAACATAGGAGACTAGGCTGAGATTCTGTCTCGCTCTGTCCCGCTGTGGCGGGAGAAATCCCGCACTAGCGGTCTCTTCTTGGCGGGAAAATCCCGCCCTAGCTGCCATAACGAATACAAAATTTCTGCCAATAATTTTTCTGGGGTTCTTTTCTTTCCCAATTTCCCCCAAAGGTTCCCAGCTATATCACATGCATTCGTAGAGTACTCAATCCCCTCGGTTAGGATAATCGTTGCCTACCTCGAGTCAACCCAACGATACACGCTCCAAAATCCCTTTACATTACTTCAACATTACAAGATCCTCGTCCCCAGGATATACCTAGACTCTCACACGACTATCAGTTGGTCGCAACGCACGCCCATAATTCTCGCTTACGAACCACATCGTAATTTATCTAGACCCTTGCACCTAATCTCATGATGACTTTCTTTTCACAACAAGTTTCACGACACTTAAGCAGTTACAACTTGCAGACACGTCCAAATTCTTTAATTAGACGACTATTACTGATCATCTATGCCTTATACGGCCTCTAAGGCCAGATACCAATTGAAACCTTCTCAGTTCTAATTAACTTGCTTGTGTCCTTTCAGTCGGGACTATGACGTCTAGTTCACTTTATTGAGATACCAATTAGACTCAACTCATACCACAAATGACAATATTAGCTAGAGAGCCCCCGCAAAACTGCTAATTTAAATCATAGAACTTGGTCGAACCCAATTCTTAACCACCTCAATCTTTAACTGATGGTAACCAGAACTTAAATCAATCTTAGAGAAAATCGATGCACCTTGCAATTGGTCAAAAAGGTCATCTATCCAAGGCAATGGATACTTGTTCTGAGTGGTGACCTTATTCAACTATCGGTAGTCTATACACCTCCTTTCTTGCTAGTGATGATGTTATCGTTGTTGTTGCTCTAGCTCAGACCATAGAGTGAAGGAGGAAAGATATCAATTTGTATCACCCAGATACCAATTGAATTCAAGTCACAGCACGAAGGAGCAGAAAAAAGTGAGTTTTTCTTAAAGTCCTATAGCCTCTCCAAGAAAAGTACGGACGTCATCATACTGTTCCACAAGACTCTACTAGACTCGTTTTGGTACAATGAGATCAACGAACCTAAGGCACTGATATCAACTTTGTCACGACCCAGATCTTCGTGATTGACACCCACACTAACCCTCTAGTGGGAGAACCATAACTACTAATTAACTAACAATTTAAAGCTACGGAAACAGGTTTAAATAACTAAATAAGGAAGTTCCCATAAACTTCAACAAAAGATCTAACAACTAAACTAAACAAACGCGAAAAAATAACTTAGAACCTGAAAGTCAATGTATCGAAACTCTAATAAGATTCATAAGTCTAAATAAGAAAATCATCTAAAGAACTAGTCTAAGTCTGAATACGATGGACTAAACAAAAAAAGAACTCAAGGTAGCTCGGAAGAATTGGCTCACCTTTGAATTTGAATCGGCGATCACTGATCTTCTAAGCGAGGTTTGTCAATAGCTGCCGGAATATGCCATGTACTCAACAAAAAACAAGCAATTGCAGTATCAGTACACAACCATAGTGTACTGATAAGATTACACGACTATCCCAATAAGTGAAACACGTGCAAGTAGCCACAACTTTATAAAAGAGCCATATATCAAGAATATATAATATTAGTCATCATTTCATAATCAATATAGCATTCCACATTCTCAATAATACACATTGGTTATCAATTTAGAGCAACATACAATCTTTCAATATCAATCATCATTAGATATGAACGTAATCATCACAATTAGATACACAACCCAATTCAATAGTCCTCTCACGGAACCCAATTCAATAGTCCTCTCACGGAACCCAATTCCATGGTCCTCTCATTGAACCCACACCCAAATTGTTAGCATGCCGAAACGTGGCAACCAATCCCATATTTATGCTGAAACGTGGCAACCAATCCCATATTTATGCTGAAACGTGGCAATCGATCTAAGTTAGCGTGTGGGAACGCAACACCCAATCTATTCAACAAACCATAATCACAATCACAATGTACATTCTCACAATCATACAACAAGAGGTGATTCATGACATACAATTATTCAATTATCCTCATCCACAAGTAGTGTGATCAATAGTGCAACATTCACATACATACACATATTATAATGAAGCAATTACAAACAAATATCACACACATGAAATCATAACCATCACCTACCTCGAATCCAAGCTTGAATCCCCTAAGGCACTTGAATCTTCCCTTTCCGAATTCTTTCTGCTTGTTCTAGGTCTACAAATAATTAATATAAGCAAGAATCAACAAATGAGGCCTAATTACCCAGATTATAATCAACATTATCAACCCTAGGTCAACCCAAGATCCCAATACCCAAATTAGGGCTTTTTCCACCATTAACTTCAGAACAAAACCTGTCCCCAATGATAATTTCCTAAGAAACTATGTTTTACGGATCGAAAAATGAATTCGGAGAGTTAAAACCTTACATTTAGCCTCAAGAATGGTGAAAAACGGTGAAGAACTCGTCTGGGGTCGTTCCTTAGCTCTCAAAGTTGAAAAGTGCAGAATAAAGACGTTTTGGAGTTTATTTACAATTTTAAGTCACGTCGAACCCGCCACAACGGTCCTCACCCCGTTACAGCGGCCCTGCCCTGGCGGTAGAAATCCCGCCTCAGCGGCTTACACTGAACCAGTGAGATATTTTAATAATTCCAAGACCTTCATTCCACAATACACCTTTAACTAACGACGCTCAGAAAATACCGTTCACGCTAGGATCGATTTCGGGAGTTCTACTCACCCGAATTCAGTTTCGTAAAGTCATATAGGTTCCTTAACGACTTATCTAACCATTCATGTAATCAAAATCATAAATAAGTCACCCGATTGTTACCATATTTCCATACACCTGAACAACTCTGATTTCGTCCAAATCTGAATTAGGTTGGAAAATTCCAAATTACTACTCAAAAGTTTTCTTTCCCCATTGACTTTTCTATAATGACGGAAACAAGTCGTTACAATAATATAACCTGAAAAAATATGCACAAGATTTATTGAATCAAAACGAACAATACCTATCACCATCGTAACACTAACTTCACAATAACTTTTTCTTAATGCCCAAACCAGAATTATCACTATTGAAGCCATGTCTACTTATATAAACACAAACAAAAACAAAAAAAAGAAGAAGTGAAGAGAATGTTCTATAGTTTGAAAAAATGAAAAGAAAAATGGAAAACCTTTTTTTCCCTTCATATAAGTAAAGGGAATAAATGGTTGATTAAGAGGGTATCCAAATTGGGTTCCCTTATCATGAAGCAATTAAAGAAAGTGTCACTTAAACTTTAAACACATTAATTAGTACTCTGTTTCAAAATAAATAGCATCTTAATAAAAATCACATCTATCAATAAATTTAATAAATATAATATGTAGTTTATTAAACCACCTTTATTTGATAAATGCTTAATAAAAATTAACAATATGGAATATAAAAATATAGTTGAAAAATTATTAATGTTTATCCTAAATTCCTAAAATAACATTTATTTTGGATTTTTTTAATATAAAAAAAACACTTATTTTGAGACGAAGTAATATTATTAATTAGTTATTAATAGATTACTTAATCCACTACTGTCTGAGTCTGCTACTTGTTATTGGAGTGGACAAGAATATTATTGTGTCTTTTGTCAGTTTCTATTCTTTATTTATTATATACATTTGTTTATGTACCAACAATCTTATATCATATTGAGCTACCAATTCTTGATTAAGTAAAATTAATATTTAATATGACTATGTCATTTTAGCACCTTCTCATATGGAGTAGTGTTAATAATTCTCTCAAATAGAGGTCTCAAATTCAAAATTCGATAATGTTTCTCGATCAAATGATTAATTGTAAGATGTTATAATTATTAAATTAATTAGGATTGACTATAATTATACCTTATATCTATTTTATGATATGATGAGTCTTGAAATTATTAATAAAATTGATGATATATGACAAAGAGATCAGCAGCTTAAGTAACTTTCTACATAAATATAACATAAAATTAGATATAATATATCCTTGTGATTCGATTATTTCTCAAATTTCATATAGTGAAAATATAATACATTGGACTACCCTTTTATCGATTTCATTGTATTCCATTCATATATTGTTAGGTAGGTGTGTCCCATCGAATTTAATAATTAATAGTAATAATTTATCATAGTTAGATTACTTTTACATAATTATCTACCTACTCCTCCCTTTCAAACTTTTAAAAAAAACAAAAAAAACGGTTATGAAGCTTACATAAGTAGAGTTATATTTTTCTTATTAATAAATTTATTTTGACTTTGATTAACTAAATAGTCTAAATTATGTAATAGAATAGAACTGCCACCTAATCTACTACTAGTATTCTCTAAAAATAGTCTCATTTTACATTCCTTTTTGACTCCAATGAGTTTATTTATCTGTTGTATTTTTCAAAGTAAATTAAATAATCAAGAATGTAGTGCAAAATTATTTCATTCTTAATTAGAGATTTTGCCTCCGAATTATGATAATAGAAAAATCCTCTAATAGAGAATATTTTTTCTTTTAATAAATTGCAATAAAAATATAAATTATCCAAATTAATAAACTTCAAATATTAGATAATCATATAAAAAAATATAAGAATTATGAAATGAGAGGAATATGACCTTTCCTTTTAATAGATTTGTGACACAAATCTAAATCAATTGGACAAATCAAATTGTGAAAGGAAATGCAGTTTCTCCTTTAATTTCCACCCAAATTAAGATATTTAAATCAGTAAATTTTATATATCAAATAATTATGTCAAGAAAATAGAGGTAATAAAGGGAAGACTAGTGATTTTCAAATACTTGATAATAATACCAAAACATTCTAAGCAAAATATAAAAAGGAAAACACTTTCCTCCTTATTAAGTTTCAACATGAATCTAAATTAATCAGACTAATCAATTTTTAATTCCAATTAAATTGTGACATGTTGGGATAGAGGAGGGTTAGGTGTTTTTTTTGTTTAATGTTCTTTTGGAGTTGGATAAAGGTAAATAAAAAGAAAAATTACGAAGCGAAAACTCAAACTCTCATCAATCTAATAAACATTTAAATAACTAACCAACTTAACTATTAAAATTTTCGAAGCTCCCACATAAAGAGGCATTGAAAAGAAAAGAAAAAAAAAATTCAAAACACACCTGAACTCCGTGTGAATTATTTATTTCATCCCCAAACTATTGGCAGCATTAAAAAAACACTCATTTACTTGATTAACAGAACTTAAATACACCCCCAATCTTGTAACACGAGTGAAATACACTCCTAAATTCTCGTCAAATTTAGAGGTGTTTTCAACACTTCTATCGACTTTTTATTAAGAGTCACAAGCTCCTAACAAGAGTTAGAGACCACTTACTATGTCATATCACAAGTCGGAGGTGTATTTAGTCAAGTAGATGATGTTTACAAGATAGTCAATAGTTTAAAAAAAAAAACTAATAATTTATGTTAAGTTTAGAAGCGTTTTTAATACTTTCTGGAAACATTACAAAGAGAGGGGGAAAAAGATAGCAAAATGTACAAGGAAGGGACCCAAAAACCAAAACAAAACAATTCCAATCAGAAGAAAAAGCCAGAGAAAAGAAAGTAAACCAGAAAACCCCATTTGAATACTCTCTCACAAACAAACATAACCAGAGTAAAATGAGGAAAAAGCCATAGAAAAAGTTGAGGGAAAAAGCAAAAGAGAAGAAAACCCCTCAAAGAACTCATAAACACAGTCACACAGTACTACTAATACTACAGTTCAAGAAAAAGCTCGTATCTTACCAGTCCCTTTCATTTCTTCTCTGTCTTTTCGATAAATCCTTCTGTTATTTTTTACCTGTCAGTTCAATCCATTTTTCCTCTCAATGCTACTCTGTATGGTCCCCTTTGTCATGCATTAAACACTATCATGTTACCTCTCAGGTTGGGAAAAAATGGCGGTCTTTGTCTTTCATAATTTCTGTGCAAAAATTGGGTGTTGTAACACATTTATGTATGAGGGTACTTATCAAGATTCCATTTTTTGATCTTTGTTTTCCATATCTGTGCTTAAGTTGGTTGTTTTGAGACATTTTAGTATGTGGGTACTTATCAAGATTCCATGTTTTGATCTCTGTCTTTCATAATCTGTGCAAAAAATGGGTGTTTTAAGATATTTCTGTATGTGGGTACTTATCAAGATTCCATTTTTTTATCTTTGTTTTCCATATCTGTGCTTAAGTTGGTTGTTTTAACACATTTCTGTATGTGGGTACTTATCAAGATTCCATTTTTTGATCTTTGTTTTTCATAATGTGTGCAAAATTTGGTTGTTGTTAGACATTTCTGTAAGTGGGTACTTATCAAGATTCCATATTTTGACCTTATTAACCTAATTTAACTCTTTTCTGGACTAAATAAGCAAATGGGTGTTCAGTATTTGTCATGTCTGAAAGTGGAAATGGTGGATTGTCTGTTTTTGTATGTTTTTACTGTGTGATTTCTTGCTGTTTTTGGAATTTTCAATCTTCAGATCTAATTGTAGCTTATTGGAGATAATTTCAATGGAAATGTTTGGTGCTGAGTTGATTGATGATTTGATTGTTGAACTGATTCACTAGGTATTTGTTGAGATCAAGTTGAGGATGGTGGTTTACTTGTGAGTTAGGGTTTGTTTCTTGGTGTGAAATTAATTGTTTCAATGGACGGGCGTATGAAGAAATATGGGCAGTTGAGTCCAGAGAGAGCAAAAGTTTGGACTGAGAAATCACCTAAGTATCAGCAGCAGCAGCCGGCACGGTTGAGTAATGGCAAAGTGCCTGTTGTATACTATCTCTGTAGAAATCGACAGCTCGAACATCCTCATTTCATTGAAGTGCCCCTGTCTTCCACTGATGGCCTCTACTTGAGGGGTAAACAAATGTTTGATTGTAGAATCTATGTTAGTACTAAATTGTTTTTGTTTTGCTTTGGAAAATTTATTTGTGTTGTACTACTTTTGAAGATGTAATTGAGAGACTTAATGTTTTGAGAGGTCGAGGAATGGCTTCATTGTACTCATGGTCTTGCAAGAGGTAGGAATTATTCAACAATTTTGGTTTGTTGTCAAATTTGGCTTTAAATGGAAGATACAAATGTAGTCTGTGTGCTTAATTTTTGTTTGATTATGAAAACAGAAGCTACAAGAACGGTTTCGTCTGGCATGATCTTTGTGAAGATGACCTCATTCTTCCTGCTCATGGTAATGAATATGTTCTTAAAGGCTCAGAGCTTTTCGATGAATCCGATGCAGGTAAATTAGACCTTCTTATGTAAATGTAAAATGTGAACCACATGATTGTTTGTCTAATACAGTTAGACCTCTCTATAGCAACATTTCACTACAATAACTACGTATTTCTATGGAACCAATCTTTCATGTTGTGTCATATTGTATGTTCTCAATAACGTCATTTCACTATAGCATCCAAAAAAATATGGAGACAAACGATGTTGTTACGGAGAGGTTAGACTGTAGTTGTGAGTGTTACTGCAACAAATTAGAATAATGGATGAGTTTGGCTGCACTAATTTATTGTTCCGTTTTACTGTGAATGGTTAAAATTTTGAGATCATTAGTGCTTATAAACCAACTACGAGTGAACTGGCCTTTTGATTCCAGGTCGCTTCAGTCCTGCTGGAAATGTTAGATTGTCAAATCCAAAGCTGCTGCCGGAACCACAATCCTCTAGAAGCCAAGACGACACTTCGTCTTCTTCTAGCATGAATGAAAAAGGTACAAAGAATTCTCAAGATGATGAATCATCACCTCCTGTTCAACGATCAGGTTCTTCAGCGGTATCTCCTCAATCGTCCAGTGCTGATAAAAGCTCTTCATGGAATGGCTCATTAAGCTTGGCAGAGTACAAGATCTATAAGAATGAAGGCCTTGCCGATGCTTCAACTCAGACTGATGAAAATGCAAGTAAAGCTAGACCTCCAGAGACTTGCACGAGAGGGGTTTCAACAGATGATGGGTCTATAGAGCTTGGAAATAATGAAATTCATGAGGTTCAGGTTCAACCATCAAATGAATCTGCACAGATATGCCGGGAGACAGTATCACCTGCTCCGTCCTCGTCAAGTGCATCGTCATCAGGTGGTAGGACAGATACCTTGGAATCCCTCATCAGAGCTGATATTAATAAGCTCAACAGCTTTAGAATAATTGAAGGAGAGGAATTTCGGGTTCCAAAAACTAAGCTAAAGCCCTCAAATGTGCTGATGCAACTAATTTCTTGTGGATCGATTTCAGTAAAGGATCATAGTTTTGGCCTTATTCCTACCTACAGGCCGAGATTTTCACATTCAAAGTTCCCGTCTCCTCTGTTCTCAACCTCGTTAACTTTAGGAGATCTTGATTGCCTGGCAGAGAATCCTAGGTTTATGAGTTTGAGGTTGGAAGATAAGGAATACTTTAGCGGCAGCCTTCTCGAGACGAATATGCCCAAGGAACCTACTCTTCTAAAGCGGTCGTCATCCTACAATGCTGACAGGTTGCTGTTTTTTGCTATTCTTCTACACTAAAACAGTATAATCACTTGATATATAATTAATAGATGCTTTACCAATATGATATTTCAGACTTCTTGCCAATTAAAAAGTAGTTTGGATTTGTTAAACCAAAGTATTATGGATTTCCTTCAGTTTTAGTCATGTCAACATTCATATTGCAAATCATAGGTTGATTCTCATGTTTGATTATTTTGTCCTTTCTCATGGTGATTGTCGTAAAGTATCTTTGCCTTATTGGGGAAAAAATCAATATTTTTGACAATGGTTAAGGAGAAAACTGGCACTTAAAGGTAAGTTTTATAAAATATTTGTTAGACCTGCTATGTTGTATGAGGTGGAGTGTTGGCCAGTCAAGAACTCACACGTCCAGAAGATGAAGGTAGTGAAAATGAGGATATTGAGATGGATGTTTGGGCATACTAGGGGAGATAGATATAGGAACTAAGATATTCGGGACAAGGTCGGTGTAGCCCCGGTGGAGGACAAAATGAGGGAAGTGAGAATGTGATGGTTCGGACATTGGTTATTTGATGTTAGACGAGTGATAGAACTAGCTTGAGTAATTGTGTGGATTGCTGATAGAACTACTTACTATTTACGAAAAAATGTAGCTATTGACCAAGAATTCTTTGTCCGATTTTGCATGTCATTCTAAATGTTGAGTTGGAAACCGAATTTGTTGATGCAGGACAAATAAAGAACATGGAGATTCAGTTGAAGACAGAGAGGAGAAAAGCTCAGTCATAAAGTGCATTCCACGTTCCATCAAGGCGTCCCTGAATAAGCAGCAAGCAAGAAGTGAGTCAATGAAATCTCCTCTTTCCGAAGGTCCTAGAATCTCATCAGACGGGATAGGCAGTTCCCGGACCATTACATCCGACACATACTGTGGAGGAAGCAAGCGAATTACAGAGCCGTCTGACAAGAGACACTCAAATAGAATAGACTCTTTCAGAGAGGAGAAAGACAATGTGATCAAAATTGAAGAAAGTTAAGTATTACTTATAACTAAAGATATGTTATGTTCCTTGGTATTGAATTAAGTTAGTTGAAATGTCTTCTTCATTTCTTTCAACAGGCTTGCATCAGGAGCTCGGGTTATAATACAGTCGAAAGGAGCTTTTAACAACGATGAACATTAGGCGAACCAGAAGCCTTCGGTTAACTAAGTGGAGAATTTTGTTTAGCTTGTAACTACTTGTCCTACTTTTAACTGTCCAAACATGTTATGTAAATGCCAAATAGGGAAAAACATGAAGCAAATTGAGCGTTTGCTGAATAGGGACAAGTAGTTAGAGTTTTGAGCTGGTTCTATTGTACCTACCATTGAAATTTTTGATCTCTTTTTTTTTTCCTCCAGTTTTCTGGTGTATAATTGCCATTGAAAAATGATCAAATGTTCCACTTTCAATTTAGTCAATTCAGTATGTCTGAGAAATCATTTGTCTTGCTTCTTATATTGTCTTGTAGTTTAATTTGTTTGTCAAAAAGATGCAGGGATGATAGAACTCATATGTGTAAAAGGGGTAGCGTGGTACACAAAACATTCTGCATTAGCTAAGTTCAGGAAGGGCCGCAACTCAAGAAGTGTGATGTAGACAGCCTAATACAATGTAAACATTAGAGACTGTCTTCACGCTTCGAACTCGTGACCTATAGGTCAGACGAAATTGATTTTATCGTTGTTTTTGAACTTCTATGCTTTTTAGCAAGAGAGTTTGAATCTTGTGTGTTTACTATATCAACACAAATATACTTTCAAAGTGAGTCGTGTTTCATGAGTATGATTGTATCTATTTTAGTTAAGGTTCTTATCGTTCGACTCTCAAAAAGTAAACTATGGCAATTAAAAAGAACAGAGTATATATTTGAAAAACTCTTGTCTTGATGCAATTAAATAAGGCCAATTAGGGCACAATACATTGAATTTTGAAATGGTATTTTAAAGAGTAAAAAGACAAAAAACAGTGACCAAGAAACATGGGATTCCTCTGCCCAATTGAACTCTTTTTAGCCATAGTTTTGACTTTAGAATTGTTGACTCGCTCACTGACTTTTTGAACTCTTTGAAAAGGTCAAAATAAAACTTTTTTACTTTTGGTTAATTTTTCAAAAATTATATTTGACTTTACTCATGTAATTACAGTAGTATTACATTATTATTATTGTCTACAATAATATTTTGTTGTAATATTATTTTTTAAAAATATCGATTCAAAGATGCTATTATAGAAAAGCTTAAAGATTTGAAATAGCATTAAGGCAGTACTATAAAGTTGTTTGTGTTTAAATTAAAGTGCAGTGAATTTGCTGCCAAAAAGGTTGTTTTACTCACGTGTAAACTAAAGACAACTTTAAGACAGAAATTAATGAAATCTTTCTTTAGGTCCCATCTATTAATTTTAGAATAATTGTTTCAAATTATTTATTATTTTAAAAATTTAAGAAAAATTGATTAAATTTTTTATTTTTACTTTTAATTATTCTTGAAAACTATAAATACTTTAATTATGAAATGAAGACACCTTAAAAGCCCCGGCTCCTCGGTGTCTTACACGTCTTCTTCGACCCTGCCGAAGCAGTTTTCTTTCTTCAGGTAGTGAAGTCACAAATAAATTAAATTAGGACAAATAAAAATAAGATAGTCAAAACTATTTTTAATCATATATTTTTTAAAAAATGTGTAAAAATAGAATACAATAGATAATTTAAAACGGATAGCAATGTTGTCTCCCTAATTAATGCAAAATGCATACTCTTTCTTGTTGAATATATATATATAAATATATATATCGTTTGATTTTGAAATTGAAACTTGAAATGTGAATCTTTGAAGTTGTATTTTACCATCTAAATTAACAAACTTTTTTTTTTTTTTAACTTTTAAAGTATTAGTATGAAGTTTTTATTCTTTTTTAATTTATATTGTTAGACTTACCTACAGAATAAGGAAACAAACTTATTATGAAGTAAAAAGTGAAAAAATAGTTGAAGGACTATTAGTGTTTCACAACAAAGAATAAGGATTATTTTAATTTAAATCCCAATCTTAAGGGACTATTAGTTTTTGAATATGTATATATTAATTTTAATATATTGAATTAATCAAATCAACATTCAAATAGTAACATTTTATCTTCAATTTTGCAGAAATAATCAACTTCCAATTAGTCAATATGAAATTAATTCCACATTTTAATAGATTTTAAAAGAACATTTTTGTAGAGAAATTGATTAATTAATTGATGAATTAAATAAACAAAATACATAAAATAAATATAATCTGAATATATGAATTCAAAGTATATATTGATAATTGAAACTGAACTTTATTAATGATATTCAAATTCTTTAGTTATTTATATATCAATAAAACTCGCAACATAAAATTTATCTTATGAGTGCTTATTAAGAAAAAAACATAATGTTTTTCCTAATAAAATATTATTATTATTGAAAATTTATCATTAGTGACAATTATCATGACATGCTTGTTGAAATGAATAACATATATTTGGTTTATCCAATACACAACACCAAAGTTCTGGTGGTTCAGAAGCCTTGAAGCATGGATCGAAATCTTTCGCACCGACTTTTATACTTTCATCACCTGCATTTCATAAAAAAATAAATATAAGATCGATTGACTTTTATGTACTAAGATCATGCATAACAATTTAAATAATAATAAGTATAAAATATAATAAAATATGAACATACATTGATGGAGAGCTAGCAGAGAAAATAAAATTACGCAAAGTAGCAAAATTGATAAAAACGAAAATTTTATAAAGGCCATGAAAAATATAATTAGATGTTTGAAAATCAAAAGATAGTGAAAAATATGTATGAAATTGTCCAAAATATATAGCCATTGCAATTACTTGATTTTGGTAAATGATGGAAACTAATAATTAATTAATCAAGTTATTTCCTAATCTATACATCCATAGAATCAAGGATATAAAATAAATTGGGGAAAAAATTAAATACATCTTACTAATTCATTCAACATTTTTATAAATTATTTAATTTCCTAAAATAACTCTTCCATTTCCTTTTACTACACCTCATTAATATGTTTTAATTTATTTTCCTAATTAATTGCGCAAGGTGAATTTTATTTTTTGATGAAAAATGAATAAATGTGTGTTTGTATATTTGTGTTTGAATTTTTTTCCCTTTTTAAAATCAAGTAATTAGTGAATAAGGTAAATAATACGAAAAATAAATTGGGGTTCATAGAACCTGCATAGTTCAGATATGAAAATTTGAAAACGTTGTCATGATTTAAGTGTGTTGCAATGCCTTAATATTCCTAGTTTTTATGAAGCTTCAATTCAATTAAAACCTTAATTTTTTGAATTAAAACGAGAGAAAAAAAAATTGAAAAACTAGATAACTGGTAATTCTTGTTCATGACAAGTGTCACGTCATTATTTTTATGACCAAAATTATATAAATAATATAAATTTCAATTTATTTCATTCGATGTGATTCTAATCTATCAATAATTTATTTATGCTTTTGTCTAATTTCATTGGAAACATGAGTCAAAATCAAGCATCATTTGTCACATTTAGAGTTTTGTCATAATAATTTATTTATTATGTTCAAACGGTGATATAGTAAAATTACTTTTCTATTTTAATCGCCTGCCCATAATTGCATGGCAGGAACTTTGTTAACCTTTGTGTCTCAAACCATAATAGTGTTAGCATCGCCCAAAATATAAAGTTGATTGTTTTTGTAGCTGGTAATGAGATGGCCTAGTCCAATAAACCCAAGAATAAATTTTAGGTTTAGCAAACATAAAAATCGTATTTATATGTTATAGCTATAATTTGTATAATTGCGCTCCATAACAAACTTTATGTTTGCTATGGAGTATCAGATTTGTATAAATTGTTGGCAGTCTCTCATTTGTATAAATCGTTGGCAACCTCTCGTTTGTATAAATCGCTGGCAGCCTCTTAATTCAATTTTATGTGTTTGTATATCTGCATAAAATTTGAATTTATATACAATTGAATCGAAATAAAACATTTGTATATCAAATCGAAATAAAACATTTGTATAATTTGTGTTTGTATAGAGCGAGAAAGAGAGAAAGGCAAAAGAGAACTGGGTAGGGGAAGATCTGTATTTGTATAATTATAAGTGTATAGGATGAAAATATATGTATTCGTATTTGTATATATAATTTTCTTTCGCTTTATACAAACACAAACGTTTAGCGAGAGAGACGAGGGAGAGACTGGCGAGAGTGGCAAGCGAGAAACCTAGGAAGAGAGGCGAATGACAACTGTTTGCTACGGGTTACAATTAAATCAAACTGTGGTTATAAAATTTAATTTGAATTAATAATTTGTTATTTTATACAATTTTTCCTAAACCCGATGATGAGTCTAGGTCCAGTTAACCAAAGTTGGCCCAAAACAAACAATAGGGTTCATTGATGCTCCATCAAAAGCCCCATCAACAACAATATTGGCCCAACAATCAACCCAATAGCAATTGGAGCAATTTTTGGGCCAATGACAATGACATGAACAGCCTAAGGAGGAGCTCACATTTGATTAGTTAGGTGGTGAAGCTATAGCTTATCAAAGTCTGTTCAAATTAATTATAGGGAAAATTAGCAAACTAGTCAAAATTCCTAATATCTATCTATATTATTTTAAAATCATGAACTCCCTAATTTGAATCTTAAATCACTATATTTGTACTTTCTCCTGAAGAAAATTATGGTCAATGCTTCTAATTTTTCATCTAAATTAAAAGTTTTTCATTCAATATGCCGGATGAGATAAGCAAAAAAATTTCACTTTCAATATAGGAAGTAATACCATAATTTTAATACATACAAATTATAATTGAATAAAATAATCTCAAAATTATCTAATACCTTAAATTAAGCCTCAACAAAAAACTGAAAAATAATAACAATAAATGATTGAATTCAATAGTTCCTTATATAAAAATATTTCACTCTAGAAATACAACAATACAGAGAAGACAAAATTGTTTTGAGCACCAACAAACCCAAAAACAATGCTTTAAATAAATTGTATCCCAAAATTAATATTTTATTTTACCCACCAAACAACTTTTTAACTTTTATGTTATACAACTAATATACCTAGAAACTATATACAAAGTATAATATACCTAGAAACTAGGGAAAAAATCTGAAATATATTCGAACTTTGAGCGAAATTATTGTAACAATATTGAACTTTGGAAATGACCTTTTACCCCTGCACTATTTAATAGTGTATTTTAAAGGTATATATGTGCCCACGTGAAGATAAAAAATATTGCATCTGTAATAGTAATATGTCCACGTGGGCACATATATACATTTAAAATACACTATCAAATAGTTCAGAGATAAAATGTCTTTCATAAAATTTGGTATCGTAACAACAATTTCGGTAAAAGTTAAAATATTTTTCAGATCCTTTTCTCTAGAAAATATATACGAAGTATGATAAAGCACCATTTTATAGGGTCTTTTTTCAAAAAAAAAAATTATGTAAGAAAATCACATTTCCTCCGTTTCAAAAAGAATGACCTCCTTTCCTTTTTAGTGTGTTTCAAAAAGAATGACCTCTTTCATTTTTTGGTAATATTTTAATATCAGTTTTCTACGTGGCATGTTTAAAGCCACAAGATTGAATGACAATTTAGTATATTTGACGTAACTTTAATTTAGGACTATAAAATTTATGTAAAACGAACGGAGTAAATGTGTCCAAATTCTTAACCCAAAATAGATCTTGCAAACTGACAAAATCTCAAGAAAAAACCCAGAAAACTCAAAAGATAAAATCTTGTTTCTCTGCTATCTAAAACATTATCATTTTATCAATTCACCATCTCATCTTTCAGCCACCATTGTGGCAGCAGCCATGGCCGCCCACTCAATCTTGACCACCACAACCAGCACTACCAATTCTTTCTTATACCCAATTTCTTCTTCTTCCCCTAACATTAACTCTTCTTTCCATGGTGTTTCCCTTAATGTTAAGTCAAATTTTCGCCAATCTTTGACCCTTTATTCTGTCACTACCCCTAAACCCCTTACTGTTGTTGCTGCTACTAAAAAAGCTGTTGCTGTCCTTAAGGGCAACTCAAATGTTGAGGGGGTTGTCACTCTATCTCAAGATGATGATGGTTGTTTACTTTTTCTTTGTTTATGTTTAATTTGCTGTTTTGGGGGTTATATTTGTGGATTGTGACTTAAAGATAATCTTTATTACTAATGGTTCATACCCTTTTATCTGAATCTTATCTGTTTGCATTTCCACCATTTTGTGATTTAATTTGTTGTTGTTTTTGTCATATTTGTGGATTGTGACTTAAAGATGTAATCTTTTATTACTAATGGTTCATACCCTTTTTATCTGAATCTTTATCTGTTTGCTTCCACCATTTTGTGATCTAATTTGTTGTTGTTTTTGTCATATTTGTGGTTTGTGACTTAAAGATGTAATCTTTATTACTAATGTTTCATACCCTTTTATTTGAATCTTTATCTGCTTGCATTTCCACTCTTTTATGCTTTATTTTTCTTACTGACTTTTGTTATGCTTTTACTTGAGATGAGGGTCTATTCGAAACAACCTCTCTACCTTGTTAAGGTTTGCGTACACACTACCATCCCCAGACCTCACTTGTGGGATAATGCTGGGTTGTTTATTTATGTTGGATTGTGAACTAAAGATGTAATCTTTATTACTAATGTTTCATACCTTTGATCTGAATCTTTATCTGTTTATTTTTCCACCCTTTTATTCTAATTTACCGTTTTTAGTTATTTTATATTCGTGGATTGTGACCTTAAGAAGTAATCTTTATTACAAATGTTTCATACCCTTTTATCTGAATCTTTATCTGTTTATTTGTCCATCCTTTATGCTCTAATTTTCTCTTCTGTTGTCACATTTGTGATTGTCAACTAAAGATGTAACCCTTTCTAAATATAGTTCATACCCTTTTATCTGAATCTCTATCTGTTTGCATTTCCACCATTTATGCTCTAATTTGCTCTTCAGTTATCACATTTGTTATTGTTATCTAAAGATGTAAGTCTTTCTGAGTATAATTTGTAATGTGATTGTCACCTAAGATGTAATCTTTATTAAGAACTTTCGTACTCTTTTATCTGAATCTTTATCTGTTTGCATTTCCACTCCTTATGCACTAATTTGCTTTTCTGTTGTCACATTGGTGGATTCTGACCTAAAGATATAAGCTTTTCTAAGAGTATTGTCATAGCCATTTGTCCGAATCTTTATCTGTTACTTCTGTTACTACTCATTATGTCCTTATTTGGTTTTGTATAACAATATTTTTTCTTTGTGACCTAAAGATGTAAGCTTTTATAGGAATATTTCATACCCTTTTGTATTGAGTATTTTTTTTTTCTTCTTTGTATAGGTCCAACTACGGTTAATGTTCGTATAACTGGACTTGCTCCTGGACTTCATGGGTTTCATTTAGTAAGTAATGGTTGCTACAATTTGAATTATACTGCTTTTCTTATGTACTTGTCCTTATGGCAGTTATTGGTGAATTTTGGTTAATGTTATGCTTTGGCTTGTGTTGTAGCATGAATATGGTGACACTACAAACGGTTGTATGTCTACAGGTTAGCTTCTGATTTAGTTTGAACTTTGAGTTAATCGAAATGTTGGTGAATTGGAATTCCTCTTGTAATGTACTAAAAAAAATTGGAACTCTTCTAGTAGCTAGTTGAAAATGACATCTTTAGTTCTAGTTTCGCTGGCACTAGTTTGAAATTTGTTCCCTTTTGTTTTACTGCAGGAGCCCATTTCAATCCTAATAAATTGACGCATGGAGCTCCTGGAGATGAAATCCGTCATGCGGGTGACCTGGGAAACATAGTGGCCAATGCTGATGGTAAAGTACATGTTTTCTATTCTTTCATAGCGCTTTGATTCTGTTTTTGTTTGTTAAGATGGATGATGACTTTCTGGATTCTTGACTGTGCTTACTGTATGCAGGCGTGGCTGAAGTAACACTTGTAGATAATCAGGTTGTTACATTCACCTTGTCTGGTCATCGTCATTTGATCTCACTTTATGTGCTCTATGTTTGCTATTGTTATAGTTTTAGGATAATTTACTGACTCTACCTTTTGTGCACCAATTAGATACCATTGACCGGTCCAAACTCAGTTGTTGGACGAGCACTTGTAGTTCATGAGCTTGAGGATGACCTCGGAAAAGGTAAGGTTCTATATTTTGTATATTCATCCATTTTAATCTGTGAATTTGAAAAGGTTATTTCTGCGAGTGTATCAATCTTATTTGGTGCATGCTGTACTACCTTTACATTTTTTTGGAGGTCTCTGTCGTGGCTTCATCTAATCCTCATTTGGTGGTCTCTCTGTAGGTGGCCATGAACTCAGCCTTACCACTGGCAATGCTGGTGGACGATTGGCATGTGGTAAGAAGAAACACTCTTTTCTCCCTCTTTCCGCGCTGCTCTCTTTTCCTTCTTGTATAATTTCTAGACTGATATATTCCAGCTAAATGAAAACAACAACAATAACTTACTCAGTGTAGAGTGTAGTCACACAAAGTGAGGTTTGGGGAGGGTTGCGTGTACGGAGACCTTATCTCTATCCCTACCTTAGAGGTAGAGAAGCTATTTCTGGTAGACCCTCGGCTCAAGAAAAAACAGTTTAAAGCAGTTCAGAAAAAGAAGTAACGAAATTACAAGAAACATCAGATGATAACAAAACAATAGATAGTAACAGAGTTTTTGGCTGAAATCATACCTCAACTATGGCACAAACCTAAAGTACATCCTTCTACTGTAATAATGGACAAAAACATCCCTTATCTTACCCAAAAATTGGGTACTCATCCTTCTGTTAGTTTTTCTTCAACAAACTAACGGTTACAGCTAAAACATCTTCTAAGCATGGTGATTCTGTGGCTGCGCTATAATTCGAAAAACCCCAGGAAAGAACTGTTTCAAATAGGAGGCAGGGAACACATCACCAAGAGATGTGAGATCGGTGAAATGTATTCATCTTTCACTAGATGTCACGAATCATAAGAATGAAGAAAAATTAAAATAACAACCATTGAATGGAGCTTATGTAACACATATGAATTAATCCTGTAAATATATTTCGGGAACCAAATTGATTATTCCATCAAAAAAAGCAAGAGATAAAGGGAAAACTGAAGAAAAAAAGAATTTTAAAAAATATGCCACTCAACTGACAGTGATCTGATCTAACCAGCCTTGGTGATGAACCTATCGCATCCCTCGAGCAGGAAGGAATAAAGTGACTTCAAAAAATTTAGTATAAGAAAGTAAAACTTACAACTTGAGTTGGAAACAAAATTTTGATCAATTTAACTATTACTGATATCTTAATTTGTAATAATTCACTTGATCAAAGGTAATATAAGATACAATAGATAATTTAACAAGCACTTCTCGAGGACAGGCCTATAGCAAAACATGATCGGAGGGAGTGTTCAATATCTCAAATTATAGTGTAGAAGACGATTGGGATAAGGAGATTTTGGGGGAAAGTCACATGCTTCTTGACACATGTTTTGGCTATAGCCAGTTAGTTTTTTGACAAAAATTAACAGAAGGATGAATATTGCTACTTTTTAGATAGATGAAGGATGTTTTTTGTTCAGTATAATAATATAAGGATGTATCCTTAATCGAGATCAAAATGGTCCTTAATGTATGGGCTTTGATTCCACTTGTTCCTTAATAGATGAACTTGACGGAAAATAGTCCTTTATGTATCATAAAATGTGATCAATTTGGTTCTTAAGCCTAAAATTAACAATTTTTTTTCATCAAAATACACGGAATATCCAAAAGATGCGCTCGTTCAAGACGTGTTTATTCAAGTTTTTCTTACTAAAATAATTCATTCACCAAAAAAGAATTAATGGACATACCTCACTTTTTTTTGTTCATTCAATTTTTTTGATAGTAAAAAAGTTAAATTGTCCCCATATTTTCCTTCACTCTAATGAGGTTTTTTATCGTGACATTAGATATTCGATATTCTTTTGATGTCCTCCTCAATTATATATTCGAATAGTATATATTATTATTATTATTATTATTATTATTATTATGTGTGCAGTTATTCAATTCTATGTGCTCTTTTGATGGTCTTCTTATTGACGATCTCTCTGTTCTTGTCTTTCCATGAATTGAAGTTGTAAGATATATTATACATGTATGTGACACATAAAACTGGATTTAATTGTTGCTGATAAAGCTATCGTTTGTGAGCCAAAATTAGTAGAATCGGTATAGAATTACAACTGGATTAAATGGGGTTTCTTTGATTATTCTAAGAATGAGCTCATTTGGAAGCAATGGAAGGATATTTCAGGGGATTAAGAAGGATGAGATATTATTTATGATGTTGTTTCTTATGTAGTATTATGTTTATACTGAGAAGAATGAAAGGATGGTTCATGTTTTGGGAGTCTAAGTGCCTACTTTATGGAGTAAAAAGTCAACTGGAGATGGATATCTTAGGAACAAGTATGCTAAGATGGAAGGATACTGCAGGGATTCTATATCTAGATGTTGTAGGATAGAGGGTTGGATTGTGCTTCAGTGGGTGGATGGTTTAATTTGACGGTAAATAGAATTGGATATTGTTAATTATAGGTTGAAGACCAAAACGATCACATTTTATGATACATTAAGGACTATTTCCATCAAACTCATATATTAAGGATCAACTGGAAGCAAAGCCTATACATTAAGGCCCATTTTGATCATTTTCTCATTGTTAATCTAGGCTATAGTTTAAAAGGATGATTTTGGCCAAAAGTAACACAACATAAACTACAACAAAACCATACTATAATCGAGGTACAAGGAATCAACAAATAGTAGCAGAAATCTAAGGACTAGAAAATACGGGAGCAATACTATGATTACTAATATATATATATTTGTAGTTGCTTTTGCTGCAAAATTTTGTGCACCCTATATTAGATCATGCACATTGTGAGGCTAACTATAGTAGACCGGGACTTTACAATTCATGTTTCAACTTCGAGAGAGTGTGTGTGTATACAATACTGGAAGTGTCTTGATTGCACCATATGTAAGATCTGCTTTTCGTCTAGCTTTTGTGCTATTAGTGAAGGTTCAAAATCCATGTACCATTTATGCGAGGTTTAACAAAAGCACTCAAAAGAGAGACCTTTTCAAGTTTGTTGTAAAAAAGAGTGACGTTTTTGAAGCTAGCTCCAACTTCAACATCCTACACCATTCTGCCTACCATCCACCAAGTGCCAGCTCCTGAAAACATGCCTGTCTTTTCTCACTGAGTAGTTCATCGCCATGCCCCCTCTCCATTACCCAAGACAGATTTATTTAGGGTTTACTTGTTATTGGTCTAGGAATATACTTCTGAACGTCATTGCTTTAACATTGATAACTGTCAGAAATGGACTCTGAACGTATATGGTTTGTCTGACTTTGATATGTCGAGAGGAAGACTCAATTACAAGTTCATTAGTAGAAGTATCATAGCTATGTGACTTTTCTCCACTTTGACTTGTAATTTCGTTCAAGTTGAGATCTTTCCTTTACTTTGGATTTCTTAAAATGCTGGGCATGCTATTTACAAAACTACCTTTTCATTTATGTTCATCGCGAATTTTTCCTATGCAGGTGTGGTTGGTTTGACTCCAATATGAAGTAAATGCAGCAGCAGCAACAGCTCTTTTGTCGGAATTATAAGGAGTGAACGTATTTACCCTCCTCTCCGGGTTGCCAATAAAGCTCTACATGAATGTGTACTGAGAAATTCTTGATGAACTAAATTTGAACTTGTATGTACACTTGCCAAATGTAGTGCAACACAAACTGTAATTGGAGTCATCTATATTACTATCCTTTGCGTTTTGGCTATCAAAAGTGACACTCAATTAACTAAGTGTTGTCTTGGATTTTGCAGTCCTGTCATGTATAGTTTCCCTTGAGACGAGGGTCTATCTGAAACAACAATTTGTTCGTGATTAAGATTTAGTTTATCACTTTTCTTGAGTCAAGAGTCTTTCAGAAATAATTTCGCTACTCCGTAAAGATAGGGGTAAGATTTGCGTACATTATATCTAGAGACCCCACTTGTAAGGATCATTCAAGTTAGGTTGTTGTTCGTTTACGTCTTCAATATAAAGTCATGAGCTAACAAATGTTTTATTTGATTTTTCACTTACTTACTTTAGAATATCGATTAATATGGATTCGTATCATGTATGATTCATCATGATTTCATGAGAGAAGTGCTTTCTAACTAGATTTTTATTTTCATTTTTAAGACTTGAACTTGAAATCTCTAATTAATTTTGGAGAAAGTTTTATATGAAAGATTACTTACTAATTAGGTGGCATTTTACATCAGAAATCAGAATGATTAATAAATTAAGAGAGACAGTAAGTTTTCAGCCAATCTTAACTATTAAATTTATATAAGCAATTATGAGTAATTAAGGTTTTAATGAAGAAATCAGCATTTCTAAGATATTTGGTTTAGCAAAAGCATCAATGATGGCAGGAAGGGAAAAAAAATTGTACTACCAAAACAGTAAATCTAATAATTTCACTTTTTGTTAAATTAATTGTACTTTTAAAATACATTAAGTTCAGAATATATATATATTTCGTGTTAAAATTATTTCGATCAATACCAGTTATCTCCAGCTCAAACTCTATACATAGAGTAATACGGACATGTAAAACCTCAAGCTTGTTACTATTGAGGCTGATGTGCATAATTAAATATATTTTATTTGATCAATTTAACTATTTAATAGACACTTGAAAACACGCGTAAACAAAAAAATATAAAGAAAAATTTTAATTGAAAGTGGCTAATAAAAATATTTTATTATGTATTCAATTAAAACAATCTGTAATTCAAATGTCTAAATGGAATTTACTGACAAACTTAAAAGACTTTATAAGCCTATATTTTATATCATACATATTAATTTATCTTTTAAAATCTTTTTATCCCGTTAAATATTGCCACATAAACTGAGACACAAGGAAGATATCAAATTCCCCCATGTGTTGGATAAATCACGATTAATATCTTGTTTAATTACTTTTTGTGGGGTAATATATTGTTTTTATTCACTTAATAATTCAAAAGTAAGTCTAAGAGATGCTTAGATTTTTTATGCCAAGAACATGTGTTTCAAATTTAAAAACTTCCAAATTAAGCAAAGTGTCTATTCTTGAAAAGTAGATTCACTATTATATATGATTTTTAATTTGAAATTGGCACATTCATAGTTACTAATTATAAATATAGAGATTAGATTACTGCAATTGTAGCTAAGTGGATTTTAAACTCCATTTTTTCCTAACAATAATTATAAGAAGAAATTAAATGTGAGATAACCTCAATAGATTAAGATATATTATATTGTACTTTTTCTCTGTATCGTTTTAATTTTATCGAATGATTTAGAAGGATGAATAAATACTTTATAGAAAGTGATATTAATGGACAATTTTTTTCATTAGAGTAATTGTTGGGCTCAATTAATTAATTCAAAGAAAATTTTATTATGATTTAATATTATTCGTTTTGAACTAAACATGTACTATTTTTTTGTAAAATCCTCACGCTATATGTAGAATATGTCTAGCTTCTCCTTATCACGCTGAATCATTGACACATTCTAATTTATGTCGTTGTGTTGAATCAATCCAAAAATACTTTCCCTTACCTAATTCAAGATCATGCAATACTAGTCAACAATTTGAAAATAATTTTCATAATTTCTAGTTTTTAGTAACTTATAAAGAGATTAACATCTTTGCGTAATAGGAAATGGAGTAAGATCTAAGATTAATTAGTGCAACAAAGTGTAATAGCTTAATTTGCCAAAAAAAATAAAAAGATTAGTGCAACAAATTACATCAAAAAGTAACAGATGATAAATTTAATCGGAAAAGAAAAATTGACTTTTTAATGGAAATTTTATTAATCACGTTATATTTATTTATTTTTTCTCACAAAACTAAGAAATTTAATTAAAGAATAAAAACATGAGGAAATTTCGCAAATTAGGCTCCTTAGCTATAGTTTGCGCATTTACGGGCTATAGCTATAGTTTAAGTTGTGTTGTTTGTATACTTGAAATAACAAATTTATACAAATACAAACACCTGAACTTTAAATAGTTATATAAATTATATTATATGAATTTCATTATATAAAAGTTATACAAATTATATTACACAATTTCAAATCATACAAACGTGTAAATTATACAAAATGGGAAACGCAACCCACATAATTATCAATGAATGTTGGTAGCGAGTGATAATTAACTAAAACTATAATTATGATGACTAATTAACTAGTATACATTTGCTTAACATCATAATTTCTCCTAAAATCAACAAGTATGAAAAAGGGTAGGTATTATCTATCATGACGTAACAAAATATATCATAACAACAGACTACTTTTCTTCCGTCGAGATAAATAAATATTCAATTTGTTTATTTTTAATTGTCACGATTTTTTGTAGAGTCAAACTATAAGAACTTCGACTAACATTTTACAATATATTTTTTTATCATATTGATATGCAAAAAATTGCAATTTATAGTACTTTTTGTATAGTTTTTGAATATCTAAATTTTTTGTTTAAAATATCAAATTAATGTAATATAATTTTACTTTGAAAATTAGTCAAATTGACTTTCGAAAGCTTTCAACATGACAATTAAAAGTGGACGGAGAAAATATATAAATATACATATTCATGCTGAAATGATAAAATAGCGATGATGTGATATACTTAATATGTATAAGTTTAGATATATTATGCAAAGTACCAAATTATTTTTGTCTATATATTTATAATAATAAAAACAAAATCAGGGAATTTAAAGAGTAGTAGTTTTTTTTCCAAAATTCGTGCGTTGGATATTGGTTAGTTATATATTTTTAGTCAACTATGGACCAACCATATTAATCTATCAATATATATCATTATAGCTTTGCTTATGGAGTACTACCATATTTATATAATCGATCTAATAGATTAAATATTGGATCTAGTAGATTACATATCGTCATTGGTACATAAGTAGATATACACGTTCTATGTGTCAATTCGGATGAGATACACTTCAACAAATTTGTATATGGCACATAAGACTATACGTATATTTACAAATTTAAGTATCAACTTGTACGTACTCAAAATTAAAAGACATATATATATCAACTAAAATCAAATTAAAGTATACGTTTATGTGTTACCTGAATTCTTGAGTAACTGACAACCCTTTGAAATACTCACAAATTAAGATAAATCATTTAAAAAGAGGAAAGTGATTACTTTAAAAATGTATATATATAAATAGTAATAGTAATAATAAGCAACAAATAAAATAAAAGGGATACAATAGATAGTTACATAGAATACTACACTTTGAAGCATTCCCTTTCTTGCAACTTTTTTTTTTTTTTAAAAATAATAATAATAATAATAATAATAATAATAATAATAATAATAATTATTATTATTATTATTATTAATATTAACTTTTCTTGATGATGTCGTATAGCTTAATCACACTCGACCCAAGTGGGAAAAAGTACTTTACTTGGCAACTAGACTAGAAAGAGTGTTATATGTTTGTTATTTGAATTGTTTCCTTGCTTTTTGCAACTTGTATAGAAAATATACATATGCTTCAATTTAACACGGATTCAGAATTTAAACGTTGTAAATTCAACGTTAAAAATATCAAATTTAAATTGTATATATTAACTTTTTGCCTGCATGGTCTATAAATTTGAGAGGCAGCGATTATGAATTTTACAAACTCAAAGTTTGATCAGGTGGATTTTAGATTTAAATTCACCATACAACTTTTATTAGCATTGAAGTAATTTTAGAATTTGGATTCAGGATTATTATTTATTAGTACAAATTTAATGAATCATTACGAAAAATAAATTTATGTTTTGCAATAAAATTCAGATGAATATGATATTGCATTGGAGATGAATTTTAGTCAAGAGCACTCATATAGTATTACATATGTTAATATTAGTATTTTGAACTATGGAAGAGGATTCTTGATGTAATTGGTAAAATTATTGTTATATGATGAGGAGATCACGAGCTTAAGTCATAAAAATAGCAATTTGCATTATAAATGCAATATAAAAGACTGCATACAATACATCTTTATGGTCTAACTCTTTTCTAAATCTCGCATATAGTAAAAACTTTAATACATCGAGCTGCCCTTTATTAATATTACTATTTTTAAATATATGATTACTATGCTTTTCAATTCAAAGAAACAATAGGTTTCTTATTAATTCATTCTACTATATTTAGTTCTTGGCCTAAGGGTGCTAATGTAGCCTTACCATTTTAGCAAATTGACTTGGGTGTGGTTTCTAATTTTTTTTTTTTTTTAGACAATATAAGGTACAATAATAATTAAATGACCACATTGCATAATTTTAAGAAATAAAAAATATGCAAGTCTGCGCTAGCTATAGAGGGTTTGGCTCTCATTAAGAATATACACAAGATATAATTAATGATAGCCAATAATGTTGAAATTCATAACTTGAATATATGTGTATAAGTATTTTTAAAAAAATCTTAATCAGAGTTCTCAAGCAACTTCTATATATGAAATTATTTTTAATAGAAAGCTAGCTTTTTTACCTTTCAAATGAAATTTTATAAAATGAATTCGAATTAATTAAATTCAAATTAGGAATGTTGAGCACCGGACAATAAACCATATTTATGACAACAAGAAAAAAAAAGTACTCTCTATTTCAATTTATGTGATACTTTTTATTTTTCGAGAATCAAACAGTTTAAGCTTGACTAGAAATTTGCGCATAAAATTTTTAATTTTTTAAAATAAAATTTATATATTTATAAACTACGTACAAAAATATGAGTTTTAGTCGGATTTCTAGGGTCAGCAAGCCTCACAATATTATCCCCTGCACCTTACAACTTTCTTTATTTTTTGGCCACCCATTCTTCAAACTCCTTTATTTTACTTTATTACCTTCACTTTTTTTTCTTTTATTTTCATGTGTTTGTATTATTTTTTTTTGTATAATATACAAATATGTCTTTTAATTTAATTTTAGCTAATATTACATTTTTTAATTTTGAAAATATATAAATAAATACGTAAACTTATATAAAGTTGAACAGATAGATAAACATATATTCTACGTGACAATGCAGCATGATACAAAAAATTTATGCACTATACAAATATAACATAAATTTAGAACTCATAAGAAGGACGGGCCTTCAGATATTTTTTTTGTTTTTAATCGGTCTAAAAAAATGATATTTTTTAATACTACTTAGATATTTTCCTTGATTAGTTTTTTTATATATAAAAAAAATTCCAATAATATAACTCACTCAACTTCTTTTTTATTCAGACATGAAACTCTAGTTCTCTTCTTTGTGGCATTTTTTCAAAAATTCAATAATAAATTAATTAACATAAGCTGTGGCTGTGGTGATTGTATTTAAAATTCTAGAAAGTTGTTATGTGCTTTGTACAGAGTATTTATATTAAATCAATAAATATTAGACATATATCTTTGTTGCTTGTGTATTTACTTACTAAAACTTTTTTTTTGGTTTTCACCCACCTGGTGTTCGTAGCCCACGTTAGAGTTTGACCTAAATCCGGATCGCGCTCTGCAAGGCCCATTGAGGGTGGCGCTCCCAACAGGATTTTCTCCATATCTAGGGCTCGAACCCAAGACCTCTGATTAAGGGTGAAACACTCCCACCAGTGCACCATAACCCATGTCGTCACTAAAACTTGACTATTGCTAAATGATAACATTTTTTTTTTGTGTTTATTTAGATGTAAACACTTGGTGCAGTATTCTCTATTATCGCAAATATATATTACTACCTTTCAAAGAGTTGACTTCCATTTTTGTTAATACAAATCTAATTGGTTTATTTTCTTGTAAATAATTAGATTAAGATTGAAATAACAAGGTCCAATTGGAGTGGGAATAAAGAAATAGACATCATAGTGATGGCTAATTTAAAGAATAAAATGGCATGTAAAGAGATGCTAAATTTGGATCAAATGATCTTGTAGACCTATTCTTTTAATCATTTTGATTCCTTTTTATGACTTTTTTCTTATTGTTCTTTCTCTCCTCATATGTCATCGTGGGATGACTTACCATTACAAACGTTAAATAATAATATCTTTAGCGTAATCTCATAAGTGGAGTCTAATTTGAGGAGTGAGTGTTGGATACACAATTTTACTTTTATTTTGTGAAGGTAGAAAAATTATTTTCGATGGATGCTCCACTCACTTAATGCATATAAAAAACAGTAGAAAAAGAAAATACAATAGTGAAAAATACATATTGATAATAATGAAGAAAAATAGTGAATAACAAAAAATAATGCAATAGTTGAAGCAAAAGAAAATAGTAATAAATTATATTTTTTCAGAATGAAGAATAAGATAGTTGCTAGGAAGATGACTTACCACCATTCCCATAATTAATCATTAAGTGATTATTTTTCAAACTTATTAAAATCCCGTTAGTAAAATTTAAATTTTCAAAAGTATAATTATTTAATAAAATAATACACATTTCATGGTGATTTCTTTAAAAGAGTGCATAATTAATTAATAATATTGAATTAGTAAAAGAAAATGGACAATAATATATTTTTAAAAGGCTATACTAATGGTGAATAAAAATAACTAGGCAACAAATATAAAAAGACTTTATTATTATTTTATGATATGATTATAAGTGTGAACTAATAAATAAAAACAAAATAAAGCATTGTACCAAACATGGATCAAAGAAAAGGAGGCAAACATGCCAATAGACAAAAGTGAGATCACCCATAATTAATCCATATTCAGTTCAATTTTTGCACTTTAACAATTTGATTTATTGATTATCAATTTTTATATAACATTATTATTAAATTAATAAGATATTGATTGTTTTAATCGATCATTTTAAAGATTATTTGTTAATTATTTGTTGAATTATCGATTAATCCAATATTTTAAAAATAAATGCTAAGAAGAATTAATGTTCGTCCATTGGTTGATTATAAAATTTTAAACTACTTTCAAATCAACCACTAATCAATAATAACCCAATATTAACAATAGTACAATACGATGATATTTTTTTAATTTAAATAATCGATTATGATTTGATTTTGAATAGATTTCCTTTAAAATAACACTACTACAATACATGGCCACCACATACTGAAGTGCACGTTATTAATTACTATTAATTATCTTCTTTTCCCCCATTTTGTAGGAGAATTAAAAGCTATTTTACCTAGCTCTATATAATATAATGTTGGAAAAGTCATTAAAAGGAGGAAATTAATAAAAATGAATTTATAATGATATAAATGAATTTTTACACCAACAATGTAATTTAGAATGTTTCTAGAAGATTATATATCTCATTTTCTAGGTAACTAGTTTTACTGATGTGACTATTACAACATCTTAATTCGATTGCTTCTGAGGTGATCAATCTCACAATAAATAGAGCCCGAAAAAAGTGGTGTATATACAATTTTATTCTTTAGGTAAGCAAATTATTTTTGATAGACCTTGACTTAAGTAGCGCGCAAAAAATCAATATAACGGACAATAGCAACAAAACAACAGTTGGATAAATGAAACAGAAAAGAGTCCATAGGTAAAAAAATCAAAAAATAAAACAGTATGAGAGGACTTATAATAATAACAAGTATTATTATAAAAGAAACTCGATAACACTCAATTACCTACTAGCATTTCATCTTAATCTTCAATTTTTATATCCTCCTATCTAGTATTATGTACTTGATAAACTATAAATATGCTATGTTTTGATTATAATATTTTATTTTTTTTTGACAATTTGATTTATTATTAATGAATGATCCTAGTTATAAAAAAGTTGGAGATCAAATCAAAGATAATCATGGAAATTAAATTCTTGAATTTGTCATACTTAGAAGAGTGGCCTAAAAGTGGAGTACCGCTATTAAATTTATTCGTTGAGATAGAAAAAAAGCAAAGGGTTTTCTTGAAAGCCAACCGAATCTTGGTGGTTTGCCTTACTTGCATTTCTTGATTAAAATTATTACTTTTCCCGTATTAATTTAGATGACATATTTCCTTTTTAATTTATCTCAAAATGAATTATATATTTCACTAAAAAAAATTAAATTATATATAGCTACAATGTTCGTGGATAATATGTCGCTAAATCGCTCGTATCTAACATATAACTCTCTGACAATATAATTTATTTTTAATCTATCGCTAAATGTATTTAGCGGTGAATTTTGTTGTTTGACTACGTAACGCGCTTGTCGTTAGTTTCTATTTTTAGTAGTGTTGATGAACTGATTTATAGTCATAAAAATATCTATCACACATGTTGAATCACGAGTTTTTTAATAAAAAAAAAGAAAGTTTTTTTCTTTTAAATTTCGTATCAAGTCAAGTGTATCATATAAATTGCGACGAAAGGAGTAAGTAATTATAATAATAATAGTAATCAAGAATAATAGTTGTTTTCTTCGAGTCTTAGAAGTGATGGAGTGAGTGAGGTGGAGCATGCCTTTAACGTGCAATGCTTTATTTGCTTGATGAGTGTTTATTATTCATGAATTTTGTTGACAAATTACTTAACTCTAATTAAATTTATAACAATAACAAACCAACAAATTAAACAAAGAAAAATCATTAAAGAGAGTGTGAAACCAAAATTTCAAAGTCACCAACAAATTAACATACTTTTTTGTTTTTATTTTTCAGTTATGGCACTCCCTTTGGCCTTTATAACACTCATTCATTTCACCTTTACTACTTAGTCAAAAAATATTCCAAATTAGTACATTAAATTTTTCAATATAAAGAAACTTTTACCTTGCAATTTCCAAAGCCTATATACATTACCCCTTCATAAATAACTTGGTAATTAAAAAGGGTAATATATATACATTGCATTTCACTAATTAATGCTAAATGTGAAATTTATGTCCATTTAATTTCACGACCTTCAAATGATCTGATCTTTAATTTTCATCCTTATCCCTCGAACTTACACTAGTATGACATACATTTTTTTTATTTTTTATTAAAACATAAAAATTAAAAACCAGCACAAAATAGAAACAGAAATGCAAATGACCATAAAATCAAGAAAAGTTACTTGTCAAACTAAACTATAGGCTAAGTATAGTTAAAGGAAGTACAAGAAGTGCCAAAGTAGACTTCGACTATTTACTTTAAAGACACTTTTCTTTAGTCTAAAAATAATATGAATGGGAAAGAAATAATTAATATTGTTCACTAACTTAGTTAAAAGTTGGGTAGAATATAATTTTGACTCTCTCCAACCATGTTCTTACCATTCATTACAAATATATATATATATATATATATATATATATATATATATATATAACAAAAACCACTAGCTATAACATCACACTCTCTCTCTTTCTCTCTCTTTATATTCTTTCTTTCATCACTCTTCTTGTTCTTCACTTTGTCACTTGTTTTTGCCTTCTTTCTAATTTCTTGTTTTTGTAGTCATGGAAGTTTGTCAAAACTTCACCGATCGCTCGTGCGCTTTCAAAGGAAAGCGCACTAAGCGATCGCGACCGTCCACCCCGCTGTGTTCAGCGGGGACGACGACTACAACCATCACTACTACCACCGGTTCATCGATTGATGGTGGTAGTAATGATGGAGGTGGAGATGGAGATGGAGATGGAGGTGGAGGTGATTTTTACAATTCACCAACCACTTCTACTACTCAAATTTCAACAACTAGCACATCTGAGGAAGATGAAGATATGGCTAATTGTTTAATTCTATTAGCACAAAGTGGATGTGGCCATAAAGTACAAGATGTTAAAAAAGAGAAAATCAACAGCAGGAAATTTGCAGAAATGGCCACTAGAAGTACAACTGGAAAAGCTGGTTTTTTTGTCTATGAGTGCAAAACTTGCAATAGAACTTTTAATTCATTTCAAGCACTTGGTGGACATAGAGCAAGTCACAAAAAGCCCAAAACCATACTTGAAGACAAAAAATCTGTCACTATCAATACTGAAAGTACTGCTATTGATAATTTACATGATCAAGATCAAGAGCGTCTCAATAAAATTAGTGGTACAACAACTCATTCAAACACCAAAACCAAAATCCACGAATGTTCAATTTGTGGATCGGAGTTTTCATCTGGACAAGCATTAGGTGGACACATGAGAAGACATAGACAACCACCTACCACGACGATGATAACTGCAAGCAATCTTTCAGAATCATCGTCGTGCCATATTCATGATGAAAAATCTAGAAGAAATGTTTTGTCTCTTGATCTTAATTTACCAGCACCAGTTGAAGATGATCACAAATTTGAACAAAGTCTAGTCTTCTCTGCAGCTCCTTTGGTTGATTGTTATTATTAGTAAATTAAAAAAGTGAAGAGATTATATTCCATATATTTTTTTTAGTAATTTTAAAAGTGAAGAAATAGTCACAAAATTTGTGATAATGAATTTTTAGAATTATTGTTGTTCATAAAAATATACAAAAATTTGTTTTCTAATTATTATTATTTTTATTTATTTTCATCTAGTATCGTTGGTAGTTTACTTTCTTTGAAATTCAATACTTTGAGTGAGTAAGTGTTCATGGTTGCCTTCCATTCACGAAAAGGGAGTGATGATGTATCCTTTATTTTTCGTTTACTTTTGTTTCCGGGCTGGGCTGGGCCAGGCTCGGTAGCAAATGAGAAAATTTTACGAAGAATGTTCAGTTGATCAACCTTAAACCTATCTGGCTTCACGATTGCTAGATGGGAGGTCGGATCCGGACTTTAATCTTGTTATTTGATTTGGATTTAAATTAGTTGGACCAGTATGTTTCGGAGGTCTTGAAAGATGTGGTAGGCAAAAAGCAAGGAGCATGGAGTGTGGGAGGGATTGCTTTATGGAATTGTTAGGGTTTGGCATCACCAGCACCACAACTAAAAAGTCTGTGGATTAGGTTCTGATCCCTATTTGTATTTAATTTATTTATATTATATTTATTTTTTTATGATTATTAGTATGAAAATAACATAATAAGAGGGTGTTGTTTCATTAAATGACAAATAATAAATGGATAGGAAAGATATATGGATGGGCTGGTAACAGCCAAAACCATGTGTATCCACCTGTATTATATACTCCATATGCACTTTTCTTGTCCATTTTTTCCTTCACTTAAAACCTACTACTTATCTTTAACTAACTTTACTTTGTTTTGTTTCAAAACGGATTCAAAATTTAAAGTTTATGAGTTCTGCATTTCTTGTAGTTTTTTGTTTGCCATTGAACTTGAACTCTTGATTCATGGTTTATTACTTCATCCGTTTCAATTTATGTAAGCTGATTAGGAGCATGAGGATCAAATTATCTAATTTTCTACGTGAATTTACATATAGAATGTTTACGAATATAATTTACATAAAAAAAATACTAAAGTCACAATAATTATCAATCATCGAACTATTTAAAAGAAATAAAAATAATAACGATAAAAATAAACTCATTTGACTCTCTAAACTACGTCACATAAGGTTTTAGAGCATTAATTCTTCTATACACCTACGAAATTCGAATCAAAACTATTGTATTCTACTAAATCCGATCCATAACATATATTATACATCCACCTTGGTATTGATCTCAAGTGGCCAATACATTTCAGAGTCTATTCTGTCTCTATGAGTTCGACTGAACATATTGCTCTCAATACGATTTATATTCATAACAAAAAAATCAATATATATACATATAATAAGATTACGACTATGCTACAAGTTAGTTGTGTTATAGTTAAGAAAATATGTGTAAATTTTTTTTTTTTTTTTTTTTTTTTTTTTTTATACCTAAAAGTTGGGATAGCTCTCACTAGAATATAGATAGAGCTACTAGTAGCCATCAGCCCACCCATCACACCTAATTGTTAAACTCACCATACCTTACTTTTCAAGTTTCTTAACTAACTTATTAACCTTTTATTTCAGCCTCAAATAGCCACTGCAAATCACACGTCACAAACAGTTAGGTGTGAGGTCTATAAAGTTATATGTTTTTTTGGTTTATTATACCGTATGTTCTTAACGTACCTGGTAAAATTATTGTTACGTGACCTCGAGTTTGCACTGTAGAAACAACTTCTTGCAAAAATATATGGTAGAACAGTGTATGATAGACCCTTATGATCAGGTCCTTTTCCACTTAGTGTATCGAATTGTCTTTTTTAATTTCGGCATTTAGTACTCATATTTGAGATGATTAATTAAATGCAATTTTTTCGTAGAGAAATTTCACGTCGAGGGTAAAGTGGTTCTTAACAAATGTGACTTCATATTAAAAGCTCGAACCTAATACCTATGGTCAAGGATGAAGGTTGAAGGAATACTTATCGTTTCACTATCTGCATCCTAATCGGTTAGGTTTAAGGTTTTATACCACACTACATATCCGGCTCCTTCTTTTTCTACTTCTATATTAAAGTACATTGTAAGTATGACATTATCTAATTAATCATTTCGTTATTACATTTTGTAATAGACAATTTATTTTATTAAGATAAAAATTCATTATACTGACGATATATAACTTAATTAGAACGATCTAATTAGGTTCCACTCCTTATCAACTTTTTCATTAAGGCTTCTATTCTCATGAAAAATGAATTAAGACTTCCATTTTAAGTTAATCTCACTTTCACATTATATATATATATATATATATATATATATATATATATATCCTCAACGAAATTTCAAACTTTATCATTTTTTAGGAATGGGTGGGGATGGAGGTGTGAGAATTGGTCTAGTCACTTAATTATATTCACTAATTCTAATAATCTTGTTTGTTATGTACACGTTTTGGTCATAATTTTGTAATCTTAGCATATATATATATATATATATATACATACATATATATTGGTTGACATGTACAAATACAACGTGTGTGTATGTGTATGGAAGAAAGTGGGAAAGACAAATATAAGAGAGATTCATTTAGATTTAATTTGCACATGTAGTGGGGGACTACTAATTTGTGTCAATCTAGTTAATTGCCTAATGTTCTCTCTTACCCTGCAATAGTGTTAATTCAATTCAGTTAATGATTATTTGTTATTATAATAGTGGTTGGTTTCGTGTGACCTATAGATCACAGGTTCAAACTAGCCGCAGAAGTAAATATTAATGTTTTATATTAGGGTAAGTTGTCAAAGGCCCTTTCTCGGATTCACTATATATGAATATGGAATATGTTGTACATGTTAGATATCAAAGTCGCGCTATACACAAGAAAAAAAAAAAGGTTCAAATATGCTATCAAATTTTGACAAAAGACTCATTTATATCATATGTTAGAAAGTTGGTTCATCTATGCCATTTTCATGTGAACACGCTCATTCATGTCATTATTTGTTAACTAAAAAATAGTTCTAATTTTGCAAAATCATTTTTTACACATGGTCAATTATGATTCAGCTACATCATTAATTGAAGCTTCTTTTTTTATTTTTGGAAAAGACTCAAATATACTATCAAACTTTGAGAAAAGACTCATCTATAATATTTTTTGTTTTTGCTATAATTTAGACCTAAGTTTTAAAATTATTTTTATCTGCTTCATTAACGACTAGATCTATCTCATTGATGGATTAATATATAATTGGATCGATTATCTAAAGCAAGAAGAAAAATTATAGTATAAACAGAAGGGTAACACAGAATATAAATCATTATGTTGCACTGTCTAAGAAATATATAAACATTATTCTAAAGTCAATGAAGCTTAATAGTATAGCTTATCTCTTTTACAACTAATTAAAACTTAACTAACTACATTTCAAACACGTAATTAAGTATCTATAATTGAGGACTAATTAAGTCTAATACGTTTACTCTAAATTAAAGTACTTAAGTTGTATAACTTAATTGATGAGAAAGTCATGAAAGTTGCAGTTACCTGAACCTTAAGGGGTTGTTTGGTATTTATTTATTATTTTATGTACGTAGGTATTAGTTATGTCAGATTTAGTTATTCGTATATTAATTATTCTACATTCTATTTTATATAAAATAATACATAGAATACCTCCTAACTTATATATGTATTAGTTATATGGATTTCTAAATTACAGATCGAATCTCATATTAATTTTATCTATGAGTTTATCTCTTAATCAACTACTAAAGTTTTGTGTATGTGTTCGTAATAGAATTTCATACATGTCACAAACTAATAATTATAAACTATAAGATGTGGGGTAGTGGAGATGAAAATGTTCATTCAAGTCTTGAATATGAAAAAAATCTTGATAGGAAATGTTATCCCCCAAAATGAATCTTATACGATACGAATCTAAAATAATCAAACTTCAATATCAACATTGAAAACCAAATAGAAACTTTAAAAGAAATAAAAGAACGACATAGTTGACACGGCATGTGTTTACAAATTGAGTTCATTGGAGACATCATGTGGACAACTTTGCTAAAAAATACATTGTTGAGGTGGCGTGCTTCTCAACTTGACACCTGGTTGGTTTTCTTAAATTGACTTGACTTCCAATTTCCTTTCCTAAGAAGCTCTTTTTAATTGATTTTATATAATGTGAATCTAAATTAATAGAGTCGGTATATTTCAAATACCAGGTGACAGTGAGGGTGTAAATGGAATGACCAATTTGATGTGTTATTTGTAGTGTCTAAAGAGCCTAATGTACTTACTAAGCATTTGTTGTAATTAGTGATGAAGTCAAAAAATTTATTAAGAAAGTTTACAATACGAAGTAAACAGAGAAAGAGAAAAAACAGGTGAATCCAAGTCGCTTCCTACCAACGACGACTCTATTCGCAAAGCTCAAACCTCAGACCTCTAATTAAGGATGAAGTAGTACTTACAGCTCCACCGTATCACAGCCAAACATTATTTAAGATAAGAATTAGGTGATCTTGCTAATCTAGTTGGTCAGATATAAACACTTATCTCATTTTTTACATTTATTTTAAGTATATATTGCATAATTTCCAAGTCTTTGAATATTCAACGTAGTTGCTTCTCTGTATTAGCCTATTAGGGGCCCCCCGATGATGACCAAACACAGAATTAGAGGATTAACATTGGCCAAAAGGGACACTAAGAAACAATTAATCTTGTTAGCCTATCATAATTTTTCAGCTCTTCCAACTTGACAATGGATAATGCCAAAGCAATTTTCATCACCTCGACTAATTCTACAAGGTACATGCAACTTCCCCAACTAGCACATGTATCATGTAACTCTGTTTGCCAAGACTTGGACAGATGGAAAAAAATCACCTAGTGTTTTCGTCTACGTTAGGATCTAAACCTGAAACCTCGTGGTTCTAAAGTCCCTAGCTAGTTATAAACTTGACTTACCAACACCATGTATGTGATAAATAGGAATGGAGAACCTCATTCCCATAACAATAAACAGCATTAAAAAATCGCTTACAAGAGACTTGAGGGAAAAAAACAGCTATCTTAAAGACATAGGTGAATTCAAAATCACAGTGAGTGAGTTCAGAATAAGTGTGATCTTATCATACGAAAACATTTTAAATCCTTTTTGCTTCCACACTCATATACTTTGAGCCCGAAGTTATGAGATCAGTTGAACCCACAGAACCCGGCCTAGATCCACATCTGCTTAAAGATGATTATGAATCACTTAGGTGAATTATCTTACTGGATATAATCATTTCATTGGAAACAAATAATTGAATAGATAGGTACAAGATTTGTATCTAGTGATAATAGTTGAAATAACAAGGCTTAGGATGAGAAGACTGATGTTACAGGTCAGGATAAATGATCTCAAAAGAAGAAAATTCATTTACAAACTTGGGGTCCATATGTGGAGTCTGAATCTTGATGTTTTACATTGTTTATTAGCAATCCTCCCTACCTGACAAGAAAAATGGAATAAAAAAGAACAGTTATGGATAAGAATTCATTCTCAAATTTTGTCACAAGTTCGAGCCCTGCGCCAAGAATCTAAGTCTAGTATATAAGGATAGAGGGGCGGGGCCATCATCCTCGAGTTTTGGAGGTTGTGGTTAGCCCAAAGGGTTGGCCCCAAACTGGTATCTCAGTCATCAAAAAAAAAATGTTCTCATGTTTATCGATTATGTCTTAAGTATTAAAAGTTGCAATTTTATCATTTTGCTCAGGGACATTATGCAGGCATTTCTTGATATTACAAAGAAGCACCTAATCGTATGCAGGAACGTACAGGAAAATAATATACTCATGCATATAAACTACGACGAGTATTATCCCCAAGAAAATTACTAGTACATATCAAATCAAAAACGTCATCCAAACTTGATGCTATCAGGATTGGAATAGTGTGAGGAAAGAGTAATTATAAGTATATAACATTATTCAAATTCGGACTCGTGAAGTTGAGGTTTGTTTTGAAAAGAGTTTGTATCTAAATTCGAACTCGTGAAACTCCAAAGGGTTTGACTTATTTTGCCGTCATACTTTGTTGTAGTTAGTGATCCTTTCTTTTTCAGAATACTTTGCCATGCTTTCTATAGTATTTTGCCATGATTTCTTCACTTTTGTTATTTCTTTTTTCGATATGTTTTTTCTTGAGCTGAGGGTCTATCAGAAATGAGCTATCTACCTCCTAAGGTAAGGTAAAGTTTGCATACACTCTACCCTCCCCAAACCTAACTTGTGGGATTACACTAGGTATGTCGTCGTTTTTTACATATATCATACTTGTCATTATTTTGGCAACTTAACTTTGTGAACTAAAAGCCTAAAACTTTGGGCCATTTAGGTGTTCTGTAAATGTAGGGTTTGATTAATGTAGATTTAATGTAGCACCAAAGCCATTCACTTTGCTTGAATAATAGTCACTGGAATCAACAAAAGATTGTACCTTGGCCCAGCAAGCCGATATAGCAAAATCCTGACTTGGCATCAACTGCACCAGACAGCTCCTATGCTCAATTGGCAAACACTGTCAACCTTACTCGAGCTGTAACTTCTGGATGCAGCTTCAATTCAGCAATATATTCTCCGGTTTCTCGAATCTCAGGCAGATTGACGATTTTCTTGTCCACGTCCCTACAAGTAGATTGTGTGTGAATATACAGTAAAGTAGGAACTCAATTAGTACATCTGATTTCCTTCAAGACTTTATACGACAACTTTTTTATCCCCTGTCACTTTTCCTCCTATCAAAAGTAGATAACAGATTTTCAATCCTTTCCTCTCTTTCTTTTTTTGGGGACAGAGGGGTAGTAGCAAGCTACTATGCGATCATCGAAACAGACATCACATTGCTTCAAAAACAACAGTTTTTGCTCTAGCAATAGACGAAAAACGGAATCAGAGAACATCGGTTTTAAAGTAACACTGCACATAGTAACACCTCACAGAAGCAATCACAAAAGAAAATAAGCACTGCATGAAAAATATTCGGATGACTTAACAAACCAGATGAATCAGAGAACACCGGTTTTCAAGTTCATGCAAATTCATATTACAGGATCAACCTTATGAAACACAATATACTTTAGCAGTCCTCAATGAACTTAAAGTAGCGATTAGTTCGCATACTACTATCTACATGCTATGGCAGAAAAGATTGGAAAATGGTACCTCTGTATCTGTGCTTTTATAATATCAACGAGATCCTGAGCAGTGACACTGCAAGAAAGATGACGTCAAAAGGTAGATCAAATATTCACCAAGTTGCTCATCACAATTTAGTATTTCACTGACCTTCCAAATATTTGCTTTCCTTTCCCACCCTTACGCTTCACCTTGAAGGCTCCAATAGTTTCAAAAATTCGAGCAAGCTGTTGTGCCTCATCTTTCACCTGAAATCAATTAAATGCTTAACTAAAACCACATTCATTACGAAACAATTTATAGTGGTGTAGGTAAACTCTTTTAGACTTTTAGTGACTTGAAAATTAAAAAAAAATGTATATATTTTTCAACTTTCAATAGATTAGATTAATGAGAATTATCTAGTTACCCGTTGTTTTTCAGCCTCAATTTTCTCATCTTCCATCTTCATTTCCCTGAGAAGAAAAGTACATAATGTTATAAAATAACAATGCATCAATGAAGTCGGGTAATCTCTCACTGAAGGTGAAGCAGGCTAATAGCTATCGAAAATATCAAACCAAAATTGCTTCTAACAACCATCACTAACGAAGCCTTCACCTATTTGTTTTGTTCTTTAGTATGAAATAGCAACTCCCTTATATATAAGACTTTTACAGGACTATCACACCATTAATGTTAACAGCTGGTTAGGCCTATTGCTCACCCAAAAGCTAAAGACAAAGTCAACCGATTATCCATCTTATGCAATGTGGGACAATGTATTTAAGACGAATCCGTTATCAATAAATTATATTTGGTTAAAAGAAGCGAACTTACTTAAAACCTATGATCATTAATCATAAGAAGCATGATTTCTGAGAACAAAAGTGATGCAGAGTTTGTGTACTGACCAAGAGTTATAACACCAAAACCACCAGATTTCTGCTCAAGGAATATTTAATTTTGGGTACGACCTTTGCACGAAGATATGTATAATCCATGGGTAAGTTCACTTTTCAGCTAGTTACAAGTAGTTTAAAGGATCCCATAGACTAAGTATACCTATTTTATCTCCATTCGACACTGGTCAATCGGCTTAGAAAGATTAAACAAAACAAGCAATAGTAATAACATACTTCCACTCATCAACAACCAAGCATAGTATTGTGTGGCATATTAAATAGTTGAACCAAAGAATCCTGACATTAATTATGAGGCACGAAAATAAGATAACGGACAGAAGAACTAAAGTCTTGAGTTCAACAATAAGGTTAAGTCGATAATTTAAACTAGTCATAATAAAGAAGTAGACACTCAAACTCAGCATCAACTAGCAAGTAAACACTCCAACTTTGAGTATGCACGTCTACACCTCAACTCATCTCCATTATGTCAGTTGAACACTCCAACTTACAAAATGATCATCTACACACCACCAAAATATATGTGTACGTCAACATCAGGTGTCCACAACGCACAGTGGAGACGAGTTGGACTGTTTAGTTGCCAGTTGAGACCAAATTGAGATGTTTAGATGTGAATACTCAACACTTAAAGCATCAACTAACAGGCTCCAAAAGGGACACTTAAAAATCCATCTAACACAAGCAGAACCAATATTAACAAACATTAAGGGGTCCTTTCGTAGCTAGTAAAAAAGCAACTTATTCATATATTAACTTTTGTATAAGTAATACAACTTTTGGCAGCTAGTTAGAAAATAAGCTAGTAAAAAAGCAACTTATTCATATATTAACTTCTGTATAAGTAATACAACTTTTGGCAACTAGTTAGAAAATAAGTTATTCATCTATAAAATTAATGCGGCTTTTGATTTGTAATTCAAAACCATACCTAACTAATACATATACTATAAGTTATAAGGAAATTGACGTATTATCTTATGCAGGTTCTAGATGGAATAACTAATACCTGCATAATTCTACGAAGCTACCAAACAACCACTAACTCCAAAAAAATGCAGCTAATGAAAGAAGAATCTAAAAGGCAATGAAATCAAATGGCAAAAATCTAGTTCAAAGTAGAGTTAAACAAGTTACTTGATAAGTGCAGCTGTCACAATTTGAGCTTTGCCCAATGGTAGCAAATAATTCCTAAAGAATCCAGCTTTAACATCCAAAAGGTCTCCCTTTTTACCCAACTGTGAAATATCCTCTTTCAGTATTATCTGTTCCATCAAAACAAAAAAATACCCAATTCAGCTATAACCCAGAAATGGGCAAAAAATGAGATTTTGACAATTATAAATCCAACCCATTATCACATTTTCAAGAATTAGCTCACCTTTCGTACTTTCTTGGTTTTTTTCTGAGCAACAATTGTTAAAATTGAAGTTCTTTCTGAAAATTTCACTGTTTCGGAAAATGGGTTTTTGGTTAAGCTGTAATTTTGGAGACAAGAAGATGAACCCCATGACGCCATAGCTAATTCTTCCTTCTTTTCTTCACTTTTTGCTCAGTTTTTCTGTATTTTACAGTTTATAGCGTTATCTTATCTGTAATGGCGAACTGAAGAAGATAATGGATTTCTTAATGAGCCAAAAAAACTTATTGGGCCAATTCATGTTAGGCCCATTTCATGGTCCAATAATAATAGCTTGAGCTATTTTCATAGGCCCGTAAATGTCTTCGGGCTTTTTTCTAAACATATACAGCCCAACATAATACTTCATTTGTCTCAGTTCATGTGACGTTGCTTGACTAGGCAGTGGACATTGGACACGAAGTTTAAGAAATATGGAAAGACTTTGTTTGATTTCAAAACTATCCTTAAAAATGGTACAACTTTGTGGATTTTTTGTCGAATAAGTGGGATCCAGTCATCCGACATGGATAAAATATTGATAGTGTCATTAACTATTTGTCAAATAAAGAACTGTGTCGTTCTTTTGAAATTGACTAAAAAAAGTGTGTTGTCTAAATTCAGAGGGAGAGTATTTTACCTTCACCTAGCTATATTTTTTCACAAGGTTATACTTGTAAAGCGTATACTCTCTCATACATTATTATATTGTATTTATACACATTTAAATAATGTATTTATCTTGTATTAAGGTATATATATAAATACAAGGGAAACTAAGCAAACGCCCCATAAAAGCAAAATAATTACAAATATATACCCCTTTACACTCTTACCTCAGTAAATAATTACACTTTATACCCCCAACTAATTTCGCTTAACTGATACTAAATCAGTATCATATATTGTATTGGTATCATTAAGGTTAATAATTTTTCGTAATTGATAGTAAATCAATATATATATATCAGTTAAGCGAAATTATCAGTCTTAATGATACAAATACAATATATGATACTGATTTAGTATCAATTAAGCAAAAGTTATTAGTCTTAATGAATGGGATGTGGGCTGTAATTTCTTTTAGAGAATGTGTATTTCTTGAATTACCTTGAATTGGAGTATGAACATGTAATTATTTTGAATTTTATGGTCCATTTGCATAGTTTTTCCAAAAATGGACCTCTTGTATAAAAATATATCTACTTTGTATTAAGCTTCAACCAGGATGAGTGAGCGTTCAAATGTGCTTTTTAACAACATTATATATATGTTGTATAAAAATAATCGAAAAAACTACGTTTATTCGTGATTCTACCTATCTTCTAAAATTTTATTTAAACAATGAAATCCAAGCATGTACTGTTGAATTGTTTATTACAAGTTCTCTGGATGACCAAAACTTAGTGTTGTTAGCTCTTGTTGAATCGCTACAAGTTTTAGTCTTACATATATTGCATATGTTCCATTTTATCCGATAAAATCGTAAGTAGAAGGATCCACTTGATAGTCAGCCAATGTTGTTAGGGGTTTAGAAGCAGTGGCGAATTTAGGTACAAATTTTAGGTCATCCAAACCCGTACTCATCCGACTAAACTCGATATATTACTTCTATAATTATTAAAGAATATATTAAATTAAAACTTGTTGAACCCGTTCTCAAGATGGCTTATCTTTAAAGCAATGGTGCACCCGTATTCGCCTCTGTTTAGAAGTTAATATTCATGTACAGAATCTTTGAAAAGCGAACTCATAAACCCCATCTAGCTTCGCCCTCTTGATTTTGGAGTCTATAATGTCATAATCTAATAGATAAATTTGTGAGACATATTATGCCAAGACGGACAAAACTAATTATGAATTATGGATTGTCATAATTATATCCAAGCTGAATAATTATACATGATAACAACACTCATGTTTCATGAAGTTTATAAGTGAATGCATTAAACATGCAATTCTCCCTAATTATATACTTTATTAATTTTTAACATAAATAAGGATCAAATTACATTGAATTTAGGATGTGTTCGGAATGAAGAAAAAAAAGTTATTTAATTTTTTATTTATTTATTTTAAAAATATTTAATTATTAGTAAGTAATTCGTTTAATTGTTATTAAAGCATCTATATGTAATGTATAGAAAAATATTATGACGGTGGGGATGGAGTGGAGAGCGGGTTCGTGGGTGATAGGGTTGGGGTAGAAAAGGGGTGCGGGTGAGGAGAAGACATATTTATGATCTTGAAATGTTATTTATGAAACATTTTGAGCAACTAAACATGAAAAAATTAAAAATTATGTTATGAAATGTTCTTCTCCTTCGTATCAAACACACCCCTAACATAAAATTTGTGCAAAAAAAGAAAAACTATTCTCAAGATATGAACTCTTGATCACACGATGATAATTCTTATAATTATTTACCATAGATAGAATATTGAAGTAAAATATATAGTATAATTTACATAAATTTTATAGTGCTAAGAGTTAATTACACTACTTTTCAACTTTTTTTCAAATTACAAAAATCCCTTAAAATTTATGCATTTTGGATATATCGCTGGACTTCTAAATACATCACTGGACTCTCGAATACATCACTAGACATCCGGATACATAGGTGAGGGATGTATTCAAGAGGGGAGGAATGTATGGGGATAAGACATCCGTATACATCACTGAACTTTCGGATACATCAACAAACATCCGGATACATAAGTGAGGAATGTATCATAGAGGAGAGAGATATATCCGAGAGGAGGATATGGATATATCAGTGAGAGGAGAGTGATGCATCTGAGAGGTGATTTTTTGAAATTTTTTTAAATCATAGGAAATTTTAGAGATTATAGTAAAATAAGATGTGTATTTAAATAATTTTTTCAAAACCGTATGCACGTACACTTTATTAATCACTAATAACCATATGATAAATTATATGAATTTAATGTAATTAGTCAATACGATACGAGTAAGTATTAAACGATATATTGGCTATATGGAATAAAATATTACAACACAAAAAAAAAAAAAAAAACGTCAATAGTCCCTACCTAAATAAAGTGACATTTTGTGGTTAGATTCTCCATTCCCAAAAGATTGACTTAATTTAACCAAAAATATGACAGCCCTAAATCCCAATAAATTAATACAAATGTGGAAATGGTCAGTATAATATCTCTTAATTAAATAAATCTCTTTTAATTAAAATTGCAAATTCATGCGTGAAGCTAAGGTTGACACTAAACAACCAACAATAATAGTATGAACAAAAATATATCTCTCTTTTTTAATAAAACCAAACATATAATTGATGTCCAAACATGTTATAAAAATTAGCAATTAAATAGGTGGAAGTTTGTGTCTCTACAAACATGATTATGGTGGTGGGATGGTTGAGAAACCTCTATTCTTAATACATGCTTTTGAGTCTAGAAATGAGAAAATTTTGTTGGAAGTCTCACGTCCATATATATATATATATGTGCCTTGCAAAAACATAAATTCAGATTTAGTCTAACTTCAATATGAATATCGGACACCGATTGACTGGGAAGTCTTTTTTTTGTCCCCCATTAGTTATTTTATAATAATATGTTTAATTATAAAAAAATTCTTTCACCTTTCACAAGAATTTTGTCTTAATGTAAGACTATGGTAGTATTTGAGGGAGGTCTTAAGTGGTACTTACATGATTTGTATGTATCTCAAAGTTGACTTGCATTTGTATCACTTTTCTCTGACTTATTATTTATTTCATTACCAAAACGTCACAAAAAGAAAAAAAAATTACATTATTGTCTTCCCCTTGTTATATGATCAAAAATTTTGAAGAAAAAAAGTGTGTTTTTCCAAAAACTTGAAAATGATTCAAGGGACAAATAGTAGTGCTACTAATCCACAAAACATACCATTATATTCATCAAATCCTCATCATAATAATATTGAAGAAGATATATTTTCTTCTTTAGTACATAATTCTCATGAACAACATTCATTTTTATTCAACTTATCTCTTCTCAAAGAGAAAGTTCATCAAGTTCAATCACTTGCGACCATGTTTACTAATCAAACAATTATCCATCAACCTCCTGAGTCAATATCTATGGTCATCACCAATATGGGAACTTTGATCCAAGAAATCATCACAACTTCTTCTTCCCTCATGTTTTCTTGCCAAAAGATTGTCCTAGACTCCACATCACTCAGTCAGAATTCAAGTAGATATCAAAATGATGTTGGTCATGGTCAAGTTGATCATTTGCTTCAAGATTATAATTGGTATGAGAATAATTACAATTCTTGTAACACTCATGAAGATCACAAAACTCATGTTACTAATAGTAGAACTATTAGTCATGATAATTATAGTAAAGATTTTGGAAAAAGGAAATTATTATTGAGTAGTACTTCAAAAGGGAAAGTTGTGACTCATGAAGAAAATAATTATGATATTATTGAGTTAGATGCATCTGATTTATTGGCAAAGTATACACACTATTGTCAAATTTGTGGTAAAGGGTTTAAAAGGGATGCAAATTTGAGAATGCATATGAGGGCTCATGGAGATGAATATAAGTCTAGTGCTGCATTGAGTAATCCTATGAAGAGAATCAATGATTTAACGAGTGATGGATTGTTGAAATCAAGTAGTAAATATTCGTGTCCACAAGAAGGTTGTAGGTGGAACAAGAAACACACCAAGTTTCAACCATTGAAATCAATGGTGTGTGTTAAGAATCATTACAAGAGAAGTCATTGTCCTAAAGTGTATGTGTGTAAGAGATGCAACAAGAAGAATTTTTCTGTCTTGTCTGATCTTAAAACTCATGAGAAACATTGTGGTGATTTCAAATGGCAATGTTCATGTGGTACTACTTTTTCAAGAAAAGATAAGCTTATGGGACATGTTTCTTTATTTGTTGGACACACTCCACTTACAAAACAAAGTGCAAGGTAGCTAGTGCAACAACAACAACGATAAGTCGATAACATATCTACAGTAGTTCTAAGTACTCAGGCTTGAGGAGGGTAGAGTGTACGCATCCCTTAGCTACCCCTACCTCTCATGGAGGTAAAAAGGTTGTTTATGAAAAATCCTCAATTCATATGAGCTAGTTAGCCAGTAGATTTTATAATTTACTTGGTTTGTAATGTAATGTAATAAAATGCACCTAGTTTTTGTTGCAAAATGTTGATGTGCTTGTAATTTGACGAATCAATGTGAAAATTAATTATCCTAGCTTGAAAAATATATCATGCCCTTGTGAAATATGATAAATAGTATAATAACTAGTTATAATATAGCTTTGTAACCTTATATTAGAACTCTATCTAGTTGTGTATGAAGAGTGACGATGTAACTTCGAATCCAAAATCTTTACATGCTTTGGTGCCATGTCGAATATAATCATGTGACCATCTTATCATGAAAAAACTGACTTAATAAATGTATCAATATTTATTCACTTAATTACTAGTTGTTTTGCAATGCACCTTTTTATTTGAATTTGTTTGCGTTGATGTGCTTTGATGAATTTGAAAAATGTCAGTAGCTTGAAAGAGATATTCTACCCTTGTGAAATATGATTAATAACAGTAACATATAGCTTTATAACATTATATATGTATTGTAGATGTGATAAAAGATGATGAGAGACTTGAGTTCAGATTAACATATTGAATATTTATAACTAAAAACATAATAGATTATATAAATGACACATTGATTCACTTAGTTGTCTTGTAAATTGTAATGCACCTCCCCCAAAAAATAAAAAAATCTACCGACGAAATCTATCGTAAAACGTGAGCTAATTAAGTAATCGAAATGTAGTTTTAGATACATAAATGTGTCACGGAGAGAAATGTAGGTTTAATGAAACTCAATGAAGAGTCCATGTTCGTATTATTGGAAATAAAAGAATTTCGTCATTAATTCATCGCTTAATTAGCCATAGATAACATAATTTTTTGTTAACACATTCTTAATCCATCGTTAAATAGATTTAGAGATAAATTTGCTTCATATTTAACTAGAATTCATCTGTAATCACTGTTAGGGTTTTGCCCTGATTTTCTTACCATAATTTAAGAATTATTTTTCCTTAAAGAAAAGACAAAATATTACCATAAAAGTTTTTACTTCAGGAAAATATAATATTCTTTTATATTTGGTTTATTCTTTCCTTTTAGGAAAATATTTTGGAGTAGCTAGTCCTTTTCTAATAAGAAAAGGTTTTAGGACTCTATAAATATAGGTTTGTTTCTTTTAACACAAGAACAATAACATCCATAATGTAGTTGTTTAAGAGTCTTGTTTATGGGGAGATTTTCTCCTACACATATTTATGTTTTTCAATATTAGTTTTATAATATGTAGGTCGCATGACCAAACTATATTAATAATATGTTTTTAGTATGCTTTTATTTGTCGTCTAATTTATCAGCATATGATTTGCAATTGTAAGCTTCCGCATGACGCCCTAATCACCTTCATAACCCAACAAGTGGTATCAGAGCACATGGTTCAAAAATCCGGTGGTCCTATGGTTTAATGAGGTTGAAGATAGGCTCAAGATGATTTCAAATCAATTTGTAATCAATTTGATGATAATGAAGATTTTTTGTCAAGCTACATGTGGAGAAGAAGTTTCTACTATATTTTCAACATTCCTGTTGCTGCAATTTTTAAGAATAAAAATAAAATATTTTTAACCCATATATTTTAAACTTTATTTTTAACCATGGCAAGCAACAATGATGAAGATTTTGAGAAGAACAAGATTATCATGCAATGAAGAAGACAGATCAAGCTTTGTCAAGAAAATCCAGCCAAAAGGGGAGATTTGTTAAGGTTTTGCCTTGATTTTCTTACCATAATTTAAGAATTATTTTTCCTTAAAGAAAAGACAAAATATTACCATAAATGTTTTTACTTTTCCTGAAAAGAAAATATAATATTCTTTTATATTTGATTTATTCTTTTCTTTTAGGAAAAGGTTTTGGAATAGCTAGTCATTTTCTAATAAAAAAAGGTTTTAGGACTCTATAAATATATGTTTGTATCCACAATATAGTCGTTTAAGAGTCTTGTTTATGGGGAGATTTTCTTCTACACATATTTGTGTTTTTTAATATTAGTTTTATAATATGTAGGTCGCTTGACCAAACTATATTAATAATATATTTTTAGTATGCTTTTATTTGTCGTCTAATTTATCAGTATATGATTTGCAATTGTAAGCTTCAGCATGACGCCCTTATCACCTTCATAACCCAACAATCACAACATTGATATGTGCTTTTGGAGACATAAAAAATCAGCAAAAGAACTATTTCCTCTAGTTCAAAATAAAAGTTAATCCTCTAATAATATTTTAATGATAGATTCTATTGAAACGTGACATACTCAAATAGTAAAAAAATCATTTTGCATTAAATCCTAAATTCCAACTTAAATCTACCGTTAAATCACTCCTTTAATCAAAACGGCAAATATCAGCGATCCGCACAAACTAGGTCCAACCAATAAAAATCCCCCACGTGGATCCTTCAAAACTAAAAACGAACAAAATCTCAACCGTCCTTCCGCGTTCAAATCAACGGTCCAAATTCACGATCCGCGTCACTCCAAAGCAACCAATCAAAACTGAAACCCCAAAAAAACAAACTCTATAAAATCTCCGCCTTTTCTTCTTCTTCCCTCCATCAACAAACTCAAATTCCTCACTTCAAATCTCTTTTTTACTCAAAACCCATTTTCAGATTCTCAATTTCAGTTCCAATGGCACCAAAAGCAGCAGAGAAAAAGCCAGCAGAGAAGAAGCCAACAGAGGAGAAAAAGGCTGAGAAAATCCCAAAAGCAGGGAAGAAGTTACCAAAAGAATCAGGTTCTTCTGGTGCAGATAAGAAGAAGAGATCTAAGAAGAGTGTTGAAACCTACAAGATCTATATCTTCAAGGTTCTGAAACAAGTTCACCCAGATATTGGAATTTCAAGCAAATCTATGGGCATTATGAACAGTTTCATCAATGATATATTTGAGAAACTTGCTCAGGAGTCATCAAGATTGGCTAGGATTAACAAGAAGCCTACAATTACTTCAAGGGAAATTCAGACTGCTGTTAGGCTTGTTTTGCCTGGTGAGTTGGCTAAACATGCTGTTTCTGAAGGAACTAAGGCTGTTACTAAGTATACTAGTTCTTAGATGTAATAGGTGCTCTGGGGTTATTGGTATTTTGGGGAATGTAAAGGTAGTTCTTTATGTTAGGTTGAAAAAATCTATGTTAGGTTTGTAGCTATTGGTTGTACTTGAATTTAACAGTATCAATGAATATGAATGAATGTGTTTTTCTCCAATGCAGTTGCTTCTGTTATATCTTCTTTTTGTATGTTATTGAATTTGGGTGGTTTTTGCTTTAGTTGATTATCTACTATTCATGTTGATATGAGGAAAAAAGGAGGAGAAAGAAACCTTTTGTGTTGTTTCTGAAATACCTGCAAATCAGATATCTGTTATATATACACGTATAGTAACAATACACTCTAGTAGTAAGCAATGTTTAGGGTTGCTGCCTTATTTCAGTCAATTTCAGCATGAACATAATCAACAAAGATGAAATTCTTCTGTAATTTGTGCATAATGTATGTCAGGCCAGCACTTATAATTGCTAAGGAACCCAAGATAATACGTAGGTTAACATCTGCAGGAATGCCTGCAGTTGCACAACATACCACTACTGCACCAATTAGTAACTTCTGCAACTTCTCGAATGTGTAGTAAGCATTTTTGCAAGATGAACATTTGAGTGTGTGTTGTTCGAATCTGTCCATCATCTGTAAAGTTGTGAAGTTTTAGAATAAGGAACAAAATTTTGTTTGAAACGTCAATAAAATGGACAAGAAAATATTTAACTGTTTGTATGTTTTTGTTTAAACATCACCAACTTGTTTAGGATTGAGGCGTAGTAGTAGTAGTTGTTGTATGTTTTTGGTGGCATGAAAATTTGCCTTCAGTCAGAATGGACCATAGGAAGAGTAGCAGATAGGAGTACCTGGCGTTTGGATAAGACAGTAGATGGCAGTGGTTGATCGTCTGTGCTACCAAACCATTCAGGTTGACTATTGCCATGTCGTCTAAGCCAATTTCGGAACGCCAAGACGAAACGATCAGCTTGAGTGGGTGTAAATGTGAGTTTTGTATACTCCTTGTTTACATCAGTACCATTCTCCTTTGACTTTGAAAGAAAGACTTTTTCTTGACCTTGAAGAACAATCATATCCCCATCATATACCTTATTTGAAGTCCAGTGTTCTTGCCATCTTGGAAAAACCTATTGCCAACACATCATGAACATTCTCAGTCGTTATATTAAAATATTACCATTGAACTCTTGAGAATTCATCGTCCTTCCAACACCAAATCGAATAATAAAAAAGTCCTAAAAGAGATGAATATTAGTAGTTTTTTACAAAAAAGGATTATTTTTCAAAGGCTTCAGGAACAGTCACAGCATCTACTAGAGGCAGAAGAACCAAGTAGTTCACCATCGCTACTTTATGTGACCTTAACCTCACAAGTATGGTTGCGATACACAGTTTTCCCACCATGAATATGAGCTTCTATCTAAATCATTTGCGGTTTCTCTTAGATAATAAAGTATCAGCACATTGAGAGAGTAGAAGTCACATGTCAACTTGGCTCATCCAGTTTACATTACATTATTGTGTCTTACCCCAACTATGGAAGTGCTGCTGAAGCACATAAGCTCAGAGACAGTAGGTAAATATAGCAGAGTAGAATTTCCTGAGATAATTGTAAAATGGAAGCATTATTACCTGCCACCAAGCAGGCCCAGGCACTGTAAATTGGAAGAAGTTTCGAGCACTACAAACAATTGACCGGGTCTTTCCTGGTGCCATAGGTACATTAAAGGAACAAATCCATATCACCCACTTTTGATCACCCACGATTGGAAGCTTTGTGTCAATCTCTATTCTGGAAAAAATTCCAATGAGATCTTAGTCATACTAATTGCAGCATGGATGGAGCTAATATTTACATAGAAAAGGTTATTCATACAAAGATATAAAGACATGTACACCAACAACATAGTGAACTTCCATCTATTGATGTGCAACGCCTCGTACAAACCATGCACCAGGTCTGGAAAGCAATGAACCCATGATTTCTAAAAAAAAAATCATTTACACTAGATGATCAAAACAATTGATATCATTTATTAACCTTAAAGAACCCAAGTCTTGAACAGGATATAATGCCCACAGCCATAGAGTATAGATACATAATGCTACTAATGTCTCGATTTGTTGGCAGATAACAAACTCTGTGAAGTAGGAGAAGGAGAAAAGTGATGCAAGCATATCTACCTAAAGATGATTAATTACTATTGACTGATACATGATTGCTTGCCTTGATAGTCAAGAAAGATGATCTACTTTAGGATGATGAACTTACTTATTCATTGAGTAACAAGGTGCGACAAATTTTGCAGTAATTTTTGGTTTATCATTGTTTGCACCAGCAAAACCCCAAGGTCCAGATGCCTCCATCTTGAATGGCAAGGGCTTTGCTCTGTCTCGCCTTCCAGTAACCTGTAAAATATCAATAAGTTAAAAGTGTTGTTGGACACTAAGCAAGCTCCAGCAGTATCACACTAGTAAAAATGCACATCCATTTATACACTGTATTCTGTTGTCTTATACCTGAAGCCCTTTGCTAATATTGAAGTCATTTAGCCACAGAAAAGATGAAAGCTCTACTTCAGATCTTTATGAAATTTATATTTACAGATACACAACATTGTCTGTATAGGTATTTTTAAGGACTGTCTAGCACGCATTATATGTACTGCATTGAACATGCATACAATGATTTTGAGACTTGGAATCTCATTAATGTCGTCAAATTCAGTAACTGAACTGAAGCTGAATAAGAAACAACAACTGAGTCAAAGCACGCTGTTCAGCATCCAGACACCAGAGAGCCTAATCCTGTCAGCTTCATCTTTTAAGATGGTAAGATCGAAAAAACTACCCATAAATTGATAAAAGTAGCACTGAAGTCATAGAGTGATAGTTAAGATTCCCATGGCATACTTCTACCTATTGCTCTCCAAGTATGGCTTTACCTAATAATTGCACAGAAACTAAGGTTATGAAAATTTGTATAAAACAATGAGCAACACTCAAAAGCTACACCTTTATACTGTTCCAGATAAAGAAAAAATCCTCCAAGGAATGACCTTAAATGCGTCATATATGTTTTGGCTAAGCACAACAAGCTACTTGTCTTAGAAGCTCAAAAAGTTCACATTCTTCACATGTAAAACAGTTTGAGCTCAAATTTATATGGAACTCAAAAACCAAACAAACCCTAGCTTATGAGAACTCAGAACTAACCCTGAAGACTATTCATTTTTAGCATATAAGGATAGATCTTAAACTAGAAATTATGGAACACTGTGTGTGGGCATATTTGTAAAATACAAGTTTTTAAGTTGTTCATACAAGTGTATGAGCGTAAGAATAAATGTAAATTTCAAATAATCTTAGTTTTTGGATAACTTTGAGTTAAATTTTAAAAGATAAGCCCCTTTGAATGGGATGGTATCTTATCTAAAAGTTCAATATACTACAAAACAGTCTCAATGATCACATAGCACTTCATCAAAAGATTACCTCCCTTTCACCCATTATCTTAAAATGTATCCCTGAAACTCCAATTGGTAATTAATTGATATTTTCTTGTTAGAATCTTCGGCTAATATAGCGGATCAACTATAGTGATACGGAAGGAGTTTCTATTGCATAATTCGGGAGTGGCTATCTAAAATAGTGGAAAAAATAAGTTTGTACACTTAAGAGCTTCAGTTTGCCGATTGAGCTAATCTTTGGTCTTTCTTTGAAGGCCCAAATCAAGGTTAGTAACCAGTTTGCGCTAAGCTCCTTATTGCATATTAGTTGAACCCACTTCAGCTTGAGCTTTCTTACTAGTTTGAACAACATATCATGCTGGTCTAATACTATAGTTATGATCAACTTAACGTGTAAGTAGTAGAGCAAAATTTGATCTACATTTGTAAAGTAGTCACGCTGAGTTTGAGTACTAACACTTAGCTTAGTCAACTTGATAATTAATTAGGGTCGAAGTAGATAAAACCTTGGGTCTGAAAGTGGATTCTTAATTATATTAGAAGCCAAAAGGGAACAAAAATGTTGCAAAAAGTACCTTGTGGTGCGCTTAGTCAACTTGATAATTAATTAGGGTCAAAGTAGATAAAACCTTGGATCTGAAAGTGGATTCTTAATTATATTAGAAGCCAAAAGGGAGCAAAAATGTTGCAAAAAGTACCTTGTGGTGCGCAAAATCAATGTGAGAAGGATCGGAGACGTTCTCCATGAGAGTGTCATAGCCATAAAACAGATCACGCTGAATTGTCACTGTTGCAAACTCAGGCTTGTCAAAATCTTCAGGCAACCTAGAAATATCCCATTAAAACAACTAATCAAAATTATTTTAAATCCACTAAAAGTATACTCAAGGTTACCAATTATAATATAAACCAAAACAGCCTCATTATCTTGATCAATGCATTCTCAAAATTATTTTTGGGGAACGGGATTTGATCCTTCAACCACACATGAAGGACCTCAACCAACTGAGCTACCCTCTCAGTGTACCAAATCATCCTTGTTATCAAACAATAGCTTAATAAATTAAGAAGAATATTTTAAACAAGTCACTATCGTAAAAATAACCGATTAGTGTAATATAAACTTAAGCCACTATAGATAATTGATTAGTATAATATAAACTATGCTGCTATAGTAGAGACAACTGGTTATTATAAATATAAACTTACTATAGCAAAGATAATTGATAAGTAAAATATTCAAAGTTGCTACAGTAAAGACAGCCGATTAGTACAAATATAAACTAAAAAGTCACTATAGTAAAGATAATGGTTCGAGCCGTTGAAGCAACCACTAATGCTTGGTAGGTTGTCTACATCACACCCTAAGGGTGCGACCCTTCCCCACAACCTGCATAAATGCAGGATGCTTTGTGCATCGGGCTTTCCCCTTTTTACTATAGTAAGGATAAGTGATTAGTATAAATATAAATAAGTCACTATAGTAAAGATAACTGTTTAGTATAATATAAACTAAGTCACTATAGTAAAGATAACTGATTAGTATAATATAAACTAAGTCACTATAAAGTAAAGATAATGGATTAGTATAATATAACCTAGCTTCACATGATTACTAAACAATAGTAGTTTAAAAACTAATGAAGAATCAACAGAAACTTACATAGGTGTCTTTGTTGCCTGAGCTCTCTCCCAACCATTTTCATCAGGCCAAACAAAGAGTAATCCTTGAGAAACCATAGTAGGAAATCTGGTAGCACATGCTCTTGGAGACTGAAAAGCTTTAGATTCAGGTCCTTGCGATGCAGCTTGAGGTATCCTTGTACAAGAACCACATCCATTAAATGACCATCCATGATATGAACACTGCAAATCCCCATTTTCATCTAATCTCCCTTCCTACAAACAAAAACAAAAAACACCCTTTTTTTCTTCAACTTTAAGGGAGTAAAGGGTCGAAAACACATCCAAAGTATCTCAATTTATCGAGTTTCCTATCTAAACTATACCAATTATTTATCAAAAGGAAACTCGTATACGTGATAATTCAGGTATGAAACTCGAAAAATAGGGATATATAGGTGTATTTTTGACTATTTAACTCATTTTGAGGCAAAATTGAGAAGTGGGTCGATTGGATCCTTACAGATAAAGGAGCAAGACGATGAGGGCATTTGTCATCTAAAGCAACCCACTGAGATCCAGATTTATCAAACCAGATAACTATATCACGATTAAGTAGCTGAAATGGTGTGGGTAAACTCGGGTCAAGATCTTCAACTAATGAAACTGGGTACCAATGATCCCTCCAAGAGAACTTCGAGGACGAATCTTGTTCATCATTTTGTGTATCTTCAATATCACTAGATTTTGAATCTGGGTCTTGTTGTTGTTCTTCTTCTTCTTCAGTAGCTGAAGAAGGTGTTGTTGTTGGGGGTGCAGCTACTCTAAAAGGAGATGAAATTGGCCTAGTTTTTTTCCTTCTAATTCCAAGAAAATTGTGGGTTTTGAAGGGGAGTGAAGGTAGAGGCGAATGTAAGGAAGATGAAATTGAAAGAATTTGAGGAGCTGGTACTAACAGAGAAGAAACCATTATTGAGTTAATCTGATGAAAATTGAGCTAATCAATTTTATATTTTTGAGTTAATAATACATATTTGTTCAAGTGAAGAAGAAGGAGAAGGATTTGCGTGCAAGATATGAACTATGTGTTGAATTGAATTTGATAGTTTTCTGCAAGTATGTTTGTGAGGGAGGCCCCAGAAAATGAAAGCTGTGGTCGTGGGGCTACAAGAAGAGGAAGAAACTGTAGCAATAAGAGTTAGATCACAAATTTCGGATTCGAGTCCTCTGTCGTAATATTTTTAAATTTAATTAGATTCTAATATAAATATAAATATCGAACATCAAAAAAGATTGTGTAAATTGTGAAAGTAGAGAGGAGATAAAATCAATGTCTAATACAATATTCCTGTAAGACACTTTCGATTTAAAATTATGCGCTATAAAAAAAAAAACTTCTAATATGGTTTTGAGTGAGGAGAGGAAGAAAATGAGCTTGAATCGTTACATCACTATGTTTAGCCGAGCTATTTTTGTATAATTTCATAATATGTCATATATAATTGTATTATACCATATTATCTTGTATTTTATTTTAATAAAAATGTAACATTTTATTGTATCATTTTTTATCTTTATATAATATCATCATTAATAATTTGAAGGATTAACTTATACGAAAATAGCCAAAAAGAGAAGAAGAAATATAAAATTACAACACAATCTCATCAAATTGATCATTACACAAAATAATTTTTTTCGATATTATCTATTGATAAATTTAACAATACAGTACAATAATAAGAAGGTCATTTTCTTAAAAGATATAAACAACCAAATATGGAAAATATGTAAACACACCTAGTATAGGGGTGTACATGATCGGGTTGGTTTGAATTTTTCAAATATCAAATCAAACCATTTGTGTCGGATTTTTAAATCTATAAACCAAACCAAACCAATAAAACTCAGGTTTTTCAACCTCGGATTTTTTTAGATTTTTGAGTTTTTCCTGTAAAGTATTCATACAAACATATAATTTACTTGTACTTCAAATATTCCTTTAGTCCTACCAAAATACAATTATCTAAGGTGTTTCTTAAGAAAATAACACAAAATATGATATGAGCAATGACGCTAAAATATCCAACAAAAAAATAATAATAATGAAATCGCGTAAAACAAATATTGCAAATTAACAAATCATAATGAAAATGATCATAATTTAAAAGTATTAAATCATGCTAAAATAAGTTTAATAAGTATTAGTTACATGACTAAATATTAAAGGAAATTAAAATTAAATTATGTATTTGAATTGTCTAAACCAATGTAAAATCAAAGAACAAATATTCAATATTATTGTCATTCTTAGTGATAAATTGATTTTCTTTTTGCATTAGTATTAATCTGATTTTGATTTAAGCTTTATTATAATTACCAACATCTATGGACTATAATCTTTATAGAACCATTTAGAATTCTAAGTTTCAAACTTGAAATAATATATTAAAAGATAAAAACTATGAAAAAGTATAAGAAATATTTAAAAATTATATCAAAGTAAATATTTTTATGTATAAAATAAAATTTTAAAAATTATATATATAATATCGGATTAGTTTGGTCTCGGGTTTTTTTTTTCCAGTTAAAACCAAACCAATCCAAATATAGTCAATTTTTTTTTTCAATACCAAACCAAGTCAAACCAACCACTAATCAAGTTTTTTTTCTCAATTTAACTCGGTTTGCAGTTTAATTCGATTTTCGATTCGATTTTGTACACCCCTAACCCCTAGTAGCAACAATTTGTCATATTTTGAAGTTCTCTAAAAAGGAGAAAAAAGAAAAACATGTCTTCTTCCATTTAAACCAAACCATAAAAAAGAGGGGGAAAAAAATCAATTTTCCCTTTCTTTTTACCCTCATTTCAAACTTTTTAGTGAAACTTCTAGTTCCGCTGCCTGTTGCAGCATATTACATATAGTTGTTTTTGAAAAAAAAAATACTGATAAAGAACATCACAGTTACATGTCAAAATATCTAAAAGAACAACAATTTTTCTTGTAACAGTAGTGTCCAAGCCAGATAGGACGCTCCTCGATCACTCTCAAACATGCAAATTTCCTCTAGAGTTTTCGATAACTATGGTGTCCAGGCCAGCTAGGGCGCTCCTGGATCACTCTCAAACATGCTAATTTCTCCTGAGCCAGTTTCAACAGACTCTCATTATTATCTCTTTTCATTAAATAGAAAGAAAGGGGAAATCTAGAGCAACTTCAATAACTAGCAAAACTAATATCTAATCAAGAAAGATGTTATTTCTTAGGGTATGTTTGATGATCAGGTCCAATATCACGCGATCCTGTGTTGATGTAAGGGCCACGAAACGTCGCCTGAGGTGGCAATGGCTTTGATGAATCAATGACTGGAGTTGCCCTTGATGATCTTGACCTGAATTGAAACGATGATAACTTTCAATTAAGCAAAATAATATGAAAGATCACCTCTTTATTTTTTGACAAGCAATCAAGTTTTGCTTACGCCATGTAAAACGGAAAGGATAAGCCAGCAGATGCAAAGACTAGCAAGCCTGTGGCAACAATGACATTGCGCTTCCGAGACATCAAGTGAAGATAAAGTAGGATGTTTGAGTATCTAACAATTGGGAGAAAGAAAAAAGAAGAGAACACAGGTTAAGAGATGTCAAACACGGCAATAGCACTACGTTCAGGCATAACTTCAACATACATTTCTGCAATACACAACTGTTTGAAGGTCGCTCCAACAATATCACACAGGTTAAGAGACGTAAAAGACGGCATGAATAATAGGATTACGTTCAGGCACAACTTAAACATATCTTTATGCTATACATAACAGTTCAAAGGTGACTTGAACAATATTTATAATGATTAAGAGACATCCAAGATGTCATGAATAATAAGATTACGTTCAGGAACTACCGTTACCATTATAAAAAATAAATAAAAAAGATTACGTTCAGGAACATTTGCAACGTATCCTGCTGCTAAGTGATGCAGGGGACAGAGGCTTTCTCCTTTGGTCGCTACTAATGAAAACAGTGGTTTTATTCATAACCGTTGGGTTGTAATTGATTGAGCTTTGATATGAAGAATCCTTATCAATTTATCGAATTCAAATTTTACAGATTTAGGAGAACGATTTCCCAATGCCATATCATTGATAATTTGATATCAGAAGATAAGACAGAAAAATCCTTTGGTTGAACTCTTATCACCTACAACTGTGGGTACAAATACTAAAAGAAATGATATACCTATGCTTAATGAAAGATACAATTAGTAGATAATATCTACTCCTATATAATTTCTTTATGTTATATTTTGTGCTTTATCCTATGAAATCAAATTCTAAACAGTAAACTCAAAACAGTTTTTCAAATGGGCCCAGAAACAACTTATGACAAAAGATTGTCTTTGTTTGTCCTTTTTTTTTTTTTTTTTGACAAGGAGCAACAATATACTGCCTTAAGAGTGCTGATTACAATTCTTTCAATAGTTTCAAATAGTAAACCTTTTTAGGTGAAACATAAGGAAATATAAGTGTTTAGCAGTACAAGGGCACAGAGTTAACAATAGAGTTCCGCCTTGTGGTTGATGCACATAGAAAAGTCATTAGTAGGTTGAACAACTCTTAAACAACTTGAGTTGCCTAATACCACCTCTCAAGCAAGGGTGACTATCTGCTATTCCCTACATCATCCTTACTAAAAGGTCAAAGCACGTCAAAGTCAATGACAATATGGGCGTAAAAGGTCTAACATCAGAGATGCTACTCATTTGTCAGGATGCGCTGTTGGTCTGACCTTGGGCTGAAAGGCATGAATGGTCACAGATTCACAGTGAATGAGCTGTTATAGAATACATTCCCATGGACATTTGGTATCAAGGAAGAAGAACTGGGCAAGGATTTTTTCAATCATTTACCCAAATTTTGGCTCTTTACATCTCTTATACTGAATGTTTTGAGAACACACTACTTTAACCTGAGACAATGACGCGTTATATAGCCATATTGAATACCCCATCTATCTTCACAGAAGGACAGATAATAATACAGAGCAAACACCATAACATTCTCAATTCCATTGACCAAACTTTAATAGTACAAAAAAACATTTGTATATTCCTTGTCATAGGAAAAAGTTTTGAACTATTCATTTATCATGACTGACTAATATAATTCAGTTGCTTCATACATCGTATACAACAACATATTTAGTGAAATTCCACGAGAATTGTATAAAATGTGTATATTACTTATGGATTCGACATGTGAATTTATACTATGGAAGGGATTTTCCATCCAATGCAAACCTCTCCCAACCTAGTGAGATCATTCCCATCATGATTGAAAACTCCCAATTTCGGATCCACTATCCCCACTATAACTCCTATTTGTGATGGACTTATTAATTAAGCTATTAGGAAAATTCCTTCGAAGTACCAAAGGATGTGGCATAGTGGTCAATAAAGTGGGAACAAACTTTGGAGACTACTGTCCATATCCCAGAGGCAAAAAACTCTAGGTGTTTTTTCCATCTACGAAGCCTAGGTTAGAAGTTAATGGTGAGAAATAGCGGGTACCCGTGTAATAGTCGAGATGCATACAAGTGGACCAGACACAATTCTTATAACATTTTTTTTAAAAAAAAGTCATCCAAAAAGATTTCGAGAGGCATTGGAACAAGCAGTGAGTCATGAGATAACGTACACATTACACATTTCTTATTTGCTAATGACATAAATTTACAATGAATCTCAAAAAATCGAAGCATTGTTTGAAAGGCTAATACAGTTTGAGATAGTATCTGGTTTGAGCATTAACACGAGAAAGCAAGAACCGGTTTGGAAGGTGCACAAATATACACACCATTGTCAAAGTGGGAGATCGCACAAGGTAATTGGACTTTTCACAAATATTGATCTTGTTACGAGGAAGGTTCAAGGATGGTTAACTTCTGAAACTAGTTATTTGGAGATTTGTAAGAAAGAAGATTAGAGCGGTGGCGGGAACAATACCTCTCTAAAGGAAGGATGACAATTGGAGCAACACTATCAAGTATACCATGTAGTCTTAAGTCTTCTGTTTAGACATTTGTAGGAATTAATGAGGAACTTGTTACAGGATGATAGTAATGGAGAGCACCAACATGTTGACTATGATAAGGTCACCTCGAGCTGGGTATTCATAGAACAGAGATCTTTAACCGAACAATATTGGAGAATTATGGAGGTATTCAAACGAAGTCTTGAAAAGCAAGCCACGCAGAGGAAGGTAATCTCAACAAAATACAGTAGCAACAATTCGGTTGGTTAACAAAGGAAGTTGTCTTCGACATACAAAATGAGTTTGCAGGCAGGGACTACTAAGTTTAAAACAGGATTTACCAAGTTTATAGAAATCTATAGTAAAAATAAAAGTGGACTACAGTTTTGGCTTGACTGATGATGTACAGAAAATACCGAGAAAGATATTTCTCACAGGTGAATGAATGAAAGCATATTGTGGATCAGAAACTGTAGTCGTGGCCACTATAGTCAATATTCACTCTAAGGTGTCTCATTCATAATAAAAAGAAAAAGAATGCATCTTGGCACCAAACCTTGAATGCATCATTTCAGCAATGATCTATGTAGCTTAACTAGTTACAGATTCAACCAAACCCAGTATTTTCAACATGTGACAAACACTTCAACAACAGGCAGTGTAATCCCACAAAGTGGAGTTCGGAGAGGGTAGACTATATGCAAACATTACTCCTACCTTGGAGGTAGAGAGGCTGTTTCCCATAGACCTTCAGCTCAACGAAGAAAAACAGTACAAAAATAAAGAAGCCCTAACAAAATAGTAAACTCCTGAACAATAATGACAACAAGATAATACATAATCGAAGTACCAGCAATAACAAATAGTAACCAAACACAAAGTACAAGAAAATACTAGAGTAATACTACGACTAATGGTATGGAAAGAAGCCCACAAAGTTAAATTCACCAAATATTATATAATGAACCCATAATTTCAAATCAAAGTTTAACTCTTATATCCGCCTCTATTCACTACATTACAAGGAGCCTACAAAGTTTCATCAATCAAATGTCAATATTTCCCCAAAAATGCTAAACCTTCCAACAAGATCAAATTACATCAGGTAATTGAACCCTCACCAACAAAGTAAAAGTTCAGATACTCAACCAACTGAGCGACGATTCTCCAAATGACAAATTCAGAGAGTCGTAATCCTAGTAGGAGAGTAAATTCAGAGAAAAAATAAAACTTTACCAGGAAGAATCTGAGGAACCGAGAAAATGGGGTTCTCCGACTAACAATCGCCGGCAAACTGAAGGTTTTTCAGCTCCGATGGTCTCTTTTCCTCTATTGTCTGTACCCGACCCGATTGATAATTTTGGTGTTGTTTGCTAAATGGACCACATCATGTTTTCCCCTTTATTTTTTTCTTTATCTTAAACTAAATGATATACAGTAATTATAAGTACAAGATTAATTATTTTAAATTTAGAAGTGTATTGTTTTTTAATGGAAATAACATCTTGATGTTTTAAAAATAAATAACGTGTGCATATATCATTATATGTAATTATAAAAATAATTAATGTATATTAACTTGAAAGCTCTATAAAAAGTTCTAAAGTTCAAACTTCAAAAGACAATAAAGTAAATATAATAAAGACATACAAAGAGGTATAGATATATTATTCAGCTTTTGTGTTAATATTATAAATAATTTGAATTGACTTTCTATTTATAAAATTAAAAAAAAAAAATGTTGCAAGGTTTTTTAGAAAGTAGCCTTAAAACTTTTTAAAACCACTTGCAAATTGCATGTTTGAGTAAATTATAATCTATTTGCTTAATTTCGATCTCAAAGAAATTACTTGCGAATTGCTTGTTTAAGTTATTTGCAATATATTTGCTTTAGTTATTTGTAAACTCCTTGCTTATCTCAAAAAAAATTGTATAATAAACATTTGCAATATTATTTTTATAACTAATTAGATTTGGATACACCCTAATTTATCATAGAATGTAACACATGATCTCAAATTCACGTAGAAACATGAGATTCTTGATTAAAAAAATCGAGAAAAGTGTTGAAAATATGCTAAATTTGACAAAAAAATTGGGTGTATTTCACTCATAATGCAAAATTAAAGGTATATTTAAATTTAATTAGTTAAGTAAACAAGTATTCTTATAATTTGAGAATGACAGTAAAAAAACTTCACATCCAAAATAGGAGTGTTTGCAATATTTTTTCTCTTTTAAATCTTATATCAAATTAAGTGATATCACATAAGTTGGGACAAAATCGTGATATATCCATAGGTTAAACACGTGTTTAGAGTGTTTTCAATATTTATTTTTAAATTTTATATCAAATCGAAAGATTAAACACGTGTAATTTTTCACTTTAAAAGTTCACCATCTCACCGTTCCCAGATTTCTACTGTCACTACGAAACACATCGGCAAAAAAACCATGACCCACTCACGCGCTCGGGAAAAATCCACCTCCGCCGTGAACCACCGTACAAACTCCCCCAAGTCACCGGGAAATTCAACGCCGCCACCGATCACCAAAACAATCACAAAATCTGCAGAAACTCACAGAATCTTCACCGAAACCGACGAAATCGCACTCCTCAAATCCCTTTCACAATCCCCAAACAACAACGGCCTCTGTACCGGAAACTTCACCGATGCGCAGGTCGCGTATAAGCTGAAGAAACTGAAAGAGAAGTACCACAAGTTCGCTAGATCCAAATCCCAAATCAAAACTCCACACGACGGCGAAATCTACGCAATTGGGCGAAAGATTTGGGGTCGAAATGCAGCTAAGGGAAAGGAATTATTAGTAGTAGAAGAAGAAGATCGTGATAAAGATGAAGATGTGAATTTGGATGATTTTTCGTTTTTGGTGAATGAAATGACAATGGTGTTTCAGAGGAATGAATATTGTAAAGAAGGGTTAAGGAAATTGGGGAAGAAGAAATTGATGGAGATGAATGAGAAATGGATGGAGCTGAAATTGAAAGAATCTGAGCTTATGATGAATAAAACTCAGTTGTATCATGAAAATTTGAAAGTTGTTGTTGAAGGTTCAAAGGGTTCTAACAGCAGCAATTGAATTGAGAGATTTTTCGGTCGATTTAGTTAGTTAGTTGAGTAATTCACAGGTGATGTGAACCTTCTAGATGCTTCTAATTCAGTCTATAAAACGTTGATGAATGCTTTAATTTTTTGTTTGAAATTTTAGACAATATGAATATGATATCTTCCTCCCTTTCTAGTGTTCATAGTTCTTCTTTGTTCAAATGCTTAGAGAGCTTCTAAGCTCATAGTTTAACATGCTATCAGAGCATTCGATCCTGGCTATCTAGGACTAGTGTTGTAGCTTAGATTAAATATCCTTTAGCTATGTAGTTGAAGATTGCAACAATGGCGATCACAAAGATTGATTCTTTAGTCAGAAGCTTCAGGAGCTGTGTTGATTCCCATTAAGTTGACAGGTTTTGAGAATTATGGGATCTGGAGTAGGTCGATGAGGATTGCATTATTACGGAAGAGAAAGTATAGTTTTGTTACATGTGTGGCTGCAAGCCAAACCTACCACTATGCTCACATGTTGGTGTGACTTTGATTGGGCTGCTTGTCCCAACACTAGAAGGTCAAGTTTGGTGTCTTGGAAGTCTTAAGAAACAACATATAGTTTCCAGAAGCTGAGTATAGAAGCATGGCTTCAGCTGTATCTAAGGTTACTTGGTTAATAGGCTTGTTCACTGAGCTAGGAGTGCCCAATCCAATGAGTGACACCAAATCAGCTATACAATTAGCAGCCGATCCGGTATTCCATGAAAGAACCAAAAACATAGGAATAGGCTATCATTTTATCAAGGACAAGATCAAAGCAGGGGTAGTTGAAACTATCCATGTTCATACTCAACAACAACTTGCAGACTTGTTGACAAAGGGGTTCAACATTCATACTTTTAGGGCAAGCTTAATGTTTTCAGCTTGAAGGGATGTGTTCAAATGATCAGGGGACTAATTCATTAAGTGTCATTACTTCATCATTAGTTCACTCTTTAACAGTTACAAGTTGGTTAGGATGACATGTGATGTCAGCCTTCTAGATGCTTCTAATTCAGTCTATAAAGCATTGATGAATCATGTCTTCTCCCTTCCTTCTGTTCATAGTTCTTCTTTGTTCATCACTTCTTAGAGAGCTTCTAAGCTCATACTTAATCAAGTTCCTATCGGAATTAACCTCTCTCCCTTATCCAAGGTAGGGGTAATGTTTGCATATACTCTACCCTCCTGAGGCCTCGTTTATGTGATCAAACGGTCTCTGTCTCATCCAAGTAGGGATAACGTCGCTTACATTTCATCCTCCCAAGACCTCGATTATGGGATCAGACCGACGGTGTTGTTGGAAGGGTTTAAAAAAAATCAATTTTGAATAACTGTAATTCGAATTTCCTAGTGTAGCTCTGATGTAGAATTATTGATGTAAAAAAATGGCAAAATTGCTAGTGGTGTTGTAACATGCTATGTTGTTCTTTAATTGATGTATAATATCTGTTGGTAGTTTTGATTAACTATTTATTCAGTTAATAAATCTCAAAGCAGATTAAAAAAATCTTGGAACTCTACAACTCACATTATGAGTTCATTTAATAAATCAAAACAGAGTATTATCAGAGATCAATCCAAGCCTGAAACTAAGGGCCCGTTTGGTCATGCAATATGGTATTATGATACGGAATAATGATATGGTATCATGATATGAAATCATGAGATGAAATTGAAATTTTGTTTGGACATGCGATATGAAATTTTTGTGTTGTATATGTCCTCATAAACATAAAAATCCCATAAATTGCAAAACTATTAAAATAACCCCAATTGTTTATTCAATTTTATCAAATAAACAAAAAATTATAAAATCACATAATAAATTATAACAAAGTTATTTGTTCTCCACTTAAAGTAATTGTTTCATCTAACTTTAATTTAATTAAAAAATTGAACATAAATTGTAGTGTACTAGTCTTTAATATAATCTTCCCACATAATACGGACAATTTTTCACATTGATCTTGCATTTCTCGATCATATGGCCGAGAAAACGAACCAACATTGTTACTTTGAGTCATTTGTTGGTCAATATCATCCACAACTATATTTTCATACTCATAAACCATAAATATTTCATCACTTTAACAATTGGCTGATGTAAGTTAAAGTGATTATGAATAATAAATTTTATGTCGGTGAGAATAATAAATTTTAAAAAGTAATGATGTGATTATAAATTTGATTTACATATGAAATACATGGTTAGTAGATATAAAATGGCATTGTTTTAACAAAATATAAACTTGTGAATCAATTTTTGTATTAAAATATCTCAAATCATGATATGAAATTACCATATAATTCCATATCATGGTTTTTGGAGAATATAGAATCACATATCATGATTTCATATGGAATCATGAGATGAAATCAATGTAAAATCACATGTACAAACGCTAATTTCATCTCACAATATCATATCGTAATATGATATCACATGACTAAACGTCTACTAAGTAAAATTCAATCAGCATATCATTATTTGAGTTCGTAAGGGACGAGGAAGGAGGGGGCGAAGGGAGTTTATAGCTCTAATTAACGCTTACAAGTAATAGAATAACAAGATCACACATTTCTTCCAGTCTTTCATCTAACACTAACTAGGGAATGCATTGTGAACTTTGCTCAGAAAAAAACAGCAGAAGGCTAGTTATAACAGTATGACGTAATTAGAAAATATAGACCAACGAAGTTAGAGATAATATAGTAAAAGGACATCTCAGCACACACTGTTGAAGATTTACGTGTTCCTTAGTTAAAAAGTCAACAGGAGAACACAGTAACATGGTAAAATAAACAAGATATAGCAAGTTGAGTGGTCCACATTTGTGAACACATTAATATTCAACGATAACATTTCCTACAAACTCATTACCTGAGTAATATGGTCCACACATCCGGCATCTGAAATGCAATAAGTGATTCAACCATGACTAAAAAGATGCCAACAGAAAAGAGTTAGGGTGTCAACATCACAAGAATTAAAAGAACGTGCAGCTCATCCAATACATGACGAACCAAATAGATCCAACATGTATGATGCCAAAGTAAAGAAATGCAAACTTGTCAGAATCCATCTAGTGAGACTTTCATAGAGTACCAATTCCAAGCACACGGATATAAAACCTGATTGTTTAGAATACGGGAATTCAAAACCTAAACTCCACAAGAGCTAAACATTACAGTACTTAACATCCTTGAAATCCTGACATTTAACTAGACATCCATAAAACTAGTCATATCATTTCTAGATGAAATGAACATTACTATCTGTATATGATCTGATTCATTAGGAAAAAGAAACGAGAGACGTGTTTCTTCACTTGGCAAGCAGAACTTGCTGAGCCTGGTTCTCTTGTTGCTGCTGATAGTTCAGTGGCCTCCTGAAGAGCATGATATGGGGCTCTGGTCGATGAATAGCATAGTGCACCCATCCTCTGCTCTGCTGAACTCCAATTGCCCGCCACTCATTCTAAGAATCAATCAAATAAGACAAACAACATAAACCACATGCAAAATAACAAAGCCACATTCCAGATGAGATTTCATTTAGTGCAAAAGAACAAACTAATCTAAATAGTTTGGCACTATACCATTTATTTAATCAGCACATCCAACTAAACATTTCAATTGAAGATATTCCAAAAATGAAAGTACAAAATATCACTGATTATCATTTACTAGGCACAATTAGCACTTCTTTTGTGCACATTCAACTAACCATTTCAGTAGGAAAATTTCTGAAACAAAAGCACAAAATATCACTGATTATCACTTGCTAGGAACAATATCTCTTGTATTGATTAGCACATTTGACTACTCATTTAAATCAAAGAAATTCCAAAATGGAAGCACAAAATGTCACTGATTGTCCACTTGCTAGGAAAGATATCACTTATTTTGATTAGCACATTCAATTAATCATTTCAATCGAAGAAATTCCCAAATTGAAAGCACAATCACTGATTATCATTTGCAAGGCACAATTATTACTAGTTTTGATTAACACATCAACTAATCATCTCAACTGAAGATATTCCAAAAATTAGAGCACAAAATATCACTGATTACCATTTGTTTTGCACATTCAACTAATCATTTCAGTAGAAGAAATTCCAAAACTAAAGAGCACAAAATATCACTGATTATCACTTGCTAGGCACGTTATCTCTTATGTTGATTATTAGCACTATCAACTAAACATATCAGTAGAAGAAATTCTGAAATGAAAGAACAAAATGTCACTGATTATCACTTGCTAGGCACCATATCACTCATTTTGATCAGCACATTCGACTAATCATTTCAATCAAAGAAGTTCCAAAATGAAAGCACAAGATATGACTGATTATCATTTGCTAGGCATGTTATCATCTATTTGGATTAGCACATTCAACTAATCATTTCAATTGAAAAAAAATTCCAAAATGAGAACACAAAATATCACTACTTATCACGTGCTAGGAACAATTATCACTAATTTACATGAGAACATTCCATTAACCATCTCAATCGAAGATATTCCAAAAATCAAAGCACAAAATATCACTGATAATCATTTTCTAGGCACAATTATCACCTTATTTTCATTAGCACATTCCACTAATCATTTCAATCAAAGAAATTCCAAAATGAAAACTCAAAATATCACTGATTATCATTTGCTAAGCATGATTATCGCATACTTTGATTAGCACAATCAACTAATCATTTCAATCGAAGAAACTCCTAAATATCACTGATAATCATTTTCTAGGCACAATTATCACTTATTTTCATTAGCACATTCCACTAATCATTTCAATCAAAGAAATTCCAAAATGAAAACTCAAAATATCACTGATTATCATTTGCTAAGCATGATTATCGCATACTTTGATTAGCACAATCAACTAATCATTTCAATCGAAGAAACTCCTAAATGAATGCATAAAATATCACTAATTTTAATCTGCTAGTTCAACTACGTGAAAATGAATACATACAAAAACCCTAAGAAGTAAAACCGATCACTCACTTCAGATAGAAGACGATTCTTAGGAAGCAATTTCGCTACATCAGGAGGAAGAACAACATGCCTGCAAAATCCAAAATCCAGTAAAAACAAAAAAAAAACTACGAATTAATTGAAAAAACAAACAAAAAACACTAGAAATTCAAACCGATTAAGCAAACAGAATACATTCAAACCGATTAAGCAAACAGAATACCTGTACTCATAGGTATCATCAAAATACTTCTCAGAATACTGGATCTGCCCCATTTTTCAGTTCAAAAACAACTTCAAAAAAAAACAAATTCATCAACAAACAAAAAAGCTGAATTAAACAGATCTGTAGTGACTGGAGAAAGCAGATTCACTAAAATTGATGAATTTTGAATCAACGTTTACCTTTGTGTTGTGCCGATTGGAGAAACGGAGACGAAAAAATGAGAAATGGGTGAGAAATGAATGGGGAAAAAAGGGAGGAATACTGAGTGCTTTATTCTGAAATTTGGGCGACTTTGTTTGAATTAATAAATAACCAAAATTGTTTTACCTCATTTAGAAGTTTTTAAATGATTAAAAAGGGAATAACGGCAGATTTTTAAATTTTGAATTTTGAATGATTTTTCCCGCTCAGTTGAAATAGTTCAAGATGTTTCCATTACACGTGGAATTTCTAGGTTTCTAATTATTATTATTTTTGCAATAGAGAAAATTAGAGTTATTTACTAAAAAACAAATTTATAATGAAAACTTTCCTACTTACATTAATAAGTGATGATTCGAATAAATTGTATTTATAATTATATAATAAGTATTTTCTTTTTATGATTTATATTTTGAATTAGGTAATTCTCTTCGACACGTCATAATTGACTCGTGTAAAGAGAGAATAAAAGGGTAAGACATTCATGTTATCCATGAAAGCGAAAGATCTTTATCCTCCTCTAATGAGTCTTACTAGCCCTAGACAAAGCACTGGCATTCAATAGGAGCAACCTTTTTCTTCATTCTTTTTTGGTTTTCAACTAGTTTTATGGTCTATGAGAAGAATTGACTTAAATTTGGTTTTGGAGAAACAAAATCGAAGTTCTAAATCAGTTTGAAATGATAATTTTTTTTTGTGTGTGGAGGGGGGATTATAATTGGAAAAGTTACTCCTACTCAAGCGGAGTATTGGTTCTCCCTTGAGCCTAGGGTAATGAAAAAGTTATACATGAATCAAAGGTCTATCGAAAACATCAATCTATTACACATGGGTAATGATAAAGTCTATGTACATTGGTTCTCCTCATACCCCATCACAAGGACTACACCATAAAGATAGGGTAAGAATCTATGAATACCCACCCTCCGCATACCCTTTGTTGGGTCTCGTAGGGTATGTTGTAGTTAAAGAGGAAAGAGTGTTGATGATGATTAGAATAACTACACCCACCCACCCTCCTCAAACCCGTTGATGGATCTCACTAGATATATTGTTGTTGAAGAGGAAAGAGTTTTAATAATAATTAAAATAACAACACCCACCCTCCCATACCTATTGTTGGATATCGTTGAGTATGTTGTTGAAGAGGAAAGAGCATTGATAATGATTAAAATAACAACACCCACCCTCCACATACCCCACCACGAGGACTCTACCGCACAACGATAGGGCTTATCTATGAACACCCACCCTCCTCCATACCCTTTGTTGGATCTCGCAAGGTATGTTGTCATTGAAGAGGAAAGAGTGTTGATAATGACTAAAATAACAACACCCACCCTCCTTAAACCCGTTGATGGATCTCGTTGGGTTTGTTGTTGTTGAAGAGGAAAGAGTGTTGATAATAATAACACCACCCACCCTCCCCATACCCGTTGTTGGATCTCGCTGGGTATGTTGTTGAAAAGGGAAGAGTGCTGATAATGATTAAAATAACAAATCAAATGCAGTAATAAACTAAGGCTACTTTTCAATTGTTAATGTAGCAAAAATGGAGCCATTTTACAGCAGCACTGAATATTCTCGTTCTCATATATGATAAACAAGACAGCACGCTATATCTAAATCCTGCTGAACTTCACAGTTTACCAACTTCCACAACTGAGATAATCCAACGTTTCTGAACCATAGCTCCTACTAACAACTGATGTAACATTCACAGGGTAACTAACATATGATGACTACGCTATTCCCCATATATACCACCAAACTGAATCTAGAGCCACTGTACATCCCTTGTCTGACGGAAAAATCAAAACCATTTTCCACAAAATATCTGCACAACAAAACATGCATCTCCAAAAGTAAAATTGTCTTCATCACGCTGGGAGCCCCCCCACTTGCTTCTGCAGCATGGATGTTCCAGAGAAAACCATCATCTGATAATTTTTCCGATACTGCTTCATCTGCAAAGAGATTGATGCATGGGTTAACAACAAAAATTCTAGAAAAGGGGTCGATGGAATGCATGCACGTATTTATGTCAATATCAAGTTACCTGTTCTTCAGGGATCTTTGTAAAGCTAAATCTGTTAGTCCAGATTGCCTCTGCTTCTTCTGCGGATGGAAGTACAAGGTTTTGTACTTTCAGGGACTGCAAAAGGTTCTCCATACAAGAAAACAGAGATTGAAAGTAACCCTGTACAGGAAAAACAAAATGTTTAGTTAACAAAATGGAAAAGACTAGGTATATCCTCACAAGGTAAGGGTAAACTGAAATCAGACACATTGTAAGCTTAAAATTGAGTTACCTGTCCTTGACAATTAGTACTTGTAGCAACTAAAGGGAGTTCAGCCACTTCCTTCCCAAAAACACGGAAAATGCCAGCAGAAACAACCAATGAACTGCAAAGTGGAAAGAGAATCAGTATGGGTTACTATCTTACCAAAGACTTGTATGGAACGCTGGTGAAGTGGTTTCTTACTTGACCAATAATATTGCGCAGAACATCCCTCCATAGTCTTGGTCCTTGAAACTCCTTCTGAACATCATGATATTTAAAAGAGTGAGGGAGGTTATGTGTACCAACCAAGAGAGTATTGACAAGAACTGAGAAATCAAATGAATAGCAAAAAGTTATTACTTACCCATAGACCATGTGTGGGATCAAATCTAGACGGCTAGTACTTGCATCAGCAATTGGGTCAAATTGTTCCTATTCCACAAGGCAAAGAACTTATAATCAAATCCACATATATATACACAGTAAGCATCACTAATTAGCATGACAATTATCTACATAAGAACTGTATTAGCAGATAGGTAACAAGATTACAATACAACTGGAATTTGTTTAAGTTAACTGCAAATACACAAAGGCAGTGTTGTTCGCGGATATGATAATCTGGGATTCTAATACCCATCAGACTTTACTCAGGGCATAATGAATAGGATTTATAACACTTCATTTGCTTTACGATTTAGGAGTTAGAGAGTAGCTATTAGTGGGCGCCGGGTGGTAGCAAGTACCCAGTGCAACCGTTATTAAAAAAATGATTGTAGTTAAGATATTAGTTCTTTCAAAATCATTGCCTAATCACCAAACTTGACGACTTCTTTTTTTGAGAAGGGCCAAACTTGACTTAATCCATATACAAAATAAAGGGGAACTCCTGAAACACAAAACAACTAATCATCAAGTTGGGCAATGATAGCTGTGGCACGCTGATTTGCGAGCTAGCTGGTTAGAATTTTATACCTGAAAGAGAGAAACAGATGTAACGAAATCCCAGACTTCATCTAAACTATCACTTGTGACGCTCCTATTCCGACCATCAACCCCAACCCCAAGAAGGCTCCAATTGATCAAGGCAATGGGCCAACACAGTACCAAATTGTGATGAGAAACTGGTATTGGAAAATCTGAGAACTTAAAGTATCTGCGGGTGTCAAAACGAACCTCTTACTAAGAAAGAAAGTGACCTCTTCTCACTAACCTAACCTAACACTCTTAACAGATTATTTGAATTATTAATCATAAAACACTTTCAGGGGAGGGGGAGACACAAAAGCTTCATAAAGCTTAGAGTAGGGAAGTAAAAAAGAAAACAGATCATTACATTAGTATGACCAGAAGTGAATTAATATTAAAATATAGGCATGTTAAAGCAAAGCATGGACCCCAAGAACAGGAATGGTCTCCAATTATCTCTGATTTTAAAACGGTTAGAGATCCAAAATTCAAGGAGCTTGGTTTGCTTTCTAAAGGGGTAGGAACTAACTTAAAGCACATAAAAGTCTAGTATTCATGTAAATGTCTGAACGCATATAGAAAATAGAAGAGGAATACATTGGGAAAAAATAGTTAAGCAGTCTCCAATTTCATAGAAAATGAGTTCTTAGAGATGAACAATTTGCAATTAGGAATGTTTAGCAGGTCTCCTAGAGGTTAGGCCGGTCCTCTTCCGAGTCACAAACACAGTAGGAAATAAACTAGGAAAAGAACTCACATGGAAAATTGAAACAGCACTAGAAAGCCAGACCCTTGTCTCTTCGGATGACATTTTCCCACTTAGCAGACGCCATTTAATGTCAAGACTGGAGTTATTCACTGACCCTTTTCCTTCATTCTTTTCCTTCAAGACTTTCAACAGAGACTCAGGAATGTTCTGTTCTCCATCTGATACCACCTTTTCCAGAGCAAAATGAATTCTACTGCAATCTGTGCAGCAAAACCATTTATCTTTTGGCAATTCCTGAAGTGAGGAGGGTTTCAAAATGTGCGATCAGTATGTGTAAATATGTGCAAGGTTAAACAATCTAATTATACAACAGAAAGGACATAGGAGATATACTAGAAATAGAAAAGCATGCAATAGAACATGAAATTCTGCAAACCTGTAAGTCATCTATGTTGTGCTCCTTCAAACATCCAACATGATACTCCTTCTCACACTACAAAAAGCAATGGAAAACTTCGTCAATGCTCGACCTTACTGAGAACTCACAAAAGAGTAAAAACGCCAGATATTATATTATTCAACGCTAACAAAACAATACCTGATCACAAATTATTACTGTCCGTGGGCCAAATTCTGATTTGCTGAAATCCTGATCCCTGCAACATTAGCGAAAATTATGAAACTACTGAATAGGCAACAGTGGGAAATTTGATAAAGTTCTATTATCTTTGACTTTGCAACTGAAGGAAAACACACAACTAATAATTTTAAAAAAAAAAATCAATATCTATCTGATGATGCAGCATCACAATAATAAAATGGAACATATGCCAACACTTCAGTATCTGTCAAGTATGTAATATCTCGATAATAAAATGGAACACATGCCAACACTTCAGTAAAAAGTTAGTTTGCTAAGAGAAAACATCATATGAAAGTCTACAAGTTGAATACTTTAATGTATTTAAATTCTTGAGAGTCGTGGAAGTTGTGTAGAATTGAAATGTCAAATGGTTTGGAACCATTCCAGAAGGGAGAGAACTTCATATAAATTGGAAGTGAGGGAGTATTACATACTTGACAGTACTGAAGTGTTGGCATGTGATATGCAGTGTTGGCATGTGATTGTGCATATCTGGAACACACGACAACACTTCAGTACTGTCAAGTATGTAATACTCCCTCAGTTCCAATTTATAGGACGTTCTCTCCCTTCTGGAATGGTTCCAAACCATTTGACATTCCAATTCTACACAACTTCCACAACTCTCAAGAATTTAAATATTAAACTATTCAACTTGTAGACTTTCATATGATGTTTTCTCTAACAAACTAACTTTTTAACCACTGCTTTAATATTATTCCTCCATCATCACTAATATAATATATTAATACAAACTAATGTCTTAAACTACATGCAACTGTGTCTAGTGTGCATATTGCATAATACGAGTTTTGTGGACCTTTACAAACTTGTTTTAGTTTTATGTCTTTCTTACAAGATATCTTCACTTTAACACATAAGAGATCTAAAAGGTCATTTTTAAGTGGCTATAAGAGATCATTTCCTTGATACAGGCTACTGAAAGAAAAAAAAAAGAATGTCCCTTGTAGAAAATTAAAATACCCTAGGTGATCAGAATTAAGTCATTATTCTTTTGGACAATCAAAATGATATGTCAGTATTCTTAAAATGTATGGTGCAAAAAGTATGATGGAAGGTCCAAGTATATCACTTCAAGCCTCATGTGACTTCTTCTGTCCATCAATTAAAATGAAGTCAACTTAGTTGTGGAAAAAGTAGGAATAGAAATGTGACCTGCAGAGCACACAAACACTAACTTCAGTCTCTAAAGTTTCCACCATGCGAATGCATCGTCTTGTTATCTGCTCGATGGCATCAACTCCAGCAACCCTCCCAGCAGCTATAGCATTGGCATTATTCTCAACGAATCTTTCTTTTGCAAACATGTTTTCACAGTATTTACAATACCAGGTACCCGTGGGAATACTTGGCAAGCAAACACACTCTGCAATAGAAACAAGTTTGCAATGAGCACATAATGATCACGTGAAAATTGAAGTCTAGGTTGCTTGTCAAACATTCACATCCACAGTTTGATGACTCGTGAAAATCAAATTGCAGTTTCATCATAACACCAGAAAATCCATCATCAATATTTCAAAATAACAACTCCCTCTTTACCAATTTATATGGCATTCTCCCCATATTATGCCATATAAATTGGTAAAGAGGGAGTTGTTATTTTGAAATACTGATGATGGATTTTCTGATGTTATGATGAAACTGCAATTTGATTTTCACGAGTCAGCAAACTGTGGATGTGAATGTTTGACAAGCAACCTAGACTTCAATTTGTTTGACACCATTGCCTTAATATTCTTTGATCCAATTTTCAAAATTAATATGGTGGTGGTTGATTATGGCAGACGATAGTGGTAATGATAGATGAATGGCATTGGTGATTGATGAACGGCCATTTTTGTAGAAATCTTTAAATAGATATCTTAATATGGTGCATTATCCTAACTTCCTAATACAATTTGATATTGAATTGTTATAAGGAAACACAGATAGACAGTAGATAAAATAATTCAACAATGTAAAACATATTTACCGGCATGGAAAGCTCTTGGACAATTGTCACAGCACAGGAGGTCCCCTCCATCAGCACATATAGAGCAGAGATCATCATTTTCCTCAGCTGAGGACCTTCGTTCTTTTGAAAGTTTAATGGACAACTCATGCAGAGACACCCCGTTGGAAGTATATATGTACAAATAACTGTCAAAGTAACACAGAAGGATTAACGCAAACTAAATCTTTTAGTCAAAGAAGTTGCACTAACACCATTCGTGCATTTGAAGAACATTAATTACTGGATAATTTGTGTAAGGGATCAGGGACATATCCAAGTCAAATGTCATATACACACCCCATCCAGAAAAGGAATGTGAAAACCACAAGTCAATCAGAAAAAGGGGTAAAACAGAGCAAATAACTTGGATATGTCCCTGATCCCTTACACAAATTATCCAATATAAACCACAAAAGAAATGGACACTCACGGCTTCCGACGTGAAGCGCAACCTGCATGAGCCTCAAACTGTGAAGGGCTGACCTGTATGAAAACAAGGACATTAGCATATGACAGCTGATTTTAATACTTACGAAAGCAGGAACTACGTACCTCAGTATTGCAACAGTAGCAGAAAATTCCATGACCTTTCTTATAACCATCCAGCAATTTCTGCCAGGAGACAGCAAGCAAATTAAAATACAAAGAATGTATAAAAGAAAAATCTAGTGAACAATTCTTTGATAAGTAATTAATTTTTATTCCACCAAAGGAGCACCAAGCGAATGCTATGAACGTACAAATCTAGTGAACAAATTTCTAGCATGTTTGCAACAACAAATGTGATGAGCGATTAAAAATTCAACAATCTAATATTGGTTTGAATACTAACCTGTTACAACACAAAAGTAGAGCAATTCAAAATAGAACTATATAATTGAGTTGAATATATACCTGTCCACGGACATAATATGCTAATGCAGTTCCATCAGGAAGTGCATCCTCCTCGAATACAAGTTTGTGCATGCGCAGATCCCTGTAGAGACAGAAGAGCAAGAATGAAGTCAAAAAGAAACACCGCAAACCAATAAAAGTACGAAAAAGAATTAATAAAAAGCTTGGATGCCAGAGCAATGGCAAAAATAAATCATCAAAGACAGAAAACAAAAGCTTTAACAAGCAAAAAGGCTTACTTTCTAGTTAACTTTCCGTGAACTTTACTTTGAGTTCCACTGCCAGAGGGCATTCGATCGGTCAACTTTGTAGCAGGTGCAGATGATGTAGACCTGAAACAAATGTGGGAAATAACATATTCACGCAAAAAGGTGAGGAATCATAACACAATTAAAGATATTCAACGTAAAATACGAGGCAAATGTTTTAATTATTTAAAACATGGAAAGAACATAATGGTAGTATACCGTATACCCCTTGTATAAGGCCAGTTTTTTTGGCCTTGTTAATAAATGAACTACATTTACAAAATCAAAAAAAATAGAAAGAACATAAAGGTTATGTTCCAGCATTCCATGGTAGAGAAGATGAAATAAGACTGAAGTAGAATATATGACAATACAATTTCAATAATGTTACTTTTGGGGGGATAAAAGTTAATTATATGACAATACCATTTCAATTATATTACTTTTTGGAGGATAAGAATGTGTATCCATGTATTCATATCATTTTCTTTTTGTTGGTGAAGCAAAACTGTCTTACTGTTGTAGGATTTGCAGTTGTAGGATTTGCACTGCTTCTCTTGTTAGTTGATATGTTTTTTTTTCTTAGTCTTTATACTTGGATTTGCTAAACTTGAACCGAGGGTCTTTCAGAAACAGTTTCTAGTGGTCTCTAGTGGTAAGGTATGTGTACACTCTACACTCCCCAAACCACACTTATGGGATTCCACTGGGTATGTTGTTGTTGTTTTAATAGACAACAGAAATAGATCTACATAATTCAGTGATCTAGCTGAAGGCTGAAGCTAGCACCATAAGTTGGACTTCAGCCTGAGGATTGTCATCCCTACTTCTTCTTTCATTATTAAAGAACTACTAATGATCCCTCATGCATTTTGTGATGCATTTGAACAGAGAAGAATCATAGATACTTTTGATGGGTTATCAACATATCAGGAAAACACTTAGATGTTTATACCTGCTACTAGCTTCAATACTTTGAACAGGGGGAGATTGAAACTCCTGTGCAGTCATACATGCTGAAGCATTTATTTGAGCATCTGCACTCCCGATGGCATTGTTTATTACCATCTCTACTTCATCAGAAGGAGCATCTTTACACATACTTAATACATCCCTCAGACTTTTTCCATTCTCCAAATAGATGTATTCTGGTGGACGTTTGTTGGCACTATTGGCATGCAGCTCAAATTGATTTGGTGTAACAACCTGTACCGAGCAAGGAAATATATCATATAAGGGATATTCAGATAATCTACTGAAGAAAATCCAAAAAAGTTACACTTACAGATGTCCCATGACAGTTATCACAGAAGCACAATATTCCTGACCCTCTAATCTCTCCGCGAAGTCCTTTTGCAGGACGCCCTCTCCCCTAAATTACAATTATTTGGTTAATATCCAAACAGAATTGCCGAAACGGAAACTCGATAAATGTCTCTGTAAAAAACTCACCTTTGTAGTGCCACGAATGTAGCGAACAGGTAAACCCTCCAGCAAACCTGTTTCAAGAAGATCTTTCAACTTTGTGGGAATTTTAGTTAGTGCAACTTTCTTGGACATCTTCAACTCCAACTTTGCAGGTGCAGACATGGTACCTACAGAATCTGTTTCATGAACATCCACAATCTTAATGCTATCACACTGAGATACCTCTGTGTCCTCTTCTGTTTTCAGAGCAGACCTAGTAAACCGCCTCATAGGTGTCTGTATTTGCTCATTGTTAGCATCACCCTGAGCAGTAACAGCTAATTCAGGAACAATTTCAGGCCTTGCTTCAACACTGCAATCATTAGCCTTCACTGTTTTAGCCATTTCAGTCTTTGCATCATCACGACAATTTTGCTCATTTTTACCATCAGCCTGAGCAGTAACAGCTGCTTCAGGAACAATTTCAGGCATTGCTCCAACAATGAAATCACTGGCCTTCCCTGTTGTAGGCATTTCACTCTGAGTATCATCACCACATTTTTGCTCATCTTTACCATCACCCTGAGCAGTAACAGCTAATTCAGGAATAATTTCAACCATCTCTTCATCAAAATCATCATTGGTTTTCGCTGATTCACCCTTTTCAGTCTTAGCATCATCTCCACAATTCTGCAAGCTAGCATTCCCTTCTTCTCCAGACCCAACAACTCCTTCATCCATCTTACCTTTCTTCTCATCATCACTAGTGCAATCCACCACATCGCTCTTCGGCTCCTCCTCTTCTCTCAAAATAACCACATTTTCATCCCTTGTCACAACTCCATCTCTCTCCAATTCCTCACCAACAACCTTAGAATTCGACAAATCTTCACTGAACAAAACCACATTGTCATCTTTTTTCACAACCCCATCACTCTCCAATTCCTCAACAACAACCTTCGAATTCAACAAATCTTCACTCAACAAAACCACATTTTCATCCATTTTCACAACTCCATCACTCTCCAATTCCTCACCAACAACCTTCGAATTCGACAAATCTTCACTCAACAAAACCACAGTGTCATCCTTTTTCACAACTCCATCACTCTCCAATTCCTTACCAACAACAACCTTCAAATTCAACAAATCTTCACTATGAACCACATTTTTCACCTCCCTTTTCCTCTTTTTCACATAAACCTTATCATTGCTAACGTTACCAGGACTATTCTGACTCGATTGTGGTGTCCTTGTAACCCTCTTTTGACCAACATCAATGTCCCAATCAGCTTGAGCCTTCATCATCATAGCAAACTCTCGTTTCATACCAGTCCTAATGGACGAAACAACAATCTCCCCTTTCTCTGAACCGTTTGCCATTACAAAAAAGAACAATTCAAACACACATCAATCAACAGATACCGCAAAAATCAACAACAAAGGCCCAGCAGATTCAAAAAAAAAAAAAAAATCTCCCTCTTCTAATGATTCTCAATCAATCAACAGATCCAACCAACCCCCAAACTCAAGCAGATTCACCCAAATTAAAAAAAAAAAAACTAAAATCCCCTTCTCATGATGATGATGATGATTCTCAACCATACACAAACATGGAAAATCCTAAAACATGCATAATGGCTGCCATTTAGGGTTTGATTTTTTGATCGGAAAAATTTTTGGGAGAGAACTAAAATTGGGGGAAGACGAACAATTAGGGTTTTCCGGTGAATTGATAATACTGATATGAAAAAAAGGATTTCTTAAAATTCCCCAAATTAGCCCCAATTTGGTCTAAACGGGCGTTACAAAAAGTAGCAAGTATTATTACGAGGAGGTCCTCCCTTTTTTCCCTTGTATGGTTTGATCCTCCACCATCCGACCGATCGGCCGACTAGTGTACTTGTTCGAGCTTTACGCAATCGTAAAAATAATAACATGTAATTTTCATATAGAAAAAATAATTTGTAAATCAAAAGTGTTTTCATGATTTTAATTGTTCAGATAAAAAGATCGATTTAAAAAAATAAATTAGGTTATGTATAAAATAGCTCATCTGAATCAGTAGATGTATACTCAATGTTTCGAATTTTCAGGGGTTTTATATAATTTTAATACTTGTTAAAGCTTTTCTTCTTAATATTTTGGCATTGAGGTTTTTGATTTCATCACGGCAGATATAAAATTGAACACATTTCTATGATCGCTGGATTTTTTTCAATTTACTTTCTTATCGGAAAAAGCAGAAATCAATTATGAAGCATAAAAGAGGAAAGAATGCTCACCATTTTACAACGATCGAGAGTGGTCAAGAAAGAACTTCAGGCACTTGAAGAGATAGAGTGGACTTTTCTATGTAAATCTCCCTTTTCGTGAGATAAACACCCTACTAAACAGATCTTTTAAGAATAGCTAAAACGGCATAGATCTGACTACCACATTAGGATGAAAAATAGATTGATATCATGTTTGTAAGACGTCTCAAGTCAAGTGAGAGCTCGATTAGATGCATAAACTTTTCTGGAAAAAAAAAAGGGCAATTTAAAGATGAAATTGAAGTAGAGCAGTAGAAGGCATTATCGAAAGTAACGCCTTATAATGATGTTGAAACCCTATTTAAATTAACTAAGTAAAAAAATTGTCTTTGGGCTTTTATTTATAAAGGGTAATTGTTCAAATGAAATAAATGTCAATAGTGAATAACGACAAATTAATCTTTTTGCCGTTTTTAAAAGAAAAATTCAAAATAATAAAAAATAGATAAATAATGATGTCACTCAATAAGACATGTCACATCACCTTGATCGCACATTCGCCCAAGTTCAGTAGCATTTCAATTGTCCATCAAAAAATTTATGCTATTTCATTAGAAATCATATACATACCACATATACTTCACATATAATTGACTTTCCACATATATACACTTTGAAAACATATACATTAAATCAAATCGGACATACACACAATAGATGTCCACACATTCATATACATACATACATTTTATGCTTTGAAAAAGGACACACACATATAACTGATCAGGCGTATATCACTTTTTGTTTTGAAAACATATACATACATATATCGTTTGTCACATAAGTATGCTCACAAAGTTATAACAAGATATTGTATCCAAGCTATTTTAATTACGATTTAAATGTGTATATTGTATACCAGTACAATATATTTTGCTATATATTTTTTTTTGAAGGGGGGAGGGTTGCTACATATTAAAAAATAGATACAAAATTCCATTGTATTTTACAAAATTAAGCACACTTACGAATATTCCCATTTTTAGTTACACAAAAAAAAGTTTGAAGTATTGGTGGACAAATAGATATCAATATATGTAACTAGAAACTACGTATTTCATAGAAATTGTTTTTGAGTAATTTAAAATTTTGTGTGAGAGTTTTTCGCTAAGTAGCGGGAAAAAAAATTATGAGAAAAATTGGGTCGATATTTTTTTGTTGGATTGAGAGAAATAAGTGACATATACTAAGTTGAAATTCAACGGCCACGAAGAAAACACCAAGCTACATTTGATCTTAGATTTGCAAAAATTGTCATCAATATTTATTTGGGAAAACTACCCAAAATAGACCCAATTAAGAAACTATTTATTCAAATTGGATTTAATTCAAACTATTTACTTTTAGTGGACCCATGATCCAAACTATTTACCCGCTTATCCCATTTTCTCCTTTCAATTTCATGAATGATGTCAGCATCACTGCTATGAATTAATCTTTTGTGATACTCCGTCGGTATATTGATAATCTATCTGTATCATATAGGACGGACTCTTTTTTTAAGAAATAAATAAGAAACAACTAAGAGAAAATTATTAAAATCACATTCTTATTTATTAAACTATAAATTAGTAGAAAATATATTTTTCGTGATACTCCGTCGGTATATTGATACTATATCGGTATCATATAGAACTGAGCTTAATCATCTGTGATACTCTGTTGATATATTAATTCTTTATCGATATCATATAGGATTGGACTCTTATTTATTAAATTCTAAATAAGAACAAAACATATTTTTATATTTTTTTTGTTTTTGCAAATTTTTTAAAAAATTGTATCTAAATTATGACTCATTTTAAAACTGTTTTAGAATTAAATTATTGAAAAATTGAAACATACCTCAATGAAAACACTGCTCAGTTACTCATTGATATCACCATAGTATATTATACTTTGATGGTACGAAGGAGGAAGAAGCAGTCCTTCAATGAAGATATTGTTCAGTTATTCTTTGATATCATCAGAGTATATTCATATACTGTAATATACTGTGATGATATCAGAGAACAAAAAATGGTGGGTGTTAACATTAGCATGCGAATAAAAATAGATATATATCATTTTAAAATAAAAAGGGGTTATGAAAGTAATGGGGTATTTAAAAATATTTTACTTTTTGAGGGTATGGTATAAGTGTTCTTTTCCCTATTTATTTTGCCATGAAATCTATCAAGTTTTGAAAATTAATCTTCAAATCATTTTTAAGTTTCAAAACTGGACGATTTGAGGGAGAAAATTTGACTCCACTCACAAAACTTCACATTTTTTCCAAGTTAAATGTATGTTCAAACACAATTTCAAGTTCTAAAAATTACAACTTCAAAATCTATGGTCAAATGAAAACAATGACCCCCCTTCCCCCACCACACACACAAAATTAATAATAAATTTTGAATTTAGTACCTGCAATAACAACTCAATATATCAAACTTTCGATTCATGTATGCTTATGTTTGTTGTGTCCTAAAATTGATGACACATGTTATTTATAGTTAATATAACAAGTTGTTTGATTATGTGTAGTAAGTTTGATTGAATTCTTCCATCTTTAATTAAAGATTTTGAATTTAAGCTTCGAATATTAAAAAAATCTAATAACAAACCCTTTTCACTTAATTTGGTCCCACAAAATGCATAATAAAATTAATTGGGGTCTCTTGCTTAGCACAATCATGACAAGGAGCATGGGTATATTTTCCTTGACAAATAGGAATCTAGAGAATCATGAAATCCAAGTTGTTTAATTATATTTCAAAGAGAACCAAAATCGATGTTTAAAATGTTATTCAATTTGTATTAGTAAAATACTGAGTTGTAACTTTGCAAAACTAATGAACAACAAAGTTTAAGGCATGTTTTTAAAATCAGAAACTAAAATTACTATAGAAAACAACTTTCGTAACACAAACAGAAACAATATTGACAAGAAGAAAATTAAGTCCATTGAATGCACAACGTGTTCTTAAGGAAATTATTCCCCTTTTGAGGTTAAAGGAATATATCCTCCTAGTATAAGTATACAAAGATTTTACTCATCAGTGTATCAGTAGCAAAAGTAATGGTGTCAGCGAACTACTCAACGAGAGCAAAAATATACTATACACTAGATTTAGTTGTAGAGTAGAAGAAAAAGAAAAGGAAAAAGTTTAGTGAAAAATTTGAAGAATCACATGTATTTATGGTCATGAAGTACTATTTTTGAAAGTTTGCAATCTTTTAAAATGGTCATCTAATGAACGGCACGAAATTTAAATAAATTCAGAAAAGAACTACATCAATTCGATTCAGAAACTAAATCACTAATACAAATTGAAATCGGGTTGCGAATTCGGTTCAAAAGCTGAATCGCTCGGGTAGATTAATTTAATGATTAAATAATTAATAATTAATTAAATAATTAAATAAAACTTTATCTAAAAAATAATCTCTCAATCGATCGTTTTTCAACGTCTAAGTCATAGCCGAAGTCGAGCCGAGTGAGCGACGACGTGGACGGCATGAGTGGGGTTCCTTTTTCCTACCCTTTTAACAAGTAGAAGTGTTTCCTTATTTAAACACTAGAGCTTTTCTTTTCACCACCAATTAGGGAGACATGTTTTTTGGTTAAAGCATAGAAGAACACTTCATATTCCCTCCATTTCTCATTTATACTTACTATACCCAACATAATCTTTTATTGATTCAATGATAAGCCATCAAAAAGTACTCGCTAATTACATATGATAATATTTCAATGCATAAAGTATTTTGCGTTTATATAAAATTTATGAGAGAATTATATTTAAATAAATGTGATGTAAGTAATTTATCGGAACACAAATATCAATAGTTATATTACGACTCAAATCTATGGCCTACTGATTCAAAATATACAAGGATAAAATGCAACTACATATATAATGCGTCTCGACACCCCTCATAGACTTTGTACTACTCCATATAAGAAATATTGTTAAATGGTGGATTAACATTTTCAATCTTACAATGCTCAATTACTAAATTAGAAGTGTATTTATGGTCAAACACAAATTTCATTTGTATTCATATTTAAACACAACTGCTAATTAAAGGAGTCTGAATTGAGATCCTTCTTAACAATCTCCTCGAAGAAATGAACTGTCTTTGCAACCTCAATAATGTTGATATTCCTTTGAGAGGGCGCATCGTCACGGTGACTCAAAAAATAAACAATTTAAAAGAACAAAACAATTTTAAAAAGGTAAAGGGGGAATAAAACAATTTAAAGGGAAAAGGAAGTCGCCACCTAATTTTAAGGAAAACTAGGAAACCAATTAATAAATTAACTTAAAAGAAAGTATACGAAACCAATTGATTTTAGATAAAGGGTTCAAGTTATTACGAAGGAAAAGAGTTAGGCATCCTTCAAAATCCACAAATGTGGGTCCCGACTGAATTCATTTTTTTTCAAATTGAGGAGGAGAATAAAATAATGTACAAGTATAATAAACATGCAATATACACAAGGAATATGATCAAACAAGAAGATAGGAATCAGCCTAAATTTGCCTATCGTCAATAATATACAATAATGAATAAGAGTATAATTCGAACCGAATTCGAATAGATTCAATGGGAAGCACCTTTGGGTACCTGTAAAGACATTTAGTAAAAGTGATAGTAATAAATAAATATGAATAAATCAAATAATAATGTAAAAATAAAAACCCGTCTTATTAACATGGAAGACCCTGAAAATCGATGGTAATTTCTTCATCGGTCAATTTAACAAACAAAGAATATAAACATGAACTAAACTTCCGTCTTTTAATATTGGAGAGGCCTCCAAAATTGACAGAGAGATTTTCTCATTGGTCAATTTTACATTTGCTAAAAATAACTTAATTAAGAACAAAATGCATCAAATAAATTTCAAGCAACACAAATAGAACCCAATATAAATGATACTCAAGCTATCTAAAGAATAACAACAAATATATGACACATCAATAATAACTAAAATAACAAGGCAAAGTAATAATTTAAAGCTTTAACTAAAATAAAATAAACAAGTCAAAACTTAACAGAAATGATTTTCAACAAGGAATAATATTCAATCATTGAACTATAAATATCACATTAAACTAGCAAGGATAATATAAAGTAAAATAAAATGACTTGTGAGCAGTATCCCAAACATAACAATACAAATTAAATAAAAAAAATATATAAACCACTAATTCCAACAAAATAAAAAATGGCCAAACATGAATAAAATAGAATAACAATAAATGAACAAAGTAAACACCTAACAAAATGTGATACGAGACGGTAAAGCTCAACACAACTATCATAACGGAATATAACAAATTCAAAATGACAATCATTGTGAAGAATCGGAGCATAACAAAAGTAATAAAATTAAACCAAGAAAAATAGTGAATAATCAAATAACAAGATGAGTAATAGAGTCAAACAGTGAGGTTTCAACAGCGTGGAGTTGGCCCGAAATGGCTGAACCTTTGAGCTTCGCCGGAGTTGGAGTATGGAGCTTCGAGCTCGCTGGTGCAAGATCTGGTTAACTGGTTGTGGTTCACCGGCGATGGAGCCACGCCGGAGCTGGAGTCGGAGCTTCGAGCTCGCTGGTTTGCGTGAAAGCTGCAACAACAACCAAAATAAAATCGTGAAAGGGAAAGGGGAGGGGGTCTGGTTCGTTGGTTGCTGGAAAAGTGAAGGAAAGGGGGCTGGGTTTGGTAGAGGACTGGTGGGGTTTGAGGTCTGGTTTGCCGGGGTTTTGGTTGGCTGTCTGGGTGTTTTTGTTCGCTGGAAAAAATGGGAAATGAAGGCGACTATTCGCCGGATTTCGCTGCTGGTCGGAGAAAAGGGTTTAGGGTTGTGGTTTCGTCGGAAGTAGAGTGTAGTTGGCTGTTTTCAGGCGGGTTTTAGGTGGTTGTTTCAGGCGGGTTTTAGGTGGCTGTTTCAGGCGAGGTTCTGGTGGCTGTTGGAAAATGGAAGTGAGGGAAGATTGAGGGGTCTTTGGTGGTGGTGGATTGGTGGAGCTCCGGTGAGCTCACCCGAAAAATAATAAACCATGAAAAACACCATTTTGTGAATAAACAATCTGAAAATTCTTATAACTAAAATATCCATCACCCCCTTAATTTAATAGGCAAACTATTCTTTATATAAGGAGTTGAAAACTGCAATATCACTATTTTAAAATGGTGGGCCAAAATCATCGGTCAATAAAATATTTTTTTTGAAACATTATCTATATCAGAATGAATTTTTGGATTGTGCAGAACATCAAAATGAATATTAATAAATGTAACAGATAAAATAAATATTAAAAAATGTAACAAACGTAATCAATGACATGTAAAAAATACAATTTAATAGAAATAATGATTTTATAAAAAATGAAGAAATATTTGAACGTATTCAACTGGTTATGACAAAATAATATAAATAGAATTAATCGATAAAAATTCTAATAGTTTGAGAATAAAGATAATTATCAACAATTAAAATGGCAAAACATGTATTTTGAACTATTTAAAAAATAAAAAATAAAATACTTAAAAAGTATAAATTATAAAAATATCAAACCAAAATTTGGTTTGATAAACTTTGAACAAAACAATACGAGACGTTAGTAGAAATTTTGAACAATACTCTACATCCGCCAATGGGCTGAAAATAATAAACAAAAGGCAAGGATTGATTGCAAAATGTAAAACATTCACATACCTTCGATGTTATTTTGAAAATTGCACAATGAAGGTAGTGTACCTCTTTGAAAGGAGGATGATGTGAATAATATGTCACTTTGAACGAGGTGACGACTTAACTTGTCTCTTGAAAGACAAGCGACCCAATTTGAATATAACATGTCACTTTGAACGAGGTGACAACCCAACGTGTCTCTTTAAAAGGCGGACGACCCAATTTGAATATAACATGTCATTTGAAGGGAGATGACAACCCAACCTGTCTCTTGAAACATAGACGGCCTAATTTGAATATAACATGTCACTTTGAACGCGGTGACAACCCAACGTGTCTCTTTGAAAGGTAGATGACCCAACTTGAACTTAATGTACCATTTGAAGGGAGATAACAACCCAATCTTGAACTTAAAGTGTCACTTGAAGGATGTGACAACCCAACATGTCTATTGAAAGGCAGACGACCCAATTTGAACTTAACATGTCACTTTGAACGAGGTGACAACCCAACGTGTCTCTTTGAAAGACGGAAGACCCAACTTGAATATAACATGTCACTTTGAACGAGGTGACAACCCAACGTATCTCTTTGTAAGGTGGACGACCCAACTTGAATATAACATGTCACTTTGAACGAGGTGACAACCCAACGCATCTCGTTGAAAGGCGGACAACCCAATTTGAATAGAACATGTCACTATGATCAAGGTGACAACCCAACATGTTTCTTTGAAATGCGGACGACCCAATTTGAAGTCACTTTGAACGAGGTGACAACCCAACGTGTCTCTTTGAAAGGCGGATGACCCAACTTGAATATAATATGTCATTTGAAGGGAGATAACAACCCACTGTGTCTCTTTGAAAGGCGAACGATCCAACTTGAATATAACATGTCATTTGAAGGGAGATGACAACCCAATGTGTCTATTTGAAAGGCGGACGACCCAATTTGAATATAACATGTCATTTGAAAGGAGATGATAACCCAATCTTGAACTTAATATGAACCGTGTATCACAAAATCTGCAATAACAATGTTAGTAACAAATATAGCATAAATGTAACATAAATTATGCAAACATGATTTCATATGAACAAGGTATTAGCCAATGCAACAATTCAAACTTGATAACATCATGAAATAGAAAAATGTCAAATTGAAATGGAATAACAAAATAAAAAGTATCATATTGAACGGTATAACAAATCAATTCTAAAAAACATCATTTTTTTAGATAACAAATTATTATTTTTTTTAAATGTCATTTCGAAAGGTATGACGATCCAAATACAAAAATGTCATTTTGAAGGGTATGACTACCCAAATTTAAGAAATAATGTCATTTTTAATGGTATGATGATCCAAAAATACAATTTGAACTTTGAAACGGTCCACAAAGTTGTTTGGACAAATATCAACAATGAAACGATCCACAAAGTTGGTATGGACAAATATCAACAATGAAACGATCCACAAAGTTGGTATGGACAAATATGATGACATAACTTTAAAATGATGTCAGTTTGAAATGTATGACGACCCAAAATACAATATTAACAATGAAACGATCCATAAAGTTTTTGGACAAGCATCAATAATGAAACGGTCCACAAAGTTGTATGGACAAATATTGAAAAGTGGGTTTCAACCCCTTTTTATTTTATGAACAATGAAACATATTTTAACTTGGTTAGTGCCAACAATAGTATTGTACAAAAATTTCTCACAATTCTTTCTTTTTCAACTGAGATTGACTTCGAGGTAATTCCTATGGATTCAAGTAGTACCTCAAATGTACTCAAGTAACGACAAGATTTGTCCATCTTGCTACAAACAAAGTCTTTGAACTAGACCTAACATCATGTTTCAAGTGCCCTCACTAGAAAGAAATTTTTAGTATGCTCACATTTAAAGTGTCTTGATTTGGGGATATCTTAACAAAATTCACTCACACTCAGAAAAAATATTCAACGTATGCAATTATCATAGGCTTGACCTTCATGTAAATCTCCACTAATGTGAGAACATTTGAAATGAAATCATGTAGGGCTTGTTAATGACTTGTAATGTAGGCTTAGAGACGGGTAGGATAGTATTTTGGAATAAAAGTGACTTAATTCTTTCTTAAGCATTGTACTGAATCTGTGTTTTCAACATTTGTTACGCTTTTAGCATTTGATACTTTTTGTTGTCCCTTTCTTTTGTACTTTTGGACTTCTTTTGATGTTTTGCTTGTTTGAGTTTTTTTCATCTCATCATCTTTTGAATTTTCTCCTAATTGTTTAGAGTAATCTTCTTCTTTTGTTGAACTTGACTGATTTGAACTTGTGGGGAATTTTCAACTCTTCTTTCTTTGTTTTGAAGTCATTTTTGTATTCTTGACTTTCAGGGACTTTGATAACTTTTGTCTTTGACAAATTTTAAACTTTGAATCTTCTTTGTAACTTGCAGGTCTTCAGTGCGCTCAAGAAAGTCAGGCCAAAAGAGGGATAATGCGTATAAGCACTTAGAAAGGGTATAAGCTAAAATGTGGCTATCCAAAGAAAAGACTTAAGGCTCAAAGTGGGGACATACTAAGGATTGATGTCATTTGATTGGCTTTGAAAGGCTCAAACGGGTCAAAGAAGGCCTACAATCATTTTTCAAATCAAATGTTACTTAGGATTTTGCCTCAACATTCAGGCCAAGTTCTAGATTAACAAAGCAACACAATTGAATTTAATTTCAAAAGCTCACCACACAATGCACATGAAACGATGAATCTGGTTTTGTTCTAATCTTGAATGTATGCAAGAAAATATTTTCCCGTGTAACAAAAATATGAATGAGAAGTACCAAAAAAATCCATGGCTTAACAAAAAGTCAATCCTCTCCATTGTACAAATTATTTTTCACAGGCACACTTGAACTGTGTTGGCACCAACCAAGTCAAAAAATGATTTAAAAAATATAAACATTAAAAGAATAAAAAATAAATTTTTTTTTGAATAAATAATACGAATCCTAGGAGGGCTGCCTACGTATCTCATTTGATGAGAATCAGGTTTGCGTGGTTCGTTCAGATATGACATAAAACATTTTTTGAAAGAAAAATAAACGAAATAAAGAACCAATGAGCCACACTGAAAGAAGGGCAACCCAAATTTAACAAAAAATATTTTTTTAATATTTAAAGAAAGCTTAACAAGAACGAAGAAATCAGTGAGTCACATTGAAGGGTGGACCACCCAAATTTAACAAAAAATCTTTTTTATTTATTATATGTACAAGAAATCAGTGAGTCACATATCAAACATAAATATGTATATTTCGCTATACATATACAAAAGAAAGCAGTTGTATATAATCTGTTTCTGTTTCGGTATACATATACAAAAGATCAATTATATAATCTGTGTTTGTATAAAGCGAGAAAGAGAGAAAGGCAAAAGAGAATTGGGCAGGGAAATATTTGTATTGTATAATTATATGTGTATAGGACGAAGATATATGTATTTGCATGTGTATATGCAATTTTCTCTCGCTTTATACAAACAGAAAATCAATTTATACATTTCTGTTTGTATAAGCCAGAGAGGCAAGGGAGAGACTAGCGAGGGAGATCTGGGAGAGGGGAGAGAGGGGAACGAAAATATATGTATATATATATATATATATAATTTTTTCTCGCTTTAGACAAACACAAACACATTTTATACATTTGCGTTTGTATAAAAAGCGAGAGAGGCGAAGGAGAGAACGAGAGTGGCGAGCGAGATTCACTAGGAGAGAGGTGAAATAACAACAGTTTGCTATGAGGTACAATTAAATCAAACTATGTTTATAACATTTAATTTGAATTAATAGTTTGCTATTATATACAATTTTTCCCAATAATGTTTGATCGAATGAAATGTAATCATTCCTTAGATCCTATGCATATCGGGACTATTGACGGAAGAGTTATATTTGATTTATTGATGATGCAAGAATATTTTAAAAGATTGGTTTATAAAATAGGAATTAACTTTTTATGTAGTTATAGTTAATTTGTTTCTTTCATCCAACTTAGTGAACGAGTGGCCTATTGAGAGTTTATTTATTTTTAATGAAAGAGCGTCAATTAGTGATCTAGATTTGCCTAGTAATATAAAAAGGGTGGCCGTATTCAATATCTTTTTCTCTCTCTGGGATATAAGTAGTTTCCCAATCTTGTTCTCTATCTAAGACCAAATTCTTAAGCGTTACTCATTCTTTTGTCACTAGAAACATCACTTTCCATTCGACTTGCATATGTTACACATGTCATACATTCTTTTAGTACTTTTTACATTTAAACTAATCGATAAATACTTCCTCCGTATTTTTTATATGTTTAATTAGTTTGACTAGGTATATATTTTAATAAAGTAATTAAGAATGATTTTTGAATGACGCTGTATTAATTAAATTAGAAATGTGTATAATACATTAAAATATCCTTTAAATCTTATGATTTTAATTAAGATGAACTAAAAAATTACTAAATATTAAAAAAAAAATGGTTTTCATTTCATAGACTAAATTATAACATCCAAATTCAACAAGAAAATGACTAATCCATTGTGATAAAAGTACAACATATTGAAAATTTGAAATGCATGATAATAGTACAATATATAACAGTAGACATCTATAGATGATAGTGATATATATTCTTTGATTATTTGCTAATAACAAAAATTAAAGTAGAAAACCTAATTAAGGATAATAACTAATTAAAAAAAGACTAACCAAAATAATTAAGGAACTAATCCACCTTCCTCAATTACTACTGCATGATTAAAAGAAACTTGAAATATTGCCAAAGGATTGGAGTTGCCCTGCTAAAGATTAATTATAAAAAATTAATCTTTCTTCAAGATTCAACTAATTATGAATCGCGAAAAAGGCGTCCACCGGAGCCACCAACCACCGCCACAACTCACCAGGCTGAGTTGCCATGACTGACCGTGGGATCATGGTGGAAAATATTGAGCAACTTGACCTAGAGAAAATTCTTAAAATTTTCTTCTAGTTTTAAGTTATAAGCTATAGTTGATGAATGAGTAGGGTTTTGGACCAAAGCATCTTAGGTATTTATATACGACTTTACGTTAGGGTACACGAAAAGACGAAGTCAAAATTTAAATTTTATGAGTTCTGAATTTGGATCAGATTTTAAACTTGTTTTAGTTACTGAGTTCACGATTAAATATTTATGCTATGTTATAAAAAGAATATGCCGTCAACGATGAAATTCGTTGTTAGTTTGTCGTCAAATTGCTCATAGCTATTTTTTTAAAAAAATAGTTAGTTACGTCGTTAAATAAGAACAACTATGAATTTTATTGTTTGGTTACAAAATGTTGTTTTTTTCTAATAATGTTCTTTGATGAATTTTCTACAGTTTAAACAAAAGTTATTGGACTTGTTTAAAGTCGTACGTATGTATATATTGAAAGTATAAAAATAGTATTACTGAACTTTAACTTATTATAACAGGTTAATTATTATTTTTATCATGTTATGAATTAATATTTATCAATAAATTTATTGGTAATTCTTGTTTGTATAAATATTTTTTACGTTATTGATGTATAAAAATTAAATTAATATATAAGAGGAAACCTAAAATTAGAATATGCTTTTTTCTCCCCATGGGGTTTGTAAAAAGGTATGGCATCTTCCAAAGGATATTCTAGCGACCACCTACATTGCTCCCCACATTTGGTCACACTTTTTAGTAACTTTTATCATAATTTATTATAACTTTTCACTTTTTACAATATTTTTTAATCTTATTTTTTATTATATGATTTTGTAACTTGCCAAGATAAACACCGTTGCCAAGTGTATTCAATATAATAATAAAATTATAAAGTTTGTCATCGGTAAAACTCTAAGTCTAGCTAAATTATAATTCAGGATTAAAATGAGATAGTATAATTTTTTCGTTTTTAATTAAAGGATTTTCATTCTAATTACGTTTTTAATTAAAGGATTTTCGTTCTAATTATAAGAATGAGAAATTTTTCGATAAAAAGCACTTCTCTACTTAATGAATTTTATATGATATAAATATAAATTAATTGAAATTCTTTAACATTTACTGGACATTCAGTAGAAACAAGAAGTCTAACTACACTTATTATTGATAAAGATACTGGATAATTGAAATTCCTTCATTAAACTTGTGAAATATAAAGAGTTAGTGGTTATTTTTTTTATGAATTTTGATTATTTTTATGAGTTTTGTTGGATTTTGATATAGTGTAAAAATCTCTTAAAAGAACATGTAGTAGAAGATTTTTATGAAGAATTAACTTAAATAGTTATTTTATTCAATCGCTTAAGACAAAAATAATTGTTGAAAGTATAATATATAATTATGTATAATCAATATATAATATATATATACCAATTAAAAAAAGTAAATTTGATCGGTAATTTGCACAAATAATTTGTTAAGAACACCAATCTAGATATTAAAATTACTATATGACCAATATGAAGTTGTCTTTGTTAAAAATAAGTATGTTTTCATTCATAATAATAAATTTCATGTTTGAAAAGTCCCTAATCTTACCAGTTACTGATAATGCATTATTGTAACAAATGAGATTTCATACCTAATCATAATATGAGATTTTTCTATGTGAAATTGAATTTAATTTAATCTTTTTCTCTTGTACGGGCATTGTCAAATGCTGCAAACGCATCAACATATTTTCCTTATTTTATTTATTTTCTGTCTCCTTTTTTATTTTTTATTTACTCAAGGAAATATAATATTCCACTTATTTCCATCGCCTCAATTTGTCCCTTAGCAAAAATTTACTATTACTATTTTATTAAATTTTAAACATAATCAAAGCAATTTTAAGATACAGATATTACATAAAAGTACTACTAATAAATATTACTATTTTTTAAAAAAAAAAAGCTAATTAGAGAGAGTTTATATTTTTAGAAATGTATCCAATTTTAGCAAGACAAAAGTAAACATCAAACAAAAACATATAATAGTATTTTCGTATTTATAGTAGTTGAAGTATAATGATTCGAAGAAGTAGTTCATGAAAGTCTGAAATTTGAGATTGGTCAAGTCAAATTTTAAACAAAAACGTATAAAGTTTATTTGCACAAGAAAATCCCAAACTTAAGTTTGTTGCATAATTTTAAACATCGAATGTCTAGAATTGGATCTGAAGTAGCTAGAATAATAATTTTTATTCATTACGACTATAACTTAAATAATGGTCCCAAAATCGACTATCTCGACCCAATAAATCCATTGTGGATTGATTTGGGTTGGTCATGGACTGGATCCATTATTGGGCTTATGTTCCTAATTCAAATGGGCTGATAACCTACCAGGCCCATCACACTATCACACACTTTTGGATAGTTGTAATTTTAGTCTCCTAATTTTTAGTAAGTTCTAATTATGGCCCTAATAATTATAGAATTAAGCATTTTTAACCCAAAAATGGACCTATACTAAATAAAGAATTGACTCAAATATGATGTGACTATTGGTCATTTTATAGAAAGAAGACGAAATTATCGACAAGTTTAAGTTTTATGCATCGACCTAATCGTGGGTTAGATAAAATATGTAAATCTCTTGTTAAACATTAATTGATAATCCCATAAAAATGATAAGTAACCTATTGTCATATATTACTTTATTTTAAGTTACGTTAAGAATATATACTAATGTTTAATGACATATATATACACAAAATTAACAAATAATGAGAATAGGGAATATGTGTTTGTAGAGAACAACTTTAAGCGTGGTTTTCGAACAACTTGTTAGTTAAGTAAGTGCCAACAATTATAATCAAACAAGATAAGACGATTCCCTAATCATGGGCTGATTTATTTACGAGTTTACGTAAACTCGATAATTTTATTTGAGTATAAACGTGATTATTAAAGTGTTAATTTAAAATTGTTATATGAACTCAGAAAGGCGGAAGCTAAACACAAAATGAATTGTGGTTCAGAACTCGTAAACTAAAATTCTGACTCTGCTTCTAAATAAATATTCATAAACTTCAAATCTCGAATTTACAGTTTTTCTAATTCTATTAGCAAAACTCTTACATATTCGAAAAGTTAACTCTCCAAACTCTTTTCCTAGCTCTCTCTTCATGCACGATAAGAATATTCATGCAATCATCACTATACAATAAAACTTTATCTTTTTTTATAAAAAGCATCCGTCATTATATTGTTATTATATAGTTAAAAATAGAAACTACAATATAAGATCTCTTGAGTTTCTTGCAAGAAAAGCACAAACAATCCATCTTTATCAATTTTATAACATATTTTTTTTACCCTTATCCTTCCCCTCCTATAAAACTATCTCATTATTAAGTACATCAACACCAAAACTAAATCCAATCCATTCTTAAAATCATCATTCTTAAAATCAAAGAGTCAATATCTCATATCTCATATCTTTATAGTTCGATATCCCCTCCCCACCTACAACAATCCTCAATATGATTTCGGTCGCTTCTCTCCTTCTTTCCCTATAAAACTCTCTCATCATCATTGTCAAGTTATAAAGCCTAACAAAAAAAACTATTTTCAAAATTGGTGTTTTAAGAGAGAAAAATAAATCATCTTGTAATTGGATTCTCTCGAACTATAGAAATCCTTAAATATGGCCCCACCAGTCGTTCCTCCTCGCCCACAACCACCGACACCACGTGTCGTCAAGACACGTCAGCCATTTAGTCTTTGTAGGTGCATAGCCATTTCACTCTTAACCCTACTCATCATAGTAGGAATAGTTGTGCTCATCATATGGCTAGTACTAAAACCCCATAAAATGGTCTATTCAATTGAAAATTCTTCAATCCATGACTACAATTTAACCAATAGCAACCATTTAAATGCCAATTTCAATTTTACACTAAGAGCCTATAATCCAAACAAGAGAATCTCAATATATTATGACTACATTGAAGTGAAACTCATTTTTAACTCGCAACAAATTGCGTTCAATAATATCGTTGAGCCATTTTATCAGCCTCGTCGGAATGTGACACATCTGAATGTATCACTTCTGACAAATGACGTGGTGCTTTACAAAGATATTGCACGTGATTTTAAGACACAAAGGTCAGGGGGAGATGTGGAAGTTGAGGTGAAAATTAGGGCAAAAATAAGGTTTAAAGTTGGTGCATGGAAATCAAATCATAGGAAGTTGAAGATTTTGTGCACTCCAACGGTGAATTTTTCTAATTCAAGAAAAAATTCTAAGTCATTTCCTTGTGATGTAGATGTATAATTGTTAAGTTTTTTTTTTTGTTTGTTTGTTTGTGACATTTTTTTGGGGGTGGCTTTTGGATCTTTGTTTCTTTAATTTTTTATTTTATTATGATGAATTGTTGTAATTTCGTTTTGCTTTTTTCTTGGATGTGGGATTGTTATTGTTTTTTTTTTTTTTTTTTTTTTTTTTTTTTTTTTTTTTTTTTACAATTGTAACATTTTATGTGTTTTGAGTGAAAAATAAAGTGTCTGCATCAAAGAGAACATAAAAATGGGTTTTTTTTTTTCTTTTTAATCTATTAAAGAAAATGTTATCTTTTATATTTATTTCGCAACCTTTTAATTCTAATATCTCACATTTTGATTCAATTTAAGTTTAAGATCATAAAATTCTGAAGTATTTGTTGCTCGTCTTAAAACAAATTCCACATTGAAATGAAGGAGGGGTTAGGTGTTATAAAATTCGTGTAAATTTCAATTGTTTATAATTAAAATTAGGCATCGAATATATAATATATGTATATAGACTATAAAAAAATAAAAAAAATAGTCTATTTGTGTAAATATCACCATTTAAACAGGTATCATTGGAAAATGGGCTCCTTCATGAGGGAGTCCACACATAGATAGAGAACAAAGCCCATTTCAAATTGACCCTTAATAATATTTGCTTGCATAATTTGTATAAAAATAATAATAATAATCTAATTATAGAGAAAGACCAAGCCAAAATTACCTTAATCTCTAACATTAGGATATTATTTGGTAGGATGTATTAGAAAACATAATACATGCGTTAATTTTGTGCATTATTAGTATTTTGTTCGGTATATTTTTTCAACTTATGAATAACTAATACATGAGAAATTAGGGCTCGTTTGGTGTCGTTTGGTGTGAGGGATAAGCATAAATAGCCCTGGGATAAAATAATAGTCCTGAGATAAAATTTAGATGTCTTGTTTGGTTGACATGTTTGAGATAACTTATTCCACCATTTATAGCATAGTGATGGGATAAGTTATCCCAGGATAACTAACCCCAAGATAGTTAATCCTGGGATAACTAGTTCCCAACCAAACAACCCCTAAATAGTAGTATTAGTAACGTAGTAACACAAGGAGTTTATATATATATATATATATATATATATATATAAAAGTTAGTTAAAGACATGACCCTCAAAAACTTTTTCACATCTTTTCCATCGTATCTGTGGATGTATATTTGTAAACAATTTTCTTTTAGAAGTTATGCAATACATGTTATTTTTAATACATCAAACTAAACTTTGTATATGAAATAATCTTTCCATAATATACCAATATTACTAATGTACCATATTCAACACTAGGGGTGAAGCCAAATTTTTCATTAAGGATTGTTAAAGATGTAAAATAAATACACTAGAAAGCCAACAATTTATATACATAATGCAATTTTTCAGTGAAGGAGTGTTGCTTCAACCCCTCGAACAAGAGTAGCTTCATCTCTGCTCAACATTATTTTTATACACCTTATCAAATGACCCATACTATCTTCAAGTAAACTTAAAATTGAAATTTAATTTAGTCTAAATTTGGGAACAACTAAATTAGGTGGGTAAAGAGTGTGAAGTCCACATCAAGTGGGAATGTGAGTGCTTGTCATTTTTCTTATGAAAAATAATTGGATAGTGGTAGTTGATTAGTCTTCTTTAGAAGTCACCTTGACTCAATAGCAAAAAATTTCTAACCTGCAAAAGCGAAGTATCTGCTTTTTTCCCTTTTGTAAATAAGAAGCTTTAATGCTAATGAATTTGATTATTGGAATAAATAAATTTGAAGTGTATAAATAATTTTCATCCAAACCACAATAAATATATTTGATTATGAAGTTTAAATGGGAGAATTTCTTTTTAGCCACCGGACTGAAAATGTTAAGATCAACTCAAATACTATAAAAAATGAATTGTCAAAAAAGAAAAATGAATTTAGTGACGTATGAAATTATCCGTTGTTAATCTATTTTTCTATGTTCTTGACAATTCATTTTTGAGTCTTTTAATTAACGATACATTGTGATCCTCTTCTTCATTACTTGGAAAAAGTTACCAGCCATCGATTCAAACACAAAATACTATTATTATTGTCTGGGTAATTAAATATTTTGCATGTATGTCATGACTCAGACTATCGCGATTGACACTCACACTAACCCTTCGATGGGAGAACCATTTCTACAACCCAACTAAGCAACTTAACAAAAACTAGAACATTTAAAAATATGGAAGCATGTTTAAATGTCTAAAGAAATATGGAGTTCCCATAAACTAACCGAAAGTTTAACAAAAATAACTTCCAAAACTATTGCGGAAAACAACTCCTAGAACTTGAAAGTCAATGTACCAAAACTCTACTAAACGACAAGTCTAAGAAAAAGGGGTACAACCCCGAAACTAAACATACTAATGAATCTAACTATAGAGTCTGAGTCCGAAAAGAATGGATTAAACAATAGAGGACCCATGACAGCCTGAAAGAACTGACTCACCCTTGAATCCGGTATCGATCAGTGATCTCCTAACTGAGGTCTATTAGTAGCCGCCTGAAGATGCCCTGTACTCAACAACGAACGAGTAAGTGCAATATCAGTATACAACCACAGTGTACTGATAGGATCACGCGACCACCCTAGTAAGCGAAACATAGGCAAGCAATTACAACACAGTAAACACGCATATACAAAATACATAGATCAGTTATCATCTCAGGAGTAACATACAGTTCCCAATATCACCGATAAGTAGACATGAATGTAATAATCACAGTGGTCCTATCATGGAACTCACACCCAAATTGCTAGTGTGTCGGAACGTGATATTCGATCCAATTTACATATGTCGGAACGTGACACCCGATCCAATATATGTGTCGAAACATGACAACCGATCTAGTCAGCACAACCACAATCACAATCACACACATAATGAAAAATGTTTATAGTCATACAATCAAGTAATGTATTTCATGGCATGTAATTGTTCATATATACTTATTTTTCATTAGATTTGATTCGCATTCCCTTATTCACATACTCGCATGCATACAATGAAGCAATTAGCTGGCATATATCATACAAACAGGAAACCAAACCATCACCTAGCTCAAAACCAAGCTTGAATCCCCCAAAGAGACTTGAGTCTTCCCTTTTCAGATTCTTTCCACTTGTTGTTAGTCTAAAACAAGTAATTTAACGCAAGGATCAATAAACAAGGCCTAATTTACCCGTATAATAAACAATCTATAAATCCATGGTCATCCCAAGATCCTATTATTCAATTAGGGCTTTTCCCACCATTAACTTCAGGCTGGCCAAAACCCTCCCCTAATGATAATTACCCAACAATCTACATTCTAAGGATCGAAAAACGGATTAGGGGAGTAATAATCTTACCTTTTGCACTAGAAGTCATGGGAATCTTTCAAGAAATAGCCTTGGTTCACCTCTTAGCTATCAAGAATTGAAGGTTTGCAGAAAATAACGAATTTGGGGTTTTTCCCCCTATTTAAGTCGCGACTGTCTCGTCATAGCGAGACCCAAGCCGCCACAACGGCCCTGCCTTGGCAGAACTAACCCCGCTCTAGCGGCTTGCACGGAGACTGAAGCTCGAAATTTGAGTTCCAAGCTTCTATTTTACAACACATCTTCAAATCTTGACATTTAAAAACTATCATTTCATGCTAAAATCAGTTTCGGGAGTTCAACTCACCCGAATTCGATTTCGTAAAGCCGTACAGGCTCCTTAACGTCTTGTCTATACACTCATGTGATCAAGTTCATAATCAAACCCCTAGTCTATTACCAAATTTTCCTAGACTTCACCTGACTCAGATTTCATCAAGTCTGGCCTAGGCTAGAAATTTCCAAGTCACTACTTAAAAGTTTTCTGACCCAAATTCTTTTCCCATTAGCTTTTCCATAACGACAGAAATAGGTCATTACAATGTATTTATCAATTATATAAATTTCATTGTTGGGAAGGAAAATTTGAAAATAACCAAAAAAAAAAAAAAAACATACTACCCATTATTAACTATCAATTCCAAAATAATATATACTATATTTTAAAATATATACTTTATTTTTTATCTTTAGGTGGGTGAGGGGTACAATTATGAAATCGGAACTCCGTTATCAGATGAAGATATGGATGACTCGCCAACTGAGTTGCATCTTAGATGAAATTTGTAGCTGGTCCACATGACCAAAATGGTATGAACACTATCAAATAGAAGAGATTAAGAAGAGGAAGTATCAAATGATCGAATAACAATAAAAAAGAACAGTATGGTAAGTGGATTTTGTTTTGGTTTAGTTTCTAAGAAGGAAACTTACATAAATATGCTATATTAAAAAAATATTTACCATTTATAGCAATAACATTTTTTCTCACTTGATCACTTTTAATACATTTATAATACACTTTTAATACATATTACAGAGAATAATTTATAAAATACATATAATACAAGTTTTATTCATGGATAGTATATTTATAACACATTTTAATATACTGATAATACAATGTGTTAATTTCTTGCCAAACAAGCATGATATATTTTAAAAAAAACAGTTTTAATACATATATATTGCATAGATAATTCACTTTTAATACATATTGCAGATTTAACATAGTATTGTTATGTATTGCTATAAATGGTAATAAATAAAATATATCGCTAAAATCAGTAATTATTTATTAAAAAGTATCGATCTATGTAATTTTTCCTTCTAAGAAATTGAGGGTTTTCGAAAACTATTTTCTAAGATAAATTGTGTTTGGATTAGTTTTTTTAATTAAAAAAAGAAAGAGAAGAAACTAACAAAGAAAATTGTCGTTAAACTATTACCAAAATGGTCTATAGCCGATAATTCATTATTAAATAAGATTAGCAATGTTGTTCACCGCTAATTCCTATTCTTTTTATACTATTGAGTTTTAGGAAAACAATATATATATATATATATATATATATATATATTAAAAAAACTAACTTCTTTATTTTTTGTTTATGTAAAATATGTTTTGTTTGGTTTTGGGAAATAAACTGTTCTTTTTTTCAAATTAGAACACATGTTTTATGTTATGGTATTTTGAAATGGGACTACTAAAAGATATTTCAACTTGAGAGACATGAAACCTAATCCTATAACACTTTGTTTTTTGGTTGTCTTTTTTTATAACACATAAATAGTGAAAAAGAATATAATATTGAGGGTGAAAAAGATACATAAACAGTGAAAAAGAATATAATATATTAATATTGAGAGTAAAAAGGATATCGAGTGGGGATTACTTATGCCTCCTTTAGTTTATGGGGAAAAAAGGTTAATTATTGAATATTTATATCAAGTCGATAAATATATGTGATGTATTGTTACATAAATTGTTTCATATAGTGAAAGCTAATTAAAATATGTTTTCATGAAAAATATTTTTGCGGATATAATAGTTATATCAAAATAAATAATTTAATTTTAATAATTATAAATAGTGAAAATAATATAATATTGAGGGTGGGTAAACAAGATATTGTGGGAATTACTCATGTCTCCTTTAATTTATGGGGAAAAAAGAAGGTTAATTATTGAGTATTTATATCAAGTCGATAAATATATGAGATGTTTTGTTACATAAGTTGTTTTGTATGGTGAAAACTAATTAATATATCATGTTTTCATGAAAAATATTCTCACGCATATGATATTTACATTAAAATAAATAATTTAATTCTAAATAAATAAAGTAAAAATAATATATATCACTTATTTTGCATGAAAGACTCTTTGAATTCTCATGATTTTTTTTTTTTTATGTATTTAGTATTTATATCAAATCAAACAATTAACTTAAATTGCTATAAGTTGGGGTAGAATTAATGTGAAATGTATTAAAATAAATGAATAATCAAGAGTATTTAAATACATAAAAGAAAACCTCAAAATAGATAGTCTTTATATAATACTGCCTATAATCTAATATGATTCTTATATCATGATTTACCGCAAAATAATATTTGCATAAGTAATGATGAAGTCAAAAAATTTATCAAGGATATTAAAAAAAACCAATTAAACTTATTTAACTTGAATCTAAATAAAATTCTTTTACATCTAATCCAAATTGTCTGAACACTCACCCGTCCTTCTTCGATAATTAATTTGAGTTGTGGGTCGTTCATGTGGACTGATCCGACTCATTTAGATAAGATAAAATAGGAGGAGGTTTTCTAGAGGATTAAAAATACATATCAAATACACTGCCGCACGTGAGGGACACGTGCAACAATTAAAGAACAATTGTAATCTCTCTTCTGCCTATAAATCCATCTTTCAACAGAGAATGAATACGCATGAAAAAATAGATTTCTCCCTACACTTTAAAGAAACGTAAAATGCATCTAGTTTGTGGAAACACACTTTGTTTTCCAATGATTCGAAATAGACTTTGGGTTGTTTCTTTCGATAGTAAGATCAACAACTTTCGTTGTAACTATAAACTATACAATCGTTGTTCTTGCTCCATTATTTATATTATAAGAATTAACTCTTCAATATATATTCATGTTACATAAATTAAACTTTCATATTCAATTCAAACTGTTTGAACGATAACCCTAAAACTAAAGACTCCTGATATATGTTCAAGCTATAAATTAAACTTTCAACTACTCCATTATTGATATATATCCAATCATCAACTACTACTAAGAGCTAGTTGTCATCTTAAGAAATTAATTAATTTCATGCACAAATAATAATTAGTGAATGGTATTTTCTAGCCACAAAATTGTACTAAAAAGAAGAGACATTTCCATTTATTTCATGCAAAAATCACATGTGTTCGGTGAAAGTCTTCTCAATATTCAATTTTGGTCATAGCTTTTTTTTTTCCTTTTACCTTTTTCTCTTAGGTACATTTTCAAGTACTACTTTTAATATTTTATCTGTTAGATACACACATTGTTGTGCTTTAAAATGACAAAACCCCCACATATATAATATAATATATATATATATATTTTATTATTATTATTATTATTATTTTTTATTTTTTTTTTGGTCATAGCTTTTTTTTTTCCTTTTACCTTTTTCTCTTAGGTACACTTTCAAGTACTACTTTTAATATTTTATCCGTTAGATACGCACATTGTTGTGCTTTAAAATGACAAAACCCCCACATATATAATATAATATAATATATATATATATATATATATATATATATATATATATATATATATATATATATATATATTATCCTTTTTACTAACGATGGTATTCGAATCAATTTAAGCATATCTCAAATAATATTATTAAGCGTGCATTATCTTACATCAATATAGATATTAAATAATTTTGTCCATAAAAACTTAGCTAGCAGGAAGAAATCATATATATGTTTATCCGCTTTTTATTCGATATTTGATATCCGTTTTGGATATGACTAATTTGAATTCTCGTCGGAAAGTCTTATTTTTAATATTTCATCCGTTAGATACGCACATTGTTGTGCTTTCAAATGACACCCACCCCACACCCACATATGTCTCTTTTTTTCTTTTTGGTGACGATGGTGTTTGGGTCCGTTTGAGCATATTTCAATTAATTTTATTGGGCCGCATTATGTCACGTCAATATAGCTATCAAATAATTTTGTCCATATAACATTTAGCTAGCACAATGAAATCATATATGTGTGTGAGAGAGATTGTTTTTGTTCGATCCGAATTATGTCATATCAATATAGCTATCAGATAATTTTGTCCATAGAAAATTTAGTTAGCACGATGAAATCATATATGTGTCTGTAATTATTTTTTTTTTCGATATTTGGTATCTGCTTTGGATATGATTAATTTGAATTCGCGCTGACAAGACCTATTTTTGGATAAATGCTTCCTATTATAAGCAACTACATACCATGACTTGAACCCAAGATCGCTGGTTAAGAATGATGAACTTTTACCATTTCACCACAACTTTTGCTTATATATATCGAGTACATTTTTTATGTTTGTTCGGATTTAAACCTAACAACCTATATAATTATGTGCTTAGTCAAACTTTCAAAATCCACTTATTTTGTGAAAAAAATAAATTATCTGAAGTGTTTTGAAGAGTAGCAGTTTGTGTTTGATTAATTATTTTTAAAAATACTTATGTAATATTAGAGCATCAGTTTATGCTTAACCAATATTTCATAAATTCTTTTATAAAAAATTACTTACTTTTTTCCACCATAAGAAAACAACTTTTGTTATTACTAAAAAAAAACATAGTTTTCCTAAAAGTTTGATGATGATGATGATATATATATATATATATATATATATATATATATATATATATCCAAAAAATACTATAAGCCTCTCGAGTTCCAAAACTTTGTTAACAAAAAGTGCTATAATTATTTGATGATTGGAAATGCAATTAAAGTAAGAAATGGGGGCAACATGTCGCTAATATAATATGATAATGAACTATGTTAAGGCACTAACAAGCCATGATTAGCTTAATTGTACATGTGCAACTTTAATTATGATTTGGACCATTCATAAATTTTTCTCTTTAAGGAAGAGAATTTAGTTGTAATTGAAATTTGAATGATGATTACTTATGATAATAAAAATTATTAAAAAGCAGCCGACTTTATAGGAAGTTATAAATGGGATCCACATGAAATTTTTGGAAAATGCAAGTTCATGAGTTTTTCTCGTTTCATTAAAGTAGTTGGAACACTTTATTGGATCTAACTTATTGTTGCAAGAAATTAACATAACTAGGTATAAAATTGACTGTTTCGATGTGAAATTCATTTAAAATGTATTGTACATTTTTTTGTCAGAAATTTATTCTTCATCATGAGTGTCACATCCCCCCCCCCCCCCAATTCCTTGGAATTTAATGTCCTCTTTGAGTTTTGTCCATCGTTATATTGAGGGAGAATTCAACTTTAATACCATATTAACTATCTTTGGTCTAATTATTAAAATATTGTCCGTTTTGAAGTTAGATTTATATAGATTTTTCTTTGAATTTTAATTTAAAAAAGCACCTTAACGATTTCGATATGAGATTTAATGTATTTTCCTTCTTCAAAGGCCATATCATGACCATCGACATATATCAGTAGGTAGATAACTTTCTTAATTTTTTCCCTTTTCCAAATGAAAATTTATCTTTTAAATCTGTACTTTCTTAAAGTAACATTTATTTATATATTTAACTTATTCAAGGCTATAATAATAGGCAGTATCGACAAGTTTGACTAAGTTTCTTTTCTAAGTCATCTACTAATCCTTTTATGGTACATTTGTTTCAATTTATATCACACTATTTAAATTTTGCTTGTAATTTTAGACATGAAAGTTTATTAAAAATAAATTTTATATGTTGAAAATTATATAATAATACTATAAATCAAAATAACAATTTAAAGTATTTAAAAGAAATATGAACAAATCGCGATAAAATAAACTCGTTTTAACTCTCAAAATTTGAAAAATACAACATAAATTGAAATCGAAAAAATATCTTAGAATGAAGTCAAAATCAAACCAGGTTGTGTAAGCAATTAAACAGATGAAATAATTTAATTAATAGCCACAAATTTCAATTATATAGGTACTATTACTATAAGCCATATAGAAAGAGTACACAAATTAAAGCCTACATTTCAGCATTATTGTAAGGAAAAGTATTTTTAAAATGTAATGAGAGAAAAGAAGAATTTCATAACATCTTTATTGACTCAAAGAAATGTGTGTTGGAAAAGTACATTACAATATTAATAATGAACAAATTGAATTGAAAAATAGGAAAAACTTATCGACTAGTTTGGTCATGAGAATTTTTCACTTTTTTTTTATATAAAAAATATCACTTTATTTGAAAATCAGTATTTGATCATAAAAAGTTCAATATACAACGTGAAGTTGTATTTGAATTTTGGATATTCATAGTTTTACTTTTATAAAATTTTCCTTTTCAAATATATCCTAAATTTTTATTTTTATAAAATAACCGCATTTAAATCACATTTCATATTTTCTTTTTTTAAAAAATACATTTAAATTATAATCATTTATTGCAAAAAAAAGTATAATCAAACACAATTCTAAATTGAAAATTTTCAAATAAAATATATTTTGGTTGTTTTTATGGCCTATTGTGGAATATTTTTCCTTAATTTGTCGTTAGATTTGATTTATAAGTAATTTTCTTTTCATAAGATGAGTGAATAAAACACATTCAACGTAAATCGCATTGGTTGTATGCGTAGGGAAAGGATTTGTAAACGAATTTTAAATTCATTTAACAATCGCGATTTATAAAATGTATTGGTGGAACACAATTTTAACTGTATTTCACGGAGATAAAAATAAGATCATATATATTCAAATCATATCAATAGAACTATACTGAATATGTTATCATTTTATAATATTATAATTACCAAATATTCAATTTCTGAAAATTTGACAATGTAATAGTATTATTCCCTTCGTCCCATATAATTTGTCTATTTTTCCCTTTACACGTCGCTTGAAATATTATAAGTAAAAATGGTATTTTTATTTATTTATTCTACATTATATTTATGTGCTTTATTCATCAATGCCAATATTAATAACGGATAAAACGTTTTTATGAACCTTACAATATTTATACTTTCAAAGGAATTAATTTTAAGAAAAAAAGTGAAATTTTTTAATTAATTCTTTCTTGATTTTATAAATTAAAAAAATAATGTGCAACAAGGTATCTTTAGTGGATAAGTAATATGAGATGAATGGAGTAGTTCTCATAGATGAAATAATCACTGCAATTACACAAGTTAATATCAATTGCGAGTAGGGGTGGACATGATACAATAGATATCGAATTATCATATAGAAAATCAAAATTATTGATATTGTGATCTTGATGTTATGATATTGGTATGATATTTGGTCTTCAAAAGTTATAAAATATTGTACCGAAGTATATAATTATATATATAATTCAAATATACTATTATATTACCAACAAATGTATAAATACTATAAATATAAAACTAAATTATTTAGACGTTGAAACTTTGATTACATTATTTGGATTAAAATATCATTTATGTGTGTAATTGATTAACGAAAAAAATTACTTATACTTTCTTTTAAATATACAAGTATAAGGTATTACTAATATAATATAACTGAAATATTTCATAAAAAATTGAAGTCATGATTCGTTATTATATGAGTACATGTAAAATGAAGTTAAACAAATTATCATTACAAATTTATCATACTATAAAATATCAAGATCAAACTTTATAATATTAAAATAATTCAATATTTCATTGCATATTCTTTTTGGAAACCAATAAACCAAAATTATGATATCGTAACATATCATATCATGCTCACCCCTAACAAATTAATTACTTTCAAGACCAAAACGTGAGGAAATTAGTACGACGCCGTTGGGTCCATAAAGGAAAATAAACAGTCACCCACGTGGCAACACTCGTTTTCCTCTTAACTATGAACAAAAGAAAGAGTTAATAGCACTTTGGTCCCTCGATTATTAATAAATTTTAATTCTTATAATATTTAATCAAGCATATTTAGAAGTTGTTGCCTTGTTGATAAATAGTTCTTTCGTTAGAATGACTAAAATTTTCTTATTTTCTAAATAAAAAATGATAAATTCAAAAATATATGTGCAAAGAAAAGAAGGAACGACAAATACAAAAGACGTTTGTTCATAAAAAGAAAATCACTTTTTTCTTTGAATTGAACTTTAAAAAACATGTTTGATAATTGAAATCTAATTTTAATTTTCAAGAATTTGAAAAACAATGAAAATATTTGTTCACTTTTTTCACTTCAAATTATTTACAAAAATAAAATAAAAAAATAATTTTAATTTGTATTCTTGGTCAAACACAGACTCCAAATTTCAAATATCATTTTTCATTTAAAAATAAAAACTATTCAAATTTCTCAATAAATATGACACCGTTAAGAGTTTTATTTTAGAAAGAGATATTTTGAGAATTAAAAAAAATGTCAAGGGTGAATAATACAATAACTAATCGAATTAAAAGTATTTGTAATTCAAAACTCACAAGTTATTTCAATTTTTTTGATTGATTTTAACTTATAAGCATTTTAATGCTAATCAAATATGTACATACGCTAAAATTATTTATAAATCAGTTTGATTAATTTATAAGCTTAGTGAAACACTCTCTTAATCTTTAATTGCTTGAAATGAATATTTTTAGTTTTTTTTGCTTCTGACAAATAACAAATTTCTTGGAGTATTGACTCTTTCATTATGTAAATATTCAATGTGCTTATAAGCGAATGAATCAAAGCGGTGGAAGATTTCGAGAACCTATTAACTTTTACTCAAATCTTGTATTTACATTAAAATTCCATTCAATATAAGAAATTGAGAAACTATAACTAAAGGAAATTATTGATTTAGTGACAAAGAAAGAAACTCAATTTTAGTGTTCTCATGTTTGATGCGGTTTGTTTTACCTTATAGTCATACAAACAATTTTTTTTTTTTTGCCTAGGCTATGGGCCTTATTGATCGCTCATTGACCTCGTCCCAAACAATTTTAATCCATTATTATTATTATTATTATTATTACAAACCCACCAACTTAATATTCTAGATCAATTTTCATATGTGTTAAATTAAATTGTTGTTACTTTATATTTCGAGTGATATACTTCAAAAATATTTTTAATATAATATATTTCCTATATATAAGAATCAAAATCCTACGCTTTAACTTTTGGTTTAGAGGATGGTCATCCCACCCGAATGACCTACGATCAATCTTTCCTCAATGCCTTCTGAGTCAATCTTGTCGCATAAGGTTTGCCTAGTGCGGTTTATATTTTTTGTGTGGTTTGCAAACTATTACACAGTAGAAGTTTAGTGTTCACTGAAGAAACTGTGACAATATCATAATGACTGCGGGTTATTCTGAGAATAAAAGAAACTAATTAAAAGTTAAATGCGCAAATCACATATCACAAAGATTAAAATCAAAATTTATCGCAAAAAATCAAACGTATAATTATAAAAAAAAAAAAAAAGGAAAATAGACGTTAAAGAAAAGAAAACTAGTGACGTGTCCCCTTCTTTCAACTATTACTTTCCTAATAAATTCCCCCCTTCCATTTTTAGCTTCTTATATTTTTTTCTCTCTCTCAGTTGGACCAAAAAAAAAAAAGAACTGTTCTTTTTCCTCTTTTACTCTGAAAATTACACCACATATTGCAATCTTGTTGTTTTTGGGTTGGTGGGTTTCTTGATTCTTTGAGTTTTAAGTCAACAACTGAGTTCCCAAGAGCTGTTAAAGTCTAAAAGGCAAGATTTTTTTCAATAAAAATTCTTTCTTTCTTGTTGGATTTTCAATAATCAAGAATCATATTCTGTCTGTATTTTGCTGTTTTTGTAGTATTGTATTGTTTAATGTTGTGCTCAACATTCTTTATACAGTTCATGTTTGTGTATTTTTATCTGTAGAAGTTTAATTTTGCTCGTCTTTTCCAGCTGTGTATTGGAATTCAGGATAGTTCATTTGGGGCTTTTTGGTTGGATACAGTCTTGATTTGTTCTTAAAGATTTGATTTTTATGTAATTTCTTATCTCTCCCCACTTGTTTTTGGGGTTGGGTGGGTTGTGAGTAGGTGGGGTGTAATGTTTCTCTGTCTTGAAGGAGTACTACTCAGATTTGAAATTTGAATGTTACTTTTTATCCTTTTGTCAGAGAAAAAAGAGAGATCTGCTAATCACTTTTCCTCTTTTTAGGTCCATTCTGCTGAAAAAAAGGAAAAGATTTTCTTTGGATTACTTGTTGGGAGGTTAGGGGATAAGTTAAAATTTTGGGTGTTTTTTTTTTTGAGTTAATCCATATACTTAGATTAGATCTTGATGCATATCAAATTATCCAACAGAATCATGGGTTGTGTTTCTTTGTTTTTGTTGTTGTTGGTTTGTTTATGATATTTGCAGATTTTGGTGCATTTCAGCTTTCTAAATGTGTATTAAGTTGAACTGGAAATGACTAGTTGGCGATACGGGTAATCAGTTTATTGCTGTGGTTAACATAATCTTTGATGCATCATGAACAGATCGGTTGAGTTCTGGATCTGGATGATTTATTACAATGGTTGAGAATTGGAAGTGTTGAACTGTGGTAAGAGTATGGCTGTTGCTGGTTTGCATAATATTGCTACATTTGGTTCTTCTTTATTTATAGAGTCTCAGTCCTCGGTGTCAAGGCAGCGGGGTGAACATGATAGGCCGAAAACCCGAGCATCGTCTATTCGGCAAATGTGGAGGGAGCTTGAGGGTGAGCATGTGGTGAGTAATTCCTATGCCCCTACCGGAGACAGGCAGAGACCACAGGGGAATGAAGGTGTCAATGAGGATCAAAATCAAAGCCATATCGAGTTAGATAATTACTTTGATGATGGTCGCAGTGTTAGCTCAGATCTATCTAGTGATCTTGGGGAGGTTGAACGCGAAAGAGTGAGGCAAATTATTCAGGAATGGATGCACACTGGTGTGAAGAGTCATTCGCAATCATTGAATGACTCACATGTGAACAACTGTTCAAAGGCACAGTGTGAACGCATGAGTATTCATCAGAGTGGAACAAGTTCTCCTAGAGATGAAGTTGCTGTTGAAATTGGTTCCCAATATGAACAAGGGCGTGATGGGTTGTTGGTCGATCATTCACGAAATGGAGAGAGAAAGGCATTACGCAGACTTCGTGGTAGACAAGCTCTTGTTGATTTACTGATGAGATCTCAAAGGGAAAGGGAAAAGGAACTTCAGGGATTGTTGGAGTGTAAGCCTGTATCAGACTTTGCCTATCGCAATCGGATTCAGGTTAGGCTTAAGAGAAATGCTTTCCTTTTCCTCTAGAATATCACGATATTGTATGCCATCTCAAATGTTATTCTGTCCCCTAGTATATATCATACATGGAAAGTTAGGAATGGAAGTTTCCTTATTTTTGGCATCAAATTTAAATGCGATCATGATATGTGCATTAAGATGTTCTAGGACATTGTTAAAGGGCTTCACATGCTGCTAAATGTTCTCATGTCCTTAAGAACGAATGGAAAAAAAATCAATGCTAGCAAAACAAGTGCGAAGCATAAAAAGGTAAACAAAAAATGGAGATTGACCAAATTTGGAAGTATCTTTGCAAGTTCACTTGGCTAAAGTTGATCACGATAAGATAAAATACTTCACTAGTTCAATTTATAATGGTTAATATTCTTGGGGGTGTTTAAAGTATTATTTCCTCCGTTTCAATTTATACCAGTTAGTTTGACTTGACACGAAGTTTAAGAAAAAAAGAAAAACTTTTGAAACTTGTGGTCTAAAATAAGTTATAGATATTTCTGGGGCTAGAAATCATTTCATTAAGAGTAAAATGAGCATTTTAAAGTTATATTGCCACTAGATATAGAAATGTGTCCTTTTTTTTTTGGAACCGACTATCAAGGAAAGTAAGGCATATAAATTGGTATAGAGGGAGTAATTATTAGATGTATTAATTAAAGATTCTGCTAAAACGGTCGCAAGTTGCTATGCTGCATTGTGATCAAGGTATATCTAAATCACTAAATATATAATGAATATTTTCCCGACTTATAATTAGTATTGTAAAATTGATTTAAAAATTTAAATTATTAATTTTAACAGCCTCCCGAGGGTAAGGTCTACGCACACCTTCCCTCCCAAGCCCCACATAGTTGGACTACACTGGGTTGTTATTGTTGTAGTTGAGAAGGAAGAGCCTCGGAGCAAGGGTACGGTTGTTTCCGTGTTACTTCATAGATTCGAGTCTTGGAATCAACCTCTGATAGTTGTGTCAAAGTAGTGTGCCTACATTACCACCCTTCTTTTGACCCTATATGGACGTTTTGTGCACCGGGATCCCTTTAATTTCCACTTGAATCAAACTTTGCCTCATGAAATTCATTAGTACTTTTAATAGATTGGGCCGAATTAAGATGAATTATTAACATAGGATTTGTGTAGCTGACTTTGTTTGGAATTAAAGCTTAGTTGATTAATTAATTACTTGTTTGATATTGCTTCCTTTGTTTTAATTTGTTTGTTTTACTTTCTTTTTTAGTCCCTTTAAAAAAGGATGTCTCTTTTCTTTTTTGGCAACTCTTTAAATCTAACTTTCGACATGACATGTTTAGGTTCACTAGATTAAAGGACATTTTAGTATATTCTATTTCTTTAGTTTAAGACTACAAGTTTAAAAAATCTTCTTTACTTTCTTTAATCGCGTGCCAAGTCAAAACCGGACAAACAAATTGAAATGGAGGGAGTCATAAATTATGATTTGATTATTTAACTGTAGTTTATCAACATGTGTAATGAGATCTTTGGTTTAATCAAAGTGCAATTATAAGTTGAACTTATTCTAGTGATTTGAACTTTTTAGATTTATGTTCATACACTATATTTATCCTTGGTCTTCGGTGAAATTGGAGATCCTTAGGCTCATGTACTTGCTTCATCCAGCTTCTATTATTTTCATCCCTAGATTAATTGTCACCCCTTGCCTGCACGTAATACTGGAAAACTTTGTGTGTTGCAGTCATTACTCCGGGGAAGGTTTCTGCGAAATGATAGCTTGACCAATGATGAAAGAACTGCTTCAAATGCAGCAAGTGAACTGGGCTTACTAAGGCGAAGACATACTGTGTCTGATTTGAGGTAAAAATGGACCAAAATGTGGTGTCTGTTTTATTTGAGTTGTTTTCACTTGCTTGCGGTAATATTATCTTACTTAAGCAAAGACGTACTGTGTCTGACTTAAGGTAAAAATGGACCTGAATGTGAAGTCCGTTTTATTTTGAGTTGTTTTCACTTTTCACTTACTTGCGATAATATTATCTTAGTGATTGTCCTCTTCTGTCAGCCAAAAGGTACATTTGTTTACATAAATAGTACCTGACAAACATAAGTTCTTCTGACCAACAGTCTTACCTGACACATGAAATGGTTTCAAACAGGGAAGAAATTTTGTCCAGATTGGACGATAATGTGTGTACGACTACTAATACGCAGCCGTCCTCTCCAAAGGATGAACCTCAACCATCTCAATCGAACAGTGAACAAGAGGTAATAGACGAATGCTATGATCAGTCTGAACTTATTAATGAAGAGAGAGAGATCAATGGATCTCATGTGGTAACAAACTCCGCAAACACTATTCGCGAGCTTGTGAATCATCAATATAACATTGACCAAATAGCTGAATCATCAGAGCAAGTTGGAGAAGATGAGGATCATGACCAAGCTACGTCAAATTTGGAGTTATTTAGTAGTTTACCTGAAAGACACAATAACGAGAATATAGACTTGGTGGAAAATGCTGGTAACCAATGGTTGCAGGAAGAACATGCAACCTTCCATGACAATGATGCTACACAGAGTGAGGCAAGTGATTTTAATGAGGTCCTAAATGGTCATTTTCGTGATTTGGATAGAAATATCTTTGAAGATTATGACTGGGAATGTTCATCAGCTCAGGCAGAGGAGCTACAGGAATATATTGCGGAACCTGAAGGAAGTGATTTGGAGCAAGTGGAAGAGCCGGAGGAATTTGAAACAGAACATGAGGAAAGTGAGTCACAGCATTTGTATGCTGATCAGAATGAATGGATAGATGATGCGACAGAAAACATGGTCGGAGATTCTCAGGAAGGGACTCCTAATCAATCTTATCCAGAAAGTTTGGATGGTGGCATTGAAGAACAAAACCATACACAAGAACCACATGATGATGAGTGGCATGAAGAGGCAATTGATGACTGGTCTGACACGCCTTCTGGTCAGGATGATGGGTCCATTGGAAGGGTTGGTACATTTTATACACCGGATGATGACAATGTTTATAGCATTGAACTTCGAGAATTGCTAAGCAGGTACAAACTTGCACCGTTTGGCCTCTGCATCTTGTGTATAACATTGAAATTTCATGTAATTAACGCTTGTGTTCATGGTTTAGGAGGCGAGTCTCTAATCTGCTTCGTAGCAGTTTCCGTGAAAGTCTAAACCAGCTGATACAATCTTATGTTGAAAGACAAGGTAATGCTTCTTTTGACTGGGATATGGATGGAGCATCCTCATACCCTTCTGATACAGAGCAGGAGCAGCAGCAGGAGAATGTTAATCAAGAAGAGCCTCAGATGAATATGGAGGGAAATCCCTTTGCTATGACTCCACCGCCAGAGGCACCTTCTCAGCCACATTGGAATCGGGAACCTGAGCATCAGAATTTGCATCGCCAAAATCCACATCAGCGCATGGGAGAATCAGTAAGTCTCAGCCGTTTTCCTGAACTACATGACGTTCTACTTGGTATTGATTAGTATAGTTGCTTTCTGCTTGTTGTTAGTGTGTCCAACATATGCAAAAAGTATGATAATCATTATAATTAAGGCACATCTGGTATTCAGATGCGCAAGCTGAATCTGCAAGTTGGATTATGATGCTCCTTTCTTTGTTCTACTTTGAGTGTTTTAGCTAACGTTTGGCCATAGATTTTGGATCAAATTTTGAAAATTTATCTTCAAATATTTTTAAGTTCCAGTTTTTGGGACTTGAAGTTATAAAACTTCAAATATTTTCCAAGTAAGATGCATGTCCAAACACAACAAATTCCAAAACAACTTCAAAATCTATGGCCAAACCGGAGCTTAGTAAACACAGTAACTTCTCGCTATGAGCATGTCTTTCTTAAAAAACTCAACTATTCACATCCTTTTCTTGTTTTACACATTATCATAGTTTTTACAATGAAATGCGTACCTGTTTGATGTGTTGCAGGAGTGGGATATCATCAATGAACTGAAGATTGACATGGCTGTGCTTCATCAGCGGATGAACGATATGCAAAGGATGCTTCAAACATGCATGGAAATGCAAGTTGAGCTGCAGAGGTCGGTCCGTCAAGAAGTTTCTGCAGCCCTAAATCGATCCGCTGGTTCAACAGGTTTGATTTCATGCCTTTGTCCATTACGAGTTTTTTACTTCCTCAATGGAGAAAATCTTATAATACTTTGTTCATCTAGTTCTCATCTAGTTCATTTCTTTTATCATATATCAGATGTGGATATTTGTGGGGATGGTTTGCTGAACGATGAATCCAAATGGGATAAAGTTAGGAAAGGAATATGTTGCTTATGTTGTAATAACAATATCGATTCGTTACTGTACAGGTAAAAATACGAAACATCCTTGTCCTTCCTTTAATTATTAAGTGCACATGATGCTTTTCTGAGCTGTCGTAGGGACAGCTCTCTTTTATGTTGTTTTCAGTTGCCTTGCGGACACAATCTTTCCTTTTTGATCCAGTCTGAAAAGAAACGTCTTTCCTTTTCCTTCTCGGGTTGCAGGTGTGGCCACATGTGCACATGTTCAAAATGTGCTGAAGAATTGATCCATGAAAAAGCAAAATGCCCGATGTGCCTTGCACCAGTAGTCGAGGTCATCCGAGCTTTCTCTTCACAGTAATTGGTATAAAGTTAGAAGAAAATAGTAGACGATAAATATCAAAGAGAAGATACATAATGCAATAAAGATTTATTTGGCACCTGCAGTCCTTACTCCTTTAGTCTAGGTAATTCTCTCCTTCTCTGTTCATTTGCTCTGTGTATCCCGCGATTCTTCATTTGCCATTCATATTTTCACTAACTGTACACTCGTATTTGCAGATTTGCACGTCTGATTTATTGTCGAATGCAGAATAAGCAGGTGAAACTTATCATTTGTCCGAAAATCTCCGTCTATCAATGTGTAGACACATTGGTTGCTGCCTGACATAGCTAACAGGAAAGTCATAGTTTGTTCATGATGGCTTTTGTTAGGTAATTGATGAAGTTATTTGAATATCCTTAAGCCTGGAGAGAGTGATCAACTAGTGTGTGGTTGCCTTAAAAAAGGTTGGACTATCTCCAAGTTGGGAAGGTGTCACACCTTCTCGGGGTGCGGTCCTCTTCTAGATCCTGCGTGAACGTGAGATGCTTCGCACACCGGGGAACCTTTTTTCGAAATTTCAAGTTGGGTCATGGATCATGAATTCCCTTCCATTTTGTTCCTTAATTTATGACCAAGTGAGATATGATTACATATTTTTTGTTCACCCCTTTTCTAAGATGGGAAACTAATGATGTAAAGTTTAATATATATTATTTATATATACATTAACTCATTGAAATGAATGATAATCTTTTTTTCTATTTTTTTGCATTTCTTAATACTATCACCTATGTTTTGTTGAACATAATTTGACCTTGCATGATTACCTAGTCGTAAATTCATAATATCTGTGTATTTGTTATAGTAAAAAAAATTTAAACTTAATTTGAAAAAACATTTGTGTATTTTCTCAAATATTTATCTAGTAGATAATTTAAGAGCATTTTTCACATATAGTAAACACAAAAATCATATTTGTATGTTATAGCTATAGTTTGTATAATTGTGCTCCATACCAAATTTTATGTTTGTTATGACCATTAATATGTATATTTAGCTATACATATATACAAAAGAAGCAATTGTATAATCTATTTCGATATACACAAAAAAATCAATTGTATAATTTGTGTTTGTATAAAGCGAGAAAAGAGAGAAAGACAAAAGAAAATTGGGCAGGGGAAGATCTATATTTATATAATCATAAGTATATAGGATGAATATATATATATATATATATATATATATATATATATATATATATATATATATATTGTATTTATATATACAATTTTCTCTTGATTTATACAAACACAAACGCACTGTATACATTTGTGTTTGTATAAAGTGAGAGAGGCGAGTGAGAGTGGCAAGCAAGATCTGGGAGAGTGGCGAGCGAGATCTAGGAGAGGGAAATGAAAATATATGTATATATATAATTTTCTCTCGCTTTATACAAACACTGAAACACAAAACACATTTTATGCATTGTGTTTGTATAAAAGGGAGAGAGGCGAAGGAGAGACTGCCAAGAGTGGCTAGCGAGATTCACCGAGAAGAGGCGAAATAGCAACAGTTTGCTACGAGGTACAATTAAATCAAAATGTGGTTATGACATTTAATTTGAATTAATAGTTTGCTATTATATATAATTTACCCTAACTACATAAAATAGGTCCTCTACTTTAATTATACACATCAATCTTAATTGAATGAGACTTGAGATTTTTCAGCTTATTAAAACTAATGTTTGTAACTAATAGAGGTATGTATTTTAAGTGATTAACTTATTTACATAATGAGCGTTTGAGAATACATAAAATTTCTTTTTCAAAATTTACAATGAAATTCTTTTATAAGATTTATCATGTATTTCGATGTTCAATTGGACCATGTCATAATTCAAATGTCTGAACCTTGTCATATTTCAATTGTCTATATGAAATTTATTGACAATTTAACGAATCGTCAAGATATGCAACTTCATTTAAACATGTCATAATTTGTATATAGCTATAGAAGTTTCTCATTATGTTAAAACTACTTATTAGGAAAATAAAAAATATACATGTTCATTCTTTTTTTTCAACATAACTAATAAGAAAATAATATCCATCAAAACTAATACTTTGCATCTTTAAGCAAGTCCGCTTAGCAAAAAGAGATAATTATCAAATTTGAATTACTTTCAATTGCTTCAAGGAATCATCTTTTTGCTAGTGCTAATCAAGTTAATAATAAGCCTTTTAACATAATTAAGCAAACAAAAAGTATGTAAGTAAACCTTACTTTGAGTTTTCAATTTTGATGCCACACTTGCAAAATGATGAAAAAAGAAAAAGTAAAGTTCTTCACCATTAAAAAAAAAAAAAATAAGAAGAAAATATTCCTAATTTGGTCCAAGTGATTCATTAATGAATATATGCTAGCTACAATACCAATGACATATGTGAGGTTTACAAAGGATAAAATGTATTTAAATCTTATTTTTATGAGTTGGATAGAGATTGTTTTGAATAATCGATTGAAAAAAAATAAAAGTTATTTAAAATAGAATTGTAAGAAAAATTTAACATCAAAATATTAAGATACAAAACAAATAAAACAAAATCCAACAATTTCATTGAAGAATAAGAACCTCCCTCCCACCCTTCCCAACTAAAAGGTGACAACACTTGCTTACCTACTAATTTTTTACCCTAATACTGAATCTCTGCACACTTTTTTATTTAAGTTCATGTCCACAATAAGCTAAGCTGAAGTAGTTTCATATTATGTCAAATCATCGCCTTCCAAATTTTCATTCGGAGTGCCTCTACCTCTTCTTACTCCTGCTAAAACCAATCTCTCACCCCTCCTTATTGACATATTTGTGCAATTTCTCTTCGTATGTCAGAACAATCTTAGTCTCACTTCCCTTATCTTATCTTATCTATTGCGAAGGTCAATCTATTCTTTAAAAACTCCATCAACAACTAACATGAAAGTCGATCTTATTACAATCGACACAACTACTCCCATTTCATAACGTAATCCAAGAATACCTAAAACTTCATAACAATAACTCAAAAATGTGAATGAACATACAATATTATACTTCACAATAAATTATAAATCACAATAGTTAATCTTTAATTAATCTTTACAATATTGAGCGCTGTACAAAAGTAGTACTAATACTTACAAAATCATTTTACAATTTTTTTTTTTTTTAGAAACTTGCACTTCTATGCAATGTCACTCTACTCCCCAAATTTGAAGAACTACATGATCTTCTAATACACCTACACGTGTCACACTCTTGAACCGTTGATCTTTCACTCGCACCATATTCATTTGCTACATCAACTATATCCAAACAAACCTCATCCACATTTTTGAAAAATTGCGTGGACCGACAGAGTGGACAAGTCACGTGCGATGATAGCCACGTGTCAAGACACTGTTGATGGAACACGTGACGACAGTACGGAATAAGACGAACGAGTTCACTCACCTCGAACTCTGATAAACAAATTGGACAGTCTTCGATCAAGTGCTTCGCGGCTCCACCGTATGAAATCAACGGTAGGGATTGTACCGTTGATGGGTCCATTCCTTTCCGGCAAGACCTGTGTTGGGGTCGAAATAACACGAAAGTTAATAATTGTAAATCATAATAGAAATAAACGACTACATTCTGGATGCCATTATACGAGAAAATAAAATTTTCATAGCAAAATGAGTTTTTTTCATGAGATGAAAAATGAAAATTATTTTTTTTCACGAAAAAGTTTGTCTAATTGTATGATAATGATTTGGAAATATACTTCTTATACTTACTCTGAAATTTCGAGATTCAAAACCTCTAAATTTTTAAACAAAAATTTTGAAGTATATGTATGTGAAAACTATTAAAAAATATTATAAATGACCATGTTTTTTGTCTCAATTTACGTACACTTTTTATTTCCTGAGAGTTAGAATATTTTAAGTTTGATAAAAAAATTTAAGCATAAAATCTTCAAGATAAACCATGTAAAAACTACTACAAGTCACAATAATTGATAAAAGTATTTAAAAAAGTATGAAAAATAAATTTATTTGAATTTCGAAATCCGAAATGTGTTACAAAATGGGATGGAGGGAGTAATGATTAGCAATTACATAGAATCGGATAAAATTAAAAAAAATTCAGAGCAATTACAGTAAATGAAAAACTAACAACCTGTGCACGGAGGAAGACGAGAACAGAGATGGATTTCTCCGGCGTCGTTCATCATCGGAACCGGCGGAAGTTGTTATATCTCCGGCGAAGTGACGTATATAAATAGAGAAAAAACCCATGAAAAACAGAGCAGTAAGAAGAACGAGTACTGTTAACGCCATTGATGAATCGAAAGGTGCAGTGAGCTTAAACGGTCTTCCAATTGCTGTAGCTACGGAATCGTTCATGGGTTGATAAGTAATTGTTGGATCTGATAAACTCATTGAAGAATGTAAAATTTCTGGGTTTGAGTATTGTAATAGTATTCTTTTCATCTCAACAACTAACACTGAAAAATAGTTCAAATAAATAGTGATTTTTCTTATTTTGCGTCTGTATAATGTAGTAGTAGAAGATGCTAGAAATGGGGTTTTTGGGAGAAAGGGCGGAGAGGATAAGAATGGAGGGGAGGGTGTGATTATATATATGTGCCCTATAAGTTTCATGTTAGTTCGCGTGTTTAACCGCCGTTTATCGAAATTTGATTAAATTTAAATTTATATATATAACTATTTTTATTTCTATTTATCGATGAATTTTTATTAGTACAAGAGAATTAGTGATGAAATTCGTAGCTATTTCAATTCTCTAGTAATGAATGTTAAAAGATTATGTCTATTTTAATTTAATTTAATTTTATTTAATATATAATTTTAAGAAAATAAAAAAATAAATTTTATAATTATAAACTAGTTATATAAATTATATCAAATGTCTCAAACAAAGGAAGAAATAAGGACATAAGCATTGTTTTTGAAGCGAACTAAAAAGAAAAATAAAGCAAATAACTTAATGAAAATAATTTGATCCAATTGAGCTTTTGCTAAATACTCCATTTATTCACTTTTACTTATTCATTATATTAAAAATAAAATATTTTTATTTTTACTTATTAATTTTGACATATCAAGATAAAAAATATATATTTTATATTTTATATTTAAACTATTTTTTAATATCTAAATTTATATATCAATTATTAATATATTTATATTAATTATTATATTTCAAAATTTATGATAATAAAAATCAACTAAGAAACTATCAAATATCATAGAGAAAAAAAACAAAATTACAATCCATAGCCCCTAGTCTAGTTGATGATTGTGATGTGTAGAGTAGTGAATAATATTGTGGGCTAGCAACATCATGATTGTTGTGTTAGAATTTAGCAACAAAACAAAAAGTTGGGTCCATCTTTTGGCTTTTTTTATTAGAGATTTAAGATATTTTATTGGACTTAAAAATAAAAACAAAGTTATATCTACTGTTCATCAATATTACGTGGTGTCTTCTAACATTTTCCTTATATATAGAAAATGTCTGACTCACCATTTTATTAAAATTTTCAAATATTTTTATTCTAGGAATTTATTTTGAGATTTAATTAATTTGAACTTCAGATCTACAAGCCTCATGTTAGGAAATAAAACATTCCTTATCTACTATAACAATAATATATCTCGTGAAATCTCATAAGTGAGATATGAGAATGATAGAATGTATACAAATTTTATTATTACATTATGAAGGTAGAGAAATTATTTCTGAAAAATCCTCACTCAAATGCAATAAATATTGATATTAAACTGTCCTTATCAATATTGTGATTTTATATGCAAGATTTAAATTAGAAAATTTTAATTAAAAAATAAAAAAATATTAATAATTTTATTAATTTATTTAGGTTTATACACATCACACATTTATTTTTGGTGTGGCTAGGAAGGGAATATTAGAGAAAATATAATATATTTGGGTTTACAAACCTAATTAATAAGAACCAAGATAGATGCCATCAGCAAGGTATCGGGACTTTATCTTTTCTTGTTGCATTGGACTTTGGAAGCTGCTGGAATGATGACAAAATAACCCCTATAAACACCAACAAAAATGGTGTAACCGGATCAGTATGTACTCATTTAACAAAAATGGTGTAACCTCGTATAAAAGTAATCACAATGTATAAATGTATATATCATATACGAACTTATTCTGTAATTTTCAATCACTATCTTGTTCCAAACTAGTCTAAATCTTCATCGAATAACTTTGATTATCTTTCTAATAAGATTTTCAGCACTAAAATTTTACAAATTTGGTGATCTAATGATCATTTAAGCTCCAAACACATTGATAAGTCAAGTTTACCAACTAATTTTAATAGAGGTGACTAGGTTGTAAAGATAAATAGAAGAGGTAACCTCGCTTCCAAATTATTATTATTATTATTATTATTATTATTATTATTATTATTATTATTATTATCCACAATCCTAAGGTTGTATGGTTCTAATCCATAATTATTTTTTGCTAAATAATTATGAAATTGACTAAATTATAAGAGTAATTATTTGTAGTGTTAGATTAGAACTGAGTATCAAATCAAACATGCTTGAGAATAGGGGGAACACTTATTGGGCTTTGGGAACCCATATTATGGGCCAAGTAAAGTGGATGTCTCAAAAGCCCAATAAATATTGGCCCAAGATTCAAACATTGATATCGATATCGTATATACTCTACTTGGGCGAAGTATACAAATAACCATTTTAGGACCCATATTTAACAATAGTCAAAATTTAATCTCTTTAAAATCAACTCTAATTTTACGGGTTTAAAGCTCGACTTTGTCAAAATCTAACTTCAGACCTTAGTGTTTTAAGTTTGAATGAAGTTACGCTTTGTCAAAACTGAATTTCACACCTAATAGTGTGTGAATTCGCAATAGGGAAATGATGTGATATTTTTCAAATCGACCAAAACGTTAAATAGTTTTAAAAATCGAATATTTTACGTATATTTCACAATGTTATACACATAACCCTTTTGAACAAGGGATTACCTTGAGGCCCATTTAATTATGGGCTTTCAAATTGGAAAATAACAAAACTCAAAACGTAAAACTGATCCAATATGGCATTGGACCAAGTCCATCATGTATCAATGTGAAGATTTATTGTACATTTTGACCTCTTGAAGTGTAGTTTTTTCGTATTTAAGTTGGACGGGTTATGTTCTGATTCTATACTCGATCTACTTTGAACAAAATAACTGTCGATTCTTTATTCTTCTAAACTTGTATAATCACATATTTGACATTCTTAGAGATGTCCTTCTTAACCATAAAAGTTGATATCCAATTCTCGAATGAGTTTGAGTTAAACCTTGAATTTTTTTAAATTCATTAAAACATAATCAATTTTGACACAATTACTATATTGTAAATTGTTACATCTACAATATCCATCATCATGCAATATGAACCAAGGGGATTTATTTCTCCCTAACCTTAGCTTGTAAAACACCTGGGATTGTTTGGTTCGCAGGCAAAATTATATTTGAATTAATAGTCTATGATTGTTTATTGTTTATGATTTACTTAGAACATTATATAAAGTGGAATATATGGTGTATAATCTAAACCATGTGTTTGGTTATAAATGAAATAAATTTGTAGTTTCCAATTTTAATCAATCTTAAGAATACCAAGAAGGCCTTCTAGAGGAAAAGGACAATTTTGTCATTTCATTTAATTTATCTATGTATAGCTAATTCTTGAATTGTTATCATGATCCATGTATTTTATAAGTGACTATTTGACTTCTTTTTTTTTTTTTTTTATAATATCAGCATAGGATGAGAAAAAGATTGTAGCATCTAGTGATTATCATAATATAAATTTGCCAACAAAATTTTACTAGGGAATCATAAGTGAAACTTAATTAATTTGCACAAATATAATACTAAATATTTCTTCTAAAGATGAATCATTATGATCACAAAACACTTTTTTTTTCTTCTTTTAACTAAAAAAATTCAACAAAATCATCACAATGCCTTCCATTTTGGGCCACATAGATCAATTCAAGGTGTTCTTTTTTCTCACTTTTGATAATTCTATCTTATCTGGACCATCACTTTTGTCATACATATAAAAAAGGTTGTTAAATTTGTTGGCAATCAACATCATATATATATATATATATATATATATATATATATATATATATATTTTAACATTTTTTCTACTATACCTATTTACTTAATTATATATATATATATATATATAATTATATATATTATTTATTTTTTAAAAAATTTATATATATTTTAATTTATGCCTTTTTAGTAAATTTTTTAACAAAATATATATTTTAAGAGATGATTTCAACACTTTCTGGTTTCAATCTCTCCGAGAAAAGCATACAGGATAAATTCAAAAGGCACGATTCCTTCAAGAAAGGCATATAAAGATAATTTGAACGATACAATTTATATGATTAATAAATAACAAGATTCCAAAAATTTGCTCTTAGTTTTTGGCTCCAAGGTGAAAATAATGGATACATTTTTGTTCTTTTGCATAAATCTAGATTGAAAACTTTAAAAAATAAAAAAGGAAATTGTATAAAAGATGTTTATTCTTATTCAAATTAAGAACTAGTAGCAAAATAATAATAATAATAATATATAAGTGTAATAATAACAAAAATCAAAGCAAATATAGCACTATATTAAGACATGCTAAAAAGAGAAAAAATTACAATAACAAAGTGACCATATAGATATAACCAAAGTCGCAATATGTCGCAATAAAAATAAAGTAGAAGATATTATGCTATTTACGCAAGTACTAAATGTGGATAACTTAATGAAATTAGTAAATTAAAGTCACATCTTAATAAAAGATTTCGATAAATTTAATAAAACTAACTTTTATATGTGTCACTGTATCTCATGCATCGTATGTGTATTTCGTACGCCATATTTTAAAACTACACATATATTATTATCAAGCATAGGTGTAAGGTATATATCTAAAGCTAGAAAAGTTAATGCAAGCTCAAAATAGTGATGAGTGATCTTATTTTGACTAACTTGATAGTATAAAATAGTTGATAAAGCATGTGAATCCCTCACATTATTGCAATGCACATGTTAATATTTTCAATATTTGTTAATGGCAGGTTGCTTTTTTTTTTTTTTTTTTTTTTTTTTTAATAAAAAATATTAATAATAATAATCCAAATAATATTGCTTGCTTCTAGAAAGGGAATACTTTTTTGGATTTTTCATTTCATATTCAAGATTCGTATTAATACTCCAATTAAAAAAAATAATAGTAATTACTATTATAATAATAATTTTTTTGTAGTAGCTGCGTTTAACAACGCTATATATTATTCATCTAAGTTGGAAGTATTTCGAAAAATCTTATTATATTCATGAGGTAGGGTAAGCTTTTGGTTTTGTTTGAATGGTTAAATAATTACAAATATAATCTAATTATAATTTGAATTTTTAAATGAAGGTGTTTGTTTACGTAATTTAATATATTTGTTAACCAATTAAATTGCTACATTTGAAAATATTCCAAAAAGTTGGCCATATTGATAAGAATTTTACATTTTGGAAAATAAAAATTACAAGTATTGCCACTTGCACGTCGTAAAAAACATTGACGTACAAATATAGGATAAAATTGACCCATGAACATCAAATTCCACACCAATAAATGAAACTATTGAGATTTTTTTTATTTTTTTTATTCCACTCGGTATTCGAAATAAAAAATGATGTTTTCGATTAAATTTGGATCATTCACCGCAGGATTCCATTTGGGGGTGATGCTCCTAATAAGATTTTCAGCATATTCAGGACACGAATCTAAAACCTTTAGTTAATGGTGAAGTAGTTCCAGCATTGCACCGCAATCTATGTTGTTCTGAGAATATTATTTATTATTTCTTCATCTACATTCAATATATTATATATTTGTATATAATAGTCGTTTGATTGGTGGATAATTATAATAAACCAGAAATAAAATATGAAAATTATTTTATTCTACGTTTAGTTATGAATATTAAGAGTAATTAATTACAGAATTATTTTATCTCATCATTTGTATTAAAGTGATAGAATTCAATATCACATATAAATTATAAAATAACTAATTCATAAAATATCCTTATTTACCCATTGCACCAATCAAATGATTCCTTAGTGATTAAATTTTATTCCATATTTAGTTATAAATATTAGCTACAAATTAGTATATATATATATTTATTGGATTATTACACGTCTGAACTCTTCTGTAAAGTCAAATTTCCAGTCTCCTTTTCCCCTTTATTGCTGCCACTTTTTTTGTTATTTCAGTTAAAGAAAAAAAAAGAAAGCGGATTATACTCTCGAATAATTATAGATTTTGAAATTAATTTTTTTAATAAAAAACTATATATATATTCAATTTTATTTGATTTATTTCTGATGTTTCATGAGATATATACCGATTTTCGAGAACTTGAAAATATTTAATTCTAATCAAATTTCAAAATTATTTTTTTTAAAAAATATTTAGTCCCAAAATTTAAAGTCAAATGCCAACTATATAAAAAGTTTTCTTTCATCAATCATCAAATTCTCAATTCTCTGTCACCACAACTTTATTTTTATTTTCTTCTCTCTGAATTCCATTTTTCAAGAAAATGGAATTGAAAAAATCCCTTTTTGTTTTTTCTCTATTGTTCTTGATTCCATTTTTTCATGGAGGAATAACAACAGCCATTGCTGCAAGAAATCAAGATTCTTCTGAATCATGGGGTTATGTTGAAGTTAGACCAAGTAAGTATCTACAATCATTTTTTATGGGATTCACTGTTTACTTTTTCTACACAGCAGTAGAAGGAGAGTATTCGTTACGTGTTCACATGAATTCAATAACTTTTGTTTAGATCTTTATATCTGACTCAGTAAGTATGATGACTCTGTGTATGAGTATACATAGATTGTACATTGATTATACATAATTATAGACGTGCATTAATGATTATGTACGCTTGCTTTATTTGAATCGAAGGTCTACTGAAAAAAATATCTCTACCTTCACAAGGTAAAAATAAGATTGCGTACACACCACCTTCCTCATAACTCATGTATGAAATACATTGAATATGTTGTTGTTGTCGGATTAGTTTAAACAATTGAATGGACGACAAGATTAATTCTTCCATTTTTTTTTTCTAATTTACAACTATAATCTTGTGTTTTTTTTTCTTTTTGTGGGAATTATGAATAATTTTATTTATTATTAAAATAAATTACAGAAGCCCACATGTTCTGGTGGTACTACCGAAGTTCATACAGAGTTGAAGATCCAAATAAGCCATGGCCAATAATTCTTTGGTTACAGGGTGGACCTGTAAGTGCTACATTATTATAAAATATTAAATTGTACTTTTTGTTCATTTATTAATATTAGCAATTTATTCCTTGCATTTCCCTTTAGTAAATTGATTTTTTTAAAATTATTAATCTCAATTAAGTTATAATTAATGTTTATAGGGAGCATCAGGAGTTGGAACTGGTAATTTTGAAGAAATTGGGCCATTGGACACTAATCTTAAACCTAGGAATTCAACTTGGTTGAGAAAAGCTGATCTTCTTTTCGTAGTAAGTGACACTCAACCTCCTCTCTTTTTTTTTTTTTTTTCATAATCAGTGACGGAAACGGATTTTTTATTAAATAATTTAATATTTACCCATTTAATAAAATAGGGGTAAGATCTACCTATATCATATCCTTTTTAATCCTCATTTTGTTAAACTATACTGAATATTATTATATTAAAACATTTTACTACATTACATTTTTTTTATATATATACACATTATAATTTTACGATAGCGAATCGCGGTCCAACTTTCATCCCTCTAGTTCTATTGTGTATGGAAGCTTTAATACTAGAAGTGGATCTAGTAGATGTTCAGTTTAATTCATTATTTTTGGTTTGAACTATGAATATATAATAATAGCATAACTAGGTGATGAAATGGGGTTCACTAAAAAATTACATTATATTATATAGATAAAATTAACTTTTTTTTAATGTAGTATTAGTAAACTATATTGTATATACAATATGATTTTTTGAATGTAAGGATATTCATCATCTGAACTCTACCGACTTTGTGTTGAACTTTTAAGACTCAAAACGAATTTGATATGAATTATAACGAATTTGTTATGATATGTGGGTTCAACACATACTACATACCAAAAAACTAAAAAAATTTAATCTTATATATATAATATGATTTTCTAGTTAAAGGGGGTTCAACTCAAACCATTTTATGTCATGTGTTGAACCTTTAAGATTAGAAGTAGATTCAGTGTGAGTTTTGCAAGTTCAACTTAACTTAACGTACATTTTTTTACTAGAACTAAGTATATATATAAATGTAAACATATAATAAGATCATATTGGTTGAGGTTATATTAGAAACAATTTATATACCTCATACAAGATAGGAATAATGTATACATACACTACCTTTTCAAACTTCACATATGAAATCATCACTAATCGTTATTATTACTCTTTCAATCTGTCCATTTTTACTCGTCCACTATACTAATAACAGTTGTCCAATAATACTTGTTCAGTTTAAAAAATTAAGAGATGATTCACCCTTTTGTCTCTATTTAGTTTACCCTTGTTACTGTTTATTAAGATGTGTGTCAAGTCAATAATAAACAAATATTATTAGGCAGAAAAAGTATAAATTTACATTAAAACTATCGTCTCCAAATCATGAATTCGCCACTAATCTTTTATTTTTTAATAGGATAATCCAGTTGGAACAGGATATAGTTTTGTGGAGGACAATAAATTATTTGTGAAAACAGATGAGGAGGCAGCAACAGATTTGACCACACTATTAATTGAAATTTTCAATAGAAATCAAAGTCTTCAACAAAGCCCTTTATATATAGTAGCAGAGTCCTATGGAGGAAAATTTGCTGTTACTCTTGCACTTTCAGCCCTCAAAGCCATTCAATCTGGCAAATTGAAGCTCAAACTTGGAGGTATATATTAATCTCAATTTAGACACTATTTGAATTTCGAGAATCAATGGAATTATTTCTTGACTTAATTTTTTTTATTAAGAAAAAAACAGTTTAATGCACAAAATATCTTGATTTTACTTTCAAGAGGTGTGATGTAGATAGCCTATACTAGCCCTCATGCAATCATTTATTTGATGGTTGTTTTTATGATTTGAATTTGTGATCATGATTTTTTCATATGCCTTTCAAATATTTTAAATTGTTAAAGTTGTGACTTATAGTTTATATAATTTTTAAATATTTCAACTTTATTTCAAAAATCTCATAAATTTTATATCTGAATTCATTTGATAAAAAGTTTGACTCTAGAAATTTGATTAATTGACACGGAGGGGTGTACTATTTATCTTTGAGTTTTTAAGTTCTAAATAGTGTAGAAACATTTACATAATTAAATCACATATAAGATAATTACCTGTAAATCTTCATAATAAGATATGTTTATTTGAACCCTTTAAAAATATTATCGTAGTAATATTAATTTCTTAAAAAATGCTTTATATTCAACATAAACCTAACAATATCTTTTAAGAATCCAAACGATATAACTAATCAACTGTCACATGTTAGTAATATTACACTGTCTATATATGTATCATAATTTTTTTTTTTTTTTAGAATACAATAACCAAATGAATTTGCTAGAAATATTTTAAACCATTTTCTTTTTAAAATTTATTATATGTGATTATAGGAGTGGCATTGGGTGATACTTGGATTTCACCTGAAGATTTTGTGGTAAGGATTTTTGAATTTATTGCTACAATTTTCAACTTTAATTTATTACATTCCTTTGAAGTAAAGTTTAAACCTTGAATTGTCACTTTATTTATTTTTATCTTCCTTTTTTTTTTTTTTTTTTTTGGATTTTTCAGTTTTCATGGGGCCCTCTTCTGAAAGATGTGTCAAGAATTGATGGGAATGGCCTACAAAAATCAAACAGGTCAAACATTTTACTATAATACAACTACAATTTGGAAACCCCCCCCCCCCCCTTCTCCCCCCTCCCCCAAAAAAAAAAAAAATATAAATTTACATTTCAATTTTTCTGTTGATTTTTGCATTGAATGTGTGTTCCAATTATATAACAACTTTATTTATTTTATTTTTTTCTAACAAAAAAAAACAGTTTAGCTAAAACAATAAAACAGCAAATTGATGCTGGCCAATTTGGAGCAGCAACAGAGTCATGGGGTAAACTAGAAGACATCATAAGCGAAAGCAGTAATTCAGTGGTATATTATTTTATCTTATAAGTGATCTGATTATATAAATATTTTTTTTCTTGATATTATTAACATATATAACTTAAAAAACGCTAATTAATATTTAAATTATTTGCAGGATTTCTACAATTTCATGTTGGATTCTGGAATAGATCCTTTAGCTTTAACATCTTCTGAATTATCACAATCAATTGGAATGAAGAGATATTCAAGATATTTACAATTATCTAAAATTACTCCTGGTAGTGATGCTGATCTTGATAATTTAATGAATGGTGTTATAAGAAAAAAATTGAAAATTATTCCAAAAAATGTTAGGTAATTTTTCTTTATCTTTTTCTATTTTTTTTAACCATATTTATTGTTTATTTTTTAAAATAATAAAAAGTTTTAAAATATTTTTTTTCTTTTTTTGCAGTTGGGGAGGACAGGCTGGTCTTGTGTTTGATGCTCTAAATGATGATTTTATGAAACCAAGAATCAATGAGGTTAGTTATTTTATTGAAGAATAATTAAATTTCATAGGCGAAATTTCATAATATTATTATAATCGTAATGATTTTTCAAATACAAGGGCGGAAAAGTAGCTAGTGTGCATTATTTCTACTAATAATTGGACCAATTTTTTATTTTTTTTTTATGTAAAATTTATTTTATTTAATTTTTGTGCAATTTTAAAAAATGGTAACATTATTTTGCGTGTAATGTGCAGGTTGATGAATTATTGGCCAAAGGAGTGAATGTGACCGTGTATAATGGGCAAGTAGGTCCTTCATAAATTGATTAAATTGACATCCCTATTTTTTATGTTCTTGCATGATAATTAAAAATGAAATATAGGAAGAAAATAGATACTTCTAAATATCAACTTGAGTTATTTTTTTGTTTTTTTGACATTCATGACGGAGTGTAAACTTCTGAAAAGACGTTTTTATTAGAATAAGTTCAGAATATATCATATGTTGAGGCGTTTTTTGAGTTAAAGTTAAAACCTAAAAGATAAATTTATCTGAATCTAGACTCAAAATAAATAATATAATATCTTAATAGTTGAATCAGAATCATTATAGTTTTATAATTTATTATTTTTTTTGTTTGGTTTGGAAAATGAATTTTGCAGCTTGATCTCATTTGTGCCACTAAAGGAACAGAAGCATGGGTGGAAAAACTAAAGTAAGTAACAAATTTCTAACTATTTTTTTTGTGAGTGGATAATTTTCACTTTTCATTGATGTCATGCTTGTCTCTTAGTCCTTTTTGTACTTTTTTTTAAAAATATTAATAATTCTAATCATTATAATATATGTCTAAACTATCATTTATATTTCTCTTTAAGGGTGTGTTTGGTATGAAGGAAAATGTTTTTCATGAAAAATGTTTTCCTGAAAAACAAGTAGATTTTTGACTTATTTTCTCGTGTTTGGTTGGTGAGTAGAAAATATTTTCTGGAAAAGATTTTTAGTGTTTGATTTATGAATGAAAAATGTTTTTGAGAAATATCTTTTATTTTTACTAGAGTAGAGAATAATTTTGAAATTGAAAATATTTTTTAAAAACAAACATAATTTTTTTGGGGGTTGGGGGTGGGTGGAGGGGTGCAGCTGGCGGGGGGGGGGGGGCGAGGGTTGGGATGAAAAAAATAAATTTTTTAAGTTGAAAATATTTTTTAAAAACAAACTTAAATTTTCTTTTTGGGGGTGGGGGGATGGTAGGGGGTGGGTGGGTAGGGGGTCGAGGATCAGGGTGAAAAAATAAATTTTTGAAGTTGAAAATATTTTTTAAAAACAAACTTAAATTTTTTTTTTGTGGGGCGGGGGGGGGGGGGGTGGCGTGGGGAGGGTCGAGGGTAGGGATGAAAAAATAAACAATTGAAGTAGAAAATATTTTTTAAAAACAAACTTAAATTTTTTTTTGAAGGGGATGGGGGGCTGATGGGAGGCGTAGGGGGTGGGGGTAAAAAATAAAAAATTGAAATTAGAAATTTAGAAATATCTTTTAAAAACAACTTTTAATATTATTTTTTTGGGGGTGGTGGTAGGGGGCAGGGGTGATGGTGGGGTAAAAAAATTGAAGTTAAAAACATTTTTTATAAACAAACTTTAATTCTTTTTGTTTGGGGGGGGGGGGGGGGTGGTGATTGGGGGAGCTAATTTGAGGGGAGGGACAATAAATTGATTTTTTCAACCAAAAAAAAAAATTGTAATTTGCAGTTGAAAGAGAGTTTTGAAAAATGTTTTCCTTAAGTTTTGAAGGAAAGTCATTTTCCTTAAATTTGAGGAAAATGAATTGATTTGGAAAACATTTTTCAAAATATTTAACCCAATCAAACATGAGAAAATTGAAAAACATTTTTCGAAAAATGTTTTCCTTCATTCCAAACACACCCAAAGTGTCTCACATTTTAATAATTAACAACCCATTTATGTGTGACCGGAGAGTCTAGGATAAAAGCTCAAAATGGAACTTTTCGGCACAAATTTAAAATTAGTAGAGTTTAAAAACAACATATTCATGTAATTCCACAATTGGAGCGTGGGAGCGTAGGGATCACTATTAGAAATAAAGGTTTTTGCATCGTAAATCTATGAGAAATTTTTTGTTATAGAACATGATTTTTTTCAATCATTTTTCACTTAATCAACTCACTAGAAAAATGCATGGTGGGAAACAAATTCTCACTAGAAATTAGAATATCGAGAAGCTTCCTAATTTTTCCTTATGAAAATACTACTATTTTTCCTTATTGATTCAATCAAAATATCTGTGGAAATAGCTATTGAACATTTCTTAGTAGGAGAAAAGGTGATTTTTTTAAGTAATTGATATACACAAATGTTACCCATGTTTGTATGATATAGAAATATTGTTTTGTAATAAATCCTCGACACAAAACAAATACCAAAATAAAAATCTAAGAAAAGGTGTTTAATTTTCTCTTGACCTTCTACTATATGACCTCTTGTTTGAATCATTATTATTCTTCCATTTATTTGAATTGTCATTTTCTCAATTCATTAAAACTATATTCAAAATGATAGGTGGGAAGGTTTGAAAACTTTCTTGAACATGGAAAGAAATCCAATTTATTGTGGAGGTGACAAAGGTACTAAAGCTTTCACCAAATCATACAAGAACCTTCACTTCTACTGGATTCTTGGAGCTGGCCATTTTGTAAGTCTAATTTTGTTCCATGTTTTTTTTTCTTTCTAAAAAAAATATTTTCCACTTCTTGTCTATCTCAATCTTATCACGCTCTCCCGTCTCAGTTTACGTGGTACTATTTAATTCAATGCGAAAATTAATTTTTTTTAAATTTTTTTGATGTGAATTAAGTCTTAAATTTTGTGTCAAATCAAACTACATTGTATAAATTAGGACGAAGAGAATGATATTTGTTGAAATGTCACTTTCATCCTCTCAATGTGTCTTTGTGACCACACAACATTGAATTGAATTGAATTGTATTGTATCACAATGGAAAGTTACCTCCTACTTTCCATTGTAGTGTCAATCAAGTACAGTACCTTACTTAGAGGTGGTAAAGTTTTCTAAAGTTTTTAATAACATGTTGTGTCCGAGTTAGTTTGCGCACACTTTAATTATTTCATCCGATATATATTTTCTTCCACCAGTATAGATATCCGTACATGCACTTATAATTTCCAAGATAACATAAAGTTTGTAAACATGGATAGAATGTGTATTATTATCTATCGTTTTATTTGCTTTGTATTTTTTCTATTCTACTGTCATATTTTTCTTGATACCAATGACTTTTTTTGAGTCAACGGTCTAACGAAAACAACCTCGGTATATCCTGCCATTTTCATACCTTATTTGTTTTTTTAGATTACTGTTGTTGACTAAATTTATATATCTTCACATTACATGCATTTATTTGTTTTATATGTTTGTACTAGAATATATATATATGTATCAAAATAATTTTGTTTTATTTTATGTGGAAACAGGTACCAGTTGATCAACCTTGTGTGGCATTAGATATGGTTGCTAGCATCACACAATCTCCAGCAGTTTCAAAAAAATAAATAAATAGGAACTCAAAAAATTAAAGGTCAACAATAACTATAGGAAAGGGAAATGTAACCAAAAAATAAATAAAATGAATATGTCCCAGTAATTGACTTTGTGTTGAGAAATTGTTGTTTTTTTCTATCAAGTATTATTTATTTCTTGTACAGTTGCATATAATTCGATCATATTGGCTTAGGTAGAAACTGATTTTTTTATATGATCTTAAAAAATTCGAAATACATTACGATTGAATTAAACTCAAGATCCATCTTTCTTCAATTTAAGGATCACTTCTCAAATTACAAACTGCAGTGAGGTGAAGGAACACTTGTATTTGATACCAACAAAATACATTTACTGTAAACCCAATCCTGCTAATATATATTTATATACTTTATTTGGTACTATTAGAATTCATCGTTACACTTTATATGCCTTGGAAAGGACAATGTTATTAGTTACACAAATGAGAAAAAATTTACAACCTTCAAATAATCGCGTTACAACAATCAGGGCATAACGTGACAGCCGATTTACATCAATTACACAACAACCAAAAAAAAAAAAGAAATCATAGTGTAAAACTAAACATGTGTTATACTCATCGGTCATCGCTAGGGGTACCAAAGTTAGCCCATGAAAATATGACACGCCCATTTGATACCCTTACTCGTGTCTCAAGAGTATGAAATCACTCAATCTTTTCCAATATTTCCAACCTGGTTTTCCTCTTCCAGCCTTTCATTGTAGAGACTAGGTTGATTAGACCAACAATCTGACTTTTACAGTATTCCTGCAACATTTGAAAGATACAAAACTTCTTAGTATGTTGTCAAGATAACAACACTAACTAGATTTTACATTTGAGCTTTTCTGTACCGGATGAGCACGTGACCAGTGCACAAATTCGGTTTCTGGAAGATAGTAGGCCTGTTCAATGAATTTAGATGAAGGTTAGTAATAACAACAATAACATACTCAGCATGATCCCACAGGTGGGGTTTGAGGAGGGTATAGTGTACAGAACCTTACCCCTACCTCGTGGAGGTAGAGAGACTGTTTCTGAAAGACCATCGGCTCAAGTAACGCATATCAAAGAAGTTTGAAAAGGAAAATACCGAAGTAAATGACAACCAAATAATGCGATAATCGAAGCACAAGAAACAACATGTATACATGGAGGTTAGTAATAATGGTTAAAATGTGATGGAAGGTAAGATGCCAATGCGAGAAGCAAACAATGAAATTGTTGTGTATTTGTTGAGATAATTCACTGTTACAAGACCCCTTATACTGACCTTGATGAATGTTTCAACTATCTGTAGTTTAGGTCTCACGTCTACAGAAATGAAATGCTTCAGGCCATTTATCAATACCTGAAACAAAATCAAGATCAAACTCTGTTTCACTTAGAGTCTAGAGCAGGTAGAGTAGAGACTAAAGCAAAAGAAAATCCTATAATGGTAAGTTGAAACCTGAAGATCTAATGACATAAGAGCTCGTCCTTCATCAGTACACCTCTTCACCCGAGATAGGCCTTCAACGAGAATTTCAGCAACATTATCTACTCCATATTCTAAGAGGAGTTCTTGGACCTGGATATATTAAAAGGGAACAGAAGCAAATTACAATCTTCTCCTTCTTAAGAGACCGTCATCTATTACTCTAGCATGGAGGAAATTTCATGCAATGCATTGATAAATACATGAACCCTCTAGAGTGGAAAGTAACAGGAACCTTACGTTATCATCTTAATTTAGGTGGTCACAGTAGGACATCTAAGGAGGTCTAGAGTAGGACATTTAATCAAAGATGAACTACAAAACCAGGTGTTTCAACCATGTTAAGACAACTCCATCAATTCAAGAGAATTGGTAAAAAAAAAAACCTTTAAACTGTATGAGTGCCTAATCACCACAAATCCAGAATTAGATATGCCAAAGAAACTTTCAGCAATTCAAAAATGTTCTAGACATTACTCTGCATTCATTTCAAGATGCGTGGATGAGAACACACACAATCAAGGAGAGTAGGTTCTCCGCATAATAATACACCTTTAGTCACAGTAGAGTAAGAACATCGAGTGCAACATGTTTGCAGCTTTTCCCCTTAAGTTATGACAATGAGAGAGATTGTTGAACAAAACAATCTTTAATATCAGTTCATCACCAATCTTTTCTAGACAAGGAGATCCAAATTGATCGTCTTCAGTATTGTGGCTCTTCAACCAACAGAAGCAAGAAAGAGGATTGGGAAGAAAATATTTGGTGCAGGAGCAAACTTTAATTGCAAATAACATAGAATGACAGTTCCATGACCTCAGTTTCATATGAAATGTTGCAGACCCCACAGCCCATGTGTTTACTCCCCGAATTTCCCTAGTGTACTAGTGATCTCAGAAATGACTGAATGATCTAAGTTCCAACTATAATGGAGAATGGAAGTTGACTATCCAGATTCTGACCAAAGAATAAGATAATATTCATGCAAAATGTTTGAAGCTGCTTGAATATTACTCCCGTTGTCCCAATTTATCTATCATACTTTCCATTTTTGTTTGTCCCGGAAAATAGTCACACTTCCTTATTTAGAAACAATTTAACTTTTAAATTCCAATTTTCCCCTTGATGAGATGTTATAGCACACAAATGTCTGTTTTGGACCACAATTTTCAAAAGTCTTCTCTTCTTTCTTAAAATTACATACCCAATCAAACACCGCCTACATAAGTTAGACAGAGAGAGTACCACATATGATGTTCCACCACCAATTTTAACTCTTAACAGTTGGTGGTCATTACCTCCTTCCGAATTCCTCCATGAGCAAGCCTTGTTTTATAATGCTTAAATTCTCCAAGCAAAAGATCTACATATCTGCAGCACAAAAAGTGGATTAGACCGGGGGACACATGGATGAATATTGATGGTACTTTAGGGTCATCTTTTCGGTTAGGTGCTGAGAGAGAGAGCTAAGTGAGAGCAGGCATTCTTATGGTCAATTCGATAAAAGATCAGTATATTGTGTAAGAATAGAGTGAAGTTCACCAAGAAATCAAATAGTAGAAAACTCCAAAGTAGCTAACTTTTTTTGGTTATAATAGGCACCACATTTAAAACAACAAGCAAGCATCAATCCCAAGCTAGTTGAGAAGTGCATAATCATGTTGATCATAATGTGCTACATCGGCATTCCCATTTAAGAAAGCTTGTTAGGTTTGAATTAGTTCCACTACTTAATGGGGACCATAGTTGCATACGAATCAAAATTGTTTGCAACTAATTAGTAAAAAAATGATACTTCATACAATATATATGTTTAGTTTCTTCATTGGGGAGCTACAACTAACGTATCTACCATGGGAAAACTTACTATCTCCAAAAGATACAGAAGCAACACAACAATACCATAACAATACAATCATCAGGTTAACAAGCCTATTCTTTTTTTTTCTTTCTTTTTTCCAAACGATTTGCAGAGAATGCAGCAATTTAAAATTCGTCAAATAGTGAAAATACAATAGAGTCAACAATATATATAGTTGGTGAATTGAAGAAGTTGCCAGTTACTAAAAAGAATAAAATACACAAATGTCAGACAGTAATATTTAATGTGTCTTTGATAGTAATAGAACATTTAAACATAGATTTTCTCACATATTCTAAACCTTGCAAGTGTTTAGGTATCTTTAATATGCTCGATGGCAAGTTTTTAATATAGAAAAGTGAAAAAAAATGGAAAATATCAAGTTTCTGACACAAATATGGTAAAAGTTCAGCTTTCTCAGTTCTCTGCATAGCACATCGAACACATTTTCCATCTTAAGCGCGATTAAATCCAACCTTGATAACACAATCAAGTTGCTGTACTGCCTCAGCTATTTTCTCGGTAAATTTTGAATATTTACCATCCTCAATGTTCCACACTATTTAACACTTTCTACATGCAGTCCAATTACGATGAAAAACATATAAAAGCTAGATTTCAGTAACCATTCCAAGAATTCTGAAAGGAAGAAGACTTCAGTACTTACCCATTGTGCTCTACTCCAAGCTCTTTCACTTCCCATTTAGCATTGGCAATCCGATCAACATACCTGCTTAAATAGTTCCAGTCAACATTACTCTATGCACTTAAGCTTCGCGATTGTCATGTTAGGTTAAATATAAGTTGGAAAGAAAAATAATGTACAAGTTTAACTCCAACAAATATATAGATAACCAAGTTCCAACGTGTGCTAGGAATACAGTCGCTGGCAAGTAATATAACTCCTCATACTATGCTCCTGTATTCTCCAAATTCCCATTTTCCTGATATGTCAGTAAAAATATACCAAATATTTTCATGAGTTTTGCTGCATTTTCTAGGGACCAAAAGTTACTTTCCTTTTTCTTTACTTTTTTTGGAGGGGAAGAGGGATTCAGCCTCAGAATGAAAGCATAAAGATCCATCACTTGAAGAGGCGCTTTACAGACACTCAGAAATCAAGATTTCCATAGAGGCTAAATAATTCCCATTATGGAGTTTTGAGTGAAACAGAGTTCAAGGTGTTAATGTGAGTTTTGCATACACAGTTTGTTCTAGAAACGTCAAAATGAAAGTTCAAAGATTTGAATAGCCACATGAATTTCAATTCTAGAAGATTGTTAAGAAAAAATCACAATGATAATATTAGTGCAATGGGATGTACAGACGACCAGAGTTGCTACTTGATTCCGATATACAGTTCACTCTCTTCAATTCATTTGACAAGCCTTTTAATTTAAGACGTCATAATATATTTGACACTGTTCCAATTGATAATATTATTCTACAACACTTTAAACAAATTTCAAGAATCTTTTTTCTTCTTTGATAACCGAAAAATCACTAGGATCAACTAGTGCACAGCTTAAAACTCTAGAGATAAAGGGCATGTCCCTCTACCCCTCTCCACTTAAACACCACATTTTTTATACACAGCAAGGCTTGAACTAGTGATGTGCACCTAACCTATGCATCATGTGTTGCACTCATACAACTAGACCAAAGCCTTGGGGCCAAATTTCAAGATTTTAAATTTAAATATTGATGTAATTTTTTTATTAAACCAACTTTTCAACAATTATATCAATAATTTATTCAAAAACAAGTCTAAAACATTTTAACCTTTGAACCAACCAACTAGTCACAGATTATGGCATAGGTGGAGTATTTTGTTTTACGATATTTTAGCCCCTTGAACTATTTAGATGCTTCCTTTATCTTTCTCATTATGTTGAATCCTTGAATCTACTGACTATAATGTTGGGGATCTATGAATAAATGGTGTTTTCCCTTTATCTATTTTCATTATAGCTTTTATTGTCCTATATTTGGCAGATTAGTTACCTCACACATGTATCCCCCACCTTGTCAAAACTTTCATGTCTAGGTCTTTAGGTTCATGTATAATAAACTTGGGGTGAACCAATCATCAACATCTCATTATTAAAATCCCAGTGCAAACCAAAGAGACTAGATGAGGAAAAAAAAACATCATTCAAAATTCTTAACAGTACAGACAGTGAAAGCACAAAACTGCATACATCACGATTGACAGCTGCTCCTAAAGAAGAGTGTATCAATATCATTCACCTTCGTAATAGCAAGGTACACCAGTTATCAAAACATAATAGAGCAAGGACATATATCTCACCCATTTATGTGGAGAAGCAATCTAGCAGTTGTTCTATGAATATGATCAACAAGGTCCGGTACAGCATCCACCTATGTAAGACAAGAAAGAAACATTTCTTCACTTAATTGTTCTAAATTGTAAGTATGAAATCAAACAATAACGTAATGTAAGCATGCCCTTTGATCAAACCTGACACAGTCAACAACATTTCATTGCTTTATCACATACAAATACGTTGAAGAACCAACTAAACGCTTGCTTATTCTATTCATGTGTACATTATGATATCATGTCTATCATTTTTGTGTGGTCCTGTTAGTTTTATCAGAAGCCTACACCACTCTTACATACAGAGTGAAGCAATAGCTCACTACAAAATTCTACTACATACATCAACAATCAGGACAATTACAAGGAAATTATCTTACAACAGGCGGAAGTCTGAAAAAGACATACCAAATGCACATAGAAATCCTCAATCAGTGCTGCATTATTCTGAAGCATTGACTGAAGATGCGCTTTAGATCTATGTAATAACCGAGCAACAACATATATGGTGTCAGCACCTGCACATCTTTCCTGCAGCACAATATTGATAGACATTCAACATAATCAAAGATTTGAACTGTTAAATAAAATAGCTGTACATGAGAACAACAATCTGTAGATGATGTGCATTCTGCTAAAGCAAGGAGACAAAAACTACATTCATAATACTTTTAGAGGAGAGTTTTATGGTTTTTCTTTGAGATTGTTTCACCCTTACCCAATAAAAATGGCATAATCCTACCCAAAATACGAGATTAAAACAAATTAGTTGTTAAGAAAGTGTACCTTGGGCTTGCTTAACGCAAACGAGACCACAGCCCATACACTTCTAACACCCTTTTGAATTGCATTACCGCGTTGTCTCAAGGCTTAAACTGGTAGAGATGGGATACTTTTTATTTTTTAACACAACTCTCCAAAGCTTACATTGTTAGAAATGGGATACTTTAATTTTGGAATAGTTACCAATATATACGATTAGGACATCTAGTTTACCAAAAATGGCCGAAAGTATACACAACATATACACGGTTGTGTATGGTGTCTATACGTATGTATAGTTATGTATAGATATGTATAAGTACGTATATTATATGCATATTAGTATAAAGTATGCATATACACTGGGTATATATTTTGTAAACTAGATGGCCCATAGGTATTGGGCTGTAATTTCTCTTAATTTTGTAACACGCCTCCTCACATGCTGATCTGATTCTCTCCTTTTTTTTCTTGGGTCAATCACATGGAAATATTTGACAGATTAAAGATTTGGATCTAGAAACTCTGTCTGATTGGTTACTATGCTAAGAAAATAAATTTAGGGTCTAACTCAATCCCAAAAGCTAGATCAAGAAAATATTAGAAGACAGCAGCTGATATGCTTGATTATTGTGGGATTCAAACATAAGCAAGGGGAAATGTCACATTTAGCCATAGGTTGCTTCACTTAAATAGACTGTTAACGCAGTTGATATTCAGACTTTACACTTGTATAGGTTCGATGTCTGTTAGGAGCCTTGATACTCAAGTTAGAGACCTGTTTATCTTGGGATAAGTTTGAGATTTAGAGAACATCTAGTTTACAGAACCTCCTGATAGTATGAACTTCATATTTTTCAAGTTGAGGGTTGGGGATTTGAAACTTAGTTTAGCCTTAGGCAAGGCAGTATTTATGATTGTACTGAAGGAGGTCAGCATCAGACAATCAAAGAAATCTGCACCGAAATGGTTGAAAAAGTCTTCAAATATTTCTAGCAGCTGAAAAACAACTAACAAAAACACTTCTACACCATCCCTAATAGAAGGCACCCTTAACTCCATAAAGTTTTTAAACAATAAATGTAGTTGAACTCTGATTCAAAACCAAAACCAGTAACTTCTCATGCTCTACAGCTCTTGATTAGGGAAGGACTACACAGATGAATGGAGTAGATTATAACACATCATTATTCATTGCCATCCATTTAAGCATTCAAGGTAAAATGAAGCCTGTAGTAATATATACATACTGTGAAGAAAGGTAAAGCATTCAAATCAAGGTATGTCAAATATTACAACTTGATGATGAAGCTTTAAGACGGACATGAAATTAGCACGACCGAAGTGTATGCTCATTAGTTGTATTCTCCCAAGAACATATGAAGTTTTTATGACCATTTATAGTTAACTCTGCTTCCAAACCGATACCATTTCACGATTTTGAGCTTGTTATAAGTTAGGACTACACAAATGAAGTAAATTGTAACACATCATTACTCATTGCTGTTCATTTGACAATTGAAGGAAAATGAAGCCTGTAGGAGTTTAAACACAGTGGAAAGGTAAAGTATACATATCAAGACACGCCAAATATTGGAGATTGGACAACAATATGGAGTTTAAAATGGAAATGAAAGTAAAAGTTCAATTGTATTCTCACGAGAACATCCCAACCCACAAGCAAAGATTGAGGAGAAAGGTCAGTGACCAAGCAAGTATAAATACCAGTACAAGTACAGTTGTATCATAAAAGTGGACCAGATATTTGGAAAAAATGTATCCCATAAACCTTACTTTTGTACAGAAGTAAGTACCTTCAGTCCCAGGGATGCACCAGTTAAGTAACTTGGTGGGCTGGTAGGAGTGACATCCATGTGAGAAAATGATGTACTTGAGCTTGAGGGAGAAGAGGAAGAAAATGATTGAGACTGGGGTTTCATCCATTGGTCACAATCGTGTGTTATTCGTAATAATGCAGTCTTCAGTCTATCTGGGACCATGAGGGAAACAGGGATTTTATAAAGGATAAAAGGCAGACCAAAACTTTTGTCATACAGGAAAATGAATGAGATAAAAAATTTAAAAAGAAAGAAAAAAAATGCAATAGAAGAATGCATCATAAGTAATTCCTTTTGAGTGTGTTGGAGGAAGTGAATGAATAAAAATACTTACGCGACAGCGTGTCAGCCACACCCTTTCCACTTGCATGAATACTTTGCTGACCGAAGGTCTCAAAGACGAAGTGAAAGAAGATCCCAAACAATTGGCAAAATCCCTGTCGAGGAAATCATTTTTTTAAAAAAAGGATGAAAAGAACATGAAAGCGAATCACCAGACAGAAAGAAATATCTAATTGGAGATCAATGACATCTAAAGGCAATAAAAGTACCTTAAAAATCTCAACATTAACAATCTCTAACTTCTGCATCAACCTTGCATATTTATCCAATGACCTGTGTTGCATTTATATTCAGCTTGACAGAATTCTTCATCATCAGCATATCCAAGTATGAGCAGTATTTACCTCAGGAGGCTAAGTGATGATCCTGTTTGCTCTTTTATTTGTTCATTGCTCCAATGTGAAGAACGACCTCTTGAATGACCAGGTTTAGAAATCCGGCTAGGTAGTTGGCTATCTTCATCAATAAAATCAGCATGAAGATCTTCATTTTCATCTTCTGATAAATTAGTATTCCCATTGACATGATTTACATCACTGTTTCTCAAAGAACTCTTATCCAGAGAATCTTCATTGGAGTTTCCACTTTCTTGCATTGCAGATCCATTAGGCAAACAAGACCCCAAGTATTCCCTCGAACTACCATTTAGTTTTGGCAGAAATGGATTTCCACCCTTAAGCCAACTTGAAAATCCATTCCTCTTAGTGGATTTAGTTTGGATAGGATGTACAGGCTTGCGTACTTGCAGCAGTCGAGTATTCGGAGAGGTCTCAGATGAAACTATCAAAGCTGCTCCATCACCGACAAGCCCAGCGAAGCTTACTACTTCGATTGTCTCTGGCGGCAATATCAGCCAATGCTCCCTTTCCAGCACCATCTTGAGAGCCTGTATGAGGAAAGATTTTTAAAATCTTATCAAGTAGAGGGTGTAAAATACAGATAGGATAACTCTTTTTCCAGATAATGAAGGGTCTTTAATGTTCATATTATTAAATTTAAACCTGACAATGACTTCATATAGAACAAGCTTAAATGAGCTAGGTTGCATAACCGATCACCATTTCTCCAAACACAAGCCCCGGTACAGATGATGAACATTTTCATGAATTTGAGGTTGAGTACAAAGATTACCAAGCACAATTTTTCACTGTCATTACGTTACTAACAAATAAAGTGTAACTGACTGCTAGCTTAGATGAGCTTTCACGGATGAACTTGCAGAAATGACACTCAGGCAAGAAAGAGCTTGAACAATTATATTTTATGCAAATAACAAAAACATTACATGAAAATTGAGGATCTAAGAAATATCGTCCAGACACTATAAAAGTCCATAATTTTTGTCATGAATTTCCACAGGTCACTCTTCCAAGTAAGAGAAGTACTCAGACATAGACCAAATTCACAGGGCTATCTATTATACACATGCGACTTCATAAAATCTCAATGAAAAGCGTTGCCTCTTCCCTTGAAACTCAAAAACAATCACAAACATGAAACTATTTGACCATTCATTACAACTCTCATCCCCCACCCCTGGGGCTGTAATACAAACAATTCTGCATAATACTGGTATAAACGCATGTATAAGTCTTGGTATACATGCATGTATAAGTCTAACTTACATGTATATTTTGCCGATGGAAAGCAGCTAAATAACTTTCACAAACAAACTTCACTTTCTGCCTGAACTCAACTGCTTCACTTCCACAAAAGGCTTCCCCAGCCAGTACAAAAATGTTTAAATCTTCATAAGTTATTAAGAATTGATGGATGCTAGCTGAATGAATAGCCGGTGAAGAAAGCAAGACAGCTGCACGACTTGTTGTAAGTTGCCAAAGATTCTTTCGACCTCTAAGTAATGTATGTGAAACAAAGGTCGTAGCATCTTTCCTCAGCTGAAACCAGGGGGATCCACTGCTTGATGCTGTACTTCCATCATCCCTTGCCTCTTCAACCCTATAATTTATGTTGGATGAACCGTGCATGGCAGTGTCAGATGAAGCAACAGAAGTAGTTGGTGGGTCTTCAACAGAGGCTAAAGTTGGCACTCTCTCTGTGCTTGGTGACGAAATATCTTCCTGTTGTCAATCTCAAACAAATTTGGTTAATGTGTCAACAATTCCTAGTCTGTATCTTAACCTTTACTTAAAATATCCGGGAGGACGGGGGAGGGGGGGGCAGACTGCTTGTTTTAAGCAAGTGTTCTGCAGGCTTGAGCTATTCTAATGTAGTTCAGACATAATAGTCTACTTAGTTACTAACTAAAATTCAAGCCTGTTTCATCAAAATTCATTCTGGACTAGCTTCCCTACTGAACTCTTACCATAAATATTCTATTTTCAGGTACAACCTGACAGGACCATAAACCTTCTACAGAGAGAAAATGGATAAGTACTCAGTATTCACGCAACTTTGATAAGTCAGGCTCACAAAGGAAAAACCAACAGCATCACATAGCAAGCAAATCTTTTTTTTTTTTTTTGAAATGGTACATATCAAGCAAATCTTGAAACAAGTAAGGTGAAGTAATGGGATTTTAGAAAAGAGGGTGCTGCCCACTCAAAATTTCCATCATAAGAAAAGACACCATTACCTATGGAAAGGCATAAACATTGAGATAAAGTTGACTCTTCTAGTAGCTAAAATGATTACTTTTAACTAAAAAAAAGAAAGGTTAACACTTGGTATGGTACACCATGCTTCCCAAAAGAGACCACAAGTACAGAGGAAAGACTGCCATGCAGAGATGGAGTAATTTACAAGATACACCTACGGTCACCATGAACTTATAGAACTTATACGTTTGGACCTAAGGCATACATCCAAGGCAATCCGGTGCACAAAGCATCCTGCATTCACGCAGGGTCTAGGGAAGGGCAACACCTCAAGGGGTGCGATGTAGACAGCCTACCCTAATGCAAGCATTAGTGGCTGCTTCCACTGCTCGAACCCATGACCTATAGTTCACACAGAGACAACTTTACCGTTGCTCCAAGGCTCCCCTTTGCCAAAACATACACCTAAGGCATACATGAAGCACTTAAAACCTGTCATGGAGTAAACATTAATCATCACTGTACACACCTTATCCTCGGGCTGGAAGCTCTGTATTGCATGATATGAACACATCAACCTAAAAAGTACAGCTAATGTTGCTAGCAAGCATTGCCTGAACTTGGATTCAGGTATCTGAGTGCACAGATCACTATACGTGAGCCTGAAAAAATGGGACACAAACGACAAATCAAGAGTGAGAGAGAAGAAAACCACAAGTAGTGGAGGAAGTACAAAGGCATGAAAAATATGTACCTAGAACTGTGCACATTGTTGTTATCCAGATCCTGCAACAAGAGGAGCTGTCTTTAAGCAAATAAAATAAAAAATTCAATTTTCTTCAAATCTCCTCCATCCAAAAGGGTATGCAAACTAAGCTTAATTCTATTCCTTGTATACCTAGTACTTTAGCCATATATCCCCCAAAACTGAATACAACACACCTCTTGTACAGTAGTCTTCAGCGCTGAGTGGGTTTCAGATAGAACCTCCTGCATAAAGAAACTTTGTATCTTCTCAGCAAGGCCAGCGACATCTCCAATTAGTGCGTAAGCGTCAACTACCTGAGATCAGTGCAAACACAACAATGAAAAATAGAACCAGAATCGCAATTTAAAAGAAGAGAGGAAAATGTACTCCTTTCAAACCAAAAGGTATATTACAAGTAAATTTGTTCTAAATCCAATAGCAATTGAAGCAAGAAGCTTAAGTAGTCATTTGGTTTGAGAACAAATTATAAATGTCAGGATTATAATACTAGGATTAAACAATAATGGGATTATTTTGTGGATATATAAAGTGTGTACATTCTACCCTCCCAGACCCCACTTGTGGGATTTCACTAGGTATTTTGTTGTTGTTGGTTCATTGGATTAAAAATGGGATATACAGGTTATAATATAAATTATGTGTTTGGTTTGGTACTAGATAAACTTGGAATAACTTTTGTTTCCAATTATTACTTTGAACTTCTTAATGGACTTAGGGAGAAGAGCTTTGAGAAGGGCATATTTGTCATTTGATTGTTTTATCCCAAGATTGTTATCCCACATAGAATGTGGTGTAAAAATAATACCACAATGGTGGTATAAATTATTCTTGGATTTTTTATACCGGAAACAAAAATTATAACAAAACATAAGATAAAATAATCCCATATCTTATCTTGGGATTCTTATCCTTATCCCTTCACCAAACGACTCCTTAGGTGGTGCATATCCCCCTAGAAGCAAAGTGAGTGAGTGTGAGAGAGAGAGCGCTTCTACAGAAATATCAAGGCATTAGCCAACTTAAACAGTGATTCAAGAAATTGAAAGACCAGTTAATCGTTTGTGCATTTACAAGAGCAGAACCAAGGAGAAAAGAAAGGAATGAAGAATGAGAGAAAAGCATATATAAAATAGGTTTTGAATTGAGAAGTAGTCTGTCTCCCCATCCGCTTTCCACTTACCAATCAGTACCCTGGACGGAAAATAAATACAATGATATTTTACCAATTTATAATGTGAAGAAGGCTGATTCACTCACAGTTACATAGTTCTCCTCTTTGAAATCCTGGCACACTCCTACTAGAAGTGAATCCAGCTTTTGAAGGGTTTTCCCTAACCAAACCTGCAAAAGTTTTGCAAATATCAAAGAGCGTGATCAAGTTGTTCACTTATCCAAAAGGTCCAAAACCACCACAAGCAAAGATGAGCAAAGCAACCACAAAGAAGAGGAAGGGGAAAAATTAGGTGAACAAGTGTAAAAACTAGGAGAAGATATGCAAAAGAGTTTCTCAAAATAAAGAGAAGTTTTTCTTTATTTAGATAAGGGATCCAATTAGTTACCTCAACACCACGGCTCATCTCTTGTGCGGCAGAAAGCTCTGAAAGTGTGTCCAAAAGTTGTAAATATTCTGATAGTACTTGGAATGCCTGCAAGTTCGTTGAGTGAGCATTATGACAAGGTACGTATGCTATAATCATATAGCAAACATGATAAGCCATAAGAAGGAACTATATCACTAGGGGGAAGAATGCACAAGATGTCATGCTAGATGCTACCCTAAGTACTATCAGAAGTTGAATGGACCTTTGAGAATCTTCCTTCCTCAACAAGAGTTTCAAGTGTTGATTGCATGTCTAGTGCATGGCGCAGCTCAGTCAGGACAGGAAGAACATCCTATAAAGAGAAACAATTCTTAAAAAGATTCAAATACACACCGAAAAAGGAGGGAATTCTAGACTCTATATGGAAAACTAATACATCACAAAGAGAGATGAATAAGAACACCCCCATCTGAAAATATGAAAAAAGGATAGCAACTTTACACATCTACTACATGAAGGTACTAGGATAACAATGTTCCATTTTTTAATTTACCAAAATACCCTTACAATTTTGTGCCAACACATTAAATTTAGGACCATTTTATCTTTCATCAAAATCCTCCCATTGCTTCTCTAGAATTCCCACTCCTCAACAGCCATTCTGAGTTCTGACGAAAAACAAGGATTGTAGGACTAAGTTCATCTCCAACAATGGTTCTTCTCAAATTTCACAGAAATTATATCTGTGCATTTTTACAAAATTAACACTAAAGAAGCAGACGCATCCTACTTCTTGTTTTTCATTTATATGTTACATTGAACTAAACGTTGTCAAATATTATAAACGAAAAAGTCGAAAGCGAAATTTCATAGCATGAACTCAAGCACAAGGACTTATTTGGAACTGAATATAACCCCAAAAGAAAACAATTCAACAATTCTCATAGACTATTCATAAAACCTACTATGGACCGTCGCTTCTATTTCGCCTTCTGTTATTTTCTGTTGCCTTTCTCTGTTCTTGAAAATTGAAGGCCCAACTAACTCATCTCTCGACGCGTGGGATTCTTTTAGTTATAGTTCTTTGCTGAGAAAAAGAATATGAACAAATGGGTTTCAACCTCCTTCCCATAATCATCAACAGGCCTTGAATCATTCTTTGTATTCCTTTTTTTTTTTTTTTTTTTTTTTTTGGAATATTTAAGTGATTGGAATTTCCTAGAATTTCAATATGGATATGCAAAAGAAAAAAAGGTAGGCGGAAAGGAATAGAAAGCAACCTGATGGAGAGAAAAGAAAGCTAGATTAGTTTTTTAAGATCGAAGACAAAAGTACCCAGTTCACTAATGTGTTGACTATGTATTATAAGGCGTATTTAAGAGAAACAAAAATGGGTACAATGCTAAAATGCTACCTTCATGTAGTAGTAGGTTAGCAAGACTCATACACACACACACACACACACACACACACACACACACACATAAATATTAAAAAAAAATAAATCAAGTATGCACCTTATATTAATATAAATATTCAGAAAAACAAGAAAGTGTGTACTTTGAAATGTTTCTCGTTTCTAATGCGAACTTAAGGAATTGGAATAAGGGAATAAAAACTTGGAACTGTGAAAAGATATTTATGCTATTATTATGTTACCATATAACGAAATAATGAAGTTCTTATCATTAAAATGTTAATGCATTCCTAGTATTACCATACAAGGAAATAAAGAGGTCTTTTAAGTAATTAAAAAGGTAAACCAATGAATTAAAAAGGTAAACCAATGAATAAACGGAAATGCTGAAGATTGTAAAAGTTAATTATAACAACAATTTTATCCAACATATAATACACATATGAAGGGTAAAATTATCAAAACTTCATGTTGGAGCATCATGCTTTCGTAATAGTATAAATATGTACCATTTGTTTTTTATACATATGTACATTTGTATCGTATACACACACAGAGAGGGGGAGAGAGAGAGAGAATGAGTGGGTACTACAATCATCTGGTGCAAGAAAAAGTAAGTGTTTTTTCTCCTCGATATGTGTGTGCACGTACAAATTGCCCAGTCAGCAAATTCAACATTAGATTGCAATGCATATCACCACTGTACCAATGTTCTAAATTTGTCCCAAGAAAGTAGAGAGGAACTTATGGAAAATTTCATCGGGAGTTCCAGTAAAGTTTGTACTCCAGGTGGAAACACATAAAATAGCAAGATTTTGCTTTCAAGGATGCAACAAGTTACCAGATCATACAATTTGTTTGAAACTAACTTTTAAAATGTGAAATACTTCTATGAAACATTACCAGGAGAAATGTGAAATTCTAACCATTGACGAGGAATGACATGGAATTTCATTGCTGAGTAAGGAACAAATATATGGGCCTACTTGGACATAATTCTATTACTTCCCACTAAAAGTAATATATGTTTGTTTCAGGAAAAAAGGGGTGGTGGGGGAAGGGGAAGCAATAGTATCACTGATCTGTGAAGGAGTTGAGAATGGGAAAGTACCAAGAGTGCTTGTTTTCTTTTAGAATTGTTGGAGACAATGAGATCCCTTGAAACCTCATTCCTTGAAGAGGTTAAATACCGGCGACCATTCTGCAAAACTCAAAAAAGAACGAAGTTTGGAAAACTGAGATGAACCTGTTTCTAACCAAACTGTTACAGAAACTATAAGAAGCAACTTGTATTATCTTGATACAAAGAAAAATGTAAAAGGTGATCTATCACTGAAAGAGCTTGCAACAATTAGGAATCTTCTTACTAGAACAACAAAGAAGTTCAAATGCAACAACATCAGCTGCTTACCATGCAAATGACATTCGCAATCTTCAAGTCTCTTTCTAGTTGTCTCACAAGATCCATTCCCTTCACTGCCGATATAACAAAAAAATTCAAAATTAGAAGGAAAAAGTTCCCATGTTAACTAAATGAAAATAACCAAAGTACTACTCACTAGGGACTGGCAAAATGTTTAACATCAATTCCATCAATAATGTTATTCTATAAAATTTTCACAAGTTAAGTAATTCAAAGGTAAGTATGGAAGAGGGGAAGGAAGAGGGGGGGGGGGGGGGGGGGAATGGGGCTAAGGGTACAACTATTTTTTATGGATAGTAAAAATCATTAGTTAGTTGGAATGTGAGGGTAATGAATGACCCTAACAAAAGGGCCATCATCAAGGTTGATTTAAAGGAATTGGGTGCTGTTCTTGTATGTTTTCAAGAAACTGGCATGGAAGTGGTGTTTGACAGTATTGTGAGAACTATTTGGGGAGGAAGGTGGGTGAAATATGAGTTTGTTCCAGCTAGTAGGGATGCCAATGGGTCGGGGGGGTGGGGGGAGGCGGGGCGGTGCGGGTTGAGCCTTAACCCACAAAGTTTTCCACCCACCCCACCCCACTCTACATTGTACTTTTATGTGTTTTCAACCCGCTCCACCCCACCCTGCTCCACATGTTTTGCTTCACTTCCGAAAAAGGATTAGGGATAATTTTTAGTTATTTCATATTCCCATGTGTAGCAGAAGCAGAATACAATACTATTTTACTATTTCAAACAGCAGAACACAACGCTATTCATTTCTCCTAACATAAATGAATAGTTAGTTTAACTTTTGTTAATTTGAAATAGCATAATACAATTTTATTCCTAACATTGTAGTCAGTATTTTGCAAGATTTTAGAAGTAAAATTTTTTTAACTTTTGTTTTGTTTGACCCCGCATAGACCCGCAACACACCCCACATTAATTTTTTTAAAAAAATATTTCAACCCACCCCCCGCTCCCTGCCCCCACCCTCACCCCACATATCCTTAAACCCGTTCCGCCCCGCTTAGCCCAAAACCCACCCCACCCCTCCCCGCCCCATTGCCATCCCTACATCCTTAAACCTGCTCTGCCCCGCATAGCGCAAAACCCACCCTGCCCCTCCCCATTGCCATCCCTACCGGCTAGGGGAAATGCAAGCGGTATCCTCTTATCATGGGATGAAGGAAAGTGGGGCTGATGGAGGTAAAGAAAGGAGAGTTCCTGTTAGCAGTTAGATTCTGCTGCAAAAATGGAGTAGAGTGGGGATTTGGGGGAGTGTGTGGACTTGTAAGGAGAGGGGTTCAAAGCCAGGATTTTGGGAAGAGATGACTACTATGGGGGAGTGGGATATCCCATGGGTTTTAGGTGGGGATTTTAATACAATTCAATATCCGGAGGAGAGGGAAGGGTGTAGGGTGATTTCTAATGCTATGGAGGAGTTCTCTAAGTTCATTTAACAAGCACATTCTTATTGATCTTCCTCTAAAAGGTGCTAGTTATACATGGTCTAGATCAAGATTGGATAAATTCTTTGTATTCGCCACTTGGGAGGAGATGGCCCCGAATGTAATTCAAATTCCTCTACCGAGACTGACATAAGATCATTCACCTATCATTCTAGATGGATGGAGGGGAAGAAATATTATAGCTCCTTTTTAGATTTGAGAATATGTGGTTGAGTGCACCAGAATTTAGGGAGAGTTGCAGGTTGGTAGAATAGTTATGTGGTGGTGGGGAAACCATCCTTCCAACTTGCAAAAAAAATGAAGATGCTAAAAGGGATATTAGGGTGTGGGACAGAGATGTTTGGGAGGGTTGAGGTGAAAATAAAATAGATCATTAAGTGAAGGTGGGGGAGTTGGAGAGGGTAGACGAATAGAGGGGGTTGAATGCAAGGGAAAGAGAGAAGGAGAGTATAAAAATGAGCTTGCTTCCTTGGGTTAATCTATTGTTGATATTAGGTCATATAGCTATTAGAATAGATGATGCGGCAATCTTTCACTTGGCTAGTGGTAAGGAGGTAAATCTAACCCTAGGAACTTTAGATAATATGAGATTCAGATATGCTAGCTAGTGTTTTATGTGTATATTTTCAAATGAAGATGTGAATCACCTCTTATTGCATTGAAAGTGGCTACACGATTGTGGTCGATAGAATCAAATTGGTTCAACTTGCAGTGAAAATGTAGAGATCACTGATCAGAAAAGATGTACTTCATTCATAGTTGTGCCTTCAGAATAAAAAAAGAGAAGCTGCAGGGCATCGGATGTTGCGGTCTAGCCATAATGTGAGTGATGTGGAAAGAGAGAAATAGGAGAGCATTTGTGGGGAAAGAGAATAACTTCGTACATTTGAAAAATAGTGGGGAAAGAGAACTTTGTACATTTGAAAAATAGTGTTTCATTCTTCATTCTTGGTGCACTAGTGAGTCCTTGCTTGTGTAGAAGATGATTAATTCTTAAAATATTTATGTTTTGTTGCATGTCCTCTATTTTTCACAGAAGTTTATCCAAATTAAAAATATTAGTTACCTTGTCAAAAGAGTATGCGATTAGATTTGATTTGATTGGTTTGATGTAATTGTGCCTAGTATCAGGAATTTACCAAGTCTCGAACATGTGCAAGTGCTAGAAATTCCCAACAAACAGATGAAAAAATCAAAGTTATTCAATCATGTAATGACCTGGTTGGTCATTTTTGAAAAAATTTGCAAAAAATTACTATTTTACCCCTCACGATGGTTGCCCCAAGTCATTTCTGATTGGTTTGTGAAAATTGGTTTCAAGTTGAGTAAAAAGTTGTGTATTGTGGAAATTTTTGAGTTTGAAAGGCAAAAATTGTTAAAAAGTGGGTTTTAGTGTCTTTTGGAGTTTCGAGTCTCAAAATGGAATTCCGTCGATTCCATCAGTCCCGAAATGTGGAAATTGGTATACGAAAGTTGTTGGTTTCAAATTCGGAGTCTTTTCGTGGATTTGAGGTCCTAACTTGGAAATTGGTGAGATTTTAGTCTTTGGTCAACATTTGGGGTTCGGATGCTCGGATCAAATTTACAACAGCTCCATTGGATTTGGGGGATGATTTTAGATCTAATGGAGGTCTTGGTTGAATTTTCATAGGTCTCGAGCTTATTTTGGCCTTTTTAAGCATTATGTTTGTTCATTGTGCCTTTCACGGGTTCCGAGTTGAGGAGACCTCGAATTCGTGTTTTGATGGTTCCATTGAGTCCAGACGTCGAGTTTACTCCTATAGCTTATCTGGTTTGTGTGTACAAGGTTCCGAACGAATCCCGAGGGTCCTTTCGATGAATTTTGTGCCTTGTGATGTTGGTGGTGGTGGTGTCTGATGACCCCCGCATTCGCGGGGCGTCAGAAGACAGACCTCCGCATTTGCGGAAGAGCTCCCGTGTTCCCGAAGGGTCGGGATGTCATACCTCTACGTTCACTGAGACTCTCCCGCGTTTGCGGAGAGTTAATGCACCAAGGGTCCATGTTCGCAACAGGGGTCCGCGATTGCGGTGGATCCCTGGATGTGTTTATTTCCAAAATTCGGGATTTCTTCCCTATTTTTCCATTTCTGAGCTTTGGGAACTCTTGTGTGGCTATTTTAAGAAGGTTTTTCAAGGTGAATTAGTTGGGTAAGTGTATATAACCCTAAACCTTCATATCCCTAATGATCATTTGTGAATTTTAACATCAAATTTGGGATTTTGATTAACAAAGTTTGAAAGGTTTTCAAGAACTTCAAGTTTTATAACAATGGTGATTATGAGTTGAATACAACTACGTATTCGAAATGGTTTTCACCAATAGATTTCAAATGCTTTGGGTAACATATTTATGTAACAAGTTTTAGATTCAAGCCTTATTTTTGGAATCGGGTTTATTAGTTGATTTGACCCATTTATTCAAATTGCTTGATATGGGTGTTTGTTAATTCCGGAATCTCATTGGGAATACTTGTTTGACTAGATTGTGTTCGTTTGGACATCGTTCGAAAGGGAAACGCTCAAGTCTTGAATTGATTTGTGATTGATTAAGGCAAGTGAACTTCCAAACCTTGTTAAAGCTTGTAGAATCTTGAACTCTCTTTGTTGTATGTGTTGGAGAGTAATGGGAATGAGGTGATGGGTTAATTGCTAAAATTGAAGAACCTTAATGATAGAAATGAGGTTAAACCCTTCGGGGTGACCTAGTGGTTTGGGCTTGGGTCTTCGATGTTGGAGGCCTCAAGTTCGAAACCCCTTGCCAGCGAAAGCAAGGGGTTTGCCTTCTGGGTCGAGCTCGTTGCACCGGGCTTGCCTAGTGCGGGTTACCTCTCATATGTGGTTTGTGAGCTATTGCATAGGAGCGGGGGTTTTACCCTGTGCACACCCAAAGGATAGCGGCTTCGGGTTTCCCTTGTCATAAAAAAAAAAAAATGAGGTTAATGAAAAAGGCAATGTGTTGAAAATGGTGTATTGTGAATTGTCTTGAGTGTTGATATTGATTCAGTGATTTATGTGATACTTTGATAGTATTGTTGTGGATATGAATTGCTTGTGATTGTCATCTCTTCATTATTATGTGAACATATCTATTTGCATTGGTTCTGGAACACTGTGAGGTGATATACTGTTTTGATGCTGAGGTCATAGTTAGCGAGTGTTATTGATGCTGAAGTCATTGTCGACAAGTGTTATTGATGCCAAGGTCATTGCCGACGAGTGCTATTGATGTCGAGGTCATTGCCGACGAGTGTTATTAATGTCGAGGTCATTACTGGCGAGTGTTATTGATGTCGAGGTCATTGTCAGCGAGTGTTATTGATGTCGAGGTCATTGTCAGCGAGTGTTATTAATGTCGAGGTCATTGCCAACGAGTGTTATTGATGTCGAGGTTATTGCCGGCAAGATTTATTGATGCCAAGATCATTGCCGATGAGTGTTATTGATGGGTCTTTGCCGGCTAGAACCTAGACTTTGGGTGTTGCCCATGAGTCCCAATTGATATTTGTGATAGATAAACCTAATAATTGTGATTGATGACTTTGATACTTGTGATTGATGACCTTGATAATTGTGATTGATAAACTTCACTATTGTGATTGATGAATTTGACACTTATGATTTGATGAAATGTAACTGTTGAACTGTGACTATGAAACCTTGTGAACTAGGCATTGTAAATTGTTAGGTTAGGTTGAATTTCTATGCAGATTATAGTGTGGCAGTTCGGTTGGTATGAAAGAAGTTCTCGTACTCTAGCTAGATTTACCTTGTCTTTAGTGGGTTGTTTGTAGGGCACTATGTTGTTTGGTACTCACTCCTTGCTTCTACACTTGTGTAGGTTCCAAGTCCAAATCTACGTGATTACTTTCTCTATCTTTTCCAAGGCTTATTGAGAAGACATTGAGAGGTAGTTGTTTGTCATCCCGACAAGCCATCTTGTTCCTTATTTATGTTCTTGTTCTATACGAGAAACAAAGACATTGAGACTTGTATTTATCTTTCAAATTATGTATTATTACACTAGTGGCTTGTACACATGACAACCAAGTTTTGGGGTATTTGAGAATGACAAAGTTTTCCGTGCTTATGTTATTTTTAGTTTATTTCCGCATTTCTTTCGTATCATTGGGTTTTAGGCTAACTTGTCTTGGTGGGATTAGACGAGTATCATCATGTCATTTTTTTTTGGTCGTGACACATCATTTCTAACCCTTTTTCCTATCTTTTACACATCTAAACAAGATACCAAGTAATAGAACTACTATTGCACAAAGAAATTAAAAATATTAAAGAAACAAAATAGACTGAAATAACATCAAGAATCAATACTCAGAAAGCAGTAACCAAACAAATGTGGATGAGACAAAGACCACAGTAACCTTCAAGCACTTTTAATGGTTCCACTAGATTGAGGGGGAAAACACCAAGAACAACTCTTACCCATTACTTCATGATGCTCCATAACATGGCAAGACAAGCGTTCAGAAATTCTGTCCAGCTGTGATAATCTAAGAGTGGCCTATAGTCAATACATAGCAGAATCATTTTTTTAGTAATGGAGAATTCATTTATACAGTTGATACATATCTTATAATAGCATACTGGTAAAAAGTTGAAATGCTCTTTTATCCATGACAAAGCCAATTATATAAGGTGATTTCTACACTTTTTTGTACTATGAGTTTCTTTTCTTATGAAAGGAGAATTATTAACAAAATAGGAAAGCAGCCGACAAAAAAACATATACTCAATTCCATCAAATAAAGGCAAAATCCAAGAAAACCAGCTCTATCATGTCATTGCAGATTACCAACTCATAAACCATCAAGCAATCCCAACTACTTTTTACAATGAATCAATGTGAAGAAAAGTGGGATAGAAAGAGTGGAGTATCCAACTACTTTCCTCTTACCAAATGTACAAAAGCACAAAATATTAGCACAATTCCAAGCTTACCCTCTTATTGAACCGAGCTTACTATGTACCGAGCCAAGTGCAGCTCGACCCGAGCTCGATCGAACTTTCCATATTAAACTAGGTACAGAATATATATAATAAATAAAGGAAAGACTTCTCGAACTAATGGTCTTAAACATGCCCTGACAGGAGATCTCTGTGGCTATAAGAGCATGTCCTTAACACAAGACAATCTTAAGAGAAGGGATTTTCAGTTGGTCAACAGATGCAATATGTGTAAGGAAAGTCTAGAGAGTGTCCGTCATCTATTTCTACATTGTTCAGTGGCTACTGACCTATGGAGTACGTTCTTTTGTATTTTAGGTTTGAAGTGAGTCTTGCTGGAGCTTGTGAAGAGTTGATAAAGCCATCAAGAATATCTGGAGGACAGTTCCTGCTGTGATTTTTGCTGTTTGAGAAATGAGGAACTGAAGATGTTTGGTGGCATCTCAACTCCAAACCACTCTCAAAGGTAAACGCTAATCGTTTTTGTTGGATCAAAAGTTAACAGTATATTTAGTACTGAGCAATTTTGGACTTTGTTAGCTCCCTAGTGAAAGGTTGACAAATTGTGAAGGGGCTTTCAAATCTTCCTTTTGCACTTTCAAATCTCTCTACCTCCCAAGGTAGTAATGTCTGCGTACGCTCTATCAGTCTACCCTACCCAAATCCACTTGCGGGACTACACTGGGTATGTTGTTGTATCATAAAATAAAGATGTGTATTGCTAATTGACATACAGTTGAAACATAACAAACAACAATCAAACTTGTACAACATGTCAATAACAAGCATTCAAATGGAGGATTCTCTCCCTCCTCCACCCAAGAGAAAGAATTGAAGTAATACCTGATCTTCCAAGTAAGCTAATTCACTCTCTTCAGATGGCATATGCTCCAGAATATGTCCAACAGGATCAAATTCCTATACATATCCCAGGAACTATCACAAAAATTGTAGTGAAATGGATCGCAATTGCTTAAGTACAGGGACAACTAATGGGAAGAAAGGAGATAAAATGAAGTAATTAGATGAATAAAAAATAGATCTGCAACAAGCTGGCAATGGGGGAAAATCATCATCTGTACAACCTCAACTCTGTCCAGCATTATAGCTCCCACTTGCATGTGCCCCCCATCCCACTGTGTGTGTGTGATAGCGCGCGTGCGTGTGTGGATGTGTGTGAAATGTTTGTAGAAATTTCAAACATTTGGAACCCATAATTTTGAAATTGTAATAAGTTCAGGGGTAAAAACCTAAATGCTGGACCCATCAAATTAAAATCCAGCATCCACCTTTACAAGGCTAAATCGACGTCAAATTTTTACCTAAATCTTTCTTTCTTCTGTTTTTTCTGGGATTGCTTTTTTGCAGTGATCCACTAGAGAATGTACATGACAGGAACACAAATGGCTACAATATTTATTAAGATGCAGAAGGTGAACCTCTTCATAGAATTCTTCCTCCAGCTCCTCGACAACTTGACCAGGAGGTTTGCTCCCATATATTGAGCTCAGTTCTTCCGAGCTTGATGAAAGAGTGTATCTCTGATGAGGAGGTAGTCCAGCTAGAACACGTGCAAGTGCAGCAGCAGCTGCAGCTCGTTCAGGAACCTGCAGGCGAACTTACATCTTGTGAAAAGGAAAAAAAAAACGAAGATTGTTCATGGCATAGTCATCAGAAGAACAGTAGAAATAACGAGAGTGCAAAAAAAATGTTAACCTTATCATGATTTCTATCCCTCCCTTAGAAAGAAAGACTGAATTATGGCACTTCTATTTCCAGTCATATCAATCAACTAAAGGTGCACAGAGGGAGCATGCATGCAACATGTTTATTGTTCTTTAACGCTTACACCCCAAAAATTGACAGATAAAGAAATCTTTAGTCATAAGATACGGTGTACACATAAGAGAGAAGTAGATACCTTCAAGAAAAGTACATAACATGCCATCCAATTTCTACAATCATTATTCTTAGGTATACCAATCTTTTTAATGATGCTTAACCCAATTCCATTGAAGGTGGAGAAGAGAAAAAATAGTCTTAGAAATAATTTTTTTTCTTTTTTGAGAATGGTAAAGTTATATTCATCAGCAATGAGGGTATGCTGGCAACCAAACAAAAAATAAGAAGGCAAGTAATCACAATTACAAAGAGCCTAGGAAATCTACTAATTGATCTCCTTCATCTATACCCTCTTCTTTACACCAAAAATATAGAGTATTAATGCAGTTTTCTTTTACTTTCTGCATTGGGTTAGTAATATTCTCAAAACATCTATTGTTTCTTTCCCTCCAAATTGGCGACCATATGCAAGAAGGAACTAGATTCCACCATTTTTCGTGTGTTTCACTCCCCCCTCATCTCATCCAGCAGCTTAGTAGATCTGCTGAAATAATTTATTGTGGGATGGCAATGCTGAAACTAGAAAAATGCATCTGGTAAGGTGGAAAAAAGTCACAAGATGCTAGCCCCCAAGGCCTAGCTCGAGTGGTAAAAGGTGGAGGATTTGTGGCTTAGGTCGCAGGTTCAAACCCCACACCACGCAAAGCGAAGCCTGGTATTTAAGTGGAGAAGGGTAGAGGGGTGGGCCCATTATCCACCGAGTTTAGAAGGCTGTGATTGGTCCAAAGGGTGGGTCACAAACGGATTTCTCGGTTATCAAATAAAAAAGTCACAAGATGCTAAATAGGTGGTGTCCTTGAGGTGAGGAATATTCAAAGCAGAACAGATGCATGCAATATAATGTTGCAGAGGCTTAATGAATGAAAACTGTTTTGTAGAAATCTGTTATTATTGCTAAGAGCCTGTTTGGACTGGCTTTTGGCTTATTTTTATTATTTTGACTTAAAAGCACTTTCTTTTTTTATCCAAACACTACAAAAATTATTTTGGCTAAAAAGCACTTAAAATAAGTCAATCTAAACAGGCTCTAAGTATGGTCAAAGACAGTTTTAGAGATCCTAAACCTGATAATTTCCCTTATGGAGCTGCTATCCAGAAGCAGATTGTTAATCCGTGGGGAGGGAGAATTCAAGAATACAGTTAAACTGAAAGGTCGGGAATGGGAAAAGGGGAAAAAGGTCAGATTATGGAAAGACTTTTGGAGTAAAGCTGGACTGCTTAAAGACCTCTTTCCAACCCTGAATAGCATTGCTGTGAATAAAAACCGATTGTTGGCTGATTACTTGTCTAATGTTGGTCATAATATTCAGTTCAGACTGGGAAATCGCTGAAGCTGGTCTATTTCTGCAAAATTCAGCCATGATACTAAATGATTGCAAAGAAGACTCTCAATAGTGGTTCTTTTTCTTTTGTATAAGTAAAAGTATTAAAGACTCTCAATGGTGGTTAATGAATTGAGAAGGAAAGCTTACTATTAAATCCTGTTATGACCTGCAGCAGAGAGAATCAGATGAGCACGTTGATTATTGGCATTGGAATATGCTGTGGAGAACTAATGCCCCACCCAAAGTTGCTTGCTTTGGATGGGTTGCCTCACATAGTGCATGCTATCTACAAAGAAGAGGCTTTATATTATGCAACACGTGATTTTTATGTGAATGTGCTGCAGAAACTGTGAGTATTTATGGCTGCAGTGAAATTTACTTGGCAGCTTTGGTCCTTGTCTTTTAATGTTTTTGGGGTCCACTGGCCGGTGCAACAAAGCTTCAAATATTTGATTAGTGGTTGGCAGGCACAGATGATTAACAGAAAACTGAAGAAGATCTAAAGTACATCCCTTTGCACATCATATGGGCAGTGTGGGTGGAAAGGAATAAAAGATGTTTTGACGAAAATAAAAAGGAATTGTCATCTTTTGCATACTTCAGATGCATTCAAATTTAATTTTATTGGCAAAACGGTTTTTTGTCACAAACATGACTGAGTTTATGGACTTGTATGTTTTACTTTGTACTTCTGTAAATTTTCTATTTACTCGAGTACTTCTTATTACTTCATTATAAATAAAATGACCTTACCATGGTAGATGATATGGAAGCCTAACGTGCCTTACAAAGTGAATTGTTTTAATTGGCTCCGAGCAAAAGAAGCTGTTCTAACACATGAGAACCTGAACAAGAGAGGTTATCAGTTGGCCTCTGTAGGTGATATTTGTGTGGGGAACAAGCTGAGCAGACAACCATCTTTTCTTACATTGTAAATGGACAGAACAGCTATAGAATGTTCACTAGCCTAAAAAGGATCAGGTGGGTGAAACCAGGATGTTTTAGAGGAGTACTTAGTAGCTGGAACAGGGATGGAAATGTTACAAAGAAGGAGGAGAGACGGAAGATTGTGTCCCAGCAAGCATTTGGTGGTCAATTTGGAAAGAGTGAAACAATAGGAGCTTTGAAAATGTACAAATTAGTCTTCAGGGTTTCAAAATGAAGTGTCTAGCTCTATTCTACTTTTGGTGTAAACATAGTTTATTAGCTCAAACAGAAGACATCTTAGATTGTTTATAGGCAACACATATAGTTTTGAGCTTTTGATAGATTGTAATACTTTTGAAGAGGAACTACACTTTTGGTTGTAGCATACCTGTGGATATATGGAGTAAGGTTACCAGTTTCAAAAAAAATTGTCTTGCCCTGATCCAAGAAAGGAAGTATACCACATGTGAGAAGCAGAGCATTGCACTCCTAGCATTCATGTGTGTATACCATAAGAGAAAGGAATGTGGAGAGGTTTCAAAGGGGAGGACATTACTTTGTACAACTTAGGGCATAGTCTTAATTTTAGCTTAACTTTAGGAGCACCCACAAAATTCCTATAAGCATATTATTGATATCTTCTTTTGAGAACCAAAATTTTGTCTAGGCTCTCTACTTATTTATACCTCTTTGTACGGTGGGCGGGTCCTTCCAGCATCAAATAAGCATTACTTTCATGAAAAAAGAGAGGATATCATGAATGAGACCACTATCAAGTAAAGTCTTTGGCACTGTTATGGTGCAACTTTAATATATATATATATATATATATATATATATATATATATATATATATATATATATATATATAAAATAAAATAAAAATAAATAGAAGTAGCTAATCTCAAGGCGCTCTACAAACTTTTTATTAGAACATGAATAGGTTTATACAATCCTATTTAGAATAAGAATAGGTTTATACAATCCTATTTAGAATAGGAATAGGAATACAAGTAGAAATAGGAATAGTGAATAGTACCCTACTTGGTAAATGATTGTATTCTAGTGTCTATAAATATGGTCTCAATGTAATAATGTAGAAACAACAACAATTCAATAATATTCTTTTCCCATATTTTCCACATGGTATCAGAGCCTCTACGATGTTGGTAAACAATCAAAGAGCTTCCACTGCCGGTGGGCGGCTATTTATATATGCCGCCCGTCCGAGCAATGATTATGTTAGCAAAAGTTGGGTCACCGTGTATCTTTATGGTGACTATTTTCTCATATCTAATTTGTGTAGCACCGTGCCATCATTCCGGTGACTACTTTCTTATATCTAATTTGTGTAGCACTATGCCATCATTCCGGTGACTATTTTTTTATATTTAATTTGTGTAGCACCGTGCCATCATTCCGGTGACTACTTTTTCAGATTTAATTTGTGTAGCATCGTGTGATCTTTCTGGTAACTACTTTTTCATATCTAGTTTGTGTAGCACTGTACCATCATTCCAGTGACTACTTTTTCATATATAATTAGTGTAGCACCGTGCCATCCTTCCGGGAATTACCTTTTTTTGCATATCTGATTTGCGTAGCACCTTCCGGTGACTACCTTTTTTTGCATATCTAATTTGCGTAGCACCTTGCATCTCTCCGAACTACTTTTTATATTTAATTTGTGTAGTACCGTGGATTTTTTTTTTCGAACTATTTTCTCATATCTGAGTTGCATAGCATCATGTCTTTTTAGTGACTCCTCAGATTTGATTTGCATAGTTCCATTCGTCTTTCCGGTGACTCCTCAAATCTGATTTGCGTAGGATTATGCCATCATTCCAACCCTACCTATATAATTTTTCTTTTTCAGTAGGGTTGTGCCATCATTCCGACCCTACCCATATTATTTCTCTTTTTCAATGGGATCATTCCATCAATTCGAACTATTCTATATAATTATTCTTTTCTAGTTGGATCGTGCCATCATTCCGACCCTACCTATATAATTTTATTTCTTCAGCCATCAAATCTAATACTCCGGCGTATGGGCATGTTCCGACTAATTTTTTGGTGACTTTCTTGTTTAATATTGACTCATCAATTGATTCCAACATGATTCATATACTTTATACTAGATTTTGAGCACTTTGTTGCTCAGGGGGAGTTTAATAGCCTTGTATGTTGACTACGTAAGTCACTCAATGGTCTAAAACACTCTTTGCAAGGTTGGTTTGGGAAGTTCAACATTGTAATTTTATCGCTCTGTGTTTTATCGGCATTATGCATCAAATTAAATTTCATGAGAAGACCAAGCACATTGAGATTGATTGACATTATGCATCAAACCCAGCATTTCATGAAAAGACTAAGAGCCCGTTTAGTTTGGCTTAAAAAAAGTAGCTTTTAAGTCAAAAATAAAAAGTCAAACTGAAATGACTTTTAAGTCAAAAAATAAAAAGTAGGGGGAGACCTACTTTTGGTTTCCGACTTATTTTAAGTCATTTTTTACCTTGTCAAACACTTTGTAACTTATTTTAAGTCATTTTTGACTTAGTTTAAGTTATTTTTTACACTTACCAAACACTTTAAGAAGTCAAAAACTGACTTAAAAGTAGGTTTGACCAACTTTTAAGCCAATCCAAACGGGCTCTAAGCACATTGAGATTGACGGATATCTCACCAAGCTCCTCATCGGCCCTCCTATTAATTACATTTGTAACAAGCTAGATACATGAATTGTATGCACTAGCTTGAGGGGGAGTGTTAGAACATGAATAGGTTTATACAATCCTATTTAGAATAGGAATAGGTTTATACAATTCTATTTAGAATAGGAATAGGAATACAAGTAGAAATAGGAATAGTAAATAGTATCCTACTTGGTACGGGATTGTATTCTAGTTTCTATACATAGGGTCTCCATGTAATAATGTAGAAACAACAACAATTCAATAATATTACTTTCCTATATTTCTCACACTTTTCAACGACCAAAAAAAACCTTCTGGGTAAAAACACCATTTTTATCGCAAGCAAGAGCTTGGAGATGCTCAAACACTTCCATAACTACCTTATCTCAACCAAATCGCTTAAAGTTTTAATCAAGTTGTATTTTCCAATTTTCAACTCAAAAGTTAACTCCATTATGATATCATTACCGTAATTTCTAACACAACCACCTCATGGACAAGTTTTAGTCTATATTTTTTACACTCAACCATCTTAGAACACCAGCTGCCTCGTACAAAATTAAACTAATTCTAATCAAATTGTACATTTCATTGTTCCAAACAATTCAGATAACTCAAATCACCTAACACCTAAATAACACTTCCCACTGAGAAATAAAGATCACCATAGACAACCAGGAGCTGATAGAAATTGTTCGATCACATGTTTGCCCAAACCCACATACTAATATGGAATTCACTGTCAAAAATGAGTGCCTAATGACTTAAAATCCTGAATATGCCTCCAATACAAAATTAGCAAAAAAATTGTAAGCAGTGGCAAATGCAAGATAGAGATATCAGGTTCAGCTAAAGTCTAAACCCAGTACTTCTAACGCGGTGCATAAATTGATGAACAAATACCTACTAAAATTGCAACAACTAGTAAGGCAGGACCTATAATTTTGTAGATGCAATGGGTGGTTCCTGGTACAAAATTGAACAAATTATAATCAATTTTTTACATTTCAATGTTTCAGACAATTCAGATAACGAAAATTAGCCAACACCACAATAAAACTATCCACCGAGACATAAAGATCAACATTTAGACAACCAAGAGCTGATAGCAATTATTCGATATGTTCACTGACATAATTAGGACTTGAAATCCTGAATCCGCCTGAAAGAGGGCAATCAGAATTTACCTCGGGACGATCAGAAGAAGAAGGGAGAAGGCCAAGAGATCTAGCAGAACGAACGGAACTCAAAATCTTCTCTCCAACTTTAGACAAGTCCATACCGTCGTCGCCTCCTTGAGAGAAGAGCAAAGAACCCAAAAACAAAAACCTAGATAATTCAAACCCACCTTCGCTCAATTGACCGCCATTGAAGAGAACAAGTGGAATCAAAGGAAAAGGCGGAGAAGAATTTGACTGCATTTCAATCCGCAATTTCCAAATCAACCCTTTTCGATCTCATACTTCTGAGATCCGGATCAAAGAAGAGAAAAACTCTACTGTTGTGTTTTTTACAATGGCTGGCTTCAACACTCACAATATGATTGAGAAATTGTTGGATATTTTACTGATGTGAGTGAAGAAAAGTCTGCAAATTTGAGTTGTTGAGTAGAAAAATGGTGGTGGGGTTAGACTTTTTTTGGTTGATAATTTTGGTGGTGACATGTGAGAAGAAAGAAGAAGGTAGGAAGGAAGATGGCTGGGGGCTCAAATTGGTCGTTTTGGTGGGACTTGGTAATTACATGTTGTTTATTTTGATTGTTACTTAAATTATATAATATTTTATTGGTTAAATTTGTAGTTAGGTAATTATTAAGAGATTCATTTTATGTAATGATCGATTTAGCATTGTTGCCTTAATATTTTTCTTCTAATTTTGTTTTTATTTAATATTTAATAATCATATTTCATCTTTTATTCTATATTTTCATAATAGATCTACCTTGTACCCTACTTTTCTTGTAGGTTTATCATTCAAATTATGAATGTGTGACATTATGTAACGATGGAAAATAATACAATTTATCCCAACATTGTATTTAGTAGAAGAATACAGTATGATACAATACAACACAATGCAATACAATATAATACAAGATAATATATTATGAAACAATACGTAACAATCATCCAAACAAAGTGTTAAAATAGGTATTTTGAATAGTCTAATTTATGACGACAACAACAACAACATATATAATCATATGGAATGTGTATGAGTAGGATAGAATGTACGCATATCTTACTTTTATCTCCGTAGTGAAGTAGAAAGATAGTTTCTAATAAACCATATGTTTAAGACTAAAATAATCTAAAATAAAGATGTAATGGAAGTACCAGAGACAACAAATAATAACAAAAAACGACAAATGGTAGCAGAACAATACTACATTAAAATAATATTATAGTACTCTCTCTATATCTCAATATATGTGGCACAATTTGGTCAAACAGTTTAAACTTGACCGTAAATTTGGGCATTGAGTATTGAAGTTTTTTTTAAAATAAAATTTATATATTGAAAACTATGTAAAAAGTACTATAAGTTATAATAATCAACACTTCAAAATAATTAAATGATGTATGAAAAAATTATAATCAAAGTTAAACTTGTTTGAATCTCGAATCTAAAAGGTGTCACATAAATTTGGACGGAAGGAGTAATAGAATTACACGAAACAACAGATAATAACTGAAATCAAAGAACAAGAAACTACAATAGTAGTACTACAACTATTGGATGGGGCAGCAAGATGATGCACTTATACCTATTGCTATGGACACACTCATATCTAATAACATTTTGACTTAATTTGTGTCCTTCACATTTTTCTATTTAAGGTCATATTTTTGATAAGTTGTAATTGTGTCTTATCTTGTCTATCAACTCTCCTCAATAACTTTTTGGTGTGTCTTTACCTCTACCTCTCATGAATCCATCCATAGTCAACCTTGAACCTCTCACACTTTCTCACTAAGGCATTCATACATTTTATCATTACATGTCTGAACCATCTCAACTTTGCTTTCCGTATTTTATCTTCCACTAAAGTCACTTTCATTTTTTCCTAAATATTCTTGTTTTTAATCACATCTCTTCTAGTATACCCACACTTCTATCACAACATCTTCATCTCCGCCACTTTCATCTTTTGAATGTGAGAGTTTTTGAATGATAAACACTTTGTCTGATACAACATAGCAAGTTTAATCACCATTATGTATAACTTGCTAAGTTTATGTGACACATTTTTATCACATAAGACTCTGAAGACGAACATCCATTCCATCCACCGTGCTCCAATAAGGTGATGACATCCTCATCAATTTCTCTATTTTCATGGGTAATAGATTGGAGATACTTGAAACTACAACTCTTTTAGATGGCATATGCATCAAGTCTCACATCCACGCCAGACTGACGTGCCACAAGAATGAACTTATACTCTTAAGTATTTAGTCTGAGTTCTACTCAATAAGAACCCTTTAGACTCAAAGTCTATCTCCACACTTTAAACTTATGTTAACTATGTTATGAGTCTCGCCAATCAAAACTACGACATCCACAAATAACATACACCATGACATCTCACTTTTAATTTGTTGCGTCAATACATTAATCACCAAGACAAATAATTGGCTAAGGTTTGATTTCTGGAGCAAACTATCAATATGAAAAGTGCATCGAGTCTCCCCCTACTATTTTCATCCAAGTCTTGACTCCAACGTGCATGTTCTTAATAATATATTATCATTATACAAATTTTTTCAATTTATATTATGTAACAAAATAGTATTTATTTCGTCGTAACTTAATATGGATATTATTTGATGTCGCCAATCAAATGATGCATTGAATAGTAACAACAAATATAATAATGTAATCAATATAATTAGTAATTACATAAGTGAAGACTATGGAGAATAAATTGTACAAAGATCTTACATTTGTTATACAAACTTTTAATACATAAGATTGATTTAGACATAATTTAATGTGGATATTATTTGATATATTTAATCAAGCGATGCATTGAACAATAACAATAATTAAAGAAAATCAATGTAATTTCATAATGAAGACTAAAAGGAGTAAAATGAACGCATAGTTTGTATTTATCTTTGTAAAGTAAAAAATGTATATTTCGGATAGACCCTCGACTCAAAAGACAAATACTATATTAAATAATGTAGTGGATAATTACATACATATAACTTACTTCTGAGTTTTAACATTACATCTAAAGTGATTTATATTGGAAAATGGACGAGAAGACCAGACTAACACTTATTGTTATAGA